>JAWNKX010000243.1:0-1395703 GCA_035041755.1 Cacoxenus indagator | reverse complement strand
GAGTAGAGTTCCCTTGTAGAAACTTGCGTCAAGCAAAATCCATTGAGCACGAAAAAGGACAGAATCTTTGGAATCTTTGCTCTTTTGTAGAGCATAGCTAGAACTGCTAGAACACTAGAGAGTTTGATTGATCTTGGATAGTAGTTTCTTAGTTAATACTCACAATTTGAACATATGGAGCTGAAATATGGGGAAATCCCAAAAGCCCAATGGTACATTACCAACATGGACCTACGAATGACGACAGTAGATGAGGAAATAGTCAAACTAAGCAGAAATTACCAGATCAAACTTGGCCAGCATTTGAACGATGATGTGAATACATTATCAGTAGAAGTACTAACTCGGAAACGAAGGCTAAAAAGGGTGAGACCAATGGATCTCACATGACACACATTACTTCATTATATTATTTATGCATTGTTAATTGTTTAATTGTTTATTTATTGTTAAAATTCATTTATTTATTGTTAAGCTTCAGTAACAACACTACTTTTACAAATTGATTATTAAAGTTAAATTTACCCACTGATCAATAATAATCTGTAATAATAATAGTCAATTTATATTTAATAATAGACAATGTACTCTTCTTTTAGGAAATTTTATTATTTTTAAGTTCCAACCGCAAGAGGAGGCAAGTAGGCAAGGGCTATCAAAGATTATATGGTGGAAATTTATACTTATATATTAGGCTGGCACAGTACACTTAGGACAACCATATATTTTTATTGCTCACTCTTGCCAGTAGCTCTATTTAACATATACAACATAATAATTTGGGAGCTTCAATTTAAATAATTAATTAAATAAATAAATATTTTATGTAGTCATGGTTATTTTTGCCTTCTTCACAAACTGACTCACTTCTGAGACTAGCAAACAAATTTTAGCACAGTAATAATTTAGTAATGCCATCATAACTATTTCTATATATTTCGCAATTGTTTGAGTATCTACACATCCACTTGCGCATGTAACTGCAGTGCAGCGCAGCTGTCAGAGTGCTGTGAGGCAACAATTACCATATGCAATTAATCAAAGCAAAACATTCATTTTGAAAAAGAGCTTTTCCAGCAGCAACAATAAGATCAACAACACGGATGCTAATGGGGAATGTAGTGCAACAATTTTGATTTAGATTCTTTTTTTTTTTAATTTTCCGTGTTCTGCGTACGCGAGTGCAATTCTTACTGATTCACTTCAGCTCACCTTTCAGCGCAATCGCATGCGTTTTCCTGTTTTGTTCTGCTCAGTTTTTCATTTAACCTGATTTGAGAAATAAAAAATTTCCTTCTGTTGCAGCCAACCACACAAAAAAAGCCGGCATCTAGTGCTTTGTTTATCCGATGTGGCCAGGCGTGAAAATCTTTTAGGCATTTTCGGTTGATTCGGTTGCCCTATATGACTTCTAAACAGATGTCGGGATTGACGAAGTTTGTCCGTGTGTTGTTTTCGCTCTGCATTTCAAAAACTTTTGATCGCTCACCGGCTTCCCTGTTCCTAGATTTCATAGAATTCAAATTCTAATCTTTTGAAGTTGCGGGTAAATAAACTCGTACAATGTAAAAACGAATTCATCCATTCACAATTTCCAAAAAATAATGCATTTTTGCGAACATTTCTATCAAATTTAATTAAAATATAAATAATAAAAAATATGTTTTTTTGTATCTTAATTGTGCAGTTTTTATTTCTGCCTTTTTGGGTATTATTTTGAGAAAGAGTTTTATATTAATTTCTTTTAATTTTAATTTTATTGTAACATGTCAATCTGTCTTGTACTCGTCGTCTGTCTTGATCACGTTATCTGTTCCTAAGCAAAATACTCGTATTATCCTTGCTATCTACACTAGTGGCATTTGTAAAAGGAAATGCAATCCCACTTAAGGAATCTACTTTTAAGGCTGTAGGCTCAGTTAACTTTATTTAATATGCTTACCCAACCTTTCTTTTATTATTCGGATCTGTACACCACAGTAAGGGATGTAGTTAGACAGTTTAAAATCCAAGTGAAGGCAATACCCATGGTTGATACGATTTTATTGCAATAAGATATAAATCGCATGCGATAAATTTTAAATCGCATGCAATAAATCCTAAATCACACGTAATAAAATAAAAATCGCATGCAATAAATCTTAATCGCAAGTCTCTTCCGTCTTTCGAATAACCGAGATATGATGCTTTCATTTCATTCGAATGCTTTGGCTGTTAGGGTGTGTGATTAGCCTGCTTTGATGATGTTTTGGTCTAAGCTACCGGGCACTCTATTGATAAATATGTTGCAGGTAATAATGAGCCTCCCCGATTCTCTCTACTTTCGGTTACGATGTATCCAGAATGTGGGTGGTCGATAAATAATTTCCACATAGAAGACAAGGAGGCTTGGAGTCTTTTGTCCAGTGCCAGTCCTCAGTTCTTGGGTACTAAGAGTTCTTTGACCAACTGCACAAAGTAACTAAGCGTAAATATTGTGGAAATAGATGTGCTATATTTTTAGCCTGGCGAACTGAAGCTTCAATGAAGATGAGATTTCCAGCAGTTGCCTGTAGTCTCATAGTTTCTTAGAGCTTATGGATTTGTTGTGAAGATGAACTACAGCATAAGATAAAAATAGGTCAGATATACGTGAATTTCTGCTCAGTGACTAAAAAAACTATAAAAAAAATAACACTTCAAAGTTGTCCATCAAAAACTGAATGTTTAGCTGTGTATCTGGACACATTAATTCCAACGAACTATAGAGGCCAACATGCGTGCAACATGTGTGCAGAACGCGACGAACGCCTGCCAAAAATGTATCTCGCACAATATTTGCGTGGCCTCAAAACCATTTTAATGAACGAAGCAATAAATTCGCAACACAAAACTTTTCACTTTGCGCGAAAATTATGTCAATTCTATAAATATGCGGCTTGCTCCTTGCTGCGTGCGATGCTCGCAAGCCGCATAAGTTCAAAGTTGAGTGGCGATTTTATAGGCGTGCAAGCGGCCGAAATCGAGTTGCAGCTACGCTTGCCACACTTAAAACACTTCATTGGCGATCTCCATGAAATTATTTATTTTTTTATTTTGTGTTTATAATTCTTCATGTTTTTTGAGTTAAACACGCGTAAATGTTTACTGAAATATGAAAAATCACATAGTGCAATACAATTCAAGTTTCAGAGAAGACGGACAGGAGATGGCTATAATTGTTTGAAATCATTAAGGCTAAGGGGTTGGCGATTCTTGGGGGACGTTGCAATAATAATCAGCCAACAAATTTAAATGCAGAAAAAACAACCTTAAATTTCGATCGCCAAAGTAAAAAAACCTGAAATTGTATCTATGTCTTTGTATGAGGAAATAAAAATAGCACCTTGCACTTCTTAGAATTCATCTTCCTGGTCCTAAGATTTGACTGGGCATACGAGTATTTAACTGCCACGTTAAAACACATTTTGTTTTTTCTGATACGGTGGGTGATTATCCATTGCGGTCCGTGGATATTAAAGGGGTGGAAATGTATTTATTCATTTAATTCAAACATAGAAAGATGTGGAATTTGGAATTAAGGAAAGTTTGAAATGTTTGGACCATGCCTCCAGTTGGTATACCAACCCACAACCTCTGGAGCGGCAGACTAAGTGCACTTAAGTTACACATAAAATATTCAAACCAATTCTCGAATATTAAAAAACTGGAGAAGCCTTGTGAAGCTCTAGGGTTACAAGAAAAAATACTGGCTTTGATGTACTTTTAGTCGTCTGTATCGATAGTTGAATACTTGAACAGTTTTTAGTCTGGGTTCTGGTTGATCGACTGTTTTAGGCAAACAGGCTTGAGCAGTGCAGATACAAGTCCTTTCTAGTTTAGTTTCCCGTTAATCGTCTGCTTCTGTGTAGCTCAACGACGTTTTGATTCGAGGGGTGTAATTAACGGCGCAGGTAATGCTATGTGGCGACCATATCTACAACTATCCCTGCTATTCGAGAGGGCATCTTCAACAAATCACTATAGTTTCATTACAGTCCTATGAATGGTATCGGAACGCATACAAGGCAGGCAAAACAATCATTAAATTTTATATGTTGTATGTACAATATATGCATTATCTCTTTGAAACGGATATTGTGCAATTAAAGCAGAAATCGTAGACGTGCATTATCGCATCTCGAGACTTCTGCATTGTGCGAAAATGTTCAGACAAAATCGTACGGCACATTGGCAACGCTTGGATTTAATTTACCGTTAAACGATACAAAAAAAGATTCCAATAGGCGGACCCAAGAACAACAATGCTGCATGACTAAGCGTAAGAACATTTTTTTATGGCAGCACTTTGCAATATTCTAGTTTAGTTGCCCTAGAGGCAACGGGCTGTTCAATCAGCGGTATTTCTTCAAAACTCAATAACAATTAAGATTCGAACACAGTTGTCAGGGTCACTAATTGAAAAGAGCGCAGCTTCTGTTCTTAATTAAATCACGTTTAGTTTGGCTAGTGACATCGACAACAATGAGAACGAATATTATGTTAATTGGTGTTCTTCCATAGGAGTGCAACCAAACCGTGTGCGACTGCAAAGGCATAAAGGGGCGCATTGGTTCCATTGGTCTGAAGGGCGTGCCTGGTCGCGAGGGACCCTTGGGTGAAACTGGACCACCAGGGCCATCAGGTCGCTATGGTGAGAAGGGTGATGCTGGAGAATACGGCGAGCCCGGCGAAAAAGGACATCGTGTAAGAGGAGTTGATGAAAGTCAATAAATTCTCTAAAAAAACTAATTTTTTCCTGTTTAGGGCGATCCGGGTGCAGGCGGTCTGTCCGGTTATCCTGGTCAGCGGGTAAGTGTTTTGGTTTTATTAGCTTTTCTACTATTATTCCACTAATTCATTTATTGATTTATTATACAGGGTCTTCCCGGCGAGGACGGTACTCCTGGTCCACGTGGTATCGATGGTTGTGATGGACGCCCTGGTCAGCAGGGGCCCGCCGGAGTTCCGGGTACTCCTGGTCCACGTGGTCCTACTGGTAAACCAGGTCCTGCTGGACCAACTGGTGACGCTGGTGAAGGCGGTATCAATTCCAAGGGTACAAAAGGTAGCCGCGGCGAACAAGGTCCTGATGGATACGACGGCCAGCCGGGTTTTCCCGGTTCAAAAGGTCACAAGGGTGACATAGGATTTCCTGGCTTGCAAGGCGCAATTGGTGAACAAGGTCTTAAGGGATATAAAGGCGAAATGGCAATGCCGGAAGATTATAAGTTAACAGTACAAGGATCGCCCGGTGACAAGGGAGAACCGGGAGATGCCGAGCAAGGACCATTTACGTACGGCAAAAAAATTAAAGGCGCACCTGGAGATCGTGGCCAGTGGGGCGACAAAGGCATTGCTGGGAAACCTGGTGAGAAAGGTGAAAGAGGACGCGGGGGTCTTCCTGGAATTCGCGGTGATATTGGTGAACCCGGTGAACGTGGTAAACCGGGAAAACCTGGAGAGCCAGGTCCAGTTGGTGAGAAGGGTGTGAAAGGAGCACCGGGATACAACGGTGCAGATGGTATCGATGGCGAAAAAGGTGAACGCGGTGAAGTGGGTTTCGATGGTATTCCTGGTGTTCAAGGCCCACCCGGCCCACGGGGTATTTACGATCCCAGTTTGGATAAAACATATCCGGGGGCCATTGGTCCCCAAGGTGATATTGGTCCTCAAGGCTATCCAGGCGTAGCTGGTGTTCCAGGAAGACAGGGACGAAGAGGTCCGCAAGGTCTACCAGGTGTCCCCGGTGATGTCGGATTAGCTGGACAACCTGGTCGAAGAGGCATAAGCGTTAAGGGTGAAGATGGGGATTATGGCTTTATGGGCCCCCCTGGTCCCATGGGCCCGGCTGGTCTACCTGGCCCTACAGGACGTGACGGCGAACGTGGTAACCCTGGTTTGAATTTGCGTGGTCCCAAGGGTTTCGCTGGCCAACCCGGCTTCAATGGCATCAATGGCCACCGCGGCGATCGTGGCGAGGCAGGATTGCCTGGCGACAAAGGTGAGCCCGGCCTTGGAGTGAATGTCGTTGGTCCGCCTGGATTTAATGGATCACCGGGAAGAAGGGGTCGTCCTGGCGAGGATGGCGTACCCGGTTTTCGGGGACTGCCTGGCGATAAGGGTAAGGGCGTAATAAATTGTATCTCTTTGAATTCTTAAATGAGTTCTAAGTTTCGTTGAAGGTATTCGTGGTGATGACTGCGGAATTTGTAATGCCGGTCCAACTGGAGCCAAAGGTATACAGGGAGATGCAGGCTTCCCCGGATTACATGGACAAAGAGGGCTTGTAGGAATGACTGGACCACGGGGCCCGAAGGGACCAGCTGGAAATCCCGGTCTTAGAGGTTTCAAAGGCATGCAGGGACCCCCTGGAATTCCCGGAGAGATGGGACGTCAAGGTTCTCAAGGCCGACAAGGTTATGTGATTCGCATTAACTCCAGGGTCATTCCACCACGAGGTGAAGTTGGCGACATAGGGTCTCGTGGAGAACAAGGGGAACAGGGAGAGCGTGGTATCGACGGCTGGAATGGTGCCCCAGGTTCCAAGGGTGAGACTGGACTGCGCGGTGACTATGGAGATGCCGGAATTCCTGGTCGTGATGGAGCACCTGGTCGTGCTGGTCGCGATGGATTGCCCGGCAAACCGGCAATGACACCAAAGGAGTTCCTGGTTGGAAACCCCGGCTTGAATGGACGCAAGTAAGTTGTAAAAACTGTTGAGAGGCTACTATTAAAATCTGCTTTAATATTTCATCATAAGCTTTTTAAGTCCTCCCTAAGCGTTTGACTAACTTTGAAAACTCTCTTTCCATTAAAGAGGTGAAGCCGGTGAACTCGGCAGCAAGGGCGTAAAAGGTGACAAGGGTGAGCCACATCCTGGCGAGATTTACGATAATAGAGGTGATGTTGGAGACACTGGTCTCCTCGGACCACCCGGTCCACGAGGCCCAAAGGGCGAAAGAGGTGAACCCGGCGTGAACGGTCTAACTGGTGATATCGGACTGCCGGGCCTAGTATTCCAAGGTCCTCCCGGCATTAAGGGATGGCCTGGAATTTTCGGTGATGTTGGACGACATGGCGCTCCCGGCGTGCCTGGGTTGAATGGAGAGCCCGGTTTGGATGGGTTACCTGGTCGCAAGGGACAGCGAGGTGATCCCGGTCAATCAATTATTCCCGGTGAAATTGGTATTGATGGTAGGCCCGGTATCAAGGGTCAAATGGGAGACGTTGGCTTTCCTGGATTTCCGGGTCCTGCTGGTCAAACTGGTCCCAAAGGTGTCAAAGGGTCTTGGGGTGATAAGGGCATGGATGGTTTGCAAGGATTGCCGGGCAGCCAAGGTCAACGAGGTGATACTATCACTGGTCCTCCTGGTCCAGAGGGAGCTCCAGGCCGTTCTGGCAGAGTAGCTCCCCATGGCATTAAAGGTCAGAAGGGTGAGGTTGGAGCTCCGGGCCCATATGGTGCGATCGGTGTAAAAGGCGCAATCGGTTATCCTGGCAGACGTGGTCCTGTAGGCGATCAGGGATTACCTGGTGTATCTGGTCCACAAGGATTACCTGGTTGGGTTGGAATACCCGGTGAGCAGGGCGATCGTGGTGATATCGGTTATGATGGTCGGATCGGAAACATGGGCGCTCGCGGTGAAGTGGGTCTTTTCGGCCTGAAAGGTAAACACCCAGAGATGAAAAGATGAGCTATGATACATTATATTCTTCAATTAGGTATAACTGGAGACATTGGACCTTTCGGGTATCCTGGATCCCCTGGTATTCCTGGTCGTGAAGGTGAGCAAGGAGATCGTGGATTCCCGGGTCGTCGTGGTCTAAAAGGTGTAGGTGCCTATAGTGGCATCAAAGGTGAACAAGGGATAACGGGTCCCAACGGACCCCGCGGATTCAACGGATTGGACGGCCTGAAAGGTGAGCGTGGTCAACAAGGAGACTCACCAGTGGCGCTTGATGGCCAACCAGGCTTCAAAGGCGAGACTGGTGCACCAGGACGAAACGGCTTGGATGGTCTACCCGGTCTGAAGGGTGAATTGGGTGACTATGGAATGCCTGGACTGGTGGGAGAAACTGGCGACATTGGCGACTATGGTGTAATTGGATATCCTGGCCGAAACGGATTGCCCGGTACTAAAGGTGCTCGTGGTCCAATCGGTTTGACTGGAGCAACTGGTGAAATGGGCGAAATGGGAGATGTTGGCTATGTTGGCGTTAACGGACATGTTGGAGATCATGGCGACTCTGGTGCTCCCGGTGCCCCTGGACCACAAGGCGAACAGGGTGATGAGGGTATTCCTGGCCGTCCTGGTGTCTTGTTACGCGGCTTTGCACAGCGCGGTGATAAGGGTGAGCATGGAATACGTGGACAGCAGGGACCTCCTGGTGAGCAGGGGCCCGACGGATCACCAGGTTTCCCCGGTAGGCCGGGAGCACGTGGTGATATTGGAGTCGCTGGTGCCTCAGGAACCGATGGAATCCCAGGATCCAAGGGTATGCAAGGTGAACGCGGATACAGAGGTGCCCCCGGCCCGGTGGCCGATTTTGTTGAGCCAGGAGATGAAGGTGAAGCTGGCTACGATGGTTGGCCAGGCCGCCCTGGTCGGGATGGCCCTAAAGGCGCACCTGGCGAACAGGGTGATTACGGAATAAATGGTGCCATCGGTATGACCGGACCTGTTCTTGTGGGACCACCTGGTCCTATTGGCGATGTTGGATACCCCGGTCCTCCTGGAAGAAATGGGCTGCATGGCCATATAGGTCAAAAAGGTGAACGAGGCGATCAAGGCATTCAAGGCGAACAGGGCGAAGTGGGCTTTGCAATTCACGGCAGACAAGGAGACGTGGGAGATGTGGGATACCCGGGTGCACATGGCCTGGAGGGACGCAAAGGTGAATTTGGCTTACCCGGCAGACCCGGACGCACGGGTCCCGTTGGTCCTCGAGGACCTCGTGGCCCAATTGGTGATGCAGGCTGGAGTGGTATCGATGGTCTTAATGGGTTAGACGGCGAAAAAGGTGAACAAGGTGAGACCTACTCATTCAAATACGCACGTGCTGGAGATCGCGGCGAACCCGGAATCGATGGATTTAAGGGCGAAGTTGGGGATGCTGGCCCACCTGGACTAACTGGAGCTGTTGGCCTGAGAGGCTTGCGCGGTTACCAAGGCGATATGGGTGAAATGGGCTACGAAGGACCCGACGGACCACAAGGCTCCCACGGTGACATTGGTGATGTCGGTTACACAGGAAACATTGGTTTCCGTGGACCACCTGGCCCACCTGGTGAACCAGCGCCACCACCACCTCCACCCAAGAGTCGAGGCTTCATCTTCACGCGTCACTCACAGTCCGTGCGCATACCCGAGTGTCCCCACAACACGCAGAGACTTTGGGATGGTTACTCGATGGCAGGCAGCATAGGAAGCGCACTCGCCGTAGGCCAGGATCTCGGCCAATCGGGCAGTTGCATGATGCGCTTTACGACGATGCCCTACATGTTCTGCGATGTGAACAATGTGTGCAATTATGCCCAGAACAACGATGACAGCTTGTGGCTCTCCACGGCTGAGCCGATGCCTATGACTATGGTGCCCATTGAGTCGCGTGATCTGATGAAGTACATCTCACGGTAAGGCTTTTGTCAACCTAAACATGACTAATTAATAAATTTACAAACTCCTGTCACAGTTGCGTCGTCTGCGAGACAACGACGCGAGTCATCGCCTTGCATACACAAAGCATGTCTATACCGAACTGTCCTAACGGCTGGGAAGAGCTCTGGACCGGCTACAGTTACATCATGGTTAGTTAGACAGACTAGTTAGTATCCACAACTCACACTGATAACTTCTCCCATTCAGACCACGATGGATAACACCGGTGGCATTGGTCAAAATCTCGTGTCACCTGGTTCATGTTTGGAAGAGTTCCGCGCCAATCCTGTAATCGAATGCCACGGTCACGGTCGTTGCAGTTACTACGACGCTCTGGCCTCCTTCTGGCTTGCTGTCATCGAAGAGTCCGAGCAATTCGTACAGCCACGTCAGCAGACCTTAAAGGCGGATCAGACTAGCAAGATTAGCAGGTGGGCAACTACAAACATGCCACTTGTCACATCCACGATTATAATTCTCCCTTTATTTTAGATGTACCGTTTGTCGTCGCAGCGCTGACTCGTTCTTTAGACGCAGCGGCAGCGCTACATCCTGGACTACGGCAACGGAATTCCGACGTGGCAGTGAGCGCGTGCTACCGGCACCGTCGGCGCTACCATCGCCACCACTGCGAGGTATACCGACGCCATTGAGGCGACGTCCCATTTATACTCCCTACGGGGGTTCACGCGAGGCACGCATTCGACGTCCACGAGAGGACACCTACGCGCCTTAGATCGAAAGTAGTTAGATATAAATAAATAAGAAAACACACATGCACACACACTAAAACACACATACATATATAGCTTAAGTTTAGCATTTCGACGCTAGCTACAACAACAACAATAACACTACCGGCGATCAGTCTTTCTATTCCCACTATTCCAATACTACTTCCTTCTGCAGTTGAAGATGCCCGTAATTCAAACCAAAAAACCGAGGAAAGTTATTAAAAATTACATAAAATTCAAAATGTCAAGCCAAATATGAATAATAAATGAATTAATTAATTAATTAACTGATTACTAAAATGTTTTGTAAAAAAGCAAAAATCCAAGTATAAAAGGAGCAAAGACCACTGCCCAGAGTTGAGTTAAACCTTGAGCTAAGGATCTTTTTAAATAAAATAAAAATTTTATAACGAAAACTAAATAAAATTTATAAGAGCGAGAATTAATGTAAAACTTGTGGTCTTGATTAATATTCTGTATAATCTTTATGAACTCTACAACTTCCACACGGATGGTAATGGCCAGGAGTTCGTGTGCTCTTGTAAAACGCAATGATTGGCCGAAGCAGGGGGGAGTGATTCGAGAGAGTTATTTGATTGCAGAGGTACCACTCCGCTTCAGGTTTCCCACTTATTCTTACACTTCATCATTCGCTGCTCTTCATTTGAAAAAGGGTAACAACGCGGACTAGTTACTCACAACGTAAATTTACCTCATTAGTCAACGACATCAACTTCTTTATAGAAGCTGCAAATCACAACGGTCAACCTTCAGCTCCAGCTGACCCGTTAACTTATCTGCTTCTTTAAGCTGCAAACACTGGTCGTGCGAGGAGCGAATTCGAAAGCTCAAGTTCCAAGTCGACTTTTGCTGTATGTTCTGAATGAAAGAGGGAACAAATTTAATGATCTGAAAAAACAGTTGAGACGACTTAGAAGAATTATTGTGTTTTATTGCTTTTCCTCTTTTTTCACTTTGCAATTGCCAGCAAGGCTTGCTAACTCATTACAAATTTCCCACCAAAATCGTTTTTTTTTTGGTCCGGTTTAACAAACATATATATGAACACGTAATACTTTTTGCTTGCAATGAGTAAACACACACGCTAAAAAGGTAGACACTAAGTGAATTAAAATATATATCAATCGATCAGCCAATCATTGGCTCAATAAATCTTTCGATCGATATATCGATGTGTAACTAATAGCAGGAAAATAATCTAAAGATTGCTTATGTAACGATATTTTTTAGTCTAACAGGCTATTATTTGACAAAGTCTGGATTCTCCTGTATCTTTTCACTGAACTGTAGTTGATTATCGATGATCTGGAACAGTTCCTGCGGTGCTGGTATGCGGCCGGTTTGCAGCTTCGACCAGACAGGCACATCGTTAAGTGTAATCTCGAAAGCACCAGACGAGACGAGCTACGAGCATCGTAAACGAGGGAAAAGACGTTAGTTAGTTGTTATTAAAAGTTATCTTATCTGAATTATAATCGGTTTTCGTTAAAAAGCCGCCCCACTTACATGTCCCTCGATCATGTTTCCGACAAAAAATATCATCATACATGCGTACAGTTTGTTTGTTAACAGGTGGCCCCACCAGCTAGGCGTAGGGATATTGAGCGCGCCAAAGATATCGTAAGACGACACAATAACCACAATGAAGAGAATCTTCAGTGCGAAGACAATCTTCGACATGTAGAAGTTGAAGCCGGGCGGATCGTAATTGGCGCCAGTAACCAAGATCTGTGGGTATTTCTCACTCAATATGTTTGTGTAGTCATCGAATGCCTTGCGATAGCCGCAGGAGTAGCTGCCGGTGCAGTCGATTGTCAGTGATTGTCAAAGACAGCAAGTATGGTGAAATCCAATGCGATTCATGCTTACCAATATAAGAAAGTCATCGTTGGTCCGCCGACACCTTGGCCAAACTTTGTTGCTGGTATCTCCTTCTCAGCTTCGGCTGCATCGCTCATCAAAAAGAATGCGGCGAATAGACAAATGCACAACAAACTTAGTTTTCTTCCGTCGAGTAGAGGCATTGTGTGAATATGTTGAAAAAATAAATTATTTCAGACTGTGTGTGCTCCCTTTGCGAATTTGTCAGTGGTTTGCATCAGAGGCTACTCGACTTACAACACTGAACAATGCGGCCAAGTCTATTTTTGTTTGTTATTTTAAACAAAATTACTTACAAATATCTATCTATTTGATTAATTTTAATGCATCTACTATATGCCAAGTGAATATTAAAAACTAAATATTGATAAATCTCAATAAGCATAGGTCTACACTTGGTTATATTATAATCGTGAGCAACACTGAACTTTAACGAACAGCTGTTCTCGTGTCAAAACATTGAAGCGCAGCATTCGAGTAACTTCGCGGTGACGTTTTTGTTTATTAATTAAACTGCATGTTGCAACAAAAACTGGATCATGGTAAATGTTATGAAAGGCGTGCTTGTTGAATGGTAAGTTGGGCTCGTTCAGGTGTCCAAGTAATCGAGATCTTCGGGTATACCGAAGGCCTTGTTCAGCTCGCGGTCCTCCTTGTCGAATTTGCGTTTGCACCAAGTTTTTATATTAAAAATGTTGTCCGTCCAACGATTTGAGGCTTGAAGTATATCCTGGTAGTGTTATAGTAATAAACTATAACTAATCAGCACACAATATATTTGTTGTCGACTTACTATATTTTCCTTGGCCTTTGCCGCTACGGCAGCGTAATCGACATCACCTACGGCTACTTTGGCGCGCTGCGCCAATTCCTGTTTCTCCTTCTTTAGCGTTTCGATTTCCTGAACCATGGCCGTTGTCACTGCCTCATCTTTGCTGCTGTGCTGATAAGCCGCCAGCTTCTTTTCAGGATATTCAATCTTCTTCGTCATTTCAACGCACTCGGCTTCAGTCTGTGCCAGACGACTCTTTAAGCCGGCCAAAGCGTCGCTGGGAAAAGACCAATAGCAAATGCTACCCGCAATCTTGTCACTGCACACATGGCCATTGTCCACCAATTCCTGCAATGTGGTCTTAACAGATTGTTGTACAATGCCCTTTTCCTTTGAAGCTATGCGTTCCAAGTCTTTCAGTTGATAGACGTCGCTCGACTCATGGAAAACCTCGAGTAGCTTCTCTCGTTTCTCTTCGGCTGAGAGTTTGCGCTTTGCCATTTTGCAAAAACAATCTGTAAATTAAATGATTTCTTTAATGATTTTAGTGATCCTGCTATGAAACAATTTCTGCTACATCTAGACGAGAAACTATCATTGGGTCGTAAATTCATCATACAAGATCTGGACGAGAATCATCTGTTCATCTCAACGGATATAGTTGATGTACTGCAAGCGCGTGTTGATGACCTAATGGATCGCATTAGTTTTCCGTTGCACGAGAGGGACGTCTAAGCAAACTCATACTTTGTAACTTCATCATTATCTTTATTTCAACTATAAAATTTATAAATCAGCGACACCACCCTTACCCTAAATATGACGGGCCGAGAATCACATCGCATTAAGGATGCCGAGAAGAGACGCGTGCTCGATGAGGCTGGGCGCCAACGTCGCGCACGTAAAGCTTTGGAGGCACTCGAACAGGACAATTATCACGACGATCCACATGCCGATCTGGTTATGTCCAAGAAATTACCAAAGTTCCAAGACAGCCCGAAAAGCGGCAAAGAAAAGAAGGGCAAACGCAAAGGCATCGAATACTTTCGCGCTAAGTACCGTAAGAATTTTCAACAACTGCTCGAAGAGGATAAACAGCAGCATCCAAATGGACCGAATTACATGACTGCGACAGCGCCACCATCGAGAAAGCCACCACGACTTTTCTGCGCTGTCTGTGGCAACTTCTCGAAGTACACATGCACGGCGTGTGGCACACGATACTGTCGCATACGCTGCCTCAACACGCACCAAGAGACGCGCTGCTTAAAGTGGACGGCTTGAATGCTTCGGAGTGGATTGATCCATGGCACCAATTAGTAGTTATATTTAGAAATAATAAAGGCTTTGCTAATAATTGTATCGTCCGTATTGTTTAATGTGTGGAAAACCTATTAGAGTGTAATCCTTTTTATATGACTCCTTAATGTGAAAAACGAACGAGTTCTCTCCAATTCTTCTCAGAATTTCTATTTGAGCAGGGCACCATGTTCGAGATCTGTTGTAAACACATTTGTTTAAGATTATTTCGGAAAGCCATTTATTCATCATCGGATACGGAATAGGAATTAATAGTAAACGACCCACTTCGAATGACTTGTGATAATCCATTGCGTAGGACTATTGTCTCAGAAGTAGGAGTCTCAAGCCCTGATCTAATACTATGTGTTGCGGCGTGACTCGAGTTTTGTTTGGAGAGGTTTTAATTAAAATTCAAGAAAGCCAATAAGTCAACAACAGAATGCAGCGGTAGAACTAACTTCTAACTTCACAAGCTCAATTGAAATAACGGATCATGTATTATAAAAAGCAAAATTAGTTTACTTACCACTTATCGCGGCCAGTACTCCTTGCGCGCAGGTTCAAAATGCCGTGCAGTATGTTTGGTTTGCAGCTGTATGGCACTCATTAGTTGTTGATCAACACTGTTGCCTGACATATTTCGCCGTCGTTTTTTGGTGCAAGCTTGGCATTGCGACTTCTTCTTATAAGGCTTTGAGCTTTTCAGTGAGCACGACGAACAGTGTGCGGTGATACGGACGTCAGTTGGATACATTTCGAATTTGAAAGTTGTCGAACTAGAGTTATTCTATATATTGATTGTAAGGAATACAAACAATTGTGTAAAAAGAATACAACTGAAAATCAGTTTTAAACACGGTAATATATTTCGATATAAGTGAAGTGCAAAAAGCTTCCTCTCCAGTGCACAACAGCTGTAAAGGAAAGAGAAAACCAGCCGAAAAAAACTTGCACCAGCAGCAGGCATTATCAAATAAGGGTGCGTGCGAATTTGTGTGTTTGTAAGTGGGAAAGTAGGAAAAGCAGCAAAGAGCGACAATCGACTAGGAGTGTGAGATAATCTAATCAGTACATCCGCTGAGAAAGAAAAATACCTCTAAGTATACTCCAGGTAGACAGCCAAAGGCCACTTTGAGCCAACAATATGGATGTAAAATTTGCCGACTTCAAAAAGGAAGCCGCCGCCACGGCCGAGGACATCTTCAGTAATACGGGCGATGCGATCAAACAAACCAGTTACGATTTGCTGGGCGACCTTAGCGAAAGTGGCGGTGTTGGTGGCACGGGCAGTGCCAATGTCAGCGCTGGCGCACAGGACGACAACGCACACACGGAGCACTATTTCGCTAACGAGCAGAAGAACCTCGACTTTGGCGTCTTGGATCCCCAAGCGTTTGTGCAGCGCATGTCCGCTGGTGCGAAGGAGGCGCAGGAGCAACTCGATGCCAAATTTGCACAAAAAACGGATGACTTTGCTGATTTTCTAACGGAGGCTGAAAATTCAGTCAAGCAAAATATTGGAAGCATAACGCATGACTTCATGAATGCCGAACGGGGATTTTTCGGCGGAGCTGGTGAGTTGTCGGCTCCGACACATACTGCACCACCAGTACCACCGGTACCGGCACCGGCACCGGCACCGGAAGTGGCACCGCCTTCAGTTGGTAGCGATGATTTACTTGGTAGTGGCAAGACATTTAAATCAGAACTTGCTGGTGAGCCATCGAAGCCGGTTGATATCCTTAATGATGACGATGGCTTCATCAACAATAGTCCAGCGGCTGTTCGTGCAAAAACAGCAGTGAGCAGCAGCAGCAATCAAGACTCTGATTCCGATTCCAAATCCGTCTCTTATACACCATCACCGGCTAAGAAGGCACATATTACTGAGACTCTAAAGGAGCAAGATAATGAAAAATTCATTTCCTCAGAGGATCTTTTAAGCGATTTCAAGAATGAGCCCAGTGCACCACCAGCTTCGCATATCGATCGATCCGCCATCGATGCGAAATCCGAGGTCATCGTTGGAAAGATATTGGAGGATGCATCAGCGGCTTCCAATCGATCACCGCTGAATATTGAATCGTTGATGGACAGCGTTAAAGATACCGTCAAGCCGTCGGCTCCACAAGCAGCGCCTGCTGCTGCTGTTGCTGTTGCAGCCGCCGCTGTATTGGAACCGGCCAAGCAACCAACTCAGCCGCCCAAGCCTGTCGACACGATTGGTAAAACCAATACCGCAGGCACTTCGGACAAGCCTGCGGGCGCCGTACAGCAACAACAGCCCAAAATCGTATCCGTCGAGGAAATCTTTTACAAATATGGATTGGGTGAGTGTTCTTATTATATTAATTATTTGCTTTTTGTGATTTTCATTTTTTGTTAGTTGTGTGTTATTGTGTTCGTATTCGCTACCATTTTTGCTACATGTTCAGTGCCTACCTTAGTTGGCTCTCTCATTCAGTGTCAGTATCACATTGTATTTGTGTTTTTGACGCGCTCTCGCGAATTTTTCATTAGTAATTTTTTGCAGTAAATAATTTTTCATATATTAATAATGATGTCATTCCCATATGAATTGGCTTTCTATGAACTTTAAAATTGCAAAAAATTTTCTCTCTCAGGTGGTAAACGGTGATGGCAACACTCAATTTCGTCAATCATGACCACAAAATAGGCAAAACTACGACGAAGTAGACAATTTCAAAGCCCCTTACCTACTGCTAACAAACACACACTATATGTATGTATGTATCTCAGCTACCTCGCCCACTCACTGTGCTAATTGTCGGCGTTGCTCATTTTGCCTTCACCACACACTCCTTTTCGACGACACTCTTTTGCATGTTCGTTCGTTCGTTTGCTCGCCTTCAACTTGAAAAGTTTGACGCTACCGCCGACGATGACGCAGGCTGTAATGTTACCACTACCACTTCCAATGCAGTGTCTGTCTAATTTGACCAAAATGACTCACTAGGAAAAAGGCTTTGCTGAATATTCGTTGTGGTTGTTGCTTGAGCTACAAAACTTGGCAACTGAAGCAGCTTTTTACCAATTGGATTTTGTGCTGCTGGTTTGCAGTACTTTGCTTGTGTGATCAATGCTGCGACGCCCTATTTTCGTGCTTCTTCTTTTACTTTACTACTTTGCGCTTCGTTTCGTGAGCTTCAATTCTATATGTACATATGTATGTATATGCACACATGCATACGAGTATGAGCATACGTGTGTATTCTATTTCGTCTTACCTTTCTATTTTGTCTAATTATTTTTTTTTTGAGCTTACATTCGTCATCATCGCTAAATGCTGAAATTCGAGTCAGCATTGCTCAATCGACGTGGATGCTGACGCTTTCGTTGCCGTTGCCGGCATAAGTGAAAAAAATCTCAGCTAGTTGCTTTACATTAAGCAGCAGCAGTAGAGGGAATGTGGAAAACGTTTTGCGACTCGCGGCGTTAAACTTTACAATTGTTTACAATTTATACTTGTTTTTATTTTTTGTTGTTTATGGAAATGCTTGCGTTCCCCTACATTATCACTCAACTATTCACCTCCTCACTCTTTTGTCGGCAGCATCAGCTGGACCAATTTAACGCTTTAGTGTTTCGGATAGAGAAAAAAAAGTTGATTAGTGGGGTGGGGTGAATTGAATTTCACAATCGTGATGATTTTATTAGCGACAGGTTTTAACATGCTTTTGAAACGATATTAGGAGAAGGGTATAAATACAAATTCACTCAAGACCAAATGATAGTATTTTCACATACTTAAATAAATAATTAAATAAAATTACTGAAAATTGATATTATAAAGAATAATCCTGCTTTCATCTCTCTTCACACAGTTGATTCAACTGCGTCAAGTAAAGCACAATAAAGTCGTTATAGCTCAACAAAAATCAAAGATGGACCAACACGAATTTAAATTGTCAGTCAGACAAAAAAAAGAACATTTTGATTAGCAGCAATTGAAATACTCCGCAGCAGACATTAAAAACGATGCAGGCGGTTAAAAAGTAAAGTTTTCACTTTCAATAGGCAATACGCGGAGCCCTGTTGATTTTTCCAATCGACGCCAATCACTTATTTCTTCAATAATCTTTTTTCTTATCTCGGCTGTGTATTGGTCTCTGCATGATAATCGCACGACAGACAAAGCCATCAGAAACATCTACACCCAACTTCATATGGTATGGAGTGTCTTTGACTTTTATTTTTCAGCAACTACTTGATACAATTTTCCATGCAGTTTATTTCTGTTTTTCTTGTTTTTTTTTTTTTTTTGTGTTTATTTATACATATACTGTTATGGTGTTGCCTTCGTACGTGCTAAAAATAGCAAAACTTCTTTTATGTCTGATTTGATCTAAATTATCTTCTGTTCATCGAGCGATCGATCGCTGCATTTTCCTTACCCATTTGGTTACATCGACTCATGCATGTGGTTAATTTGCGGCTGAGCTAAATGAATTCTCGACCTGTCAGTCTGCTGTCTGTTCCTACGTCGCGTTGTGTCTTTATTTAATATGGTTTCAATTACGTTGCTGTTCCTTCACTGCTTCTCTCAATCATTCCGTAACATTGAACACATTAAAGCTTAAAATGTGCTTGGACTTCTTTTTCTCTGCTTTTTAATTTTTTGTAATTCCTTTTGGACTGCAGTTTTTTTTAGCGCTAAAATAAAAGCGTGCAAATGAACAGTTGAAAAAAAGGGAAGCCAATAACCAAAAACATTAATAAATAAATAAAAATTTAAATAAATGAAAATAAAAAATTTCTTAAAACCATAACGAAACCATTTAGCTAGGATTTTTAGGATTTGAGTATGTGAATTCTGATTCTTCTAGTATTTCCAATCGAAATTTTATTAAACACTTGAAAAAATGTGTCAGTGAGAGTCGATGAGGCTTATGTGCAATTTCTATGTCAGAAAAGTGTAAAGTGTAACCCTTGAATCTACCACCACCAACAACCCATATAGCAAAAAAAGTAGTCAATTTTCAATTGACTTTAATTCTTTAAGTGCACACACGCGCGTACCCATAAAATGCATCTATTGTTTTGTCAACTCTCATAATACACCAGTCAACCCTTTTTGTGTCACTTATTATGTATTCCCCATATGATACAACACCAGGATGCCATTGTTGCAGCGCAATGCTGCAATTACATGCGGCTAAGTATCAAGCAGCAACAGTCAGTTCCGGCTTAACTGCCACACCCCACCCAACAGATCAGCCCATTCATTCCTTAGTAAACTAGTCTGTCCTTAAAAAATATCCGGGTAACACCCACAAATGTGTGGAGCGCATGCGTTCGGCTCGGCTAAGCTCGGTTCCACTTGTTTCAAACGGCATATCTCGCCACCCTGGCGATGCTGGCCAGCAGAGCATAAAATTCACCAAAACTCTACATATGAGTACAAAGCAAAATCAATAAGTGTAGAGTTGTTGCTTTTCGTTTTCTCTTGCCCTTTCAACATTGCACTGCCTCTCTCTGCATGGTGTGTGCTCTCTGTGGTCACATCGGTCACTTGAAGCGGAATTCACGGCTAAGCGGGTTATTGGTCAAACTGTTCATATACGCTCATTTACAGTTTATCGATTTTTGTTGTTTTTGAGATTATAACTATGTACCATAATTACGTGCCGTGTACGTACATTCAGTGAAGAAGGAGATAATACAATAACAAAAACATAAAGAAAAATCACATTCTCTCCCGCTCTGGGGCCTCTCAGAGAACTTCCTGCTGCGCAGTGAAAATTCACTATCGTCGACGTCATTGTTGTAGTTGTCCTGCCGCAATCACAGCCGAAGCCACGACTCAGTTTCGTTTTGTAAGGCGGACGTTTCATATCGTGCTACGCGAGGATTACGCTACTCCACGTTGACACCGACCAATTCACAAAGGATTTCTTCTGTGCACTGATTGAAATCTGAACTACTCTAAAAAAGGATATTCATACATAATTTGTTTAGTGCATTTTGCGGTTTATTGCGGTTTTCAGAAATTTGCAATATATTTTGGGGGTTATCGAAATATACAGAAAACGCCTTTAAAAGGAGGTTAAAGTGTTGGCATACAATTTTGAAGTTATAACGAAATAAAAAATAAATAAATAAAAAACAAATCATTATGGATAACGACGTGAATACGCAAAATGGCGTCTGCAAAAAGCGTCCTTTAATTTGTTCGCTACTTGATCCCAGTAAGTTGATATTTCATCATTACACAAAGATACAAAACTGTAGCAATTAACACTTGACATACATACTAGTCTGCATTAATCCAACATCGTCTAATGCGTCTATAGCGTACTTGTTTGCTACGATTACTACTACTACTACTCCCCACCCTCTTAACTTATTTGTCGTACAATTAAAGTTGACTGTACTAACGTTCCGGAGCTCTTGTGCTCACTCACCCGTTCGTCAGAGTTTAACATTTGTGTTTCTACTAAAAATTCCTTTAAAGTATGTATTTCTATGGTTACCACTATCATGGTGTAGGGGCTCACCTTCTGCTACAATTGAACAAAATAATGGCATACCTTATGGCGATCAAACATGCTACGTCGCAGTTTTTTGAACTTTATGACTTTTTTCTAGTTTCTCTTAATGAAATATATGTGCTTCGTGAACTTCACTCATCAAAACTTGCATTTTATGAATACATTTTAATTCTGCTTCCTAAAAGTATACTTTAATTTTGCTCTTTGCTATGGTTTGCCACAAACACTGTCTTGCATGTTTTTCACTGCTTTTCTATAATAATTTTAATTTGTCAAGCACACACACACACAAGTACACCAAAACTAACCATATCTAACTGGAATCAATATTCTATATCGCTGTATTTCAGATGCCTGGTTTAAGCCCGAACGTTTACATCCACAAGGTAAGTAATAATCTGAAAGCCAAGCCAAGACAACAAACAAAAAAGTTGTTTTAGCTCGTTGTAAAATAATAAAATAAATAAAACCACCTCTTCACGGCGCCACAGCGTATGCAACGTATGCTTTTACTTGATTATCGTTGGATACGTAATAGCCAATACATCACTTCGACTGCGTCAAGTATTACGCTTAACTTGTCTATTATTACGATGTCCCTTTGTATATACATACATATATAAGTACATTTTAACTGCAACATTTTGTTAATGTCATAAGCCAGAAAGTATGCTACAAATATGATTTGCTTTATTATTCGTAACTGTCAATATCGAAAGCACGCCTCATACTACTTACTACTATTATGCACTACTCTTAGTCTTTTTTTCCTTGTCTTTCTTGGCAACGGCCAAGACCACCCACATAACGCACTTCATTCATACATCCATTTTACAATTGTGTTAAGCTGTACAAAAGCCTAAAAGTATGTCAAACATGCAAATGTTGCTGCTGCTACGAGTTTTATCGATTTTCTATTTGTTTGCATGAGTACGCCCTCATGCTGTGCACACTGTGCCCATCGTGCCCAACGTGCCCACTTAGACATTTAAGACACTTGGAAAATCAATTTGGCAAGCAGCGCCTAAAGTGCTGCTCTAAAAATTGCGACGCTCACTTGACATTTACACCACAAAGCATAAAGTGGCGAAAAGAAGTGGTTGGCTGAAGGGCGAAAAACGTTTTATTGCCGACACTCAACGCAATTTGTCGTCGCCCCCTTTTCCTTGCGGAACAAGTGCATTGCGCCTGAAAATATGCTAGTCAAGGTAATAATTTAAAGCGATTTAGATTCGGTCTGCCCATTTGCCGTCATTTGACCGCCAGTAACCTTCGGTTTGGAAGAAGTCATGCAATTTTGATGAGCCCTCCTTTTCCACCCTTCGTGGGATATCTCTTTCTGTCTTGAGGACTGCCGCGGACGCTTTTGAAGAGTTATATCTCATTGCCTGTAATTAGTCATTTATTTTCGTTGTTGTTGTCTTAGTAGTTGGTTGCACTTACCTAGCACAATATGAAAGCGCCAATCTTAGCAGCAAGCAATAACAGTCACTCAGTCGCTTTGTTAGTTTAAGTACTGGTAAAGCTGCTGCCTCGCTCTGGCCCACATGACCGACCACGGCTAATGTGCGAGTAATCGGATAGCTACTTTGCTATTCTATTCCATGCGATATACATACGGGTAGGGTATACTCTTTTTCTTTGTGTAGCACCATCTAAAATGGTTTGGTTTTTCATTGCGTTACGAGTCAGTCGCCCCATTGATGTACGTAAAGGGTCTTCGCGTTTATATCGCAAAAGGCGTTTTGTGTACTTGTCTATATACTGAAGGCAGTGTATAATTTATATACTCGTATCACACCTGACTAATGACGCAGGCTTAGTTTCATTTCAGACAATTTCCCGCTAAATGCCATATATGTAAATAATCAAAGTGACTTGTAAAAGTTCTGATCTGATCTGTCTTGATTTTAAGTCGAAATTTATGCTCTCACACTCTTTTATCATCTGTACTTACAATGTTAACGTCTCCAGCGTCTAAATCCAAATACTTACAAATATTATAAATGCGAAAGTAACTCTGTCTGTCTGTCTGTTACATTTTAACGCCTCAACAGCTGAACCGAATTTCATGAATTTTGGTATAGGGATAAATGGGACCTTGGGAAAAAACATACGCTACTTTTTATCATGAAAACATATATATATATATATATGTATCAAGTATGTTTGTACAAGTATATGGTTCGGTTTTGTTTAACTCTCGTTCTGGTATACCTTATAATTAGCCAAGGACTATGTTATCTATGTCATTTGAGCTTAGCAAGTATCGACCCATCCAGCCGTTCTTGTGTCGTAGTCATTTACCACTCTCTTCATTGAGTTCTTAAATCTCCCTTGACGTCTGCCATTTAACAAGCTCGTAACCACGTCTCTACCAAAGTGTTTCTATATTTCCTCTCAGTATAGGACCCCCGAGCGCAGTGAATAAATGAATAATCAAACTACTTTAAACAATGCGAGTATACGTCACCACGGGCTTATAATGATTTGAAAATACTTCGACTTATTCATAACACTAATTTGAAAGATATCAAATATTCCGAGTACATATTGTATAATAAATAGACCCAGTTCCATCATCTACAGTAATTTCTTTTATAAGATTGACTGCATAAATCAACAAACCCACAACATGCAATAAGATCGCCCCAGCTGCAGTACCAATTAGAAAGTCGTGACGCCGACGCCGTCGATAACGACGCCAACGCCTTCAAAGGCGGCTTCGCAGAACCAACTCACTCACCTCTCATGCGCCAAATTAAGCTGACTGCGGCGAGCGCTACTATTTTTTCTTTTCTTTTATTTTTTATTTTTTATTTATACTTTTTTTTTTTTTGGTAAAACGTATAGTGCAAGATTTGCAACAACAAAGACGAAAGGCAAAAAAAGAGAAATAGTTACAAAACAAGAGCGTCGCAATTAGCGAGCTGGAAAAATCATGATTCATTTTTCTATCTTAGAAGTGAAGTTGCCAGCACGCCGACACCAACATAATATTTCTTTTTTAGCTGCTTGAACAAACCCAAAGCCGATTTCGGCCATGACAACGGACTCTACCGACCGAGCGACTGCGTTGGTTTTCAATGACTTGGTTGGGTGATTTGGTTGGTTGGTGGTGGTGGTCGGTTGGCGTTTGTGTTTGTGTCTGCGTTGCGGCGCTTTTTGCCGGCCGGCCGGCGTGAAGTTCATTACTAATAATCGTAACGGTATTTTTGCTGCTTAATTATTCGAGAAAAGTATGAAAACGAGACTAGAAATTGTATGGAATAAAAAATCGTTCTATGTGTTTGTACTCACACATATACACACATGCATATCTACAGTATATATGTATTTTTATTTACTGTTTCGCTACACTGCATGATAATGAAGGGTGACGACAGCAACTTGCTTAGTACTCTACTTGTCTATCTAAAGCAAAATCTATCTATCTATCTAGCCAATTGTATGTGCAACTAGTATAGAACGTAAAGCGAAGAAGAACAATTAGATCATCATAGGTGAAATAACAGAAATTACTTTGATTTTGTTGTTGTTGCTTATTGTTGTTTATTAGCATTCATATTCCAGTTCTTTCGTTTGCTTGTTTTTGTTTTTGTTTTTTTTTCGCAAACACGAAAATTTGCGTATTTTTGCGAAATCACTTGAGGCGCAAATGCATCTATATATGTACATATGTACATAGCTTATCATTTGGAAAGTCATTAAAAAATTTAAAATGGCAAATTTAGCTCGTGCTAAAAAAAAAGATAAGAAAATTGTTAACCTTTGCCTTTTAGCCAGTCATTCGGCGTGAGTCATTTCACTGTATGCTTTCTTTATGAATTCATTGTATTTTATAATATTGCTTGCGATGTAAACAAATGACGTCATTTAACGACACCTTAATCATTATCGCTACTCAACATTTATTTATAAATTTATTTTATTTTTTCACATTCAAAATTGTTCAGATTTATCGACAACGCGCGCACGTACGCACTGCTTGTTTTGGTTTTCGAACACCCAGTTGTTGTTTGGTAATGCAGCGCGCAAGCTTACGCGAAAGCTAACTTACAATAGAGCAATAGAGCAGGGGGATTCAGAGAGAGAGAGAGAGAGGAGAGATGAATTGAAAAATAACCTTGAAATTTTGCTTACTCGCTCACTCCCTTGCACACTGAGAAAGTTAATTTTATTAAAGAAATATGAATTTCGCGGTTTGCTTGCTTTACTGAGTGTTTTATTTTGTAAATTTTTTTTCATTCGTTCTCTTTTATTTTTTCGTATCTTACTTGAGTTTTTGCTAATTTTAGCTTTTCAGCTATTTTCTCTGTAAATGCTTTCCCCAAAATCACAACGGTGATCGAAACGTCAGACAGTTGTTAGCTTTGCCGGCGCTTTGTGGGTTTAAATCATATATTTTTTGTAGTTTTGTCATGTGTCCAATTGTTCGTAGTGCTCGACTGCCTTTAAGTACTGCATCTACGTAGCTTAACTGGAAGATTTTTTCGCTACAGTTACTCTTTAGAATTGATTTTAGTAAGTAGGCTTGAGCTGAATAGCAAAGATTATACATATATGTATGTACTTAAACATATTGCATATTTGACTTTGACTTTGAGAAAAATTTAGATTGTGCATTTGAGCAAAACTTGAGTAGGATTTTGGGTTAATAGACATGAGACCAGATCGCATTGAATATCAATACAATTAACACTGGCAACTTTTTAACTCGGTGGTTTTAATTTAACTAAATGTTTTGTCGATTATTACATTTGATCGCAACTTTTAGCACTAACCGGTTACCCATTTCATTTGATGGTGAAGCGTTTAAATATACAATAAACTCAAATAGCTGATTTTTTTTTTTAACATTATGTTGAGCATGACTATAAGAATTAAACTAAACAACAGATACATGCAATTCGGGAATTAATTAACTACAATGTATTTTCGTAACTGCTTCTAGTTCTATTACCCCTAAAAAAACCTCGATCACTTTATTTTTATCTACACATGAAAACAAAAGCTCAAAGAATACACAGATAGTGCTCCATAGATGCATGCATGCTGTGTATATTCTCAAAAAAACTAAAAACTCTACACCCGCGTTTTTAACTACCCTTAAGCGTGCAGCAGCTACCTGCTCGAACAAGTCAGAGCATGCACAGAGTGTAGGCGAGCTATAAGATACAAGATACATATAGAAAATGCTGTCTAGTTTTTTTTTTCTCTTTTTTTTTTTTTGTTTGCCTATTTAGAATCATCGAAGCGCTACTTACGAGTGTTTGTTTTGCCCGCCTTAGCTGCCTGCGCATACTCTAACAAACCTCGAGAGGTTACGTTCACATTGCTCCCTGACTAATGTAAACTGGGTCCGCTTGCCTATTTCTCTATATATCTGTTTGTGTATCTCAGCATTGCATTTACAACGGCTGCATTTCTTTTTTACGCTCATTGCATTTTCAACTGAGTGAGAGCGTATCGGAGGCTGCACTGAACGAATAAGAGCTAAAAGATACCTCAACAAACACCGTTCAAATGGATACATAGATGCGTGCGCTGTTATTGTTGTTTGTTGTAGTTTGTCAGCTGCCCGGCTGAGTAGTTCGCCGCATGGTTGTTAGGGCAGCCTCGCTCGCTGTCTGCCGCCATGCTAGTTTGTCATATAGAACAACGTGAGCGTTGAGCAGCGCGCACACTTTTGACGAGAACCCGAACCCATCCGAAAATTTTATTATTGTAATTGAGTTTAGTTGATGTACGAGCATTGCCGGACTTTGTCATACACGGCATCGCAATAGCGGTCGTGTTTATTGTTTGTCATTTTGAGATACAAAATCTCAGGCATCTGAAAAACTCGCTGCTAAACCGTACCGTGCGTATTCGCAAAACACTCAACGAGGCTAGAATAGTGTAATAAGCTACGCGTACTCGTAAAAGTTCTTTGGCACTAGTCTGTCTGCGTGTGTGTGTCTAGTCGGGCGTATCTGTGAGTTAGAATATATCGATATCGAAAAACAAAGTATCTGCGTAGCTACAACAAAAGTTACATATACTATACTATAGAATATAGGTATTTTTTGAATTAGAACGCAGCATCTGTGTGCGCCCAGTCGTACTTGCCTGCGGTGTGAGATACTTTCAGTGAGCAACCTTCGTGTGCGTTTGCGTTTTAATTGGTGTCGTACCCCGCAAATGTGTCGTCGTAGTATTTTACTCAATTGGCCATTTTTTTTGAGAGTCCCAACACACAAGTCATTGTGAAAGTGAAAGAAACTCGGACAAGATTAGTCATTATATAATATGAAAATCGTGTTATCGTTTAAGTCTGAAGTTCTATGACAAAAATATTGTAGTACGCGTATCTGCAAATGAAACGGAAAATCTGAAAATGATAACGCATTTGCAGCCGTCCACACCATTTGAATACGTGTTGCTTATCTAGTGCAAAAAGTCCTACTCTTGTTAGTCTTTGTTCGTTCCCGGTCTTTGTGATTTCATTTTTACCATTATACGATTACTGATCGCTGTACGGCTGTTTAACGATAACGTCGGGAAATCGGTTATTGCAGCGAACACGAAACGCGAACAGTTGCAATTGGCGCCTTCGTGCGGTAGCAGGCCTTCGCTCTAATTATTAATAATCTTGTTCAACTTTTGCTTACAGTTAGTTTTACAGTTCTAATTAATAATAACAACGAGAGCTAGAGCTATATACCATAAATAAATAGACAAATATAAAATGGCCAACTCTGCGCTAGACACAATACAGGATTTGCTCAAAACACTCACCGAGATACGCGATTTGCCGCTCAATCGGGAGTCGTGTAAGTATTCGAAGTGGATGATTTTTGTGTTTCAAGTTGAAGACATTCTCGTACCTTCAAACATAATTGCTGCGTACATGCGACATGTTGCAAGGTCTTTTAACATAGATTTAGCCATCGATTTTTATTGGCGGTGTGCGCTTGACTTGCAAAATGTAAGCCAACAATGCCAGATGAATTGGCAATTTTTGAAAAGACAATAATTGAAAAGATTGTCAATTTTGTGTTTGCTTTGGAACATGTTCGCTTCGAACATGCAACATGTTTTTTGGTTTTTGTGTTATCTCAGTTACTCTCCCTTTCCTTTTTTTCTATAAGGCAACGAATAAGTAATCCAATTGAGATCCTAAAATACTTTCTTTTCGATAAATTAGTTGTGACTCCTGTTTGTGTCTTCTTTAATAAATTTATGGATACAATATTTATTCATTTTACTCTTTTAATTAAGAAAAAATATTTAGAAACCTAGAAGTCTGATTTCACGATAATCCTTATGGGCGATCCTATAGCGCTCATAGAGTAGATCCTTATAAAATTCAATTAGCAATGGTTTTCTGGGTAGTTGTGATTAAGTAAATTTCTTTCTGGCATATCAGCAAAACATTGTTTTGTTCCACCTACTCAATCAATATGAGATCCAGCGCTTCGCACATGAAACACGCTGTTGTAATGACATGAATTTCTTTTTATTTATTTCTGTTGCATTTCAAAAGGTAGCCAAAACCCACTTCAAACTTGTTCGCTTCGAACATGCATGCAACAAGTTACAAAGTGCGATCAGCGTCGCTAGCGACATTCGCACTAATTTTCGTCATCTGAAGCTGAATTCGAATTAATTTTCTGCCAAAAAATCTGTTTGCTTTCGTTAATAATTTATAAATAAATTGTTGCAGCTGTGCTTTGTGCCTTGCGCTTCGTTGCTCGGCATGCATTTGTTCTATTCGTGCGTCTTTGAAAAACATGAATTTTGCGGATTTTCGCACTTCTTTCGGCGGCTTCCCAAGTGGTGCGCCTTTTATTATGTAATGTGCTTGAGAACAATGTAAATAAATGCATTTCATTCTAACAATGTCAGGTGCAAATTTCATTAGCGCATTCGCAAGAATTATGTCAGCATATTTTGTTTTGTTTGACTTCATTTTTTTTCTCTGAGTTTGTTTGCGTTTGTCTAGTCTAGACTCTAGTCGATCTGGCAGCCACACCCCTTCCAAACGAGTGAATGTCTAAAAGCGTAGGCGGTTCGAAAGCTTTTTCGAGTTGTTACTCTTATAACAACAAGCGATTATTGTATAAATTCTCTTCATAAAAAGTAGTTCTAATGTTATAAGGTATTGATTTTCACGAAATACCCACAATATAGGTACTTGCCTTGATTAAATGTTTTTCTTCGTTCAGAGCAGGTCATTAACTAAACTAGTCGGCCGAAACTTATGACTGTCGCTACTTAATTTCGCAATAAATGACTCGCTTGTTCGCATTTAGAATGGAATGAGTGAATGAATGAATTCGGTGCCATTTTCGCCGCCGACACGATTACGCATCGCATTAAGCCAAAACAATAACCGCTTGACTCCGCACTACGTCTCTTGATTAAGACGTTGGTGTGTCGTCCCGCAAGGGGAGTTCAGTGAAGTGCTCTTCAAAGCTGAGTTATGATGATGTCAGCCGAGCAGCCTTTGTCAGCAGCACCTTTTATAGCCAACAAATACATATGGGAAGTTGAGAAGAAAGAACGCAGTTCATATTGCGTTGTAGCTGAAATTCTTGCTGCGTTTTACATTTACGTTGTTGTTGTCGTCGTCGTCGTCTTTGTTGTGATTGGTGATTGTAGCCTGGTAATTAAACTTAATGGAGAACGGTAAAGCATTTTTCGTTTATTTCACCACCCCATTTCATTGCTTCTTCCAGCACCATTGGGCTTTTTTCAATCTGAGTGCACTCAAGGCTTATCAATAGTACATGGCCCAGCAACCCGCAGCCTCAATCTACAAAAACAGCGATATATAAAATTATATATATATTGTATATGTATGTATCTTAATCTACATACGAACATACACACATATGTAAATGCTGATGATGATGGCGCACTTGTCTTGTCGCTGTTGAACTTTCTTACGTAGACCAAAGACCGCTGCCCCGGCCATTGTCAAAGCAATGCTAGTGTAGATACTCGATCAAGTACAGCAAATAGCGGCCGCCCGGCGGTGTTGTTCATCGCTCTGCGTCTGCTGCTGCTTTTGCTCGCATGTATTGCGTGTCGCCCTTTATTATCACTGCAGTGTTGCCCGAAGGCATCGCAGCACGCGCCAATTGCGGTGCATTGACCGTTGCACTTCGTTGGTGCGCTTGACTGCAATGCAGAAACACCGGCAACAAAAGCAACAACAACAACTGTGTTAAAAAGAAGCGCGTGTTTAAGGGGCGCACAATAGTTTGATTGTCTTTGTCGTTTTTGTGTTTGGTCGATGAAAATGAAAGATAGCGGGTGCGCATCAAAAGTGACTCCTTATTGCTTCATTTATGCTTCTTTAAGCTTTTATTAGGTATTGATTACTACTCTTGTCATACTTACTCACACCAACACACACATCACTCTCTGGCTTTGTACTTACATACATACATGTATATTGGAGCTTGTCTAGTCATGCTTTGACAACTGTCGCTTTGTCCGACACTGTCAATGCCTTTGTCAACAATACCGTTATTTTCATTGTCTTGCTTCTCTTGTCGAATAGCTTCCGTTTTTTTCTTTCAGTTTATTGCACAATGCAATGCACATTCAATGCATGGTTGCTCGCTTTATGTATGAGTGAGCACAGTGCAGTAACCATTATTTCATTATCACCTTAACCCTGCTGCTGTTTAGTGCAGTACAGAAGAACCCACTAAGCGCGACCAACTGCATCAACTTCGTTGGCGCGCTTCAACACCTCAATTAGTCACGCCTAATAGTAACTCTATTACCAATAAAAATACAAACAACAACAATAACAACAGTTATGCATGAGCGGCAATTTGCTGGCATATTTACATACGTCACTTCATTATTACCAAGAACATTAAATTCACATTGGCGCATCAACCACACCCGTCAATTTCGTGTCGAGTTATGAACAAAATTCAAAAAGTCATTAAGGCCGAATTTGGCACACAACAATAATAACAAGAACCAACACAATTCGACATTCTTATTGGACACGTTGTCAACTGTCTGTTTATGCTGATCATGGTTAACACGTAGTTTATACAGCACCCTACCGCCAAAACAGTAGGCATATTAAACACAATCAATAACAAGCCCCGACTTCCACTTTACTTTCTTTGAGATCTGTTGACTGACTGAACACGACCGCTCACCAAACGTGCAATCTCTATAATTATTGTACTCATTGATTATGGTCTTCGTACTCACGTACTCACTCCACCACAAGCAAAGTGGTGGAGAGCGTAAATTTCTTCTTCTTTTCATACACTTGATTAGGTTTTTGGGCTCCAAAGCCGCCTGATGGGTCCCATTTACACTCTCTTTTACACACACACGCACTCATACAATCTCTCGCCGCAAACGCGTTTCCATGCTTTCTATAGAAAAGTGAAGCAAAAATGTATCGTATTCCTCGCTCGCTCAGACACATGCAGACTTCTGCTTTGGCATTGGAATTGGACTTGACTGTTTACTCGCACTTCACTACACTTCTTGTCGTGTCTTGTTCGCTCGCTCGTTTGCTTGGTCTGGTCTGGTTTGATTTGGTTTAGCTTGAATTTGCCTGCTGGTTTGTTTTTCAGTCTTTACGTGTACGTCTTCTAATAAGAAACGTACGTGGAGTACGCGACGGTCTGCTGAATCGTCGTCATTTTGTTGTCCAAATTTAGTGTATTATTAAAAGTTAACAATTTTTTACAACAACCACAAAGTTAAAAAAATAAAAAACAGTCATAAAAAATAAAGGTTTTAATTATTGTGTAACACGCAAAGTCAAAAGCTACATTTGGCGCCACTCACAAATTAGTAGTGTATACATACACACCGACTGAATCCTGTTTTTCCTCCCAATTACTAAACTAAAAACTAGAAACTAAAAACAACAAAATGGCTGGTGGCAATAAACGCTATGCACGCAACAGCTCCAACGGCAACAACTTCAATCAGCTGCCCGAACGTGGTCCAGGTAAAAAAAATGAACAACACCGTAGGTTTTCATGGTGTGGTGTCTCTACTCGCTGCGGTGCGGCTTATCAAAAAGAAACGCTTTTATGGTGTTTGGTTGGGGGTGAAATTTGGTGAAAATTGCCAAACTACTTTTTGTGTTTTGTTGTTGTGATTTCTGCTTATATATTTTTGATTACTCGTACTGCTACGTGGACAGTGTAGTCACATTTTTGCTGATCGTCATCATCATCATCAATCGAATTGTAAACGTGGCCGCAAATCACGGCGTGGTCTAACCATTTTTTTTTCCACTTCATTCACTTCGATTTTGGTTTGAACAGGTTCCAGGCTGTACGCGTTATGCATAATTTCGTCGGTGATCTGAGCTCTGAGGGAGTTGTGCGCTTGAATCGTTAATCAGCAGTGAAGCATTTCATTTTACATCGATTCCGGTAAATACGAATTTTTTCGAGTGTGCCACGCGTTCAACACAATTTTTTATTGCTGTATATTTTTTAATATTTATTTATTTATTGCCAAGTTTGTAGCAAAAATAATATTTTTTGTCGTTTCGCGTTCTCAAATAATTTATGCACACATCTGCGTAGAAATCAGTATTAGTTGTTTTGTTAAAATTTTTGGTTTATACTAAAAATTAATTTCAGAAAGACTCAAGGTTATCTCGTACTTGTGCATATTCGATGCGACGATTTTGCTCCGCTGATAATGCGTGTGTCTGTCTGGCTCTTCAGTGCAAATTTTTTACTCTTATCTAGCAGAGTTGAATTTTTGGCTTTGTTGCAAAAACGCTTTCAATGTGTCATTTAATACGCAAAAGCTTGTTGGGAAAGAAGAAATTGGAAGCAGCTCAGAGCAGATCAGTAGCAATGTTCAACTTAGTAGATAAAAAGATGAAATAATATATCTAATATGTGCTATTATCCACAGGTAGGAAAATCTATGGATATAGAATAATACAGATGCTTTGATGAAGAGATCGATCCTTAAGTAGTGCGGTAGATTGATTAATTGATAAGGAAATAGATTCAAAGTAGAGAGACAGATCCGTAGATGGAGATATAGATAAGTGTATAGACAGTAACTTAAGTCCTTAGACAGGTAGAAGAAAGATGCGGAGAAAATTACATAAAACAATTAAAATATATAGAAGTGTATTATCGTACGTATACAGTTTCTGGCGATCCTTCTACACAATACTAATTATGTTGTCAGGACTCGTTTTAAGTCCTTATAGTGTAACACTTCAATCAAGACGCCACTCTCGCTTCTTATAGCCATCAATCGCTCATCTCATAGATACTGCCAATTTTTTAACTGCCTTGCTTTTGTATTCAATCAGCCTTTTTAAAGCCTCCTCGATTGCTCTAGAAACGCTTTAATTTACATATTTTTCAGTCTATTTGAGTGTTTCACGCAGAGAGAACTTATTCATATAAATGAATACTCTTTGGTTTCACGACTTAAAAGTCAGACTCTTGCCGCTTAGCGCCAATTTGGTTGGGACAGATCAACTCAACTCAACTCGACGAGGCGCGTTGACGTCTTTAAAGGCTTTTCATTTCTATGCTTTTTAAATTCTTTAGAAATTGATACTAGTGAATGTAGTAGTTAGTATAACAAGGGATAGAGAAAGAATGCTTTATTTTTTTTTTTTTTTAAATGAACCAAAAACAAGTTTAACGTGTTTAGCAGGGCTCGCCCACCCCCAACCGAGAGAGAGCGACACAGACGCCTGATAGACTTATTTATTCAGTTGTTGTAATGCAATCCCAATCGAGCTGAATTGTTGCATTGTTGTTATTGTTCTAGTTGCTTTAGTATTTATTCGATTTGTGTTGATTACTTTAAAGGAGATTTGTTGGGCTTCTACGAGACGAGTGCGTTTCGATATTCCTAAAATAAATGACTAATGCTGTAATGAATGGTTAGATTTAAGTGACTGACCCATTGTAATGTTACTGGAGCTTACCGCACGCCAACCCCTATAACCAATTTGTCTTATTAATAAAGTCAAGTAGTAAACGCAGTTCCTCTATACCCATCCCATATTCGACATTCCGATAAAGAAATCTTATTCCAGGATGGCAAATCTTCTGGTAGGAGGAGTTATTCTATTAATCTGCTATTTTGATCTGGGGGAAAAGTCGAATGAAAACGTCAATAGAAGAAAATGATTTGCTGCTTAGGAAATGATCACATGGCAAAAAGCGGTAAAGACTGAGACAGAAGAAATCATGATGTCTAAAAGGGTATAAATCACAAGACTCTCTTAACGAAATGAGTGGAGGTCTGCACAGCAATTATGGTTAGAGGACGTAAGCCATTAAATCTGTAGTTTATATTAAATCTTTCTGTATAATACGGCCGTAAAAAAACTACGAATCCTATGGTTGCCAATTCTTCAATTTCACTGGAACAGAAAATGAAACAAATTTCTCAGATTTTTCTATTATTTACCCGGAAGTGCACGTATGATCACTCCTGATAAAAACTAATATTTCTTGCTATTTCTTGTTGTTGTATCCAATGCCAATTCTGAGGAATTATGTTAATTATTCCAGCAGTCGGGAAACGGTATTTACCTAACCTAACCCATTGGTTAGGTTGCATATATCCACACCACAAAAGATCAAGATCATTTAATTATGTCTAGAGATGCTTGTATTTCAATCGTTGTTTGGCTAAAGTTTATACAATTTTAGGTTCACAGATTGGGCTTCCCCTTTTGCTTTCATTTGCACCCAACGTTTCTTCTTGTAAATCCGTAATGTGTCGAAATGATTTATTGATTATGTTAAATCGAATTCAATTAATAGATTTCGCTTTTCGCTGGCTTTTGTTATTGCTATTGACTGATTTATTTGTGCCCACCGAATGGGTCAACGTTTCGAAATTGTTGGTGCCCCGGCAAATCGCAACGAAATATAACCGAGTCGAATTGAGTGCATTGACATTGTTTTCACTGAGCTGCACATTTTTGCTACAAAGAAAAATCTACTTCAGGTAAAAATTGAATTGTCAGTCAAAGTGGTTAGTATCTACACCCCCCCCCCCCCCCCCCCGCCCCGCAAATATGGTCTTTTCATCTGTCAGCTGTTTGACTTCGTAATTAAATGAATATTCCTACCCACGCATTAACGCAAGTCATAGCCCTAACTCTCCTCAGAAGTCAACGGCGCCAACAACAAAGCAGCGCCAAAAGATACATATTTTATTAATATATCTACATATGAAAAAAAATAGGAATAATACTTTTGAATTCAGTTGGAATTTACTCTGCTCTGTGCTACTCGCGAGTTCTTTAGTCTTCTCCACCATATTCCGCGCAGCATGCCGTTGGATCATTTCACGCATATCCAAGTTTGAGATACGCTCTCGAGGAACGCGCATCTTTTCGCACGGGCCACAGTTTCGAGAAGCTTTTCTGCTTTTTTTCTTTTGTGTTGCTTTTGCTTTACGTTCTTCTGTCGTCGTATCGGTCGACATCTATCTGTATCTAAGCGTTTATATATTCGATTTAGGTCTGCCATTCTGCAGATGGTTTTTGGCAACTGTTTTTAAGTGCATTATTTCAACGACAAAACGCAACAACAATAATAAAAATTTTAAATAATAATAATAACAACAACAACAACAACACCAACAACAACAAAGTGCTCGTGCATCTCATCAAAAATGTCGAAAAGTACTTGTATGAAAAATTGTCTAGCTCTGCTTCTTCTTTGTAATAGTTTTTCTCTTCATAAGCGTGCAAATCAAATATTTAAATAAAATCACATGAAAAAGTTGAGATACAATAAAAAAAATTGAAGAAAAAATGTGCTTAGGTGCAAAAGTATCTGAAAAAGATTGCATAATAATTGCTTAAGCAAAGAGAACTTTATTGCCTATGCCTATGTGTGTGTACATGTGTATCTGAGTGTGTGTTTATACTGCTAGTAATGCTTTAGTCTGCGTGACTTCTCTGATCTTTTAAATCCGATTGTGTGATAGTGTATAAGAATGATGCCTCTTCAGATACAAATTACAATGATGCTAATGTGCGTTGAAAGATATGTATTTTGTCTGATCTATAGAGGGGAGCTTCATTGAACTGAATCGAAATTCTGCGGCAATATAGTTGGCTACAAAGACAAGACTAGCTGGACGTGCAGAGTAGTGAAGTAGAGGGGCATTTTGTTTTTGATAGATGCTTGTGTGACACACTTTCCACAAAGATTCTTCTCCTTTACTAGACAATTTCATTCAAGTTTTAAGTATTCCAATCATTATACGACGATATTAGTATCTCAGTAGTAGAGTGAACAGCATATTCTGTTACTGCTCGTCGTACCATTCCAGAGACTCAAGGGTTCACAGTCATGCATCCCTCGCTAGTATTAGTCAGCAATTCTATTCTTCGCCGTGAGTCCTCTGGGGCATGAGGCTAAGATCTGAGCATTACAAAAAGTTTCCACAATAGACTTCAATTTGTCTTCCTTTCGAATCTTCTAGGAATAAGTCACTGAAGCGGTATCGTCAGAGTTGAAGACTGAGTAGAGCCCTTGAAATTCATACCAAATAATCGAATCACATCTCAACTGACCTGATCCAAAGATAAAAGCGCTCTAGTTAGGCGTTCCTTCCTAGTTACCTTCCTTCCATATCTCACCAAAACAATTTGTTTAATTTCCAATCCTAATCTCTAATTCTATACACTATCTTATATATATGCATTACAGTGGAGTCGCTAATCTATTGGCGTGATGTGAAGAAATCCGGTATCGTTTTTGGTGCGGGCCTCGTCACACTGGTGGCAATCTCATGCTTCTCCGTGATCAGTGTGTTCGCCTATTTGTCGCTGTTGACGTTGCTCGGCACAGTCGCCTTCCGTGTCTACAAATCGGTAACGCAAGCCATACAAAAGACCGGCGAAGGACACCCATTCAAGTGAGTTACCTTTGAACAGAGAGAGACCCATAAATGAACCCGCACTGATTTTGTTAAAATTTCTTTTGCAGAGATTATCTCGAGCTGGACTTGACAATCTCACAGGAGAAGGTACAAAATGTCGCTGGTATTGCTGTGGCCCATGTGAATGGCTTCATTGCCGAGCTGCGACGTTTGTTCCTGGTTGAGGACTTGGTTGACTCTATTAAGTTTGGTGTTATACTGTGGGTCTTCACCTACATTGGCGCCTGGTTCAATGGCATGACTTTGGTCATTTTGGGTGAGTTTCTTTTTAGTGGCGATTGATTTACGAGTAACGACACCCGACGACAACGGCACGCACCCTTTCTTTCTAACTGCTTTTGTTGTATGCTTTTAGCGTTCGTGTCGCTGTTCACCTTGCCGAAAGTCTACGAGAACAACAAACAATCGATCGACACTTACTTGGATTTGGTACGCAGCAAATTGACAGAGCTTTCCGAAAAGTGAGTTTTACTAAAGGGGGAACCCCCATACCAATACCACCCACACATAAAGTTGTGTCTGCTTACTAAAACTGTACTTTCTCTTTGCTTTTGTATAGAGTCAAGGTTGCCATACCCATTGGTAACAAGAAGCCAATCGCTGCTGAAACAGATAAGGACAAGTAAAATGGCAATTTGGAGCGTTCAAACCCTACGTAGAAGTACTTGGCGTATCAGTTTTCTTGATCTAATTGCGTTTAAACCTAAGCAAGCAGAATAGCAACAGCAGCAGCAACAATAAAAGCAACACCAACTTTTCAAAATAGCAACAAAGAAATCCAACTTAACAATTTTATTTTATTTAATGTTAATATTTAAAAAAACAAAAAAGAAGAGTTAACTTTACAACAACAAGAAAGTTTACAACAAATCACGACGAGATGAGACGTGAAACAAACACACACAAATCGAGAATTATAAGCGCCCCCCAACGAACGATGGAGCGGGCAGATGCAGAGAGCTGAATTGGAAAGAATACTTAAAGTTCAACGAATTCAATCAAGATTTTCGTCTATTTTTTAATTTTTAATTGTTTAATTTTAACTAAAGAAAAAATGTCACGCATCCGAAAGAAGGACTAAGAAATGCCGTTGGCGTCGTTTGGCAGAACTTCTTTGTTTTTATTTATTTATGCAGATTTAAATGTAAAAATGCATATATTTAGAAAACAATAACAACATCAGCAAAATAAATATATAATTGTATTTTTTAGTTAAATTTTTTTCTTTAAAACGTAAAAATCAAGCGAGCGAATCGAGTGAAAAGGAATGTAGGCAGAACTACGAGGAAAACGCGTTTTGTGCAACTAAATTTTTAAATTAGTGTTTCTTCTATTTTTAGTTATAATCTTTTGTTGATTTTGTATACAACAAAGCATATTAAGAGTACACTAAATAAAATATTTAAAAACGAAATAGCTGAAGTAATTAAAAAATGTTCAGAAGCGGATTTTTTATTTGATTTGAAGAAAAATTTATGAAAAAGTAAGTGGGATAGTTTTAGAAAATATATATCGAAAAAGAGTATTAAACATGAACGCTTTTCGTCCTTGGTAATAAAAACGTCGCTTCATATGAATCATAAGTAAAAACACACACATAGTGGCCTCCGGCATAAGAAGAATTTGGACCAAAACCGGAAGCGCAAGTTTTCGCGGTGAATGCGGTCGCTGTGCAAACGAAAAAAGAACATTATTGAAAATGTTGGTAAATTTCATATTCGATTTTTAATAATAAAATACAAAATCATCTAAAATGCTAAACAAAACATTTGCCTTTATTTCAATACAAAATTAAAAATATGAAAAAAAAAATTATTTAAAAAAATATATTAAAAAGTCTCAAGTAAAACCACAAACAAAGCTGAGTGGATGAGCGGAAAAAATTGCCTTTATTTTTTCAAATGAAAATTAATTTTTAAGCATATTTAACGAAAATTTTTAAAGCAAATTTTATTAAACAAAAAATCCGTTAATTTTGTTCTACCATTATTAATCATTATTATTATTATTAACATAATGCACTACGCGAAAAAACGCAAGCTTTTAATTGTTATCTGTTGCAATTGTTGAATGTGTGATTTGTTTGTTTTAAATGTCTTCGATTTACGCAAGTCTTAGCTTCATTATTATCAACATAAAAAAAAAGAAATTAAAGATTCGTTTAAGGAGCAGAAAAGGAAATAAGTACACTTTAAGAAAAGAATCAACGCACGTCAAACCAAGTCGTCAGCCCGCTACTGCTGGGTTTTTAGCACGACTTTTTTCTAATTTAGCTAACAAAAGTATCGGAAGTATATATATAAATCTAGCAACTGAAGAGGAAGTGAACTACGTGAAGTCTATCATGGTGTTTAAGATAATGGAGATGACATTGAGAAAGTCGATAAATATTTATAACGAACAGAATTTTTAATTATTTAAATTGTATAAGACAAAAACAAAACAAAAAAAATAAGGTTGATTTTCTTAGGAAAGCGGCGGGCAAAAATATCGCTAAAAAAATGTTGGCTAAAGAAATGTGTGACGTTTTAAAAATGAATTTTCTGTATTACGACTACAAACAAATACAACAATTAAGTAAAAATTATATATGTATGCGGGAATAAAAATTAAATAAACATAAACTCTAACGAAAGTATTTTCTGTGTAATTTTATTGTTTCGAAATGTTGATCCATCAAATGCGGCCTAGGTTACATCTAGACTTCGCCAAAATCTAAGTCAAGTTCTTAACCTGTGGACTGCCAATTCCGAAAATTGCTCTGAAAACCTTGAGTCGCTATTTCAAAGTAGTAAGTTGAATTGAGTTGAAACCATAAAAAACTGAAGAGAAATTTTGGAAAATGCAGCCTTTTCTAACACTATTTGTTGCAAAGAGCTTTGGCCCATATAATACATAAAGTTCGTAATCAATACATCGAAAAGAGGTTTTTTTTTCTGACGGTTCAGTTGATAATCGGAGCAAACTCATAAACAAAGTCTCTAAGGATTGTCAGTTTTAGGTTATGACAGTCGCGTCGGCTAAACTACGAGCTCACCGTAGTCTATCATAACGACTAGTCTCTTACTACCTTACTTGATTTCCACATTAGCGAAGTTAGCGTACCGACTGAACTTCTTAGCTTAAATTTTGAGTTGCCGTTGCGCTCTGTTGTTGCGACTACGCATCGACATTTTGGGCTCTGTAGATCAGCCCCATAAAACGGAACAAATTTTAGAGGACGTAAAATGGGGATTTAAGAAAATAATCCATGAACATTACGTACGAAATCTGCCTCTCTGTTTTTCTCCCCTTACAAGAGGAAGCACAACCCAATCCCAAGCGGACCAACGGTGTCCCACGCCAATCGTAGACCATTTCCTAGCTGTGTGCAGCTCTCTTACCACTCTTTATACATTTATAGCCTTCTTTAATGGACATTGAGCTATAAATATGTCTTTTGGAGACAATTGAGATAACTAAAATTGTGCATTTCGCTCGATGTTTCTACAAAATTGTAGTCTTTTTCAACACTCGAAAGCTGTTTTCAGAACACTTTATACTTCTGAAAATAACCGCTAGAGTGCATCACATAAAATGAGCGAGCAACAAATGAGTTGACTCTGGGAGCACACCAAAAAAAAGATGCTCTTTGGAGCAGAGCCGCATCCAAAGAGTATTAATTCATGTGAATAAGTTCTCTCTGGCCGCATCAATGCGCATAACAACTACAAATACGCATGTATGACCTTCGGACAAGGTGACCGAAAGCATGAGAGCAACGGCAACGGCAACATCATCACCGAAAAATAATAATCACAACGATAGCAACAACAGAAATAACATTAAACGCTCTATTCGCTCTGAGCTGAGAAAAGCAAATAACCAATGGGGCCAAAGAAACATTGAAAGCAACAACAACGACAACAATGTACCGACTCACTGCAGGTGAGCGCGATAAAAAGAGAAAATGATTGAATGCCTATAAAAAAGCGGCTACGCTATTCTTGTCACTCCAAAGGAGCCGATAATGAAGTAATGAAAAGATGAGCAATAAGAAAAACAATAATATTTTCAATGTTTATTTGCTCAAACAAATTGCAAGTAATAAAGGTGTTTTGAGTTGAATGTGTTAACTGCACCTGGCTAAGGCATTTTGAGGCCTTAATCAGCGCGTCGCTGTCACAACGCGTAGATAACGAAAGAAAAATTGTGTTTGAGAGAGTAACGGCAGAACGGCGCAGCTTGAGTTAACGGCAGAGATGGGGAGATAGAACGACACTTGCATAAAAAGTATATGTGGAGAGCGCAACGCATCAAAACATATCCAGTAATTGTGAGAGCGCCTACATTCGAAATCGGCTGTTCATTCTTGCTTGGGGTTTACTCAGTTGCTACACAATGAGGTTCTCCGAGTTCGTTGCAAACGGTTGTCGCGTTCGGTTGTGTCGTGTGCTTACTTCTGAGCGATTTTTGGGGGGCGAACTTAAAAGCGCTTTGGCTTTTTTCCACTACTTCTTTGTGTGTCATCGTCAAGTGCGGGAGGAAAAGTAAGCAAAGCAAGGAATAAAAATATTAAAAAAATAAATTAAGGAATTTTGTGAAATCACAGATAAACAGTTTAAAAGAGTTAGTAGAGGACTAAAACCGAGAAGCGAACAAAATGTCGAAACCACAATCAGACGCTGATCGTCGCAGGCAGATCAGTATACGCGGCATCGCTGAGGTTGGCAACGTATCCGAGGTGAAGAAGAACTTCAATCGCCACTTGCACTATACGCTTGTTAAGGATCGCAATGTGTCCACGGTGCGTGACTACTACTTTGCACTGGCCAACACCGTTAAGGATAACATGGTTGGGCGCTGGATACGCACACAGCAGCATTACTACGAGAAGGATCCAAAGGTGAGTTCAAGCGAATTGCATGAAGCGAAAAATGTGCGTTCATTAAATCAGTGGCGGAAGGAAAAAAATGTAGTACGTGCGTGCATAGTGTGCGAATGGAAGGCACAACTTAATTTTGGAAAGAAGAGAGAACGAGGACTGTAGATGAACAGGCATCTCGTCTTGTCTGTTGAAGTTGCCGAGTAGTGCTGGTGGTTGGGTAATTTTAATAACTTTTTGTCTTGTGTCGCTTAGCTGTGCCGAACGCCGTCGCCTAATACAAATTATATTGACTCGGCCTGTTATCGATTTTGGGCTTGATTTGATTTGTTTTTGGGCTCAACTCCGAAATTTCCCCTGAGTTCTAACCTCACTTCGTCATTATGGCAAGTGGTGCGTGTTACATTTTTCTTCATTTTCAGGCTAATTTGAAAATCTTTTCAAATGGCTATTACGACACTCCCCTGTTTTAATTTTTTTACATATATTTTTCTATTTTATTTTTATTTTATGCGTTTTCGCTTCATTTATCATTGTCGTGAATTTTCTCGCTCGCATTTGCTTTTCTTGCGCTTCTGTTTGTAGTCCATCCTCTTTGCTCGTGTTTTGTCATTTGTTTTTGTCGAAGATGCAGCATAAAGAGAGTGAAAGCCACAGAAGAAATAAATAGAAAAAAATATTTGTTGCAAGATGCAGGCGAAGATGAGAGACAGCAGATGGCAAAAAAAATCAGTTGTCTTCGTTTTTCTAGCTTTTTGTCTATTATTTTCATTATTTTATTTCACTTTATTGTGCATTCAAATGTTTTCTCGGTTAATTTCAAACAGAAAAAAAAATAAAATACAAAATTTTAACTGAGTCGAAAAGCTTAAGTGCAGCCAATAAATGCCATTCAAATTTTGAAAAACATTCAATTTGCATTTACTCTAAGTGCTGAGATTAAATATTGTGTTGATGCTTGTGCTCTTCAACCTTGTGTCATCCTATGCGTTTATGATTTGTTAACAAGCATGGCCCGGTCTAGCGCATTCCACAGGTGCTTAGTACTGAAATGAAGAAAGCCGGTGTAAACTAAAATAATGAAAAGTGCTTAGAAGCCAGCGTGCATTCACATGCGTATATGTGAGAAAACCAAAACAATATTAAAATGTCTATGCCAATCGAAGATGGAAGAGTCTTCAGTCAATTTCTAGAACATGCCACGTTCCCAAAACTTATTATTTCATTATTTCGTCTTTCTAAAATTATACTTTTCTGCAACTCGTATATTTCTTGTATATAATGAAACACACAGATCGAAAATTATCACTTTTATTTATATAGTCTTCTGAGCCGGACAAAGTTAAAAGTCCAATTCTTTGCCAAAATAGAATTTCTAGAAACTTTCTTCAGTATGCAGTTTTGCTAGGCTAGTGTTACCGTATTAAGTGAATTGAATCTTTGTACAAATAAACCGAGAAACTGAAAATAGCGACACTAATAAATTAGGCAATTTCCAAGCATCCCGTATTATTCAATTGACTTAAAAATGTATGCGCCAGCTGCTTCAAAAGCTTCAACAGACCGCACACCCACGGACCGTACACCTGTGCAGTTGCCAACTTGGAAGCTGCTGCTTCCTCCTCAGAAATAAACTTTCCAAGCACACAAACCATTTCATTGTTATGACAGCAAGCAGCTCATTAAACACACATTCTCTGCACACATTTGTGTCTGAGTCGTTAGGCATCATACAGAATGAACTGACTTGACAAGCACAGCAAGAGTAACTCGCAGAAAGCAGCTGTAGCTATGGTTCGCCAATGACTAAAAAAAAAGAAATAAATAAATAGAATAAAATAAAAAATATCAATCAAACAAAATGCGGAACAAAACGCAACAGCTGCGAAAAATGCTCTTCTTGAAGCTGCTTTGTCCTTGCTGAAAGTCAATAGGCGCCGAAGCCGTCGTCAATGTCCACTTTAAATATTTTATAATAGATAAATTTAAAGCAACCGAAATTGACACAAAAAAATCATTCAATCTTTGCTGAGAAACTTGGATGCAGTGCATAGATACATATACAATGATGTGTAGATACTTTGTTGTAGATACATTTAACTAATGCCCCTGCATGGTGAATGTTACTTTATGCGCAAACAATTTCTTTCGCAGTCAACCATTTAACGAACTACGAGTATAAAAGTATCTTTTTGGCATGCACGTTGGTCAAGAATAATAAAAACAACAACAACAGAATGTTGTGAAAACTGAAAAAAGAAAGATATTTCCAATTGAACTAATTCTGCGCTCGACTGTTGGATTTTTTTTTACATATATATATATATATATATTTTGACATAATATTTTGTTATATTTTGTCAAGGTCAATCAGAGGTTATTAACAAACAAAAACCAACAGATACAGGCGAATAGGAAAATTTCTGTCATTTTTTGTTTTATCTGTAGTTGTGCCTCGCAGTTTTTGTTGGATATTGTCAACATTGTCGGCGCCCGCATGCCTATTCCAACACACCGCCTACCGCTCAGCTTCCAATCATTGAGTGTCAACATTGTTATAGCTGACGACGGCCACCTCAAAATACCGGGGAGAAAAGAAAATTGTGCTTCCAAGCAATTATTATTATTTCTTTACTATGGGACTCTGCATAGAAATTATAGGCGTCCATATTCAAATGATTTAAAGTCGTTTTTTTTTTTTTTTTTTGTTCGATCATGGGGCGCATTATATAGGCTAAAAGTTGACGGGCAATTTCCATAATTGCCTTCCAAACAAAGAAAAAAAAACAAAAACAATCCCACTTACAAAATGAATATAGTTATGAATGTATATAATTGAATAGCCACTTTACCGCGACCACTTTTATGAATCTGAACTGTCGTCGTTGAGGAATTATTTGCATAAAAATTGCTTCAATTAATGAAATTGACCGCTGAAGGAGTTTGGGTAACTGAAACTAGTTGAGCGACAACTTATGCAAGTTGAATGAAGCCTAGCTATAGCTATAACTAGATCTTGGGAGTGAAGACAATACTTCTTTGTCCAAGCAAAATTAATTGGATAAGGAAAAAGAAGCAAAAATTTAAATGTTTAGAACTTAAATGTCGCCTCGGTTACGTCGAAGCATTGTACCCTCACCTATCCTAACGAGTAACACATTGTTCGACGATCTACAGAAGGTCTTGATAAAAAAAAATCAACATAGTGAAAAATACGAAATGCCACCCAAAAAGTCAAACACTGGAAGATCCACGAGAAAATCGCAGCAGTTGATAGAGCGCAGAGCTGCTGAAACATTCGACAGCGAAAAAGCGTGACACGCGGTGCAATGGAACCCGCTTACTCAGCATGGCAGGATGCGCGGTTGTCTTAGGAGTACGTGGCGCAGAACAGTAGAGAAGGCAGCACGGCAACTGGGAAAAAGTTGGTTAGAGCTGAGGCACATTTTCAGAAAACGCACTTGCACCCTAGGACCTACAAGGTGATATAGGACATAGTACTAGTAGTAGTAGTATTACTCCGAGCGGGATTCAGAATAGAATTTGTTGCATGCAGATTGCCATACGAATAGTTGAAGGTGTCCATTTTCATGCCCAGTTTATACTCGTATATCTACACATAATTTCTCCAGCCTTCAATTGCTTACTAATCTATCAACTTATCCATCAACTACCACTATCAACGAATAGTTGCTCTAATCAGAGTGAGTTTTCCTTTGGCAAATTGCAGGTGTACTCAATGCTCATATTGCCGTCTCTGCTTGTCTTTTAAGTAGGTCACACCGGCTCTTCACAATCAATACAGAGGCCAACGCCAGCGCATTATGGGTACAACCTGTTATCGGCTTGTCTGGGTCCTCATTTGAAAACGAAATTTCGCGATTATACAAAGTACTGAATGCGAACGAAGAATTTAACAAATCTCGTACACCTACCTCTGCATCTCTCTTGGACTTCTGCGAAATGCACTTCGATCGCAGTTGATTCATTGTCTAGACTTTTGTTTGGTGCTTAAATATTTATTTAAATTGAACTTTGTTTCGGTCGCAGATTCAGTATTTTCTAGAACTCACCTAGATGTCTGTCTTATCAAATCTGCTGCGTTCAGTTGATGGAATCGTTGGGTTTGAGAGCACTTAAATTTTATTCTTTTTTCTTAGGCTTTTCAACGCCTTAGCCACGGAAAAACTCATTTCATGGCCTGGAAAAATTATTTGATATCACAATGTCCATTTTTATGGCGGCGCCTGTCGTCAAGCGCATTGTCAATGAGCTCACAACCCAACCACCAGTGCTAGCCCAGATGTTGTAATGAGAGACCCCATGAGACACACCGTTTGTCAGCGATTCGAGAATCGTTATCAAAATAGGCGATGCAAAAATCATAATCGAAATACTTCGAGAAAAATAGTGTAAAAATATAGAAAAAATAGACAAGTTAATTATAGGTTTTTTTGCGAGGTCACATAGCACAGAACTGTGGCGTTGCAGATAAGCCAGTCAAGCCGAATAATGTCACAGTTGAAGGATTCATTGCAGCTTTGAAATTGCTACTGATAACTGTTACTATGCTTGTTGCATGCAATGGCATGCCATAATTATAATGACAACAACTGTTACATGTTTTTCTATAATCTTAATTACCATGAAATGCCGGGCAACTATAGCAAGCAATTGATCGATGGATCGAACGATCGATTGAATCCATTGATCTGATCGATCGTCTGAACTTGTGCGCTTGCAACTTTTCTTGTTTTTAAAAATTATGTTGAACATTTATTATTCATTCATTAAAATATATATGCTGGTGATGACCTCATTCCTCGAAGAATTATAGACTGAAGCAAGCAAGCAAGCAAGCCGGGCCTGGGCCTTATCACTAGCATCTGTGTTGTGCATTAGTCGTGCACGCCTGAAGCGTGTGCACTGCGCCACAACAAAAAATTGATAATGAGCGGCGAAAGCCATAATTTGTATTATTATCATCGGGCTACTATATATATATATATGTGACTAATAGAAAAGTGTTTTGTTTATTGGCCTTTAAGTCATTGCAGTGGGCTAGGAATTATGCAAGATAAAATTGCAACCGAAAAAAAGAATCACAGAAAACAGAGAGTAGAAGCCCAACAGAAGAATACGATTTCGGCACTTGAAAGAGGGAATCATGGAAAGAGGCAGAGAGAACTTATTCATATTAATACTCTTTGGAAAGAGGCATGAAAAAGGTTTACAGCGCCTTGTGATCCATAGAGAGAGAGCGAGAGAGTCAGTCTGAGCGAGTTGAGCAGTCTAGGTACAAATAATCAATCACTACTCACAATGAATCAAACATACGGGTATTATTATATACATATGTATTCTGGTATATAGATAAGACTTTTCGGCACCACCAACAGCTGATCAGCTGAAAAAAAACTATGCTTTATGAGAGAGAGAGAGATAGAATAAGAGCGGAAATTGAAGATGGCGCTCTCTCTCTCTCTCTCTCAATCAACTGACCCAATTCACGGCAACTAATCAATAATTTTGTCGCCTTTCCTTTTTTTTTTTTTTTTTTTTACTTTGCAGCGCGTCTACTACCTCTCGTTGGAATACTATATGGGTCGTTCGCTGACCAATACGATGATCAACTTGGGCATTCAGAGCGAATGCGAAGAGGCCATGTACCAGTTGGGTCTCGACATTGAGAATCTCGAGGAGATGGAGGAGGATGCTGGTCTGGGCAATGGTGGCTTGGGTCGTTTGGCCGCCTGTTTCCTCGATTCGATGGCCACTTTGGGCTTGGCTGCCTACGGTTATGGCTTACGCTATGAGTACGGCATTTTCGCTCAGAAGATTAAGAATGGCGAACAGATTGAGGAGCCCGATGATTGGTTGCGTTTTGGCAATCCATGGGAGAAGGCACGTCCCGAATTCATGTTCCCCATTAAGTTCTATGGCCGTGTGATTGACACGCCCCAAGGCAAACAGTGGGTGGACACACAGCTTGTGTATGCCATGCCCTATGATAATCCAATTCCCGGCTACCAGAACAATCACGTGAACACGCTGCGTTTGTGGTCGGCCAAGAGTCCAATTGACTTCAACCTGAAGTTCTGTAAGTATACGTGTCTATATAATATGTATTCTAGTATATATCGCATATAGCTTATAATATAAACTTGCCTTCCGTCCCTCCTTCAACCAGTCAACGATGGTGATTACATTCAGGCCGTGCTCGATCGTAACTTGGCCGAGAACATTACGCGTGTGCTGTACCCGAACGACAACTTTTTCGAGGGCAAGGAGCTGCGTCTGAAGCAGGAGTACTTCATGTGCGCTGCCACCCTGCAGGACATCATTCGTCGCTACAAGTCTTCGAAGTTCGGCTCGCGCGAAGCTGTGCGCACCAACTTCGACCACTTCCCCGACAAGGTGGCCATTCAGTTGAACGACACTCATCCATCGCTGGCGATACCCGAGCTGATGCGCATACTCGTCGACGAGGAGCACCTCGAATGGGATAAGGCTTGGGACATTACGACGCGCACTTGCGCCTACACCAATCACACCGTGCTGCCGGAGGCGCTCGAACGTTGGCACGTGTCGACGCTCGAGTCGATTTTGCCGCGTCACTTGCAGATCATCTACCACATCAACTTCTTGCACATGGAGAACGTGAAGAAGCGTTTCCCTGGCGATCTGGATCGCATGCGTCGCATGTCTTGTGTGGAGGAGGACGGCGATAAGCGCATCAACATGGCGCATTTGTCGATTATTGGCTCGCACGCCATTAACGGCGTGGCCGCCATTCATTCGCAGATCCTGAAGGACACGCTCTTCCGCGACTTCTACGAAATGGATCCGCACAAGTTCCAGAACAAAACGAATGGCATCACGCCACGTCGCTGGCTGTTGCTTTGCAATCCCGGCCTGTCCGACCTGATTGCCGAGAAGATCGGCGACGAGTGGCCCGTGCATTTGGAGCAGTTGGCCGCATTGAAGAAGTGGGCCAAGGACCCGAACTTCCAACGCAACGTGGCACGCGTCAAGCAGGAGAACAAATTGAAGTTAACCACCATTTTGGAGCGGGACTACGGCATTAAGGTCAACCCGGCTTCGATGTTCGACATTCAGGTGAAGCGTATCCACGAGTACAAGCGTCAGTTGCTGAACTGCCTGCACATTATCACGCTGTACAATCGCATCAAGAAGGATCCCACTGCAAACTTCACGCCGCGCACCATCATGATCGGTGGCAAGGCCGCGCCCGGTTACTATGTGGCCAAGCAGATCATCAAGCTGATCTGCGCCGTCGGCAATGTGGTGAACAACGACCCGATTATCGGTGACAAGCTGAAGGTGATCTTCTTGGAGAATTACCGCGTCACGCTCGCTGAGAAGATTATGCCAGCGGCCGATTTGTCCGAGCAGATCTCAACGGCCGGCACCGAGGCATCCGGCACGGGCAACATGAAGTTCCAGTTGAACGGCGCGCTCACCATCGGCACACTGGACGGCGCCAATGTCGAAATGGCCGAGGAAATGGGCCGCGAGAACATCTTCATCTTCGGCATGACCGTCGATGAGGTTGAGGCTCTCAAGAAGCGCGGCTACAACGCCTACGACTACTACAACAAGAATCCCGAGATCAAGCAGTGCATCGATCAAATCCAGGGCGGCTTCTTCAGCCCCGCCAATCCCAACGAGTTCAAGAACATCGCTGACATTCTGCTGAAGTACGATCACTACTACCTGTTGGCCGATTACGAGGACTACATCAAGGCGCAGGACCTGGTGTCCAAGACCTATCAGGTGAGTGCGAAATGGCAGCGTTAAATCGCTTCCGTCCTACTAATACTTGCTTCTCTGCTCTTCTCTGCGCAGAACCAAGCCAAGTGGCTGGAGATGTCGATCAACAACATTGCCTCCAGCGGCAAATTCTCCTCCGATCGCACCATCGCCGAGTACGCGCGCGAAATCTGGGGCGTCGAGCCGACTTGGGAGAAGCTGCCCGCGCCAGAGGATAAGGTCTAAGGTCGACGACCACATTAATTTTTAGCTTTGTTGTACTTTACTTTTATTAAAGTTCATAAATTGACATCGGCTAACGACACAACAACAAATACTGCAACAATGCAACAACAATAACAAGAACAAGAACAAAACTCATATTTTTATTAAAAACTATGCTAGCGCGAATGAGAAAGAAAATCATTGTTACTACTTTATTTAAATCAAATTATACGTTAAACTAAATTTAAATAAAAAACCCTAAAATTTTAAATAAAAAATTTATAAATAAAAATAAAAAAAAATTTAAATCGAATTGGCAACTTTTGCGTATGCAACAACGCCATGTGCAACCGGTACCTCAACAATAAACTTTACCTCAGGTATAAACCAACAAAATGAAACAAAAACTCAACGAAAAAAAAGAAGAAGAAAATCAATTAAATAATTCTAATTAGAGAAAGCTTTTTTTAGCTATTGCATGTTTTACATATAAGACGAAGAAAAGATAAAATGAAGAAGCCTCAACAAATTTCTCGATTTATACACTGTTGAATTTGTAATTCGAATTTTAAACTAATTTAATAAAATCCAATTCAAACCAAACAACGAAGCACATTTCATTTTTAATTCTTTTAGCAGCCAGTTAACCATCGAGCAGAACGGAGAGAGAATCGTCGACGCAAATGGCTTGCTACATGAACGATATTTTGTGCTGCCTGAAAATATGCAACACTCTTGCAAGCACGATCAAATAGTAAAACAAGGGTTGATAGAGGAAGAGAGAAAGTATACGGTGGTGAGAGGGAACGTTAGCTAATGAGTGTTGCCAGATCTCTGCAATGATTTAATGTCAGCTTTAAAAAAACTTGTATACACGTTGTTTGTGCTTTGTGTTTCAATATTTTTTTAGATGCCAGATCTTACGTTATTAAGCTAATTATTGATAGCTTTATCGCATGCAAGTGTAACTTTATTGCAAGCAATGTGATTATAGGCATATAGTTTTATTGCATGCGACTTTAGTTCAACTGCATCGCCAAAGTTACTTAGGACTCACACAAAACTCCTGTGAAGCAGCCATGGGATGCTGCTTCCACCTTATTCTTCTGCTTCTAGTATATAAAATGCACCATTATTGACTTGAATTTTCCCTCTCACGACATGAACTGCCTGCTGCCGTACGGAGCTATTTTAATTGAAACATTTGCACGGAATTTGTGTAGCTTTTGTATTCGTTTGGCTTCATACATTTTTCTTTTATTGTTCATAGAAAATATGGAATACATTTGACTTAATGTGGTAAGAAAAACGACAGCTGCATCGCCTCTCAAATATGATTTTCTTAGAATCACGCGTTGGCTCAGGCAACTATCGTAGGCTGGCCACCATTGTAGTTCACAAAGAAACCTGGATCACCGAAGCGATTGTGAAACTGCAATTAAAGTTGGCTGCAATTAGTATGACTTTACTTTTGAATTAATTACAATTAAATGTTAAAATATTAAAGAAAAATTAGAGTAGAACAACTAAACAAATTGCAACACGCCACTCGGTAAAGAGAGGTTTCAGAAAGCAGAGCATTTAGTGTTTAAGAAAGAAATGCTTAAAGTGTAGATACAATAAACACAAAACACGAAACCAACAAAATATGCAACGAAATAGGCCAATTCAATTTTCAACAGTTTTCATTGTCATTTTACGTACCTCACACAGTTTGTCTAGGGCTTGTCTACACGTACAAAAATTAATTCATCGTTTAAGCAGTTCAAATCGCACTAACATTAAAGCTAGGAAAATTCCCTTTTTCTTTTTTTTTGTACCACAAAATTAACTTTATTATTTAACTCAGTCGGCTTACACATACACAGGATGAATGGCGTTGTGCAGCACAGGTTTAGACATTTTAATATATAGACATTTATAAATAATATATTATTAATCGATTTTTTTAACTAACTTACAAACTAACACAAATAGTTGGAGCATCAATAGTTCAACATCAACGTTTACATAATTTACATCATCTTCATTTGATTTTTTAAATTCTTAATTCTTCTTAAAATAAAAAAAATTTTTTTTGTTCGTTATTTTGTTGGTTTTTTCTTATTGATAAGATAATTTTCTAGTTTGTTGATTGAGAGTCGTCCATGTGGACCTGTATGAAGAGAAGGTGAACATGAATTTGGTTTCCATCCAGTATTAATAAACGCAAGCCAATCTAAGATATCTGATATCACATGTGACGTCACTGGTATCTTACAGGTAGGTAGCCCTGTTTACATGTTCGAAAATACTCAACATATAAGGCTTTTTAGAGCCCTTGACTGATTGAAAATGCATTTGCACTCAGCAACAGAAAATCTATTGCAAACATTGATTTCCAAGAGTTCTGAGCTTAGTACCAAACCAAACCAAACCAAACCAATGAGGTCACATGTGTAAAAAACGGTATCTAATTAATTAATTAAAGCCTGCAAAAAGATACGTTTTCGCATAAAGTGGCTCTACTAAAACATAGAACCAACATGGCTGCTTATTACAGTTAGTATTGCTTTCGAAGCTGCCAACTTGTTGCATTATCATTGGAGAAGTTTTTTTAAATTAAATTTTCAAACTTTTCCAGTTTCTTTTCTTGGGGGGTTCTTGTTTTTAGTTGATAGGCATTTTTTTTCTGCACTTCTTTCACTACTATTTATATCTTCAAATATTTTACATGCTACTTGTTTTTTCTTCCTCTTCTTCTTTAAGGCTATAACTATGAGAATTAAATATTAGATTTCCGATTCTTCGACTAACAAAATCCTACTCAGCTTTCAGTTCTATTTCTTTATATTTATATTTCATGATTCCGCATATGTATGTGTGTGTGTGCGTTCTTTACAATGATTTTTAATTTTTATTTTTTTTTTTGCTTTGTTTGGTGCTTAGCATTTTTTGAATCGGCCGAATCCGATATTCATTCGATTTGATGCAATGTAACTAATTGCGCCTTTCGCTTATAGATATTCTACTAAACCTAATGCATATATCTTTCAGTGGCAGACGCTCACCTCACTCACATCATCTTCAGAATCGCTGGTGTCGTAGTCGCTTTCAGGCGGCGATAATAGCTCCACGCCATGCCGCTCCAAACAGTTCTGCATAGGGACGTTTTCATTTATCTGCGCGATTTGATAGGCAGTCAGAAGGCCATAGTTTTCGGTTTCCGGCTCGATTTTATCACATTCCTCGAGTAGAAAGTTGGCCAAGTCCTCATTTTTGAATTCGACGGCAATGTGCAGTGGTGTGCGACCAGCTCTGCCATCCTGTAACACGTAAATTAATTAATTAATTAATTAATGAGTGGGGAGGCGTAGGGAGCAGGGAGTGTCATTACTTACCTTAGCATTAATATCGGCACCATGTGTTACGAGAATGCGTAAAATGTCAATGCGACCGGCTTCGGCAACTATATGAACAACTCTCATGCCTGGAATGGTAATTAAGAAAAAACATAATAATAAGTACAATGATAAACGCAAAAATTAAGTAGCGTTAAAAATAGCGCCAACTCGTTAGAGGGTGCGAGGGCGAAATTATATGCAAAAATGTTGACTTGTGTTGGTACTATGCGATCTAGCTGGCTATCTTGTCTTCAGGGGTTTCTAGACGATAGACGTAAGCCCATCAAAAATAAGTGCACCCCAAAAATTTACATTTATCACCGCAGTGCCGGATGCTGGATGCTGTGATCATTTGTAAATTATGAATGAAACGACTAAACGTTTGAATTCAAATGCATGAAAAAAGTGTTTTAGGCTTGTAGGAGAAAGAGCGAGCACTTGCCTTTGGTTTAACGTTTTGTTTTTGTTTCTGTTGACACTCAAGCTTTTTTTTGTTTTTTTTTTTTTTGGCCGGCAAAGTTGAGAGTTACCAGCTTTTCGTTTTCATGGCGTATGCAGCAACAATAAAAAGCTTACAATTTGAACAGGTTTCGAGAGCGTATACCTTATACGACAACAAAAGGAGAGCCAGGCGTGAGCTTAACTAAGAGTGTGAGTGGCAATGCGAAGTGTGCGCGTCATAAGACAACAAGTGTTCGACACACACAGGCACAGCAACAACTACAGACGTGGAATGACTTCGTGCTGTTGTTAGTGTTGTTTGTGTATTACATTCGTGTGCGTTGAGAAATTCCCACAATAAAGCTAACACACATTGAAAAACAACAACAACAAAAACGGTAACGACGACGACAACGTTGGTCACAAAAATGTTAAACAAAAATAATACAAAAAGGCATAATTAAAATAATTAAAAAAAAATATACAAAAAGAGAGTTTAGTTGTTAGCAAACAAAACGCGCCAAGAGCGCTCAACAAAAAAAAAAAAAAAAAAAAAGAGTCCAAGTTTGGCAAAAAAAAAAGAAAAAAAATTGTTCGAACGACACAACGACCAGGGCAGGGCGTATGTGTGTCGGAGAGGCACAGGCGAGAAAAAGGTGGATTGAAGTTGGTGTATGGCCACCTATGGCGCTCGACAGCAGCGACAACAGCCGCTTGCGCCAAATAGCGCAGAATTATTCGCAAATAATTCAACTGACATTTCAAAGCTGAGTTCTTCTTCTTTTTATTTATTGTTTCGCTACAATTTATTTATTTGTGCTTGTTTTGTTGTTGCTTTATTTTTTAATGGGCCACTGCCGGTACTAGAAATGCTAAATGAAACAAATGGAATTCAAGTGGTGGCGTCTGTTTTCTGTTGTCTGTGATTCTATTTTTTATTACTTTGTTCATTCATATTTCTGTTTATTTTATTAAAACGATTTTTTTTAAAATAATTTTCGAGACTCGTTATTGCCAGGCGCGAATGCAAGAGAAGAAATTTATGCATTCATTTGCAGTTGGGCGTAATTCACACTTGGACGTCATCGCCATTGGCATTGTGACGTTAGTCCGACGAACCTAATTTGCCTAATTGAATTTTTGCCCTTTGGCGTTGTCGGTCTCTGTGTTGATTATAATGTTGATTATAATGATAATGTATCTACATACATATGTAGATTATTTTCACATGGTGATAATGCGTTATTATTCATTGACTACAATTTTCTTTCTACATTGATTGATTAAGGAAAAATACAAATTACGAGAATTTAAAGCTAATAAAACTAATTCATTGCTTCATATTTAGAATCTACTTGGTAATTATGTAATTAATGTATCTATCAGAGAATCTTATTCTTATTACGAGTATTATATTATGAATTATATTATGTTTGTTGCAGTAGTCAGAATAACGTGACGTGCATATTTAAAAAAGCGAGTGCGTGAATGGTGCGACACAGTTTGTTGTTGCGGCTACATATTTGTCATCCACAGCCAAAATTTTATGACACCACTCGATAGATAATGGATCAAAGAATTCAGTAGCTTTAGTGCGAACTTCGTTGAATAGCGGGTGATGGGAGCAGACGCGCCACCGTTTTGATTTCAGTATGTACAGTTTACAGTTTTTTATTTTATGAGCAAGTTTTCTATTTCACAACTTTTTCTTCATATTCCTTTTTAAATCATATTTTTATTACTAAAAAGGGCTAAGTAGAAAATCCCAAGAAAGCTATCCATCCAGTGCTGCTTACCGCAACAATTAGGGCTTTAATTAGTAGATAAGTAGGGAGTCTGGTTAGTGAGAGAAAATTAAATTCACAAAGTAAAGAAAACCAAGTAAGAAACTTTCAATAATTTTTGTACAAGAAAAATCAAAGCACATCTCACATCTCAGCAAAACCCTAAATCAAGAACACCTCCTATATGAACAATGGTTTTATCTCTAGCAAAACGCCACCGAAACCCTTATCGCGCCCATAAACACTCTTTACTTAATTATATCCCCGGCCAATCAACTATTATCACGCATATACTTGATTGGGTACACACGTAAGACGAAGTTTATTCGTTTATAGTCAGTCTTGAGATCGCATGTATTTTTATTTTTATTTGCTTTTTATGTTCTTTTCTGTTTGGCACAAGTAAAGCCGCAATTAAGTATGCATTCAAAGCGAATTAGTTTAAATGGCAAATCTTTTGTTTCTGAACACGAAATCGAAGCATATTAAACGAAATTAATTAGAATAAGCCGAGTATAGCGTCAAAGATATGCAAATTTTGATCGTCAAAATGTCTAAAAATAAAAGGAAAAATGTTCGCGCATAAATCAAAACACAGCGAACTGAACTGAATGCTTCACCCCAACAAACGCTTGAACAGACAGTTTGCATCGAGTAGTGCGATCGCTATGCATTGAAATAGATCAAAAAGATACAATTTTAAATTTGTAGAGAGAAGTCCATTTCAGTCGAAGCGAATCGAATTTAATTGAAAAGAAACATCGGCTTTACCACAACACAAAAATTGTGTCACAAATTTTAAATAGAAACGATGACAACATTTCTCAACATTTCGTTCATCTGTTCAGCAGTTCTGGAGATAGATCTTTTGTCGCGGAGTCGAAGTCACTGTGGCAATCATTCTACGCGCAATAAGAATTAGATAGATAGATAGATAGATCGATAGATAGATCGAAAGAAAAATCGCTGAGAGCTTGGAGCTGGGCTCACAACGTGCCGATCGTTAGCATACGATTAAGTGATCCACACAAAACAACAAACTGGCTTCCATGAACTCAACGGATCAATAGAGCGAAATGTTTTTTCGTTTTGGGAATTCCCAACAAAAAGCTGCGTCTGCGTCGTATGAGTCAAAAACGAAGATAAAGCGGAGCGAACGTTTTAGTTTCGAAATTTCGTTGTTTTTTTAATATTTTATTTTATTTTATTTTTTTCGTACTTGAATGCCAACAATTTTTGAGCAATCAAGCTGGGCGCACATGACAATCAGACAGTCAGACAGAGAGACAGCGCCACGACAGACAACCAGTCTGGAAGCTTTGGCCCTAACAAGTTTTGACAGCTTAGCGCGCACTGCGATCGCCAATGGTTCTCTGGCACAGCAGCTCAAATTAAGCGATGACTTTTTGTACTTTTGTATCGTATCTCTAGCGCTACGTCGATCTTTAAGAAGGCATATTTAATTATCGTCATAATCCACATCATCTTTATTATTATTGACCACTGATCGAGCGCTTCTCCCTACTTCCTCTAACTGTGACTCGATCAATTCTTGCGTAAGTCAAATATTTAAGTTGGGTTCATTAATCAGAGAAAATAAGAAAATAAATAACTATAATAATAATAATAATAATGAACTTAAAAGAAAGAGTACAAGTACAAAAGCGGCGCTGGGAAATTTTATTCGTTATTTGATTGTGCGATAAAACAAAGAAAACAACAACAACAACAATAACAATAACAAAAAAGGAACAACGACATAAACTGCGAAAGTGTTTTATTGTTTTACCGTTTTATTCATGTTGTTGTTGTTGTTGTTGTTTACACTTATTAATTAAACAATGTTGTTGCTATTGTTGTTGTTGTTGTTGCCGTTGCCCATATTTACTCGTATATATACGCAGTCATTGTCTTTTCTTAACGGTGCGATGTCAACTCAACTCAACCCACAAACATTTCCAATTGGAAAAACCATAAGCCTTAAAAAAAAAGGTGTTGCTGAAAGTTCAATGATTACTGTTTATTCTTCTTCTTAGTTGTATTATTTTTATTATTTTTTATTATTGAAGCAAGTATAGTGTTGGCTCGCTTTTGAAGAAATGACAAATCATGATTTCGAGTGCATGTGACCAAATATACCAAAAATTCGCTTATGATGATTCAGACTGGGAGACATCAAATTGGGATAACCAGAACACCAAAAATAAAATTAAAAAAATTTGGTAAGTTCAATGAATCATTCTTTATATTGAGTCAAGCGCCGTGGTAACACCTTTTGTGGCAATAAGATCAGCGATCATCACGTGATTTCATACTAGAATGAGTCTATTTAAGATAAGCAACGAAACACTTGTGAATTGGTTTATGTCTCAACTATAAACTAGAACCGAAATTCGAGTTTACTAGATGATTCTCAGATATGCATACGGATATGGTTTGACTTTGTATACGACAACTCTCAATCAGCATTCAAAAGCGATGTCTGACTTATGAATTCGTGATGATAGATGATAGATTGCTGTTTGATCAATACCGGGTTATCGTTCTACAAAGACAGTGGTTCGATCTAGTGTAAGGTTGCGCGGTTTCGTCTTGAGTATCACTTGGCCTTCCTAGTGCAGGGACGAAAATTGAGCCAAAGCTCAGTTCTATGTTTATTCAAATAGCTATAAAAAAAGTACTATGCAAGAGTAGCTAATGCGGTTATGCCATTGAACTTTATGTGTTAAACCAGCTGCCAACAAAGCCAAATAATAATCGGACAATCTAATTTGATATTTCAGCACATCCTTCAACTTGATATATTTAAAAGTTCATTGATTTATAATTTGGTGTCGCTCTTGTGCCAATTAACTGGTTTGTGATTTATTTAATTTTATTTATTTACTTATTTTTATTTTGCATAAAATTATTGGCTTATTAATGAGTAATGATTATAATTGTTATTTGAAGAATGTTTCGTTGTGCACACATTCTGGGTTCAAGGTGCTGCCGCCGCCGAGTCAGGCGTTCGTCTATCAAAGGCGCGCCGTCAAAATTCCTATTTTGGGAAATTTATCAGCTGTCAAACACCAAAAGAAGTACGAGAAAATACCGCACACTTAAAACAATAAAAAACTCCAGAGCGTTGAATACTTTTCGTAGAACACAGACCGCAAACCAAAATAATAAATACAAAAAAAAAAAAGGAATTTTTTCCAATTTGAAGTGATGAGTTCAGGGAAATCTGTTTTTTTGCGCCGTGCACCAATGCGTTGCGGAAATCGTTTCCTATATGACAAGCAAGAGGGAATTACCTCGAATTCGAGTATGCGAAGCCAAGACAGCAACCCACAAACAAAATACACAGCGAGACACACTCGTCTTTGTTCCGTTTTGGGCAATTTTTATTGAAAAGAATTCGAAACAACAACTGAATAAATAAGGAAAGAACGTTGACAATTCAATTATGGAGAATTCGGAATTCATTGTTTGAGTTAGTTATAAGTTATAAGAGTTATAAAGAAGTCTTTGGAAACTTCCCAAAAGAACAGTTGGCGAAAGTCAATTGGGAAATTCTCATTATTTTGCCAATTGTTTAAAGTAGTGGGAGCATTTGGCACAATGCCACAATGCCACAACAACACCACGCCATCGCAATCATCTGTAGAAAGCGCAGAAAACCCACAGCTGAAGTGGTAAGCAATTGAAAAATGTTAACTGATCAGACGTTAATATTTTTAGCACAATTAAAGCCGCGCAATTCGCAATTCGCGCATTGGACGAACGTATGGATTTTCCCCGAGGGGCTGCACATAAACATAAAAGCTTGCGTTGAGAGATAACAAAAAGAAGTGCGCAAAAAAAAAAAAAAAACAGTTGGCAATGAAAGTGTCGAAAGCCATTTGGCTCGACCAGCGGCACGTTTTGAGCCAAGCACGCGCCGCCGACCACTCGAAGTCGGCGAAAAACCCAACGGACTCATTTGTGGGCTTGAGAAACACTTTGCGTTATGTAGAAGAAAGCGTGCGGTGAAAGGCGTCGAAGCGGATCATCGAGTCGAGTTATGTCACGACGTACGTATGTATGCCATATGCCAGATCATCTGTTATAGTTCACGATCGCCTCGGTGTTGTTGTATTTCCTTTCTCTCGATCCAATCCATATTTTTTGTCCGTTTTTCTTTCTTTCTTCGTTTAAATGCAAATAAAGCCTCTTTTTTCGTGTAGCAGATATCGGTTCGTATCGAATTGAGACAAGATCATAAAAATAATCATTGACAACGAATTATAATAAACATTTTGGGTATTTCCGTATGGTTCAAAGCGAACTGGTTGCTTAAGAAGCAAACATGCGGAAGCTGATTACGGCTCTGTGAAACGGATTCCATCCGAGCTGGTGATTTGATAGGCAATGCAATTGTTGTGTGAATACTTAAGTAATTAGTGACCGACACTCGTGGGTGGCGGTCAGCAACACTTACATGACACCTCGCCACCTACCACCACCCGTTGCTTGAAAACGCAGCGTCTTATTCAAAGCGACCCTTCTGGAGTTTGGCAACTATCTCCATAGAAATACTGTCCCTCTCTCGCAGTAGGGTGCACAGACGAAAAATTTATTAGATCGGACTGGCCATATATAATTCTAAGGCGTAATAAACGATCTAAGACGCAATAGTAGTCTGCAGTGAAGCCATATGTGGCTTCTTGAAACGTGATACAACGCCGTTCTATATAGTTTCCGATTTTTTTTTATAACAATAGTTGCGAATCTATTAATAGGTAAATCAACAAAAATCAAGCCGAGTTACTATGATACCAACTGAGTAAACATTACCACACCACATTGCTTTATTTTTAGATTTCGAAAAACATAACCTAGGCATATACATATGTATGTACATATATATGTATGCATACATTTAAAAATTTTTTTATTATATATACCTGTAGGTGGAAACTGTGCTGCCACAGAAAGTAAATATGTTCGCTTGAGAAACATGGTCATTCCAGATTCCAACCACATATGGCCAAATGCTCAGTATGAAAAACTGGAACTCGAATTTGGGTTCAAAAGTATTCTATCTTTCAAGCTGCAACTAACCATAAACATTTATAGAGTTTTATTCAAATCGGTGGGGCGGTTTCAGTGATTAACGTGAACGAACATATCATAGGAGAACGTGATTTTTACTTATATTATTATTATTATTATTAAGATACATATGTCACACATTAATTATGTGTTGTCTGAGTAAGGGTTTTCCAAGTCCAAAACAATGTCGACCGATAAATAATCAAGGTGCGTCAACACACTCGCATTACAAACGATTACTGTACATCATTGTTGCTGCTCACAATGAATGATTTACACACCGCATTGTCATGGCTGACAGACAAGCCGGTTTAACCCATCTAAATGAATTATTTCAAGCTGAACTTTTGATTAGCAACAGTTGACAGCTGACATACGAGTATTACTATTTACTACACTTACTTCCTTTCCTGTACAGTAACAGACTCAAAAGTTAATCATTGCTCGGTGTTTTTGTTTACGAACACTCCACATTTGTTGTTTGTGTCCGAGTGTTGTTTGTAAACAACAGACAAATGGCGCAAAGTTCGATCTATGCAAATCTAGAAAGAAACTCCCGCGCGCGTACGTTGAGTAGTGACTCAGTCTTGGCGCGTCGTAAGATCTCGAATCGCCGCCTAACAACTAATGCCGTTAAAAGTTACTAAATAAATCACGAGCGTCTCGAAAAAAAATTAATTAATTAATAAAATAATAACAGAAGAAAAAATACAATAATAAATAATATTAAAATGCGAATTAAGAACTGTGTTATTCTCGCACCTTTCGATCCGATTCAATGCGATTTGATTCGATTATATAAAAACCGGTTTTGCAGCATTTCACGAAACGACCAGAGCGCAGCAGCACCACAAAAAAAAAAAAAAACAATAAGTAATACGCAGGAAAATTAATGCTCGTTGATACTCTCGGAACGACATTTCATAGACTCTGATCAGACTTTTGGTCGCGTCAAGGCGTGGAGAGGTACATAGTATTTTCTATCGAGAGTGAAAACCTGCATTGAATTTATTTTGCCATCGGAAAATTACTACATTTAATGAGGACAATTTCGCTTAATATTGCTATGGGTTCAAGCGGGGGTCTGAGTCAGTCTTATGTCTATAATACTATTAGAAAACATTATAGCGTTTATAGTGGTGCTTGAAACGTTTAGCTACTAGAAAACAAGTCACTTTTGACGGACCAAGGTGAGTCAAGTAGACTTTAAGTAAAATATAAAAAATAAAAAAATGATACAATGAAAAGATCTTCGATTTTGTAATGCGCTATTCAATAACGGGAATTTTAATGCTTAATACAGTGTTGCCATGAGTTTGGCTCATCCCCAAAATTACTTTTTAAAATTACTTTAAAAATCATATATTAGCCTACACCCGAAGTCAAAAACAAGTTCAATGACCAATAAAAAAAATTGATTTATATGAGAAACCGCAGACTTCCAACAGCAATCTATAGCAGCACGTGCGGTATCCAAAATTAGGTAATTCCCGCTACCGTCATTCGTGTTCCTAATAAAGTTAGCAACGCACAACCACAAAAATCATTATAAAAATGATTAGCGCATGGTGATTTTCGTGTAGTACGACTAATTAAGTGAAACACTATCGAAATGTTAGGAAATAACGCAATCGACTCTGATTATAATACAACACGATAAACACAACAACACGATAAGCAGAGCGCCTACAACAACGCACTCACTCATCACATACACATCAGCACACTCTCGAAACTGTGAGAAATCATAGAAATGTGAATGTGATTATGGCGCTTGAAACTACTTTTAGCCTTCTGGCCAATATTTGCACCCCAAACGGGTTTGCCCGAGCGATAAGCAAAACGGTCGTCAGCAAGTGCCAGTGTGTACAGACCAGACGAATACAAGAAAACTCAAGTAGCTCTGGCAAACGTCCACTGGCAAAGACAGCACCGATAAGCAGCAAAAACGACTCAGTTTGACTTTTCCAGCAATAAATAAGATATGATATGATATGTATTTATGGCCAAGTTTAATGCTTATAAAGCAAATGTTCGTTGTCAACAAACTTTTTTTTTACCAATTTGGAAATAGTTTGGAAATTCCCCTCAACGCAACTCAACTCAAGTCAACTGAACTCACTCACACACTTGGCTACGCTATTGCATTTTGCAATGCTGCAGCGCTGCCAGCTTTTCAAAGCTTTCATCGCGTTGCAAGTTGAGTGCGATGATAACGCCGGCCTGGCCTAGGCCGCAGACAAGCAAAAATAAATGCGAGCTTATTATCCAACTAATTACGACTAGACATGTGACACATTTCCATAAACACGAGTACATTTTTTTTACACATTTCGTTTCGCTTGTGCTGCGCCGCTGTTGTTGCGGCTTTAATGTTATGCAGCCACATTTCAAATTACCTTCAATTGTCGACAATTGCAAAGTTGCGTTTAATTGATTTGCAAATTGGAATTTTTGTTTTGCTCGTGTGTGATTAGAAAGCTAAAAATTAAGGAAATCGGAATTTTGGAATTTAAGCACTTTAAGTGCATTTCACTCGTAGACTGCGGGCGGCTTAATAGAAAATGCCGCAATGAAGGAAAATGGCGAAAGCTGACACGAAGGTGCAGCACAGACATTTAGACATCTCATCAAGTATAACGAATCCAATATTTATACAATGAACGTTTCGGTAACTAAATTAAATAAGTGTTGTGATCTCAAGATGCCAAGAAAAATACCTTTAAGCTTTGAGACACAGAATGATCTAATCTTTACTTCGCCCGAATTACAACACATATCGTGTATAGGTATAGGCTAAACCTCCGATAATTGCACACTTAAACATAATATCATTCCATAAGCATTGCGCTTAGAATTAACTCGTCAAAAAGCAAACTACACTGACATACAGATAACAATAACTTATGATAGGCTACGATTACTGATGTAGCGCACGGGTGATAAAACTGCAGACAACGTACATAAATCTGACAACGCTTTAAATGAGGCTATATCACTTAATGTCTTCATACGAATATTTGCATTCAGTCGGTCTTTAGCATGGTACTCATATATTTCATCGTGCTTGTACTTGTATTTTTGTGAATGATCGAACCTAAGCCAAGAGTTTAAATACATGTTTTGTCACCTTGGTTAATGCATAAAAGTGCCCAGGCACGAACTGTGAAGCCTTAACGGTTTTTTGCACGACTCATTCCTTGTGATGGCTATAGTATGCCATTTGGAATTTGCTTGGATAGTGTAGCAGATATTGATAAATATTACTGATTGGAGGAAAAAAAGAAATCCCATTCCGGATAATCTGCTGTTGCCTTATCGCAAAAAAAAATCAATTAAAATGTACCAACTCGTTATAACCAGTGGATAAAAAAAAACAACAAGAACAGCAAATAACACTTAAGTCGATGCAATTAATCTAGCAATTAATGCACGCTAATAGAATGCAAATACTTTAATTTGATGACGCACAACGAGTAGGTTAAAACTACCGTGGCTTTACAACAAATCACATCTGTTTCAAGTGCTCAAAGTTCAACGAGGGGGAAGAATATATTTTTCCAACGTACCAAAGCCATATGCGATAACTGTAAAGCATGCAGAATTTCTGTACACGTGCCAAGAGTTAAAGTAGAAAATGTTGAAATGTTTTTGAAATAATTTGCGAACAAAAAAACACTGAAAAAAGATTCGATTACGCAATGAAGAATTAGCTTGCTATAAACAGGAATTTCTTTTCACATAAATAATTAATTTCCCCATTTATATAAACATTAACAACGCTTGTTTTCTTATTTTTTTATTGCTAATGTGTTCGTTCTCCTTTTACTTTGGCATTCCTAATTATCGTTGGGAAAAACCAGAACCATCGAAATGTTCCACTGCACTTGGCTACTTTACTGTGAGAATCGCAATGTGTGCACTCTATTTCTATACTTGGAACGGAATTTACGGCAACGCATTCGTAACGAGTGTGTGCTCGCTGAAAAGCTTCTCTATTTCGGTTTACAAATAGCAACAAGCGAATTCCTTAGCTGAGTAAATATAAATCGGAACGAATGCAATGCGAAAACTTTAAAGGATTTGGTGGCTCCTAAAAATAAACGGAGCTAAAAATGTAATTCATTCTGCGATTTGTTGTGCATGGCAATTTTTTAACAGGAACTCAATTTGCGTCGAGGAAAGTTTGTAGAAAATAGTGACTTGAAATGTAAAAAGTTCTGATTTGACTTCATATTGATTGATTTGTAGAGAAAATGGTTTAAAAAAAAATTTTATTTAATTATAAAATTGATCAACGAAAAAAATTGTAATCCTGAAGCAAAAACATGTTGATAAGCTTCATTAATAAAATTACTGCCAAATTGCCTTGCAAAATCGTGGTCACACCTTACATCTATACGAGCCCAGATTGTCGCACATTTGAATACATTAAATCCACACGTTACGTTTATCAAATGACCCACCGAACCCAGAAAAGAACCACTCCTGTTATAAAAAAAAAATAAAACTGTTATAGCTTTAACCGCTACCATATATGTATCAACGACAAAGAGGTCATCGCGCACACACCGTCTGTAACAAGTGTATGAGTACAGCCATCAGCATTTTTGTTTTTGGGGAAAAACCCCGACAAAATTTGTGTTGTAGACGCCGCCGACGATGACGTTCACGACAGCCGAAAACGAAATACTAAAGTCAAATGTTTGGATATTTATAGATACAATTTTTATTACAGCTGCTCCGCTTTGACAACACTCCCCAAAATCACACGGTCGAGCTCGCGTGCATAGCCGATTGATTAACCAAACCAAAATACCCGTTTGGACGACGTTGTAAACCAACGTTTTTCGTTAGTTTGTTGTTATTTGATGTTGTCTGTTAAAATTTGCTGACGTTCGACTTAAACAACTCGGTTTGACGCCTAGAATTGTACTTCAATTAGGAAAATCAATGGGAAAAAGGCGAAAAAAAGACATTGATTTGTGGCAAGGTTAGCGAAAAACTAAACAAAAATCGATTAAACAAACAAATGGTAAACATTTAGTAAGGTGACTGCGCTGCTACAGAATTTTCTTTCTATTTTCGTTGGCGGAGGTTAAATATTCAACAAAATTCAATTCGAATTTGAATCTTGGACACGACACGACAAGCAAAGCTATTTTCGCATACGATATTCAAATGAGTTTCATACAAGTACGAGTGGGTAGAGCTTCAAAATGTTTGCCGCAACACTCGTGGGGGACGCTTTTACTTTTGGCCCAAAACAGGGTAACAACAACAACAACAACAGCTATAACAGCGTTTGTTGTTAACAGCTTTTAGTTGCGCGCCGCTAATGTTGTTGAACGATTTTGTGGTCGCGTTTCGTGCGCAAGTTTAATAACCTTTTGACTGCCGCACGTTTTGCCCGCAAAACTTGAAAAGAAAGACAACAACAAAAAAAGGCGAAAAAATATGAAAAAGGCAAGAAAAAAACTTTTACTTTCGGATTTTTGAGTAACCCATAATTACGTTGGGCCATTTTTCGAATTGCATTTGGCATATGGCACCAATTAGAACACCTCAAAAGAGCTAGAAACTATAAATTCCTGTAGGTCCACCTATGTACTGGTCGAATAGGATGTTTTCATAATCTAACGTCAAAATTTAATAATAAAAAAATAAAGCAAATATTATTTTGTCATAAAAATTTACACTCATTGGGTTAGCCAATGGGGTAAAAAATAAAATCCCCATATCTTGAGAAACCTAAAGTTACTGGCGATTGGCCAATGATGGGAATCGGAAGTAAAAAAAAAACATCATAGTACAATCAACTAGATAAGATAGTTTCGGTGATTTGGGTACCAATTAAACCAATATAAGGTCGTTACTGCCCGTTATTGACATGTGAATATTTATCGCACGGTGGAAACTCTATTAATGCGAAAGGCGACCAGAAGAGCCTAAGCCATTCTAAGTAATCCATTTGTAGCCTAATTAAAACTTCTCACAAAATAAGCATATTGTTTAGAGGATTTTAGTGAGCCTGAAGCGTTTTGAGGGAATAATAAATCTCTATTATCAGCAAATGAAGTAGGGCGATAGACCTTCTTAGAAAGCATCACAAAGACTCGACACACGACATGATTGGAGAACTCGGGTTTATTCTGTTCAAAGCGGCGGAAAGTGTATACATACTGGCTAAAAAAAGAATACGAGCACCACAGGCCCATAGTGTGATTGAAGGAGGAAAAATCAATAAAACGGAGCAAAAGTAAAAAAGGCGAATACATGAAAAACGCAAATGAAAAGCAATCAATAAACAAATCGGGAAACGAGAACGAGAAACACTATTAGAGGAGGTGTTAGAGAGTAATTCGCAATGGGGAAGCCGAAAATAAATGAACTGGAAATTGTGCCGAAATGCGCGAAAACATTTATGCCAGACCATAAATGAAAAATTTATTTAAATGCCGTCGTACTAAAAGAGAACGAACAAAAAAAAAAACGCTATAAATACAACGACGGGCTGACGTCAAAGCGTGAAAATTTGTAGCCGCGTTATTTTATTTATTTAAAGAAAAAGAAAAAAATCTATGCCAAAATGCAAAACAAAAATATTGTTTAAAGCTACAAGCGAGTGAAAAAGGCAATGAAAATAATTTTTATGTTCAGACGTCGGTGGCGGCGTCGACCAAGTGAACATTTTTCATTGCAGATCTAGACGAATGACCGACAGAACGAACCGTTACGAGCTGTACTGTCCCGACTGATCGTAGAACTATATATAGAAATATTCAGCTGCAAGAATGTCTCGCCCGGTGGCTAGCCAAGCGACGGCACAGAGCACAATTACAGCTAAAGATGACATACCACGAGACCTCGTTGAAAATAAGGAATTATATATATATAAAAAAGAAATAAAAGAAGAAGAAAATAAGAGTGCCATTCTGAGATATATTTTTGGACAGCGCAATTTTTTTTTGTTTTTTGCACTTTTAAACTAATAACTTAAATGGCAACTATGTATTTGGTGTATTTGGCGTATTTGTCAGTTAGAACCGGTCTAGACTGAATTCTTAGACATGGGACTTTCGCACACACCAAGAACTTAAGGGTAATCAATAATATTGTAGTAGATAGCTGTATGCGTACTCACCTTCAAAATTCGTCATTTCCATATCGGCAGGCAAGCTTGCATAGCTCAGCGACGACACAGACTTGTCATCCGATTGATGACCAAATTGACGATGCGCTTCTTGTATCTCCGAAGGAGCAAAGGGCTCAATAAGCGCGCGCACGGATTGAACGTCGCCAGCAATGCAAGCCAGATGCAAAGGAGTATTGCCATTGCGATTGCGCACATTGGGCTGTAACGGAAGTTTACAAAAACAGTCAAACATTTTAGTTTACAAAATTAAAACGCTAAGGTTTCCATTGTTGAGTTACACACCTCGGCACCGCCAAGCAACAGGACGCGTATTACATTCGGCTGTTTAGTGACGGCTGCAAGATGCAGCGGCGTTTGTGAATAATCGTTTTTTATGTTTAAGAGGCAAGGATGCGGTGTTATGCGTATGAGCGCAGTAATGACATTCAGACAGCCAGTCCAAATGCAGGCCAAATGTAGAGCGCTACAAGTAGAGGAATTAAGCAAATAAAGTAATTAGTATGGTGTCATAAAACAAAGACAGAGAAGAAATGAAAGAAGGAAAATCCGGCGGAGTCATTCTTGCAAATATTTGTTGTTATCTGTGCCAAAGGCAAACAAAGGAAGCTTCTAGCAACACCTGCGGTCGGTTCTGCTGAATGTGCATTTGTCACCTGCGTTATGCTCTGCACCCGGTCAGCTGGGAATTCAACTCGTACGGGCAGCAAGTTACTCATTTGTGTCTGTTAGGGAATCTGTAATGACCGCCGACTTATGAACAAAAGAAAGAAGAAATTTTGAAAACTCGGGCGGAAATTCCTTAATCTAATAAATTGAATTAGAAATTCACGCGGTTCAGCACTAAGCGTGTGTGCGAACCCTTGTAAACCTTGTAACGGTGCTTAGAAGAAACAAAATTGCTCAATTTTATACTCACGTATCGCCATCATCATCTTGCTTGTAGAAGTACTCCCATGTATATATTGGCAGATTGTTGTTGGCTGGCGCCGCTGTTGGCGCTGCTGTCGGTGGCGCTGCCGCTGCCGCAACTAGGGTACTGCTACTGCCGTTGCTGCTGTTGCTTGTGTTGACGCCATCATCGTGTCGATCAGTGCCAACCGCATTTAGATTGTTTGAATATTGTTCGCCAACAAGGTTCGACTTGCATGTCCACTCCCTTGAATCGGGCTTCACATTGTATGGGAAACGCATTGCTTTCTCGGTGGCACTGGCAGTGCCTTTGCTCTTGTCGTCGAAGATTGCTTCGCTAAAAATACCAGAGTCGACTACAACGGTTTGATTTTGCTGTCCAATGGTTTTTGCGCCAAGTTCGTTCAAGCAGCCGATTGTTGTTGTTGTGGAAGTTGATCCTATTGGCACGTCTTCCGTATTATCCTTCTCAGTTACTTCTGTCTCTTTCTCTACTTTGTCGTTGTCGTCGTAGACAATCGCTTCCGACAATGGCCCGGACATGAAACCAGAGTCGATCACTTCGTAGTTCAATAAATCTTGCTCTTTTGCACTAGCACTTGAAGCGTCGTGATCGTCAGACTTTTTACTGTTAGCTTTTAATGATGGTGTCAAGGGTGTTGAAATTTGTTCAACACTGGTATGTGCACTACTACTATTAGACGAAGTACTACATTTGCAATGTTCTACGACTTCTTCCTTCTTCTGCTTTATATCGCCTGTTGCTGCTGATTCTGTTCTTGTATTATCCATTTGCTCCGCGGTATTTCGTTGTTGATTCCACATTTTGTGTGTGTTGTTTTTATTTATGGTTTTGTTAAATATTATTTAAAATTGTCTTTCACCAATTTCGGTTTCCTTTTGCAAATTCGCTTTAGTTAGTGTACTTTATATATTGTTTTTAACCTGAAAATTGTCAGTAATTATTTGTATTATTTTTTTCTCTTTTACTGTTTTTTGTGCTTTTGGTTTCAATCTCAGCTCTTCATACAAACAGACCCACACACACACACACACACGAACCCAGCTTTGTGCAATTGCATCATTTGCACTCTTTCGACAGGCAGAGTTGTTTTTCATATGCACATATGTATGTGTGACTGTTTGGGAAACTGGTCGAGAGAGATCACAAGACAGAAAGCGTGAGAGTTAGTTTAAAGCTTTGTAATGCGGATTACTTGTTTTGGCTTATTTCGTGTAATTTAAGTGATCGTCAAATTTTTAAAAAGTAAATATCAACCAGTAAATAATAACAATTCCCTTACGCTAAACAAAAAATAAAAAACAACGCTCCATCAGCCATTGACTGTTCTTTCCTGTACTTTTTAGTTTATAAGTCTACAATTTGTGAATAAATAAATAAATATGAATGTGTATGGGTTTAATGTTCCTTCACAGTGTTTGTGATATGCTCATATCATACCATATGGCAACTCTAAGCGTTGTTTTCTTTTATTTTATTTAGATATTGTTACGCGTGTTGCTGTTGATACTTAGAAAACAAAAAATTGTTAAGCACAAAGATGTGAATAGGTGACTGAATTTTGCACAAATTCATGTTCATCCCAAAATGTATTAAAAAAAATAAAAAATTAGTGAATTTAGTTCAAATCACAAACACACACTCCAATAGCATTAACGCATGCAATATATTTTTTGCATTCTTTTTTTTATTTTTGTTACTTCCACGCTCTGCTGCTCTTTTTAAAGCACAAAATATTTTTTTGGAATAATTGACACTTGTTGTGCTTGATTAGTTTAATGTTTTCTATTTCAATACCTTTCACTTTGCTCTTCTAGGTTTTCCAATTTTATTTACATACACTTCGAAGTGTACTTTTACAATAAATTCGAAAAAATTGTATTACGCTTTAACTTCTCACAGTCACACAGCGATTTTTATCACAAAGTCGCGACCAAAATATTGAACGTCTCGCCTGCTCGACAATTCATTTGTTAATATCGCTGTTCCGCGTTTTGTGACCGAATTTTTGGTCACAACGAAAATGCTTAAAGCAGTATGTTCTAATACACTAAAAAATACCAGTTCTCTTCATTTCGTCGACTTACCATATGTGCTGTACATTTTATTGGTAACATAAGTTTTTAAAAGCTTACTTCTTCATTTACGTTAGAGCAGATGTTAATCGTTCGCTCTGTTATCTCAATCACTCCAAACAACTTTTTTAAAATATAGGGGAAATCTTTTTCAGGTTGGTTTTGAAACTTCAGAACTTCTGCATTTCGCAGTAAGGAAACATGAAATTAGGTAGAATTCCTGGATTTTGTCTGGATCGGTTGCGACCACATCAGACTAGGCTGTTTGCTGCTGTTTCAACAGGTTCTAACAGCTTGAATATGCTAATGTTAGAGATGCTTTGGCGAGGGGGAGTCGCTTAGTTTTGGCAAGGAGACCATACCACTCCTTTGAATATATGTACATTTTTATCATTTCTCTATCGTCCTTATTTTCTACTATCGTCAGACGATATCCACCGCATTATATCAAGATTAAAAAATCACAGTTCACTAATTGTCACTCATCCGGGATGTGGATTGGGAGATCTAGAGGGGTAGCCTTCGTGTTTCCCTGCTGTTGTTCATCAGGTGGTTGACATGGTCCACAAACTTATCGAGGTATCTGTTGGTGTGCTTAAGAATTCTTCTTTGATTGTTGGGAACTTCGACGGAATTCAGGGTTCCGGACATACCACTGTGCTCCTACTATCTTCCTCAGTAGATTAGACTAAAACCTGCGCAGAATTTGCAGATATGAACTGGATGCAATGCCCGGAAGTTTAATACGATATGGTCCTGTACATTATGAAACAGGATTTAATGTGAGATATGATATATAATAAATAAATATAACTGTTTTTAAAGGAATTAATTATTGAATACAGTTTAGTGTGAATTAGTAGTAAATTAATTGAATTATATTCCTATAAATGCATTCAACCTTTATTTCCACATCTGGTTGAGGTCTGAAAAATCGTATCAGCTGATGTGCTAAAGCGTGTATGGCAAGCAATCTGGTAACGTCGACCGGCAGAAAAGAGGCTGAATTTCATTGAAATCCATTTAACTTTGCTTCGGCTCACTTTAAATGCTAAGATCGTTAACGTCAAAAAGTCTACACAGAACGATGAGCCAAGCTGATAATGGTGGCAAAGCACTTTCTTTAGTCTTGCGGCAATTGGAGTTATTCGCGCCATCGTCATTTGCCGAGCAGTGGGACAACGTTGGGTTGCTGATCGAACCCCATAAGGAGAGGCCAATTAAACGAATTCTGCTAACCAACGATCTGACGGAAAATGTTATAAACGAGGCAGTGGAGTTTAAGACGGACTTGATTATATCGTATCATCCACCAATATTCAAAGCATTGACACGCCTCACCAAATCGAACTGGAAGGAGCGACTGGTTTTGGCGTGTGCATATCATTCGATTGCGGTCTATTCACCTCACACTGCATGGGACGTAATACAGGGTGGCGTCAATGATTGGCTAGCCGAAGCCTTACCCTTTGAGACTATTAAACCACTCAAGGAAGTCGTAGATGCACCAAAGGGCTCGGGCATTGGTCGGATGATAACCACGCCCGCTGGCATAACTGTGGGCGATGCTGTGGAACACCTCCAAAAGCACATTGATAATCACGTACACGTCGCCCTTGCGGTTGAACATACAGTCAATACGCCAGTACACACCGTGGCTTTATGTGCAGGATCTGGGAGCACGGTGCTGCGTAATGTACAGGCTGATATGGTCATAACGGGCGAGATGTCACATCATGATGTCTTGGACTTCAATCACAATGGCGTCACAGTGCTGCTGTGCAATCACAGCAACTCAGAGCGTGGGTTCCTGAAGAAATTTCAACTCAAATTAACAGGTTTACTCGATGGGAAGTGCGAAGTGCAGGTATCGCAGTCGGACAAGGATCCTTTGACCACATTTTCGAAAGCGGCAACACTACAAAATTAAGCTAGATTTTAATACAACGTTGTACACTTTTTAAATGTTATGGAAAACGTATTATTCCTTTGTTTTATCTTTTTACACTTGATCCAATTTGAATTTTCCTTCTTTGCTGGCCGCATCATTGCGATGCATTTGATAGAGCAAGCGCTCCTCCAGAAGTTTGACGGCGTCTACTGTGAGTACAAGAGTATCATGTTTCAGCATTGAATACGTGTTTAAACCATAGGCTGGCATAAGGTTCACATAACCCAGATCATCGGTGGCATAACATATATTCTCCGGAAAGATGTCGTTTCTGCAAGAAAAAATTGTCATTATGGAATAAAAAAAATTACCAACTCTACTCACTTATCGACAATCAGAACCGAAGGGCCCCAATTGCGCTCTTTGATCAGGTCTTGAACGAACTGTGCGTCACGATTCGGCAACTCAACATTTGCTACTACATGTAGATCGTCCTGTGCCAGCTTCACGCTCAGCATTGAAGTCAAACCGAGGACGCGTTTAAAAAAGGGCAACATGTAGAAGTGTGTGGTGGGTGAACGAGGTCCATGCGCTACACCGCCACCCTTAAAGAGCGGTGAACGTATTGAACCATGACGTGCGCGACCCATACCCTTTTGTGGCCATGGTTTACGGCCACCGCCGCGCACTTCCGCGCGTGTTTTTGTATGGGCAAAGCTTACATAACGATACTTGCGCTGCCACTCAAGGTTCTCCTGTATGACATCAACGCGTGGCTGCGTCGCAAACACATCTGGATGTAGTTCGATTAAGCCGATTTTACGTTCCTCCGGCGTGTCGAGGTTCTCTATCCATGCTTGCCGCGCGGCTCTTGGTGCCATTGGCTCGTATTTGTCGTATTGCTGCGGCAAAATCAGTGCCGGCTGTGTTTTATCAACAGAAGCTGGTAACGATTGCGTCGCCGTTGTTGCTTCCGGCACTTGAGTGCTGCTGAAGCGTATTCTAGTGCTGCATATGCCACGCGCCAAGGCACCTTTTGTTTTGTTTAATAAGTTTAACATTTTTTAACCAACCGGACCTCGCGTAAAATGAAAACATGCAAACTTTTCTGCTTCTAATCATAAGTCAACATTCACAGTGTTTCATAGGCCATACACACGCTCAGCTGTTGGCTACGGTGTTGTGTGATTTGACGCACTCAAGAAGCAGCAGCAGAATGGGAGTGTTTTTATTTCTTCGTTGCTCCACTTAGTTTTTCAGTAGTTTTAGTTTTAATATTGTAACTATAATTAACGAAACATATACGGAATGAAGTGCAAGACTGCGTGCAACTAAACGAGTTAAAGATTTATAAAATTACGTGTTCGGGAGCGCTGCAAATGACAAGAAAAGAAAAAGACGAGAATTGGTGCAAAAACAAAGTGGCAAAAATCGAAGTCGTTGGACGGACGGACAATCAATCAAGTTCGCGGCGCTTGCTTTGTGCACAATAAAAAGGGCAGAATGTTTGTAAATTCAATTAGAAAAAATGCGCGTGCTATCAAAATGAAAAACGCACCTTTTAAAAATAATTTGCAATAATCAATAATTCTCGCAACTAATGAGAAAAGTGTAAACTTTATCACAAACAAAACAATAACAAGTAAAAAAGAACAACAAAAATGGATCTTGTTGAGGAGGGTGGAGAGATCAATTTCGGCTTCCCGGAAGCGGGCACTTGGAATAGCACAAAGCATATACCGCTGGAGAATATGAAAATTGATGCGCCCATGGTGAGTTTGATGACACCAATGGGCCGAACACAACCGGACAGGGCTGTCTTATTGGGTGTTGTCTCGAACGATTGTGATTCATGAATCAGTTTATATGCGAGTGCTAGTGTTTGTTAGTGTGTGTGTGTGTGTGTCTGTGTGTAGGTGATGGTCTTATCAATCTGCATCCGGTGTTATCGGCTTAACTTTGCTCCATTGATTTGATAATCACGGGTTATATGCGAAGTGATTTCCCATGCGTTGTATTAATCTGCACTTCATCCATTCCGGGGATTATGACTTACAATCTTTTCTAGCATATGTATGTATAGGTATGAAAAAGTATTTTCAGATAGGAAATTCGAGTGATAGAGGGTATAATTATAGATGACTATTATGTTTGAAATGTTAAATGTCAATCGCAGTAGGCAATGACTCATTCCAAATCAGAGACTGACAACCCCTACTGTACCAATAGTCTTTACTTATCAAAAATTTTCTCTCATTTTGTCCTTCGAATAAAATTCGAATTGCGAAATTATAAGTTGCATCGCCGATTTGGGAATAACAAAAGATGAATGTTCTACGTTCCATTAGGCGCAATCTGTTGAAAACACGAGCGCTTGTGCGTGGCCAGCCGTTGTTAAACCCGGGCATGTTGCAGTCGTGTTGGAATTATGCCACCAAAGCGGATAAGTGGCGTTTTGGCTACTTGGAGTTGGACGACGAAAAGGATGATTTAATTGGCATTAAATTGCCTGCCTATATTTTCCCTCATTACGCATCTAAAAAATTCTTCTTGCCCGACGAGGTGGGCTTGGCATTTCAGTGTCCCTACTCAACCTTTGGTCAAAGCTCTGCGTTGTCAGAGTGTATGTCAAACTTGCCCCTGGATGCTGGCGAAGCGATGATTGAGGTTCTCAGATGTCCGGTGCTAATGCTCGATAATATAATGGAATTATTCCCGTGTAGAGACTTTACCGAGTGGGATCAGCTAACAATATTGAATATGAATTTTTACGGCGACATCGGAGAGGCACAGAAGCTGTTCGTATTGATGGCTCGTGAGATGTGCGCCACATTGCACAATAAATATTGGGCGGACTTTATAAACCCGTTAAGCGGGCGTCCGTTTTTCGCGCCTGTTGGGGGCAACAAGCTTTACAAAGTAGATGATCGATTCCGGGGACACAACATGGTTTTTCGTGATGACAATGGTTGTGTGTCAATGATGGAAAATGTGGACATTACATTTGGCGGGGCCATATTCACAAATGCGCCGACGGGCTTGCTTAGGAGCTTTTCTGAGCTCGACTGAGTTCCGAGATCGGCAGTTTGTTTATTCCCGTTTTTTTCTATGATTGCATGCAATGCTTGAGACGTTGGATTATATATTATTAGATTATGTCTGTTCAATTAAAAAGTTATTAGTAAATCGATGTGTTTTTCATTGTTCTTAAACGAAAATTGTTTAGATATGGCTGCTTTGCTCGCTGCTTACGACTATCACGTGGGTCACGTACATCACGTACTATAATTCACGCATCATGGGTGTGCTGATCACAAAGGTCGCCAATCGTTGGTTCATCAAAGGCGCCTATTTCAAGATTGGCTCGGTGGCCTTGAATCCGCTGGCGGGCAAGATTATGTTTCGCGACTTCGTCTATATCAGCTTTGATTACTCGATACGGGTTCAGGATGGCTATTTTATTTTCCGTTGGTGGCGTTCCTATGTACCCAAAGATGTATCCGAGGGTGAGTTCCTGAATCAAGTGAACCAAGTGAAAATTTGCCGGTTTATAAAAATTTCTTAAATTTTAGATCTGTCGCACTCGGATACACGCCTCTCGGTTCAGCTAAACGGCTTCGAGCTGCACATATACAATCGCTCTGATCTCTACGATGAACTCGAGAAAATCTTCGGTTTGGAGCCCTCACTGCTCATACCCTCGGAGGTAGTCTCAGTAGAGGAGCGGAACAAGCTTAAAGAGCATAATATGAACCTGGAAAATGCGCGCCAGTCTCAACGCAACAGCGTAAAGAACTCGGAGGCCATGAAGGCGACGACGTGGCGTGATTTGATACCCGTTATTAAGATAGACATCACCTCCGGCCGGTTTGTATTTGGCAATCGCCTGACGCCCACAACGCTTTCCATATCGATGGAGGAGGCGCACTGTACATACAGTACAAAGCCAGCGGTTTGTCCTTTGGATCACTTCATGCACTTCGTCAAAGCGAAAGTGGAGAATGCAAAAGTGCTGTTTGCGCCCAGTCCCAAATATACGGGTTTGGTGGATGAGCCACCACGTTATATGGGTGAGGGCTTCGTTGTGATGATGTCAAATCAGATGGATTTGTATTTTTACATGGATGAACCGGGCGTTGTACCCGAGGAGCCGGTGCACATCATACTTGCCAACGGGGACAAAGTGGAGCCCTCACCGCCAGTTTGGGGAATCAACATCAAGTGTCTGAAAGGGACCGACTTCAGTTATGGCCCCTGGGCGGACCGTCAGCGTGATCACCTCTTCAAGTTCTTCTTTCCATCCGATTGGCGTGAAATGAAAGCCACACCTAATCCACTGCCAGGCGAACTGCGCAGCTATCAATCTTTTGACGTCACGCTCTGCGTGCTGAACGAGGCCACCATCGATATACTCTTCTCTAAGGAGAAGGAGACAAATGCCATGCACATAACTGTGGGTCCAGCTTCTTACGTCGAGGTCACAATACCTTGGGTCACGATCGCTGACGGTTATACGTCGAGAATACAGGGTCAATTGTTCCATGTGGAGGCCACCACTTCGCTGCAGTACCGTAGTTTGGCCGAATTCGAATCCTTGGAGTATAAGGTGCGCATACACTACCCCACCAAGTGGAATGCACCACAGGATTGGAATATTTCGCTGGCTGGCTGCAAAACCACAGCGTGCATTGTGTACAAACATAAATGCTTCTTCCAGGATCTTATCGAGGATTGGGCGAACAAGGCGCGACCAGACATACTCACATTCGTGCCATACACGTGCAATTTCAACATCCGCTTGAACGAATTCGAGATTCTCATGCTCTGCAACGAGTACAACTGGATAGACTGTTCGAGCGCCAATCAAGAGAACAACCACTTGGCATTCTGCGGCGATGTGTTCGACATGAGCTTTGCGCTGCCCTTCGAGGACTTTTTGCCAAAGACTGTAACTTTAAAGTTCTGGATACACGGCGAGGGCTTGGATCTGAGTCTCTATGTGCCGGAAGTGTCCACGGTGAGGCCAATTGTTTTGGCTATCGACGAGAATGCAAGACTGTTAACGCGCGAGGGAAAGATCATCAAGCGACCCCAGTTGTATACGAAGAAGTGGCGTAAGATATGTCAACGCACTACGGGTTGGATTGATTGTTGGACTGTGCCCATTGTGGCGCTTTCAATACAGTATGTCTACCATCCAGTGCCGCCGCTTGGCCCAGATCCACAGGCCGACATCACGACGCCAGAGAAAGAGGAAATACTGCTGAGCCCAATGCGCATACCAAAGGTACGCAAATCGCCGGTGAGCAATTGGCAGCAGCCAGAGCATCAGAAATTCGATCCGGGCACACTGACTGCCGATCATGTTACAGTCGAACTGGAGATTGGCTCGTCGGTGCTCCTGTGCTATGGCAATGTGTTGCGCAACTTCATAAATCTCAAGGAGAATATATTTGGCGAAGATCAGAACTTCACCGATATGGAACAATCGAATGTGCACATGCTGGAGTCCAGCACGACGGCGACAACAAATCCCAAAGATCAATTGCTCTCTAAAGAAAAAGACTTGGCCACCAAATCGATCTCCGAAGTGACCGTGCCCGAGGAGAAAAGGAAACCATTCGATCCGCGACTCTACCGGCCGCTGGAGGTAATGGTCTCCCTTATAATCCATGACATACAAGCTCACGTAATGAAGAATTGCAACGAAACCGATCCACCGTGTCCAGTCGTGTTAATCGAACGTTTTGGCTTTGAGATGGACAAACGCTACAGCGAAACGATTCTCCAGGTGCTTGTTAGTCCATCGTATTTGCTGACCTCCGATAATCTAGTGCGACCGAATCGTGACAAGCACATAAATCAGGGTCACCTGTTGCTCTCTGCGGTCCAAGTGCGTGGGCATGCCATGTTCAGCAATGAAGGCTGTGCCTTAGATGAAGACACGCTTGAGTATTCTTGGTTGGTTGAGGTACAACTGGGCAAACTCACTGGCAAACTTACATTGCCACAATTGGTGAATGTGGTTACCGGCTTGGAGACGCTCATACTGCTGACCATCGATCCTGAGAACTGCTTGAAGTCACCTAAAACTGTACGAAACTGCCACCACGGCGTGCCGAGTAATCTCTGTCCGCAAACTAAGGAGGAGAACAAATATAAGTGCCCCTCCGCCGAAGATATAAAGTACAAAATGACACGTGTCTCCGTCGATGCTGTCGATGTTTACCTCGTTGAGAGTGGCACGGCCTTGCATGCTTGGATTTCGCCCATACGTCTGGCCAATTGCAATCTTCACGGTCAACGTGTCAAGTCGGGCATCTCCGGCCTACTGCCATCCATACTCATACGCCTGTTCATGCTCAATGCTGGTTGTGTTAGCAATGCCACAAACTCGTACAACACCAACACGACCGGCAGCAATCGCTCCGGCAAACTGCGCCATGCTGACCGGGATTCGGTCAAGTCTCAGGACGTGGGCAGGCATAAGCGTAGCTCAAATTCGTTCTCGCAACGCCGCGATTCACGTGAGGATACAACGCGTCGACTGCGTGAGAGTTTCTCGGAGAACCCAAAACGCGTTGCAGAGTCTGAGCTATTTGAGAATTGGGTGGAGGTGGGCTGCACGTCGCTGGGTCCAATATTGCTTGAGGGTGCTTCGGCTTTGCCCATACCAGACCATGAACTGCATTTGGTGCAACACAAGTGAGTAGTCGCTGAGAGATAGTTGCCCCGTAAAGATGCTTAATACAGATTGTATTTGACACCCACAGCTTCCTCCGTGAACACGATGCCAAAACGAAGCGTCTCTGGTTTCTTTGGTCCAACAATGGCAGTGCACTCTCTTCCGGCAGCGAAATATCACGTTGCGGCTGCATTGGCGGCTGCGCCTTCTTCGGCAGCAATCGCAATGGCCTGAAATTCTTCAAACCAACGGCGCAGGACATTCAGGATAACTACAACATTGCGCGCTACTTGTGAGTCATCCGTCTTTGAGTAAAGCGTTAACTAGACACCTAATCCTTAATACTGCCTTTCAGCATAATCAATAACAAGAAGGACTACGGCTTCGGCGAGAGCATATTGCATCAGGGCCAACTGGTGTTTCACACGCCGCCGTACAGTGTGCACACGGTCTCGCTATTCGATAATGCCGATTTCAATGGCAAGGGAAAACTTTATCGACCCATCACCGAGCTGCGTAATGGCAGCCTTAAGAAGTCATCGGAGGTGTGCGGTGTTGAAGTCGGCGGCAAATTTAAGCTTGGTGGTGCCATGGAGAAGGATCTCAATAGTCGTATGTCACGTGAGAGCATCGGCTCGCCGAATACACTGGAGCGTCGTAGCAAACGTTATTCGTGCACGAGGTGAGCATCGGTTGCATTGGTATTAATAGACTTGATGCGATAGAAATGTGTTGCAGGCAAACCTCTGTGGAAGTGCCCTACGCACGCCTTTTGGACAGTCCCTCGAAGAAGGTTTTACAGCAGGAGTCAGTCGATGGTCAAGGCGTTGCCTATCGACGTGGCTCCGAGTCCAACAAATTGCAAAATAACACGCTGCGTGTTTCGCCGCCCAAAACGAGCATATCCGACTCGCGTTTGACGGGTGACGCGGATGTGGACATTGAGCACGACGTGAGAAAGCAATGAAAATTAATTTTTTTCTGATTGACCCATTAGCAATGATCATTAATCCAACTCAATGAAACACTTACAATAGATACCCGATGAAATGTCGCATTCGGCGCCGCACTCACATCCGCTCGAATTCGAAATCGCTGACATCGGTCTGCTTGTCCAAGCGCTGCCCGGCGATGATCAACTGACACGTGAAGTGCAGCGCACGATTTCCCTAACCTCTGAGAATCCATCGGAAATGTTCTTTTCCGCTGAGGAGGACATTTCGAATGTGCTCTCACAGCGTGGCTCGATTAAAAATCGCAATGGTTCAATTATATTTCCTGGCAAAAAACGTTTCTCATCGGATCTAAGGTAAGTGAGCATAAAAGCGAACTTGGTTATTTAAAAAAATATTTTCTAAACATTTTAGCATTGGAGCGCAGAATGAGAACAGCAGTCATACGCTGCCCACCTATCGCAGCGATCTCGAAATACATGCCCCGGAGAACACAAAGTCGTTGCCAAAGCGGCCACAAAGTACTACTGAGCTGGTAAATAGGTTTTTCATGTATTTCTAATATTTAAGCAATTTTTATATACACGCGTCTCGCCTATAAACGATTCTTATTTTAGTATTTGCGCTGCTTCAAAGCGAGCATTTTCATCTATTTTAATATTACCCTAAACCATAAAAAAGTATAATAATAAATAATTAAAAATTATAAACTGGCTACACTTGTACTATATACTATATGTACTATATAGCTATCAAGTGTATACTAACGGCCTAATAAAACTATATATATATCTTTACAGTGAAGCCCTAAAGCACACTAAATACGAGTATAAATTTGCATGCTTTTGTTTAAGCTTTAAGTACTTTTATAAATTAAAATTGTGTCTCTATGTCTATAAATTATTATAAAAATGCTACGACACACCAATTCTATCTATATATATCCCGCTCTATATCTATCTATATCTATGTAACTACTAAACAAACAACAAAAATCATTAATCAATCGTTCGAAAACAAATTAATAAAACTCATCAGAACGAAGACGTGAGACGCATACACGGTCTCATGGCGACACCAATAAGAAAATTAACAAATATCTCATCCCGGCCTGAGTACCGACATTTTATTCATGATGTGAGTAGTTTTAGATCGAAAATCTAATATATAGAGAAAAAGAAAAAGAAAAAAAAAGAAATTAGTAAAAAGTTTGTTTAGCCTATCCTATGTTCTTGTGTATGATAATCTCGAACTGTGTATGAATATATTTTTGCAATTTCCTTCATTGATGTGGCAAAATGATTATTATTTTTTATAGCGCTCATCCGGAACTTTGCGCCCTAAATTGTTTTGCATGTGTTACTTTAGCAACTCTAAAAAGCTGGCCATACACGACGAACATGCTCGTGTTTGAGCACATGCTCATCGTATATGAAAGACTTAAAAGAGAGAAACTATATACGTTTAATGTTTATAAATAGTTCTTTTCTTACTAAGCACTTTACAACTCACAAGCACATTGCATCCGCCATATGTCTGACACCTAATATTTTTCTCAGCTTCTTTGCACCGTCTGCTTTTAGAGCTTGTAACTTCAGTTAGTGTGTAGTTGTATTGTATATATGTAATATATATACGATTTATTACTTTAAACCATATGCTTTTCTCTTCTTCTCCAAAATCAAGCCTGATTCACGTGGCTCATCATCGGGCACGCCATCACTCTCTTCCAATTCATTCATCTCGGCAATGTCCTCGCAAGAGGATGTGGCGCTCGTGAATCTGCATCAGCAAGTGAATCGTCCGATTATTGATTCGCCGCTTCTAATGGCCAGTTATTTGAACCATCTGTCACAAGTGAAGTGCTTCAATTGGACTGCTTGCTCGTTTCCACTCGGCCCGGATGTCTTCTCCACACCGCTGTTCCACGAGAACGAAGATGGCGGTTTGACTTACATTGGCAGCAAAATGTTGCCACATTTCGATTTGTATTCGTGTTGGCGTGAAATAAAGGTCGTGCCACGTTATGAGAATGCCACAGGTAGCAATAGTTCGGCTACATTTATGGGTGCGCCCAAGTCGCATCCATGGGATCCGAGCGTGCTGTTGAAGGAAGAGGAGAGTGAGAAGACAACAAACGGTTTCGATGATGGCGAATTTATGAGTTTACAGGCTGAGGGTGGTGTAGCGTGCACGTCTGTTGTGGCACGTCTCAAGGGTCAGGTAAATGTGTTCTTGACGCCGCTTCTGCTCGAAGGCCTACAACGGTGAGTCATCACTTTGCGGTAGGGGGTAGCGGGTTTTCGATTAATAAGGTCTCCCTTTTTACAGCATGGTTGAAGCTACCATACCCACAATTCAATCAATGCATCTGTTATCGGTGGTCAACTTCATACACACGTCCTGCATTGCAAAGGTCAAGAACGACAATATACTGAAGCGTGATCAAAGTCTGAGTTATTGGTCGCAAGTGCACTCGAATTCGAAACGTTCGACGACTGAACGTCATCTGCAAGGTCCGGGTGACTCATTTCTGAGCGATGTCTACGAGGAGAGCATCTCGACGAAGACGCAGGGTTTGATTGTGCTCCCTAAAGTGAGCATCACAATGCTGCAATCGTCGATCATAGAGGAAGTTATATCGGTGGCGGCTTTGGATAATGTACAGGATCTCAGTTGTGTGTCACTGCTCACCTTTTATATGGAGGGCATTTCTACGAAATTCCATCTTGGCAAGACGACACGCGCCTCAATGCACAACGTGTACATCCAGCAGGCAGTGCAATCGGGCAACAGCCACAAGAAGGGCGGCATTATGAAAGGCACGCGTGCATTGCTCGCCCATCTGTCCTCACAAGCGCGGCCGGACAATGTGCAAGGTGAGCCAATACTCATCGAAACGTCGGAGAAACAGTTGGAAGAACTCGTCATAACGCTCGACATCGGCCGAGCACACGCTCAGTTGCGGCGCTTGAAGAACGAAGGTCAATCGGGCGGTTCAGAGTCACCGTTTATTGTTACCGCTATACCCGATCATAAGAGCAAAGTGCTCTTTGAGTGTCTGAAGATGCCGGAGAGTACGGGCATTGAATGTACGGGCTACATAATGTTCGAATGCGGCTTGGAGGGTGTAGGTGTAAAAATCGTTAAGCGCTCACATTTCGAGAAATCGGAGAACACCAAGGAGGAGCTTGCTGAAATGACAGTGGAAGGCACGGCGGCTGGTGGAACAGTCACACGTACGCTGCAACTAAATGACCTCGTTGCGGCTGGTTCAGGTGGTGTGTCAGGGTCGGTTATTGCTGCTGTGTCAGGCAGTAATGTGGCCGTGACAAGCACTGGTGCTGACATGAATGCCACATCGAAGGCAGAGGCTGCCTGGCGTTTGATCACCAAAAAGCCGCCAACGCCAAAAACGCCAAAAGAGAAATTCCAGAATGCCTTGGAGAGCATCATAGTGCCGGATCGTAGTACAGCAGACAATGCCAATGGCGATAGTCGTAAATCGATGCCAAAACCTGCAGATGAGGATGTGGAGAAGGGCACCAAGAAACAGGATCAATATGACAATGTGCCAGCCAATGTCAAGGAGACGGATAAGACTTCATCGTGTGTCATCGAATTGAAGTCGGTTTGGTTTAACTTTGCTGCGCCGCCTTGTGCGCCCATAACAAGAAGAATCGATTTGACGCGACTCGACTGGAACCTGCTGAGCACAGCCTCACCTGCCATCACTGCTTGGATGAATCCAAGCAATCGTTTGGCAATGAAAATCGTTGCGCTGATTAAGTCTTTGCATACGCGGCAGACAGCAGTGGCCGCTTGCCTCATGGCGGATGCCATGGAAAACGAGAAAATACAACGCAATCCGAAAACGAAAAAGGTAAGGACGGAGGGGTTGGACGCCATACTTTTTATTAATTTCGGTTTTTTTTGTTGTTGTGCAACTTCAGAGTCGTTATGCGAACAATTATACACTACTCTCGAAAACGCTCCAAGAGGACCCAAGCTGTCAACTCTGCTACATCATGCAGAAATTAGTACTCGACGAGGGCGTCAATCGCATTGAGCAAATCTTCAAGCAGGGCGAAGTGCCGCATTTGAACACACTGCGTCAGGTAAGTTGTTGAGTAGATTCTGGAGTGTGCTTTTTTCAATTTAATTAATACGCCCTCCGGATACCGCAGGGTATTATTGTGCTTAGTCGCCAGTGGAAGAACACGCTCTACAATCCCATACTCTTCGAGCATCAGTACAAAAACAAACTTGCACGGCCCATCAATGTGACCTTTTCGTTTCCACAAAACGATGAGGAATGCGAGGATGCGGAGTGTGAAGGTGATGTTGATATGAGTGTCTATGCGAGCGCTGGCATCGACAATCCGGAAGAGAGTGAGAATGCTTTATTACTTGGGCAAACACAGCATCATCGAACTCACATTGGTATTTTTTGATTAACGCTGCCCTGAACGTGTCAACTCTGCCGTTAACGACGCAGACGACGACGCTGCCGCAACGTGCAGAGTTTCATGTTCAGTTATCCTTTGTTATAACCTTTTATGAATTTTTTATTATTATTTTATTTTTGTTTATTTAATTTTCGGAAATCCTGCACGATTACTCTTTGTTTGTTGTTGTTCTTTTGTGTTCTTTGTGTGCGTGTGCTATTCGTCTTTGTTATTTGTGTCTGTCCAAGTGCACTTTTTCGTTGCTGAATTTGGAGGCTGCCACTTGAAGAGTGCACTACTTCAGGCGTTGCACTCCACAGCCCAAAATTGCAATTGATGTTTCAGCTTATGGTTTTCTGTTCTGTACTATACTCTAACGGTAATGTTTCATATGCAACTCGACTCGAGCATATGAGGCGTAACCGACTATTTGCCATTTCCTTGCAATTTTCCTCTTGCTTCGTGCTTAATGTTTATTGATTTTAATGTTCATTGATTCATTTTGTTTCAGCTTTTCGTGTGCATTGAACTATTTTCTACTCTATTTATTTATTTATTTACTTATTTTGTGTTCTATCTTTCTTCTGCTATGATCTTTCAACCTAAGCTGAATCTTTATAAATTTAAAATATATACGATATATACTTTTTGTCCAAGTATTTAACTAAGTTGTGTTATAACCTCTTTGTTGGCATATTTAATACAACAAGCAATATACACGTTTATGGCACACACTTTTGATTGAATAAGAATTATGTACCAGTAAAATTCCCACCCCCCTTATGTAGCCTCAAGCGTTTGTTCACTGATGGATTTCTTGCAGATAATACGCAGTACGGCATGGCTGGCTATCCGCACAATGCAAATCCGCATGTGGCGGGCTCACATCGTTCAACTTCGACATCACCGAACATACACACAACACGACGTGGGTAAGTGTGGCGTCCTAGGCTACGTTTTTTCAGCGCGGCATGTTTAATATTTAATACGCTACCAATTCTAATTTAAGCAAACCGCACAGCAAAGGCTCGAATTATTCACATGGCAATTCATCTCGTTCTAGCATACAAATGCTGCCCATCATATCCGGTTTAGTTGAGAAACAGGTGCCCGAATTTGGTAAGTCGTCGACCATTAAGTTCTAAAGAAATCCATTGTTATAAACTCTACCAAAAATTCCCTACAAACACAACCAGAATATGGCGCTCTGCAGGAGGGTTCGCTCAGTTCTACGAATTCAGTCAACAAATTCTGGCTTGGCGGCGATAATCATAAAGAAGATCTTTATTTCTGGATGGCCAAGCAACAGGATAACAAGAAGAAGGAGCACTTGGCCGATAAGGAAGTAATACGTCCAGCACCAACAAAGCTATCGGGTCAAGCTCAGACGCGTAGTGGCATTCTGCAGGACTCCATCAGGTTGCTCGATGCGCATTTGATCTTCGAGCCGCTGCTAACGTGCCTCGGTGTCATGCCGCAGCAAATGATTAACACGTTCTCGAATGCCGACATTTCGTCGTTGGAGAATTTCGGCACAAATCTATCGCTCATCGGCACGTTCGATTCGATACGCGTGGATATCGTTGTGAGCGAAGCGGGCGACAAGAAGAATAAACCCACAAAGTACAGCAAGAAAGCTAATGGCCGCGCTTCCATTATGATGGATACCCCTTTGTTCTTGTGCGAGCGTGTGGGCATTGAACTGGAAGTCTCGAAAATGTCTGATGGCATGGTGGATCAGGCACGGCAAAATGTCATTTACATGTCGCGCAGCCAGCTGAAGAAACATACCAGTACAGTGGTCAACTGCAGTCTGAACATACGCTTTATATCGCAGCAGGTGAATATGCCGCTGCTGCGTTTGCTGCATCAGATCTCGAATATGTATCAGAATGTGAAGGATGCGCAAAATGAGTTCCACGAACAGCCGGAACTTAACAAGAAAGGTCAGGTTAAAGATGAATGTAGCTTGGGTAAGTCATATGGTTTGCATACAAGATTTAAGGTCAAAGTTAATCAGTCATCTTCGCTTAGCCTCTGAACCCAACGATCTGTTGCCATTTGGTTCTGTCTCGGATCGTTTTCCTCATAGTGAGAACTACTCCGATGAGCGCTATGACAAATTCAATGAAATTTCGATGCCCATGTCGACGACAAATACAACGGGACGCATTCGTACGACTGGCATTGGGCCTCTCATACAGTTGACGCCCTCGCCAAACGCTAAGAATCGGCCCCAAAGCTTTGCTCAGAAGCTGCGTTCCACGGGCAAATCCGTTAAGGGCAAATTGGGTGAGTTAGCCAAGATTTTCATACACAATTCTTGATTGATCTGCATTCGTAAATTTCAAAATGCCATCACAGGCTACACAAATCTCAACGATTCGAGCGCTTCACCACTGCGCGATAGTCCCACGATCTCCGTGAATGAGCAGCACATGTTGAAATTATCGCTGGAGTCGAAAGCCTCATTGAATGGCGCCTGTGCTACGAGCGTTAGCGGCGATTATAATACAATTACAAAGAATGGCCTCAACTTGCTAATACCACCCCTGTTGGAGACACCGAATTGCTGGAAAACGATTTATCACCTGCTCGAGTTGTACGGCACCATGCCAGAAACCAAGACCGTGCAGCGGATTTCACTGAACGAACACAAGAAATCCCAATTCAACTACATGCGTCAGGAGACGCACAATGAGGAGGACGATTTGGCGAGCGCGCCAACGCCACTGCCACAGCATCGTGAGCTCTTCGATAGCATATCACAGGAGCGTACGCGATTAGTTGTCTGCGCCGTGGCTAAGATACACAAAACGCGTTTGCTGGCCACGTTGAGTGGTTTGAAATTGGAGTCGGAGATCACAACACTGAATAGCAGCGCCACTTGGCGTAAAAAAGCGCGGCCAGTATCCTTGGAATTTTCGATGACAGGACAAGTTGGACGTGCAATGATTGTTTTGCTCGAAGGCGCTGCGCCGCAACAACAGTGAGTACTCGTATAGCTGCAGGACAGCAAAAAAAAATTTGTCTAAATGAAATTGGGGTCACCTCTTTTGCAGAACCGTGGTCAAAGTGACTGTCGGCAAGAGTCAAACGCTGTACTCGAGTCTTACGAAGCGCGGCAAGGACAAGAATACTGGTTTCCTCTCGATTGGCCCTGTTAATATTGAGATACCGCAACATCCGGTGGCTTTGCATGGCGTCATGACGCGTAGCTCGAAACAATTGTCCTCAACCCTACAAGAGTTACGTGTGGGTCGCAATTCCGGCCGGACTAATCTGCGTACCCAGCACACCGAAGAACCCGAGTCACCATTTCATGTACGCCACTCCGGCACCAGCGAACATAAGGAACGCTCTAGTGGCAGTCAACAGCAGACGCAACAGCAACCACGCAAGGCGCACACACATATGAGAGCGGCAGCTCATCAGAACGGCCTGCTCCAACCGCTGGTCATGCAGTTCCATATACTCTTGCAGAGCTTGTCGATCAATGCGGCCTTGCTGCCTTCGCTGCAGGCTCAGTACCGCATGAATCTTGTAAGTTCGACGGGTGTCACTGGCCACCGCGCTAAGTTTGTGATCGATCTGCCCACGCACACCCTGAGCTTCACCACGAAGATTCAGGTGAGAGTAAGTTTCATTTGCACACCGACCCATACTACAAACTCATAAATATTACCCACCTCCATAGAACGAAATGAATTTGCCATCGGAGGCCTGCATTGGTCTGCCGCCGGTGCATGTGAGCGCAGAGTATATACCGGAACATCGTCAAGAGGACACGGAACGCATCGAAGGCATTGTTCTGCGCCAGGGTGGCTATGTGAATGCCTCCGCCGAAATTGGCGAATTCGAGCGTTGCTTGACCACAGATCTGTTGAATCATCTTGTCTTCGTGCAGAAGGTTTTCATGCGTGAGATCAATGAAGTGCTGCAAAAAGTGTACGGTGGCGAGAAACCGGTGCCCCTCTGGACAGAGGACAGTGATAGTGCCAGCGTGCAGGAGTCCACACTGAAACGCATACTCTTCTCCATCAATATCTCAATGAAGCGAATACAGTTGACGGCTACGACGCCGTGCTCATCCGCTGTACGCTTCGAGACTGGCACGCTTGAGCTGCAGCTCTCGAATCGAGTTAAGAATTTGGGCGACTCGAGCAATCGGAAGATGTTCTTCAAAGCGCACATCGACTTTAATCTTTCGCTGGGACAAATAATACGCAATGTCATCTTCGATGAAGCGGAGCCGGAGTTCCAGCAATATGCCTTCTTCCATACGACCATCGGCTTGCGTAATGCATTCCAAGATGAACTACTCAACGAGGACAAGGAGTTGATTTTGCTGACGTTGAAACGTCCTTTGGTATACATTCAGCCGATAGCTGTGGACAAGGCGATATTGGTGTGGTTGAACTATAAGAACGCCTACGAATATTGGGCGGAGAAGCGTGCCAATTTGAGTTACGAGAACACACCGCAGACGCAACAAGTGTTCGATCGCGTTGCCTTCGGCCAGCTTGCAGGTTCGAATCTGTCAACGCTCTTCCTTCAGCTAACTGTCGAGGATATGGGCATCTGTCTGCCACTGAAGCAGGTTGCCAATGTAAGTTGTTCAAAGCGTATATATGGTACATATACTAACGCTATATCTTTATATATGATTTGCAGTCGTGGGGTTCACGTTCTTACCAAGACTTCGACGCAAAAGGCGCCGTCGTCATTACACTCGAGAACACAATCATCTCAGCCTGCAATTCTGGTTCGCTCGTTTCGAAAGGCAAATTCCAGGGTCTTTGCTTGCGTTTTGCTGATGATTTCGAAACGAATCTGGACGATTGGAAACCGAGCTGCACGGAGCCTATTATGAATGTGTGCGTCGTCTCTGAAGGCACATACGAGGTCTGCTCGCGTACCACTGCGGCCAAGAAGGGCGAGAACGCTAAGTGGCTGCTTAATTTCAAGTGGCAGATGGAAGGCGTCGATATACATCTGGATGTGAATATCGGCAAGCAGCTCTCTTCGTTGGGTCACACACTCACCATGTTGACGGGCTTCGAGGAGGATGAGACGAACATCGAATCACCGGATAGTGATGAGGGCGATCAGAGTTGCCGTGATACTCACATGCGTCGTCGTGAATTTGATAATTTGCCCGCCTTTGTGTTCGATCCGACAATCGACTCGAAGAAGCGTTCGTTTATGATGGAGAAGGAAATGGCAGAGCAGCTGAAGATCATCAATGATCTGCGCACGTTGGGCGCATCACACAATACGGTGGCACATGAAGAGCGGCGACTGCAAGAGCTGCAAGCGATATGTTATAAGTACTTCCGCCGTGACATGATACAGAAATGGAAGCGGCCATCGATGCGGCGCTCCTTGAAGAACTACAGTCGGTCGCATTCGTACATTGGCGCCGGTGGCGCTTCTTCAACCGCAGCGAGCCGTGAACCAAACGACAATTGCCCCAGTACGTATTCCGGGCGCCGCTTGGATCCGATTGCATCGAATGATGAGATCTCGAGTTTGCAGAGCACCCCTGCCTCGAGTCACTCGCGCAGTGCATCGTTGAAAACATGCGCCGTCGGTCGTGTCACTTTCACTGAAGCGATGCGTCAGACGTCTCTGCCGAATGCCGATACCGACACCGAGACCCAGGACAACGAGCTGGATTGGCGTGGCCAAGATGGTCAAGGCGGCGAGTCGACGCCCAGTGAAATAGATGTCGATGGCACCTCCGTAGAGATGCGGCGCAAGCATGGATATCCACAAAAGCAGCAAGAGCCAAATATCGATTTCGAGTTGGACATTAAGGTGCTCGTGAACTCCGGCAAGTGTGTGCTGCATACTAAGGAGACCGGCGATGATCGGTACCAGAGCTGCGCACCATCGAGCATGAAGTCCCACAAACGCGAGCGCAGCATTGGCAACGATTGGGGCAGTCCGACGCCCTCGAGGAGACGCGATAAGAGTAAACTGCGTTACCAGACAACGAACAGCGCTTTGCTTTCGGATCTGACTATATTCCATATACCGGGTTTGGATGTGAAGTTGCACTACAAGTCGCACACGTTGCCCGATGTGCCGGAACTTGGGCGTACAAATAGCCACGATAGCCATCATCTTGGTGTGCCGTTCATGACGAACCCGACGCGTCGCATGGCCACCAAACGCGCTTCGCTCTTTGCCTGGATGACGTTGCAAAGCATACCAGAAGAGACAATCATATCACCGCATATCTTGGAGTTCCTGGAACAAACGCTCGAGCCGATACCGTCGCGTGCCACGCAGAATAGCGGGCCACAGACACCGTCTACGAATCCCGTCAATTTGGATATACTGCCGGCCAATTATGTACAGTACGCCTCTTTCCCCGTGGACGTAATTGTCTATTTCCATATGCAGCCATCAACGTTCAGATTCTCATGTCTGCCGGTGTCCCGGGTGGAGTGCATGCTGCAATTGCCCAGCTTGGACATCGTCTTCAGCTCGAAGCGCGCTGCTGATGAGGATGCCAATCAAACGGACCCCCACGTGGAGAAGCCCAGCACAGATAAGGAGAAAATGCCCACGGGTGGTCTGAGTGTGACCGGCTGCCTGGCCGATTTCAATGTCTACATCTTCCATCCGTACGGCGGCAAAAAAACGAACATCAAAGAGGCTCAGTTCTCGCCTCTGACGGACAGCGAACGCAAGGATTCGCTTAGCATCAACGTGGAGTTCGTCAAGTTTCACATCACGCGCTGTCGCAAGGTGTACATTGAATCGCTGCCCACCCTGAAACGGCCTATGGATCAGTCACGCGCGGTTATAAGATTCTCCACGATCGCGGACATTGGCAGCGCCTCGTTTAAGTACGACATGAGGCGGTTGACTGAGATCCTGGCCTTCCCGAAGGCGTGGTACCGGCGACGCATCGTGCGACGCCTCTTTCTGGGCGACCTGAGCATGCAACAGATGAGCGGCAATGATTTGGACACACCGACTGACGGCATGCCTACTACACCGAAAGACGGCCACGAACGTACGATGGACAAGCAATCGCCAGTGGGCGATCCATTCGTTGCAAAGGAGAACATGCGCTTAGATTTCGAAGGCCACGGTCAACAGCAGGGCCAGATGGGGCAATGCAGTGGCGCAGTGCGAAAGCTGAAAGCTTTGGGCAAATCTTCCAGTGCAGAGTCGAGCACACCGCCATCGGAGAAGAATCAGGTCACCGCCTGGGAGACTTTGGTCCTCTTTGCGATCAACTTCACCAAGCTCAATGTGCAAATGAATATGGGCAATGTGATGGGCAACGTTGTGTGGCTGACGAAGGACTTCCAGTCGGATGGTCGCCTCTCAATTGGTAGCACTGGCTACAAGAACATGTATGTGGGCGTCTACTTGGGCGGCTCAGCGCTCGATGCCAAGGGTGGCATCGTCGGCGGCAGCTTCGAGGTGAACAAGATCAACAAACGCTTTCACATCAAAGAGACACCCGGCATGGAGCCCTACCATACAATGGGCCTAAGTTTCATGGCACTCGAGCTGCGCCTGGACTACATGGGCACCTCGGTGCTTATGACGCGCATCAGCACCTTTTCGGCGGCCATGAAAGATGAGTGGCGCACGTCGACAAATGCCGCCGCTTCCATGGATTACAACAGCACAAGTCGAGATGCCACGTCGACTAAGCCGCGAGCACTTATCTTCATACACGGAGATCTCTCGTGGGATCAGTTGCAGATAATGATTTCGAAATCGACGACTGCCGATTTGCTTAAAATGTATTTCAAGCTGGAGGAGTTCTTCACGCAGCAATTTAAGTCGTCGAAACGCGTCTTTTCCAGCCTCGAGCCGCGTCTGCACGAACGCACGGCGAGCATCAGGCGTCGTCAGCAGGCGAAAAAGAAGCCCAATGGAGCAGCCGCAAGCAGCGATGGACCACAAGGTGGACTAGGTAGTGGCAGTACGGGCGCAGCAACGGGGCCATTCGTTGCGGATAACACCGACGCTCGTCACCATCGCCACTGGCAGAAACCACTCGACCATGCAGTAGGACTCGTTGTGCCCTCGCTACTAACACGGCTTCCGCGCAATGGCAACGTGCTCGGCGGCACGGTCGAGTTACGCGGCAACAACATTTCACTCGCTTGTTTCCATGGCATCAACTTCAAGTCGAAATCGTGGGCTTTGTTCAGCTTGAAATCGCCTTCGATCAACTTCGCTACGGAAGCGCATCAGATCGAAAGCACGCGTGAGGTCTTTGTGACGCAGACGTTGACCTCGAGCCTGGGCCAGACGACCGAAGTGCAGCAACAGAATCATTCGATGGCGATTGTCAGTCGCATCACGCGCAACATCATCTTCCCACCGCAGTTCAAGACGCTCAACGAGTGGTTCCACTATGCGTTCGCGAATAGTGAGATCGATGGTGAGCTTGTTTGGCATTGACTTCCCTTCCTCCTTTAGGATGACTAATGAGTGCCTTCTCTTTCGCATTGCAGCTGTGGATCGTTTTCCCATACTTGAGTGTGAGCGGGAGATTGCCTCCAATTCGATTGAACGTACGCGTGCAGGTGGCAGTGCCAGCGCAGCCAAGTCGCAGGAGCACAACCACAATCGTGAGGTCATCTTTGCCCTGCCCAGTCTGCAATTGCACTTCAAGACGGAGCATAAGCAGGGCGCCTCGACACCGGACCCAAGTGGTGGGTTTAATGGGCAGCAGCACCGCTTTGATTGAAGTTTATTTTTGTTAATATTTTTTCTTTGCTCCATTGTGCTTTAGAAACCAAGCCGGAAGTCAGCTGTAGCTTCATTACCGAGTTCGATGATCACATCTTCGTCACTGTGGATGCGGATGCATTCTTCTTCCTGCACGATCTGATAACGTCATACGTCAACGAAAAGGAGAAAGTGGTTAGTAATAAGACACCATTTTAAAAGCCACTTCTCATTTGCTCTCCCATCACAGATCGGCGTTCAATCGGCACGTGCTGCCTCGCCAAATCTTTCACAGAAGAGCCAGCTCAAACCCTGCATAACTGAAGAAATACTTAAAGAGAAGAAAGCCAACACCAACACCAGCACTAGCACCACAACAACCAATGCCGCAACTACGACAAATCTGACAACGCAAGCGGCACAGCTCAACAACTCGAACACGCAACTCAATGCAAGCAAAACGAATTTGACAACGTCCTACGCAGCTAGCACTGCCACACAACCACTCAACAGTAACAACAATACCACGCAACCAACTATGAATACACATGTCAACGACAGCAAGGACAGCAACTCCAACAATGCCCATGCCAACGTCACAGCCACCAGTTCTGGCGTTGGCTCCGGCGTTGCTGATGCTGGCAATATAAACAAAAACTCTCCGGCAGACACAGCCACAGCCACAGCGACAGCGTCAGCGGCGGGCGCTTCATTTGATCTCGAATCCTTTGTGCGCGATTGGCGCCACTTTGAGTGCCAAACGTGGCATTTGGAGCCCACAGTGCGTCTGCTCTCATGGGCGGGCAAGTCTATTGAGCCCTATGGCGTCGACTACATACTAAATAAGCTTGGCTTCCATCATGCTCGCACCACAATACCCAAGTGGTTGCAACGTGGCTTCATGGATCCGCTCGATAAGGTGCAGGCGCTCATGATGCTGCAACTGCTGCTGATGGTTAGGGAGAATAAGGCGGAGCAAAATGGTCCGCCTAGCAGTGCGGCCAATGCGAAAAAGTAATCAGCGTACGAATCCGCGCCTGCAGTGTAACAGTTGTGTATGACTATTAAAGACACATACATACACATTTGACATGCCATGTACGACATATGTATGACACATTTGACATGTTCGACGATAATTAGTTTTAGTTCTTCGGCCTTAATTTTAAGTGTATCGCTTAGCAAGAGACATTAAATGTATTGAATTGTATGCAATATGCCTAGTTCACCTAGTTCGCCTAGTTCGCCTAGTTCTAAGCTCTCGAGGTTCATTAATTATGCTTATAAGATAGATTTCTCTGTTCTTAGATTCCATTGGGTGTTCTGCGTTTATGAAATGTTATATACGACTATATGTCTGTCTGTCTGTGTAGTAGCAGTAGCCCAACATTTTCTAATACTCAAAGTATTACTTAGCGAAATTGTACAACTTTCTAATTTTCGTGGCTTATCCGTGTTTATTCGTGTAAAATATTTTGATCATTTAAGTGTTTAAGTAGTTTAAATTAATTTTAATTATATTGTACTACCATCAGCAAAGCTTCACAATATCAGCGAAATATATAATGATATACGTATATGATATATATTTGTAATTGTTTTCATGTTGTTTGTAACACAGTAATTGAGTGAGGCCTTAAAAGCTATATACTCGTATTATAGACCAGCACGAGCACAGTGTTGCTCAAGAGTTGTGTAGAATGATATGTCACTGTGCGATTTTTGGTGGGGCAAAATCTTATGAGATCGCGTCACCGACATGCTATCTATACATTGCTTTTATTATAATTCCTTCATATTTCATACACAATAACGAACTGCTTTATGTTACGAAGTTTAATTTTTAATGAGACTTTTTCCATCTCATATTTGCTATTGTAATTGTGTGGAATTATTCGAATTTCTCGTTAGACTTCTCTCAACGAATTTCACTTGATTACTACCCAGACTATTCTAGAGTTTACTGAAAATTGCATCACAATCGGTCCAGCGGTACCTATATACATACTTCCACTTATATATATATATATATATATATATATAGATTGGGTTAGGTTAGATTAGATTAGTTTAGCTTAAGACGGTGGATTTGAATTTAATTGGCCTCTACGCCGAGGTAGATGAGAGTGGTTGCTTAGTTCTCTTAAACTTTACAGCATCTGCGAAAGTCATTGCTTATCATAAATTGGCTCGTCATGACATCTCCTATCTTGGATAAGGCGTCCTTAATCCCATTTCTAGGCAGTCTTTTAAATCCAGTAATCTGCTAGACAAGTGGTAGTACCTTGGTTTGGAGCACAAAACAAAGAAGGTTCCCGAAGTAAGAAAATAGTTGCGGAAGAGTTACGTCACGCAATGATTTAATTCAGGAATATCAAAACGTCTCTACGTGGACTTAAAATGTGAATTTCACACTCGTAGATGTAAAGCCAAAAGAAGGAAGACTGCCAGGGGAGTTATTGAGTTGAAAAGTTAAGCATCGATAGGATGTGCGCAAGCTGTGTAGTCTGCTCGGATCACTATGAAAGCTAGCAGCCACCATTCATTCACCATTCAAATCCATAGGTCAAGCACAACTTTTTAATCATAGATATAGAATGTGATATAGTCTAGGTTACAGGTTTACTGGATCGTACAGCTTTTTTGAGAGTCTTGAACCATCAAGAGTATTACATATTCGGCTAGGTAGAACTAAACTTTTTTTTTGAATAAAAAGCTCCACAGTTTCACACTTTTTCTAGCTGTATGTCTGTCCGTCCGTCTGCCCGTCCGTGCTTACGAAAACTATATTTCTCATGTTTATTTTCTTGCGTCTTTGGCTTGAGTAAACTTTGCGGCTTCATCCTTTACCACGCCCCCTTGACGCTGGTCGCTCTTTTTATAAACATGCCATTTTCATCAAGGTTGCGTTTTTAATTATTTTTTCCATCTCCCCGGCCACCGCATTTCAACCAAGCAAAGCGTTCTTCTTTCTTTTGTGCCTTTTATAAGAATATTAAGTTCGTCTTCATCATTTTGTGTGTGTCATTTTTTCAGTGTCCTTTCGCCGAGGCAATTTTACACTTTTTTCCGTTTTTCCTCTCGCTTTGCGTCCTTGTTGGCTTTCGCATTGAGTTGAGTGCGCACGCTGTTTTGCACGCATTGTGGGCTACCGGCCACGCCCATTGCATTTGTTCGTTCCGCAGGCTTGCTTTGCATAAAGAGAATCGTGAAAAGTCAACTTGAAGTTTGCTTTTCTCCCACGGCTTTGCAGTGCGGTCGGGTCGGTAAGTTGACGTGTTTTCCTTTTGTTGCTTCACTTGATTGGGTCGCTTGCCTCGGCAATTTTCCTCGCCTACAACTGAATGAGAAAATTGAGTGGCGCGCGTGGCGAAAGGACGCCCACGCAAAGGTTTGCCGTGGCGATTAGTTTATCTAAAGTTAATGAGGGCTACAACTAATAGGCGAATGGCTTGATTTTTAATTACATGGTGACTTGCACGTGTCTGTGTACGTGCATGTGGCTGGGTGTGAGTGCATGAAAAAGGTTCTCCATTTAAAGTTCTTCTTTTGCTCGCAGCCTTCTTTTGACGCTTTCAAATTGAGTACTTCATTTGTGTTTAGAAGAGATTTACTCGAATTAGTGATATTTTTATAAACGATTTAGATACGTTTTTTCCATTTTTTAGATACTCTTTTAGATCATTATTAGAATTTGTATACTCTTCAATATACTATACACCTTCGTAGATATATTATAGAGACTGAGGTTCATTATTAGATAATGTTTAGTTACTGTTTAAAATATTTTTTAGATCCTTTTACACTATTTTTAGTCTCAAACTGAGATCCTTTATTTTGTTTTATTTAGGGCATTTTTTGCTTTCCTTTGCCATTTTTATATAACGGATATTATTGCCAAAGTTTCAAGTTGCCAATTTGTTTATTTACCGTCGTTCAAAATATTTTTTGTTTATTTGTTCGACGCGTCCTTTTTCATGTTTCGACTGTTGACAAGAGTTTCGTTTTTATTTTTTGCTCCTTGTCCAGCGATTTGGCTGAAAAAATATTTGTTTTTCGTTATTTGATATGTGCAGAGTTTATTTTTATTTTTTATTTCTTATTTTTTATTCGTTGCTCAACTTTGTAGAGGATTTTTTGTATCATGTATCATTGCGGGCTTGCTTGGCTATGACATGATTTATGTGTCTGAGTGTCAACTTTAAAGTTGGTTATACAAAACTTGTCTATTATTAAAAAAAAAAAATGTTTAATGCTGTGTTCGCCGAGTGTCCAGGCAGCACAGCACGTCAAGTTGGCGTGTGGATATGATTTCACACTCGACCTCAAGTTCAATTGAATTTTGTTTGTTCATTGTCTTCTTTTTCTACTCATGTTCAATACTGAAATCGAGTATGAAACCAACCACTTTAGTAGATGCGTTGACAATTAATTTAAATAATAGTCATGATTTTTCTGCACAGTGGTTGAACAGTTGAACTTCTAAAATTAGAAACGCTGATTTATGCAAATGCATATTTGAGGCTATTTTTTTTGGTCTCTTCTTAATGATTGGTATATGGGAAAAAGGACTAGTGAGTGGTTGTTATAAATTGTAAAGTGTTAATGAAATCTAAGTAGGATGCATATTGTATGCAATATGCCGTAGTTGAATTCCAAGCTTAACATTCTTTAGTTTGCGCTATTTTACATTCTGAGTAGGGGAAGAATTAAGGCTTTATTCTCTTCTTGATGGACTATAATTTTTGAATAAAATCCATTGTACCACTTTCTCTCAATGAAGCTTCAAAGTTACTAAAGAAATACTCAAAACTAATTTGTACCATTTAATAATAACAAAATCGCATACAAGAAGCATAAAATCATTCGACAAGAATAATAGGGAATACTACAATAACAAAATTGCATGCCTTCTGTCCAGCGATGGGTTTTATTGCGCTTGAACTTAAAGGATGTGTGAATGTTCTTGTCGCCATTTACGAGTGTGACGCCCCTTTCTAGACAACACTGTAACGTGACGAGCTAACGCTCCTGTAAGGCATGATACATTATGGAATTCATTTAAAAAAATTATTGAAATAATAATTGGAATTCAAAAAATTAAGCTGTGAAGCTTATGCACAAAAAAAAAAAAATAAGAACTCATTCCACTGTGCAACATAAAAACCAATAAGGAATCTTTGCTTACGCAAAAAATGAAAACCTCATTTCAACTATTCGCAAAATATTGGAAAGCCAATTTCAATAAATTTCAGCAAAAAACATTAACAGCAACAAGAACTACTAAGGGAATTAAACTATTGATGCTACACTATTGATGCAACACGATACGCCAAGTGAACTATATCACTTTCTGATATATAATCGTAGTTGATTGGTATAAGCCGTGAGTAGCATCGACAGCAATTGAAGTCAAGCATTTGTAGTCTTGTAAAGTGAAACAATTTTGGCTGACAATTTCAATTAATTTATGGCAGTTGTTGTAATTTCGAGCGCAGCAGGTTGGTCAAAAATAATGAACAACACACAGAGAAGAAAGGTCCTGGCTGATTTATGCCAAATGATTTTTTAATTTCTGACATAATTCTGAAGAAAAGTTTTTAGACGGACTTGGGCGACTATAAACAACAAGCAGCGACATCATAATCAAGTCTATAAAAATGCCATAAAAAGGAAACCCCCAAAGGCACTGGGAGCGGCAAAGAAATAAAAACGATAAAAGAAGGTAAGGCGAGGCAGAGACGGAGTGCAACTTGAAGACAATAAAAACGACCGAGTATCATAAAAATTACATTTTATTTTATTTTCGAGTAAATTTAAATAGTCCAAACGAGAATGAGAAATCACTCACACACTGTCACATTTAACGCTCACGCACGCTGCCAAAAAGGTCACTTGCTAAAGATGCCGCCGATGTGGACGACGACGACGACGACGGCGATTTTGATGAGCAGCAAGGATGTTGTTTGTTGTTGGCGTTGTAATATTCGTTCTTCGCTATGCAATAAAGGAGATGTTTGACTCACGATTGTGTAGGCAATGGTCTTCTCCAAGCGACAATATTAGACGACATCCCACTCTCTTCCTACCGGGGTGACCCATTGTTATGCATTTCAATTCGTTGTATGATGTGTCCATGTTTGAGGCCTTGGCCTGCCTCAGTTCAACTTATTTGATATTTTGGACAAGAAACGACTCCCTAGTGTCGGCGTTTACAATTTGTGGCCATCTAACTGCTTCTAATAATTATGTAAATGTGACTACGGACTGCGTGTCACCGTATCTTCACTACTATGCCTGAGTATATGTCTGAGCGTTTATGGCGCTTAATGTAGCCATTTTGTGTTACAAGAAATGAAACTCAATTCCTACTTCGACAATTATGTGCCAAATATACAAATATATTATAATCAAGCATTGAGTTAGGGGAGCGTGGTCCAAAAGTCTAAAAATTAAATTCGTTAAAAAAAAAATATAAAGGACCCGAGTATATACGTATGCCAATATTAATGAGTGCGTTTTAAGTTGTTCTGGGAGTAAATTGGATTTAATGAGTTTATATTGTGCACAGTTAACAGTTTAGAAATTGACGATCCGCAAATACTAGTGTTAGGGTACACAAATTATTATAAGTTTAGTTCATCGATACTTAATAAAAAAGGGAGGACGCTAAGAAAAAAGGCCAGCTAAAATCAATGTTTACTCCAAAGTCGAAGTAGCAGTTAAATTTCTGAGTGGAGAAACGACTCCATAGAGTTCCCAAGCTTTTAAGATATTCTCAAGTTTTCACTTCGACTAATCTAAGCATGAGTAGTACGTAGCCCTCAGTGCATTTTAGTCCCGAATCGTTGCACCGTTGCAACTCTCTATGGGTAAGATGAATCGTTCATTTGATTTTAATACCGAACATAGGCTCCCAAAAAGAAGAGAATGTGAGGAAATAATTACCACTAAGCCTTTGAAAAATTTCAAAGTATTTTATGAAACCCAAGTGTTTTAGTATTGTAGAAAATGTGGAATATTAAGCCAAGCAATATTGCTTTATTGAAATTACTTAACAATAAGGTACAGGGGGTTCAGCTGTAATAGAGCGAATGCTGCTACTTGATCTTGGCCAATAATGTATTTCTAGTCACTAATCGGGACCTCTAGCTTAACGTATATATTATATAAATATATAATGAGGGGTTATTATTGAGCTTTGGCATATTATTGATCATAAGCAAGGCGATGATAGTCAGCATCCAGCGGCGTAAAACTACATAAATAATTTTTATATATAATATTTAATGTCCTTTATAGCCTACACATATATGTATGCCTTTGAAGCCAAGTAATTACTCGAAACTGTACATCAATTCAGCTTGGCTATGACAGCAGTCATGTGTTTAACTTCAGTCGCACGTGTCGCCATCTGAAATGAGAGTCGCCGTAAAAAATGGCGTACTTTGTGAAAAAATTACGGGCAGGCGTTGTGAGTGCGCACATTTTCCGACGCGCTTTTCAGCTTGCGAAAATTATGCAATTATATGAATTTCTATTAAGCACATAATTGCTGACTTTCTGGCACAATTGCATTCTTTCATTCTCATTCTTCTAGGAATCTCAGCAGTAAAAGTAATTATTTTTAATTTCGCACAGTGTTCGTGTCCGGCTTGCGACTTGAAGTGCATTAAAATGTGCCGTAAAAATTTTGTTGAATTGAGTTGAGTTGAGTTTATGAGTTACTTTTGGCGGAGGCGGCTTTGTGTAGCTTAGTGGCGGAGCAAAGGATTATGACTTATGCACGTGAAAGTCATAACCAAATTAAAGGAGGAGCTTATCGTGTGATTCGGTTATGAGTTGTAATAAAATCTTTGGTTGGCCCATTGTGATTCTTTAATGGTTTGGTTTGTTAAGCCATAGACCAAGTACTGTGTTTGTTCACTACACTGTTCTAGCTAGACATGTTGTACAGTGGGTGCATATGGTGTGCGGTCATTGAAGGGATTCTACAAATACAAAATCGCAAATTTTTTATTTAGTTTGAAATTTGACATGAATTGTGACAAGTGAAGCCATCAGAGAAGTAGAAACTAATTAATTTTTAAATGAAATTACTCAGGGATAAAACTTAGGTTTCGCTAGCAATCGCTGTTCTATAAGCGAAATTCCACTTGAATAAAAAAGTGAGCCAGAATTTCAGTTAAGTATTTCTGAACGTTTTTAATACGTTCCTGGTACTTCTTATATTGTTTTTATTTTAACAACTTAACAAAGCAGATAGTTTAACCTAAAGTGAACACGCTACACTACGGTGCCATCGATGAGCAGTGCTTCAGAGGGTGCCCGCCTAGCTCGTTAGCCAGCTGCTTCTTGCCTTATATTGAGAGTATAATATTACAACTACTACTTTGTAGAATTATGTCAGCTAATTTCTTTCACTTCTTGCCTTGTTAAAAGTTAGGTCCAAACTTATTACTAATTTACCACTACAAAATTCCTGCCATCTTCAGTGATGAACACTGTACTCTTACCATCATTAAAATCTCTGCCATTCACAACGCATTAAATTTCTAAGCCACGTTGAATGTCGCGACAATTTATACAATATTTAAGTACAACAAAGAAATCCATTAATAACCGGCGACCATGAATAAATTTGTTTGGTTATCAGTCAAGTTTAAGCGTGAAGTATAAGGCAGCCGTGAAGTCAGTGAAGTGAGTGAACCCTTCATCTGCAAATTGTCATTCTCCTTTTTAGAGCGTTTTTTTTTCGGGTAAACTCTGCTTAGGCCTACAAAGCTTAAGCAAGAACAACGCCTGTAATCTTAATTATGTACGAGTAAGAGGCGACTATAAAAGATGAAGTGGTTGGCGTGTACGAAGCGCCACAGAAGGAAAAATGAAGCACAAAATGAATGAATTTTTCAGTAGTATAATCCGCGAGCGCTCACTCGGAAGCAAAAGAAACTTTGTACCGACCGAGCGTATTACACCGCCTTTGGCACGAGGAGGAGTGCTTAGAGTGGCGGAAAGAAGAGAATAAATGCACGAACCAACCAAGTCAGTTGTCATAAAATATTGTCTGGTAAGAAAACTTTCCAATGGCTTTGATGCCACAGTTGAGAAAAAAAAGCGAAAAAAAATCAACAATGTAGCGCTTTGATGGTGTTAGGGAATGTTTTGGCGGTGGGTAGGGTATGGAGTAATGCAAAAGTCGGGAGAAGAAAACTGCGCAGCATAAGAATAAGCGCAGGGATTAGACGCTTGACTTGAAAATTTTATAAAATAAAATTTTGCATAAAACCCAGCAAAGCACTTGACTGACTGACTACCCATGCTCAGCCTCAGTAGAGGCACTACCAACTAAGTAAGCGTTATTACCCAGCTGACGGAAGCAGTAAAGCGCTGCAAGTGGCAGAATTTAATGGAAAATCACGCGCATCACAATCAAACCATCTCCTGGCCTTATACGCACGCTACTAAGTAAAGTACACGCCGGAAACAAGCGCACTTGAGCGCTTTGTACTTGCGACCAAAGCATGACGGCTGTAGGGTTCCACTGTTTCAGCCAACGAAAACTAATGTGGCTTGTGGCTAGAGGAAGCGTTGGCGGTAGGCGACTGTGACGTGGAGCGTGAGTTTCTATGTTGGGCAACGGGGTAAATCACGCATTTAATTCCAAAACATTTAACAGTTTTAGCTTATCTAATATTTTACAAAACATTTATGTGATGATTACCGCCGAGAAGTTACGACAGTTTGGCATTGGCTTTTGCATTAGTCGGCTTTGGGGGAATGGGCGCCTTTGCTTTGGCAACAACTTAAGTGCGCATTTTCGGCTTATTAAGTGGCGCGGTATCTCTTTTAAACCAAAATGAATTAGAAAAGCACACTGAGGCAGGAGTTATGAATTTGGATAGATTGTTAATGGTTTCATGAAATAGAAAAACAATTTTTTTGATTATTTATCTGGGTTTGTGTGAACGTGAATAGTGGAAACTTTCTACTTAATTCTTTAATGTAGCCTTGAAGAAGATCAATTAGATTGTATTAGTTGATGGGACACTACATTTTAGTCAGAAAAAGTGGTCCTTGGGGATAGATAGTTTAATCTACTCCAAGCAGATACTCTACCATTGAGAAAGGTACCTTGGAGAGTAACGCTATGTTCTCACCCCAGTTGCTGCTAACTTTCGTGATCATTGCTATATTTTTAAAATTGTTATAACTTGATTGCTAGTTTTAAAAACCACACCTTTCAGTGGTTCTTTTTACAAAGAATCCTAAAGTATGAATTTGGTGTAATCTCTTCACCTTGGAATGCAATAACAAAGGTTATTCAAAGTGAGCTGAGGTTGGGGTTTCCTGTATTAAGAGGCGCCGTAAACTATTGTTTCTTATAACTGGTTTTTGATAGAGGTTTTGTTGGTTTATAAACTAGCTGAACGTTGCCTTCTTAATATTAATAGGAAACAAATTAATTAAACAACGGGGCTAATAGCAACAATTCAGAAGATTCTGCAAAAAATTATTCTGCATTTTTTAATCAACGTCGTACATTTCTTATACTTCTACTAGGTATACAGCCTAGGGCATCAACAACTGATCTAGCTTAGGTGAAGTCCTTTTTCAATTGGCCAATTGGCTTAACTAACGATTTTAATTTGTTTTTTTTGATTTCTCCATTTTATCTTCTTATCTTCACAGCTGTACAACGTCAGACTTCTTCACGTGTTTGTAGTCGCGTTTAAATTTAAATGAAAGTAATTTCGCTTTTCACAACGTTTTTGCGCCAGCAAGTATGCAACAGATTTATTAGCTAAAGCACAAATCAATATACCTGCAATCAAATCAGTACAATAACATAAAAGCACTTTTATGCAACAACTGATAGTAATTAATCAAGATTTTATTGAGGAGCTTTCGGATTCAAGATATATTGCTCAATAAGGATATACATTGAAATGGGTGCACAGTGCCCATTTATACTGAAATTTGTGGTGAGCATTAAGCAGCAATGATTTGAATCTCATTAAATCTTAGCTAAGGTGTGGTGAATAATGGTAAAGTGAGAAAGCCAGCAAAGTCAGCAGTAGCTCATGCGAAATAGCTCACATTAAGCTTGCCAAGATGGTAAGAAGTAAAGCTCTTCTTTTCTTGGAACTGGTGAGGTGTGTGCTGAAATGGATGGAAATTTGAATTAATCTAGCAGGTTCATTATATACGCTTTCTCAAAAGATATGTACCACCTAATAAATTAGTAGGCCAATGCATAAAAAAACGCACCTTTTGCTGTTGTACTGTTTCCTTGTCAATCTTGTATTGTTGTTCTTGTTGCTACAATTTTAGCTGTTGTTGTTGCTGTTTGTCACTAATTAAATTATAACCAAACATGTTGTCAACTTTTGTAATTAAAACGAGCTTATTCAATTAATTTTCTACGCATGTGCGTGTGAAGAGAGCCTTTGTCTGTTCCTTTACTGTGCGTCTACTCGGTGTTCTCGTATTTATTTCCTTGGTTTCTGGGTTAACACGTTTTCTGTATTTAACTCTTGCTATATATTTCGTTGCAAGAGCAACAAAAAAAAAAAACCACAAACTACAAGCAAACCAATTAAAGAAAGCTCTGTCCAAATGACTTTTCCATGGTTTGCTCTGCTCCACTCGACCGTGCGACAGGTCAAAGGCGCTGATTGCTTCGATAAAAGTTATCGTGTCGTGTAGCTTAGGCCGTACAATGGCCGAATAAAGTGGGTACCCGAAAAGTGGTAATTTCGCTTTTGAACAGGCTTAAAGACGATTTTCGACGACATCGAGTAATGTCCTTTTCGCTTGGCAATTTTTGTTCTGCTCATTTTCACTTTTAATTTCATTTAATGCGTAGTTTTATTTTGTATGGGTGGGTTCGAGTGGGAAGTGTATCTACTCGTAATTATCTGTAGAGTAGCACTACCAAAATTTTAACTCATTCGAAACAGTTGACTTCTTGGTGATTTCCCTTATTTGTTTCATTTTTTGTTTTGTTTGGGTTGTCATTGAGCCTTTGTGTTTTGCGTAAATCGCTTGTAATTACACTGCATAAATTTTAAATAAGCATCCTCTGCCTGGTTTTCTGCTCGACCTTCAATTCCTTTAGCTCGTCGCCCTTTTAATCGACGCCTTTCGCTTTGGTTCTGCTCCTTTTTCACTTACTTTTATTTTTTTTAGGGTGTTTTTTTACTTTCTCACTTTTCTTTCATTTTATTTCAAATGTAAGTCCTTTTTGCGGCATATTCATTTGGCATTCCCTTTGTGTAATAATTATCCTTTATTGTGCTCCTATTCCTTGGTATGCTTTAACCCTTTTTACTTCATTTTAATGCTCTACTTTTAGTATTTCAGTGTCGCTTGGGAACTCAGCATTAAAAAAGCTTTACTCTAGTACAGACATATAGGGTATTCCCGCTACATAATGGCCTAACAGAGTTGCCACATGACCTTTCATTTTTACATTTCAGTGTGGTTTTGTTGAAGATTTTTTTTAGATTTAGCTTCAAGTACTTCGACTAAATTGTTTCCGCATTCAAATACTAATTCTTGGTAATTTGTGTGCCGAGCTTTTGCGAAATCCTGCGTATTAGTTTTAGTGTTGGTAAACGGCTTAGTATGCAAATTAAATGTGAAATCCTTGGGTTAAATGGCTTGTAAAGCAAGGCTTTGTTTTGCGTCAATTGCTTTCCAGCTCAAGTAGGCGTGCGTATGTGGACGCAATGGAGAACTGAACTATTTACTTTCGAAAAAAGTTTAATTCATTTTAATTCACATTCGACATTTCACAACACTAATGAGTTGCTTTAATAATTAAAAAAGTGTGTGTTTGCCTTCATTAACTGGCCAATAAATAAGAGGATTATATATACATAACTGAAACATCGAATAAATTCATTCGGCGTCGAATTACGACTGTGGGAATTTCTCGTACGGGAAGGAAAGTCGGAAATCCATTACGTAACGCCATGTACACTGATAAATTGCGAGGCAATCAATAAACGTGATAAATGACAAGTGTAATCGAAAAGCGTGCGAAAATGGCAATGCAATGAAAGCAATCATTCTGAGTGTCAGATTATGTCATATTAAGTGGGCATGGGTGGTGTGAGGGGTGGTGCTGCTGGTAAGAAATGTAGTTGAGTTGGACTAATTTGATATTGTAGGCTGTTAAGAGATCACCGGCAAAGGGATTGACAAGGTTAAGGATAAGGATTTTTTTCGAGAATCTACAAAAATACTCATAAATAATAATACAATAATACTCATAATACATGAATACATGAAAAATACAATAAGTTGGTGAGTGTAAGAGGTACTGGATACTTAAGAACGTAAGCATTAGCTGAGACATTGTTGAGAGGTTTCAGTCCAAGCTACTGCGGAGGCTCCTCGGTGCACAGTGGTATGTTCGGAACTCTGTTATCCATCGAGACTTAAAGATCCCAACAATGATAGAAGCAATCGTCAAGCACAGTAACATTCATAAGGGCTTCAAGCCTCCAAAATTGTTTATGATATTCGATCCACGATTCGAACAAAGCTCGATTAATTGATTGAGGGCCTTTAATCTGAGTCTTATTCACTTGATTAGACAACATTGAACTCTTGTCGTGATTCACTAGTAAAAATAATTTTCCTCAAATATTAAAAGTGGGAAAAATTACATTTTAATTGGTTGCAATATCAACTTGAAATGCACACACAACGAGCAAAGAGCAACTCAAAGAGCGACAGTTAGTTACCATTGCTGCAAAGGACGCTGACATGAGGTTGTATACGAGTATGGCAGACATTTTTACAACAGATGCTTTGCTTTATTTTATAGCATTTTGTATGCAAGCTCGAATGCACTAAAGGCCAAAAGAGTTGATGTACAGAAAAGCAAAAGGAAAATAGAGTCAAATCAGTTGGGTAAGGCATTTCGCTTTTTTCTCTTTCTTACAAATTGCTTTCTTTGTTGTTATTGTTGTTCTTTCTATTGTACTTTGGCATCATTATTTTTCTTACTTGGTTTGTTAACTACAATTTTTGATGTCAGTTTATATACATATATACATATATGCGTATGTGTGTATCGTTTTATGGTCACCTCGCACTCATTCGTTGTCTTTGTTGCATTGCGTAATGACCAATAAAATTGTTGTTATCCAAGCGGAAACTGCTCTCACTTTTGCAACATGTGTAATTTTCTTCTTGTGCAAATGTGTGCGCCAGCACAGTTAACATAACAGTAAAAAAAAGTACACACATTTTGCAATTATGCAGAGAAACGTTCACCTCCATCAGCTTTAAGGGGATCCAGTTGATGTGGCAAGGCGTTCGGTTCGGTCATTTGTGTAATGGTTTTTTGCAATAGTAAAAGTGTATGACTGAGTAGTCGAGAAATGCAGCTTGTGTTGCTTACAGGCATGGCGTTTATTTTACTTTATGCCTGAGAATTGTATTTAACTGGGACATGACATGTATGCTTCACAAGCACCTTTACTTGGTTTGCATGGAATGCCTTAATGAAAGTTTTGATTGAAAAAGACTTCCCGACTTCCCCCTCTTTTTGATATCTATAGATACTGTTGTTCTATGATGTACTGGCGTCCCGATATTCAAATAAGTGCTGTTTCGATAACTAGTATCTTTAAGTACCGTTATCGCTTGGGATCCAAGCAAATGTTAATGTTGCTATTCGAAATAATGTAGTAAGATATGCAAACATTCAGTAATTTCTTTATTTTATTGACCTAGTAGGCGAATACTCAACTCGTGATCTAGTTCCTCTAAGTATTGATCAATTTTCGTTTCGACTTTTGAACTAATTGTGTATGAGTTTAGACTACTGTTGCCGAGGATTTTAAAACTACCTCAGTTTTCTCGGCTCGAGACTAGTATGGTTTTCCCTCTACCATTTCGCTCACTGGTGAGTATTTCATTCTATGTCTATACTATTTGTATATAGTGAATATACATTCAACCTATAGTCTAAATCGCTTCGTTTCTTATGCATTTCAGTATTCGCCTTTCATTTGTCCTTAAATTCTTCTTGCCTTCATTCTCTATTCTTCTCCACTTCAAATCTTCAAATTTTCACACACTTCACATACCTTAAGCACAAATCAAGTACAACGCCATTTTGTGTCCTTTCTTACAAACGCACTTCCATTTCCATTACGTTTGAACAATTAAAACGGAAAGAAACAAAATACAATAGAAGCAACCGAAAAAATTTGGCAAAAAACCGAGCCTTAAAAGAAGGCCGAAAAGGTTGTAACAAAGAAATTTGTAGAATAAGGCAATCACTCGTGGGCAGTGAAAACCAAATGAACAAAAGGGCAATGAGCTAAAAAAGCAGCGAAAAGAATGCCGTGAGTACAAAGAAATTTGAGCGGGAGCCTGGAAGAAAGCCTAAAAAGTGCAATAGTGCCAATAGAGTTGAGAGCACAAGAAGTTAAAATTTTTACTAGTGCATGCTTTTCATCGGCCGCAATTTTCTCTGTTATTGTTTTACGGTTATTAAAAATCAGTTGACTGTGGGCTGCAGCAATTTGTCTTCTTACCTTTTCTATTACTAAGGCATGCTTCGATTGCGTAGGCCGTTTTACGAGGACAACTAACTCATTTTCACCATTGTCGTTTTTCAAGGAGAACAACTAAGCGCTGCAGGCGTAATTTGATCGCTGATCTGTGATGCTGTCATCGAACTCACGTATGCCTTGTTTCCGCTATTCTTGGCAATCATTCCCATTTCCAATGCGAACTTCTGTTTATGCGTGTCTACTTTAGGCGCATTGCAAATTCAATGCCACACAAACCTTTGCATTGGAAAATTATCGAACGAGTGAACATTTTGACAGTTCAACTTCAACACCATCACCGATTGTCAATGTCTGTGTGGCGCTGATTGATCTTACATTCATACCATCTTTCACTTTCTCACACACACTTGGCCATTGACAGAGTCTCAGCTGCTTTGCCATAATTCGTGTGTTGCATGCGAAATTTACAGACGCAAATGTCAAACACCGTTGAATGGCATCAAGAAGCAAGGAAGCGCACAAATGTCAACGGGATTTTCGAGTTGTTGTCATTGTTGTTGTTGTTGTATTGTTTTCCTTGTTGTTTCCTTTGTTCTTAATAACTACACCAACTAGTAAGCAGAAGTCTCATACTCGCATTGTTGTCACTCATCTGTCAAGCCGGTCTTGATTCGTGCGACTGAAGTTGCTCGTTGTTGTTTGATTACTCATCGCTTGGCCGTTCTTTCTTTTGTTTATGGTGGCTCTCTGGCTCTTCGCTCCGCTATTTGACGCGTCGCCATGCACCATGTAATCAGTCATTCGCGCTTGCCTATCAAAGTTTTCATTAGTCAAGCAGCTGACAGCGCTTTTAAACTCTCGACGCCCACAAAAGCAGGCTACTATTTCTTTGCTGCATTTCAACTGATTTGTGATTTCACCACTTTAAAATCAATGCAATAAAAGTCTAGTTAAAAAACATTTTGCTGGATATAAATAAAGTGCTTAGTGCCTCAGTTTATGCTCTTCAACTATAACCTACTTCTCTGCTGTTCTCTGCGCCTTTATGCTCACTGCTGCTCCTGCTACTGACTAATGCACTGCACTTATTCACTGTTTGTGACATTTCCGCACTTTTCCGCTATCGTTTTCTCGTCCACCCGTTTTGCTGGCGGTTTCCGTTTTGTCACTGTTTGGCACTTCACAGTTCACTGCGGTATTCAGCATTTTTCAACACTATGCTTCCATCCAACAACGACGCTACCACAAAAGCTGTCTTTGTCTCGGCTCTGGCGTTTTTTCAAGCGCACTTGTTGGCACCCAACCTCATTGTCATCATCACCATTGTAATCATCATCATTGTTAGCACAATCGTTAGCAATACAGCCATCGTCATCGTTATCCTCATCATCGCCGTCGTCGTCCGGTAAGTTGCTCTTCTATTGCTTCCTTTTGCTGTTGCTGCTACTGTTGCGTTGGTGGTCATTGCCATACTGCCCCATCGTTCTTCTTGCCGATAATTTCGTAGCTGTACTGTACATTGCTGTACTTTTGCTGTTGCTTTGTCAATTGAAAGCTGCACCACAAAAAATAGCACATATTATTTCTGTAGCACACAAAAGGCGCCGCCACATGTGCTACGCTACACTTTGATGTGGTTGTGTTTGCTTATCCTTTTTGCTATTAAAGTGTAATTGGCACTTGCAGTTGATAGCTTCAGCACCTTCACCCTCTCTTTGTCAATCTTTTTACTGACTCATTGTGTCTCTCTGGGTGTGTTTGCTATATGAACTCACTTTCGGTTCGAGAGCTCAACAGATAATGAAGTTAATGATAATATTTTCTGGCTTTTCAACTTATTTGACGCAGTTTCTTTTACATAAAAATACGCTCTTTTAATGCACTAGCGCCCTACGGTATACCACAATTTTTACAAGCATTTATTTTGACGTGGCAAATATTTATATATACTACAATATATTTATCATTCATAAACAAATAAACTCATAAATCAGCTGTCGGCTTAAGTAAAAAGCCAATGTCGAAAGCCGAAGCAAAGCCATAGTATGCGGGATGTGCTTTCGCCACACGTTCCTTCGGCTTGCTCACTTCCGTCATTCCGTTGCTGTTGCTGCTGCTCTATGCGTCTGACCAGTAAACCGGAAGTGCTGACATTTATTTGATTTGCTTTTGTGGTCGCGCTCCAGGCATTTCCGATCACATACAAAAGTAAATAATATATATTCGTTGTATTCGGCTTTAAATGAAATTTTGAAGTCCGAACCGACTGAATGTGTCAGTGGCTGACTGGCTGGAATATGAGACTTAGACTTTACTTAAATTCAGTTATAGCTGGTAATGTCACTGGCATTACCAGTCTTCAAAATGTTGAGTGAAAGTATGGAAATTAGAGTAACTAAAAAGGATACGCTTTGCGATTCGTAAATGACTCTGAAGCTTGACTTCGATTTGCAAACCGGTTCTAGGCATATCTGACTTTGGGTTCGAATACCGTTCACTTGATTAGTTCAAATATTTTAATACCGTTGACTTATTGGATAAAGACAATTTTAGTCTTCGCCTTCCTTCTCCGCTAGTGCTTTGACTTGTTGAGAATATAGATAATTTGAACTTTTAGCCATTGTCATAACACCACCAGTTCGAACTGTTTTGTGCTCTGATTGGGATAAATTCTAAGAAAAAAATGGTATGATCCGAGTTACGGTTCAGGCCATGAAGAATTCTCAGACACAGCCTAAATGATACCAGATACGAAGCTGGTTTGTAGACTTGATAAAACTTGGCAATGATCTTTACGATGGCCATGATGATGAGTTCTTTGCCAAAGTCGTGAGTGACATGTAATACAGTATGTTTCAAGTATATATTATATACCACCAATTCACATGCGTTATTTTCCGAAGTCGGCATATGAGAAATGCATACAAAATGAAATGTGAACGTGAACACAACACGCGGAAAAATGAATTTTTGATAAGAAGAAAAGCAGCGCGGCGCATACGAAAATGACAGTGCATTCGAATTGCATAATCCGAAAAGGATATGATGATATTCCTGCAGCTGTTATAACAGTGCAAAGCGAACGATGACAGTTGACATCTTCATCAAATTGCATTACGCAAGAAAGTTGCCTGGCACCGAAAGCTGAAATGGCGAGCTGCCTTAGAAAAAAAGTTGCTATTGAGGCATGAAGCAACTGACAAGTCGCTTTGCTATTCGGTGCAATCGCTTGTGTAAACAGATAACATTGCAAACACAACATTCTAACTCAGTTCAGTTCAGCTCAGCTACAACTCAATACGTTTGCACATAGTTCAGCTGCTTCGAAATGGATCTTGCGCTTTTGATAGACGTTGCTTGTAGATACTCGTACATGACATTTTCGCACAAGGTTTACTACGCTTATTTTGTTTTCTTTTGTAAATTTTTAGTGACACGTAAATGCGACATAAAGTATTCACAATATCAGAAACATAGACGAGCTGGTGCAAAAACCAAAAGGGAATCAGAGGAGCTAAAAAAGAAAATTCCACACTACGAAATGCGAGCATTATTCGAAGTAGCTAGAGCAATTTGTCAAAGAGCATCGAATGCTTAGAGGTGATAGGGGTAGTATACTCCACTTGGAATAGTTCGAGTTTGTACTTTTCGTAGCTTTTATGTCTAAATAATTCAGAAAGGTCCATAACAGGGGTCGATAAAGGGGTGCCAACAAGAAAATTTCAGAGAAACAGAAAATTGTATATGAGAAGAGACATGGTAGAGAGTTCAGAGAAGTTATAAGTAGTAATAATAGTAATAATGAGACAAGCAAAATATTGGGTGGCATAAAAAGTGTCTGCGGTTTTTTGGTACATTTGTGAGCAAAAATGTTTTTGTTGGGCAATCCTGGTTACTTTTCCTTGAGAACCGAATAAGTCGCTTCATCATTTTTTTCAGTGACTAACCTATCAGTGCAAGGTGCATCTTTGACTTTGAAGTTTCCGGAACGGATTCGAGAAAACTACCCCTTGGTTCGGCATATTTTTACAGCGGTTTTACTTTTTTTTTATAGTAAAAAAGTAACTTAGATATTTAAATCATTACATGAGTGACGAATTACAGAACTGTCTGCATAAAAATTGCCAACTTTTAAACACGTCTTCGTTTGACACATCAATAACATCTACAAATAAACACGCGGATACTTTTTATATAAACTACATTGAATAAGGAGAATCCTGAGACCTGGTGACATGTGATCTGTGATTTAAGGGTCTCTAAGCGAACTGACTAAAGTAGATATGCAGATATGCCTAGTATATGTCTTCTGCCTATATTTTCTTTTTTGTTTAATGTTATGCTCGAATTTAACGAGCTATTGGTAATATTAATATAATATAACATTATACCAGATAATTTAACTGAGTTTATAAAATGCTGCGTTAATAATGAGTCACAAGTGCTTGTAGTTTGGTTTAGAAGAGTGCCGATATTTCCAGACGATCTGTACGTAGACCTTTGTTTTTATAAATTTTTAGCTGAGTCAAAAGGCTCAGACTTTTCTTCTTTTATTACAATCAGCCACTCAACTTAAGCTGTCATTAAATCAGCTAAAAAATAAAAATTGCACAGACAAAGCTCCATTGTAGTAATTGGGACTGTTCAGACAAATAATGAAACGATTTGTTTTCTGTCTGACATTTATTGTATTGGCTGTGACGCAAAAGATAAATAAAAATATAAAAATATTCTGTGACATGTATATTGCGTGCAAAACAACGTCATCAAAATTGTAATCTTTATCATCATTCAAAATTGACATCATCATCTTCATCCTCACATGCCTCATATACACGAAATCGGCATTTTGTGCTGCCGAAATGAGAGCCAAAATTTACAATTTCAATAGAAAGTCAGCAGAAATTATGCACCAACAACAAAAGCAAAGTACTTAGGAATCTGTGGGAAGAATATATTTAGTATTTTTTATGTTTTCTCGAGTTCAACATGGATTACCCATGCCACGTGTTGTTGACAAGAGCATTGATAGTATCGAGGTCGGTGGCTTTATTAGGCAAATTTTTTGGCAAAATTTGATTGACAGCAAAACGTTTTTATTTGATTTATTTTTGGGGCAATAAAAAGTCTGATAAAGCGAGAAAAGCATTTGTAAAGTACGTGTACATTGAACTGAACTGAATTGCGCCGAAAAGTATGCTGCAGTAAGTTACAAATTATTTTATGTTAAGCTGAAAAATATACCCACCGAACAAGTTTGTTTTGCGCAGAAGTATGCCGCAAACTATTTTATGAACTAGCTTATTGTTGCGTTTAAAAGTATGCTAAACTATTACCTCAATCTCATTTTATACGTAGCATACTTTTTGTCAGCGTATTGTTTTACACCAGTTGGTTTGCCTGGTCTCTCTAAGTGTTGCTGACAAATGAAGAGTACATTTCAATTCAATGCATTCAGTGTAAGCCATCAGAATTAGATTATGCCAAATCGAATATCCGCTTGTCTTCCTTGAGCTGATGAACAATTGAGATGACGGTATCACTTTTCTAGCTCATTTCGACTGTCTTTTGGTATTCACCAGAAGTGCTGTCAACATGCTGCAACAAAAATCAACAAGCATGGATGTGAGTAAACAGTCAATAAAGTTTAAAATTCAATTACGCAATCCAAGTTGATTGCAAACGAGTGCCCAGCGTGAGTGGGCGTACTGCTGCAGCAAAGTGAAATCGAGCAAAGGCGTGGCATGGCGTGACGAGTTCAGCTAACAAAGCAAAGCTAAATGAGTGAATGGCTAAACGACTGGCTGACTGAGATGATAAAACCTGCAACCAAATAATAGTTCTGCCTCAGGTGTACTACAGTAGGGTAAGAATATAGTTCTGGTCAAATGATTCACTCGAGCGAACAGCACCAACAACACGAGTGGCGTTAGAATCAATGTCAGAATTAGAATGAGAGTCAGAGTCGGCGATTGACGGCTCTCATCTGGTGCGACTCTGTATGCAAAATCAAATGCTTTGTTACGGTTGCCAGTAGATCGATCAATTAACATTGAATGCGCAGAGCCACCAATGCAACTGCCAATGGTTTGGTGTACCTCAGCCCTTCCATCAGCAACAACTCATTGCACAGTTGTTCGCCACAAAATGACAAAAAGGATTCAACTGCGTCATTTCCAACTGCAATGCAAACTGTGCGTTCAACGATTTTCCATCGATATTGACAATGCGATGCAGTCATCGTCGTTGTCGTATTGTCGACATCGTCAACGTTATCGTTATCATGGTCGTTCGTCGCAGTTGCAATCGTCGTTTGTCGTTGGCATAGCGTTTGAGGTAAAACTTTAATTTCGAACGAGCACCTTTCAACAGTTTGTCAAACAGCAATGCCAGCAGCAACAAAAACAACAGCAACAACAATAGAAACGACAGTGGCAACTCCGTGTAGTAACAACGAAAAATTGTCAATTACTGGGAAATCGAAGAGTGTACAAAACGATTTTTTCTTCCAGTTCGAGTTCGATGCGCTCTGGGTTGGTTTTCGGCTATGGCAGAAGTGCTACTTTTTTATTGTTGGTCTTGTCGCTGTTTTCATTGGATTCGATAGCATGCCGAAACAATGTTTGCACTTTTGTTTGTTTAATGTGCCGAAACGCAACAAAAGTGCGTCCATTTTCATGGTTTGCTATTCAGTTTTAATTTGATTCAGTTCGGTTGAGTTTGGTCGATTTTATGCGCATGGGCTTGTGTTCGGTTGTCGTGGCTTCGGTTTCGAGCTGCACTGTTTTGAACCGTTTAATTGTGATTTTTTATTGTTGCTATAAAATTGCTTTCTATATATATATATATATTTCTTTAATAAAATTTCTTTCACAATTCATCTTTGAATTGCTCTAGCACGTATTCGAAAAATTTCCATGTTTTCCGTTTTCGCTTGAGTCGAGTTTGTTTGCTGTTTGCCTTGCGCTCTGAGTACTTTGGTAAATATCAATTAAAACTGATTTCCCAGTGATATCTGTGTCCCTATATATGTGGGTGTTATTGGTTTTTGTGGAGATGAGCGATATGAGATTTTTCGACATGAGTGATTTCAGTGATTCCGATTTTTAACTCACTACGGTTTTTACCAGTGTTTTGCGATCATAATTTCTAATCACTGAAAAATCACAAAACCATTGGAAACATTCATCTTTTTCTTCTTCTCCATTTAAACGACGAGGTTGTGATTAGAATTATAGGGATCATAATCCACCCACATTACTGCATTCCTACTGGTCCGCCGGTGGGGTTCGCCGGTTCGACATCAAAAAATATCTGCAGGCCTCCAGATCACTTCATCATTGAGGCCAATCAAATGCTGGTGTTTCTGCATTTGAGTGGCCCAGGAGTGTTTAGGCTTGCCTTGTAAGGGAACGTTGATTTCCATTGCCTCTTTGACGGGGTTCGTATGATCCCTTCTTTGAACATGACAATACAAACTGAGACGGTCGTGCTCCAATTTTTCTCAGATAGGTTATTGAACTTCTTATTCTATCAAGCTTTGTTACTCCTGCTGTCATGCGAAACATCTTCATCTCCGCTGCTGCCAGTTCGCCCTTATACTTTTTGTACATTGTGCAGCATTGTGAACCGTATGTGAGCGCCGGACGCACAACTGCGGTGTTGAGTCTTACTTTCAGCTTAGGGGACATTTTTCGGTCACAGAAGATGGCAGAGTTTTCCTGCCACTTCATCCATTGGAATCATTACAATTACCAAAATCACTAAAAACACCAAGACCTGTACCATCACCAAAATAATTGAAACAATCAAAATCATGCGATTGACTAACAATAAAATCATTGAAATCACACTAAAATTATTGAGAACTCCAAATTACCGAAATCACTGGATACACTAAAACACTGAAACCACTAAGACCATTAGCGAAAGCGCTGAAAAGAATGAAATCACGGAAATCACGAAATCACTATAATCACCAAAAACAGTAAAATCACTGAAATCGGCGAAATCATGGAAAAGAATAAAACCCTGAACTGAAATTACCAAAGTCACTCAAAACACTAAAATCACTGAAAATAGATCACAGTGAAAAAATCATAGTTAGTATAAAATCGCTCATCACTAGTTGTGTGGCAGTACTAACCATCCACACTATACTTTAGCTCGAGTGTATGTCGGCAAACACGTGAGTGCTTATTGGAGTGTTCCTAAGCACTTCGAGTACGACAAGAGAATTATTCGGTGTTTTTTGAAAATTAGTTTAATACAAGTTGAAGTTAAGTTTTCCATTTTTAGACTTTCCTTTTCCTAGTAGTTTCACAATTTAAGTTGAATAGAAAAAACATTTGTATTGCGACGTATGCGCAATCGGCTTGTTGCAGCATCAAAATTATATATTCACAAAGTGGTTTAATTGGATGCAACCATCAGGAATACTACGTTTTTCAATTTGAGTACTTTGCTGCTTTCACACAAAATATGCCAAATAAGTGAGGTTAAGGTTCACCAATGACGTTTTAGCGCAAATAATTCGTTTATAAAATGGCACATAGAAATTATTTAAATTGAATTTGCATTGAACAATTGTTAGAATGCTTTTCATGACAATTTAAGTTTAAGTTCAAATATTTTCCGCGGCCAATAAAAAAAAAAATAATAATAATAAAAATAATATATAATAATTATATACATATAAACCGCATTTCCAATACATTTCCCTTTACAAATTATCGCTATGAGCAAAAACGGCAACGTTTGAAAATGCATTCCGCTGGAAAATGTTAAAAATCAGAACGGAATTTGATTTTAATGTACACAAATTTTGCTGATGTAGCCAAAAAGTCAAAAACACAGCCAGCCTTTTTTAATAGGCACAGCGCAAAACCAGAGCTGAGTCGCACTGAGTAGCGCATTATTGGCAATTTGTGCCCATGACGATGATTATTATTACTACATTACTACATTACTTTGTAGTGCTATGAAAATGTAAATTTTTCTGCGGTTAATATTACTCAAAAGGTCCCACAAATACAAAATATTTGCAGTGATTTTAGCATTTGTATTCGCACAATTGTCGCCATTTATGCCTAATTAAAATTGACATTTGTTGCGTTCGCTTCGGAAAACCATTTATGGAAAAGTAGGAGTTGTGAAAATGGCGTGCTGATTTGGGAACTGATGCAGCGGTCGCAAACATACATAAATCACAACGAAATGAGCATAAAATGCATTTTCGATGTTTGTGGTAAATTTTAAGGGGTGGTCAAAGTAGCGTTTGAAAATTGTTATAAGTGAGTCCAAATGGATTGTCCCTTTTATCAATATCTTTAAAAGGCCAATATTTAACGCGTAACTGGACGAAAAATTATGACATATATAGTGAGATCAGTAGCTTAGAGTTGAATATTTGTGGGAAGCAATGAAAGAGGCGCGAGAGCAAAGTAGATTATAAGTATTCGGCAGAGAAAGAAAAAGTAATAGCGATAAAAGTAATAGTAATAGAGAGCAGTGATTTTTAATTTTTAGATATGAGCTGTCATAGAGCTGTACAAAGTGCTTATGTTAATGATTACTTCTACTCGTTATCTTTCTGTGTATTCATGACTAGTCCAGAAGTCTTATCTAACTCATGTGTTCGTCGCTGTAGCGTAGAGGGTTGGTGATAGAGTAAAGCGGTAACTCGAACAATCCTCATAATATTGATTTGTAGTATGTTATTCTACTTTTATTAACCAGATCCGTTAAGGATGCAAGCTCGATAACACTTGAAAACAATTTTCTTTTTATTAATTAGAAATGGATGAAAAAAGCTATGTAATTTTAGTATATTTTTAATCGATTACTTTTTGGCCTTCCCTAAGTTGTAAAAAGAGTGGTAGAACTATATCCTCCTTTTACGGAAATCGTTTGAGAGTGACATAGTCCAGTAATCTCTACTTGTGTGACGCATGGAGTTTTGCTTAGAACGGAAGGAGCTCGTGCTAAAAGTAAGAAAAAAAATACCTTTGGTGCTAAACCTTCATTACATTTCATATTGGTTTTTGTTGGCTTTTAGCACACATTTTCTTAATTTCTATTGCCTCTCATGAAACCACAACATTGCAATGAGCTCTTTTTTCTTTTGCTCTTTCACCAATTCGACCACATTACATTCGTTATCATTTCGCGCTATAAATGCAATAAAGTCAAGCCGCCATTGCCGCCACTAACGCCTTCGTCGCCGCTATTTTGGCACACATCCTTGGCGACACTATTCTTAGCATTTTAGCATTGCTAGCTAAGAATAATGTCGCCCAGCCCAGCCGCGACGTGCGATTGTGTTTAATTGCAGCGTGTAGCAATAAACTACTCGTATGTTGTATTTGTATTTGTAGTCATTGTAATTGGGTCAGTCGCACGGTATGGCACAGCACGGCACAGGAAGGACAGACAATAAAGCGACACATGCATTTTAAATTAAACCGAAAACCGTGCGTGAAAAATGAGAACGAATTTGAAATTAAGCAGGAGACTCTGGCGTGCGACGAACTATCTCAAAAAGCCAGCAAAGATTAAAGCGACCATATGGAGCCCAAGTAGTTCCTGGTGCAGTGAAGAAAAAGTACAGGAATTTCTCAACCATCTGGAAGCCACTTTCTCTCCCTTCGACTTTTGCTCGCTTGCTGACAAAAAGACGATCTAGACGTTAACGAATGGAATGCCGACTCATGTAGACCATAGTAACCGTTAATGATAGAAAAGTTAGCATAAATCGGAATAAGTTTGCTATAGAAAATCAGCAAGGTAGAGTCATAGAGCCAGGGTTACAGAGAGAGCCACTAAGCTGGCGTGCTTAATTAATTGATTTATCGGCAAATTATGCTTCCACAAAATACGGAGCTCGGCCGCCACAAGTTTCTTCTTTTTTCATGTCACAAAATACTTACAAACTCATATTCAATTGTCGCTTATAAGGCTGATAAATATTAGATACAAAGATACTTCTACACACTCAAACAATTGTGCTGTGCAAATATGCAGATACAACTTCATTAGCTAATTCATTCGACTTGAATGCGGCTTCAATTAGAATTGAATAGGTTCGATTCGAATTGAATTGCGTCGAAACGATTCGATTCGATTCGATGCGCTTGAAGTTGTCTGCTTGCACAGCTGCCAATAAACACAATTTCACGCTAATTGGGTAACAAATATAATTGCCAAGAGCAGCATAATAAACAACAGACACACACACACATATACACACACACCAAATACACAGCACACATACTCATAAACGCATAAATATCGACTGAGTGTGCTTTACATTTGAAGCGCTTCTTCGCGTGGCGTCAAATTTAGTCATGGCCTATGGCTGCATTTGTGTTGATAACAGGCAACAATTTACAACAACAACAACAATAAGCACACCAAAGACAACAACAAGGACAACAGCAACAATGTTTGCCTACATACGTACCTCAACAGGTTCATTAACTAATTTGGTAGGCGTAAATGTGAGCATCTTTCCTCCCACGTTCCCGCCTACAACCTGACCAGCACCAACGGAAGCATTTCAATGACTTCTACCACTGTTAATCAACTACCTTTGCCACGCTTATCTAAATATATGTTCTATTATGCTTTGTTCTCGGCATTTACATAGTTTCGTTGTAATTAGCATCTACACATATCCAATAAGCCAAATGTATCTCAATACGAAGGCGAGTGTCTAAGTATCTGCAACTCTGGCGTGTGTAACTGGCTTCAATAACCAAGTAAGCACCGTTCTAGACAATTTGTTGTACTTGTATCTAATGGAATGCAAAGAGCGCGTAACTGAGGGAGTACCTTTGTGTAGCTATAGCGATTACAGTACTAAGTATCTGCCATTGTGTTGCTTAGTGAGTGTGCGAGTGTTTGTGCCTTACTACTTCATCACTAACCACTCCCAATTCATTATTAATTAAAACCTAAATAAACTAAATCGAAATTATTATTATTATTATTGCCAATGCTCCAAGGCCAGTGTTCAATGCACTGCTTTTCATGAGCTTTGTATATCCTTTTAAGAACAACCAGGCCACCCAGCGACCAACACTCAAGCTTGTCTGTCATTTCGTCTTCTTTTATATTTTGTTTGTTTATTGAACGCAATTTCGATTTATTTACTGTTGGTTAATGGTTATATAATTGTCCTTAATTTGTCCATGCCGCTGGCGGCATCCGCTGGTACGTCGAGCTTGCTGTTGTTACTCTGTCTTTCTCCCCGTCTGTTGGATTGTTTGTCTCTCTTTTAATTTACTTAGTCTTGTGCTTTGCAAAATCAAAAAATGATTGTTTGCGATTTCCATTTCGCGTTAATGATGTAAATAAACTGTTTGCAAAAGTACGAGTAAATCAAGAGCGGAAAATTTTATTACTTTTTTCTACTAGTAAGTCCAAAGAATTTCTTTCAAAGAAATCAAGAAAAATAATTATACAATTATTTGTTAGTATTTCTCATGAAAGACAGACATTTGCTGAATGTGCAGCATTAAAATGTATAAAATAGTGGGCTGCTTGAAATGTGGAAAAAATATAAAACGCAGAATGCAATACTCCTCAATACTCCCCTTTAGTGGAAAAAACCAAAAGTTCAAACGACAAATATTGAAAGCGCTTTTCTCCACGTAAAACAATCACAAAAAAACTGAGTGTAGATTTAAAGAGTCAACAACAACTTAAAATAGTGTGAATTGGTTTGGTTAAGTTGATGTTAATCTTGGGTGTATATATGTGTGTCCGTTATAGATGCCGAAACCGCTGGACCGATTTTGAAGAAATTTTTAGGGAAACTCTAGAATAGCCTGTCGAGTAACCATGTGAAGCTTGGTGCAAAAATAGTCGAGAAATACCACACAATTTAAAATGATATGAAATCTGTATTTCTTCATCAGTTTGCGGTTGAATCTTTTTTTTTCTTCAATGTAAGTATTGATTGGTTGTGCTTTTTTAGAATCTACTACTACGTCTATTGAAAAACAACTTAATATTTTTAAGCAAATTTAAGTTGGACTTGGAGAAAGATTTCTGTATAAAAATGGTTCTTTTCTAAGCACTGGGATTGCTCTAGAGGGACCTCTCTACGAAGTTTATGTAGAACTCGTAATGGGAAGACGCCTATTCCTAACCGTTCTGCTATATATATTTATTTGTCTTAAGTGGCTTATGTATAGCCAAGACAAGTCTGTTTGTAAGATGCTTGACTAGCAGATTCCAGAAGACGACACAATACAATGGCTTTTCTGGCAAGTGTATTCCTTTTGTTTCGCACGATTTTGTCTCTTTGCAGATGTATAAAGATCTCCTAATGTGTCAGGAATGTTGTTGGCGGCTTATAATATTAATAAAATATGTAACGGAAAAATGTTCTTTCGAATAATAGGTATGTTTACAATTATCCCTCTTAGACATCGGATATCGCTCTTTTAAAGAAAATCATTGAATTACGTTGAGTCAAACGAATTTCCATTGTATCCAGTTTAGAGTACACATGTAGGATAATATCTCAAATGCTTTAGTTATGCTTCAGTTGTCAAATTATTATAGCTGTAAAATCTTAAACAAGGATTGAAGCGTTGAGAGTCGACACGCCGATTTAAATAGCAAAACATTTGAAGACATTATCATGGAGTGGGCAGGCTTACCAGACAATTACTAATTACTTGGGGCGAGCATAAATAGTACTGAATAAATGTGAGTGCTGCTGTGGATGAGTTCGTCAGTTGATGAGTGGTCTGTTTGCTTTTTACCGCACTTGCGCGACTATGTACATATGTCTGTTTGAGCTTTTCTCAAGCGACTGAAAAATTATTGCTTAACTAATTCTTCAAAAAGAGGCTTAAAGACGACTTACCGCTTGACACACTCTTATGTCACTTTTTACTTTCTTTAGATTCTGTCTTCTTCTTGGCTTCCACAAGCAACTGTATTTCTTTTCTTGGTTGTGTGTGCTTACTCACATGTTTTTGTTGTTATTGTTTCTGTTGTTACTGTGTGTACTTAGGGCATGTTTTCCCTCCGCTAAGCCGCTTAACATGATTTGCATGCAAGTGTTGCCAACTTAACACTTAACACTTTTCCTTGTGACTCTGCGCTTTCTGTGATTTCTACCACTTTGTCTTTACTCGAGAAAGAATTATGCATTTGTCTGGGCATTGATGAGCCAAAATTGTGGCGAATAATAAATAAGTTTCTATCGCATTGCATACGTACGTGTCGCACCTGTACGTATGCAATATTTTTTTCACCTACGACAATCGAATGGCGTTCACTCAATATACGCTCAATTAAGCATGGAATCTTTACTTACTGAATATATATATATTTTTTTTTTTCCTGGTGCGAAGAGGCATGTGGCTGCTTCATGTAATACTCATTTATCATACACGACGGGATGCGTAGCTCGTGCCATCACCAACAGAACGCGCATCCTTGCCGGCTTAAGTTGAGCGGATTTTAACGATGCTCTGCCGCAATTTTATTACCCATGCTTTTTTCTGCTTAATAAATTGAAGCGCATTAATTTCACAGCATGCGGCAAGGCGATTTAACTTTTAATGATTTCGATCGGATTTCGAACGAGTGGGTGATTTTTTTCTTATTTGTTGTAATTTCTTTGCAAACTGCAAAAGACAGTTTAAATATGCGAGTATACTCCTGGGTAAACATGAAGTGAAGTGCTTTAAAAGCAACTTCCGGCACTCAACGATACCGTCAACGGCAACAGCAAAGGCAGCGGCAAATGACGTTGCCATATTGACAGGAAATGCAAATCCAACATGGCGGCAACGGTAACAGTAAACGGCAGCGGAATTTAGCAAACATATTTTAGCACGTTCTCCAACGCAAATTCAATTCCATTATTATATTCTATACATCCCAAACATCACGCTGCTACGAATGCATTTGGAGTTGCCAATGCTCTCAGTACATTTACACTGAGTGAGCCTGGTCATGTCAGTGCGCTCAGCGCTGGTAGGGCGCCTGTGATATGAATGCCAAAGCAAATACAAAGCAAATGCACTTGCTTTGTGCTAAGCATCCGTTTCCGTTTATGAGATATGACTGTACAAATATCTTGGATACAATACGTCATATTTGATATCAAAGTGTTCAAAACGGAGTAGGTGCGTTGGTGGGCGCTGTTAATGGGCGTGGTGTGTTGTCGATTTGGGTTGCTGTGCTTGATTGCTTGTCGCTCCTCCTTTGTTGACTTATTTGCCGAACGTATGCAACAGTGTTTTGCAAAGGGTTTGCCTTTGCAGAGGCACCTTTCACGAATGTGATGAAATATTTTACTCGAGGGAGATAGAGGTGTTCAAGTGTGTTTCATGTATGCTGTGTATGCTGTTGAGATATGTAGTATTATTGTAGTTATTTATTATTCTTCCTTATAGGTTGTGTTCATGGCACAAACAAATGAAAGTAGAATGGTAAATAACAAAGTAGACCAGATGAATAGAGAATTCAATTGAAGCAAACAAGTGTGAATTCGTTCAATGATGAATTGTGGTTTCAATAATTCCTTTTGACAACACCCTTTCTGATTTGGTGTTGAATGCATGGAATAGAATAATTGATTATTATATGGGACAAAATTTATAATGGATTAAAATCGCTTAATTTGCAGGTATGACTACCAGGGAGAGTAAAATGGGCCTGGGATGACTATAAAACTGCATTCTATTGCATATTTAGATTTTATTTCGAAAAAATCAGAGCGTGAAGATAAAACACTCAAGTCAGTTCAATTTAATTCAACTCAATTCTATTCAGTTCATTCAAGTTTTCAAATTCATTATTAACTACTACATTTCATATCTCATCATGAGCTCTATTTGTTTTATTGCTCTTGATATCAGCTCTCCAAATACCGTTTCAGCTCAAAGTAGAATGGAATATTAGCTCTAAGTAGAAGGACCTCACTGTGAGCAGTAATTAGAAGACAGCTTTTTTAACCACACCTTCAAGTTGTTGAGGGTGAAGTTACCATGACGAGTCACTAAGAAGCCAAAATCTATGACGGCTGTTGTTTTTAAAACGGATGTGAGTTTCGAAGCCAAAAATTTTGTATTCGAAAAAAAAATTTTTGTTCGTAAACATAAAAATAAAAAAAATCGATTTAATAAAATAAACAAAAAAGCTTTCGATTAAATTTTTATACACTGAGACTAATTACAGCATGGCATGTTGTTTGTACAAATAAAAAAATTTTTTCTTCGAAACATAAATTTTTTATTCGAAAAAATTACTGTCGTTCGATAAATAAAAAAATTATTGAATCTAATAAAACCAACAAAATAAAATTACGTTTGATTAAATTTCCAAATACTTACATAAATGAAAGAAAATACTTATATAAATGAAAAAAAAAATTTTTTTTCGAATACAAAAAAATTTGTCTGGAAAAGGGACTTTCTTTTTGTTGGTATAAGAAAAATGCAATTAGAACCAAGAGAAAAAAATCCTTCAAAGCAACTTCTGCTCCACTTGTTTTTTTTTAATACTAAACGCTTACAGTTTCCAATTTCAACACTTTGAAAGGCAGACATCTAAAAATATTTTTTTTAAAAAGTTGAATAGAAATCGGGAAATCTAAAAAAAATTGCGATAGGAAAACAGAAAATCAACTTCCTTCGATTGCTGAGTTCGACTATATTGGTTTGACTACGAACGCTGCAAACGATATCAATATAAAGACAATTTTATTAAGCAATGGAAGGCAGACGGCACAACACAAAACTGTAATAGAGGACACACGAAACTATCAATCAATGGGCCAATCTGTAGAGAATATACAGGTAGAGAAGTTGAAGACGTTGGAAATATATTTAAGGAAAAGATTGAAGTTTGGTGACGTTGCTGTTGCTGCTGCTGGTGCAATTTACATGTGAAGGGAAATGCATTGGCCAAGCTGATGGGAGCCAAGATAAGCCAAGTAAAAAGCAGCAAAATATAAAAGAGAAGAATGGAGAAAAAAAAAACAAAAAAAAGAAAATACCAATAACAAACGCATGTATGCAAAGTAAAGAGAAAGTTTGACATTTAAGCCAAAACATTTACTTGGCTATTGCCAAGAAGAGAATAAGTCTTTGTGCGCGGCAATTGGAATTGGACTTTTGTGTTCGAGCTGGTGTCGTAGGGAACGCAGAAACTGAGCTACGTACAAGTTGAAGTATATGATAAAAAGTGTACTTGTAGGTCTGCACTTGGGCCTGAATCTCGTGGAGCAGCAATAAAGAAAGAAAGCAAATGAGCAAAGTAAAGTTTTGGTTTATAAAAGTTGAAGTCCCATTTGGTGACATCAGAACTACAATACCAGCAGCCTCGCATGCCTGGCCACTCTACTCATATTTTACACATGTCCTGCAGCATTTCTGCCTGTACCCTTTATGCGTTATCCTTGGCTTAACTGTGAGTGGAAGTTGTGCTATATCACTTTTCTCTTATTTATTGCAAAAACTTTAACGCATTAAAAAAGTTAGGCAACCGCATGAGAAGGGGAAACCCCATAAAAGGTTTCTTCGCTGTTACGTGAAATAGCGTTCCTTCATCTTCACATTTTTCTTATCGGCATTGCTTGCTTGTCCCCCTCAGAAGCGCTACTGTTTCATCAATTTCATCTTTGAACATGAAATGGGTTTGGTTTAATTAGCCAAAATACGCAAGTTGTTGCTGCTGGTGTTTCCTTACTGATTTTCTACATTCTTCTTCAATGCATAAATTCTATGTGGCAAGGCATATTTATCTCGACAGTGTGCTAAAACATTAAAAATCCAGTAACTACTCTTGTTGTTGCTGTTGTTTTATGTTTTGGTTTTTGTTCGAAAGAATTAATGTTTGTTTAAAATTGATAAGCGCGAGAACACGGAAAAGTTTTTAGTTGTGGTACGCTCGAGTTTCAGTACTGCTGCGCAGATAAGTGCTTGCAGGTTAACATATATTAGGCACAAGAAATGGTTGCACGTATAGCACCTGAGGCAAAATACACGTCGAGTATCATTTTTCGTTAGTTAGATATTCTTTAATATTAGCATAGTATGTAGATGTTTTGGTTGTGGTATAAAAAGCTTAAGTGGTTTCAGAGTTTAGTCGTTGAGTTTTTGAGTATTTTTGAATATAATTTTGTGTTGTTGGAATCGCAAAAACAAAGAAGATTTAGTGGAAAAGAGAACAATTCTTCAGTGTAAACTGTCGAGATTTATTACACGGTTGTTGTACACTAATAAGTGAAAAATCAAGAGTTCAATTTCTGTAAAATACCTCAGTTTCGAATTTAAAATTACTTAAGTCGTATGTTCGATTAACTGAAATAGCTAATTTCATTGTTTCATCAATTAAGATGACACAAATTTAATGAACATAAATTCTTTGTTCGAATAAAAAAATAAGTAAATAATTTCTTTCAAGAAATACCATATTTAGGTTCGCAGTTCCAATAAAACATTAATTCTCTTCCAATGTAAAAACTCATTTTAAAGTTGTGTTGTTAGAACTAAATCTGCGAAAGCTAAATTGCTTTGTTCGAATCAAAAAATACTGTTTCTATTACACAGTGACTGCTTATTAAGTTAAATTTTTGTGAGTGCTCTTGAATGTTCAGTTGCAATGTGTTATATTTTGGAATGAAAAAATAGTATTTCGAATTCTTAGCTCATATCTTTGAATTTGAATCAACAAGATTTTTGTTTTGTTTTCTGAAGTCTTACAAAAGTCTCATCAAAGTAAAGCCGTTTTTTAAAATTTTTTTGGCTAAATTAAAATGGTTCTGTGTCCGAAAAAATGTTCTTCATCGAAACCAAAAAAGGAATGATTTTTCTGTTATAAAAATTCACTTTAACTGTTAAATTCAGACACCTTCTCCTAATAGGAGATTTCATACCACCTTCAGCTAAGCTCACGCCGCCTTTTCCTGTTCTTAGCTTAACTACCTTACTCAAATGTGCTGTTTTTCTTTTGGGTAGGTGGGTATAACTGTGCTAAGCTGAAATTTGATGACAATCACTAAAATACTAAGCAAGCTAAAACAACGGAAACTAGCAAAGGTGGCTGGAGCAGCACATCATTTGCTCTTAATGTTGCAATTACGACACGAAAAAGGATACTTTTAAGATGACTGACATTGGAGCGTTCAAGGAAGAGTAAGCGCAGTGATTTCGTTGATGATAATGTGTTGTTGTTATTGTCACTTGAACTATTTATTTCTTTATGCGTATTGTTGTTGTTCTTGTTGTTGTGTTGATGATGATGTAAATTTTTGAGGTATTTTTAGGTGTTTGGGGCCATTGCAAAGTAGTAAACAAGAAGTTTTATGACGAACGATTGTGATAAGGCATTAAGGTGCTTTGAATAGCCAGGAAATTTCTTGAGCGTTTCGCTTTTAATGCGTTTTGTGCACCAGCCTGGTTTTGTAGTAACATAATTGCGACATCGCTAATGGCCACATAATTAGTAACTTGGCCAAGAGCGAAAGTTTTAAGTGCCTGCGAGAATAGTGAGAAAAGTTTAACCAGAAATCATAAAGCCGAATAGAGCAGAGCAGTGAAGAGAAGAGTAGAGCAGGTAAATTTTAACTTTCATTAACTTGTAGTATGCTTTGTGCCGTTCGTAAAAGTAGACTATGCAAATGCAATGCAGCAAAAGCAGTTTCAGTTTTCCCTTTTTTCGAGTTTTACTTTTTCATTTTTCTTTGGCTTTTCTTTGGAAGAAATTATTTTAAAACGCTCGTCTACAGTTTCCAGATTAAAAGTAAAGAGAAAGATTTTACATTCACCTTACCTAGAATTACTTTCTTATTTGGGGAAAAAATTTAAAAAATTAAATTTTTTTTTTCATTTATCTGATGCGTTGTGCATGCATTTGACGAATTCCTTTACATCTAATAAACTATGTATGACCCTGAAGCTGATGTCGTTGTACAGACACTCCAATTTTAGTGTGTGCAGTTACAATATTTTGTTGATTTTTTCTTGTAGTTTTTAATGCATACTAAAAATATAATAAGTAAATGCTATGCATACAAAATTTAAAAGTTACATTCGAGCCGATAAATACTTTATATTCCAGTGAAATGTAATGGAAGGTAAGATACGACTACAGTCTAACGGTTGACGGAGTCAACGTTAAAACAGAAGACTATGCGAAATACCTAGGACTTTATATAGACAACAAATTAAATTGGAAACAACATATACAGAAAAAGCGCGAACAAATAAAATTGAAGACTAGACAACTTTATTGGCTTCTTAACCCTAGATCTCATCTATCGTTAGAAAATAAGCTTTTGATATACAAAGCCATAATCAAACCCATTTGGACATACGGTGCGCAAATATGGGGAACATCCAAAAAATCAAATGTCGCTATAATCCAAAGACAGCAGTCACGAATATGAAGAATAATCGCCAAAGCAGGATGGTACATAACAAACGCCAACTTACACCGCGACCTCAACATTCCTACAGTAGCAGAGGAAATAACTAGAAGAAGTCGGATTTATCAAACAAAGTTAGCGCATCACATGAACGTCAATGTCAGCTTACTTCCGTAAAAAGAATTACATTGTAGGCGACGTTTAAAAAGGACAAGACCAGTTGATCTGGTAAACTAACTTAAAATAGTTAATTATTAAAACTACTTTTCTACTTCTTCACTATATTATATAACTTCTATGAAATGCTCATAGAAGCTAAATACAACCATATTCGACATTTAAACAATGTACTAGTAGTCTAAGTCGACATAAGTACATATAAGTACAAGACATAAAGGTTAAAAAAAAAAGGGAACAATTCAGTTCGCGACAGAAATTTTTAATAAACAACTTTGAAAATTAACTTGGAAAAAGTATTTTTTTAAATTTAATTTTCGTTATAATTCTTTTGTTTACATAATTTTAATATCAATTTATTAAAAAAAAAAAAAAAATTAAAATTTAAAAAAATTAAAAATTAGAAGCATTTTTCATGTGAAAATGTAAGCATCACAGGTAAGATATGGCCTTGGGCTTCAAATTGCTGCCCTTATTCTAATAAAGTAGTAACTGGGTAACCATTATGTGTGCGACCCATTCTCCAAGTATCTTCCTAAGAATAAGAAAAGCTTCTCCAAATCCACTGTTGCGGCAACTACCAGCCTCAACCTCCCATCTGTCTTATCAATGGTCCACGCAATGCTCGCGTGCTCGCTGCGCCGCACATGAAACTACTTTTTGGCTTTGTCCTTTGCATAAATACATAAAGAGTATATGCGAAATGGCAATCAGCAAAGGAAGGCAGGCGTAGAAGGCTTGGTTGGCAACACAGGCAATGCAGCAACGGCAAAGCGCAACTAAGCCAGCAAAGCTGACGGAGTATGTAAATTATTGGCTTCTTCAATTGCTGCTGCTGCTGCTGCTGCTGTTGTTGCTGGCTTCTTTTGTTGCATCGCCATATAGTGGGTTGATGCTCGTTTGCCCAACTCAACACAACTCAGCGCAGCGCAACTTCGCTCGACTTAGCTCAACACGATTTGAGTCCTCTGTGCATTTGTATTTGAATTTGTAACACAACAAGCGCACACGACAATTTGCATTTCCGGTTGGTGTATTTTCAATTCCTTTTCCACAACTCGACTTGCGTATTTTGTATGACTTCAACTGCAAACGCATTGTTGTACTCGTATAATATTTTACGTGCATTGGGGGATTTTATTTGAGCCTTTATGCAGCTAGCCATATTTGTGTGCTATTTCTCTTGCCCTTCTAAGTAAAGGGAGTTTATAAAATTTAAATAAAATCGGTGCAGTTGAGCTTATGTGCATAATTCAAATGTCAATTTGAACTGCTTTTAATGAAACAAAATTTTGACGAAATAAAATTATTTAAAAAATTTCTCTTAAGTCTTAAGCATTTTCTCTTAAGTCTGAAAAAGACTTGCTCGACAAGTTTGGATTGAAAAACATGCCTGCCAACATGCAAAATTAAACAAAAAAAAAAAGAAAAGAAAAACAAATCTCAATATGAGCTTGTTTTGCTTCCATACGATTGCCTTTTATAATTGAACTGTTCTTGTGTTGTGTAGTTCAGTGTTGTTGCAGTTGTTGTGCTGCTACTATTGCCAATATTGGTCTTAATAAGATCCTTTCTGCCTGGCTAAGTTTGCTTCTTGCATTTTTGGTCTACAAATTTTCCTTTTTCTGTTCTTCCTTTCATTGGTTGTTTGTTTTGCCTTCGAAGAAAGCAATTTGCATTTGCCCAACTGAAGTTTTGAATTTAGGCCAGTCCATTTTTGCCTAATTCTTCCCCTACCATGAACGCCTTTCGCTCTGATTTTCTTACCAATCGGTACATGTATCAAATCGTGCTATGCATTTAGTAACCCACATAAATCGACACTGAATCGTGGCTTTTGGACCTTCGCTCACATAAATAAAATAGAATGAAGCCATAAAATTTTGGCCAAAGCATTAAAGTGTGCGAGCAACGGCTCGAACGTGGTCCAACGCAAAGCCGCCTCTGGCAGTAAGTGTTGGCAGTGTAATACACAATAGCATTGTTGTCCTTACAAGGGCAATGCGTACGTCTACGTGTGTGTAGGCTGTTGCTGTGTACAGTGTACACAATGGGACACTAACTAAGTGCAGCAGATTTGAATTTAATGGCATTGGTTTTTGAACAGCAACGCTTGATTTCGTCGATTCATTCGCTTGCTCGGTCGATCGTTCAAAAAGTTCGGTTTCAACAGACACAGACTATGGAGGCTGCCAGTAAATGTGTTCCTGTTTCACGCCCCCTTCGTGAGCCTAAAATAGCACTTTGTTTCTAGCAAAAGAGCCGAGTTGAATTTCATGTTTCACATTCATTTATTGTTGTCCACTTTGATGTGGTTTAAGTGCTGGTCTTGCTTTATGGTTGCCGCTGCCGCTGATTGGGTTTTATATGTTGTCTCCGTCGCTACAACACCACGAAGCCGCAATGTCATCATCAACTTCATCGTCAGCTAGACTACTCAATTTTCACTGCGATTTTCCGCATATTTGTATTGAAGGAAGGTACAAATTTATTGGTTTGTTATTGTTGCTCTTGTTTATGCCACGCCTTGCGTCCGCCCATAAACTTTTTTACTACTATTGTTATGGTTTGCAATTGTTTGCGTGCATGTGCGTGCTTTGATTTGGCTAAGATTGTCAGTGGTTTGCCAAAAACTGAAGTTGCTTCAAGCTACTCAAGCTGGAGTTAGGCTCTGCTCGCAAGCTTTAATTGGTTTGTTTGGTTGTAAATTTTGAACTGTGCGGTTGCGGTTGAATCGGATACTTACGAATTGGTCTGTAGTCCATCGAGTGTGTGGCTTTTTGGCAAAGGTGTGCAGATTGTTTTGCATAAAGTGAAAGAAAGGAAATACTTTGGTTTGAATTTTGGTTTGAAAAGATTGTTGGTTTGCAATGAAGTACACAAGAAGTACATTTAAATGAAGTGGAAATGTACTTCGTTCAATCGGTTGCAATTGCTAATGCTCAATGAATTTGCAAAGCTCTATGAATGAAGATGTAATAAAACGACAAATATAAATATAAGTTAGATTAATAATAAAAGAATGTAAGAATATTATAATATATTACAAAAGATAAGAAGCTTCCCAACATCAGCAATGTAGGCATATACAGCCGAGCACTTCGTTCTATCTCAGCCTCCGCTGTGTTTTCTCCTTGTTATCTGAAATATGATCTATGTCATCTTGGAATATTTTAGAAGGGAGGACAGATGTATAAAAGTAATGAAATAAACAATCTAAACTTTAAGGTCAGCAAGCATTTTCTACTCTTTTCGTCGCGCAATTTTAAGACGAATAACCTTGGGTCCCAAGATTTTATGGGAACTCAAAGAGGCTACCAATTTCTTAGTTCATTTTTTTGTCATTTATCTGGGATGATTAGAGTCCTATACCATGCTTTCTTTGATCATCAACAAAGGAATCTATTCTTAGTGTGTCCTTACCCGTATCGATTGACAAGCAGAAATCTTCTTCTGATTTCGAAGCTGCATCCATAAAATTTTCATGTTTAGTCTTTTTACCACCACAGATTTTCCGAGATGATAGTATAATTTTCGTCCTCGTTCACTGGAAAGTACATGTGATTCTGATGCTCATCAGTCTCTGTTCCTATCTTGCTTTTGTGCTCTATCTGTTCATTTCAGGACTTTGGTATAGTATTTAGTTATTTATCAACTGAGACGTTTCGTGTAATTAAGTATTTGTAGATCGGAGAGCTCCTAAAGTCATTTATGGAATCCTTATTAAGGCAAGCCATCGGTGAGCTTCGACTTTATAAGCTGTACGGTTTCCTGGTTTGAAAATTCGGACGGTACACTGACCTTCAATCTCTGAAAGTTTTTCAGAGTGGTGTACGAATAAGTCCTATTAGGTTGCCAGTGCAAGGGTTACTACGTTCAACAGTGTTCGCATTAGATGAAAAAGGGATAGAGAATTTTTTTTGCGTTATGAGTCTGAAGTGTCAGTGTTTTTTATAGTAGGAAGCTGTAGCTGATTTGCACTGATTTCGCAAAGACTTTTCCCCCATCTACACATTCACATAGTGAGGCAGATAGAAATAGAGATAATGAGAGTAAGTTAAGGTTAGACTTCTGTCCGCGCTTCCATGTTGCGTTTCTCCATTTCCAGCGTACATAAACAAATTCTGTTTATTGAAGTGTAATTCCTTAAGTAAAAAGTAAACACTTTTAGCGCAGCCTTAGAAACCAGTCAAAAGCCAGCTCAAGCAACAGCGAACCTCGAGTCGACTTGGCATTCGTGCAATTTACATTTCAACTTGCCGGGCAATGCGTTCGAATGTTGGATGCAAGCATTTCACATTCCGCCTTGACTTCCACTTGACTTGTGGGCAATGCAAATGACAGTTGATGTCGAAGTAGCGCCACTGGCACTGGAAACTTTCCAAATGCATCGGCTGACTGGGCAGTGCTGAAGACTGTTTGCAGTGCAATTTGTAGCGAAGGCATACACTGAGAACTGAGCAAATGCTAAATGAAAGTGGAATAAAAATGCAGCGGGGTATAGCGTTTTGGGTGTTCGGTGGTATGAAGGCACGTGGTATATTTGAAATGTTGTATAACTAAAAGCTTTGCTAGACAAATCGGAATTAAAAATTTTGAAATGTTTTTGCTAAATTCAACAATTCCAATCTTCCTCAAAGCAGATTCTAATCGGTTAACTGCAGCAAAGATGCTTAGAAATGGTTGAGCTGCAATTAAGTTCGTCAACAACATGTGTTTTCTCTAAGCTTATCAGTGCTGGTAAATGCTTAATTCTACCATTATAAGTTCTAATATTTCAAGTTTGCTGTTAAATTTTTCGGTACACATCTTTGCAGAGCAACAATTATTTTCAAAGCATGTGCTTTTGCCCGGCAGCCTCAATGTATGCTACAATTTCGTACATGAAGTTGCAACAACTCAAATAAATTTTTGTTGCAAACTACTTTCGAAATATGATAATTGCGCTTATCTGAGGATGTGCGCGTGCGAGTGGAAGTGCCCGCAAGTGAGGCATTTATGAAAGAAACTTTCGCCATTTTTTAAACTACTCGTGCTCGTATCTGAGTATGGCTTATATGTTTGCATGCGCTATTAAAAGGCTCATTATTTAATGTTTAATGGCATCACTCACAACGAATCGTAGATTGTGTATAATGGTTATAGTTTTTGTTGGAAGTAAAGCTGTGGAGAAATGGTGAATGTGCCAGATTTAAGCAGCAAGACAAGGGTGTTGTAATAAAGGAGTGGTATGAGTTAAAATCAGTTTACTTAGAGTGCTTACAGTATAGGAATTGCGGAAGAGACTCAAATATTTTATTTACGTGCACTTAGCTTATATGTGACTTTAGGAAATATTAAGTGTATAGAAATAGAAATAAGGGCAAGGGAAATAATAAGTCAAGTATAGTAGACTATGGAGAGTATAGTGGTGATACTAGTCAACAAAACTTAACAGGCTATTTTTCTCAATTCATTTATCGATGCCTACCACTACCAAAACACTTTCTTGGAAAAACAATTTTAGTCGTCTTTTATGCAGCAATAAACTGTGGCTCTAAAGTACTCAAAGTATTTTATTTTTCCTCATTGAAAAAACTGTAGCCCAAATGAAAATTTCCATAAATCGCTTTCACAGCTGCATTTTCATCAATTGAAGTTGGCCCAAGAATACAATAGAATACAAATTAAAGCAAATTGAAAAATATTTTTGCACATGCTCGGAATGTTTTCGTAAGACTCGGGGTAATTAAAAGAAAGTGGAAAAACACTGAGTGCTTTACAACACTTGCCATACAAAGTTTCTAAAGCAAACGATATTAAGCATAAATGTTCATAAGGCGGACATGCATGAGTGTGTGAAAAACCAGAAGCAGCAGGATGTCGATTTGTTTTGGTTGAACCCTTTGTTGTTGCTCAACTGCATAAGCCACAAAATTACAATAAGCAAGGCAACCGCCACTGAGACAACAATGGAGGTAGGGGCAGAAAAAGAGCAACTTGCAACACTGGCGCATAACATGGGTGCTGTTGCTGTTATAAAAATTATTATAAAACAAAAAATATATATGTTATGTTGAAAATATGCACAGCAGGTGGCGCTGTTTGTTCTGCAGCAAGTACAGTAGAGGACAAAGATGGCGTAATGCAGCAGCAACGGAAACAGGGAGCAGCGAAAGCAAGGAAGCACGGAAGCAAGTAAGCTGGCTTCCGTTTTGTTCATATCGCAGCTGTTTTATTGTATTGTATTGCTTCCCTTCTCTGCTTTCTTTTCACGTTTTCTTCAATTACTTGCCTATTGTTTTTGTTTTGTTGCTTGCACCGGTGCCTCTTCAACTACTCCACCACATATGATAATGCTGTCCAAGTGCAACACTAAATTATGTACGGCTTCCTCTATAGGTATGTACGTGTTCTTGTGTCTATGAGTGTTCTCATGTCTGTGTGACTGTATCGTTTTTTAAGTGCCTCAGCGGCTTGCATAACACTGAAGGTGTACCCAAGCTGAGCTCAGTCGGCATGTGTCATAAGGCGTTGGGCTTTGAGCATTGGGCGTTGCTTGTCGGTGTTTCTATGCACAAACACACACACATACACAGACTCGTTTCAAAACGGACACTAATTGTAATTATGTTGAAAGTAAAAAGCATGTAAAATATTCCATTAACTACTGCGGCAAGCAACATTTTTATAAAAGTGTTATTTCTGTTTGCTTTGAACCTCGGCGCTTAAGTATTGGATTAAAAGATAATTGAAGCATTCAATAAGGGATAGTGTGCTTCACATCATCAAGTTTATTACATTACAGTGTGACTTCGTTAAGATATACAACTGTGATGAAAGCGATTTCCTTGTTGACTTGTGTTTAGGGGACAGCAATTACTTTTGTTGACTGCTTGATTACTAAATCGAAAAAAAAATAAACGTTTGGAAGAGTTAAGCAGAGAGTTAGAATATAGCTTGATGACAAGTAGGGAAATGATGAAATGGCACTGAAGAGCTGTGTAGACAATTGAATACTGTCTCTCTCTCTCTCTCTATGACTCCTAAAAGTCGTTGATGTTTTTTGATCATTTTTTACTTTCACAATGTTTCTATGATCCCTAAAGCATTCTTCGGAAGGAAGAAAGAAATTAACGACAAACTGATGAATTTTGATGAATAGAAGTGATGATTCTGTGGAGCTCAACCGACTAACTAACCACTGTGGCACGCCCAGTCTTACTTATTTCCTCATTTTGCTACTTTCAATGCCCTTGGCGATTTTACATTGGCCAGAACGATTGAAAATAATTAGAAAAAATCATCGCTAAGCTGAAAGGCATTTGAGGAAAACTATTTGTAATATGCAAACATTTGCTACGTATTCGTATTAACAACAACAACAACAACAAGTGAATAAATTACTTTCTACTGGAAAAATGTTGGAAACTTGCAAAAACAACAACAACGAAATAAACGCTACAAAGGCTGCAAAAAGAATCTAAGCCAAGCCATTAAACCAAGTGTTAAACTCATTTAGCGCGGATTTATGCACTTCGCCGGGCTTTGAGTGTGCTTCGCGATGCGTGTGTGTGTGTGTGTGCGTGACTCGCTGGCCTCGTGCTCTGCCTCTTTGGCCACAAGTTGCTTTCTTTTTATGCTCTTTTAATACGCTTTTTTTTCATCTCTCTTTGTGTTATTCTTTCAGCGCTTTTCATCGTTTTTCATGATGTTTTTCATTTTCTATTGCGCTTGCTACATTTTTCACGCTGCATTTAGTCAGCCTTTTCCTAAGCATGTGTGTGTATGCGTGTGTTTTTTTATTAGAGTTGAGTGCTCGAAATAAACAAAAAGGAATATAAAGTAGTTGTTTGCATCTATATAAAATACATATAAAAAGTTATGTGTGTGCATGCGTGTGTTTGCCCAGCGTAATTAGCTAGCTCATAGCTGCAACACTTTTGATGTATCCATTTTAAGGTTGGCAGTAGGCTTTTCTGCCTCTTGTTCTGCTTCTAGAGGAGTCAATCACTCTTTGTTGTCCTTTTCTGCCAACTGACAGCTCGATTAGTTTACAGAACTCAATAAGCTGCTTGAATGCACTGAGTTTTGATTACTTTGTCAAATGACTTCGAACATTTTACTTATCATTGTTCTCATGTTGGCTTCGATATTTTGTAATTCAGAAGAATCAATTTGCATGAAATACAAACAATTTCTGTGACTTTGCGCGGGTTGTTCCAACGGTTTGTTTGGTGTTAGTGATATTACTATTGACTGAAAGTGGGCTTCAGATAATAATAATAGTCACAGATAATCAAGAAAGTCGGTTGGAAGTGGCAGTGATCTGGGGTCCAAGCCAGAATTATTTCCGAATTATCTTACCGTGTCTAAAGATACGAAATTGTAATTTATTTTTATACCGAATATATTCGGCAACTTTTCAACCCACACTAAAACTCTTCTCATGTCCTGCCTAAGAAAGCTGCTTCTATATTCAATGTGATTGATGTGAAGTAAATGAAATCAATTATATTTGTTTTTGCAATGTTTTACAGTATCATCCATATATTTATTTGCTTAGTAGCTCACTTGAATAACATCGTAGCAAAACAACGGACAAATGATTTCTTGGTTACCAACACAGCTCAAGTTGCCAATGAGAAGTGCAGCACTGCATGTCAACCACAACTGCAGCAATCTTAAGGAAAAAGTGCCAATCAATTTTAATTGAATATTCAATGATGTCAACGCGTGTGTGTATGTGTGTATGTGTGTGTGTGTATTGTGTGTTTCTTTGCTTATGTGAGTCTATCAAATAAGGCATTTCGGATCTACTTGCCACAAATTGCAGACATCAGTTATACGCATGAAATATTTTCATTTGTTGATTTAAAAAAAGTATTCCTCTTCTCTCCTCTTTTTCTGTTAAACAGTCTCTTCCATAGTAAAGCTTATATTATGCTTCGTTGTGAATGATATCTATTAGAAACTCATATATGATAAGGAAGTGATGTGCAATATTGTAATAACAAGTGGACCCACTGGTTGCTGTTCAATTTTGTATTTGAGTAATTTGTTACCAGTTGAACTCTGCAAGGATCATTCAATTTGTCGATATCATTGGAAGTTGCTTATAAGGAAGACTCTATGAGAGGCTCTCCATCATAGTTTACATGTAAACGTAATGACAATCGAAGTCAGGCACATAGGAGATCTTGGCAAAACCTTCTACCAAAGCAGTTATTGCAGATGGGACTGATTTTGATTACTTATTGTTGAGGGTTTGATTGTTAAGTAAGTATCTTTAAGTATCTACGAAAAACCTTGTAATCAAGGAAATGTTTTTTTCTTTTCTTTATATGGTCACAGTTGAATTGAACTTGTCCCTGTCTGTTGATTTCATATAATTTTCTATAGTATCACACCAAATTTTATTTTGGGGATTACAGGAGAGCATGAGAAATAATGTTCTACATGATTATTTTCTTCTATTTATATGAGACGTTATTTTCGTCAAATTCAACCATTTAATTGGTAATCAAAATGAAGGAAACGTCAATCAAAATAATTGAAGTCGTTGGTCTACAAAACACAACTTCTTTCTTAAGAACGGAAGAGCTATTCCGAGACTACATTGGTATGGTAGGCTGAAGGTACTAGGTATTGTTGCTTAATCATTTTTTAAGCCACATGTATCCTTGTTTAATAATGCTTGCAACTTCTCGTGTTTAAGCTTTCTCTCAGGTCTACACTTTCACATCAGAAGCTCTTGAGTTTTAAGAACATTCACCTTCAGCTTTTCCTTCAGCTCCACAAACTGTCGCTATTATCTTCGTGTAGATTAAGTCCTCGTTATTTTCTACGTTACGTGCATCTCAGCTGTAAGTCGTACCTTCATGTTGCTGTGTCCGAATTCGCAGATGTGGTGATAACAACGCTGAGATATGCCTTGAAAGCGATTGAAGGCAACAAGTGGCCTGCTAGGAAGCCGTGGGGTAGCGCATTCACTTTACTTCAACATTTTCTTTTTTCTTAGGTTATAAAATAAAAGAAAATCAAATAATTCTAACATAGTTTCTGAATTAGACTACGGATCTACCTATGCTATGAAGATTCCATATTGTATAACTCACGTATTTTCAATGAGACTACAACAACTTTTTATGGCAGCTTTTTTTTGCTATATTTCTTTGATAATTTATTTATTTAAATTTTATTTGCATTCACAACAACAATTTATCATCGAGTTGGACCCAATGGATTTAAATTGTCACATCGTTTGTCATATTAAAATATGTTTTGTTCTTTCGCAATCGGTTGGCTGTTGCATTTGTCATTGCTTGTACGCAATTGTGTACGGTGAAGTCTTGTGTTTCCGTTTGCCACTTGAAGTACTTCTCCATTAAAATAATTTATTATGTGCCACTTTAGTAATTGGGTGTGTCGTGAGTATTTAGCATTGAAAATTATTTTAATAAATAAAAACGTTAAATGGAAAGAAGAGCTCAAGGACAAAGAAGCAAGCAAATTACATGAAGCTACCTCATCGGTGTGAGTGCTCAGTTTCGATGTGAATCATTCAGTGTATGACAAGTGAATAATTTATGCCGGAAACGTGTAGCGCTCGACGAAGGACGGAAAAATAAAAATTATGTGGCTCAAATTGGATGCAAGGAATTTAAAGGATAAACTTGCAATTAGAGCTGGACATTTTCTAATTGAAAAGCAAACTTCAGAAAAAGCAGCAAACTAAGCCGAAGACACGTACTGACTGAGCAGCTGCAAAGCTGAGACGAAGCGTTCAACATGGGCGCAATAAATTGGGGCGGGCTATGTCGGTGCGTTCTACTCTTATTAGTGGGTCATTTATTGTGGTGCAGTGTAGATGTGAAGGCACATAAATCCTGGATTGGCTGTTGAAAGATAAAGTACGAGTAGGGGTATAACGAAAAATGCAGGAATCAATGTGAATATTGTATTGTATATGCCAACACTTCTCTGTGTGTGTGTATGTGTGTGTATATATATGATAAATAAATAACAAATTTCGTTGCACCGCAACTGAATGCAACAATGAATACAATTTTTGCAATAAATGTTGGCGCAATAAAATGTTGCGGTATGACGTGTGGCAATGTGGGCCCAGTTGTGGCCGACTTTATGTTGAGTTGGGTTAGTGGAGCTTGTAGTGCTTGTCGAGTAGTGTTTGTGTTGGTGATAAATTTCCATGAATTTTATGCATACAAAAAGCATTTTAAATATGAACTTTAAAATGTTTTGCCCAGACATGGCGTCTGCGCAATATGAAACAAAACTACGGTTGTTTGCGTTGGGTTGACAAAAATCGCATATTGTATTTGTCGTACAAAATTATAATAGGAAACGCGAAAATTTTATGCTAATCAGCTTTTAAGTGTGTAGATTTCAAGTGTATTTTCAAATGTTTGCAATTTTCCTGACATCATTTCTTTGACGTCAGTCGCAATTTTTTTCTGCATTTTTTAGTTGGCAAATAAATCAGCCAAAATTGTGTCGCTTCTCTAAAAAATAAAAATTCACTTCTCACTCATCTCCCTCTTTATTCATAGTGCTTAGCTTTGCAGTCAGCACTGTAAATATGGCACCAAGATACAAACCGAACACACGCGGCTCAAGCAAAGTCCCCAAATAGAATTGCGCAGTGAGGCGAGTATTAATGATCGAGTCAATGCGGTTGCAGGCATTTTTCATGCAACTCACTTAGTACCGCAAAGCGAAGCAGCATTCGAAAAATTGTCCCAGAATGCTGAATAAAATATATGATGTCCGTCTCTGACTATATGCTCAACTCGACTTGCACTGTACTTGCAATGCTGTTCTACTCTATTCTGCGCTCACAGCGACATGAAACCCCTCTGAACTTGTCACGACCATTCACGACGCGCCGCCTCGTCTACTTAGAGTGCTGCTTTGAATAAATGAAAAATGAGCGCGCCTTGCTTTCGGGAAGTACCACAGTCATTGAACACTTTGCAGAAGAGGAGCTGCTGGAGTAGAAAGAGTATTGCAATGCGAAATTGAAAAGTTTTGCCCAAAGATGCTTTGAAGTTCTGTTGGTTATTTTGCAAACTTTCCAAGATGACTTTGCCAAGGAGTAGCGCAGTTACAACGCATGTCCAGTCTGGTCCATTGATGTGCAGCCGAAAAAATTACGCGCAACTTTTTACAACTTTTGCTGATTTAATATGCGCTTCGATTGATAGCTTATAGGTAGCTGCGCATGTGTTTGTGTCAATAGCAATTATCAAGTTTCAATTGAGTTGTGCTTTTGTTAGTGTATAGTGATATTCATTTGTTTCGTTGCCACAAAACAGCAGCGCAAAATGGCGCCGGTGACAGAAAATGACGCGATGACATGCGCCTTGTGGTGGCATAATGAGTTTATTGTTTACGCAAATGTTTGCCAACAACACCGACGATGACGGCGACGACATGTCACAAATGTTGCAATGACATACGAGTAAAATGTGCAAAATCAACTTTTGCCTTGTTTGCCTTCACCTACGAAATTGGCTTTGTTTAAACCGCAGCAGGTGGCAAGTTCGCAAGCTAAAAGGCCTGTCGTGCATGTCGAGGTATGTATTTATTTTGATAGCATATACACATGAAACCAAGCAAACACAAATGTGAGCATTTGTAAATTTTCCATAGCATAACGTGAGGCGCCTCATTTTCATGCTTTGCTTAGGTAGGTAGTACTCGTATTTGCATTTGTGTTTGTGAGACTTTCTAATTGCAAGTATTTTCAACAATATTTGACATAATTTTACAGCCAATTTTCAATTAGCTTCTCTTGCATTTGCCCCCTCCTCTCGTTCAGTGCAGCCAAGTTTGTCGATGCCATTTCATTGGCATTGAGAAATTTGAATTTTGAAAATTCAATTAGAAAAACTTGCGTGTATTTTCTCTGAGTGAAATGAAATTATTTGCAAAATACCAAAAAGCAAATTGCATGTCAAGCATTTTCTTATCTATGTGAATTATAACACTTGCAGAGGTAAGCTGGTGAGTGCTCGGAAGTGAGCTCGGCACAAGAGGATCAGCAGCTTTTTGTTGCTGAAAATTTATAGAAGTTAGTATAAATTGCAGTCAATCCGAGTGTCTGGAAGCTGTCCATTTTTTGTATAATATTTTTAGGTTTCTTGATGTTTTGGTCTGCAATTCAAGATGAAACCGAAATTTCCCGCCCTCTCCGGAATTGCTGTTGCCTTTGACTCTGTTAGAGAAGATTTGGTTTGTGCATTCAAAATGATTTTTGAGTGTTTAGCAACTGATTTTGTTAAGGTGCACATATGTGTGTTATAGTGAAGAGCCTGCGGTTGTTTGCATTTGGACAGCATCAAAGATTGCGGAACCAGTTAGTCAGTTTGGTAGCTAAAATAAGTGGAAAGTGTAAAGGCTTCTTAAGGCGTTCAGTAAGGCACAACGTTGAGCAAACAGTTTGCTAATCTACTTCAATAAATAGATGGATAGGAGGTAGATAGCAACAAAGTAGTGTGCGATGAGAAATGTACATAAAAGGGCATCTCAACTATGGCGCTGAGACGCGTAACAAGCAACTCTTAATGAAGCCAGTTTTGACAGCGTTTGCAGCGACGAAACACAGTGTGGCAGAGACTATGCATCGTGCTGTGCGTTTCCGTATTCAACATACCAAAAGCTTGTGGCACAGGTGACTTAATCAACATGCAGCTCATCTCGTTTACTTGTGACTGTGTGAGTCTGTATCTGCTTGCATTTATCTATGCACTACTATATGCCTGCACAAGTTTGCATTCCTCTTTGTCTAAGCAGAAGCTGCCATACTCGCATTACAACAATAACACATGTTATCCGAGAACGTTGAGTACGATGTCCTTAACGTGTATAACAAAGGGGGCGGCGGCGTTGGCGAGAATGTTGAAATAAAACAAGAAACTGCATAGTTTTTAACGAGGCTGAGAGTCGATGGCCAAGTAAACATAAGCGTGGACCTTCAGTGCGCAAGGCAGAGTGGCAGCCACACAGGCAAATATTCAACCGGCGCAACAAATATGAGAAACAAGAAAAAGAGTGCTTCATAAACAGGCACAGTTGCCAGCGTCAATGCTGACAAGGCCTAAGGCAAAGTGTGGTGGAAGCGTAGGTGAGTTATTGTGCGTTCAGTACTTATATATGTGGGTAAGAGCGTTTGGTGCCGACAATGTTTATAAGGTCAGGTACGCATGGCTGGTTAAGGAATTACAGTAGAGCCGAAAAAAGGGTCGGAATGGTTAGCAAAAGACAATGGATATAGAGGACTACTTAACTCCTCTATATAAAATCGTTTGTGCGTTTGTTAGAAACGCATGTTTTCCGGATCTATCAGAGCTAACGAGTTAAAATTTTTAGATTGGGTTCTGTTCGAGTGGTGCTCGGTTTTTTTTTTACTTTGTCACTTTTACGTCGTTTGAATGCTGTTCTTAAATTTAAGACAGAAATGTAACCACTATAAGAATGGATCCTCTTTGAGTAGGGCTACATAATTTATTCGTTTAATTTATACGCCAAAAACTCGGCCTCAACTTTACAGAGTTTAGAGACGCTGGCGAAGTGTTCATATTCCACACTTCGCAAACGACCCCAAATATCGGAAGCAGGAGTGCTGGTAGTCCACACTTCGCCTCCACTTCAAGACACTGAGGAACAGTTGTAGAGTTTTTGGCTATGGGTTAGGTTCATTCATCCAAAAGAGAAGGCTCTACACTACAAAACTCCCGGTCGCTGACGTTTGGCGCATGCAAGCTTCTTTTTTTGGCAGAGTCAGTCACGTTATTTGATGGCCACACCTTCTAGTAATAAATGTGCAAGCTTAAAATTCTTAGGTACTTTCTAAGATATGACAACTTTTTTCGTGACGACTGTACACTCACGTTCACTGCACTCAGTTTGAACTTTGCTGACAAGGAACCTTATGCTGAAGAAAACGAGGGTTGTCGGAATGTGGACACAAAGAATCCATTCGCTGTTTGTACAGTAGCAGGGAATACACAGAAATACAAACAAATACACAGACACAGCTCTACAGTCACAGACAAACAAATAAAACGAGTGGAAGAGGATTTGCATTTTACAAGAGAGACGCGCTGGTAAGTGAGGCAGCTTAAAGTATTTTGCCTCAAATTCAGTTCGGCTAACAAAGTTACACATACATGTATAGGGTGCATTCAAACTCGGCTAGATAAAAGGCACAACCCTACTTGCCCTTAGCTAAATATGAACAGCATCACCATCAACTACAGCTGCAACTTTGTAGCGAAGCGCCTTAGCTTTTTTAGCCATAGAGGGGATTTGTTCTCGTGCGATAAACGCTGCCCGTAAACTAATTAAGATGATTAGAATCTTTTGTGCGCCTCTCACGAGGGTTGGCCATAAAATTGAATTGGCCGTCTTGCAAGCGTTGCATGTAACAAGTGAGTTGGCAACACTGTAATTAAGCGATTTTAATTGCATTTGATATTTTATGAGTTGTCAAAAGCTTTAAGGCTACATGCTTTCCAAACTGTTTCGAACAACACAAAGAGCCTAAGGCCAAATTTGAAGCAATTGGCGTAGTACGACATGTGATTTCATTAGCTTCGAAGAGGGATTATTCGATATGAGTGTGCGAAATATTGCGAGTTACTCGTTTTGAGTGTGTTTTTCATCAAATTGGTAACAACAAAAAAAACCTTTTCTCCCTCATTTTTTGTTGTTTCGCCTTTTTTCAAATTTATTTATTTTTTTTTTTTTGAAAGTATAAAAATTTGTAGTACTCTTATTGGATTTGGCGTAGGGATAAGAGAAGTGTAGTTAGAGGGTACATAGAGGATTTGAGCATGGCAGCAGCATAGAATATCCGATTAAATTACAATCACTTGGCGGGGGTAAAAGCAAGAGGGATCAAATGAAATAGGGATAGTGTGTGTATGTGCATGAGCTCAAGGAGTAAAAGTGCCACTGAAGTGCAGTAAGCGTGGTCATAGTTAAAAAAAAATTCCTTAAACTCGAATTTGTCTTGAAGTGCACGTGCGGGTGTGTGAGCTAAAGTGGGTGTGGTCCGGGACGCAGCCAAGGAAAAACTTTTTGGTGTACGCAAGTAGGGAAAATAAATCAAATAATTCAATTTAAAGTTAAACTTATTTTCGTATTAAAAACGAAAATCAAATAGAAGAAGATAAAACAGGATCAAGCAGTGGCTGGTCATAGCATACAGACCAAAGTAGTGGGCGAGTGGTTTCCGAGAAGCAGCATGTGTGTCCTGCAATTGCGCACAAATCCTTCTTTTTTTATATTTTATTTTTTATTTTCATTCGTTGCATTCTAGTTGCACGGAACCAGGCATGTCCTTTGCCATTGCAGTCACTTGTTGTTGTAGCTGCCAGGACAATGAAATTATTTGTCATCATCGTTGTCGTGCATCGCTCGTTGGTCTAAGTAGACCGACTCTCCAAATGCGCAGTCTCTTCTTTCCACTTCCTGGCTTTTGGCTTACTGGAGTAGCAGGTATTTATTTGTGTGTGTGTGTGTGTGTGTGTTTATTGGAAACTGTACAGGATATTAAGCGGTTTTAGTTTGTTTCGTTGTGGTTCTTGTCAAAGTGACTTTTGGTAATTGTAGTACTGGCCCGCAAGTTTTACAGTGACTGCCGCGCTTTTCGGCTTTGATGAGTTTGAGTGCGTTCGGTTATATAGACAGATATATTTATTTATTGGGATCTGAAATTTTTTGGTTAAGTTCACTTTCTGAGAATTTAGCGATTGTTATGTATGACTTGAAGATGGGAAGCTATCTGGGCGCAAAGGTATTCCCTGGATATATAGATTGTTATCTTAGCGTATCAGCTCTTCTTCGATTCTTCAATTCCATATAAACAGGCTATATTTACCAATGTTATCTGATTGCCAACCAGCTAAAAGATCAGCAGTAGACTTTATGTACTGTGAACAAGTACAGCTCACTGGGGATGTCCATTGCCGGAGGTTTTCTTCCTGAAACAAAATGCTCCAGTTCAATGTCTCTGAGAGGCCAAGCATAATTTGGGGCTGTGAAAATAATGCTTAACTTTAGCTGACCAGAAGCAGGTTTTTGTGAAAAGTCACGGGCACCACAACAAGTAAATCTGTCGATAGCCTGACATTTGTGTATCTGTTATATGAAGAGACATCATATCAACTAATTGAGTAGCCTTATCCCTAATTGAAATAACATTTTTCGAAGTTATCATTCGTTCTCGTAAGAGTGTTTTCATTAAAATTTGCTGTAATTGGTCTTCGTACCAACTGAGAGAAAAGCATAACAACATTTCGCTAAAAGAACAAAAATAACGCCCTTACGACGCCTATTTGAAGTCGATCCGGCACACTTGGCGTTTGGCCGCAGCACGCGATTTTGCGGTCTATGTCGACTTCAACACAAGTGTTTTTCACTGCCACACTCACACACACGCACATAGCCACAGACGGTACCAACCAAGTGAACGAGAGTAGGAGCGACCTTTTTATTGCTCATACGCTGCGTGTGCGCAATGAAATGGCAAAGAAAATAAAAGTCCTGATACACACTTGCAGTGCTCGTATAATATTCTTTGGTGTTCTTTTTTTGTTTTGTTTTGTTTTTTTGTGGTGCAGTTAGAACAAAACTTTTTCCTCAACATGTTTGAGCCTGGCCAGTAATCAACGCCACTGTTGAAGTCGTGCCTTATCACACGCCAAGCAGTGTGAAGCGAATAAAACCATTTAAAAAAGCGCTTGAGTATTCGGCATTTTGCAGCTCGTTTTCAAATTCGTAGCTCAATGAGATGCTTACACGTTCGCACCTACATCAAAAATAAGGAAGAAGGAAACTTTTTTGTGTGGGGGGGAGGCGCAAGTTTGATGATTTCTGCCTATTGAGATGCGGTGAGCGTTGAGCGACTGAGGCAAAAATTTTTCCGACTTTCAAGCGAAATTCATTGTATGCGGAAATAAATAACAATGGCTTAAGGAAAAAAAAAAGATGAGGAAGAAGAAAAATTGCGCCCAAATTCAAATAACAATTTTCATAATCGAAAACGTGACTGTAATGTTGAGCATTTTTCTAGACAAGCGTGACGACCTTCGTGTTTGACTATGCTACGGATTGGCATGTTACATTAAAAAAAACAAACAAAAAAAAAAGAAAAAAGAAAAAAGCGCGACCACAAGCATGCCCCTGCATATAGACATAGCTCCATCTACAATTCTCTTAAATCATTTCATTTAATTTCATTTTGCATTCTCAGCGTAGCATGCTGATCCTTAACGGTTTTCGTCATATATTTAAAATATTTGCGTTCTTGTTCTTGTGTATCTACTTGGTACTATGTTTGTCGCATGCCAATAATTTGTTGGCTTAGAAACCTGCCAACACTGAAGTAAATTAGATGCGTCACTTAGCCAATTTATACGCACTCGAGTCAAACGCACGTCAGACCCAAACAACTAAATGTGAAGCAGTAAAGCACGTTTTTGCATTACAATATGAAGGCTGTTTGTGCCTTTTTTTTGGGGCTATAATATATTTATTTATGCCTTCATTGAAACTGAAATAAATGTGTCATATTCATCAAACGCTTGACAATTTATTTTATCACTGAATTTGTCCCTAACACCAAGCCACGGTCAAAACTGTTACTATTAAATTTCGAACAAGGCCCCCTCCATCGTCATCGCTATCACAATTTGAAACCGGAAATGCGTAGTTGGTAAATATTTAAATTGTATTCCGTAATGAAAATTTATGGCAAATAAAGCAGAGGTAGTCACGTTTGCTTACCACACGATTTGGTCAACATAAATTTGCCATTGATGGTTGGCTGTTCGATATGCCACTTTCTATCTTCGTTGTTATTGAGTGGCGTTAATAAATAAAAAACATTACATTTACATTTACATTATCTAGGCTGCCTTTCTTTTAAACAAATTTCTTATTTCTGTTGAGCGTCCATCAAATATTTAATTGACTTTCTCATTGAGACGTGATAAAGTGGTTTGCTCATTGCATGTGTAGATGCTTCTCAACAGTACTGCGAAGAGTATGAAAAACGGGTTTAAAGACATATTCGAGTCCCCATCGGAATTATTTGTTGGTTTGAATAACAAATGTCTACTCTACATAAAACACGCACGCATTTGAAGCTCTTCAACACCTACCAATTTTCCTTAGTAGAATGCGGTGGGCTGCGGCTTGACTTTGGGTCTTAGTTACGCATACATTTCTCTCCACTCCCAAGTCCACGCCAAACCAAATGCTGCACTTTGACAAATTTGCATAGAACCGCTTAATTATTCATTTAATCCAAACAATTCAAGTGACGCACACAACCGCAAAGCGACACAATTTCTTGCAAGCGTCTCAGCCAAACCAGACGATTCATCTTAGCGTTGAGCGCTGCTCATTAAACCCCGACTAGGGGGAGGATGGAACTAAGGCTTGTAGTGGTTCTGGCACTATGGTTTTTGAAGGCAAAATCACATTACACATAAATTAGTGAGCATTTTTCAAGCTCACAAGGCGTCAAGCATTAAACGAGAACATTTTGTCAGAGTTTGCTGAGAGCTTCGCACCCCGAAATTGATCAATTGTCTTACGAGTAGTGGCACATGCGTTGGAATTTGTGTAGTGATGGAAAACTAATTAAAGGTTACATGTTTTAGACAATGAGAGTTCGTTGAAATTCAATTGAATTATGTGGAACTGTGCTAAAGTACGTGAGAGGGTGTATGAGGGAGTGGCAGATACAGATAGTTGCAGATGGGATGCTTTAGCAGCGGCTCAGTTATTGTGAGTTGAGTAAACAATAGCTGAGCTACATAAACAATCATAACACGGACAGCAAGATGAGAATAGAATAGAAAGTTGGTAGGCCGTGAAAGGGTTAGAAGAAATGTTGGAGAGGAAATAATAGAACAAGCAAAACGAGGAGAACGAGCAGAACGAGCTACGTGCAACAGACTTTCGCTCATTGACTGATATATGTCACTGTGCAGCAACTTGTGGCAAGTTGTCGTGTGTGAAGATTGGTTCGCATTCATTGCTGATGGTTGCGGGTAGTTGCTGCTAGGGACTGCCATCATCATTTGGACTTTGCCACGTTCAAGCATTGTTTGTTTGTGTCGACTGCGTGTCTTATGCCTGATGAGCAACACCCTTGGGGCATTAATGTTATTTTCATAGCAGTGTGTTTCTTTTACTTCATATACATACACATGTATACACGTACTTTGTTATTTGCTTTAAATTCAGACATAATAAAAACGACGATAATTGCAGTGATAAATGTAAAGTTTTCTGTTACGCCTTTGCTCCTTTCGTCCTTTTCAGTCACTCTGCTATTTGTTCAGTTTTGTTGTGGAAAGTAATAATACGAGTGTAATTATTATACGCAAGCGTGCAATGACTTCTACACACACATACATTGATAAGCACATACACGAGCAAGCATACACCTAGAGACAGAGGGATACACAGGGTGCACTCTAGCCATGGCGGAATTCGAAGTGTTTGGTTAAAACAACAAAGCATTCTGGGAAGTATTTTTTAAGTGTGTTTATTTAACTCAGTCTGTTTGTGTGGGTCAAAAGTTGTAAATAAAATTTGGCCCGCTTGCTGTTGACCGATTGATCTGAAATTTGGTATACACCTGTGGTTCTGATGACAATAAAAGAATTTTTAAATTTTTTCCTATTGACCTCAATAAACGATGTTTTATCTATTCAACACTATGGACAACTTTGAATTGTTCTTGGAGCGGACATAGCCTAAGCGATGGAATTGGTCTGAATCAGATTGTCTTAGAATTCCAAAAATTTTTTCTGAAGTTATCTCAATCTCAAATATGACATCAATAACACTTGAGAGACTTCACGGCTTTGGCTTTGATTTGAATCTGTTCTATATCATTTAGCATTCACTCACTCACTCCCTCACTCACCACGTCACTTACTCATTTTTAATCTAATGGCACATTTAAATTATTTACAGTTTTGTGCTTTTATGCATAGAAATGTAATTTGTATGCAAAATAAGCCAGGCCTGCCTTTCGATTGGCTACAACAAGTGAAAATGTCTGTGCACAGATACGAAAGTATCTACAGCAGCAGCACAGGCCTTTTCGGGCTCACTTTCAGTCTCCGTTTTGGGCTCAACACAAGCACTCACATTTACATGCTAAATAGCTGCTTGAATAAAGTCATTGATGATACTAATTCCCGCCCCGAGGTATGCCTTAAACATCTTTACCACTAACTTCAATTCATTGGAGGCACACAAAAATACAAATTTGATTTGGTATTGTCTTCGTTAGTATGAGTGCATCCAAACTCACACAGACCTGAAGTGTGCATGCACTTCTAGCAACAACTGTGAAGTTATACGAGTATGTAACAGTGTATCTTTCTTTGAGTTTGAGCGCTTTGTGTGCAGTTTTATTTCGTAATTGAATCGGGCATGAAAGCTGACTCTGTTGAGATTTCCGTCTCTTGCATGAATTAGAAATTTGCCCGAGTAGTGGGGTGAACTCGAAGTGTCGTGTCGTGTCGCCTTCTTATCTGATTGCAAATTAATTTTGAATGGATTTGAAGCTTGCAGGAGATGTAGTTAGAATTTTGTGACAGATAGTTTTATGAAATGCTTACAAGATAAGCCGTAGTGGCTGCAGACAAATGTTCTATTAGCAGAGATTGTGGCTTGAAGATTTTAGGGTCATTTCATTTGTGAGACTGGTTACAATTTCGAGTTAAATGCACGCTTAAATATCCAAAACAGCCATGTAATTGTGTAATTTTACTACCAAATTTGAGTTGAGTCCTTCGCACACACATTCTCTGCCACCAAAATTGTCGTGAAAACAATTGGGAAAACTTTCGCTACGTAAAAGTGCCAGAGTGTCATGAGTTTGTCTTCATCTACAATACCTCCTTCGACCACATTCTTCTATTTCCATTGCGTCCATGCCCACTGACGTATCTGTTCTACTTGTAAATTGCTCACAAATTAGTTCAAGTTGAAGCCAGTTTATGACTAACAATGAGCCGTCTCAATGTGCTCCCCAGCCAAGTGAGCTCGTATCGTTCTCGTGTGCTGCTCCTCCTACTGTAGATGCTGCTGCTCCTGAACTTTGTGCTCGAACATGTGCAGCTTGGCTCAGCATCATCCAATTGGATCGCATTGAAATCGATTGGCACTCATGGCGAAAGTTTTCGTTTGAAAACGAGTTTCGTGTCAGCAGATTTGCTAATGATGCTGATACTTATGCTGATACAGAAGACGATTATTATGAAGATGACTAAGAAGGCGAAGGCTAAGATGATGATGAGTCAGGCGTTTAAAACTTTCAATGAACTTAAAGCCTGTATTTGTTTTAAGATGTGAGAGTTTGGCATTTTGCGAATGGAGCTAATAAAATTGGCACATGTCGTGAACTGAATTAAAGAGGTTATTTAGAATGGAACTTATTAAAAACTTGTATATGAAAATTCAAATTCAAATGAAATTTAGAAACAACATTGTCTTGGTCTCACCGTGTATTTTAATGTTGTTAAAAATATTTTTAAATAAATAAATAACTGGTTCTTTAATTATAAATAAATTCTGAGCACGTCACTCAGGTCATAAGTACTTTTGACATGAGTATTTACCAACACTAGCTTTAATAAGAGAGTTTTTACTAAGGAAATCGGCAGCGTGTTGTAAGCGAAAATTCAAAAAATTTTACTTAAACTTTTGGATAAGTTGGCGATGTACGACGAATATGCTCGTGTGATTCGCTCGAGCAAATGAACTAAATTTGAAATTTTACCCGAACATCGGCTCGTCAACACCGCCACACACGACGAACATGTCATGAAAAATCTGCAAATCATAGGAGAATGTTCGACGTGTATGGCTAGCTTCAGCGATATATTGATTTAATGCTACTAAATTAAAATTCTGTTGTCTTTATTTTGAGAATTACTTGAGTAAACTGATATTTCTATTAACATAGAAGTATTTAGCTAAAGTTATTTATAGAAACAAACTTCTGCTTAAAATAAACTGTTATGATTTCCCAATATTTTAAGCAGCACTGTAAAATAATTTCTTTTATTCACCTAGTGACGGCATAAGGAACACTCTGACATGAAACATGCTCTGCGTTACTCACGGTTATTCGTAGTAGAACTTCGCTTATGCTTTGCTTCAATGAAAGTTGTTACACGAACGCTTACAACGACGAGCATTGCTTCGGGCGTATGCGTTTTTCTACGAACGTTCACACAATCTCGTGGCATCGCGCACTTCTACATTCTATTTCTGAGTTACGCGTGCATTTGAACCTCCGACAACATGAAACATTTTAGGTTGTGCTGCTCTGACTTTAATGAGAAACAATTCAACTTTTATGTAGAGAGTATGCGCTTTTGAGTGAGCGAGAGAGAGTGTTGAGAGAGCGCGTTGTGCGTTGTGAGTGCATAATGGGTACTTCTCATCGTTTGTTACAATGTTCGTTGCATTGCTCATCGTCTTTTTTCTTGTTGTTGTTGTTGTTTTGTGGTTGGTTTCACTCGTCGCTCTCGGCGAGGATGTTTCCTTTTATTCGCTTTTCTTTGGCATCAAAGTCAGTCGTCGTCGTCATCGTTGTTGTTCTCGTTGTCGTTGTTGCTTTCGTTGCTTCCGGTAATTTTCGTAAAACCAGGTAATAAGGAGAATAAAGCTTTTAGTCGCTGTCGGTTGTTGGTGCTGTGCGGTTAAAAGTGTGAATGGTGTATTTTCAGAGGTGCGCGTGATTCGATCGTGAAAAAGAATAAAGAAGGTGTAAAGACAAGAGGTTGATTAATCATTGAACTTGAAGCATTTCAGAGTTGAAAAAAAGATGAACTGTCAAACAGAAACACTGTAAACTCACAATAAAACGCAAAAACTAAAAAAAAAAAAAACAAAATAATAAAATTAATAACTGTAACTTTTATTGCAGCAAAGGCCAAAATAACAATCTGATTACAACAATAAAAATTTAAAAAAGCAAATTGCTTAACGTTCGCCTTTTATTGCTACTTACTTCACCGCCATAACAAAAAAAGTATCTAAACACGTATATCTTTATTTCATCACTTCCGCTTGGTGTGGTCTGCGACATTCGTTTCTAGCCATTTTCTTCATAACTTTATATATTTGCATTAATACGGTAAATGCAGTTTTGTGCATGTGGCTCGGTGTGCGTGTCTATGTGTCTGTGCCGCAACGTTTGACAAATTAAAATGCATAAATTATGAATGAAAGCAGCGTTACGTGCGTGACAACTAATAATTTGTTATTATGATGGCAGCGTTGCGACGCGAAATACTTGTATAAGAACTGGAAAGAATAAGCTGAAGCAGAAGTTGAAGTTGAAGAGAAAGAAACGTTCTTGAAGAATAACTGCAAACGCGTCCATTGCCGGCTGCGGTAGACTTTGTTTCTCCTTTGTTAACGATGATGGCAGCGACGTTGGCAGCACCGGCAACGTTGCCACTCATTCGCGGTTTGTGTTTATTACAAAGCCTGAATGAGTACTTTGGTGAAAAACAACACAATCAGCGCAACGCCTAACGGTTCAATGTAGACATTAAGAATTATTATGAAGGACATTTCCAAATAGTAAGAATTAACAATTTCAACGTTGCTTTTTGAACTCAATTTGATTTTATTTTTTTTTTTCTGCTCATTTTGCTTCAGGCAATTTTTTTTGTTTGGTTTGGTTTTGTCCCAATTAACTTTCACTTCGCATTTGTTGCGCTTGCGGCATTTTGGTTTCCTTTGTTTTGCGTTGCTCTATTTTTTTGCGTGTGGCCTTCAACTTTTTGCTTTGATTTTCATGACTTTCCCTTTTTTGGGTTTATTTTACTCTTTACACTTTCTGCTGTTTCATTTCCGTACAATTTGCATGCCATTTCAACGTACTTTAAATAACTTATTGGTCAAAAGAAGATGTGGTAGAAGACAATTCTAAAGGGCATTTCAATGCCTATAGAGTCACTTCAAAAAATCGTCAATCGAACCTATGTGAACTGCGCGTCAACCCTACGTTGTATCATTGTTTACCCTATAGTCTTTAGCGAACCGTCAAATGGTAATTGTTGTTGTTGCGCCTTTAACCCCTTTGACTTGCGTCGAAAGGTTGACTGTCTTATCTGCGTGCAATTTTCACGTAAATTTTGCCAGCTCGTTGACTAAGACTTATTTAAAATATCTACTTACATACCTTTAAATGGTTTTAGCCCTTTTTCCTGTAAGTACATCAAATATGCTGAGTGTCGTCTAAATTATGTACCACCTTATCAAATATCAGTCGACTTATTTGTGTTCGTTTTACTTGCCTTGGAGTATATTTGTATTAATTAGTTTTCATAGGGCTTCAAATAAGTCTGTGTATTTAGTTCTACATCCGCAAAAACTCTGTCCACTTCTATAGCTCAACACATTATATTAAGCTCCGAGTGGGTAGAATTTACTGCGAAAGGCAACCTTTCGTGGTATATTTTTCGTCATGTTCCTTTTTCCTATTTACTCGCCTACATGTTGTCATAATTTTGTCATAATTTTGTCATAATTTTGTCGCTTGTCCAGTTAAAATTGAGAGCCTTCCAATTCGCACCAACTCACAAATAGACTTTTGCTTTTATTATCTCTAAAAAGAACTTATTATTTTTGCTTTTCAATTTATTTGTCATTTCAAATTATTTCCAGATGACCCAATTTAATAGAAATTAAAACTGCTTGTACCCATAATGGGAATAAAATTCTCAATTTTGTCTGTTCGTAGTTGCGAAATAATACTCAGTAATAAAAATAATAATAATAAAAATAATCAGAGTCGTTCAGAAAAGACTTTCTTGGTCATTGTGCGCACTCGAATCGTATTCACCTCCGTTCAGTTCGATTCAGTTCAGCTCAGTGGAGTCACGGTCAGTCCTTTTCCGGTTGCCTCGTTGCTACACCCACTCACTTACTCACTCATTCACTCATGCCAACTGGTGCGCCACGCTTATAGCAACTATACGAGCGCATTCAATATAACGACGTGCATTTTCTCTTGTCCAACTGTATCTCTTTCAACATTTGAAACTTTTGACTACTCTGACCGCCATTGCATTTTACCTCCTTCAACATCATTCAGCAGGTCTTCTGTATTTCTATTTTCTCGTGTGTTGTTTGTCGTTGTTGTTGCTGACCCACATTGGAGTCAGGTGTTTTCGAAAAGTTTGTAGTCAACCTTATGATACATTCAACTTTAGTTGGGTACACAACTCTGCGTACGAGTATATGTAATGCAATGATTACAGCCATAAAATTTCATTGAAATGATGACTACTTCACGTGAAGTGCTGCGCAGTAAAGTTAAAGGGTCTTAAAAAGTTTCAAAATTTAATAATGCGAAAAGTATAGTGAAGGTCATTAATAAAGAACAAAGAGAGAATTGATTCTTATCTGGAAGCATCCGGCTGAGTATGCCACAACTTTGTACTTTGTACCCGCCTGCTTTATTGGGTGGTTCAAGCTATGTAGATGTGGTGCAAGCCCATGCGATTTTCTCATATCAAGTCTTTACTGTACTCTCTACATCAACATTGCTTTAAGCTTCTCAGGTCGACTGGTGCTTAACAAAAACCTTAGCAAGTAACCGAGCAAGAACGAACATATAGACACATTTGCATATTTAACAAATACACACAAATTACATCAAATTCTTGCAAGCGTATCACTTTGCCACAATTGCCATACGCAACACATAATACACACACAAGGCATTCACAAGTACAATATATACTCGTAGTGTAATAAACACCCAATAAAAGCTCAACATGCATTAATTAATTATGCAGGCCCTTTGTGTGTTGCTTTGTCTGTCTTTCCATCTCATTCTTCTCACTGTGTTGCTTTTGCCGCCTTACGAAGACCATTGAGATGTAAACCGAAAATTTGAAACTAAAGCAAATTCATGCTCGTATACAAGGACCAAGGCAAGTCAGTTCAACCAGCAAAGCTCAGAAGCAAAGCAAAGTTTTCAATGGTTTTCGGCAAATTTTACGCAAAATGCAAAGTAAGATGAACCACTTTAAATAATGATAATATAGGAGTGTGCGTGTTTAAAAACAGGATACGTGTGTACCCAAGGTGCTTGGATTATGCATGACTTTTATTGTAATTAGGAAACATGACTTTCTGTTGGTTTCACTGAACTCTGAGTTGAATTTGAACTATGAAAAAGCGTAAGACTGCAAACGAGGAAACTATGTAAGCGAAAACTGTAGCACACTTTGCAGCAGTGGCTTGTTTAATATTATTCGATGCACTCGTTGTCCACTGAATATGTTTTTTGGAGTTTTGAGCCTCATCTGTATAACTTTAATTGATTTTATGTAAATTTGGCAAACCACACAGTTAAACCATAGAATAAATATAGGCTTACTGCTTACATTTTCTGTCGATATCTCTCATTGCATGGTATATCACTCATTCATTAACACAATCACGTGACGTCCGTGTCTAATGAGCGCCTTTTGTCACCACTCAGTAATTAATTCGTGAGTAGATTTTTGTCTAGGTGGTTTATTGGAGTGCCTTGCAGCTTTAAGTTGGCGTTCATAAAATAATTCAATTTACTTTCGTGTAATATGATTAAATGATTTGAGGGTTTATTTGAGACCATCTGACTAATTGAAATATTTTCTACTCTGCAGCTACAAGACAAAAGGAAACTGAGGAAAAAGTATACAAGCTCAAATTGAATTAAACAGCAGAAAACAAATAACGCTTGTCATAGAGCTGATATCTCAATTAATTTTGCGTGTAAAACTTCTTAGATAAATCGCAGAGTACATTCGTGTAACAAGCACACTAAGCGGTGGCAACGCAAAAGGAAGAAAATTTATTACGCAAAAAATAAACGAAAAGGAAAATAACAGTCGCAACAAGAAGCACAACAATTTGAAACGTCTGTGTACTAGAAAATTCCAAAAGGAATTGAAAAATTAACATTCCTCACACACCCATTCAAACAATTGGGTAGAAAAAGGAGATACAACAGCAACAGTGAAAGGATACGCGCACTGGCGCAGCTCCTGAGGAATATTAATGCAAGTAGCAGAATGATTAAAACAACTACAACATCGAAACACAGTGTAAGAATGTGCAACGTCAAAATAGCGCGCAACATGGTGTGCACTTCCGTTGGCCGCGCTAATGCCACAAGCGGAAACGGAAGTGGCCGAATGTGCAACTGGCTGCAATTCTACGTTTGCGTGCTCAGCTTTGCATGCAGTCTCGGTAAGTGTAAAATACAAGCGAATTTCGAGTGCAGTCCTAGAAAATTTTGTGTGTCATCATTTTTGTTGCATACTTACAAGCATTGCGGGTGTTTACTTAATACATTAAACTTGGCAAGCGTAGCTAACGAAAGTTGTTCCCTTCCTCTAATCTTAAAATATTTGTAATAATAAGATTAGTTAACAGAGCAAACACAAGTGTGTCTGTTTTGTTCTCGCTGTCTTGGAAAGTTTTCATTTTTCTTATAAAAGAGAGAGAGAGAGAGAGAGAGAGAGAGAGAGTTTTTAGCACAAGTCTTTGTGGCATTTCTTATTGCCAAACTCAAAGCAAAAGTTTTTCTGTTTACTAGTAATACAATTTTCTTATTTAAAGCAATGCAATCTTTTCAGTAGCATATTTTGGGGCGCGCTATAATTTCATTGAAAAGGTCTACTAGCTACCATGGAGTTACTTGAACTAAGCACGCCTACTGATTATTAATTAAGTTGTTCGACAACCGAGAAATATGGCTATAAATCGTTTTGTATAATGTACGCAATTTAAAGCAGCCTTTTAGGCGCACATAAATAGTTTTCAAGCAAAATCTAAAAACACATAAGCAACCGAGTCGAATTACGCGTAACTTGAGTCAAAACGAGTTGAGCTAAGCTCAGTTGTGTTAAGTCAACTAAAACCGTACCCAGTCAGTCAGACAACTCGAAATTGTTTGAAGTATTTGCGTTGGCAACTTTCGAGGAAAATCCGCCACTAAAATCCTTCAAAGTGCATAGGCATTTGAACTCAGTTCACTAGTGCCCGACAGCGTTGTTGCGAATGCTTTCACTGTGAATTGAAAACTTTGAACTTGTTTGCTGTTGGCGAAGTAGTTCAATGCGCTAATGTACACTTGGCTTGTGGTTGCTTTGGTTGGTGTGCTTGGTGGCGTTGCCAGAGGCAGATAGTTGTCGCTGTAATAAACAACTTTGCTTTACTTATTTTTAATTAAGTTCATAAACTACTCACTTTCAAAATGACAGAATGTTCTTTGCAATTATTCGCGCTCTCTTTGCATCAATAAATATTCAATATTTTTACAGCTAAGCCATGCTTACTTTAGCTTGCCTAACAAATATTTGCACAGCTGCTTATTTCTCTGGTCAGTTCTCAATTAATTAGCAACTGTTTTTAGTATAAATGAAACAATTTTTATGATCTGCATTCATATTGTCGTTTGGCTTTTATTGCCTCACACGACTCTGGGAGAACATTAAATTCTAGATTTTGCTGAAGAGCAACGAACTGAAGTACTGAATTGTTCAAAGTTGTAATACTAATATTTTTGCAAAATAGATCAATCACTCATTTATTTTATAAGGCCTCTTAAAATTATAGTCGTGACAATAAAAATTATAGTGCTTGTCATTAAAAAGCTATTTGGTTTCTATGTTTGGCTTCGAAACAATACTGATAGTCCGCCAATATTTACACAGTTGTTGCGACTCGACGTTCATTTGAAGCTTGCAATTTTTCATATATATATAATTGTTCACAATAAGATTTAATACTTAGTTCAACTCGTAGATATTGAATATGCGGATTATCAAAGTGTTATTTTCGCCAGTGCTTATTGGTTCTATTGTCTTAGTGTCGGCTGCAGCGCAAGTCGGAAACTGGAGAACATCAGACGCTCGTTCAGGTTTAAACCATAACGATGCCTTAAGGACTGGTATAAGTGGATTAAGCCCCGCCGATAATTTACATTTTTTGTTCTTTTCTTGTGTGCTTCGTTCACCGCTGTGCCCATATTTGAGCACAGGTGCTACAACAGTGACAACAAAAAAGCCGGATATTTCTGATTACTATGATTAAAACGGAGATATTCTTAAAAGCTGAGAAATGTGTTAAATAAAACTTGCTCTAAGATAATATTGCTTAGAGTTTTCGATTGTAGTGTAATCAATGGCAGAGGGCTTATATGATTATAGGAGAACACTCCTTCACCTTGAAAGTATGTAGCTACAAACATACAATATGAACACTTTTAGAAGTCATTGGCAGACTTAAAGAAAGAGCTAGTTACTCAACGTAATAAGTATACTTCATTATTAAAGCAGCTACTTCTCATATAACTTAATTACTCATAGCAAATATTTGTGGAGCAATACTTTTCAGACATTATGTCCAAAAAAATTACCCGGTGTGTAACTTCAGACTACTACAAAAACTTTGTTCTCCTTCACAATTTTCATTTCCGCTTGACTACTTTTTTGTTCTGCTATCACTTTAGCAACTCACATTGACACATTCATTATTTTAATCGCAAACTTTTGACTTAATGTGTCTCTACTTGTTTTCATGTTTATTGGTAATAACACTTGCTCAAATTAAATCACGAAAATGTGATTGTCTGTGCCTAGGCGCAACGTCGACCGTCAAACTTCCGCCTAGAGTGCGTAGCGAAAGTGGCGTCTGCCATAGACTTCCTACAATTCCGTTTCATATGACACTTGTTGTTGTGTTGTGCTTATTTCGACAACTTCCTATCGAAGTTTCTGGTATGCCCATGCATCAGTATTTAATTAAATAAATAAATAGACAAACTTCTGGTAGAAAAGTCTCAAATAAAAGAAAAAAAGTGAAGTAAAAGGGAGAGCTTCGAAACAATTTTGTTCGACTTTTCCTGGACGTGTTTGGAAAGTTTTTTGCTCTTCATCGAACGTTTTCACTTGAATGCGAGCAATAATTTTTTACACACTTCGCAGCACTTTCACTTTGCACGTCCAATGCTTTCACAATAAGGTCGTAGAAATAATTACCTGGGAATACAGCGCGCCGCTATGGATGTGCGTGTTGGTGTCTAGACTATAAAAGTATTATAACATTCCAATATTTTTTTATGCTTTAGTTTATTTAAGCACGAGACAAAGTCTAGCGTAGATAAAAATCGCATTTATTTATTATGAAGTCACGTACACGTGCCGCGCTACTACGAAAGGTGTGCAACAAAGAACAAAAGAGAGAAGAAAAAAAGAAAATTCTTACGAAAATTGGGAAAAGTGCTTAAGTGAAGGAAAAAATTGAAGCATTTGTTTTACGTCATGATAGCCAATAAGCTGAAATGTAACTAAGACAAAAAATAACTGAAATTTAAAGCGCTCACGCACGAAAGCATGCTACAACTCTTTAATGATTATGTTGTAGTCGTTCCATTAAATACATGAATATTCAAATAAAAAATTAGGTAGAGTAAAGAGAATTAAATTAGAGGGTAAAAGTTCGCTAAAAAACTGTCAAATTCATAGTTTGCCTCTTTCCTCTCAAAATAGCTGACGAAAAGTATGCTTTACCAACTAACTTAGGTAGTAGTTTTGACTGTTCGGTATACCACAAACCGATTGATTTGCGTAATAATTGATGTTGATGGTCTTTGGTTTTGGTTCAGTAGAATACCAAAAGTATGTAGCAAAGAAGCGCCTAATGGTATACTAATGAATTTTGAGCAAATGAGTGATTGAATCAGTGGTGTGCTTGAGTGCGCTTTCATTTTAATTTTATTATTACAACAATGGTCATATAGTTTGTGGCATATAATTGATATTTTAATTAGTGTTGAGTTCTACTTATGAGCGCATATCAGTTTATGTTTGTTTGACCTGGAATTGATGGTTCGTGTTATGTAGCTTAGGCTGGCACATATTGCTTGCTTTGTTGAGTTGTTTAAATAATGGATTTTGTAATATAAGTCAATGAGCAGCAGCCATTACGACAGTGAAAATATGTGCAAGCAAATATGCAAATATGCTGTTGTTTGTTGAAATTACATTGTATATTCGTATTTGTTGTAATAAATGCATACATTAAAGCGCTGAAAAGGTTTGCATAACTTTTGACTCCAACGACATTCTTTGTAGTCGGAACTCTATGGAATTTCGAAAAATTGCTAGGAATAATAACACAATTCAGTTGATAGCAGCAGTTCAGCGAACATAGCTTTTGCATAGCATAGCATAGCGTAGCATATTTATAGGCGCAAGCATAAAGTGAGGTCGGCAGGTTAACTTGGCATGAAGGAGAAAGCATTGACGCAGTGTTGGAGTTATGCGAAAGTAGGAGACAAACTTCCGTTGCTGATTGCAGATTAAGCACGTCGCTTGTCAAGTGGGTTTCGATTCGATGTGCTTTGATCGTGGTAGGTTTGGTGAGATGATGTGAGAGAGGTTGAATTGCAAACAGGGTTGTTGCAGGTGCAGACACTTTACTTGTGTCGGAAAATGTTCTACAACGAGTCGAACGAAAATGCAAAACGTTTATTTGCTCAAGGGCTGACATCTGGTATCTGGTAACTGCGTCTACCGCTGCTACTCGTACTGCCGCTTTGATGCGTTACGAGGTGGTGTGATTTGTGGCCAGGCAAGTCGGGACGTACCATGTAAAGATGAGATGCGTTCGAGAGTAATCGAGTTTTTGCGTTACGATATCGATTGACTCAGCGGATGTGAATACATGACAGCCGACAAGAATGTAGACAAGCTAGCATGCAGATAGGCACTCAGGCAAGCAAGCAAACAAGCATATCAACTGTGCCAAATCATATTTCGCCTGCAATGATGTGCGGCATGGGTTGGTGTAGAGTCAGGGGTTGGTTTTGCAACATTGCAGTCATACTTCATTTTCCCCATTTTTCCCACTTTTCGGATGCCAAGCAGGCAGTGAAGCAGGCAAGCGGTGCTAGGTTGAGATAAAAAGGCATTTGCCAACGCATTAGGCAACTTTAAGGACTACGCTATTGTGCCCGTAAAATTTGCTTACAGCATAGCTGAGTCGAGTTAAACACTTTGGCTTTTTTTTTGTGCATATTTTCTAACAAATTTATAGTGGCTGCCAATAAATTTAATTGGAATGCAGTTACGGAGCTGCAAACACGAAGAAATTTAAACAAGATTTTTTGTAAAAATCGTTTCGGCACTATGTGGCCCAGCAGGAAGAGAGAGGAGTAGCAGACGGAGTATAGTTACTCAAAATAAAAGAGCTAGCTAAAAATCTCTTTACTCTGTACAATTTACAGAGAATACTCAGTATTTATAAAACAGAACTTCATTGTTTGCTCGAGTAACAAAAGTTGACCAAAGCCAACTAAAATAAGAGAAATACGAGTTCAAAAATGAAGCAACAAATCCACAAGTACGGAGCATAGTTTAGCTCAGCTCAGTAGTACTTAGTTGTACCAAGCTCATTGGCACATTCTAATGAATGAAGGTTAGCAAATATTTGAAAACTTTGGCATGAAATTAGCTCACAGCCAGCAGCAGAATGTGCCAATTGTAGATGAGTTGGTGTAGTTTGGGGGTTGTTGGATTTTAATAAAAAAATTAAATGGAAAACCAGCTCATCAACACGTTGATAATTTGCTGTAAGCATTTCATTGCTTGTGAAAATTGAAAAGTTTTCTTAACTTTGGCTTGGCACTCTTGATTTCTGGTGTGTTGCGAATTGTGAGGACTGGTAGGAGTGGTTATGGAAGGATGGTCGTAGAGGTTGTTGAAGGCAGGTTGTTAGTGGTGCAAAAGTAAAGTGTTAAAAAGTTGAAGGAGTTAAGAAAGTTCAGAGTGCCATTAAACAGAATTAAGTTTCATAAAGTTTAATAGAGATGCTCAAAAGTATGCAATGAAGCCGCACAAAGTGTACCGAATACTTTTTAAACAAAACAAATGCACAAATCACACAAAGGAATGGCCTCGAAAATTGGCTAACAAAATATAATGGAAATGGGGGAAACAGTTAGCGAAAAAAAGGACAAGCATAGTTGAATAAAAGCTTAAGCGCAAATACAAAACGAAATGCACACACAAAGCGCATTTCTAATAAGAGCAAATGGCAGAATAAAAAAAAAAAAATAAATAAATAAATAAAAATAGGTGAGAGTAGAGCAAACTGTGGAGTAGTTTTGAGGAAAGGAAAAAGTGTAAAAATCTGCTCAGAGCGAGTTTGCGGTGGGAGGTGCAGTGGAAATATGAGCAAATGTGCAGAAACTGTCTGTCAAGTGGAAATGTACACACTCAGTTACACACGCATACACATACAAATTAACCAAATGCACTTCAATCAAACGGCAATAACGGCCAAGCCTTGTTTTGCGCCTAGATGAGGCCTAGTGCAGTTCAGTAGTTGGTGTGTTTTGATGACTTCAGTATGCCGATATGAGCACGTCGAGTAAAGAGTCATCCACTTGCAAAGAACTTAAAAAAAATTTAGTTTTGGTCTTATCAATATGTAATTGTGTATTCCTTTTTGAATGAGCGCACCTGTAAATATGCCATTATATTTCGTTTCCTGCGTAGGTGTGATTTCATGTGTTCAATGTTAGTAATTTGTTGGTTAACAATAATTCGTTAATATTGGAAAAGTTTTTTATTTTATTAAAATTTTTTTATTTTAATTTTCGTGTGTTTTTGCGAAGTTTGCAGTTGCTCTTTCGTTCACCCTACCATCCACAGCGACCAATGACTAATAAACAAAGTAATAATGTGAGTGAGACTTTAATATGTCGCTCCAAGTTCTAATTTAATTCTTTGAAAGAAAAGTTAGAGCGGAAAAAGCGCGCAATGGACACGGCGGGCTGAGTGACACAATTCTATTAAAAGTAATTGCATTGGTTTACATTTTAATTTGTAGCATGCCTAAAATTTTGCTATGCTATTCAGTTTGCTTGTAAAATACTGACGCTGTTAAAAATATTATAGCAAATTTTTGGTACAATCTATTTTAAGTTGCTGACTATTTAATTTAAGCACAGCTCATGTATCATTTAATATTTATATTCCGTTCTCAAATTGTATAGCTTATTTCTCACTTTTGCTTTCGCATCAGGTCTGACCCTATTAAGTAGCGTTTAGGCTTGATAGCTTTCCACCAGCTACGAAAACAACAATAACAAGCAATAGCAAACAACTGCAATAAAAAGTCACTGAAACAAAATGCTTCAAAATGCAATTACTTTGTCCAATAGTGCCAACACCCAAGTGCAAAGCTCCTATAACTTGTAGCCTTGCAGAGACCAAGTCAGAGTCGCTGCCACAGTTTCTTACCGGACGTTCAAATAGCACAAACAATGCGAGTCATTGTGAGCTAGTTGCCCGAAAGTGTGCTTCGATTTTGTTTCTTTTTAATAGCGCTGCAGTAAGTTGTGTTTTTTGGTTTCGCCAAAGTTATTTATTGTCGCTATTAAGTTTTTGTTGCCAATTTTGTTCGAAAAGTTGTGATCCGAGCAAAAGGTAAAATATTTGTGTTTGGTTTTCTATGCCTGCAGAGTGACCTGAGGAAGCTGCAATCTTTCTATCACAATGAGTGTTAGTGTTTCCTTTTATGTAGCTGACTTTGATATTTTCGTATTGTTTCTTTCTTTGAAGAAATTGTCCAAAGCCTTACAATGACTGAAATTCGTATACCGAAGCACATTATGCGTCATGAGGATGCCACACTCGGCTGCAAATTCGACTTGGATGACGAGTCGCTCTACTCGGTCAAGTGGTACAAGGATGGCTTTGAGTTCTATCGTTACGTGCCACGGGACATGCCGCCGGGACAAGTTTTTCCACTGCCAGGCGTTGATGTTGATGTAAGTTTAAGCAGGCGTTTCATGAATTATTCTAATATTTGACACGATTAAAAACAAGGTGAAATATAAAATAGATAAATTTAAAGTAGACCCTAAATTATAGTAACAAACATGAGTTCACCAAAGAAAAGCATAATAGTGGAGGCCATCAATGAAGCCGTACCGTCTTTTGATGCTAACGATGTCGTCAAACGAATCACCTCAGCCATACGTAATCCCGATGTGGATACCAAGGAGCTGAGCTTACGTCTCAAACAAATGCAGAAGCTGAATTTCCTAACAGACATGGAGACAGGCGTGAAATTAAACGGGGCTTTGGAGGAGTTAGGCACGCAGACTATTGTGGGTGGTATGCTGCAAAATCAGTTCGATGAGCTCGAGGTGCAGTGGGCAAGCGAGGAAATTGATCCTTATGGCGATATGGAGGAGGAATACGATGACTATGTGGACAACAGCGTCGAGTTGGAGGGCGACGATGATTCAGAATACGTCGAGGATGAGTCACAAGCGGAAAATACCGAGCACGATGCTCGGGAATTCTTATTCCATTAGAAGGAATGCTTCTTGGGCTAATAATGACGATGATACGCTTAAAACTAAGACACATAACTCATGTAAATTTTTTTTGGTTATAATTTCTTTACTCCTGGCAAATTCCGTATAAAATTCACAATGGTTTCAATGAAATGCAGCTCGTTTTTTCTTGTGTTTGTGAAATGTTCGTTGTCATTTGCTCTTTTGCCAATTTCAGCTGCTCAACTCCACGGACACTGTCGTCGTGCTGCGCCAGGTCAGTCTGCAGTCGACGGGTCGTTATCGTTGTGAGGTTTCAGGCGAGGCGCCTTCGTTTCAGACAGTTTCCGGTCACGAGGACATGATTGTTGTCGGTAAGTACATCGTGCCAGCGAAGATTAATTGCAGCAGGACCAAAGCGAATCCTTGGCACGCATGTGAAAAATATTTCAAATTTATTTCTTTTTTGATTTTGGCTCAGTTGTGTGTGAGCACACAAGCGATTTACAAATTCTCGAGATAAAATCTCGTAGACGACAAATATATATATAGAGTCATATGCCAACAACAACAAGCAGAGTTCTTGTAAATAGAAGAAGAACAACGAGTTAATGGCATATGAAAAAACGGTTGCCAAACAGCTGAGTCTGTGAATGCGACCCCAGTTGAGTCGAGGCGGTCTGAAGGCTTGCCCGGATTCATGCATTTACTGTACTCGTATGTGTTTACATACACATATGTCTGATTATATTTCCGTCTATCTGACTGTCTGTCTGTCTGTTTTGTATTATTTTGTTGGCAAATTGCCCATGTACGTGAGGCGATTCCGTTGCTGCAACTTAATTTGAAATTTTTCCGCAATCCAACAAGAACATGTTACTCCAGCGATAAAGTGTGTGTGTGTATGTGGCTTCGCGGGCGGATTGCAGCACGGTAGTAGTCGCGGCAAAAGTAACAGCACCAAGAATAAGCAGGGCGAACAAATACTTTGGGGAAAACTTAGTGCAAATGTGCTGGGCTCGCAAACAGCAGCACACGTGTCTAGTACCAAACTGTGTGGCACCAGGGGAAGTGGCACGGCTTACACATGGCGAATATGCGAAAGGGAAATGTTAAAAATAAATACAGTAGAGTGAAAATATATTAATCCGCGTTCGCTTACTTGCTCTACAAAAAAAAAAAAAATTATAAAAATTACTGCATACTTTTGAGCATGAATACGTTGATTTGGACTTACGGTACACCTTGATTGAAGAGAATGTGTGTATGAAAATTATCAATGGAATGAACATTGATGACCTCACTTTATGGCCACACCTGCTCATCGGAGCACTCACCGGAGCCCAATGGCGCTATCCACTCTTCTTGGTGATGTCTTATTTAAGTTGTCCACTGCCTTAGACACAGTCAGAGATCAAATTGGCGTATCGAGTAATTATTCTAACTAAATATTCTCCCTGGTCAACACCAACTGAAACATATTTAAATTGTCTTGTGACCATGAGGCAACATTGGCAGTCGTTCCAGGCCCGACTACAGTGGCTAAATTACATTAAATGCGATGATTAGGATTACCTGACAATGCAGACAAACATAAAAATGGCAGAAGAAAGGGAAGAGAAATGCAGCTTAACGGGTTAAGCAGGTTGAATCCGTAACTGATAATGAGTATTACTTTGCCTATCAATAAAACCAATGCAACGCTCGGAGAGAAATCAGAAAAGCTGCTCATTTGTGAGGAGAAAATTGAAGGAGTGGAGGGAAAATGGTGCGAGATTTAATTGCAAAAAGTTGTTTCAGGAAAAATTACATTTTACTCAAATTACACGACGGATTAACACTAATGCACTCTGATTAATTCGTTGCTGGTCTGATGTGGCACTCATTCCGACGTCAACTTGGTTTTAAGCAGAGCAGAAGCAAGAAAATGAAAATTTTGTAAGAGCACATTAGGTTGAGGTTATGATATTTGTATTTCCACGCCAGTGCTTTGCAAATTGAAGTATTTTCTTTTTTTTAGGATGACATAGGGTAATAAGGTGATGAAATTACAATTTTTACAGTTACAACTTAGTCTTTTTAGTATAGTAATAACAAATCAGTAGGAATCAATATAGTTGAAAAGACGACTTTTTAAAGAGCAGGAAATTTTTTTTAATGACTTGGAAGTTGTGGCGACATTCACATACAAAGGCTTACACAATCATCAGTTCAATCTTCGAAATCACTAGCACCAAGAGGTATGCGCCGTTTTAAACAAGTCGGGATTTCTGTGTCGCAGATCTTCCATTTGAACTCAGGGAGGTTGTAGAGGCTACGATATTTTCGCTACGCCTCTGGAGGTTGGCCTGCTTAACATGAGTAATGCTAGGAAAAATACAGGCTAATTAAAAAATTATTGTTTTTCCGAATACGAGTGGAAGCCCAACTCTAGACCAAAATTCAATTCTAATCGCTTACACGGCAATCAATCAAAATGAGATGGGTGTGGAAGGATAGCTGCACTTTGCGTTCTGACTATCACAGAGAAAGCAACAGCAAAGAGGACTCAAGACATACACAACAATTAGAGCAATAAATAAGGCAATTTTATTTAATTGAACAAGCGGCAATAACATTAAAACCACTAGGCAACAATACATAAATAACTAAAAAGCAAGAAATAGCGAATACAAGAGGGTCAAGGCTTGTTTGCCTGGCTAATTGTGATCGGGGTTGAATAATTGTAGAGAAGGAGTAGATAGTCTGCCGCATGTTTTGTTTACTGCTCAACTTTATTACGAAATTCAATTCCTAAGCCAATTTGTACAAAGCGAGAGTTGATCAAAGCACTACTGTCAAACTCAATTAAACTCAATGCAAAATTACAGATATGTTCCTACTATTACATCTACTCTAAGGCAGGCCCAACAAAGTCTTTGGTTATCAAAAAAGCAGTAAGGGGGTGAAAGAAACGCTGCACAATTGAATTGAGTTGATGAATTTGCCTAGAAAGGGACAGGGATCAGCATGATATGATGATATACAAAATAAATCACAGAAGCAAAAACTTTTTCTTCTTATAACTTATAATGAAGACGTTCATTTGTTACAATGACATGTGGCAGAAGAACCAAGTTGATGAATTGAGTATTAGTTGTCTGGGTGCCGAGGGTAGTCGTCCAAACGTTCATTATCAACGTAATACAAACAAAGGAAAATGAAATCGAAATGAATGCAGCGTCCTGCTTGTTAAAAAAGAATATGACAGCATAGAGAATGGACACTCCAAAAGGGGGCGACTATGTGTGACAACTACAAAAAGCGAAAAATGGTCAAACTTTGAATTTGGCGATTTATTTTTAAAAATTTTTTATTTATTTTATTTTTTTCTTGACACAAGTTGACATAATCGAATGTGAGCATTTTCCAATTAGAATAACTTTCGCTTTTTGAGCGATCAAAAGTTTTGAAAGGCATGAAGCGGTGATAAAAGGACGCGTTTTTTTCGCCTGTTGAAATTGCGCAATTTTTAAACTTTTGCCATGAAACCATGGAAAATGCTATTGGTGCAGATGGCACTCAACGAATGCGAGTCAATTTTTTCAATTTCTATATTTTCCTTTTTTTTTAGATTCTTGTTAGATATTTTATGTTTTAGATACTCCCTCGTTTATTCGCCATTTTTCGTTTGTCACAGTGACTGACCCAATTGGCAAACATCCAGGTCAGACATGAGACACTCTGCTTATTTTCATGCTATGAGCGCATGCAGCAACAATCCAAAATAAAAATAGAAAACTGAGTAACTGTGCAACAATGAAGGCGCACCAACATGAACCGGTTGTAGTACATTGCACTGAAAGTGTGCGCGCCTGAAAGGCTGCACTGATTTAAAAAAAATACTTTTCGCTGTCATTTGTTCTTACTTTTTCACGTTCATTTGAAACTTGATTTAACTGCGCATAAAATGCTTTAAAATTCAATTTACTTAGGGGCGCCAACTACGAACGCCAATACTACCAATAACGACCATACTAGGTCCGCAGACTAATTGCTCTTTCAGACCGCAGTACGGGAGTTGCGAGAGGGGCAAAACCAAGTACCAATTGCATTTCGTATGAACCCACTGAAAATGGTCCTTCTGCAAATTACGTCAATTGGTGCTGGTGCTGGTGCGGCTGCTGCTTTACGACTGGCTTACTTTGTAACGGCACCTTCTCTACGACTCTTCCACACTAAATTATTCTCGTCTTTCTTCCTTCTTGTTTCTCTCGTTGCAGTGACACCAAAGCACGGCCCACAGATAACTGGCGGTCAGCCGCGCTATCAAATTGGCGATGTGGTGCGCGTCAATTGCACATCGGCGCCATCGAAACCGGTTTGCCATCTCAGCTGGTTGATTAACGGTATGCACGCAAATCGATCACTGCTCCGGCCCTACGAACCTTTGGTTGTTGGGCGCGAGGGCCTCGAGGTGGCACGACTGGGTCTGGAATTTCGCGTACGTGGATGACATTTCAAGCATGGCGACATGAAGCTGAAGGTGAGCAACTAACTAACTGAGCAACTCAGCAATTGATATGGTTTTAATTTAATTCAATATATACGGGGGTTGCGCTCGAACTAAGCCATGCGATTGTGGTGGTTGGTTGTCGGGAATGGGTGCGGATGTACGAGTAAGTGAAAATATGTGTTGAACAAGCCACAAAAAATGTCGCTTGTGCTTTTTATGTACATACTTGCGTACAGCGGTCCAATGGTCGACAAAATGGTGTGCAAGTGTGTTCAGTCGGTGCGTGCGAGTCATTTTGAGCATCGTTTCCGTCATGACGTCGGACTTAATGAAAGCATAAAACTTTTACTGGCACTGATGATGAAAGCAGACGCACAAAAAGTGGCATTGAGAATTGGAAGCGCACATTGTCATTCAACCGTTCATTAAAGCATTCGCTCGTCCCTGCGCTTGTCCTGCTGCTCGTCCGCTTGCATTAGCGAGTGGTTTTATGTATCACTGCACAGCTGAACCTCAACACTAAACCATACATCCTGCACTCACGCACGAAGTTCAGCGCAGCTGAATGACATGAGTTTATGACATCGTCCATTGTCCATCGCCCATCGTCCATCGTGCGTTGTCAATGTCGTTGCTCTCGTTGGATCGTAAAATAAATCTACTTTATGACACACGCACATGTCAAAATCGCATAGAAATTAGTCAGCGCTGGTGTTTGTGTGTCGTGTGTTCGTTTAAGGCAATATCACTTCGCCGAGTGAATCACATGCTTCATTGCATTCTCAATTGAAATATTTTCCATTCACCATTTGAGCACGAATGACGCCTACTCGTTTCAGATTGAATTGCGTTTATGGCGTAATCTGTGAATTGTTACCGTTCCAAATGGCGAGTGTGCTTGGGGCAGATAAGTCGAAAGCTGTGAAATTCGCTAATTGAGAAGAAGAGTGTAACATTTTCAGAAATAATGAAAAAAATTATTTTTTTTTAAATTACACAAAAAAGCACAAAAAAAAAACTATAATTATAGAAAATTCGAAGTAAAATATCATATCGCATCTCAACATTTCAGTTAGATTACGAACTTTTACTATCAAGTAACCTGAAATTTGGTATTTATGGTATTTGGACTGCATCAACTTTTTATGTGAAATACGTATCGTCAAAAACTTGCCATACAATTTTATCCAATGTTAAAATTTTTCCCCTTTCATATTCAAATTTTTACCCAAAATTTAACACAAGATTTTACCCAAATTCCAAGCGCAAATTGCACCAAAATTTGAGAGACGATTTCACGCGCAATTTTCCCTCTAAATTTTATCTATAACATTAATCTAAATTTTACCCTAAATTTTATCCAAAATATTGACATTATATCTAACCCTTATTGCTGTAATATTTGTCTTCGAATATTATTAAGCTTTTATCGAAAAATGTAACATGCATTTTAGAACCTTTAATCAAAAATAGGCCTAAATATGCCACCCAAATTAAAAAAAAAAAAATAACAAAAAAACCGTCTCGAATTTTACTCAAAATTTTGCTACCACATTTAATTTATATTTTACGAAGCCTTTAAATTGCATCTTTTCTTCGGACTCATTTTCGTAATTTTCGTGCTCATTTAATGCTTTCCTCTTTTTTCTCTCCTACATTATGTTCTTGTCTCATTGTTGCCACAGTGTGTCGCCAAAATCTCCTCCGTTTATTGGCAGAGCAACGAGGAGAGCGTCGAGAGTGACAAACATCAACGAATTCCCGTGCTCGAGTCGCGGGAGACGGTCGTGCCTAAGGGTCGCCTGTTGGACAAAATGCTCGATGGTGAGTGCAGACGCTGCCTTGCAGTGCTACTTGCTCATCAATCATGCTACAAACTGTTGAACAATTGCAACAACAGCTCATCAACTTTATCATTATCATTACTGTTATTATTATATTTTGCTTTTTCTTATACTTCATTTTTCTTTTCGCTTCTTTTAAACTTTCGTCTTATATTTTTTCTCCCACAGAAAAGCACGGTCTCAAGCAAGGTCGCCCCTCGGCCTCGGCTACTTCCTCTTCATCAGCTTCGGCTGCATCTGCATCAGCTGCCGCTTCCGCAGCTACGCCAGGCCCAGCGCACTTCTCATTTTATGCACTGCCCATTTTAATAGCGTTTCTATGTAGCGCCATGTTTCAACTGATTGCTGCCAACTCGCTGCCAATTGGTAGCTGCCAATGCTACGTCGACGACGTTCGCAGGAACGCTCTGCCAAGCACGAAACCAGTCAACGCACACAGATAACAATTAACGATGATATATCTACGCCGTCAAGATTATTCTTGTCGTTATACTCGTTGCCATAATGACAGCTTTGTGGGTTAGAGGAAAAAACAGAGGCGAAATAAAAATCGATCAGCGTTGTAGGTGGACGCCGCAGGAACACAAAAAAGACGCAACCTTGGGGACAAAAATTGATGTTTCGCTGTTCGGCGTTGGTTGGTAGTTTTGTATATTTCACTATGTTTCGCCCTCGCTTTGTCAGCTATTTGGCAGCTGTGTAAATATTTTTGTGCAAATTCAATTACTTGTTTTTTCTTTACCAAATGAGTAGAAGAAGAACGCAACAACAAAAATACGCCGTTAGCTATAACTAATTAATTAATTCATCAGTGTCATTGCTGGCAGTACTATTATTTTTTTTGGAAATTTATGTGTGTAAGTGGATAACTATGTTGGTATGTTTTAATGGAAAATTTTGTGGAAAAAGAGAAATTTGAAATGTGCGCTCCACAACGATGCATACTTACACATATTTTCCACAATTTGTTTACTGAAAGCAGCTGTTTAATATACCGATTGCTGACAGTAAAAGAAAAATTGTCTTGAAATTGCATTCAAGCTGAAGTGAGCCAATTATATTTTTAATTCTGTTGCTTCAACATCAACAGCTCTTAGTTAAGTAAAGCCACTCTATTATTTTTTACTGTACATATTGTTTAGTACACAATTTTTTAGTCAAAATAGAGTTCCTTAGGAGTTAAAAAATAATTGCTTAAAACATATCGAAAATGCTCAAAACGATGATGAAATGCATAATACATAAACGAAAGCTTCCCTCTTAGGCTTGCTGTTGGCTCAGAATTTTAGGAGTTGACATTTGAGCGTAGCGCAGTTGTAGAGCAAATAATGAATTAATATCGGATTCCAATTGTAAATACGAATGATCTCTCTCATCTTACTCGCCGCGAGCAGTGTGTGAGTGAAATTCTTAAATAATTAAAATAGTCTCGTTGGCATTAATATTAAGCATTAAACAAATTTTTAATTAAAATACCATGAAAGATGAAAAGGTCCAGTGCAATTTTCGCTCATTACATGTCTTTCATCCAGTAATGTTGACGCACACTATGCACACTATGATTATGATGATTGTGCAGTAATTTACATATAGTATGTATTTAGCAAATATTTTAAATAGTTATTAAGCCGTAATCATTTTGGACAAGTATAAAATGCTATGTAAATGATGTATTAAATGTTATTTAAGTCTTTAGGCGTACAAGCATAAAATATTTATGGAACACATATTCGCATAAATCATTATTTGATTTCGACATAATTTTAATTGAATAAAATGCAAAAAAAAAATAATACTAATATGGCAAAAATAAATTAAATGAAATAATAAAACTAGATTTATTTTCAAGCTCATAAATGTGCGAAATGTGTCGTTCATTTGGTGCATGAACTTGTGTGTTCGCTGTTGGTTGAGTGATGCATAAAAGAAAAAATATAAATCATGTGTGCAGTTCACGCATGGTAGAAGTGAAACTTCTTAAGCAAGAGAAAATTAAAACAGCAAAATACACCTGCTCTGTCTTGAGGTCACAATTCGACTGAGTCGTGCGCTTGCCACTTGCTTGATTATTTTTATTTTGACACAGCCTTGCAGTCGAAGCTATTGTTGATTTTGTGCATACTCGAGTAGACCGAACCTCATGTGTCATGACTCATGAGCGACCCGAAAAGAAGCAAACAGTTCGATCATGCATGTTCTTTGCTTGCTTCTAAGCAAAAACGTAGTGGCCCGTGTCATTATTGTTGTTATATTTACGTTTGCCGCATGCTCTCCTTGCCCACAACTACGAGCACAGCACAGTTTATTTCTGTTTTTCGTTTTTCGTTGCCTTTTCTCTTTTTATTTCTGTCCATCGCTGAGCAGTGCGCACAGGAAAATATAAATATATGTACGTAAACGTCCATCTCTGTTTCTCTTACATATTTTTCTTCCATCTCTCTCATAGAACGCGCCGAAATATTGCAAATTTGTACTGCCAATGTGCCATTAAAAGTTTCACTTCAAAAACGGTATAATATTGCGAATTCCTGAATCTATTACTACTCAAAGCAGCCATTAGAGGCGATACTCGATCGCTTAAAGCGATTATTGGAGGATAATGAAGTGTGTGGATAAGTTGAACTAATAATTTATTTTCCCTTCCGAAAAGATGTATGTATGCGCAGTGTAAAATAGGTCCTTGGTGATATGATCATAAATTGTACAGATTTCATGACAAACATTTATTAATATTTCTGCCCAAAACTATTCAAGCCTGACCACATGAATTTACTTTTCCATTGATTTAATTTGTAACCCATAAGTCTCATATGCCGGTGTCATCCAAGAAACCAACTTAAATAAAGGTTGCAGATAAACGTCGCTCGAGCAGCGCAGCAATAATTTTCGCATTACTGCATTGCGAACAAGCAATCAGCAAAATCTTGACGACCCCAATAAGCAGCAGCAATCTTGCATGGCGAATCTAGCAGCGTAAAGTAAAATGTGAGCCCCAAGCGAATTTCTAGTGAACTAAAAGCGTACTGAAAGCAACCGAAGAAAACTGAAGCATAGCGCACAATTTTGGCACAACGAACTTCAGCTCCCTAAGCGGGGTTTCGCTTCGGTGTCCTTGCTCTAACTGAATGCAGTAGTTAACATAAGCATGCATATGTACGTCGTGGCTTGCGTAACTATGACGGCGACTTGCCCTCGGCGAAACTTTCTGCATGAGTCCTGTATCTTGGTCGTTTTCTCAAATGATATGTGTCGGGTGTGCGTGTGTGTGTGTGTGTCCGCATAATATGCAGTCGACTGCAATGTCTTTATGCGCTCTTGACCTGAATAAGCGAATGCAAATACACAGATGGCACACATTCAAACTCAACTGCCTTCGCCTTCAATGCCTGCCTAATCCCAGCGCTAAGCGTTGGCAATTGTCATGATTGTCCTTGTTGGTGCTGTTACTCTACTCATGACAGTCAAATATTATTGTTATTTCCATTGTGTGCCTATGTGAGTATGTGTGTGATACACTTTTGTTTTCAGTAGCCAACTCTCGTCACCATTTTGTGCAACCACGAGTGTGCTTCATTTTATTGTCATTATATTTACTTGTCGGATATGCTGCTCCCTGCTGACTCAGTTAAAAAAAAATGAAGAAAAATAATAATATCATATATAGACGTAGTTTAGTGCCTGCTATGCTATGCACTTACCACACATTTGTTGACGTCTAATATTTTATAGTAAATCTATTTGAAGACTCTGCGGCGAGAGTATCTAAAAGAAATAATGGCATGCGATGAGCTACACTAAACATGGAATAAAAATGAAGGACATTTTGTGATGCACTTCGAATACAGTACACGACAAAATTCGCTTGTGGGTTGACCCCAAGCCACAAGCGGTACACTCAGCGTGGGATCTCTGAGAGAAGAGAAACAACTTTCAATAACATTTTGAACAAGCTTCAAAACAAGCTTTTGCCGCTTGGCTTGTACTCAGCGGCAAAAACTGTTGCCTACAAAAGTATAACTTTAAAAGGACTGTCTTAAGGGCTAGTGGACGCTGTTCAAACAATTTCAAGGCGGGGAGAAATGTTTACTAAATCAGAAATATGCTTTTAATGTCCAATTGTGGTCCCTGCACTAACGACAATTGAACAAAAAATCGATGGAATGATTTAGATCGATTGCTGATTATTGGTCCACCCTCAAACTTTCGACGATTATATACCCTCACTAATATTGTCTGTCCGTTGCCTTTTCACGCCTAAACAGTTGAACCAATTTTAATAAATATTTGTTCAGATATAGATGGGACCTCGGGAAAGAACATAGGCTACTTTTTGTTCCACAGATTATGTGAGAGGTGAAAACATGTGTTATGAAAGAATTTTTTAAATTAAATTATTATGGTTTCAATAATTAACTTTCATTCGTTGACCTTTTTATTTAAATTTTGAATCGTAGATATTACCTTATCATGACAAACCCACTGGAAATTTTTTTAATTTATTTAATTAGTATGGAGAATAAAATAGGCTACTCGAACTACTAATTCTGTGCAGACGAAGTCGCGGGCACAGCTAGCATTAAATATTTTTTAAGTATACTCAGGCACACGCCGTTGAAACGGTATTTCAATTATAGCTTACATTACATCTTACTTCAGAACCATTTCTGTAGCACATACAAAAGTTAAGGTCAAATCTGCGTTTAATTTCAATGCTCTGTCATGGCTGAACAACCTTGAATGTACTGCAATTAAAAATATGAACCAAAAAAAAAAACAAACAAAAACATGTTTTTAATAAAAAGTATACACAAAAGTGCTGCTTTTTACAAAAAGCTTTATGCAACACATTTTTTTCATTTTTATTTGTCCTTTTTTTGTGCAACTCTCTTTTCGCAGCTTTTATTTTCTGCCTTTGTACCGTTATGCATTTCTTTAATGACTTTTCTGTTGGACTTTTTGCATGAATATTTGCTTAATTTCACAGTAAAAGAACACAAAGTCATGAAATGAGTTGCGAAAGCAAAGCACAAAAAGACAAAGACGAGGCTGCCTTGTGTGGCTGAAGAGAGCACAGCGTTGGGTTGGAGTGCAGTACAGTGTTGCATCGAGAGTTGAGCGAGCGAGTAGCACAGATCGTTGTACTCGTACACCCGGTGGGCACGCGTCGTGACTGTGGTTGCGGCAACCACGGCGACGATAACGGTGTGACTGGTAATGTGATAAAGGCCCAACTCACATATGCCGAAACGAGTATGAAATACGATTCATGTGTGCGCAGTCAAGTGTGGCCGAAAGGCAGTGGCAGGCATAAAAAGGAGGGGAGAAAAACAAAAACAAATATAAATATAAAAAAATTACATTGAAGCGTTAAGTTCCTCATTTTTTGTAGTTTTCTCGCCCGCTCTGCTCCGCTCGTCTTCATTTTCTGCTCATGGCCAAAAGCGGGTTGATGTCAAGTTCTCTCTGGCTGTCATATTCGTTGCTAGGAGGTTTACAATTTTTGTGGCCGCGTTTTACGCCTTTTTACGCTTATCATATAAACACACGTAGAGACTCATTCGCTTTTTTATTTACTTCGCTTGGTAGTCTCACAATCGTTTTTTTGTTGTTGCATATGTTCTAAATGCAATTAGCAGGATCACACCTGGCACAGCCATGGTAGGAGTGGGTTGACTGACGGCAGCAGTCGCCGCCGTCGTCCTATGTTATGCATATTCTGTTACTCAGCTTCTGGCTCTGTGTTGAGTGCATTTGTGTCACATTATTAATTATCCTTATTATCCTTTTTGTCACTTTCTGTGACTTTTGGCTCGTCTTTCTTATTGCTTCCATTTTTTCTTATTCTCTTCATTATGCACTCGAAATGTTGCTTTATGTTATTTTACATGCTCTCTTTGATGTTTGTTTGCTACATTTGACTGACTTCTGAGCATCATATCTGTTACGCCTATCAGCCAGCCTGCATTACCTTCTGCTTGAATGCGTTCCTTGTTTGAATGATGCCTACTGAGGCAGGTGACTTCTTTCTGGTAATCCGTGTTTATATAGCGTGTGTTTCGCTTTGATTTATATAATTATCTATATCTATATTTATCTATTCATCCATTTATTTATTTAACTCTTTATCTATTTCTCTATTTATCGATTTATCTATTATCTATTCATTTATCTCTTTATCTTTTTATTTATTTATCTATTGACCTACTTATCTGTGTATTTATTTATATCGTTATATATTTACTTATATATTTACCTTTTTATCTATTTATCTATTTACCTACTTATCTATGTATTTATTTATCTATTTATCTTTTTTATTTGTATATATCTATTTACCTATTTTTTTTTATTTATTTATTCATCTATTTATTTACGTATCTTTTCGTCCATTTGTTTTTTTTTTAACTTATTTTTCTATATGTCTATTAATCTATTTACCTCGTTATTTATCTTTTTATCTATTTTTATTATATATTTATCTATTTGAGTATTTATAAATTCATCTATTAAAATATTTATCTATTTAGCGAGTTATATATTTACAAATGTATCTATTTAACTATTTATCTATTTATTATTTTATTTATTATCCATTTATTTCTTTATCTGTTTATCTCTTTATCTAGTTATTTATTTATCTATTGTATTTAATATTTAATATTATTTAATATTTATTTGATCACAGGCTTTTCCATTCTGAATCTTTGAAATCATTGAGTTGTACTTCATTTGTTACCTTTGCATTTGCGACCCCATCCAGACATTTCGTATGTCATTTCCTTCTCTTTGGATTTTAATTACTGATTACGCCAAGCTGCACCCGCATTGGCAGCCGTGTTCGTACATCCACCCATTCATTCATTCACTCATTTCCTGTTCACTTGCGCCTTTATTTTTCGCTTTGTTATTCTGCTGTTTACTTATTCACTCATTCATTGAATCGCTCATTGACTCACTCGTTCACTCAGCTGCAAATGTTCTGCGCTGATTAGACTGCAATCGAATGCACTCGGCAAGAATATCAATTAACAGGACGCATTCTAATTGGAAAAAGACGTGCAAACTTAAAGAAAAGTACAGCAACAAAGTAATTGCCAAGAACGCGGAGTAGAACGAGTATAGAGCACTGCCTGCAGCGCATCAAGGCAAGGTAAAAGGTAAAAAGCAATCAGCTGAATTACAAGAAAAAAGGCGAAGGAAGCAACTACAAAAGAATCCGATTAATCCGATTGTAAATGTTGCCGATGCGAATTAAAATAGCTAATAAATATGCAAAGGACTTGAACAAGAATAAGAAGAAGAAACAAGGAAAAGCGAAATTTATGTTTATTGGCCGCAACCGACCACAAAAGGCCAAAAAGCAATTGGAATTGTGCACAGGTGCGAATTAGCAAAGCCACTTTTCATGGCCGGCGATAGCTGCTGCGTGAGTGTTTGTACGTGCGTGAAATTAAATTGCGTGCGCTTTGCGTGGTCGCATATGATTTAGTGTTAATCACTTGCTTAAAAACGCCCTCGATAAATTAAATTTTACAACTTGCTGCAAAGTCATAGGCCAAATGGTGCTGCTGTTGCTGCCGAAGACGATGCTGTCTACTATTACGATGGCCTCATAAATAAGAACACTTGACCAGAGGCGCTGATGGTTTTACAGCAGCAATTTTTCTTTATTTTTTCTTATAAAAAAAAAAATAAAAAAAATAATAAAAAAATATTTACTTCCCTCGCTAGCTCTCTTTTGCTGTTCACTGTTTTTGCCCACTTTACTGTTACTTTGTTCCTTTGCGTGCTTAATTAAAATTCGCAACACGTAAATCCATTTGAGCCTCGACTGCAATCTTCACTTTGACCTAAAGCGCTGGGCAACCTAAGGCATCGTTACTTCTTCTAACGTCACTGTTTCACATAGCCATGCCTCTGCTCATTCTTCTTCTTACTACCTACCACTTAGAGATTTGTCTGCTTTAGGCGTGTTGAGCTGCTGATGCCTACGGCCACATTTGCAACTTACCGTTTGGTTTGCTAGGCGTAAGCATTCGTAAGGATATCACTTCAAGTGTGTGTGAGTGTGTGTGTGTTCATTTTAGCTTGCTGTAGTTAATCCCATTTTTCTATTTTGTTGCCCCATAAAACCACTTTACACAATATTTGTTTTTTGTTTCATCCGTTTTCTTGCCATGCTTCTTCATTTACCCCGCCTCCACCAACCGCGTTCTTCACCATCTTTTATTGAGGAATTTCTTTTAGCATGTTTTGCCTGCCTTTTACCAATTATTGCTATCTATGCTTTTCATTACAGTTTTTGCCACAGGCTCTGCCAGTCTCCAGCCACGTCCGTCGTCGCCCTCGCCAGACTAAATGTTCGACTGCACACTCAGCGCGCTTTGCTTTTTGTTCTGTGGACAATCAAGGATTTCTCTATTTCGGCTTAATTTTTCTACATATTTTCTTTGTCGTTTTTTTTTGCGATACTTTGGCGCTCTGTTGGCTGTTTGGTCATCAATGCATGTGCTTAGCTTTTGTTGCACGCTTATTTAGTGGCATAATCGACCCGAATGCCGTTTTCGAGTGGCTTTTCGCCACTTCGGCGTTTAGGGCTTATCTAAAGTGTTTCGTTTTAGTGCAAGTTTTTGTCTTTTTTAATGGAAAATAGTTTTCATTGTTTTCGTATTAGAGAGAATGTACATATAATAACAACAAAAGCATTCAAAGGCTACCGAAATTGCATAAAGAAAAGCTATATCTTGGTGAGTTCCAATTTAGAAGGGTACCCAGTTCATGGGTGCAATTATCTTCTTCAATATATTAGATATATTTTATATTCACTCTTTGACCGCAGACGTTATGATGTCCAAATTTAATGGGGAACTATTGCCCAAGCGGCAGGTTAGTCATCCACCATTCATGAGTGTTTCCAACACATGTCTTGGTTATTCAAAGTATGAAAGAACTTTTTGCATGCTTTTATGTTCGCAAAAGAAGTGGACAACAAAAAAAAAATAGAAAAAAATTCTCAAAATTAACTTCGAACAAGTGTTTCATGTAATTATTGCCGTTTTTTAAATTTCGGTCTTTCAGTTCGAAGGAATTTCCTTCAACAAACAACCTTGGGAATTTAAAATGACAGTATGGATAGATTCCAGATTGGTTTGGTATAATAATAATGGTATGATTTTCTATATCTAAGATTTCTTATTTCATTAGTTCTCAATTTTAATCGAGTTCCTGTTGTTTGCTCAAAAAGTGCGCATAATCCATTGGAGTAAATGAGTCAGTGATAATTAAAGAATATTTTTTTTAAAAGGAGCACATTAAACCAGATTTTTCGATTTTATATAATCCCCATTTAAAGCTTAGTTATTCGTGCTGCTAAGTCGCACAGTTAAGTTGAAGTGCTATAAATCTTTCTGTGAAAGGCCAAACCTTTTAAATAATCCAGTTGGAAAAATGTAGGTCACAATTTCTCATACAATGTACAAATTCAAATCTCATCTTTAAATTTTAATAACGATTTTAATCTGATTTGCCAGTGTGTAGTTTCCCCCTTTGTTACGCTCTCTTTGGTATCCGTCAATCAAACGAGAAGCTTTCAATTTCATTGCAGCGCAGTTGGCAGCATATCTGCGCATTTTATTAAATTCACAAAATGAATTCGACATAAACAAAATTTATATCAAATTAAATGAGGAATAAAAAAAGAAAAAATGGCAAACCTGAAATCAGAAACCTTGTGCGAGGTTAAAGTTTCGAGTGGCTTTGCAAAATTGAGAGAAGCTGAACAAAATAATAATGGCAAGTTAAAAATAAAAGTTACAACGAATTCTGTGTGTGCCAGAAATAACTTGCAAATAGATATATGAATGGCAAATAACACCAGTCAGACAGTCAAACAGGCATGAAGAGATGCATGTACTTTGAGATACTCAAAATCAAAAACTTTTAAATTTGCACAAAATATTTCAATGCACAAAAAAAAGTAAATAAAAAAAAAAATTGAAGAAAAATGAAATGAGTAAAGAAGAAGAGAGAGGAATAATCGAATAATTTTCCGATTCACAAACTATTCGCATTTCGTTGCTTTTGCAGGTAAGGCAACTCAGTTACACGATGGCCCCAAGACAAATCACGCATCAGCCCCTCAGTTGGCAGCGCATTTTGCTGCACTTACCAGCCGGGTTAAGCCAATGAACCGTGAAACCGTATAATGTTATGTTCGCGCAAAAAGCGTAAATTTTGGCGCTTCCCGGTTGCTTTTTCCGTTGTTGAGCGCAGCTTAGCACCGGATTGAAGTCTCAGTGCAGTCTGCAGCATCTGCTGGCAGGTGTGTTAGCCTTTCTATGTGTGCGTTTATATGTGTATGTGTATGTGTATGTGTATGTGTATGTGTATGTATGTTTCTGTTTGCCACTTGCATTTTGTGTTTGTTGTAATCGATTTATGCTGCTCCAGTGCCTTACATGCAACACTTTGAATGCCTCCAACAGCCGCTCGCTGATCTGCTCCAACTTTCGTGCGACTTTCGTACTTCAATGCTGCTGATGCAGCTGATGCAATTGCATGGATTTCCTATTATATCTCGTTTATTGCACACATTATTTCAACGAAGACGGCACTAAACTTTTTATGCTCTTCGTTTTTATAATTCGAGCTTCATTGCCCGATCTCCTTTTGTTTTAATGGCGGCCATAACAGATTTCCCACATACGGGAGCACTTAAATCGCTCGAACTGGTTTACTTTAGTTGGTAAACAGTGAAGCAAGGCATGTGTGTGTTGTTGTAAGGAATGATAAATTTGTTTAGATAACCAATTCAAATAAATAATTAGGATTGACTTCTTCAAATGGAGTTGAGTTCTATCAAAAATACTAATAATAATTTTGGATATAGTATTGGCCTAAAGCTGAATACGTCAAATCGAGGCCTTTTAATGAATATAGTTATCTATCGCAGACTCAATAATTATTTAATTTTTGTTCTTTTGTGTACTAAATCAAATGTTGAGCAGAACTCCCTATAAGCTATTTACCAACACTTGGGGTCCACATGGGGAGAATATGTTTTGCTTAATAAATAAAATATTAAAAAAAAAAATAATAATAAAGAATATGTTTGTAGGTACAGTCGTCTGCCATTTAAGGGCTACACATAATATAGATCTAATTTATGATTACCTGTAAGGTTGTTGTCTAGTTGCCGTTAAGTGCAGTACCCCATAGTTGAGTCCGACAGAGCTCAAATGGTACGGGAACGGTACTACAATCGTACAAGATAAAAATAAAATCACAGACTACAGGCATATAACGTACTCGTATGCATAGGGAAAACTTAACGGGATATTGCTCGACATTTATGGTCTATGTGAGTCAAGAAAGACAAGCTTGTGAGCCTCCCAGTGCTTGTATATTAAATATGTATTAGAGATATATGTATTATTACTCATTGAAAGCTTCCTTTAAACACACACGTATATAAATTAGGCAGAACTGGAAGATTGGCATTTCCCCCACTGATGTTTGTTGGAAAATTGAATATGAAATATATGGTTACATCAAATGCTACGATATCACCAGTTAGCTGTCTGTCAAATTTCATTCCAAGCAGTGAGCTAACCAGTCAGGCAGATAGTCAAGTAGCTAACTGACTAAGGAACGCAGTGCTGCTTATCCAAGCCACTTGGCTCCGAGAATGAACGTGGCTGCTTGTCAAGAGTACTGACAGTAACTGCATTTACACTTTGACAACAGTAAGAAAAATACCTTTCCACAATGCGTCACTGTGCTAAGTAAAAACAGATACAGAAGAATGGAAGAATGCGGAGAATGCGTGTTTTGAAGACATGCGAAGGCATGCGAAGAAGAAGAAGCGCAACTGTCAGCATATAAAACAAGTCTATCAGTCAAAAATCAACGAGTGAGTGACTTACTGTAACTGTGTGTGTGTGGTGTGTGTGTGTGTGTGGTTGTGTGCGATGATGAGTGTTGTCAGTTGGGCGTGGAACACGCACGCCACGCCAATTGACGTTGAATTTAACGCCTTCTTGGTGCCGCATGTGGCAAGCGTGGCGAGGAAAAGCGTTGCTTACGTGCTGCGGTTCAAGGCGCGTACTACCAAGAAAACCCGTAAAAAACTTCAACATAGTGCAAAGTTTTATACATATATGAACACATGCACACACATATGCAGCGAACATAAAGTTTTCGAGTTCAAAGCAAAACGGAAACAGTTATGACAGGCAACGCTGAAATGCTAAAAGGCAGGTGAAGCAACTGACAAAGTTTGAGGCAGAAAAGCAGGCAGGAGAAAGAATAAAACCAAAAAAAAAAAAAACAATGCGAAAGGGTGCAAAAATAAACAAACTTTGTCAGTGTGTGCGCTGTGTGTAGTTTAAAAAATTATTATTTCGCGCTTGAACAACACAACAAGCAAAGGCGGCAAAACTTTTCGTGTATTCGCTTGCGCGGGCAGCTTAGCAAGAAAATAAGTTAAAACTTGTAGACGAAATTATGCGCGTTTATGCGTAAACTAAGTGTTGGCTTTTGCGCCAAGTTGCTGCGAAAAGATTGTTCAGTTAGCTAGAGTGAGACGTAGCGTGGCACAGAGAGAGTTGAAGTATGAATACCACAAAAAGGTGTGGCATGCAATCAATTATTTTGGGAGTTTGTGATAGGCTTAAAAGCACTGTCAGCATAATTGCAAATGCGCATTAGCATTGAAAATTCAATGCGACGCAAAGCGACAATGAGCAAGTAACACCATTTAAAGAACCATCAAGTAAACTACAAATTCTTTCAACTTTTAATGCCGTAGAAAAAGTCAACGATGACTCACCTATTAACATTGATAAACAGATTTCTTCCAAATATAAATATATAGAAAGGGGCAGACATAGGAAACAATCGCCTGGTAAGCCAGCATAAGGAATCAGTGTCACTTACTAGGAAGACCTTGCCCACATCGACAACATTTCAACGACGCCATACGCAAACCCCCAACACCATGCGCATCGTTGCTTAAGCGTAAGCATGCACCGTTTCAACGTCAATTAGCCGCTCTTTACTGCACTTGCCATAAATCGGCAAACGCACTGGAACTTACAAAGGGCCTTTGAACCACACGAAAATGTCAGCCCCTGAAAGTATGCTATACCACAGAAAACAGTGAAAATAAGAAATAAAAAGAGGAAGCAGAAAAAGGATGCTGGCAATTTCTGTTGACGTTATCAAAATTTGCATGTCGTCGAAGTCTGATTATGCGGGTAGACAAGACCGTAAGTGCCTCAAGAGGGAGTAAGCAAAAAGAATTGAGCAAAGCAAAGGATAAGTTTGACATAGGGAGTAAAGAAAAGGTCGTAGAAAAAACTGGGTGATACAAGAAATTTGCTGAGGCAATGGCGACACAACACTAGCGTAATGAGCTGAGCTCAGCTGAGATTAGCACAGAAAAGGATTACAAATTTTGTGAGCTTCGTGTGAGCGTCTCAACTGTTTCCCTTACCACTGCTATGGAATGTTCCTACATGTACTGGATTTTTTTTTTAGTAAATTACAAATATTATTGTTATGAACTGGGATTCCCACGATACACCAATATGTCTAACATGCTATCGTACTTAACCTCAGTTTCCTGTTTGTAGTTACTTGTTTGGTGCTCTAATCAAGCAGAATAAATCGCTAGTCCTAGAAAACTTCCAATATGTTATGCTGAGAGACTAGTTATGCAGAATTATAAAACCAAGCAATAAACAATATTCTGGGATAACAGATTTCTACTCACTTTATACCTGGAATAATACGCCAATTCAAAATATACACAACTGTCTTAGTTCCATGGTTCTACTAATTAATACAGCTTGTCCCAGATCTATTAGTGATATGGCTTTATCTTTGTGTATAAAAATCTTCTGTACGTGTGTATGTGACCGAACTCCTACTATACGGCTGTACCGATTTTGATAAAATTTTTTGTGTGTGTTCAAGCCGATCCGAGAATGGTTCAAATTCACAATTCGATCCACTAGAAAATGTTTTTTTAATTAGTTTATTTATTTATCAAGCCGAGCTCACGCGCAAGCACCAAATGTACGAAAACATTACATGCTTTGCTTCTTCTTACACTTCTCTATTGGTATGTGTGTGCTGTTTGTAAAAAGAAAATGAAATGAGTACGAGATTTTTTCGTTTTGGTGATATGCTCTTCATTCTTCACATTCGTTTTGTATTTTTTTTGGGGGGACAACATCTATCGGGCCAGCTAGTATATATATATATATATATATAATATTACCTTGTTCACTCCATTAGGGAGCATAGGAGCCTTCCACACGTCTCTTCTATTTGATTATCCAAGACTTGTGGTGGTTTCATAAATCGAATTGTTTATTCTCTAATAGAGTGAGTGATTAGCCTGCCGTCCCGAGTCCTTGGCGATGGAAGTATAAACTATTTGGCTGTAATGGAATGTTTTTACTCCTAAGTCAAGACGACCATAATTACAGATAGACGAAGAAGTGTGTAAGGCACGAGAACTTCTGCAAAATTAGCTCACTTAAGTTGTATTTAATTCTTAATATGCCAGAGAGTTGTTAATCAAAGAGTGTTTTTGGGCTTTTGAGCTGACACCAGACCAAAATCAATAAACGAAGCAACAATCACTGAATTGGAAACGACGAGCTTCTAAGCAACGAAACAGCAGCCTTTTTCAATTGCACGTGCTAATGCCTCCAAGACTGTGAAGACATTAAAACATCTCTGGCCTTCCAAATTTTGGCCAAATGACGCGAACAAAAGCGATTTTCAACTTTCCGAATATGACATTTTATAAAGACAAACTTGGAGCAGTGGTTTCCCTATACAGGAAAAGGTTTCCTTATTTTTTTTTTTGCAATTTCGATTTTTATTAAAATATTAAAATATTCAGTAGATATATATATTTAAGACATGTTTAAATAATGCTTAAACATCGATTTTTGAATATTTGTTTAATTGTATAATCATACATATATATATGCTTATAGCGTTCTTCTATTTCATTTTGCTCTCCTTGTCGCAGGGTTTCATCGATGGGACGTGCCCCTCGTTTCTTTGTCTTCTTAATTACGCCAAGAGTTGCGACTCTCCGCATCGAAGCGCATATTAAATCTTCCTAATCGGATGTTTGGTGGTGCCATCTGCTTCAGTTCGTTGATTGTGTAACGGATCTTCGGTAGTTTGATAGCACCTTTGTGTGTACCCGATCCGAGGGCTGGAAAAGCAGCATTGCTATAACGATCGAAGCGAAACCTCGCCGTAACGGGTTGTGCGGTAGCATCGTATTGAAAACCACCGTCAGCGCAGTCGGCTATTGGAGCGGCATCAAAGTCTGGGTTGCTCTTCAATATAGTATTTGATACATCCATTCCACTAAATACCGTAGCGGCAGCCTGTCCGATTTCAGATTGGGAACTAGTTTGGATAATCAACTTCTTGATATCCATCAATTCCTTCATATTGTAGGTGTACTTCTCGATAGAAGAGGCCTCAGCGCCTCCACTTTGCTGCTTCGGTTCGGCGGCTGCTTGTGGGTTTAGCAGCTGACGTGCACAGTGGAAGATTTTGTTGTGATCAGGCTTGATATTAGCGCCTTTCTGCTGGTATTTATTCTGTTCGTTGATGTAAGTTGGGGTGTTGTTCGGCACAGGCGGTGTATGCGACACCTTCAAAGAGAAGGGCGTTTTATTGAATTCAGTAACGCGGCGCGGGCCGCTGCGAAACGGATACTCTGCGGTGCGCTCCTCGTTGTAGTGTCCAGTCTTTGGCGGCATTTGCGAGCCCATGTTATAGTTGCGATAGCCCATATACTCTGACGAGTTGCCGGGCTCACCTTTAAAGCCGCGTGAATAGTTATCGTGCTGGCCAACTGAGTGTGTTTGCATGTGTCCCCTGTACTTCTTGTAGTGCATCGAATGGTGCTGCTCTCTGTCAAAGGTGTTGTTCTCCAGTTGTTGGAAATTCTCTTTTTCATCACTGAAGCGGCCGAAACGCTTGTTATGTTGTTCGTAATTCGGCACGCGATGGTTGCGATTCTGATAATTACCAAACGGCAATCTTCCACCATTATCCTGCGAATTGTCATATTCACGAGTGCGACAGTGCGAAAAGTTCTTCGACTCACGCATGGTCTGAGTTTGCTTACCGAAACTTGGCGCCTCCTTCATCAGCTTTGTTTTCTTTGACTTCTGTTCGTCCTTACCTTTGTTCTTTTCACATTTTTTATTATCCTTCTTTAATTTATATTCTTTGTTTTCCCCCTTCTTCTTTCTATTATTCTCTTCATACTCTTTCTTGGCGACCACCCCTGCTTTATTTATATCCTTCTCCAAGCCCGAATTGGCGTCTTCGTCCTCATCTCCTTCCATTTCCTTAAGTATGCGTTCGATGCGTGTCTTTTTGGCGCGGCGGAGCTGTTCCACGCGTTCAAGATCCTCTGGTCTTATCTTCAACGGCGAATAAGAGATATGGTGTCTTGACTCATCACCCTTGCCTTTTGGGCCGCCATTGCCGTTATCATCCTTCTCCAGGGCACGGGCGCGGCGCTGCTCAACTAGCTTGAGTGCCTCCAGTGCGACTTGGCGTTCATGCTCTCGACGCTTCTCATCTGATTCAAAGCGTTTACCGTACATGCTCTTTAACTCCGGATCCCAAGGCTCTCCGTGCTTAGATGTACGATCGCGCTTCGAGAGCTTCAAGCGTGGAGCTATTAAATAATCATTCTCGTCTAGCATTACGACGCGTGTGCCTTTACCTTCGATAGTCAAAGTTTCAAAATGCCAAGCAGTCAAAAAAAAAAAAAAAAACAAGAAGCGAAGTTATCAGAAAACCATATGTCAGACCGACAAAATCGAAGTAGGCTTTGTCTTACCCCCATTTACGGTGTCCGCATTTTTTCCCTTTGGAAAATTTATCCATGGTGGCTTCTGATTACGCAAAAGTGCTAGGGACTCGGAGACCAATGTCTTCTCCAAATCTTCCGCGTTCAACACCACGGGCACTTAGGGGTTTATAATATAAACAAGATAAAAGTCAAAGAAAAAAAAAAATTCTACCTTCATTTTTATTGCCAGCATCCGATACTGGGAAAATGTGCTTCAGCTCAGACAAGCTCAGCTCGGTCTCGTCATCCACATTGTAGTTTTGGCGTGGCACAAATTCGTTGGCGTTTACATTCAACTTACCGCCGCCGATCTGCAAAGCATCGGTGTCGCCACCAACTGCTCCCTCACCCAGAGAATCACTTTTGTCTTCGGTGGCCACCGGGGCCACTTCTTTTTCTACCTGGCCCTTTGGCATTTCCTCCTTGCCGTTGGCGCCTTCTATTCTTTCTTTGTTAAATATGGTCTCAGCCTTTGCGGTTTTCTCCTCCGCGCCACCGCACAAAACAAAACTGTTCATTTACCAATTATTTATTTCGTTTTAAATTTTTCTGTAAATGTTGTTCACCATACGGTGTCTTTTTCACACACGACCACTGCAGAGCTCTGAACTAGACTGAATGAAATCATTTTCAGAATTTTGACATTAACAAAACCTTTTTCCTCGTTTTCACAGTTTACTAAGATCTTTGTTGTCTCTTGAAAATACCAGAACAGAGTTGCATTATTACAATTCGAAAAATGTTCTAGAAAATACTAAATACTTTTGAATAAACCGTTAATTTCAAAAACATTCATTTCGGTACAGATTGGTTTTGTTAAGCAGGCATTGGTCCTGTTTTAACGAGGAAGGTATTATATAGATGTCGATCCTTTCTTGTGTGCTTATTACGAGCTGCGAACTGCTGAATATTTTTGGTTCCATTGACATAAGGGCTAGACAGCAACAATGAAGACGCTTAAAGCATATTATTTCCAGCAGTAAACGTATACCATCAGACACATCCAGCTTCAACCAATAAGTTTCCTAAGAAATAATTTTCTTATATATATATATATATATAATAATATGAAAATGATAAAGAAATAATGTGCGCTCTCCTCTAATATCTAACATCTCCACAATTGGTTATCAGCATCTGTAGTGCCTGAAGTGTTAAGGATGGGTGTGCAGACGCTGTTGCATATCTTCTTCATAGCTACTTTGCCAACTTTTGAAAACGGCTGACAAATGCAAAAATTAAAATATGCAAAAAATTTCAATAATTTAAATATTTTCAGAAAAAAAAAATAAATAAATAATATAACCGGTGCTTCCATAAAATATTCAAATAATTGGTTCGCTTGTATTATTTTTAATGTAATTTAATAGTAATTAAATAGGGCTTCAGCAATTTTGTTTTAATTCTTTGTGTTTCTGCTTTTTCATTGTAAATTTTTGCATTTTTTATTTCATTTTATTTTTTATTTTTTTTTATTTTTACATTACAACTCATTAAACGCATAAGCGAATCGACTTTTTACATTTATCTGCTTAATTGAAGCGCATGTTTAAACACATTTTTTCACTATTTCGTTTTATTGTCCTTTGCTTCAGTCCTTTACTCGATCCAACTAATGCGCATTGACATATGAATAACATTTCATTAGCTTTGAATGGTATTCGCACGACAAATAATTAATGAAATATGCAGTAAATTAGCGGAAAAGCATTGAGCCAAGCATTTGAAATTGTGGGTTCCAGAGAAGTGAAAAGGCATGACATTGACTGGCTAGAATGGCTGACGACAATGACCTGCCGTCCCACTTAGACCTGCCGCTAGGGTTAATTAAGTCGTGGTGCCGCGGTCTACCCCTGGTGAAGGTGAAGCATGGTTTCATGCTCCTCCTCGTCATCACAGTTCTTGCAGAACTGGTAAACGTGGTGCCACGTTTAGCCTTGCAGTGATCTGTAATGACCACCATTACAATCAGGGCCTGTTCTGCCATCTTTTGTTTGCTTGTTCAAGAGAAAATTAGACAGGGCCAGCAGCATACCAACACTCTCTCTGAGAGAACCTGTGCGGTCGTAGCCTGCATCGCTAATTCGTCCGCTACACAGTTTTCTCATACGGTACTGTGCCTCGGTTAATGGGTATTCTACAGCTCAGAGTGCTCTTGGAATTAAAAACAACTGAGCTAAGCGATTTAATAATTTAATATTCATTTAATTAATATTTGCTTGGCTAGATGTAGGGAGAGTAGGTCAAGTTGGATGTTCAATGCATCAGCTGGAGTGATTCGCAAAGGCCCACTGATGCAGAGTTCTGCAGACCTTTTCATTCTTCATAGTCTTTTCCTGTACATGAGGATGTTTCTTACGACTTAGATATATAACCACCATATTATGTACGAAGGCAGTCCACAACGCCTTACCAATTGCAGACTTGAAGGTATAGAGTGCTATCAGCCATTTCCTCACTCTGTCTTCTATGGTTAGACTCCAGCTCAACTTTTAACTAACAGATTTCAAAATGCAAATATCTCCACCGAGTTATAAATGATGTACAAAACTTGAATCAGGTCATAACAAGGAGTGACTTGCGTTTTATTTACGTGTAATTCAGAGAAATGATTGTCTTAAAACTCAAGTCTTTGATTATTTTCCTCACGCGAGTTCGTGTTAATAATTCTTCGTAAAATTACCAACCGTTCTTATTTACTTGTTTCCCTCTATTTGCGTTCTTTCTTCCGTTGTGAATTGTATGGAAATTACGCATTCGCAACTTTGACGGAGTTGAAGTTGAAATGGGATGAGTAAGAATTCTTTATTAACATGTTTCTAATTAACTTACGAATAAGTGTTTTCGTATTTATCCCATTTTGCTATTTGCCACATTACGCTACCACACATACCGTAATCCCTCTACACTCCTTTTGGAATAACCAAAAATGTGTTTGTGTGCGTTTTGCATACAAATTGCCAAATTAATGAGCGGCAGTTGGAGGAGTACACAGAATTTACACACCCGTTACCCGCATCAGTTCTCTGGCACAAGCACAACAACAAAACAAAAGTCAATACAAATAATGAAGAATTATAGAAAATTGGTTGAAATTTCTTTGTAAAAATTATTACTGTGCAGCAAAAGCAGAAGAGAAGTCGATACAAAATTGTGTTTACATTCATTTCAATTAAAAGTCTAATTAACAACTCAATTACTGAGTGGGAGCGTGCCACTGCAAAGCCTGGAGACCAGTTTTGTGAGACTAAATATGTCTAGTCTTTGACCTTCAAGTTTATTAATTTATTAATTTTTACCAATAGCCCATTAATTATTACATAGACAATATCACATATAATATATATGACTAGATGCTCCCAGGCGGCTTAGGCTGATTTAACAGAATCCCTGGTCTTTAATAATTTATTACTAATAAATGTTTGATTTATTTATTTGTTTAAAAATATTTTTAGTTATATAAAAACACACGTGCAAATCACAACATCTTTTCAAAATTTCAAAGAAATAGGTAAAAAAACCGTTACTAGATTTGCCATTGTGAACCAACGGCATCCCATTTTAGATAAAAGGTAATTATATGGAAAAATCTTCAATAAACATATCATTATCGTGTAAGCACCCACAATCTGGCAGCCCGAAAAGTGGTGACTTTCTTCCTCTTGCGTGGTGAGAGGAAACGATTATTCGGCTCGATTAGTGAAGTACAGTCGGAAACGGAGCATGGCGAAAACGCAACGTTCGAAGTCACAAGAGGCGAATAGATTTAAATGTTTACTTTAAAAATTAATACATATATCGATCTTAAACCCATAATAAACAACGCCTAAATTAAGACAGTTTACTCCTGAAATTTTGTTGTCTTTCAATCGTTTTTTAATGTTTTCGGACTTTTGTTTTAGTCATCCGAAAGGATATACGGCATTCATTTAGTAGCGGCGAAGTGTGAAAGTGGTAGAAGGAGATAAACTTCGAGACTTGACCAAGACTTTTCGACCATTAGAGCCACTTTTAATATTGTATGGTCGGGCTTCTTATCAAGAAATATATAACCACATACTCTCAGGTAGACGGCGTTCACTTCTCTTGGTGTCCCATAGTTCAAATTAAGCTAGTTTCACTCACTACCCGTTCAATTTTTTTGGTTCATTTGGTTCATTATTGGTTGTTATGGTGTTCAATGATTCATAGCAATGACTCCTAAATAAGGACCAGTCTCCTTAATAGACGAAGCACATGGATTTCTTAATTTCAAAATTTCTGGTTGATTAAATCTTCTGTACTATTCCGCCCAATGCCGTTTTGGAAATATCTGTTTTCGCAATATTTATATAAGCATGCATCTATATCATTGTGGTCTTCTTTCGTAAGGGAATTTTCTTTGTATTAAATCGGATTCGGATTCGGAGCAGACACACAAAATGTGGAACCACTAAGCCGCCATTAAAGTACTCTTTACAGCTACACGCTCTCCCTTAATGATCAACGTTATTTTTATTTTTTTCGATTTACGAAGCAAAGTCCCAACATAAAAATGAAAACAAAGCCAATAATTCATTTTTATTGTTCGAGTATATTTTCGCTGTGGCTTGTGAACTCTGCTATTACGTTGGTGGACCCGTTCTTGCTCGGTGCGGCCGGTGTTGGTATCATTGTTGTCAATTATCACTGTCAGCATTTTTAATGATTATTATTATTATTATTATCATCATCAACACTGCGTGAGCCGACAAAAACTGGATGCATAAATAAATAAATTCCGTGTATGAGTCAAAGCCGAGCCCTACTCAACGAGCGCATAAAAAGCTTTATTAAATTTCGTCAGCCATTTTATTTTAATTTTATTAAATAACAGCTACTATACGAGTACACATCAAAATCAGCGGAAAGAGCAGAGTGCATGAAATAAGAGGAAATATGCAAAATAACAATAAGAGAGAGGAGAAAGGGAATAAAAAAGTGAACAACAAATGAAAACAATAAACATTACAAAAAATAAGCAGAATATAAAAAAAATCACAGTTACAAGTATGGTGAAGGGCGTAAGTGGGCATAAATGGGTGTTCTCAATGGGCCAGCAAAATAATGCACAGACTCTTACGCTAGAACAAGCACGGAGCAAGCAAGGCATAGTGTAAACATGGGTGGCACGTATATTGACATGCGGTAGACCAGGCGTTGCCATCAGCTTCTGCATCGGTGCTAACGTGCCACATCCTGGCAAAGTTCGGGCGTCAACACCACCAGCGTGAAACAAGCTCAGCAAAGTCACATACAAACACGACTCAAATAAAGCGGAAAATTGGGACGTCGTTCCCATTGCCGTCCCTTGTAATCTTTCAACACATTCGTCGTTAGTGTCGTGATGTTTCACTGTACTCGTATTAAAAATGGAAGACATAAACAATCGAAATACATTTCAACATTTGTGGAGTATGACAAAAACACACGAATACACATGCACACACATACACACACTCACAGCTCATGCATCAATTTATGATCGTCATGCGTGTGTGCTGAAATGAACTTTGGCTCTTGTTGTCGTCTCTGCAGTGACTGCCTTTCTGTGCTGCGGCAAGCTGTTGCATTAATTGCATATTTATATTTATGCTGTTAATTGTTGCCGATACAACAAAAACAACAACAACAACAACAACAACAAGAATGAAAACTTGATCAAACCCTGTACTGGAACTTGGATGTAATGAGTCCACGTTGGTCAGTCAGCTTTGTATGACTGAGTGATGAGTCCTCTGACTTCTGATTTAAGTGCATTTTTAAATATTTTATGTCAGCGGAAACTTGTGCGTGATTTATGATCGTTTGGCGGCCACTCTACGTGTACGCCGGAATCTGTGCAAGCTTGACTAATGGTCGCTTCAAAGTCAGTGGGGAATGGGGTTGCACTGCAGAGCCATTATTTCAGGAATTCTTGAGCTTGAACGGTAGATATATATATTTTTATTGCCTATATATTGCAACCCATCACATCTTATAATTAATGTCCTCTTAGGCGTATCAAAGATGTCGTGTATAGTAAAGGCAATATAACTCCAGTATACTCCAAAGTGCTTAAAGTAAACACTTATAATAGGCTTTCGAACCATTGCTGCTGCAGGTGAATGAATGTCTGTGATGTAAAACATTCAATATCCTTATAGCTATATGACAGCTATAAAACATATGCCGGACACCCATTGTTAACACTTGCTCAGTAGTCACTACTCACTCGGTGACTTTACTAATAATCGAAACTGGTTAGTCTAAGACTAAGCGATCAACCGGTGTACCCTGTAGTCCTAAATATTCTCTCTAGTGCCAAAAGCAAATGAAACCTTTCATATGACACAAGCTGAAAGTTGAGATTTACTAGATTCCACATAGCCTAACATAAGCGATGTAACATACCATCCTGTGTTATTGCCGACAATGCAACTTGTATGATTATAAACATATCTGGGATATATGATCTAGGCATTCCTTATAATTTTATTGATTTAAATCTTGAGCTAAGTGCTAATTACAGGGGATGACTTTCTTCCGAAAATTTAAATATTCAAGCACTGCTGGCAACCGTATTAAAATGCCACAAACGTTGCGTGAGCTTGCCATTTTTGTGGCAATACTAAGTGAGTCATACACGCTGGAAAATTTCAGTTTGTGGTGCTCAGATCTATTATATGTATATATATATATCTGTTATATTTGCGTGTAAAGCTCGAACGATGAGACTCGAGTCGGTCCGCTCGGCTCGTGGATATATAAGATCACAGGTTGTCTCCCTCTTCAGTAAGATTTCCTGGTACATAAGCGACTGCTTTACTGCAAGTGATCTCCGAGCCATTGTATCCACGGTGGATTTGCGTTACTCCATAGGCCGTGTCTGCCACGACACAGCCATAAACCGGAAACTTTAGAGCCAGCGCCAGTCACGGCTACTATGCTCTGAAGCTTTTTGAGAATGTAAACGAACAATGCAGTTCTTGGTGGAGCAAACCTCACTTCTGTGTATTGGTGTAACTAATTAATCAAATAGTTTTCATTTCACATTCGCACTCATCGGATCCACAATTTTAAACTGAAAGCATCCACGCCATTTAAATAGTAACGATAATAACGTTTATCTCGCACGAATCCCATATTTTCGTAAAAGCGCAAAGCCGCGACATTCGTCAATTCTGTTTCGAGCACAACCACATCGGCACCGTTGGCGGCCATGGTCTGCAAGGAGTTGTAAGGAAAGAAAAAGGAAAACCAACGCATTACTCACATTAATCGCCCTCCCGACGAGCTTGGTGCCAATGTAGTGTTTGCGATAGTCCTTGTGCACCGCCAGCATGGCGATGTAGCCACGCTGCACACCATGATGGTGTTCTTGTTTGCAGATAATGACGCCGATGACGCGACCGTCAAACACCGCCATCTCGCACAAATGTGGCCAGTTGTAGATGAAGTAGCGATAGGTGTAGATGGAGTACGGTTCCGATAATTCTCGTTCGATTAGATCCATGATTTCCTGTATTTGAAAAAGGATAGAACCAAAAAAACCGGATTTTTTCCCCTTCGTCAACTTACTTTCAACTGTGATTCTTTATGAAACGTTGTGAAGGTGAGTCGCACCTCGGAAAAGTCTGGCTTTGCGTCGCGTGGCTTTGTTTCCACTGAAGTTGTCTGGTCTTTCACATCCTCGACTGTTATGGGTTCATTGAGTGGATTCACTGTATCTGTTTGTGTTTCATTGGGCTCAATTGGCATTTCTGGCTGTTCCGCTGTTCCTGATTCCGCTTCATTAACCCTTTCAGAAGGGTCACCCGGCTCAGCTCGACGTTTTGCAGATTTTCCCTTTTTCGGTCTCACCATTTTCCATAGGAGAATAAATTTTTCATTTCACGTAAATTTTGAACATGTAAAAGATTTCCTATTTTACTCGAGAAAGGTTGATAGTTCAAATATACACATAAAGCAAGGAGTCTACGATGTGACATAATGTGAAACTCAAGCACACACAAGTAATCACATAGAGTACTCGTTTGTTCAAACCTTCCAAATTATTTTCGGCTTCTCAGAACCGCGCAAGTTGGGCAGACAATTCGCTGATCGTGCTGAGCTTACGAACTTGGCCAGATTGGCAACTGTAGGCCCAGTGCCATTGCTTCTGAATGTGACACAAGACAGAACCAGCTCAGAAGGATTAATTCTTATGTTATTTACCGAGAAGGCAGGTACTCGTACAACAGAACTGATCTACTAACGAGTACATGAATGTGTGCGTGCTATGTGCTTGCATTGCGCGTTGGCAGGTTGCCGTGTTTATTTGTTTTCTTGCTCCGCTTTGATTGAGCTGAAATTGCATATTTCTATTCGCTGCTGCCGCTCCTACGCTCCGCTTGGATTTCACTTTGTATCTTGCCGTCGTTGTCGTTGTCGTGAATGCCGTACTTGTCGCCATCATCGTTTCAGGCTTCCGGTTCAATAATATTTCCAAACTTTTTATTGAATGTTGTTTCATTTGCTTTACTTTGTCATGCTTCCTTTTTCATGGCAGTACTTGCCGTGCCTTTCTTTTCTTTTTATTTCGCTGCTTTAAATTGCATGACTTGGATTGTGTTTATCCTTTGAAATTGCAAATAATGTCGGAAAATATGTATAAAAGCGTCATAGTCGTCGTAGTAGCGTCGTACAATGGTAGCAGCAGCAATGGGATATTTGTCAGGGGAGGTTTGTTTCCACAAACTAAAATCTTTGAAATTCAGTTTCAATGGACGCTGATTTTTCTACTCTCGAGCTTTTGTGGGAAATGTTGCATTAACAACATTTTTAAACTAACATTGCCAAGTCAGAGTAGAAAGCACCTGTTTGTATTTCCATTTTAATCCCATTCCACTATGCTGTGAGAATAGATGACCTCTCTATAACCGTTGGCACCGAGAGGCCCCTATGCGGTGTGGTTTAACGAACGTACCAAGGCGCCCGTGAATCTTCTGATGTTGTAGGTGGCAATGGTGCCCCCTAGTTTTTTAGATACTTAATGATATTTTGAAGTAAGTTGCCAAACGATTACCTCGCTCCTATTGCTACTTAGCTATCTTACATGAGAGGGATTATAACTTTTCTCAGAACTGTTGGCGAACGGCTCACATCAATGAAGATCTTTCTGTTGGATCCAAAGATCTTAACATCGTATCCTTTTCGCAGCATTTTCTATCGGCCTACCGGGAAGAAGTTCCAATGAATCCCCCGTTATAAATACGCCTTTCTTAAAAAGTCAATTAGCATTTGTCTAATATATAGCCAACTATATTTTTCGCTCACGTTCTGAACTATAACAAGTGCAGTTCGTATTTTTTCAATTAGATATCTCCAGGAAATAATATGTTTTCGGTGTGAAGCTGAGATGTGAAAAGCTAAATAGAAAATGTATTATATTTCAAACACTAATGAAAAAATACCTTAAGCAATATGTCTACACGTACTCCAAGGTTCCTGAGCAGTTTTCTTACCCACGTACTCCACAAGAAGGTTTCCCTCAATCACTAAGTAATCACGATCACAAGAGATTTTCCCATAAAGCTACTCATTTATAAATGCACACTTAAAATATAATATACGCTTAATCCGTTATGTCCCTCCCACCTCTTTTTCGCTTCACACGTTCACCAGCAAAATCATTTACAGCGACGAGGGACGCAACGCAGAGCGCGCCGTTCGGTTCTTTTGCGCTTTTGCTGCTGTCGCGGCTGCTGCTACTTTCAGTGCCTTTTCTGCCGTTCATAATCATAACATGGCAATTTTATTCAATTTCCTGGCGTTTGTCTGGCAAAAGAAAAACTTTAACTGCTTCACAAGTCAAAGCGGCAACGAACGACAGCAAGAACAACGACAGTGGCAACAGCGGCAACAGAAATAACGACTTTGGAAATGCGATTTTCATTTTATTTCATCTTTTTTTTTTAAATAATTTTTTTCTCGCTTTAATGGTTTTCCTTTGACTTTGGTCTTTGTCACTTTTGTTGTTGCACTTTTACACGCTTATCCTGTTGCTAAAGCAACGTAGTCCTTTTTGACGTTTGCCACATTGCACATTGCCCTCTCTCCACACACTGGCGCCGCTGGAGTGGCGCGAAGTCTGCAACTCTTTGAGCATATTTGTTGCAACTTTGCACGTTGCACACAAGCGAGCTTATTTGTTCTCCCTCTCATGCTTTCCTCTCTCTCTCTCCCAATCTTTGTGGCAACTCAAACGTGGCAATAAGCGCAAAGTTAATGGCTAAACTTGTAGTTTGGTTCACTTAGTTATGCTCCAAAATTATAATCGCAGAGCTGAGGCCGACTAAGCCATTTAACCAGGCAGCCGGGCAGCGAGGCAGACAAGTTCAAGTCTCCGTTTTCTTTGCTGCCCGCCTCATTTACAGCTTAGTTTTTGGGGATTATGTAATTAGAGACCATGGCAAACTTTGTGCTCTGTAAAGTTGCTGCTAACTGGGAATCTGTAGCCTGCTAAGCGTTATCCTGTTAGCAGCTTGTTAGCCAATTAGACAGGCTCTTCTTCAGTTTTGGTTTTTCCAGTGTTAATTGAGACACTTATTGGCTGTCGATAAGCCTGTCAGCGCAACAGTTGTGCAAAACGCAGTCAATTCGAGTTATGCTTTGGATGAGCAATGCGTTTCTTATGATTCATTTGCCTGCACCGTGTGGCAAAACTTCCACATATTCCACGTAGATAAAAGCAAAAAGATTTATAGTTTTGCGCAATGAGTTTATTTTTAATTCTGTTCTCTTTTCTTTTCTTTTCTCTTCTTGTTTGTGGTCGCTTAGATCGAGTTGCAAATGCAACGCATACGCCCGGTGGCTAATTTGTGAGCTACTTTTGAAGTGGCTCGTGATTCTAAGCTATACATTGGATGAGTGCATGGCACGTGCACGCTTATACAACACACATGGCGCATGTAATCACGCACGAATGCATGCAGGCATTCTAAGTGAAGGTAGTAAATAGCATCTTGGGATGAACCCAAGGCGGACGAAGTTTCCTTTCTGCTGAGTGCTGCCTTAAATTAAGTACGCCTTGGCTTTTACCGTTGCGACGTGCTTCTTTAGTCGATGATGCAATATTTGAGTTGCAGGTAAAGAAGCCTACGATTTGTAAGAGTTGGCTAAATTGAAAAAGCTGCCATTTATAAGGCTGCTCAAAGGATGGGAGAGACTCTAATATGATCAACTACAGTGAATCTGCCCTAGTGAATACGTTTACTTATTATTTTTCAGAACATTTTCAACACTCATGCCATAAGATTCTGCTGATTTCGAAATAATACAAAAAACTAAATAAATAAATTAAAAAGGGGATTATTTTTAAATATGTCTTTTTTTCCTTTTTGCTGTTCGCTTTTGACATAAAAAAACTTTAATTTTTTATATGAAGCTGATATAAAATAGCTAATACTTAAAGGTTATGGCTTTGCCAAGTGTACCACGTTTTACCAGAACCTGACCCTACTAGTGGGCCATTCTTTTGTCAAACGAAGGAAACTTCTTTGTACTGCATTTAATTCTCTTGCAGTAAGTATTATAACATATTATTATAATCTTTTCGAAAAAGATATTTGTACATTTTGGAAACACTCTTGATTGGCTTGACAAGACCATGTTTGTCGGTCTATCGTTATGTATGTGATCGGGAAAAATCAACAGTCGGCCCATTCATTTTTAATTAATTTTAGCTCAGCGAGTTTCGTTGTGTCTAGCTCGTGTCTCCGTAGCCAACTGCACTCTCTATGCCCTTGACACAACGGACCACACTCAACAACAGTTATGCTGTCGTCTCCCTTTAACTTACCAACACGATACGTGGCAGAGGATCACGAGAGAATATAATTTATGTACTTAAAATTTTATATATGTATATCAAATATATTTGGATCACTCCTCTATAAACTAACACCAAATTTAAGTTGTCATATGAAGACTTTCTGTTTCCTTAAACGAATTGATAACAACTTTGGGAGGACACAGCTTAAGGCTATGGAAATTAATTTAAAATATGTTGGTTTCGGTTCGCAAAATAAAAATATGTCTCGACAACACCATCACAGCATCATCACTACATTTGAACATCGACATACTTGTTTTTTTATATATATAAGATTTGTTGAAACCATATGGTGGCGATATTTGACATTTGAATATTTAGCGAAATTTTTAGTTCATATTGAGTGCAATCCCAAGGCAGTTTTCCCTGTACCAATGACTTTTCTGCACACACACTCCCAATCTCTCCCTCTCTCTACCAAAACTACTGAACTTTGAATTCGAATGTCATCTTTTCTTGCTTTAACATAATTTCCTTCGCTTATTCAAATTTTTTTTAGTTCTTTCTTCTTGTCAGTAAGCGCATAATTTATCTACTAACTAAGCCTTTCAACAGCTACCTTGGTAGAATAATTTGCATAAACGCGTGCCATATCGGCTTGATATTATTAACCGCACATTTTCAGAAAATTATTTATAAATCACGAAAATTCGCTAAAGCGGAAACTAATTTTGAGTTACCCATTTGCTTTTGTTGGGCAATTTAATGAACTCACGCGTAAAGTGGCAAGCGTGACAATATTTTCAGCACAACAGACAACTGTTCCACTAACTTGTTGATGTTGTTTGGCCTAAAAATAATAGAAACTCACGCACACACACACACACACAAGCACAAATCCAAGCACGCATAATTTGCTTGTTGAATTGCTGTCGGCTTCCTTTGCCACGTTGCTCATTCCGTTTCCTTTTAGTCAATTTTTTTTTTCATCAAAATTTACAGGGAACGTGCTTTAAGTGTCTTGTCATTTTCTCTGTCTCTTTCTCTGTGAGTCCTTTCCTAAATATGTGTCGTTCATGATGTGCACACATGTGTGCATCCATGGGTAACGTCCGAAGGTGTCGCACTGATGAAGTCATATTAATTTACCGTGTAGCTTTAATAGCTTGACTCAGTTTATTAGGCGCCTCATTAATGTTGGTTTGCTCTTATTTAAGTGACTCCAGTGGACAAAAGGGAAGTGACATTTGTGAATTTTAATGAAATTGCTTGTAAGGGGTGTGTGTGTGTGTGTGTAAAAGGACTCATTAGAAATGCTACCGCGTGGTTTTTGATGTAGAAGACATGGTATCAGTTGCAGCTTTAATGATGTCAGTTGTAGTTACTAAGTGCTGGGACAGTGTCGAAGTAGTGTCTTTAAATATGGAATACTAGAAATAAATAGAGACTTGTAGAGATTAAAACATAAAGCGACGCATAGAAATGAATCCCAAATCTCAACTGCATACTTGGGTGACTACAAAAACGCCACAAAATATCCTTAAGTCAGTGCGCGAGTGAATAGTTGTATGCGTGCGTGAGTACTACTAAGTCGTGCTATTTATATTGGCCACAAAACGCGCGTTGTCACTTACAACGCTAATGGCGGCACCTTCAACTAAATGCGGTGGTCACTGAATATTGCAAAAGCAGCTCAGAGCGCTGAGTGAATGAAATCCGAAGGCGTGAGGAGTTGTAGCTTGTAGCAGCAACCACAACATCAACAAGGAATAGCAAAGTTGATGCTGATGATAATGGCGATGACTAGCGACTTTGCTAAAGGTGCTTAAAGCACAGGGCAACGGACACTGATACCGATTCGTGACCTGCTTGGCAAGTAGCCAACATAAGCAGCCAGCAGGAGAGAGCTAATTACGAGTAACCGCGAACAGCAGCTAACAATTTTGATGGATGAGAGTGGACCAAATGATTTTTGAGTTAAACGAAGAAAAAAAAAGGAAAGAAATAAACAAGCAAAAATTGAGCGGAGCGTGTGTGGCAAGGCAAAAAAAAAAAGAGAAGAAAATTATAACTGTTGCAAATGCAGTGTTCCAAGTGTGTGTGAACAGCGCTTTTGTTGGCTTGTCCTTTAGTTCGGGTTAGTTGTTCAAACAGTCCACTAAGCTAGCGCTAAGCGTACTTGAGTGTTTACGTGTTTTAAATTAAAATTCCTGGTTGCTGCGGAGTGTGGCTTAAGTCTCGGCATTGGTGGCTTAAAACACGGGCAAGCCAGCGCTTAATCAAATTTCGCTTCGCACGTTGAACCGCGTTTTTCCAGTGGACCACTTCGTACACTTTAATAAGCTAATGAGTTTACAGCGGAAATGAGTTTGCGCGCAATTTTCATTGCATACTTGCAGGCGCGTAGCCTTAGCGCAAGTCAAAATGTTGTAATTCACATGAAAAAAAAAATAATAATAATAAAATACAAGTGAAATGTAATTGAAGTTTTTGCGGCAATTAATTTATAAAGTCAATCGGCCACACTACATGCATGCGAGGACATGAGCTTCATTAATTGGAAGGGCGCGTAAAAAGTATGTACTCGTATGACTTATTAAAATGAAAGGAATAAAGACTCAAAAACCATGACATGTTGTGAGCCATTGATATTTTATTGTATTCCACTGACCGTGGCGAGGCGGCGCACTGGGCTAACAATTGTGGCTGTGGACTTAATGACAAATTGTTGTTGTGCTTGTTGGAGTTATTATAGTGGCCTGTTTTCATTGTTGTGCACAATAATAATTGGTGTTAAAAGAGCTTTAACAAATGGCTGCTCTTTTTGCGTGGGCAGTTTGAGAAATGGCATTCAACTTGCATAAGAGGCAAAAGAAATAAAGGAAAAATATTTGTTAGGAATCGTTGCGTAATTACTCTTTGGCATTGCATGTTGATTGCAAATACATCAAAAGACACGGTACGCATGCAGAAATCATTTAATTGCCATTAACGCAGCGAGAACACATTGAAAATCGCATGCGATTTTTTTCAAAAGTGTTAGATATATATTTTTGTAGTTTTAAATTTGGAAATTTATATTTTATTATGGTTTGTTTATTCCAACACTTTGGTTAGCTTTCGAAGCCAATTGGAAGGCCCAATGCATTTTTGCTCCTAATTGAAAACCACAACAACAACACTGGCAACACAAAAACAGCAACATCTAACACCATAAATGCATTCTCGAGTTAAAATTGTAAAATTTTAATAATAAAATTGTTCACAGAAACCCTTCGGACCGCAGAAACATGTGTTGGCCTTGTTTGGCAAGGCTCCCGAAATGCTGTCATTGCTTTTGGCTTTGTTGTGGAACGCATAAACTAAATACAATTTTTCGGTTATACCCATACGCATAGACACACTCGCATCATTACAGAAATATACATATATTCAGGTACTCATACAGACATCCAAAGTTGCAACGCAAAAGTTTTTCAATATTTAATAGTGAACGAGGGAACGTTTTGGGCTTTGGCCGGAGTTAAAGCGAAGATGGAAGATGGAATAGAGGCACTAATGCATAACATATAGAAAATTATGAGAGGGGTAGAGGTAAATAAAAAGTCAGTTAGCATTACACTTTCATAGCGAGTGCCGGAACTTTATTAAATGAGGGCTTGAGATAGAGAGATTATAAAATGGGAATTAATTTTTTGTAATTAAAGACAATTTCTTTACATTCAATATTTTTTCCGAAACTATATTTTCTTTTAAAGACTATTTTCCTATACAAATTGCTGCTATGTAGCCAAAGTTAACATGCTCTTAAATACGATAATATTTTAAGTCGGCCTTAGAAAATTTCGTCTTGCTTAATTTTAAAGCCTGGATAGCATATGGAGTAGTAAAATATTCACAAATTATAAATTGCTTCCTTTATTAGCCTAATTTAAAGCTCTTAAATCCAACTTCTTGAAAATTTGAAACACTTTTCTAATCGAAGACTCTCCAATACTACCATTCTCACTGCTTTTATTTCGCGACTGAATGCGCTCCTGTTCCTAGCACCAACCGTTCGCTTGCCGCAACTGTGCACCGGAAAACCGTGTCCCGTGTTTATTCGTGTATTTCTGCATTTTATTGTTAAAGTTTTTTATGCAAGTTCGTATGCCATTTGGACACACTGTTTTTGTTTTCGTTATTGTAGTAATTGTATTATTGCCATTGTTCCTCGTTGTTGTAGCCAACAAATATTTGCTCAAAATTACCTTAGTCATAGTCCTCATTGCCTTTCTGCTCGTTGCCTGGCTTGTCGTACCCCGTATTGTTTCACTTGTGTGACTCGTTTAATTTTGGGCGCACTGCTTGTGTGTTTTTTGGCGATGACGTTATGCTTTTTCGACATCTTACAGGTGCGGCTTAAACGTGTCGGTGCGAGAAAGTTGTTTCTGCGGGTTGCCTCGCTATGCACAAAAAACTTTGAGATTTATACAACTTTAAAATTATGGCAAACAAAAAGAGAAATTTGCCTTAATTTGTGTGTGCGCGGGTGTGTGAGATGATTAAAAATTAAAGTAAAACTTTGTCGAAAAATGTGAGCCGCAAGTGGCTTGGCAATGTGAGCACACAAATCAAAAGATTTGTGCGTAAATTTATATTGCATATGCTCAGGCGCTGTTATTGCTGAGAAGCAGTAGAGCTGGTAGAGCGAAGTATAAACAGGAGCCCAGATGTGTGGCGCTTTGGATTGTGCTGAATTTCAATTTTCTTTTTAAAAATAATTTCTTATGAAATTTCCTATTTTTTTACTCTCATTTTAATTTTTATATATATATATATTTTTTTTTGTTCGTAATAGAATAACATTTATCAAAGCGTTCAACAGGCAACGTACCACCGTAAACACTACATCAACATCAATAACATGCGCAGCTTCAGAAGTAGTTGTAAGAACGAGTTTCACTTCTTTTGAATTTGCTTCGTTATATTTGCGAACTAATCAAAAGTAATCACTTTGCAATTTTGAAAATGCGTCGACAAAGGCAAACAAAACTTGTTCCTCTAACTTCTCGAGCCCCACCTCGCCTTGGCTGCGCAACAACTCATGACATGAGATAGCAGAGATGCCATCAGCTTTACTTATATGAACAAACACGAATCGAGCAGCTGCAAGTCAAAGGCACAGATGCTGTGATTGGGGTAGGCACAATGGCTGCATCGTTGGATGAAGTGAGGCCAACTACGACAGACTGCAGACGCACATTTCACAATCAGGAAAAACATCTCGAAATGTTGCCGAAGATGAAACAAACAAATCATGATAAATGAGCCAACAATAAACAAAAAAGTATATACGGGTTTTTGATGGTGTAGGGGAGTTGCAGAGCAACCAAAGATAGATAGGAAGCCGCAGTGAGTGTAAGCAAAAGTTTCACTCGTAAAGTTTCGCGTTTTTTAAGTCGACAAAAGAAGAGAAATTAGCGTTAAAATGGCAAGCGCAGGCAACCAAATCGAATTGGTGGTTCACAGGTGGCAGGGACTCGTGAGTCTGATATCGTTTCTTACTTTACTTTGCTATGCAAATGCGCGACAAATTAGAGAAACTTTATCAAAGAATCTTTTTCTCTATTCTGATGAATAAGTTGATCAGGCCTTACAGCAGCGGCATATAAAAACAAACTATGCGGGCAGCCGGCGGAAGCGAAACGGAATACCAAATTTCTGCTGAAAGTTAATAACTTATCTATTTCGACCACATCGTTATGTGCCAGCATTATCGCGAAATAATTTGCATACTTGTTCAAGTCCAAGCTCGGTTACTGGCCGCAGTTTACATTGTGTAATGAATGCATTTTGCATAAGCGCCGCTCTCTGGGGTACATTGTAAATATTTGGCAACATTTGTTTTACCGACAAAATAATTATGAAATTATTACGCTGCTAATTACTCATGCACACTTGCACATGCATGCATTAACAACAAGCAGCCAAAGAGAATGTAGGGCAGTGAAAGCAACAGCGAAAAAATGGCAGTCAGCGAAGCGCGCAAATGAGCAGCCAACCGATAAAGCTAAAAACAACTAAATATAAAATATAATTTATAAGGTTGTTATGCGCATTCCAAATGTTTGGAATTAATTTCAATTTATAATTTAAATTTGCTCATTTCGGAATTTAAGCTTAGAGTTCTAGGCAAGCAGCGGCAGTTTCATTCAACAGACGTCTAGCTGAGTGTTGAGCTAATATATTATGACGGTGTCTGAGAATGTAGATATACATTACATACCACTCTACATTTATTCGAGGGCCATAACATTGCCGTCTTAGCGTCTACTGAATATACCCTGACCAACTCCGAATGCCTAAAATTGATTCACAAAACGACTCACGATCACAACCACATACATTGACTTAACTCTAACATAAGCCAGCGACAAGGCTGAATTGCCACGCTTATACCAAGCATATACGAAGAAAGTTACACTACAAGTATCACCCCAAAATCCTTCCTTGTCTTTCGTTGTTCGCTAATTTGGTTCTACATAGCCATACCTCTAAAGGGAATTTTTGTACATAGTATATTTGACTTTGTTTCTATTGCTAGTGGCACATATATTATCGCATGCGATATTTTTTCTCGGTACGTACTGTAATTTGGGTCATTATGCTTACTCAATATTAGTGTTATTCCTAAGAAAATGTCGAATTCTTCGCCAAATGTAACCATTTTTTGGTAATCAAAATTAAGTTATAAGTCAATCTATGCAATTACCGTTAGTAGTTATAACTTTCGCCCATATGTCAGGCAAAGCGTGGCGTCCGAACTTCAAGAAACTCTGCTCTTTTCAAGCACTCTACTGGAACACTTAATTTTCGAGTTCTCCATGAGAATGGAATTCCAACTTCAACCTGAAATTTTTTAGCGTTGCACACAGATATAGTTGAAACACCACATGTGAACCATTAGTGCATTGCGAATTTCAGATATAAGAATAAGAGAGAGTATAGCCTAAAACATACCACTTTCAAGTAATCATCTTTCACTGCTACGTAGGTTGATCAATAAGTCCTTAGAAAAAGATAAGTTTTTCTTTTAATTTTTCTATATAATCTCTTTCTAGCTTAATACACTTATCGAGTCTTCTTTCCAAATTTTTTAAATAGCCCAAACAGTAAAAACCTTTGATATTAAAATATTGTAATTATTGTGTTATAGGAATATAAAGGATAACTCAGTGTGATTCCCTAATATTCATCCTCCGTGGTAGTCGGCTTTGTCGCTGTTTTTATTGTTCAACAAACCCTTATAATTAATATAGATCCCATTTCATACCATTAAAGAGCTTAAAATCAAATTGAGTTATATATTTTAGTCTGCTCGCATTGCATGAAAAGTTACTTTAATTGGAATAATTTCCAAACACCGACTCCGTTCTACTCGGACAGCTTGTAATACTCGAATTCACGCATTCACTCGCTTACAATCGACGACTCGAAAAATGTTTTAGCGAAATTAACAAGCATTGAATGCAGATAGTGTGTAATAATAATAAATGTACTGACTCATTTATATTAATTTATACGTTTCGAGCATACGCCATTGAGTGCGAATCCAGTGTTCGTTTCCACCCGGGTTAGCCATGACTGCAATTGGCATGTAATTTTGCATTAACCCAAAAGCAATGAATCCATCGTGCCGAAATGTGGACAAATGCATTATTCAAATGGCATACCTGATTGACTGTTGATTGCTATTTGGTCCAGTGACAAGCCAAATAAATTATCGACAACATTTTTGTCAAATTAAATATTTGAAATATATAGTCCATAATTAGAATATTCAACGTTTACCATGTTAAAGAGGAAGTTTCGCTGAAATGCCCTAATACGAGCTCACCGAAAATAAATGAATCTACAACACACTCCAGTGCTACTCACATTATCCTAAGTAGCTTTTCGCGTACCTTTTCAAGTCACTAAAGCTTCAAGATTTGCTTCTCGTTGCTCGTAACTTTCAAAGAAATGGCCTTAAAGAATGGCTACTCGAGCGGTTTCAAGCCTCGCTTGTCGTTGCTCGACTGTCTCAGAAGTTGGTCTTACTTGCTTTACATTAAGCACAACGAATAGCTTATCGTTTCTATTGGAGATAAGCGTACTATTTCTCACGTGTTGGTTGAAACGGACTCAACGAAATTGCACATCATCCGTATGCATTCCCACACAATACATGCGGTTGCGTTGAACTATTAATAAGCTATAGATATATATATATAATATAATAAATTCAATAATTTCGTATATTATATAATCATAGAAAATATTTACCTTTAAATTCAGAGTTGCTTGGGTCATAATACAACATTTATTGCATACTTTTGGGTCCCTTCTTTGTGTCGCTTTGCACATTGCCATTTAACGCTTGAATACCCAGTTAATTCCTGAATGAATGCATTCGAGTTCGTGACTTTGGTAGTTCTTGAAATCGAGACAAACACAAGCGAAAGGCATCAATTTACAATAAAGCACCAAAGAATACTGACTTAATTACAAAACAATACCACAAAAAACAACAACAACAGCAAGTACTAGACGGACTGTGACCAAAAACTATTGACAAAAATACGGAAAACCGAAACGTCAACAGTGGAATGAGAAAAGAGACGTGGTGAAGAAAGTCCTGTGAGGACAACGCAAGCAATTACAATTTTAGATGAACCGGACCAGTTGTGGGTTGTTTGAGGGAAATAAAAGCCAACACGAGTTGCTTTAGCCTTTGGTGAGTTGGTGGGTTGGTTGGTTCGTTGGTTGGAAGTAGAGAGTACGTAAAGGATATACAAAATGCAGTCGTGAAGACCGTGCCGGACTTTGTCGGTGGTTTGTTTGAATTCGGCTACGGCTGCACTGTCAATGCCAGTGTGAATGTAAGAGAGAGCTACATGGCCAACTCATACTCAGCTTAACCACCAACCTCAGCTCGATTGATGGACGCACAGACAAAGACACAAGTTTTAGTACTCAGCTGCTACCAAGCTGGCGTTGCTGTTGTTGGCGTTGTATCAGACCACTGCCTGAACATATTCCACCTATCAGTTTGTAGTTCGGCTTGTCCAGCTGTAGAGCAGCGTTGCCATTATCGTTTGTTTACATTCGACAACTTTGTTTCGTGTTCATGCATATTTTATAAACGAAACTCTAACAGCCGAACAGAGAAGAGTAGAGCAGCGCGGCGAAATCAGCACTTGGACTCGGTTTCATTATTGTCCTGTTCGCATGCTCTCTGGCTATCGCCTGCTGGTGATGTTCCTGTCGCTGCTGATGTATTTACGTAGCTTGCTTTAACTGTCGGCATGTCCTTCAATTGCCAACAACTTCGGTTCATATATGAGTACATTGAGTACGTGTGCGTATGCATCAAAACTTGCATTCGATTTACTGAATGAGATTCTGACTAGGAATACTAGATTCCTGGGCAATGGGCCAACCACCCACACACGCCATTGATATTGGTTATTGTTATGTGACCAAATGCATGGCACTGTAACTAATAGATGTGTGCATGGTCAAACACACATCCTGCGACACTAAGCCGTACTAAGCTGCACACTTAAGGTCTACGTGTTCTATTTATGAGCACTGAAATTGGTGTGCGATTGGAGGAATTACTTGAACAGCAATGGGTGGCAGGCTGGTTTTTAGATTGATTTTATTGACAGAGTTGGCAACGTATGGCAACGTTGGATTTGCTTTCGTCAAGTTAGTTGCTTTTTTTGATTATTGAAAACACGCCATAAATCGCATTATTCAATTAGCTTGAATACTTTATTAATGATTGACAGTTGCATTTTGATGAGCTCTGCGGTGTGACGGATTAATAGAAAAAATATGTTTCAGGCGTAGTCATTGGGAGTAACTGTAACTAGCAAAAAGTACACAAAATGGCGAAATCATTTGTGTTGATTGCTTTTGGCGTGTGCAATGGGAAGATGAATTCAAATAATCATTTTTTAATAACGGTCATTAATCATTCAATCTGGCAGTCAAGCGTGTGTCAATTGTGGAGTCCGAAAATCTGAAAAATTGAGCTGTTGAAGGGCCAGGATTGAGTAGCGTAAGCAGTTTGACTAAGGAAACGAAGCAAGCAAGGTCCTACCACAGTTGATGGCAAAAACTTACTCTGACCAAATTTTCTGAACTGAAGCTTGTAGTTCTGTAAATTCTTGGTAAAGACAATATCAGCTAATCGGAAGGCAGCACAGCCAACGACGATAGCTCGACAAAAGGTAGGAATAAGAAGTTCAGGACGGTCCAACCTAAACTACTTCCACTGCTGCAGATTTTTCGAATTCAGCCATTATGCATTAAGTCAGAAGAAATGAATATAAATGAGTTTATAGCTTCTGCGTTGAAAAGCAATTGAAATGCGTATAAAAATGAGAAGTGTACTTGGGTATTTATGCGCTGGGATTTATGAAGCCATAAAGCCGTCAAATTTCGGTAAACTGTTGCGCCCACAAATAGCAACACCACCAAGTACATGGGCTTATTGTATCTGATGAAGGTATGAATGAATAAAAGTGAGCCAAAAATAATAACAATAATAAGAAAGAAAAATTCAATGAAAATGCAATAATGTTTACTTTTTGCTTGGATGTGTGTAGTCACAATTTTGCCTAGCGCGTTTTATTACTCAAAGCTCGGCAGAAGGAAAAGTGAACCAGCATTGAGGCACACTCACGGAGACGTAAAAACCAAACACAAGCACAGCATGAAGTAAGATTTAGAGACACACATACGCGCGTATTATGCAGATGTATACTTGCAGGAGCATAGCAGCACTCGAACAAAAGGATAACAACAGAAGTTATTCATTGTTCACGCAAATATTACGGAAGTCATATGTTAAAAGCACAGCGCCATGCCGAGATGCAAAGGTAGACCAGCCAGGCAGCAGTTAGTGTAAGCCAGAAAGGTTGGACTTACAAAAAAAAAAAAAAAAAAAAAACTAATAAGGAAGCCAGTACGAGCAGCAAGCTTAGACATGCTTTTACATGTTATTGTGTGTGCTCACTCAGTTGCGTGCCGCTTCATGTTGTCTTAAGCAATGCCTACGTTATTTCAGTGACTAGATGGCACAAGTCTCTCTAACACAAAGCCACTTGCTAACATGCTCAAACTGCAATTGTACGAATATGAAGTATGATTTCAGAACGCAAGTAAATCTACGAAAAGGTAGCAATGGCAATAAGCATATCAAGATCATAAATAAAGTAGAAGCTGGGAAATTAAATTTTACTGCAGCATACTTTTCGGTGAGCAGACAGAGCCAAGGCAGGCAACCATACATTTTCAATTCTGCAACTTTGATTTGAAAATAAATTATTTTTGATTCCATAGCCTGGCATAATTTCTATTACCCAGGATCAGAGCAGTGCGCAATGTGCGAAAATTTGTCGACGGCAACTTTCAAATAAAATGTGGTCGTTTCAAACGCTTTAGGCGTGTCCTTGAAAGAAAAAGAAAATATAGTTGTTTTTTTTGGTTTCTCAAATTATTTGATTCATGGATGTTGCATATAATTTTTATTTGCATTATTTTTTGTTTTGTTTGTGTTTTATTTGTCAACAATTAAATTATTCGCGCGAAATTTTTTGCGTTGGCCTTCACTAAGTTGGCTAGCAGGCTGTAACTGAGCGCAAAACGTCGCGTTTAGTTTGGCAAAGGAACAAAAAAGAATAAAAAAGAAATAAAAAATAAAAAGAAAATTTAAAAAAAATAATAAAAATAAATAAAATAAATGAATCCTTATTATTTTATTTTGACTTCGTGTTTTGCGCTTTCCATATGAAGAGAGTTTCAAGTGCAAAAAAACCAATGGAAATTGTTTTTCTTTTTTCCTTCAACTAAAAACAAATTTGAGCGTGCTGCTCCGCTCTTGGAGCCTTTGTTTTATTTTGTTTTATTTTGTTGGATTTTTGTTTATTTATTTTTATATTTTTATGTTTTATTTTTATTTTAGTTTTAGTTTTTTTAAGTGTTTTAATGGAAAAGTTTCGCTGACTCGATGCGAGTTGAGTTGTGCCAAGCAGAGCTGAGCTGCGTTAAGCTGCAGTCGAGTCGAGTTGAATCGAGTTGAGTTGAGTTGCGTTGAGTTCAGTTGAAGGCGCTTTTGCCAAATGACATTTTAAAAGCTTTTTCAGAAAGTTGAAAACCAATTAAACAATTTGCGAGTTTTTACAGAAAAATGATTCAGTTATGTGCATTATTTGGTGCAGCGTATTATTTAAATTGAATATTTTATTCTGAGCGAATGCATAAGAAATTATTGAAATTGCCTTTTGCAATAGTTTTTTGCCTAAAAATAAGGGGTGCTTACTTTGAGGCGGCCTTTGTCTTAAAATTACCTTGCCTACAGCGATAGTTGTAATAGTACTGCTGTTATGCGCCTATTTGTATGCAATAATTTTGGCGCTTATGTATTTTGGGACATGCATGCGTTAGCTCTTCATCAGCATCATCATAATCATCATTATCATCATCATCATCGCAATTATTCTCATCATAATTTTCATTACTCTCATCACATCCGCCATCAGCCAGCGCTCTGAGCACACCCACATTCTCCTCATGTGGTGTTTGCTTTATTTCAAGTGCTGCCCTTGCCGCTTTTCAGTTGCTTTTCATTTTTTGCTTCATTCTTTCTTGCATTCTCATGCTCCTGTTTCATCGGCAACTTTTTTTTCCTTCTTCTTTTTTGTTAGTTTTTAATGGCGTTGACACTTGGCTAGGCATTGTGCACTGCACTCCTGTTGCCTTCCTGTCTTCATTGCTTGTCATATTTGTCTGTGTTTTGCGCTCTGTTTGTGCACTTCACTTTGCCAATTTAACACTTTTGCGAGTTGCCATTTTGTTGTTGTTGTTGTTGTTGTTGTGTTTTTTCAGTTGGTACTCCTTTTGTTTAAGCATGTGACTTTATGGCTTGTCAGCGGTTAATGACTTGCATATGCGTATCATGAGTGAATGACTGGAAAACAGGCGGCGAGATAGACAGACTGGTGGTAGTCTGACGCACAGAAAGCAGCAGCTTACGGTTTGCATACTAAGAACTGAATTTTGATTAGGGAAGTGGTCTGGCATTTTTGACTGTGCACAAATCAAATGTGAGTATTCAAAAGCCCATGCTTATTAAATTCTAAAGAAATGTGAATTGTAGCAAACGTTTTTATTCGAGTTCGCAGAATGGAGAATAAAAAGCAGCGAACATTGTGGGTTGAGAAAATCTTATCTGAATAAGCAAACAGTAAGAGCTGTTCTCACAACCAAGCGAAATTTTTCACTTCGCAGAATTTTGATTATGCAATGAGCATAAAGAAACATATAAACTGAAATGGATTTCATATGTATGAAGTGCTATTTGCCTGAAGGTATGCCTTTATGTAATTTGACTTTGCTATAACTCAGTGAAATGTTTTCTTTCCCTTGTGTTATGGCATTTGTTAAAAATTATTTTAATAAACTTTAGTCTAGATTAGATTAGGGTGCATGAGGAAAGAACAAGTTTTTGTAGTCATTGGATCACTGGATTACAGGTCAGTAATAATCTGAGTTCGGAAAGCGTAGAAGTTAAAGTTCTGTCAAGGCTTTTAAAATGACATTATTTACTCATTTATTTATTAATTTTTTACTCGTATACTAAGCTAAGCCATATGGTCTGTGTAGCAAAAACTCTAGCCATGAAAACCGTTACAAATTATGTGAAAGACCATACATCAATTTTTCCAAAAATTATTCTAATATTAATTAATTGTATATGTTTAGGCTTCAGCTTAAATTTTACAGTATTTCACACTTAATGATTTCAGATGTAACTGAACATTTTTTTCTTTTATATTCGGCATTCTCCTTTTCCATTTCTCTTTTTCCACTCTCTCTTCTATTCTCACACTTCAACTTATTTCAGCTGTCAACGTTTTATTTTTGTTCTACTACCACGCTGCCTGCAGGCACTAAAAGTCTGAAATTAATGAGCACAATAAACATTTTAAGTGGAATTGTTTGTGAAGTTGTTAATTTTTTGATCGCCAAATGCAATTCATTTCATTTGACTTTTGCGCGCAATATAGCAAAGAAAAAATAAGTGAGAAAAATAAAAAATAAAAGCAAAAATCCCGAAAACAGGAGCAGAATTCAAGTTTAATTTGATTTAGCTCAGGTTGAGCTTTAAGAATTCCCACGTCTTGATTCAATTCGATTTCTGAACCATTGAACTATATTTAAAGTTGGTTTCTTATGCCGAGCACACAGTCTAATGCAAAAAGCATTGACTGTAGCTCTTTAGTCGCCGGCGTCTCTGTTGAATAAAATGTTTACATAGCAAAGAAGGAAAAAAAAAACAGAAAAACATTGAAAAGGAAGTTGACATTGTAGAAAAATGTTTCATCCAAGCGTAACTCAATTCCTTTTGTTACGCCTCTTAAAATAATTTCCCAAAGGATACTCTGAGCAGTGCGGGCTCACTTGCGTCCCGGCTCATAGACAGATGAATTCCGTGGGCAGCAGCATTTTTACGTAGGTGTTGGCGTGTTGTGTGTTCACCGTGCTTCTACGTGTTACAAGGCATGGCATCATCTGCTTGGTTTATTCGACTGCGTACTGCGCATTGCGCATTGTTTCGCAACCCTTCGGTCAAACTGCCCAACACAAAGTTGATTAATATTTTATGAGTTGGCGGCGCATATTCGAGGGGCAATCTCTGTAAAAGGGTTACGATTATATCTGTCTCTTCATCAAATTAAGTGTTTCAAATTGGTTTGGCAGTCAAAACATTCAATGGTGTCTTTAAAGCAGTTAAAGCTGTGTGTGTAATTTAAAGGTGAGTCTAGTCTGGGGGGGAAAAAAGAAAGAAAAAATACTTCCAACGCCCAGCTACTCTTTAAGTTCTATTCGCGTTGCTTTTGTTCGAACATTGCAACACCTGCCTTTTTTCTTTTTTTGCTCGTGCCTTGTTAGTCCTGCCATTAATGCTTTGTTCTGTTAGTAAGCTGCTGCTTTTGTGCTCACCAACCTTTTCTCTGTTATTAAGCTTTGTTTAGTCCAATTAGTTTTTTCTATTCCCACCTTTAGTCAAGCAATGCTTTTGAAAAGTATTTGCTTCCATTATTTTATTTGTGTTCAGTGCTTATCCTTTGATACAATCCTTGTACAGTTTTCTAGCTTTTTCAGGCTCAATCTAATCACATCAGCTTAGCTTAAAATCAAAAACAAATAGGCATTAATTGCAATGCCGCTGCCAACGCATGCCTTATGTTTGTATAAGTGCTTTGCCCATTTTTATGGATACAAACACATCAATACGAGTAAATGCTGCAAAGCGCTTATAAGCGGTTGTGAGAGTAGAGGATCCGCAATAAACCATTTAAAGGTTATGCTCCGCATTATTTTATCAAAAGGCATTTACACACATATAAAGCACTATTTTTAAAGAGACGAACAAAGCGAATCTCGGCAAATAAAGGGCCGCCCGTTTTGTGCTTATCGGCACTTGCAGCGTGTAAGCCCATGCAAATTACACATGGCCATTGGCAGACCATCTAAATGTGCCGAGCGTAGGTGTGAATAGGGCAACGACGAAATTATAGCATAAGCAAAAAAGTGGAACGAAAGTGAACAGGTCTGCTCACAGATATCACGCACGCACACACACTCACACACACACACACTCGCATAGAGCAGACCCACATAGACAAATGGTGCGATAAGCGCTGGAAAGGCAGCATATGTGCAATCAGATCCAATAAAATATCAAATAAATATTTGTCCTGCAGTCATTCTCAACTGCTCTTCACGGACCCTAGTACAGAAGGGTATGTAGAAGCTGCTTCAGAACATTTCCTCACTGCGAGCGTGTTACCGCAGTTGTTCTGCAAAACTTACTCCTCGCTAATATTTTTTCCGGCATTTTTTCCAAACTTCTCCTTTCAACTTTTTTCTTTTATCAATGTAGTTGTCCCTGCGTGTTTGTGTGCGACGTGAAATTACGCAAACGCAACGTTTGACACGGCGTTATCGGCTTTGGAATTCGACTTTGGCCTTGCACGCGCATAGTTCAAATTAAATACACACTGGACTGGTCGGATTTTTCTTTCCTCCTTTTTTTTTTGTTGTTATATTTATTTTTATTGTTTCTTTGTTTTTGTGCTGGTCAAACTCGTGCACATAAACCAGAAATTTGTAGCAATAAATTATAGACTTTTTCTCTGGTTCAAACGCTCACTGCCAGGCATGTTAGCCTGTCATATGCAGCGTACTCCATTTTTTAGATACATTTTTTCTGTATATTTTTTGTGAGCATCGCTGGTTTTTTTGGCTGTTCTACAAACGAGCTTAAACAAATTATTAGACAGAGGCGCGATTGGCGTGGTTATCCGTGTCACCGTCACTGCGACAAATTGATCATAATCTGTGCACAATTTATCTTATTAGGCAAGAACAAACGGCATTATGTCTGCCTGAGGCAGAGTGGATTGTAGACAACTACCGGCTGAGCAAGGGCAACTGATACTTAGATGAATGGTTGACACTCTCTGTGAATGAGTGGCATCAAGCCCAGATGGGTGTATGAGTCGCTTTTGTTTTCTTGAACACTTTGAATTTGTCGCTTTGAAGTTGTGCTAATTTGGCAATTTGTTTATCTTTCTTTCAATAACAACCAGACTAGTGTCAAGTTAAGTGAGCAATAAAACTCACTTAAGATAATGCGACGCTTGTACAACAACACTTGAGCCAACTCAATTGAAAAAGACACTTGCGACACGAGATAAAATATCAAAATGGATGTTCGCTAAGCTCAAAATGGTCGTGATTTATTGCCGATTATCTGCTGAAGTCAACTAAAATCAAAAACCAACGTCGCTGCTGCTGTCACTGCTGTCTATGGCTCTGCCTTCTTTGACAGCCAATATAACTAAAGCGTTTCGCAATTCAGCATGTAGACGCATGTGAAAAACTGTCTACAAAGCGGAAAAAAGAAGATATGAAAAAAATGTAGGAAAATATTTATATAATAGAGACATTATTTCGGCTCATTTGGCGCTAATATTTGCACAGTAGGCCTCAATGGTTGACGTTGCACAGTTAAAGCTTTGTTGTTGGGTGATGAAGTTCTGAAATATGGTATGCTAAAGAGGTAGCCGCATGAGGGAACGGTATGTCACCTCGCATGAAGGAGGTTGAATATCAACCGCGTTATCATTGAATGTACGACCTATGGGAGGATAACTCTTGCTCTTCAGAAGATTAGGAAAAATATGAGCCAGATACCATAAACATAGTTGGATAGGTAAGGCCATAATGGCTTCTACATTCTTCACTGATTGGCTTCTCAGATATGCTTGTATATGTAATTGTATATGTCTACCTGGTGATGCTAATCTTAGCTATGGAAAGTCGGACCTTTATATAGGAAGTGCTCATTGGATTTCCGGTCGCCTCCTTCGTTTCAGTTCTGACACTGTCTTATTGCGGGTACTCCCTTTTTTGCTTAGACAATTATTGATCGGTGAGAACAGTCGCTATAAGTGTGCTAATCTTGGCTGTTCTTGAGCTCTCCGATTTGAAGGCTGTTGTCCAATCGATTCATTCCAATCGATTCTTGTGATTCCAAGCGAAAAACAAATCATGTGAGAAATTTATTGTCGCATGCGACAATCGAATACCGCATTCGAGAGGTTGAAAATTCAATGGAATGAGTTGGATATTGCATGCGAAAAGTTGAGTGTATCACGAGAGACAAAGAATATTTCGAATATCAATAAGTTGAATACATGCGACAGGTTGAAAATCACATGCAATAAGATTCATACGTCATGCGAGAAGTTAAATATCGATAAGTTAAACATCCCATTCGAGAAATTGAATATCGCATGCATGAATCCACGAGCTACGGAAGGGAACCATTCTACTCTGACTAGATGTGAATATATTCAAAGAATAGGAAGTGTTCTGGTCAGCCTGAAAAACTACAAAATGAAATTTTTCATTTGAAAAGACTAGGAAAAATAACACTCTTACACATAAACAGATTGTGTAAACAGCCGTTCTAAATCGATTTCTACTCAAATATTCACAATTCGAACAAATAAGCGCTAATAAGCGCAGCCAAAACTAACACGATTTGAAACCGAAACGAGCGAAAAACACGCGCCACTTGCCTGACATAATTCTTGTTGCGCCGCACTACAAAAAACAATACTCACTCTAAGCTCTTGACAGCGGCACTAAGCGCGACAGAGACAGAGTGAGTGATGGAAGTACGCGGTATATAAATTCATATCGCATGCATTTATGAGCTTCGCATGCAAATATTGGCGAGACTTCTTGCGAAGGGCGTTATGCAAATCCAGCAGCGACGGCGCCATACAAAATATTGAAATCGTTTTAGCCGCATTTGAGCGTCATTCTTTTCGTAGCATACTATCGCGCGTTGACATTACAACTAAAAAGTACTGAATACGAGCTCGGCGCTCATGTTGACGTTGACGATATTTACGCGTCAATATGAGCTTATAAACCGTTAGTTGGCATTGCCTTTTTTGCTGACAAGAGTCGTCGATGTCCTAAGCGAAGACAAGCAGATAGGCAACCAAATGAAAACTGAAAAAGAAATGTCGTTGTTCATACGTTGTTCGCGCTCGAAATATATGCAAATGTGAACATTTCGTAAATAATTTTCTAATATCGCAGGAGGACACAGCCAACAAGAATTCTGAGAAACACGCCGTCGCAAATTTTCAAAACTTTCATTTTCACGATTTTGTAATGGGGAAACTTTTTTCGTTAAGTGGGCCAGCAATTTGAAACGAAAGACACCGAGTCACTGCACCTTGGAAATATTTACTTGCTGTGCTACTGTTGAATAAATAATAAGCCTCAAAACCGAAACCAAGAAACTTCACAAAATTGTCCGCGGGGTGATATGTGAATGGCTTGGAAAAATGAGGGGGAAAAAAGGAGAGAAAAAAAACGAATCTCTAACGGAATCAGATGAAAGCGAAGTACATTGTTTTCAACGCTTTTTCGGTGGTTTTCATGAACATAAAGGGACTACTTGCTGTCTCTGTTGTCGCGTTGGTGTGAATGCTCATATTTTGTTGCATACTTGTCTGCGCGAAATTCGATTATAAAGACTTTTTAAGAAGTTTGCACATTGTTTTTGTCTTTGTTTATTGTTATTATTTTTTTTTGCAATTAAATTGAGAATTAATAAGTTCAGAATCTGTGCAATCACTTGGCCAAACAACAAATATAAATGCCACGTGTTTTGTTATAATTTAATGCCCGCTGCCACTTTCCTTGCCGGTCGCCATGTTCAGTGAGTCGTGCCTTTTGATCCTGTATGTCTTGTTAAAAGTTTCGCTTTCATATTCAAATTAAACTTTTCACTAGCGTTTGGCATATTTTGCTTTTGGCAATGTTTGTTTTTTTGCCATTCAGCTTGCAATTTTATTGCAAAACGTTGTGCGCTGCTTGACTGTCGTGTGTCCTTTTTACCTGGCGTTGTTGCCAAAATGAAGTTTCGTTGTTGTGTTTTTGTTCCTGATTTATTGGCAAAGTTTTGAGTAGATGGCATGTTGTGGTATATGTGGGCAGTGTTTCCACAATTACAACTTCATATGATGCCAGTAGAATATGCGGCGAGTGCTTCGGGGCACGTTCTGATAGCATTTTCCAAATGAGTGCAACTTTTTTTTTGGCTTTTAATCAATAAATTTTGTAAGCTGAATTTATTTTTCAGGCGCTAAACGGTGCAGTGCTGGTAGCACTTGGCTTTAATTCGATAAATTGCACACAAGCACTGCAACTCTCATTTCCTTACTCCTTTCATTTTTTTCATAAATTTTTCTCTCTCTTTACGCTCAGTGTGAACTTAAGTATTTTTTAATGCCCTTCTATAATTTCTGCATTTGTTACTTTTTCTTCTTATAGCTCTGACCAGGCTAGTTGCATTTTGTGTGGATCCTTTCAGATGCGAGTCAGAGGGCACGATTCGCATGAAGTTTAATGCAGTTAAACGTACCCTACACTATACAAATACTCCCCAATTTACCGACACACATACCGTCGACTCTATTTCTTCTTGATTTATCTGTTAATTAAAATTCCTAGCACGTACGTCGTGTATATACTCTACTTATTTGGCATAGTGTAATGTTTCTACATTGTGCACTTGCCGCACGAGTACAACTCTCGAGTGACAGCCAAGCACTGATGGAGACGGCCATCGTGCGCTATTTAATTTCATCGAAATGCAGCACAACTTGTTGGATTTTAGCTTATTGTTTTATCAGAGTGCATAGTTCATATAGCTTCAACGCTATCAACGGAAAATTCTCTTTAGTTGATTGATTTCCTCTGTGGCAGTGGATGGCAGCACACGTCTTCTTTTCTTACGAATAGGGACAATAATAATAAATCCCATCCGATTGAAAAGTTGCTGCTGACAAGTCAAATTTGCGCACACAAATCCGAAGAGGGAAAATTTGCGAATGCTAAAAATTCAAAATATGTGTGCTGCATACATACAGGCGCACAACGAAAAACAAAGACGAAAGCCACAATTCATTCAATGTTACGAGATGAAGGCATTTAAATAGACAAAGAGTATGACCAACTAGGGCAGAGGGGCGGGCTTAGAATAACATATGCAAAAGCGACGCATAAGCATATCACAATATTTGACTGTCACCAAAGCCGACAGCAGCACGAGCCGCAAGCTCGACGTCGAGCTCTACGCTACTCGGCATAACTGGGCTCAACTCGAGGCGAAATGAAAGCGAAATGTGTAGCAGATTTTATGCGACAAATGGCAGATACCCGTATTGCCTCGAGGAACGATTGTTGCCGCACGCGTAGTATGTGCGCTGCCTTGGCATGGCTGGCTGGCGGTGACTCAGTGCACTGATGTCCTTTTCTCGCCTGCTGTGGTTGTTGTCATATGACAAGGGTTCACGCAAAATCCATAAGCCAAACACATTTTAGCATATGTGTGTAAGTGTGTGTGTGTGTGTGTGTGTGTGTGTGTGTGGGAAAAAGTTCTCGCTTTCGCATTATTTTAAAATTTAATGCTGAGTTGAAAATCTGACAGTTGAGTAGCACGTGAAATATGCTGTTACCAAAAATATTCCCAAGCAACAACCAGAGAAGCAACAGCAAAACTCGCTACATTCGAAGTTAGTTGCTTGTTGTTGTTGTTGTTGTTAGCGAAGAACAATTCATTGTGCAATGCATTGTGCGTGCTCAAACAGTAAGCCTTCGTTGCTGGTTGACATCCTCGGGTCTGATGATTTTTAGAGTTAGACAGTCAGAGAGACACACATGTTTCGTTGATTATTATTGAGATACAAACCACGTACTAAATCAGCGATGAATGCTTTTGTGCGATTGTCTGTATGTGTTTGGCCTTGATTTGACTTGTCTTGCTATGCATGCTTTCAAGGCTGTCTGTTTGTGTCAACATGAGATGCTCACTCAAGCTTTGCTCGTCTGTTGCTTGAATTACGAGCGACACGTGGCTCAGACTCGAACGAAGCAGTCAATGCAATGATATACAAAAACAAAAATTTTATTTTTCCAATAAATTTCCGAACACTTTCCGCCTACAAATCAACACACACAACAATTAAATACATTTAAATTGTTTTATGTGATGTGTTGTCATGACTTGCCGACCACAACTCAAGCCCCCGGCTTGCTATGGGACTATTGAGGCTTGACATGTCATTGGTCAGTATTTGCTTACAAATCAATGTCGGTCAATAGCAGCTCGGCAATGGACTAGCACATTATAAGACCACTCCGAACTCTGAGTTGAGTGCTGGGCAGGTCTGTGCTGCATTGAGCTAAGCCGTATGCCACTGTGGCATGTTGCGAGTTTTGAAATCGAACTGAAAAGAAACACCATGTTGCACATAACGAATTAGATTGATTGCTGTGAGACGTTGGGGGAATCATTTATGTTAGCGAGTGAGAGGGACGGAGCCATAGAGAAGGAAAGCAGTGCTAAGTGATGGGTAGCTGTTCAGAACTCTAGTTTATTGATAGGCGAGTAATTTAATCAAATTCAATATAATTTCTGACATTTTCCTTTGAAGTGCACGACGATATATCCTTGCCAAGTTTGATTGAGCTCCGTTAATCCAGAAGATACAAAATACTTGCCGTATGAACTTAATGTTGCTTGTCTATTATTCTGAGCCATTTAACAAACACACACAATCGATGATACTTAATGAATATTTAACGTATAAATCAGTTCAATTGTGCTCGAAAGAGAGAGAAAATTACATATAATGACAGATGGGAAAAACAGCAATGCTGCCATAGCTCAAGGACTCAAGGACTCACACACTCACTTAATCCCTCAACTTAATCACTTCCCCGCTCACGTACGTATTCATTCCGTTTATTTATTTGTTGAGACCATTTTAACCTCATCAATTATTTATGCGTATGGTCATCATCATCATTATTACTATTACAATTATCATTGGCGTCATTGCCATTAGCGAAGATTAACAGAGAGAAAAAATAAAGGATAATTGCACAAACCCAAAACCCCATAAATAACACCAACAACCGTTAAGAGCGCAACAATGACGACGCTCATGAGTATTGCAATAATTAGCGTATGATTTAAAACCAAGTCAGTAATCATCATTACGACTTTCAACGCCGCCAAAGACTGATGACAATGCCAGCGTCGTTGATGACGTTGCCGTTGGCGTTGGTCAACCGGCGACGAATTTCAGTCAACAAAAGCTGCAAGGCGACAACGGCAGCACGTTAGCAGTACTAACAGCAACAATAATAACAACAGACGTTGGTGAACGACAACCGCAAAGATCACAATAACAAGCTTAACAACAAAAACAACAATAACAGCAACTACACTAGCAACGCCAAAAGTAACGCCACTAGCATGTATCATTATGACCACCGCCGCAGTTGCCACTGAGTGTACATTGGCAATGCCACTGTCGTCATCATCACCATCATCAACTTTATTTTCAATGATTATTGTCATCAGCTCAGCTCTGCGGGTATTTCACTTCGAGCGTAACGTTTAAGTGCGGCGACAGCGCCGTGGCTCTAATGACGATAAATTGCAAGCGGACACAACTGTAAATAACGAGCGATGATGGGTGAGCGCGTCGGCGGCGTAGAATAGCTCAGACAATGACTCACTTTCATATAGCACACAGTCAGCACAAAAGTATGCAATTAAAAGTTGCACATCAATTAAAGGAAATCATTTCGTAGGCAACCAAAAATGAAGTGGATCTCAAAGATGCCAAAAGCGAATTTTATTCTGGGCATTTTTAGTGTACTATTTTTTGTTGTGCTGAACTTTGCGGCATTCATAAATATTTCCATTTATTTGGCTTTTTAAAACTGAGCATTTTTAGTTGCCTTGCTTTTAATATATTCTTGCTTGTAATAAAAATCAGAAAAAATGCAAGCAAATGGTTGTATATAAAATAGTAATGGTTGCCGGGGCCACTGCTGACTGCACAGAATTGCATTAATTAAATGTACTAAAGAATTATATAGAAAGCAGAAGACAATTCAGCAGAAAAGCTTTACTTAAAGCGCTTAATTTCATTGCATATTATTTTCCGCTGCCTATAAGTGGCAGCAGCCACTGTAACAGTTTTCTTTTTATATAATAAAATATTTTAAAAAAATAATAGTCTTTTCTGACCAGGCACCTATTTGCAGTAATTGAAGACCACTTCATGCTAAGCGGCATAATAAATGCTACGTTAAATAAGTGAGTTTATTGTTGGCAAAATTGTTACGAAGCGCCCTGGTTTAGCAGGTTTCATATTCTTTAAAAACAACTTTAATTCTGGCTTACTCTTACTCTACACAGTTACTGACCATTCACGACCATCTACTGGTTGGCAATCTAGTGCGGCACTACTAAAGCACAATAAAGGCATATTAAGGCCTGAATAGTTCTCATTTGACTAAAGTTTAGAAAAAAAGTAGCAAACATAAAGCTAACACTCTTTATAAATCGAATAAAGCGGGTCATAGAAAACACACAGACACTTTATTAAGTCACTCTTGTTTTACGAATAACTTACTCCGTCGGGCGGTGGGGGGAGCGGTTGGCAGTGACAGTGGCAGCAGCCGCGACCGACTGGACTCAATCTTCTTCGCAAACACTTAGTCACAGTTGCTTTTACCCACTTGTTCACTTGTCCACTTGTTCAGTCATCCATCTGGCACTTGCGATGGCACACTCAACTGTCACTGATTTAGGGATAAGCACTGTCGCGCTGGCAGCTCGGTAAGGAGCAGCAAAAAGGACACATGCCGTGGTAGACTACATGATATATCAAATGGTGAGCAAGGATTTTATTGAGGTTTACTCGTGCAAAACGAACTAATTTGAATGGAATAGAAAATGGAAAATGCAAAGAAGAACAAATGCTTAGAAGACAAAGGAGATAAACAATTGATTGAAAACAAAAGCAGAGCCCGACTCACACTTGTAGCTAAACAAGTGAAGTAAGCATTTTTGACTGAGAAAACATTTTACTTAATTGTCTGTTATGCAGGCGTAAAACTTCATAACAATATTCTATTCTTATTTGGACTTCAATTTTGTTTTTGTTGAATTTCAATTCGAACAATTTATTGTGAGCACAAAACGGGTTCAATTCATTGCAATTTATTTATTGACACACATGACGTGTGCGTAATTCAAGTGTTTGATGTGCTTAGAGCATTTATCTCGATGTGGGCCTAAGTGTTACAAATAACCAAAATAGCCAATAAATTGATCTTACACACTTAACACACAAATAACTAAACTGTAAAATATGCCCTCAGTTGGCGTCAATATTTGGTGCAATACCAATTGAAAAAGCAATAAAAAAAGGCATAGAAAAGGGTCCACAGTTGAGTTGTGTTGGTCAGGGAGCATACTCAGCGTAATACAAAAATTTATGTCACCCACATACACATTAAAATAACCAAATAGCACAAAAGCAAAACCGTAAATAGACATACACACACACACACACACACACGAGTACACATTAAAACGCACACGTCGCAATGATTATAAACTCAACAAGCCGACTGGGGTTGCGTGGTTGTTGGCTTTAAAGCTCAGCGTCAGCTGCTTCGTTAAATTGAAATCAATAAATTTGGCGAAAATCAATTAAAACAGCGCACAATTTCATTGCGCAGTAAGTCAACACACCACTCCAGCACACACAAAATCAACTCATATGCGTGGGCGCTCTAAGCTAAAATATTTGACAATTTGCGGTTTTGGTGAAATTAAATTTATCCCCCCTTCTTGGTATGTGTGCTCGTCAATGTGGACATTTGTTTTTAATTTATTTATGCAGCTTATTAAAATTGTTTGCAGTGCATTATTTAATTGAATTTTTGGCCTGCCAAGCTGATTTCGAGTTCATTGCACGAATTAACGAGTGATTAGTTGAAAGCCTTCGGAATTTCAATGAGAAAATCATTGCGAAATGAAAAATTAAACCTGAAATGTCAATGGAGTGAACTGGCAATGAATCGCAATGAAACGAGCGAGTAGAAAGGTAAATATATAGTGGAAAAATAGCGATGTATTTAATAAAAGAGGAATGGTCAAATGGAGAAGAGGCAGTAAATTATTTCAAGGATTAATTTACTAGTAAAGACGTGAAGATGGCGAAACTAGTGATTGAGAAAATTAACTGACGTGGGAAAAAAGTAACAAGAAAAATATATACTGATGGAAATAAGTGCTCTCAGAATAAAATAAGTGAGTAGTGGATTGGCAAGTAAACGCTAACGAGTGAGAGGCAAAACGTGACTAGTGTAGGAAGACAAATAAGCAACTGGCAGTCGATAATCGAAATAGGCTAATAGATTATCATAATAATAGTAATAAAAGCAAAATATAAGGTAAGAGAAGGCAAGTGAGTTGAAGGTTTGTGAGTGGAGAGAGACGGGCAGAGAACAAGAGAGTAAAAGTGAGTGAGTCGTGAGTGAATTGTGGTTATGAAGGAAAAGGTTATGTAGAGTCTAGTGAGTGGATAGAAACGAAAAGAATACTGGTGAAGAGATACGTGTATTTTACGAGTGGAAATAGGATGATCAATGTATAGGAAACTGGCGAGTGTAATGCTGTAAGTGAAGACTGGAAAGAAAATAGCAGATTGGCGTCGGTAGTTTGGCATAAGTGCACTAAGTCTGCTGGTCCAGAGCGGGTCCACGCATTTTAATACAGAAACGAAAGGTGCTTATGGTTGGCCTAAGTGGAATGGCGAAATATCGTTGTCGACTGTCTCAACCTAACCTAGGTAAACTTGTAGAAGGCTGACTCGTTGATAATTAGCGAGTGGAAGACTGGTAAGTAAGACACAAGCGAGTAGGAGACACCGATTAAATGAGCAAGGTGATTACGAGTATAACAGCAACGAGTAATGTTACGAAGGATATAACATTAAAAGAGCGGGACAGAAAACAAGTCAAGCGAATCAGAAAGGAAGTCTAGCAAACTGCCAAAGCAGCAGGTAAACAACTGACAAATATAAATCATTCTGGAGTTTTGTATGCAATTAAAGACTATTGCAGTCTTCAAAACTGCCGCACTTGCACACGTACAAAACATAGAAATTGCCAAAGTCGAACTTGAATATTCACCATTCGCACGGAAAAAAAGGACAATTCATAAATATTCATTTATGCATAAAACGCGAAACGAAGGGAGCATCAAAAAGGAATGAAGGAAACAAAAGAAACAATAAACTTTTGTTTTCGACGGTATTCGGCCACACTTTCCAAGCTAATACAGTTGGCGAAGTGATAACAACTCAGGCGCAGCGTGCCAGTGAAAGCAAGCGAAGTGAAATTAAATATTTGGCAGAGCAGACTAGCTCTCAGTGAAATTGAGTCGCGCGAAGTTGAGCTGAGGAGCCAAACAACAAAGTATTTTTTTAATTTTTCAAACGCCGCCACTGACAGGTGTTGAAATGAAGTGCGGCTGCAGCATGAGTGATAGTTACGAACAGAGAGGGAAGAAGAGAGAAGAAGTAGCGTATGCTAATCAAGTAAGTAAGTTAGTAGCAACAATGGCCTGAAATAATTTCCACTTAAATGAATTGAAATTAAGCTTAGATTGTTTTTAGTACGAGACACAATGATTTAAGAGGATTTAGATGGATGGTTATCCAGTTCGTGCCTAGGCCGAGAGTTGCATGTGTGGGCCAAGTGCAATTTAATTTTTTTACTTTTCTTTTATATTTTTAATAGTACACCGCCTCATTATTAAAAGTAGTAATTTTTTTTTATAGCTAAAGATTTACTGTTTTCATGTTACATTTAACCCTAAGAAGGCTTTCCGCTTACCTTCATACACAACCAGTTAGTTTCCCTAGGCAACATAATCCTTACTTCTGCTTTTGTCTTTCTTTTTATGTTTTTTTCGTATTGCATTGTAATTAAAACTCGGCATAGCATAGTTCACCTCAACTTGCATAATGAGTTCAAACACCCACCGCACACTGAGTGACCTTCTGTCGGCAGCTGCAGGCTTTCCTCGTGCGACTTGCGTTGACCTCATCTAATTGAAAAGCCATTAAAAGCTTTCAGCTGCTCCCTATGCATTTAAATATATTCTGTTTTTATTCAGCATTCTTCTGGCAGCGCCTTCTTTCCTGGTCTCCCGTTCAGTTTCTCTCGTTTTTTGAGTTTATGGTGCCGTGAAGTCCGCGCACAAAAAATGAACGAGCCAAATTAAAATTATAGAAGTATTGTCATATGCCTCAAGTGGCAGTTAATATGAGTAAGTGAGCTGAGTAAAATCAGTAATATCATTTGCTCGTTTGAATGTGCAATAAGTTAGCAATTACGAAACATGCTCATGCGCTTAGAAGTATACAACAAATTTCGTGTGAATCTGCTTTACGACACACGCTCAAGCCTCAGTGCTAAGCTTGGCTGCCTTTGTTTGATTTGTTTTGAATGTATTGCTTAAAATTTCGCAGAGATGCTGTTCGCATGGCTCTAAGCATGAAAAAACACTATATACACTTAAATTCGAATTATTGCACTTTTGTTCGCTTATTCGCTTATTCGCTCACTCGGTTTCTCTGTCTGTCTCGTTGTCTGTCTTACTGTTTGTGCAAACACTTAACACGAGCAGCTCAGCGCAGTTTCGCTGCGCCTCAGTTTAGCTTTGTTCGCTTCCGTTTGGTTTGGTTTGGTTTTTGCGGTTGCCGAGTCGTAATTCCAAGCAATTTGCGTGAAATGCGAAAGAGATTAAAACAATGCTGCATTTCTAATTGTTTTAAGCAGTCTTTGGAGTGAGTAGAAGTAAAAGGGGCTACATTACATTAGACTGGGTTGAGTGAGCCATGTGGTGCACTACAACTTTGAATTTATTCAAATTGCATGCGAGCAAACGAGCAAAGCATTCGATGCGGCAAGCAATTGAGTACATGAGCGCGCTTACAATATCAGCGTTGTTAGTATCTACGAGGTACAGCTAAGATGCCTGTGGTGCCTTAAGTCCAACAAGCTGATATGACTGCGATGATTTTCAATTATGAATCCGCTACTTCCACTCAGTTTGCTCATTCAACTCAATTTGCGCAGAAGCTTAAGCTTCATGGCTGCAGTAATGAGATTATCAAACTTGCAGTGCGTACAACGGTTATATTGGTGAGAGTGAGATGGCGATAATTGGATTCAAATCGGTTTTACATGTTGTTGTTTATTCTCTGCTACAAAATAAGGAATTTGTAGAGCTGATGTGCAGCGCTGATTGGCGCCAGAAAAATATGAGAGTACAGAGCAGTGGGGAACTATAAACCAGGATAAAGACAGAATATTATGCAGTGATAAAAATTATTTATCCGCCCAAATATAAAAATAGAGCTGAAAGCCTCTGATAGTTAATGCTCAAGTTAAGTAGGACAAAAATTAATTTTTAGATGGGCCTTTATATTTGCAAATAAATAAAGAAATAGAAATCACAGTGGTGGAACTGCCTTTCAGACTATCAGTAGTATCATCAGCAGTATAATTTATGACGGATCATAAGCTCTGAGAGTTAACCTTCCGGGGTCTTATTCGTTGATCTGGGGACCCTCCGTCTTTATATTCTCCTTAAAATTTCTTAAAAATCTGGTTCACGTTTGACTATTGGTCTTGGTTGATTATAAGCTCGAGGAAAGAATGCATATTATTTCTTGCAAGGCATTTATAATTGTCGAAGGCCAATATCGGTGCTATTACAAACGTCGCTTTAATAGATGTACATATACCGTTAGTTATAATATAATAATTAGAAATTAACAAAAATTAAATAAATCATGGAATAAAAAATTGAAATTAACAAAGGAGCCTAATAGATGGTATCTTGGCTTGATGAAATTTGAAAACACATACTCGTATTACAGTAAAAGTCGTTGATGACAGTAAGAGAGAAATAGAAGAAGGCACTTTGGAAGCTCTCGGACAACATCGGGTATATTATGTTTAGTTTGACTACCAATTTTGCTCACACTTAGTTGTCTCTACTTACTCTAATATAGTTATGCCAGTATACACATTCTAGTACATAAAATTTTACAGACTATATTATTTAATTTTTAGTAAAAATGTTTTAATTAAAAATGTACCCCTAGAAATATTTTAAAATATTTTAAAATAAAATAAACATAATTGTTAAATTGGCCTAAATGCTACAAATTTGGTTGACCTCCCTCAATGAAGGCATTAAACTTGAACATTACACAAGACTACATCCAGGCATTCCTTAATATTGTATTATTTTTTTGGTGGTTGAGTGTTGTCAATTTGTAAGAATATTTGGCCTAAGGATATACTCGAAACACATTTAAATGAATTTTAGGCATTTTAATGGCCGGCCTTGTCAAAGGAAATTAACATAACCGTGCTAATTGCCAAGTCAATCAAACTTACGAGTATATAGATAGCAAATGAGGGAGACAGGCGCGAGTGGGTGCCATCAAGCAAGTATGCACTATGCAGCAAAGTTGTTGCTAGTTTGTCATTGTGTTGACAACGACTTGAATACACACAACGAGACTCGCATAGGCACTCGATATAGGCACATGACATTATTTGCATTTTAGGCTTGTAGTGTTGTCACTTGTTGTGCTTCTGCATGCGGGTGCGTTTAGGCATGCGTAAGTGCGGCTCATTGACTTGCACAATGCCAGAGGCTGACAGATTGGCAAACTGAGGGCCTCATTCACTGATGAACTGATAAACATGCGAAATTAAATTGAATTGTTTGGCGACGTTTTAATTAAGCACTGAATTGCAGTCGAGCACACATACAAACTCATATCCACAGGCACTTGCTTAAGCGTACACACACACAACAGACAGCCACTTGTCAAAGTGCGTTTTGCATGTAATTAAATGCATTGACAACTTGAACCACGCCAAAGACGACATGAGCAATTGGCTTTTGTTTTGCATTGTTGAAACTGTAAATTTTGTAGCATACACTTAGGCTTGCGTGCTGTAATTTACTCAATTTTCTACATTTCCTCGGCATTTTATTAGCCAATTGTTTGCTTTCCAATGAAAAGCTTTTTAATTATGCAATACGCTTTGTCGACAGTAATAATTTTCATAGAATTCGGTAGGCGTGTCGTCAACTTTGAAAGTGCACTGAACCTACACCAATTAGCTGACAGTTAATAATTAAGTGGATGTTTTTTGGGCAACACTTATCATGCATTTTATATTATAGTAAAAAAAAAAAAAATAGATGCATGAATTTGTAGCATGCTTTTAGGTCGCTCGATGTTAAAGTTATTAAGTTCTGCTTAAGTTTTCAAGCACAAACTCAATCAAAAAATCACTCAAACCATGCTTTAAATCATGTTTGCTTTCCTTAATGGTTTTCTATATTTTTAAAGCCTATCAAAATAGTTTATATGTTAAAATAATATATTATATTATATAATAATAAGCCCAAAGGCATATGCACGCACTAGCGAATTCCGCCTAGAACTATTTTTCAATAATCAAAATTAAGAAAATCTTTGCCACTTTGTCTTTCAACCAGGAATTTTGGTTTGCGGCGACAAATCAAATTGTTTGCTAGCGGCGGCTGAGCGGGAAGCGAAACTAATTAATATGCATATGAGCACAAACATGTTTACTTTTCGTTTCATTTATGAAGCAGAAATAATTTTATATAAAATTCGAATGTGGCGAAACGCAAACACGAAACTTCCAATGAAAACTTTTAAGGTAAAAGATCGTGCGAGCGTCGGTTGGAGGGGCTGAAATTGCAGCAAATTAAATTGCGGCTGAAGTAATTCGTCCATTTCATCATTCACTCATTCATGGCACTATTCACTTACTCAATGGACAGCATGGAAATGCCAAGTTTAAACGAAGAAGCACACGTTAAGCGCCTTGAAGTATGCAATGGCAGAGAATACTTTCTTCAACATTGCTTCACGTTCATTATACATTTCTCGCAGTACGCTGATTTTAACAGGTAGTTTGTAATATAGTAAAGTGTATGGTATATGATTAATGGAAGTAGATGTAGTACCGAGAATTACAATTAATAATACCCCACGTCATGTGTGCTTGAGCTACAGAATCTATCATTGGTAGGTTCCAACTGAATTCCCGCCCTAGAAGAGATGGCTCCTTCAAACTGATAGCTCAACTTCAGGCACTTTCAAATATAACATTTCTTATTTCTTGAATCAAAATGAGCTCATGAAATTAACATAGTGCTCTCCGTGAACTCAGTTCCCGTAGAAGTACTACGTTTTCAGGAGTAATTTCCAGGTTTAATTTCCTCCCTTGTGCAGAGTATTACATCATCGACCTAGCCGAACTTACATGTTCACATTTCATTCACGGAAACTTGTAAAATGTTAAGAACTAAAGTAGAGCGAATAAAAAGTTTTCAAACTTTTGGGCAGCGAGCTTGCAAACAAATCTTACCCACGGAGCAATTTAATGTTATTACAAAATGGCGTCGGGTGAATGAAAGAATTCTGTGTGGTCAGAGGAAGTGAAGCTAAAGAGGAAGTAAGTTAACGATGCGAATTAAATAAAATGCAACATAAAAGTTCTTAATAAATAAACTTAATAAACAAAACGACATTTTCAGCATGAATAGTGAAAATAGAAAAAGTTTCTCACTGAAAAATCATTTGAAAACGGCAAACGAAGAGGAATGAGCAAAAATCGGACGAGCAAAATGGAGCGGAAGTCGGCAATGAGTGCAGATATTAACATAAATATTGTCGTCTCTACTTATTGGCCTCATTCCAGTTAATCACGGTCTTCTCTACATAGATGTCAAGGTTGCCTGCATCGAACAGTAATGTTAACGTTGCAGCGGCTCACAACAGAGAAAGGAGTGCGCGGTGAGCATGGAATGGCTAGAGTAACCTTTCGCTATAAGGGAGTTTGCATAAAAATAATTGCCTTACATATAAGCGAAGAAGAATACGAGTTAAATGAAGGCATAATTGCCTCTGAAAAACAGCAAATACACAAAAACATAAAAGGAGACAGCAACAGCCTGTCTTGTATGCGCAACCTGCGGCTAATGATAATAGCGCTGATGGTGCTCTGTGTGTGGCTACGTTTGCCTTTATATCGCGGTTGAGTGTCGAGTAATAATGTAATTTTTCTCGTGATTTCTGAAGTCCTTTTTCCCAATGTCATTATGATCATTTGGTGTCACAAGCGATGACAAAAGCTTTCGTATTTTATGCGCAAATAATCGGCGTAATTGACATAAATGCATTTTTAATGATTTATTTGTAAGCCTTCACAGTCAAAAGAAGAAAGCGATAAATAAAAAAAGAAGAAATATTAAGTACACATCGCATTGAAAGAAGACAGCTGAAAAAATTGCAGAGCCGAAAGGTCACGATTTCAAAGGAATGAGTGTAATTTATTTCTCTTTCAGAAATGCTTTAAATTTTTGCAGTTTTCTTTTGCACACAACCAAATTAAATCAAGCCGAGAAAAGGTAAATCGTCGGCATTTCTCGAACACAAAACAATTTGAGCAGAGCAAACGATGAAAAGAAGTGTGTCCAATTTTTTGCTGCGGTCAAATTTTTCTTAAAAAAATTTTTTCTCTTTGTTTTTCATAGCTTTGGTGCTACCTTTTGTCACGCTGTTGCTATTGGTGTTGCTCTAAACAACATACGCCTTTTGATATTCGAGTTCAGCCAAGTCAGTGCTGAATGCTCTTGAACAGAAGTTGTCTCCAAATATTCTCAAAATAAAAAAAAGAGAAAAGAATTGAAAAGAAAACATGAAAAGGAGACATGCTTTTTCACTTAAGCTTAATTCGGCTTAAGCATTTTGCGGATTGAAACCGGAAGTGTCGAAGATTTGAAGCGTAGTCTTAGCAGGTCGTACACTTGGGTTGATGTTCAACCGTAGTCATTGATAGCATTTATTTTTCTTTCTTTTTTAAAGCAACAATACGTAAAGTATTTGTTTTCCACAAATTTTCAAAGTAGATAATTTGCTCAGTTGCGGCATTCTTCAAGGGGCAACCGGAAGTTGTTGCTAGAAAAAATAACCCAAAAAAAGCAAAATATTTTAATGATTAAACATTTTACTTTTCAACTGTATCACCCATAAAAGCTTTAACACCGTCCGTTGTCCTATTTTTTCGTAGTCAACATTTCGGCTCAGAAATTTTCGGTTGATCGACGTGTTGTCGCGTGTTTGGATTGAGTGATGGATTGACTGGCATAACAAATTGAGTTATTTGGTCATTGACTGTATTTCTTTTTTTCGACTGCTCTTCACCTGTTAGTTTGGCTGATACACTGAGGGAGACGTGCATATTTTGGCACCGTAAGTAGTGCATTTTGATACGAAAAAAATGAGCAGATAAACCAATTTTTGTGCGTTTTAGCAGGAAATTTCCAAAAAAAAATTTGATGTATAAATGAATAACAAATACAAGACAAGATGTTAAAAAAGCTAAGTAAATACAGGAATAAAAGTTGCAGTCGAACGAGCGATATGCTGACCTATATTGATTGATGATAGGAGTACAAGTGAACTGCTTCGCCTGCCTGTGTGCCTCACTCACCCAAATAAATAAAAACATGAAACTTTTCCGCCACTTTTGATAGCTTCTGTTTGCTATCTCTACCATTTGCACTCCATTGGCACTCGTTTCTTCATACGCTCCTTTTCAGCCATTGAAAGTGTAAACTTTTGTCAAGTGCAAAGTCGCCTCTAGTGGTTTGAAGTGAACCTTTCAGCTATTTTCTTTCCACACAATACTTGACAACCAAAAGTGCGAAGCGTAAAAGTTGCCAAAAGTAACAAATACCCAATATAAATGTTGATTCAGTGGATAACCACACTTCCTTCAAATATGAAAAGTATGAGGCGCACCGGAATCAAGTGAGCAAACTTCTTACGTCGTGTGTGCATGTGTGCTTTGTTTGTGTGCGTTTGTGTTGCGGAAACCCAACAGCTTCTAATTCACATTTAACGCCATAAATTTTCTAGCAACGTTGCTGTCAGCTTGCACAGCAACAGCCGCGCGCCTCAAAGTATGCTTAGAGTGCGCCACATTTCAGCGGCTTCGTTGTGTATTATCTGCACTTTTCGGGTATTGGCGGCAGTGTATAATCGGTTTTTGATAGCGTAAGCAAGCAAGCAAATGCAAATTCAAAATTGTATATCAAAAGTTTTGTGTGAAACGATCTTTCTTCTAAGAAGCAACGTCTTCATCTTGAAAGGCTGCTTGGAAGTCGTTTATATGCTAATTTTTTTGGGCCTCGAACTGATTATTTATATAAAATTGGAATTATGTCTGTATGTATATCTGCCCGCTATAGACGCCGACACGGCTGGACCGATTTCGATGAAGTGCTCACGGAATCTGTAGAATAGCTTTAAGAAGGTAACTGTGAAGTTTGGCGGGAAAAAATAGTCGAAATCGCAAAATATTAGGACCAACTCAATTTTCAGATGCTTCTCAAACTGTATGTATACAAATAAAACACAAAAACAGAGTAGCCTCTGAGAACTGAGTTTGCCGGCAGTGCTGCTAAAACTGTACAAAGTCGAAATGTTCACGAAAATGAAAATCCAAAAAATGAAGATTACGAAATGTCATCCAATAAGTCAAGCACTGGAAGAACAAGAGCGCAGAAGACAGCAATGCGCCGGGGCCCTGGTAGTACATTATATATTCCATACAATCATAAAGCTTTTGTCAATCTCTATCATCATATATCATTTAGCAAATTTCTGAAACAATTTAACTACCTACATGAATGCCTATAGTTTTTTGTTATATAAGCTTTAGTAAATCTCTTCTTATGGATAAAACGTCGAAAATGCGGGTCTTCAAAATTTTATTATTTGTTAATTTAATTGCTTGTAAAATTTGCCATTTAACGGCAGATCAATCCCAGACAATTGTGAATTCATAAAATACGAAAACCATTGCACGAATTTCAACTGAATCCATAAAATATTTGTTTTCTCTAATTAAAACATGCAGGCGAAGTCATTTGGGTAATTAAGAGCTAAAAATGAAAGACGAAATAGAAGCCAAGTGGATGCCAATGGTGGCGGAGTGGCAACATAAAAATATCTCACGTGTCACGCTCGTAAAAGTAACACATAAAACAAGAACGCAGAGAATGCGAATGACAAATGGCAAGACAAACAAACACAAAATTTAATTACGAAGGGAGAACATTAAAAATTTTGTAATTCGAAACATAAAAAAACAGAGCGACAGGCAAAATTTTGGATCGTGCATGGTGAAAAAACAGCTACAGACACGAGAAGAGCGTGACAACAGATTTTGAAGTAACGGCCAACGTAGACAAGTGCGAAAGTGACAGAATACGCCGCGAACAGAGAGGGCAAGAGTAAGACAGAGAATATCTCGTAAAAGCAGTTGGCCTGGCATAAGCCTATAGGGTGACTATAGTCACTCACACATTGTGTGTTCTCAAGGCCTAATCCAGCACAGTGACCAACGCCCATGTATCAGTGTGCTCAGGATTAGCTAATTTTGCTTTGCGATAGAACTTCATCAAAGGCCACGCGGTGTGAGCTCAGCGAGTCCAGCGTTCCGTAATGTGGGTAAATGAGTGAGTGAATGTGTCAGTGAATGTGTAAGTATGCTGCCTTACACGCTCTCCTTGCGCTGAGTCCATGCGGTTTTTAATTACTTTATTTTATTGCACAAGTTTTGGCATTCAAGATACCACAGTACGTAAAGTGTTGTTGGTCACTCAAGAAGCAGCTAATCTGAGCGCAGGCAGTGTGTAACACGGTCTGGTGAAATTTACAAGTCTGTTGAGTTAGAAAAACCATTAAGATTTTTAGGCTTGAATTAGCATTTTAATTTATTTGCACAATAATTTCGTTTTCAATACAACAAAAATGAAGCCAAATTCAAGCCATTTATTCAAAATGCTCTCCATAGACTACACCTGCCCCGCCCCCGCCGTTCATTTAAATAACTAACAAAACAGTAAAATTATACTTCAACTGCAACTATAACGTTCTCTCATCTCACTACCATTCCCTCTCTCATTTCTTAGTGTTTTTTGGTGGTCTTTTCTGTGGCCTCCTCGCAACGGCTTCGATTTTTAAGCATAAACGAAGCTAGAAATGTAATCGGATCCGAGGGGCGCTCCTGCGCTAAAGCCGCCATTCCATGCAAAAGAATCGGTCCAACTGTGTGATCCAGGTACTGACGTGTCGGCATAGAATTCACGTCAGGACGTGGCTTGTGGCAGAATGGAGCCGGCTCCACTTCGATCGATTCCCTAGTCGGTCGCTGACCCACTTCCTTAAGGAAATCGGGATCGGATACTTTAGCAAAACTTCCATCGACTTTTTTCATTGTTGTAAGAATCTATTTGGTGAAAATAATTATAATTAAGCAACGTATAAGCAGCCGAAGCGGGGTACTCACTTATTAACGGCTTGTTTTCAAAGCGTATTTGCTCGCTGGTTCTACGAAAATATTTCGGAACAAAAAGAAATGTTCGTTGTTAATGCTTCGAAGTGCTGAGAATTTAATTATAAAAAAGTAATGTGAATTATAAAGCCAACTTTGTTTAAGAATAAATCTGTGCCTCTGAAAAATGTCGTTAACATAATAGAATTCGTTTGTTTAGGCCCTCTGTCATTCACTCACGCATGCCACGTAGTTGCCTCTATATGTTAAAATATTATGATTATGGAACTATGAACAGGCCGAGAAGAGAGGAGCGTGAGTATAATTGATATGGTATATCGTTCAGCTAAATATTTCATGTATGCTCTAGGATAGTTAAAACTTTGCCAAAATATATATCTCAAAAGGGTCGTGTCTTGGGTCCTGTACGTTGCATGGGTTACCGAATACGCAAATTTTCGACTTTCTTTGTACTCTATTGAAAACTCACTTAACCAAACCGAACGAAATATTCCATGGTATCTAGTCATTTCGTTGATACAACGTGATACAACGTTCACTCAATAAGTCACTCAATCTTACCTTAAAGTCACAGAGGGACGTCAGACCCCACTTTACTGCTTAACTGCTTTATAATTTCACCGTTCACAAGCACAAGCCCATAAAGTTTACATTTAAAATGCAGCTGATTTCATGAGCATTTCATTCGATGTTTATAACTCATAGCCAGATAATACGTACAATCGTAGTCATGGATTTCCGTAATCAATATAACCCATAACCAAAAACTCCTCGACCGTTGCTATGAATTTGGCCTCTACTCCGTGGTACAGTCGCGGAGTTTTTTACGTTTAATTAATCCGCGAAATTGTATAGCCGTTCTTTGTTCTACTCCGGATTAATCTCTTTTTTGACGTATTTCTTTCTTCACTTATAAGGCTTGGTGTTCAAAAAAGTGAGCACAACAATGAAGTGCGACACAGCATGGTATCATAGCTTGTGTACAATGCAATGCAATGTGCTAATGCAATGTTGGCCTGTGCTCGTCAAAACGTAGTTTCTAAATATTGTGATGGTATACGGTTGGAAAGGGCATCTCAAGGGACTATACAGTAGTAACCATAAAACGTCGTTACACATAATCGCCAAAAGAAAATACCGTACGGGGACACAGCCGCACCCCTTTCTTTAACTTAGGTGCCTAAAATATGAATTTATTGTGGATTTTTTTCATTAGATTAGTATTAAGCTAAGGCTGCTATGTCGATACACAGAGCGGAAAGGCAAAACAATTGCTCGAGAAACTTCTATCGGCTCAAACAATGTGGGTTTCCATACAACTATTCTAATATTCGGATTCCTCAGTAGTCTAGTGAAGGTGTATTTTGGCTACTGGTCTCAGAGCCCATGGTTTGACCAGTGGAGGTAGGATTAATAGGCTATTGACAGGGTCTCAAAACTTCCAACCACGGACTGGTGGGACTGGCTAATCAGGCAGGCTATTCACCCTCCCTATCAGAAAAACTATTCGATTTATATAACCACCACCAGTCTTGGATTTTCAAAAATAAAAAGAATTAAAAAAATACATGGAATAGGCTTCTTGAGGCTCTAGAGGAGCAAACAAGGAAAAAAACATATATAACTATCCTGAAGAATGGTATTATAATATTTATTTTAGTCTTTCATATTTGACAGCCCATAAACTATTTTTGGTCAGTGCTACACTCATTTCCAACTGTTAATAGCTTTTGTTGCGCTCGTATTCAACTGACACACGCAATGCAAACAAATACATGGGGCAGCGAGACAGCGAGAGAAGAGAGAGAAATGCAAACAAAATACTGCCATTGTTCAGAGGCATTGTTCATTCACCATCAACAGTGACAGCGGCGCTGGTAAAACAAGTAGAACACAACACTTGTCGAAGACAACAGCAACAGAAATAACACAGCAACAACAACAAAAAAATCACAAACGCATAGCACACATTCAGTCAGACTCAACGTTACATATAAGTATACGCGTATATTGTAGATGCTCGAATATTGCATACGCTATGAAATTGGCAGTTACATGCCGAGCGTGTAGAGCAAAAAGTGACAAGAAAATAGCAACAACAAACGTAATAATTTATGTAAAAGAGTAAGGGGTAGTCAATGCAAGGCAAGGCAACGCAACGAGTTCTTATAAGGTTTTGCCAATTAGTGTGTTGTCTTGTGTGTTGGCTTTGTCTTTGCCCCGATTGTCTCTATGGGTTTGCGCACAAATGTATTGCATACTTCATGGCTTGAGCGCCGAGTAAGCGTATCTGTTATGTTTCGCATTGCTCAGTTAAGCTTCACTTGTGAATGATCTTTTCCCCACAGAGGGACGTATACAATTTTTTGGGGTTTTCACTTTTTTCTTGTCTCATAGTTGTGGCGGCACAAAATCCAATTTCGCGTTGTGCTTTTCCGATTTGGCAGTCGGAACTGTTTTTTTAGTGCATATTTTTGGGGCTTTTTGTTGGTAGAATTGCATTTTTAAATTTCAATTTACTGACATTGTTTGTTGAACCGCAGCAGGCGTCGTGGTTTGATTTATTTACAGATATACGTTGTACAGTAGAGTCTCCTCCTGTGCTGACTCAATAGTGACTCCAGTATATTCATCGACTTGGTAGCCTGGTGAAAGTTTACTACGCCTGTCGTCCCAGTCGAGGGTTCAAACCCCACGGTATACGGAACATACGGAACAGTTTCTTCAATACACCTGCGATTCAATCGTCATGTCAGTACCAGACGATCCTCTCCAACTTCTGTGTAGGTGTTGAACCTGGGCGGCATCACTCGACACTTCCAACACCAAGGACTAGTAGCGGCAGGCTAATCACCGCACACCAACAAACAGTCTATTTGCGAAACCAAAGCAAGTCTCGGATATCCAGCAAGAGGAAGAGCCTTGTGTAGGAACTACGCTCGAAAAAGGAATGAATAAAATTTATAAAAAAAAAATAAAAAAAATCGTTAGAATATTACGCGAGATTTGTGCTTCTGGTGTAGTGCTGTGGTTGATGTTTCTTGCATTGTACGGAGTAATCACTGTACTCGTTGGGAAGCGTTTTTGTTTGGCTAACTGGAAATATATTTGATTTGTTTGAATATTTAGGACGACGCTTGTGGCAGGTGCATAGAGCACTTTGAACCGATCGACAATCTCCATTGAAACTGTTTTTCTATTTTACATTATTTCGGTTAACGTTTACCGATTTATATAATGTTTAATTAACTTAATTTTTTGATTTTCAAATTTCTTTGAATTTTACTTCAGCTTTAGTACTAACAACAAGTTGAGAAATTCTTTCCTAGAGCAATTAAATTGAGTCAATATCTTTTTTACCATATTGGCACCATTAATAATCCAAATCAGAATGTTCTCAACCGTATTTTCTAATTTGGATTACGGTGCGGTGTCGTCGGAAGAAAACACTGAGAATGATGTGCGTACATCACTGGGCGACAAATACAATGCGTTCAATAGTATTTTTCCGCCGTACAACTTTGACAAACGCCTGAATCCGGAGGCGCCTGTTTTTGTACCGCGCTCGCAGACGCTGCCAGCGCCATCGATGGCACAGAAATTAATTTACGAAGGTAAGTGGAAAAATAAAAGCGTTAGCCAATGTCCCACTGTAGCGAAAATATCAACAGTTCTGCCCTATCGTCTTTGGAGCACAGGTGAGAATGTCTCGTGTGGCCCCACTTACGATGCGATTTGGCGTGAGGCTGATGTCACGCCAACTGTGCAGCCCAAGCAGTTAGCCGTGCAGCAACCAATGAACACGCTGCCATCTACTTTATGTTCTGCGACATCAGAGTTACCGCCGCCGCAGCTGGTGTTGTCGCAGCGTTTGGCGCAGCTGCAGTCACTCCCACAGCCAGTAACAGAGCCGCAACAATTGCTGACAACGCCACAAATCCTCGGACCCTTACTACCATCGGTGCCACCGGTACCGCTGATGTCACCAATTATATCACATATGTCTCCAATGCAAACAATCTTCGAGAGGACTCCTCATTTTTACAACGACATGCGTGGCTTGATGTCGCTACAGCCACACAGGTTTGGGTTGCAACGCACACAATCGCAGTTGCTGCCGGCGAAGCAACTCAATGTGCATGCGCTTGAGTATGTGCCACACTTGAGACACTCGAACTCGACAGTTGGCACATCGATTGCTGGCATGAAGGAATTTAAGTTCTCCAAGGTGGCATCGGAGCCGTTGTTACCGTTGGTCCACCACAACAAGGTGAAGCAGGCGGCGCGGCAACTTGAGGGTGGCTGTAACTTGAAGCATGCACTGGCCCACGAACAAATACTAGAAGAAGAGCAAGAGGAACAAGATGAGCATGAGGAGATGATAGAGCAACTAGACAACACGATGCCGATTAGTCCACAAGAGAAGGGCTTGGAACAATCCAGTCCTTCAGAGACTGAATTTAATCCCGGCGATATGGTTACTAAGAAGGGAAAGGGACACCGCGGTCGCTGCTGTTCGATTATGTAGCCAAACAATTGAATAATTTTGAATAGGTTCTTTGCTCGTTTCTGTACTTTATCTAATCTTGCACTTACTTCGCTTTGGCAATAAATAAACATGATAAGCAGTCAACTTCGCAAGGAGCAAAAAAATCGAATTGATTTTCTGAAGAAATTTCTGTGTAGCAGCTGATCTTCTTTGGTTTGGGTGACTGGGAAGTAATCAGAAAACCAGTTAGTAGTGGCTTTACTACTTCTTTTGAAGTGTGAAGAGTGTAACATATTGACTATGTAACAGACGCCCCTCGTTTTGCAATTTACATAACTTTGCATAAGTTCTGAAACGACTGCTTTGTTTTGATAGACAACCCAATGTTCAAGTTATGACGATGATGACGATTACATGCAACTTTCTCTCTTTTCGTTGCGTATTCTGTTCTCTTTGGCTTTTGTTTTGGCTTAGCGAATGTGTTGTGAAAGTTTTGTTTTACCTCGTTGTGTTTCAATATAATCTCAGCTCAGTTGACAATGCCCTCAAAACCCATTCGTCTACTACTACCCACCAGCGCACAGTAATGGCTTGAGAATAGCACCTTTTGTTGCAAATGGTTTCTACTTCGCTTGAGTTGACTTCACTCGACTCAACTCGACTGCACTCGTATGGCATTGTCACTGTGTGCATGTGCTTTCTAACAGTCTGCCCTACTACTGCTGCCACTTGTGTTGCATAATCACACAACTTTGCTGCACTAAATGATGTAATGTGCGCTTCAACCACCACCTACGCCGCCATCAACATCTTCATCTAATGTCAACTCTGTTATGATTGCATGCCCAATTGCACAGCAGATTTCGGCTTTCGTCTGTGACAAGTGTATGTAGCATTTGCCAGGGTAGAATTCAAGCGAAACTGGTCGAAACTTGACACTTGTGTCACTCAACTTGACCGAAAGCAGCTGTTTTGTGGTGTCCTTTCATTAATGTGACGCATGTGTCACATCGTCCAACTAGAGAATGCTTTTCGGCTCTCTGACTTACAAATCAATTTGTTGCTTACCAACTGGCTACATGTCACCACCACAATTGCTTACACTCCTTGCGCTTATCGAATTAGAATTGTCGACACTTTTTGTTTGGCATTCGTGTTCCCAATTTGTTGTCCTTACCGCCCGAGTTTCTTCATCATTTGCCAACAGCTTTGTGAGGCAAGTCACGTAAAACGTATTTTGCGTGTCATGCGCTTCAGCCTTTCTATTCATGTTTCGCGGGCAAAAGGTAAGCAAGCGATTGCCAAAAGGTTATAAAACCGATCAATGAATATGCCAATAGTTATGTTGTTATATTAGTATAAGTATTCGACTCCTTGTTTGCACATTTCCCTGTTTTGTGGGTTTCCGTTTCGGACGAAGTTGCTGAGCTTAGTGCGAAATTCAGGTCAGGTCAGCAGCCAAAAGGCAAGGCGCATGTCAAACAATTCCTTTGCTGATGATAACGACAATGATATGAAGCTTAAAGATATGCATTGTGAATTGATAATAATTCGAGTCCTATAGACTCGAAGGAAGTAGGATAGTAATTGGTATAAAATTAGTTTAAAGTATTCAAGAAATTTCAATGTTCCCATAATGTGCGATATCCTTAACCAAAAAGCTGCGGCGTATTTAGAGCTGCTCAAACATCATCCAAGTTGTCTGGCTAAACGCATTCTCAGGACGCGTAGAAGGCTCTGGAGACTGTCGAGCTTGAGGAGAGATTTTTGTAATTATGTTAACCAATGAATCAATCACCAATTCAACTTTGTCAAGTTCGCTCTTCACTAAGTTGTTATTCATTTCTTCGATTCCTTTAAGTTTAATTTAAGTTGTTCTTTAATAACAGTAAAATATACATAATACAAATACATATATACAAAATTAACAAAAATATATACAAATAAACATATATTTTAATATGTTTTAATTAACCCAAAAAAAAAAAAAATAATCAAGAAATTCTACAGTCTTAGTTTACGGTATTGTTTAACGTATCTTAAATGTATTGAAAGACGATTGACGAGTACTATAGGCAGTTAAGTCGAGACCAAGATGTGCAAAATATAAAAAAAAGAAGTGGTTGCAGACATCTGGTAAGCGGAGCTTCGTGCTTTTACGTATTCGTTGGGTGAAGAATGGTATTTGTTTATTGAGGGTTTTTATAATGAGACTAACCACCACATTAATGACTATAAAACATTTATTTGGCTGCTAAGAAGATGTATAAATGATTCAAAGTTAACAAAACAAAAAAATAAATAAATAAATAAATTACCTGATCGTCCGCGGTTTTGAACCCGCGCACTCAGAGTTCCAGTCATACTCTGTACCCACTACGCTATGGAGTACAGCTGAAATCTTTAACTTGAAGAGCTTCACTGTAAATGGGAAGCTCGACGGTTTTTTAAGCGTGATGATTTTTATGAGCTGATGTCTTATGGAACAGTGTGCGAAATATCATAACTTAGCTCCAAAACAATTGGCATAGGCATTATCTATTTCTTATGTAAGCGAATAAATCATCAATGTCGTAGAGGAAAGAGGTAGGAATAAAATAAGGTGTCAACTGCGACACTCAAAGTAGTTGGCTTTTGCGGTATTGCAAATAGATCAGTAGAGAACTGTAGGCCCTGAGTTTATACCAATCGAAACAATGCAATTCAGTAAACCATTTCGAGACCCACTTCTAAGGACGTCACTTACTCAAACTGCTATATGGATGAGAGTTGAGACTACTGCAGTGAGTGGCTCAGCCTCAAAAAAAGAAGAAATAAATAAAATCCAAAAATAATAATATAATAAAAAGAGGCCATTCGAACAACGAACTGCACTCATGCATGGTTTCGGCTTGGCTTGTGTCTCTTTGTTTTATGCGAGTGTTAAGTTGATTCGCGATACAATGCTAATGCATAAGCCTTCTACAATGCACATGAATTTATTTATGTCCCTTTCGCTTGCGCACTCTGGCTCTCAATAAATTACAAAAATGATGTGTATAACAGACTCGCGACTCTGAGAATTTACTTTTCACGAGTTATAGAATGTTATTGTGAGTGGAGCGACACAAAAGTCTACTACTTTAAATTGAATGTATTCGGTATTCGCAAGCTGAACCCCTCTTCATATTCGCTCTTCCTTTCCACTCGTAGGGCTTGACACACAATTTTTGAGAGTAACTCACAAGCTTGTTTTTTCTCATTCATTGCAGATCTTTGATACGGATGGGAGATGCATCACCAACAATCTTTCTCTCTTGTGGCAATTATACGTTAACATCTGTGGGATTGCTTCAAGGAACTTATGTGAGAGGGGCTTTATTACCATCAAATGCTAACATTTAGCTTTACTAAGAACTCAACTGCTCAATATTATAAACACATAAAAGCTCAGCACACCAGCCAGGCTGCAAGACCAAAGCGTCACAAAGTTGTGACTTACTGCTTACTTTGAGTGCCGTGACCTGCCTGCAATTGACATTTTGACAGCAGAGAATTGACAACATACCAGTACATGACTAAATCAAGGCTGTCTATTCTAACACAAAACCGCAGCATTGCGACGCCAAGTGGATCAAGTAGGGTGTTTATGTAGTAAACAGTTTTAAATGAAAATGTTGCAGTGTGCACAGCAGAGCGAGGGTTACGCTAACGGCAAATTATTTGCTTAACACGGAGGCACGTAGTTAATGTAAGTCAAACAGTTGCACAGAAGCGCACATTCGCACACACACACACACACACACATATACACAGCCACTTTGATAATGTTGTGTATGTCTGCACTTGCACCACTTCCGCTGACTGCTGCGGTTCGCACTTTTGACACATTTTTGAGTAATGTGCGCACAAAAATTCGGTCCTGGGCTCTTGCACTCGTGCGTGCGTTGCTTAGAGCTGCTTAGAAGCTTCACTGCAAAATTGAAAAAGTTCGCTGTCAGCATGAACCCTACGCCGCTCAATTTGCTGAAACAAGTAAACCGTTTGTTTGTATTGCTACGGTTGTAGAGTTAGAGAGCTTTTGTTGTTGTTGTTATTTGGAGAATTATTGTAAGCCAATCGAGCACATTTAACCAAAACCGAGCAACGGAAAATGATATATATGCAACGATTTTTAGCAACAACAAAATACCAAAAAAAAAAGGAAATCAAAAAGTAAAGGCAAAATCTGTGGAAAAAAATCAGTCCCATTTCTGTGGACGGACGATAAAGTGTTGAAAAAAATTGCCACAACAAAAGTCAAAAACGCAAACAAATAAATAAATCAAAGACCATTCGATTTGGCGTGTGGCTATTTTTGCCAACCAAAACTTTTACGCTTTTCTTGCATTGCCGCCCCCTCTCGACCGCTTTCAATTATTTCGACAATTCTCATTCGGCATGACGATGGTTCAATAACCGAACAAAAACTGAAAATCACTTGGCAACAGAGACGACCCAACAGTCGTTGTCAAAACTTCACTTCATTTCAGTGCACTGCCCTGCCACGCCCACTTGACGTTTCTCGCCACACATTGTATGTGTGGACACCAGTGTAACATTTTAGTTAAATGGTGCTACAAACACGTCGGCTATAAAAATGATTTTTCAAACGCTATTCCACGTCGCTTGTTTTGCACTGCTCTATCTCGCTATCTCTCTCACACACGCACTGTCTCTTTCTGCACTACTTTCCACTGCTTTGCTTGCTTTTCCTGCATCCTGCACTCCCGTTACACACGTTGCCCACTCAAACAGATTTATTTCACTCGGAATAGTTTCATTTTAGTTGCATTATTGTTATTGTTGTTCATTGTTGTTCGGTGAAGTAGTTGGCGTAGCAAAGCAACAAATTCAACAACAATAACAACAAAACAAAAAACAACAAACTACTGAAATATTTGCACGATTTTCTCGAAGCCAAAATAACAACAAATTCCAACCCAATCCAATCCAATCCAAACCAACTCAATTCAATCCACTTTCAGCCCAACATCCTGCCAACAACTGTGCTATAAAAAAGTTTTTCTATTATTTTCGAATTTAACTTTTTGCATTTGCCTGAATTTTTTATAAATTATCCTTTTCCACTCTTCCGCACTACTCTCCACTCCTTACCCTACCACACAGTCTTCGATTCTTTGCACTCTCTTGAACACTTTAACCCCACACAATTTTCAGCTTATTTTTCTTTCTTCTTGTTATTGTTGTTGTAATATTTTTGATTGCTGTTGTTGTTAGTGTAATATTTAAATAAAACAACATTTTTTAAAATTTATTTGGTTTGGAATTGTTGAACATTTCAAGTCCACATGTCAGAAGCGATTTGCTTCTGATTGTTTGTTTACTGGTTAGTCTGCTATGCACGCCACGCCCCGCATTCGATGGCATTTTGAAATATTTGCTAGTTTTCCGATTTTGATTTACACAAGTTCAGAAACGAACAAACATTGATGTGATTGATATTTGTTGGCTTTGAGTGGAATAAGCTTTTGGTTTGACAAAAATTCCCACGATTTTTCATATGCTCCGTGCACTTCAATTGTGGCAATTTTGTTATATATTTATTGTTGTGTTATCATTGTTGTGGTTTTTTTTGTTGTATTTTTATTAAAATATTACAATAAAAATGTTTTACTTACTTTTAATAAAAAATGTGTGATTTGCTTTCAAATTCCGTAAATGGCATCTACTTCAATTATTTAGCTTCTCCTAAATTGACTATCACAACAGCACCGCAAGTATGCACAAAAAAAAAAAATCTTAAACTTGGCAATTGCTATTTTTGCTAATATGGCATTATATTATTCTGAATAGCACAATTCCCTTATGAAGATGATAACTGAACTGAAATGTAGAGCAACAGCAGTTTTAGGTAAATTATCATCCTTCTTATACTTATCCGTACTCCTTTAATAACGCAGCTCCTTTGATGACTTGAGAGCCAGCTTATTCATAATTTATACTTAATAAATATACTCTGATAATATTACAAGGAATTAAAATAATGTGCATGGAGTGTAGAGTGAAATTTTATATCCCATCATCGTCACCTTTATTGACAGAGCCAGTGTAGTTTAGGGGACTATAGAGAAAGAGTTAACCGTTAAGAGACATAAATTGACTGAGGCAAGAAGACTAGATCACTATACCTGTGTAATACTCAATTTGTTATCTATGTATACCATATATAAAAATTTTATGTTGTTTGTTCCTAATGGCAAATCTTTCCTTTTCTTTGTTGCCATCCGTGTTTTTATAAAGGTAAAAATATTCTTGTAAAACAAATAAATTAAATTAAACTAACAATCCATTAATAATAAATTCTTAATTCTTATTCTTAATTCTTCTTAAATTCTCATCTGATACGTACTTTTTAAATGAATACTTCTTGAGCAAGAACCTCATCGCGTGTTCTCACTAAGAAAATTCGCAAAATGTAAAACTCTTCTCTGCTTAAATGAACTATTATAAATTTAACAAAATTCCTAACAAACCAAAATTTTTCGGAATATTTTTATGTAGATTGAAATTCTGTGTTGTCTGTTTCCTTAATTATTTAAGTGTTGAGCTCTGAGGTTCACGAGTTGCTGCGGCTGACCATTTGCATTCAACAGGACTGAGCCATAGTAACTCGTGGGATACGATAGGATAAGATAGAACGGAACGGTTCATACGATATTTTATAAAAATTACCAGTATAACAAACGAGCAACAAAGAATGAACAAATGAAAAACATTTTGATTGATTCGATTGTTAGATTACGTCGTTTACTCGTGTACGAAATGTTACTAAGGTATAAGGTACGTAGAAGTACAGAGTACAGCCAAGCCAATCAGGCTGTCTAGCGAGCTTATGAATTTTTTCACTTTAATGGTTACCGTATTTTTATATTTACAACGATCTAGGTGACGTAGAGTTGTTAAAGGTTCATTTATTTGATTAAATGTTGAAGCAAATGACAAATTATTCAAAGCGGATAAAACAAATAATAAACCCAAAAATTGCAGTTAAATTAAGTTAAACGAAACGAGAGCGAGAAACAAGTGTATGCTTTTGGCTGGGTGACCAAGAAGAGTGAGTAAGCCAACTGCATAGGGAAAGAGCTATTATTAAGGTAGTGCGAAGGGTCGGCAGTCCGGCCAACTTTGCCAAAATAGTGAAATGTTGGAAAATTTGAATGGAAGAGTAAAAAGAGAAACAAAGGCGGTACAAGTGTGTGCTTACAAGGTGAGAGTTACTATTTGGACATGTGACACATGTGTCATACACAAACACACACAAATATATACGCAGCCATATGAACAACAAGCATTCAAAACTGCTGCTCTTCTTGCTGCCGGATGTGAAATTGTGTGTCGAAAAACAAAAAAAGGAGGAGAAAGAAATGGGAACCGAGAAAAAATGAGCAACTGAAATGGTGCCACGTTAAAGCTCGGAAAGAACATCAGGTGAAATTGCAGGAAACTAGTGCAGACAACAACAGCAAACACACACACATACACACTTTGCAGCAGCTAATGTTGCATGCAACATGCTAGAAAATGTTACACGTGCTGCTAACTCCGGATGGCCTAAACGCAATGCCAAGTGTTGCTGTCCTTGTTGTTGGCCTGTTGCCGTTGTCATCGGACTAGTCCACATTGTCTACGTCGTCGTCGTCTGCGTCATTGTGGCAGAGTTCATTCCGTTTTTGCAACGGTGCGCAATTATAAGTTTTATGCATGCTTGCGAAAGGACAACACACCGAACAAGTATCTGCATAACAGTGTACTGCGTTTGCGAGTGTGAACGCGAGTGGCATCCGTCATCAGCTACAAGCAACGCGGACAAACATTTCGCTGGCAACGCATCACCCAAACGCGAAGCTGAAAAGAAAAAAAAAAAAACAAAAAATAACCTAAAAAAGTAAGAGACAAAAAATCGTCTAACAAGGCTAACGTGTAAGTTAACACAGAAAAGGTTGAATGGTGAGGGGTGAAAAAAATGTGCAAGTATTGTGTGCGAAGGTATACTGGAATTACTTGCTAACGACGACATGCAACGTTAGACGCGCACACAGTGCCACCTCCCTAACGCCAATGGTCACGTCCTTCTGGCAGTACATCATGTGTTCATGTGGGCAAAAGTGGCTTTACTTTAATTTGACTCGGTTTGTCTTTATCTCTGTTTGCATTTGAGGTGAAATGAAATCATGAATTAAATTTTGTAGGTCAATGAAGTCATTCATATGGTCAATTAGGACTGCTGAATGTATTCATTAAATATAATTTAAAAAAAGAAATAAAATTAAGCCAAAAAATTGTATACATAACTAACAGGGACCCGGCGCATTGCAGCCTTCGCATGCGTCTCGCTCTTTGGTTGTTTCAGGAGCTCTGCGCTCTGTCTGTAAATGGAGTTGGCCTTAATATATTTAGCAAATTCGACGATTTTTTACAGCAAAATTCACAGTAACCATCTAAAGGCTATTATAGAAATTCTCTGAAAATTTCATCAAAATCGGTACAGCGGTTTCGGCTGCCATAACGGACTGGTATTCAAAGTCAATGATAGCATTTTCAATCAAGTTACCAACTAAGTAAAAATTCGAACGAGAATTATCACACAAAGCTCAACTGGCCGAAGAGTAGAACACGATGGTTGGTTGTAACCAATTCATAAATTATCCAATCCAGTTAAACTTGAAATCTGAAATGTTTTCTATCAACGTGATTGCCTTGACATAATATTTTCACAATATCCAAAATAAATAAACTCTCGTTGATGTTTGCGATGCAGATGTTTATTTATGCATTTGTAATTTCTCGTATACAATAGCTGATGGTGGGCAGATGGGAGAGTTTCTGAAAACAATGGAATGGTTGATAAGGTATTTGCTAAAAGGAAACTATTTTTGAAAATTTATATCTGAGGAAAATCGAATTGAGAAAATGACAACGAGGAAAGGGCATATGTAATTGTCTATGCATGGTCATTTAATAAATCTATTTATACAGGAGAAAACTAACATGAGGTCGATCGGATGCTCTCTTCGTAGGCTTCTGGTTTGAGTGCTGTTGTTGAGCAGACGCAACACAAGCGAGTTATGGTGATTATCCAGTCTGATCGTATGTAGTGCACTGTACCGGCTTACTTCTTCTTTGAATAGTGCCAGGCGAATGTCTCCGTGAAGCACCGAAGGTTGTAAATAGAGAGCAGCAATTGGACAAATAGCCTTAAAAACGCTTGAATTGAAAATATACCCAAAATCTCAAAATTGCCTGAAAAGCAACTAAACAGTCCTTTAACGAAATTTCTTGAAAATAGCCAGCAGACTTGCTTGAATTAGTCGCCTTTAAAACCGCTTGAAAATTAGTCAAAAAATCATCTGAAAATTTAGCACTGGAAAATAGCCAAATTAAAGCCAACCAACCTCAAGCTGCACTGTTCTGCCAGATATTCGTTTTGCTTTCTATCACTTGAGAAAACACCGCACCACTGGCCAAGCACAACAACCAGAGAAATATGCCTGCGACCAAAATAAATTTGTCTGTGTATATGTCCTTCGTTACTAATTAATTTATATCAACATTTTAATGTTAAGACAAACAATACCAGAAGCTTAATGGCTTAGTTTGTCTAACTCGCGCCCGCTCCCAGCCAGCTTGTGTAATTGTGTGTGTGTGTGTGTGTGAGTGATTGTCCGTGTAAATATTGTTGATATATTCAAAAGATTAACAGCCACAATCTTGCGGCTTTGCGCACGCTTGACAACAGAAGCAACAAAGTTAAACATTTTCCGACTACTTTGGCGAAGACTTACAACGCCATCGTCCTTTCTACTTTGTCTCGTTTTGGGTTTATATGCTGAACGAACTAAATCATTTTATGGCTGTTTATGCACAAATCTATCATAAACTAATAATTAGACTAAACTGAAGCAACTAAAGCGTCTGAGGCGCACGAAGGTCCTTGAAATTAGGGCCGAAGTAAAGACGTTGTTAACAGCGCAATTAGAAGCCTGAAATTATCCCAGAGCGACATTTGTGCATAAGCAGCAAGTGCCAAAGTCTGGCAAAACTTTGTCGGTGGCTTTAGTTAGATAACACGCATGCAAACACAAACACATACACATACATACACACAAACACAAACATATATTCATTCGCACGGCTTTATGCTGCTTCCTCTCAGAAGAATTGCAATGAATTCGATGCGAGCACTTTCGATTTTCTTTCACGCTTTGTGACTTTGTACTTCGCTGCAAACAGCGACAATTGAAGCGTGTTTCCTGTCCATTAGCAATTAAATCAAAATGAAATTGATACTTTTATTTTGTTCATTTTCGATTTGGCGCACCAGCCACGAACATCTCAAAATTATTATTGCTTTCATTGCGACAATTTTTGATTAAAGTCACGCCTCACACAACAAGAGCAAGGAATAATGGAGCGCTTATTGGATTTGATTTGATTTTCATTGGGTTCTCTCATTCAATTGTATTACGTGAAATGAAAACGAAAATTAAAATAGAACAAGTGAAAAATAGAAAAATTTGGAAGAAGAAAATTCTATTGAAGACACTGGGAGAAAGCATCAAAACATAACAACGAAAATAGCAACACAAAAGCCAAGAATAACAATTCTAAATCGCAAAAGCTCATTGTTGAAAATAGAGGAAACCAAATTGCAAACTCATCAATTGTCAAAGAATAAAAAAAAAAAAACCAAACAAAAAATCAAAGCAAGATGGAAACACCGAAGCAAGAAAGATGAACAAAAAAGTTTGAAGCGAGCAAGGATCCCCTTAAATGTCATATTTTGCACACCACCTTTGCATTCGCCGCCTGCGTGGGTGTGGTGAGTTAGTCTGTTAGTGGGTTGTAGTTCGTCAATTAAACATTTCCATGCCATTTCGGTTCATTTAGTATGCCGTAAAGCAAGCAATAATCGCAGAGCACGAATCTGTTGCATAATTTATATGACGGAGTTACGTTTGGCTTTGCCGAGCGAGGCTCACCTTTGCATTGAACCTGCGTATAAATCATGGCTGGCGAGCGTTGGAATCATGCCGAAATTATGGCGTTATTTTTTAGTTTGAGCTCACGTAGCTCAGCTCACGTTTGTGGTCGAAAGTTGTGTGGCGGCTGGTGCACGTCTCGGCTCTAGGTGCCGTTCCAAGTAGGCCACGCGTGTGATAAGAGCGTGCAAACCACGTTTTTTTGGGGTACGAGTAGTCCACGTGAAATGATAAACCATGTAAATCGAAAAGAGGTTTAAGTGATGGTTTGAGTGATAAACGCGTTTGTAGTTGTGATATTGAGCACCTTACACCAGAGAGTTAGAATGTCGACGTTGGTGTAACTCGTTGAAATGTTGGGTAGCAAACTTAGCTCGTTTCTTAAATTAAAAAAGAATTAGAACTCATGAAGGGATGGTAACACTCAATAATCAAAATGGTTTAACACCACAAATAATTGAAAAGTGAATTAGGCATACAGTTCCTTAAAAAGGCAGTAAAACTCGGCGCTGGACCAGCTTCACTTTCTGAGACACATTAATTTCAAGAAAAGTAAAAACCAAAAAATTTAAGTGTCCCATACTTTCTCAGAGCGTATACAAAAGTAATTGTGATTTAAAATATTTTGGGTGCCCTCGATCCATTAAAGTACTTCATCTGGCAAATTAATTAAAAGGAACCTACTTTGAATATATCAGATATCAGAAACCATGGACATAAGCAATTGGATTGTCATAATTAGAAGAACCACTAGTTTAGGTGTAACTTATTACATCCCAAGCTTTACTGTAGTCACTGGCTCACAAGATCTTTCTCTCTCTATCTCTCTGTCTTACTCATTTACTCTGTATAGCTGCTTCTAATGACCTCAAAGCCAGTGGAACACGTCTCTCATTAAAGCGCGCACGTCGCACAGTTGGCTCAAATTTCGACGACTAATGGTTGCCAGCCATTCCAGCAACGCTCTTTGACTCTTTTCGCTGCACTCATCCAACATGGTCAAAACAAACACCCATGAATGAAGTATGAGTAACACGTTGTTGGCGTCAATGTACGCTATAATCCGCTGCCCTCGCCCCATAAATTCGGCATTTGGTGTCGCGGCACATTTTGTAATTTGCAACTTAAAAGTGTCGAATCACACCGAACGAAGGAGGCAGTAGAACATTTTGAACAACTCCGAATCGGCAAAGCACCGACCGGCCGACACAGGCAGACAACACCGAAATCCAGTGAGAGCATACACGTTTGTGAATTAATGCGAATTATGGCAAATGCCAAGTGCTGATGCAGTCCCCCGTGTGCTATCGCAGTTGGTGTCTACTTTTTGCATTTCAATGTGATTTAATGTAAGCGAACGCGAACCGTAAAAAGCTCATGCGGAATGAGTCATTACAGATATGCAATCGCTGGGGCGTGCTCGAATCAGGCGAGTGCACTGATCTGGTAGTCGGTTAGAAATCGTGGTCTACGCCAACTACAGCAGCAGCGATGTACTACATCGCGTTAGTTGTTAACAAGCCGCGTGTGTGGTTTACAATGCCAAATGCCCCTGGCGGAAGTAGTCGTCGGATGTGGTTAAGCATAGGCCATGTTGGCCATTAAATGGCGCGAACAAGCGAAAGGCATAAAGGATATTCGGTAGTAATGCAAAATTGATTGCACGCTCACAAAACGTGGCAGTTCATTCGTTGCCATTTAATTGTTTCACTATTCCAGCAGATCGAATTAATTTATCGCTAACACCGCGACCCATGCTTGCTTGTGCATAATTTCAGGCGTTAGCTGCTCTAATAGTTTAAAACATGTTTGCAGAGTTAAGTTTTTAATTAAATCGCAAATAAATCTCTTGTTCGAATATTTTTTTATAATACTCGTAGTCTCGCAGCATTTTTAAGTCGCTCAAAACAAATTCAAAATGAAATAAAGCTGATTTTAGCTTTGAGCAACATTTTATTGTGGTGTGCGCCTGCAGATAGGCAATAGCAAGTTGACATTAATGGCCATTGCTGGGCGTGCCACCTGCTCCAAATATGGGCGTTATGCTGCCATTTTATTTTGCAACTCGTGTGCTGCGATTTTTAGACATTTTTGCCAGTGGCGCACGTCATTTCCGCTCAAACGCTTCACAATCGGCGCACCCCGGCAGTGCTTTCCGCTGCATTTTCATTTAGATTTTTGTGCGATTTCGAAAACTCGATAAAAAAGAAATGCTTCTGAATTTTGCTCTGTGTGCAAATTTTCAACTTTGATTTATTGTTGTGGTTGGTTTTTATGCGGTTGCCAATGAAAGCATTCAAAAGCCACTCAAAATGTTTTTATTAGAAAAACGCTTAAAAACAAATGTAAAAACAAAGAACAAAAAATATTAAAATAAAATAAATATAAGTTGCAAAAAATGACTAGAATCGTCAGCGTTTTATTTATTCATTGAATGATTGCTTTCTGCAGTGCTTGTGACACAAACGGAAACATGCTCTTTGAGTCGCCTCGCAATGCACACAAGCATTGAATTATTTGTTGGAATGTTTCTATGGCAACAAAAGTCAATTAAGGCAGTATTGCTCACAGCTTAGCTGCAAATAAAGAGTGAATTCGAGTGAAATTTGCTTATGACAAAAGTTTTTAATTTATTTTGTATGCGAATAGTTTTATGAAACAAACACGCCTGATGTTGAGTGAAGAACCAAAAATTAATCAAGTTAAATAAAGAAATAAATAAAAAAAATAGTATATCAAGTCGAATAAATCTTTTTCTTATAGCTACAAAACGAGCTGAGCCGAATGGCCAAACATTTATCTTTCGTCTACGTCGGCGCAATTAAAATTTTAAACTTTAAAATATTTGTTGTATAATTTCTTTCTATTATTTAGTAATTTACAGATACAACAACAGATTATGGATAACACATTTACCTCTGACGATATTAATTTAATTACGCTAGATCGGCTGTCCGGCCCAATGTGCGGCGTCTGGGAGAACAGTGTTGCCGTATTTGTCATCATCATCGTCATTGTCATCGTCTCCATTTCCTTGTATATAAATAAACTGCAATTCAATTAAGTATGCGCTCATAAATAAGGCGGTTGATGTGTTGCAGTGGCGCTAACAGCAGCGACATTGATGGTGGCTTCATTCGTTTATGTAGGCATGTAGTGGTTGCCTTCGCGGTCATCTTCGGGTTCGCCTTTGCTTTGCCACATTTTGTGGTTGTCTTCAGTAGTCCCTTTTGTTCACTTCGCCTGCAAAACTTTACTTGAGCTTAGCCATTTGCTGGTCTTCCGGTCTTCTTCATGGTCCCTTCTTATGCAGCTATGACTGTGTGCGTGTGCGGCTTGTGTTGGCCTTGGAATTATCTTTTTTCAAAAGTTTTTCGCTACGAAAAGTTGACTAAAGTAATTATTTTTAATAATTGACTTGCCTTGTTTCCGCTCACTTTTTGAATCTTACAAAAGGCCTGAAAGAAGAAGAAACAGAGCAAGGAAAATGACAAAAAGCATACACTTTTGCAATTTTCATTATTTTTATTAATGCTGAACTATCTTTCTTAATCTTGAACTTTTTGTTTAGTATAAAGTTCCACGTATTTATCAGACCCAGCCCCTTGGGACTACCAGTCTCTACTTTCGATGCAGCACGCACTGTCGGCCATTCAGTTCTTACAAAGAAGTCGAAAATTGGATTGTCCAATGGGTTGACTCGGAATCTCAGGATTTCATCGAGTGCTTTAGCTGAGAGATTATTTTGATTGACGCATTTCCTAGTTCTGATCACTAAATAAATTTGTCGAATAACGGCATAGAAATGCGCCTTATGAAATACTATGACTTTCTGTTTGAGTGTCGTTGCTTTAGTTAATACGCGATAGCTTGAACAGCTGTCAAACAGTCATTCGAGTAAAAGCAACAGTGGAAATGACGCTTAACCATACGGATGTAATATATCATTGTCAAATAATACTATCCTTCCTACAATATTAGGGCGTCCCACACACAGATAGGCCACTCGCCACTTTAGATTAGCTTGCGTCACACCTTGAAGTCATTTTGATGTTCAGGTTTTGAGGTTGCAACTTAGCAGCTCACGAGGTGTGTTCTACTTTATACGATATTCGTTAAAAGCATTGCTAATTCATCAGCAAGGTCGTCTAACTTAACACGACCTGTGAACATTAAAGGAGTCAATGCCTCATTGTTGCATTTGACAACCACATTGAAAATCCTTGCTTGCCTTTGAGCTCTTTTTTTCGATTAAGTAAATGTAGAAAGAAGTTATGGGAAAAACTGGGGTGAGTTGAATAAAATAATTTACATGTTCTGAATGTTATGATAGAATTCGTTGGTTGCAGTCTGACGGTAGTAGCTAATATAGAGAAAAAAAAATGTCTGTTGGCGTTTTTTGATCCACTCCACGTTTCATTCCAATAAATGCAATAACAAGCAACTCAACAATTATTGAGAAGTAAAACTAATTTAAAATCGAATTAATTAATTTGCATTAATTTGTTCTATATTTTTATTTTATTTGCTTTTGTTCACATTTCCCAGTTTTTACTCAATTTATTTATTAATTAATTCCCAAAGCAGGACAGACAGTTTGTTTCAATTAACTTTTGTTAAATGTGTATTTAAGTGGATATTTTTACTGAATATTGTTTGAATTAAAAATTCAATGCACATGCAAATAAATGCGAATATTTACTGCTCTCGAACGCTCAAGAGAGCATAACAACACGCATACGCACAGTGACCCAACGCATATACAAAGTGCATGAGCCTACAGTGTTGTCATCAAATTGTCACCGTGTCGAGCTTAATTTGACACGTTTTGCATGATTGTTCTTCGAGCTCATTTGTTGCATTCGGGGCTGATCAGCGCAGAGCGATAAATACATGAATGATTGTATGAGCGAGCGCGCATTGTGCACCGGAAATGCATGAATTTATTTAATAAACAAGGACACACTTTATAGGCGCATTGACAAACAAAAACATGCAATAGTGCACTGTCACGCACGCACGTACTACAGTATCTGAGCAACGAGAATCAATTGACAAACTGCTTGAAACTCATTGAAGCAAGGGATACACTGGAAGTAGAAGGTAGGTAGGTGTGTGATAGATCTGTTTGCTAATTTTTAGAAAATTAAATTATCAAATTTACTTGCAGTGCCAAAATGTGTTCGTACGTGTGTGTGTAAGTGCATGTATTGATTTGATCCATTGGGCGTACTTTTCGATGTCCGGTGCCTTGTGTTTTGCATAAATCATTAGTTTGCCTCTTCAATCAAAATTTACTGCTTCCTATGTTGTCAATCAACGATGAATATTTACGATGATTGAAAATGGAATTCAGAGAAAAACTTCGGAAAATATTTCACAAAATTTGTGGTTTCATTGATTGGCTCTACTAGGCGGCAGAAAGAATGGGAGTGTGCTGTTTGGCTAGAAAAAAGTATTAAGGAAATTAACTTAGTTGTAGGCAAAAGTTGTAATCAATCTTCGGTGCGTTGGTGTTGTCTTAATTAAATCGATATGAATATGAGGAGTTAAGTATTTGAAAAGTTCAACGCAAAATACTAGAAAAAAAGGCAGATAAGAAAGGATGCTGGTAAGAAATAGACAGGTTGATAAATAGTGGAGTAAATAAATGGATATGCTTAACGTGTCACAGGAATTTTGAAGAAAAGTGAGTCATCTTTTCTTGTAGGAATGAAATAATCAAAAAGTGTAACCAATCAAATGACTATCAAGTCCACACTTATCGTTGTTAGTAATATAAAGAGTTACGGCTGAAGTGCAAAAGATGGAGTTAGGGATAATAATTAAGCCTTTAAAGATGCTACCGAAAAAAATAATTCAATCGACGAAAACTTTCAATGGCAAAGAGAGACAAAAATTCTGTTGGAAATTTATAAATGTCTAGAAGTTCATTAATCAAGCAGTTCTGCTCACGAATGTGCTATATGGACTAAGCAAGGATGATGATGCTTTAGAAGACCTGAATCTTTATATCAGAAATGCCAAACGATGTAATACACTTCATAGTACCTGGGATTCGTAATTGAAAGAGACAAAAGCGTCCAATCCTTAGTACCTAAGAAAGACTTGAAACTTAAGTGAGGATAAGAGGTTTTAAATACATTAACTGCAATTAGTTTTAACAACATAACAAGGAGTAAATATTTTGATGATTGCATTTGAGTAAATTCTTTGTATATCAGTACCAATTTCATCACTGTTAAGATGGCTAACTTCTTCAGTCAAGTATTACCTTTTACTGATGCTCCTGGTGAGTTCATTAGGCCAAAGTTGGCAATTTATTGTATTGTCATCAGAACCAAAGGTGTGTAGCAAATTTCAGATCAATCGGCAACAGGAAGTAGGCAAACATTCCATTACAAGTTTTGAAACAAACAGGCTGAGTTAAGTAAAACCCATGTCATAGTGTGGCTAGGGGTAGTGTCTTCTTACATAAATACTTACATATATACAATAATAAAAAAGAGAAAACCACTATATTTTCCTGCTGTGTTTCATTGATGCTTTTCTCTAAGCTTAAAACATGCTAACTTTCGCTACAAGAAAAGCGGTTACCCTTAATTAGATTGAGGAGAAACTCTTCTTACAACTTTCGCTGAAAATTTAAATTTCCAACGAACTTAATTTCTATGGTATTCGCTCGACGCGGGTAACACGCCCACGCTTGCCAAAACAAATGAATATCACAGACAGGCGTTTGTGCAACGCCAAAGTTTTGTTGAAATAACACTGACAATCAAAATTCACAGAACTTTGTAAAAGCATGCAACACACACACACGCACACATTTTCACTCGCAAATACTTTCTCTAAGCAGCGCAAATGCGCATACGCCTTGCTGGCTGCAATGCCAACTGCCAGCAACGAACAACGAATGACTACAAACAATTGTCAGACTACTTTTGCGCAGCAACGACTTTGCAACAAAAACTTGCAACAAACAAGCGCAGAAAACCACAAAAAAGAAAAAATTAAAATGTGTATAATAAAATGGGAAGTTTAAAAGGAAGACTACGACGGCATTGTCGAAAACTTGAAGATCGCATAAAGTGTCCGCGTCTGAGCGCGTGCAGTTGCTTGTGGCTGTGTGTGACCGTGTCTATGGGTTTTTATGAGTGCGAGTGTGACTGACACACGAGTCGAGTTCACTTTGTTTTTTTGGTAACGGTTTTTACTAAAACTCAAACTCAACTCAAAGTCCGGGAATGCGGCAAGCAAAACAAATGCCAACGTTAAATGAACTCGTGTAGTTATCTTGACAGCATGAAAATTCAGTTGTCGGTGAGGTCGGGTAGAACACAATATGTGTTTGCTTGCATACGAGTACAAGTTAGACGACATTCTCATCGTGCAATACTCTCAGTGACATTTATATCGTTTTAAGTTAGTTTTAGTTAGTTTGTCGTCCTTTGTTTGAGGAGGAATAGCAGTACGACGAATTTATGCTCAGTGTGAGTGTGAGGGGTCGCATGTATGAGTATGTGGCAGATAGATTGCTATCAAAATGAAATATGTTTCCACAAGCAGCATGTGACAATTTCAGTGATCTACAAATTCTGCAATGGCTTGCAAAATCACTATGAAATTTAAGCCACCTCAAGTGATTAAGGTAAAAATGTAGGTCGTAGACCCTGTCGCGCTCGCATGCGATATTAATCAGCAACGCGTAGCAGACCCATTCAGTTACTAATTTCATTTACATTTTTAATTTCTTTGAATTTTCTCCTCTAGAATTACACAGAAGCTGCTGCTTTGTCTACTTCTGAGTCCACTGTGCATTTGCCAGATCCAAGAAAAAGACACCGACTTGAGCTCAGACTGAGCTGCCTTGGTTTTTATCGGTGCGTTCAGCTGAGCGTCGGCACGCCTTTTCACGTCAAGTGAATACCTAATGAATTTGAAACTTAACATTTCAAGAAGAGAAGAAGCATTTAAAAAACACTGCAAACTAATTTAAAAAAAAGAAAAATAAATAAATAAAAAACAAATTCGTCGAACATGAAGCAGATGTTATGCATATTTCACGCTTGATGACGCCGAGATGCGCAATTCGCTAATTAAAAAATGTTTTACAAAGCTACACACCGAATAAAATTAAATAGCAAATATGGTTCTTCAGTCAAGTGATTTTCAATAAAAACTTCGTGGCATACTTTTTAGCTGAGTGCTGTAAATTTGTTGCTGTCACTCATGGCCAAGTTCGCATTTATTAGAAGAACCAAAATGCTTTCTAATTTCAAGCACAGAAATTTGCATATCATCGTCTTGCGTTTAATTTATGGTGGTACTATGAAACTTCGCTTTCAGCAAGCATCAAAAAGTATGCTACAAAAAAGAGAAAATAAACAAATTTGCCAAAATACAACTTGGTGCTCTGCCTTGCATCATTTACACCTCAAAGCCAACAAACAAACAAGTTCTACACAAACTAATGCATATGCAAATGATGACTCATGAAGCACAATGAACATCCGAATTTTTGAATTGGGGGCACAGAACTGTTGTGTTTTTCTGCAACAAGCTACGTTTTGCATGCTCGATGCGGTTAACTGGAATTGTGTCGGCGCCACTGTCACTTACCATAATGTCCACTTTGTTATATGCTGTACATGTAGACTTACAACGAATGATGCCAGCCGCTCAAAAATGAATTCTATTGTATAATGGTAAGGAGCACCGAAACTGTGGGCAACAGCAAAATGCCGGTTTAAATTGCATTCATTCGTAGCACTTAAAGTTGATAAATTGTTTGTTTGTTAGGGCATAACTAGAACAGGACTTCACAGCAAGGATTTCGATAGATTCGCTCTTTATGGGGTCATTTCGATAACCTGAATATAGAATTTACTGTTGGAATAGGTTGGTCTCTAAAAAAACTTTTTGAGGTAAGACTTTAAGTTACCCACAAAGGTTAAGAACGAATTTAAAGTTGTTTGAAACCCTTGCAGTTAAACTTTTTGAAGCGGTATTTTTAAAGCTTCTTCTTGGTTTAGACGTATTGCCCAACTAGAAGAAATAAAGCCTCTGACTGTCTAGCATTACTTTCTGAAATTTCTGCTGTACTGTTTTTTTTCCTTTTTCAGAAGGATATTTTTTTTGCTTGTTTGTTGGTAATAACGTAAAAAAATTTGGTGGCAAAAAACTTTTTATTTTTGCTCGGAATTGAAATGAATTACTTACGAAAGAGGACAAGAAATAAAAAATAAATAAACAACTAAAAAAAATTATAAAATAAATTATTTTCTTTTGTTTTTGCTTTTGTTAATGTAATTTTCTCGACCAAAGCTGGCAAAATCGCTTGTTAGTGTCAAAGTCAAATGTCAGTGACACGCGCCGGTGTTTAAGCTCAACTAACTCGCCATTATTTAGTACAATTGCTTGCTTAATTTTTTAATCAAACCGCAACCGTTGCGAGTTTTGTGTATTTTTGGCAGGTCTTGGCTTGGCTCTTGATGCAAGCCATTAATATGTAAATAAGGGCGTATTATATACTTTATATACAAATACATATATATGAGAGTCATAAACTGGAATTAGTCAAATGAACTAATGCAGGCACAGATGGAGAGACTTAGGCACTCACACAGACAATTGAGTTAGTATTGTACCGTGTTGACTTTGAGCATGAGGCGCACGTGTTGATCAGGTGAACTGAGTCGTGTCTGAGCGAATGACCACAAATGATTGTCCAAGCGCAATTATAGGACTTTCTTTATGTTACATAATCCTGACGTATATATGTGTATACTTGTATGTATGTAGATATAAGCTGATGTGAAAACAGACGACGCTCTATTGCAAAATATCACCTTTGTAAATGGAATTAACATAACTGTCGGCATTAGCTTAGTGCTCTGCTCGTGTGTACGTGTGTGCCTTAAATGTGTCTGACCTTTGCTTAACAATGAACTCAACACTAGCCTGCGCACGCATAGCTAACCTTTGTTCACCAGTTACTTGTTAGTAGAAACCAAGTTGGCTGTCAGCGTGGTTGGTTGTCGATGCCAATGTCGCTCGAATTCACCAAAGCCATGGATCCGCATTTCAACTTAATTTCTATTTTGGTTTCATTTCACTTCATTTCAGTTTAGTTCAGCTAAAATCTTGTATGCCCTTCACACTCTCTTCCCTTCCTAACATATGCACTTAAATTGAAGCAAGTAGAGTAAGATGAAAAAGAAGGTGAAAAATAAGAGGAAATAATTCTCTCTTACTATATAGTGCTTGATATATATAATATTTGCCATTTCTTGTTTGTGCGCTGCTTTCTTTGCATTTACATTTTATGCATGAAATCGTAACGGAAGCTTTTGTTTTGCTAATAAGTCACGCGCCTTTTTATATGCAATACAAATTCTAAAAGCGCGCCACCCATGTCTGCTGTGCTTGTGTGCATGTGTGTGCTTATGACAAACACTAAACAAAAGGAAGTTGCACTCATTGCTAAGGCGTGCCACGCTGCGGTTTGGTTATTCTTGTTCTGCTGAGGCTGAGGCGTAATAGAGTGTGGGGTGGCTGCTTTAGGGTTGTGCTGGTACAGAAATAGTTGTTATAAAGGAGCATAAAAAATGGAAATTTTCGCATCGAAAAAAAGTAGTAATTTAGCAAAAAGCAAACACAAGCCCGGCTCATGGCGAAGGCAAATAGGAAGTGGTGTTTGTGCAGGTGGACGAGGCACTGGTTGCGGCACATGTGCAGTTGAGTTGTTTGAGGCCAACACTTGAATGTTGAAGTGTATTTAAATAATATAAATCCTTATGAGTGAAGTAGGTTGTAGTGCAGAAGTGCATTTCCGTCCGTGTTTATTAAAATTTCAACAAAAGCTTTCTTGTATTCATTTTTGAATGCTTCCATTTGCAACTGCATGAGGAGAAGGTTAGAGCAACACTTTTTCCACCAGCGCGACCACACTTATTTTTAAATGTATTCATTAACCGGCAAGTTATTTCGTAGAGTGTTTTGTTTAATATGGAGCGTTTTTCATTGTTCTTACCAGTTTTTATTGTCAGTCGTTGTATTAGGTGAGTGTGTCGTTGTAGAGAATAAAGAAGGGATAATGGAATATTAAAAAGAATAAATGCATATTTGGGTTAAACAAGCTCTGAAACAAAGCATTTAGGGAAGGAATTATTTGCAGTTTGAGTTAGCATTGTGCACATTCGAAGTGTATAGGAGCTTGTATGAATTTTGGTCAGTGATAACTACGTATCAGTCTAAATAGCTGGCCAACAGTTGTTTAATGCGATGGTTTTGATATTTCTCAACACTAAAATAGCAGCTTTCCATCTAGTCTCATTGAGTTATTTAACGGTAATATTGAAACACTGAAAATTGCATTTCCAACATTCATTGCTATTGTTATTTTAATAGAAGAAATCTGCTGCCGAAGCCCATCAAATATATTTAGAGACTTAGGGCAATGAATTCACACCATATTCCAATTATCGGTTTTGGTTTCAACGATGTATACCAACGTCAGTGGAACCAATTGAAGAGCGCATTGTTGCTAAAAAGCCCTGCAACAGCGAACAAGAGACGCAAAGACATTCTATCGCAGAAGAACCGTAGGCCGCACTTTGCAAGGGTTATAAAGGATACACCGTTGGAGCTCGAATGGGAAGTTTTGTCGCACCCAACGTACTAAGCAGACATAGTGCCTTCTTATAACAAACTTGTTTAGATCCATGTATGGCTTGGTTTATACACTGTTTCAAAATGATGAGGAAATACGAAATTGGATCGATGATTGGATTGCTGCCAAACCAACATCGTTCCTTCAACGCGGTATTGCCTTGTTGCCAAAACGGTGGGAAAAGTTTGTGGAAAGATTACAAGATTAAATGTTTTCTTTTCCCACACATTGCATATGTTATGATCTAATTATAGGTACTTCTAATTATTGTATTTATATCCATGAGTGTTTTCTTAGTATAGATCATATAGTTCATTCGAGTGCGGAACTCAACACCAACTGATAGGGGTACGTAATTTTTACTCAACAAAGCTGACAAACTTATGCGAAGTTATGATTTAACATGCTTTAGATAAATATAGTTGTATAAGATTTTTGAGTGCTTTGAAACTATCCATGACTCACGAATTTAAAAAAATTTGTATTAAAGAAAGACGCTCTTCAATGGGGTCTTCTGCCTACTGCTACCTTTGTGAACATGTGTGGCTTTCAGGAGACCTAGAAAGGGGCTCTCCCTATAGTCACACACCTAAGCCCAGTCATGGGGTGTGTTACACATGCGGTGTATTGTTTCAATTGTGCTGGCGAGCGTTCTAACTCATTGTTATGCCACTCTATAGTAGCTGCAAACATTGATCACATTGTACAAAACCGAATTCAAATAATTCGCCTATTATTCGACGCCTGCGTGTTAGCCTTCAAATTTTGCATGACACACGATATTTCGACATGAGCTGCAATACAAATTTACGTATTTGCATATACAAGATATATCGCCACATTTCATGCAGTCAGCAACACGAAAAGTCGAACAAGGCTGCTTTCCCCTTTGATACACTGCCATTCGATGTTTGTATTCAGTTCACTTTTCATAGCCATCAAAGACACGTTGTCGTATTTTGCTGTACTTTTCACAATTTTGTGCCAATTTCATTTTGCTCTCCTCTCTTCCCATCAGTTTATATTGGTTATAGAATGTATTTAACAAAATTTCCGTTGACTGTTGAGCCTTGAAATTCGAAGCAAAAAGCATAAATATTTGTTTATGGTATGGATAGGCGAGTAAGAGAGACAGGGAGACGAAAAGTGCTCTTATGACGAACAGCAAATATGTGAAAATGTTATAGATTAAATTAAACAATTTTTTATGTAAACACACGCACACACACATGAACATTTTTTATGGAAATCTGCATATGTTCACCTGTCTGACTATGTACGGGTGTGTGTGTGCCTTTTCGATATATGAGCTTAAAAAATAAATATAAATATGGCAATATATCGCATAACACACATTGCAGCAGTGGCAGTGGCACTAGACACCACATCAACATATCAACGACAGGATGCGGGCGTGTGTTGGTTGGCAGTCGCAATGGCAGCGATTGATGGTCGCAGCTGTAAATAAGTACGCCGTAGACATTTTTCACAAAAAAAAAAAATAAAAAAAATAATAAATAAAAAAATAATAGCGTATCCTGTTAAACTGTTTTTTGGTTGCCACTGTGCAATTTTCTTTTTTTATTTTTATTTTTAGTTTTTTTAATTTTGTTTTCACATTTTTTTGAAATAAAGTTAAAGCATGAAAGAGCACACCTGCTGCTGTCGCTGCTATCATAGAATTTCTTCTCTTGTGTTCATTTTTGTGCATAATTCATTTCACAGATTTATATTATTTAATTTATTATATGGGTTTTGAGTATTTTTTGTCAAGCAATAAAATTCTTAGACTGCAATTGACACCTTTGCGCCAATTACGCGCCAACGATTGACAATCAAATATCTTTGAGCGCTTGTGCTGATTTTATATTGCATACTTTTGAGCAATTAAATTATTCGTTTTTGCTATGATTTATTTCATGAGTTTATTAGTTAAGTCATAATCAAGTCGAAATAAAACAATTAAAATGCAAATTAGCAGCCTAATTAGCCATGTTTTTCCAAAGCGCCCTGAAGTATGCTTTGATTTTTAGCCATGAATGTGATGATCCATTTTATGAGTTCATTGATCGCAAGACAATTTTATCACATAAAAGTCATTGTCAGAGCATTAAATATTCATTAGGAACTCCGCTTTCAATTGACCAAAACTTTCAACGAGCACTTCAAATGAAAATCGGTAAAAGTTTTTCGTTTTTCTCGAAATTGCCAGCATCAGTGGTTATGTTTAAGTGGTCGTAGTTGAAAAGTTGTTGAAAAATAACAAAGTCCAATGACTGGGGGCAGGCAGTCGATTGGTTGAGCGAACATGCGCTTAACGCGGCTCTAGACCCAATGGATAAGACGACTACGAGGCATGTGGAATGAACAGAAATGGAATTGTGGCGAAGTGAATGAAATTAATAGATGAACTAATAAAATAATAATAAAATGTGTCAAAGTTTCCAAAAAGTAATTAATTATAATTAGTCAGCGCACATAATTACGGGCAGGGGAGCGCAGAGACAAAGCAGCAAGAAAAGCGAAAAGTCCAATAAGAAGAAAAGCATTTTTTTCTCTTTGGGCAAACCGTTAACAAGGAATAATTTGTATGTGTATGGGTATGTATGAGCCGGATTACGTAAAAAGTAAAGTGTAAAGTGCGACTGATTAAAAAAAAGAATGGAAAAAAATATCCTAGTTACTCGACGAAAAACTCAGCTTAGCGGAATTTTATTCAAACTGCCCACAAAAAATATTTTGCTGCGCTATGCTTGTTTACCACAAGAGAGCTATTGAGTGAAAGATTATTTGAAAACAATTAAATATTTAAAGGACTACACGAAGGCAAAGAATTTTAAAGCAACATCGAAGTGCAAGTATCTGCCACTACCCTGGTATTACACCCTACAAAAGTGTTGAAGCCATAAAGCGCACCTGGAACGCACACCGCCAAATACAAAAAGACATTAAAGCCAGTTTGGCACGTGCTGAGACTGAATGTTCAAAAACTATTTCAGAGAATTTATTCGAAAAGAAATGTGAGTAAGAAGCGTGAAAAAAGACAAAGAAATGAACTGATAAAAAGCAGTGAGCCAGAAAACCAGAACTCGACGACAACGCCACACGCGTTGAACGATGAAAGAGCGACATAAGTGGCATTCGTACGAAAACTCATCGCACGCACAACATTCCAGCACACATAGAGTGGGCGTGGTAGAGTGAGAGAGAGGTAGAGAGAGAGAAAGAGTGAGCGATACACACGCAGACACTCGTCGAAAATGAAGTGGCGGCAAAATGGGTTTAATCACCTTGTGAACGTGTAAAGGAAATGTGCTCAAATGTCACTGAAGCACCGAAAACAGACACCCGCACACACACACAAGATGAGTACGACTGTTGTAGGCGAGTGAGTGCTTGTGTGTGTGTGTGTGTGTGTGTGTATTCGGAGTGCAGTAATTTACAAACAGTTGACATAGTTTCCCGGCTTGTGTGCTTATATAACTGTAAATTCAAGTGTTATTTAAACAAAGCCAAACTCAGAAGTTGCTGCTGCGAAAATTGTCTCGCTTAGTGTGTGGCTCGACGTTCAAACGTAGCCATGCCAACACGCAGGAAGGAGTCAGCAATAATGCGAGGGAGTACGAGGTTGCCTTGTAGTGAGTAACATTTTCCAGTAATTTTTCCGTTTGAAGTGAGCATTTTGAACGCATTAAAAGAAAACGCGAAAAATGCGAGACTTGGAACGCAAGATCTGAGTAAGGAATGTAGCAAGTGTCGTGCTTAGAATGCACTCAAAGTGCTGCAAGCCAGCAAAGTGCTTACTTACTTTGTGCGTTTGTTGTCCGCTTGAAAGGCGTTCCTACTCAAGCTGCGTCAAAAGAACTTCAAATTGTGCGGCTTGCGCTCATTTTTCGCTTTTCACTGATTTCAGTTTCGCTTTCATTTGCAGTGGCAGTGAAACTTACTTGATTTCTTTGAATGCTTCTTCTTTTCTTTCATTTTGCAAAGATTGCATTTTTATGTTTGCTAAGGAGGGGCAAATCGAGTGCAACGAAATGCTATTTGGGCTGTTTGCATACTTCAAAGCGCAATCTGTGGCACAGACTCTTTCAATAACACAAACAAATATTAAAAAAAAAAACCAATTTAAATGAAAAAGAACCCGATACTTGGCAGACGCATTATTGATTACCATGCGGCAGCTGCCTTGAGTGCTAAATGTCTTGCCCATCGGAAAATCAAAGTGAGTGTAGCGTGGTTTGGCTTACAAAAAAGCAGTAGAAACAAAACAAAAATTTTAATAATAAATTTTTTTTTAATAATAAAAAGTTACGTTGCGTGTATGGCAAGACAAGTCAAGAAGTGGCAGCAAAAGTTTCGACACTCGCCGCTGACAAGTTTCAGTGTGTGCTCTGCTGACTGAGCTTAGCTTGGCTTGGCTTGGCTTGGCTTGGCTTGTCTTTCATTCATTAATTTTTTTCATTGTTGGGAAAGAAATGTTTTACATTTTTTTATCCTATACGAGAACAAACTTTCTCAGTTAAAAAGTAAATCTTTACAAAACCTTTAAAAAATCTTTTTTGCAATAGCTGTTTACGACTTAAAGCTGGGCACACTGTAGTGTTGCACTAGTTGAGGTGTCGCATTTCACAATGGGCAGCGCATGGCATGCTGCAAGTTTAGAGTGGTTTAAAGTTGCAGTTTGTTGTCAAGGTTGCAAACTGTAAAAGTTTAGCTGGCTTTGCTTACTTTGGCATTGAGCTCAGTTGAGCTGAGCTGAGTTTAGTTTCTGTTGCTAGCTCCAGGAGGAGCTAGTGTCAACTTTTGCCGCAGAGTGTGCGTGCAAGTTTAAGCCCTGACGCTGATTAAATTTATCAAATATCAACTTAATGCCAAAGCAATAACCCACTACCCACTTATACAGTGTAGAGTGCTCAAGGATAATGGTAAATAGTGGCTGACGCAAATATGACAGTTGCTATAATTAATTATCTGCCAATTGATTTGTTACTACCCTGACTTGCTGTACTTATTTTCCCATGTTGCATGGTACATATTTTATCACCAACAACAAAAGCAAAAAACAAAACAAAACTACACACACAATGCATTGAATATGCAAATTGCTGCCAATCAGTTACTCAACTGTTGACAACAACGAGAGAATTGTCAGCGTTGCATTTGTCAGCGGTCTTATTAGTTTTAGTGCTTCATTCAGTTGAGGGAGTTGATGCTATAGTTTGTTGTTGCTGTAGTTGATAGTTTTTGTGGTCGCATTTCACGCACAATATATGAAAAATGACAACTCATGACAGCCCCATCATAGGCGAGTGCGAGAGACGAGCTGCAACTGCAATGCTGACGATGACTACAATTTTATGATTTTTATCCTTGTCTGTGCAAGCGTGGGTTCTGAGATAATACAGTGGCGTCGAAGTAAGGTGATTTGGAAGATCTCACATAGATTAATAGACTAATGTACGAGAGACCAGAGAACAACAAATAGCAGGAGTCTGATAAAGTCTGTCATATGAAACAAACTAGTCGTTGCTGATGATCATTCGGGAATCAAATGTATCCCACCTACAATTGGACTGGTTACATTTCTGGATCCCTTCATATGCAGCGAAACCACACAACAGATCACCACGTGTACTTATTTTAAACATTCTGCTTATAACATTCGGTTAATACTTTGCATTTAGCAGAATGTTATAAACAGAGAAAAGCCAAAAATTGTAGTCGGCTTCTCGCTGGCGGGAGCTAATATCATTGTGCGTTGGACAAACACAAAAGTGGGTTAGAATTAGATAATCGACTGTTATCTTGAAATAACCTGCAAAGTTATCGAACCAAAAAATTAATTTAAAAAAAACAACACGCAGTGTTCCCATTTATATTACAGCCACAACTCGCCAAGTTGGGTATGAAGATGTTGAATATTAGGAGCTTGAATTGTCATGTAGTTACCCTGAACACTGTGTACTTAGGGCTATCACCCAGCAGAGAGCTTGCTGGCATTTATTCTTAACTTGTGTAACTTACTTAAAATACAATAAAAAACCTGTGTCATAAGACTTGAAGATATACACTAGTACGACTAAAGCCATATTTAAACTGACTGCAGTGTTATGCTTTCGTTATTATTTTATTTGTTGAGTTGTATTAGTGACAAGGACATATGCAACACCCTGTACCTCTCATTGTGAGTGTCATACTTGTTATTCGCTTGAGATTCTAACTGGTTTCAGTAGCAAACGCCCAGCTAACGGTGACATTACACAAAATGAATAAGTCATATCCAAGAACTTGTTACTACTTCATTTAATGAAAAATGGCATTATGTAATGCGAATAAAGAAGAAGAGAATGAATAAAATATCACATAATATTCAGTTAAATGTGCCATTGAGTATGAGGACTGTAACTTAAGCTGATAGATAACGGGCGAGGATAATAACCGCATCAACGGGAACCACTTCATTCTCAACTACTATTTATCATTCAATCCGATAAATGCAAAGGAAGAGTCATGTGCATCTTACACTGCTGAAGGACCTACTGTCTTTTACAATCATATCATAAAATATCTATATACATATAAAAAATAATCGAAGTGACGGTGGAAATATCACGTGGCTAAACCACAAATGAGCAATAAATGAGACATTGGCTCGTAAAGCCATAAGCAGCCTCAACTCGTATTACGTGCAACGAGCTAACAGTTTTTTGTTGTTGGCTTGTTTCTTGTTTTTATAGCACTCGTTGTTAAAATATAGTCACATTTATTAGACTATTTTGCCTTTGTTGTCTGTCACCCATACAGCAGCGTTGAGCGAAATGGCCAAGTATGCAATTTGAAAATTAATGCCTCTAGGCTATTATTCATAAAGCTCGTAAAATGTTGTTAAAAATGTATGTTATACACACACGCACACACACTCACAAATAAGCAAAGAAATACTTGATACTTGAAATATAAAAATGGCGCAGCTGATACACGAAGCATGAAATGTCGACCAAAATGGACATAGGAAGAAAGGTTACCACTGACACTACGACTACGTAAGGAACCCAGGCCGTGAAACTGTGGCAAAGGCTGAGGCCGACATGCAGACAACAAACTCTTATTTGGCCGTGTTTTTTTGTGTTTATATACGGCCTTTGTAGGGTAATTGCCCTGCGGTATTTGCCGTTTGCTTCCTCCTTCACCGAGCACCGTTCGGGTTTGCCGTAAATTTTGTGTTTAAATGAAACAAGCGAAATATGCCGAAAATGCCATAATTCAATTATGGTGTGTTTGTTTTTCGTAACTAGTGAAAGTAACTGAATATTTTATGCGTTCAAACTATGTGCGCGCCTAAGAGTAGGCAGCGAAATTGTGTGAGCAAACAAATTTGGGCAGACAATTGTCAGTGAATGGCACGTGAGCCTGAGGTTGTGTGCATGTGTGGCTGGTAGAGTTTTCGAAAGCATAAGTTGTGTGTCTGCTTTTGAGTGCGCTAAAAAGTATGCTCCAAAAAGTTTCTAGTTGATTCGTGAATGCTTGAATTGACTGGAAACTCGAATCACTAAACGAGTGTCTTGGTGTGGTGAAATTTCGAAAAAATATTTGCGGAAATGACGCCAAACAAAAAAAAAGAGAAAAAAAGCAATGACTAATATGCTAGCGCAAGCCCCACTAATCCCACCTACCTGTTCCCGCGTTTATAATTGATGATGACTCAAAGTCGACAATGTTCTTGTAAATAAAATATAAAACAAACACACACACAAACACAAAGCAAATACAAAAGTTTGCTTTTTTAAATGATTTTAACCAATTTTTGTTGCCCTTTGACGAGTGGTATTCCCGTTGAGCTAGGCCCTTATTGATTGAACAGTTTGTGCGGCTAAGCCAAATGTGTCAAAGGCCTAAAAACCTAAGCTTTCCTGTCCAAACTCAGAGCTCGGCTTGTCGTCTATTTCATTCTGGTGGACACTTTCGCTTTGCTTGCTTCACTTCTGTGTGGTTTTGACTGCTAGTTGTGCTTTCCTTTAAATTGTCCTTGTGATTCGTTTTAATGAGCGCATTGCCACCTACTTAATAAACGCCACCTAGTTATTCCGAGTCATCAATTTATCGCCGAGACAAGTGGAGTCAACACCTTTCGTCGCTATTAAGCGTTTTGTCGCCTTTGCTGTTGCTATTGTCGCCTCACTTGAATCCTTTGGGACACAAATAATTTATTGTCATAGCGTGACGTGCTTGGCATTCTTTTAACATGTCGCCGGTTGTGTGCGTGCATGTGAGTGTGGGCTTAGAACTCCCGCTTTGGTGGCTGAATCGTTTTAACCTTTGACATTGAAAAATTTTTGAACCGAAATTGTTCATTTGCCGTGGAACTGGGATTTTTTTATTTATTAATTGTTGGTTCGACAAAATAATATGTAACTACTGAATGAACTGGGTTGGTAATTGTTAACGTCATCGAGGAGCCCAAAAAAGTTTTGGATTGTGACTACAATGAATAGAGAAGTGGGAAAGAAGCCTCTTATACTGAGCCTACATAGTAAACCTATTGTCAGCTACTGTTACTATGAAACTGTAATTCAAACTTCATTGGTTGCTTGTAATAATTTAATATAACAGAGAGTCATATTTATTTTTTATTATACAATTTTTTCATTGTATTTGTATTTTGCAAGCTTAAGGCTTCCCCTTCTTTTTTATAGAAAGCCTTGAATTTGTAGTATGCTGATCTACGGGATATTCAAATAGGATTTTCAATCAAGCACCCAAACAGAAGTGGACAAGGACTAAAAGAATCTATGACTTCGTATTCTAATCATATTCCGGTGAATAAGCTTGGCTGTATCATACTCTTTTACCACTATAGGGCACCTAGCATAGCCTATCTTAATCCATTTAGTTTTTCATAGTTTTTAATTCTCTTCCCTTCTCTTTTCACTGTCAATCTGTCTGCTATCAAATTAAAACTTTCAAATCGTGTTTCGCCAAAAAGTATGCACAACAAATTTACACAGACATACACAAATAAACAATTCAAATGAATTTACACATATTTTATTATTGCACACTGTAATATTTAAGCCATATGGACATAAAATGTTAATTGCGCAAATATTTTATTACAGCATATTTCGCATGTTAACAACTTCAAAACACAACAACACACAACAGCAACAATGCCGGCGACAATATTTGTCAAATGCAAATTGCTGGCACTTTTATAATAATTATTTATTTTAGTTTAACCGGTGAAATGTTCACACAAACAATTTAATTCACAATAACAACTAATTAGGTGCGATTATTAATGCATGCAAGTTCACGTCTACGGATATTTGTGATTTGCTCCACGCACTGACGCCCGGCATTTCGATGAATGTAACGCAGCTTGCCCTGCTCCTAAATTGCTGATAGCTCGACATATCTGAATGTGTACGTGGTTTGGCAACGCCCTAAATTGTCATGCACTGTTATTTGATGTATTGTTTGTGTTGTATTGTCGTTGTTGTTGTGGTTGTTGCTGCTTAGTTAACGTCTCGAGCCGTTGAGTAGCAGTTGGCGTTCTTATTTCAACTTGTCAGCAGGAACATCGTCGTTGAACGTCATCGTTGAACGCGCACCGCAGCAATAAGCAATAAACAATAAACCACGAACAACAAACAATTTCAACAATATACAATAACAAGTAAAATCAATTTTCGTTACTCAAACACGACGTCGAAGCTTATCGAGCCAAGCTGAAATTCGCCCGACAAACGCTTGTGCTCCTTTGCTTTAGTTGACGTTCTCTGCCGCAATATTTTCCACTGGTTTCACTCGCAATTTGTTCCAAGGATAAGATATGTCTAAGGGTGAGCTTAAAATCGAGGTAAGCAAGCAAGCAAGCAATATTCTCTTGATCATTCATACGCCACGTAAACCACAAGAAATGAACAACTACAGCTAAGCCACTGCCATGTGTACGTGTATTATACAAACTTGTTGTTGTTATTATTGTTGTACTTCTCATCGAGTGTTGTAGTTTAGTTGCTTCTGTACGCTTCATGCTTCATTACGCCGTAAGGGTGTCTACCTTAGGAAAAAGAAACCAGCAACTAATGACAGTCGACTATCTATCACGTTACAATATAATGTAACTAAAATGGCTATACAAGCGTTTTTGGTAAATACTTGCACATAGACTCACTCAAATTGTGAGAAATGCAGAAAATACATGGAATTAGGTCTTTTGTCATTGGAGACTCTTGATGAAAGACACAATTTTAAACAAAACTTTACAATAAATTATGGTGATAGCAAGACCCAGAAAAAGCAAAGAAAAAAAATTAACTTAATTATTAAAATACTAGCGAGCAAACCACTGTGAAAGGGCTTCTAGAACGACAAGGTTGCCAGTCCCATTTGCTTAAATTTGTCGCGTTACAATGGCGTAGGCGTTGCAAAAAAAAAATACAAATAAGCCGGCGAAATAGAATAATGACATGTGTGTCTGACTGAGGTCGACACCGGTGAGCAACAGGCAACAAGAAAGAGACTGACTAAGAGCAGAGAGTTCGCAACCAAACTGCGCCTATTTGTGTGTATATATATGTGGAATATATACACACACACACAACCCCACACACACATATACATATGCCATTATCTACGCTTTATCACCACAACACGTTGGCGCAAACAAAGTTTTTGAATGTGTGTCGCCTAATGATTAAGGACACGTTTGGGAAATGAAATTATGAATGTGCGTGTGCCTTTGCCAACCAAGAAGCAACCATCAATAAGCTTCAACGTTGGACGGTCTAGATTTTTTCTTCTTCAAAAATGTCAGAAATGACGCTGCCGACGGTTAGATCGACGCAACTTGACTCGATGCGTCTTGCTTAATTTGAACACAACCTTCTTCGCTTATAAGTTGCAGAGTTACTAAAATAAATGAGTCTCAGAACAAAAGAATATGCTGTCAACGCATGTAACAAAAGGAATAAATAAACAAATGAGCACGCCACCACACCCCTCAAGGCAGCAGTGATGAGAAAAACCAAAAGCCCAACAAACATGAAACCAACACAAAATTCAGTAGCAAAACAAAGCGGTCTAGTGCTTGCGCTCAAAAGTATGCAACACAACAATAAGCATAAACCTTCGCTGCCACGTTGGCACTGACAGACATTTTGACTTTTATCTGTACATTTCCTTTTGTTGTCCTTGTTGTGTTTGTTGTTGCACAAGTGGTAACACCGAGCAAAAAAATAAATAAATAAAAAGAAGCATAAACGAAGAAAACTGATTTAATTAAATTCGACCGCTTAAAGCGGCTTCTGAGCGGTGGCCACACCCACTGCCCCAACATTTTAATTGTGACGTTGCCATTACTCGAACAATTTCAACTAATTTTCAAGTGACGCCCAATAAATTTTGAACGCAAAGGAGCTGCCGTTTAAAAGCCAAGCAAAGCCAAGCCAGGCAAAGTCAAGCTAAAGCGAAAGTGCCAGAGCGAAAAAGTAAAACGTTCATTAACTTGACTCCGCCCCAGTCTCAGGCACAATTGCATGGCCCCACGACTATGACTATATCGTAGCACTTTGAGTCTGGCACATTTTGTTGGCTGTCGATTGACGACGAATGAGCGAGCGAATCACAGAAGGCGCATGAAGTACGACAAAAGCAAAGCGAGTCGATGAAGGCGAAGCGCACACAGACGCTGCGCCAGGAGAATGTAATTTGGTGTAATTGAAACCATTTTCGTGTTAATTAAACTCTTTTCTTCTTGTTGGCTTAAAGTATTTTACACTTACCATTAACGAAGACGAAGACGACGACGACGATAACGACAACGACAACGACGGTGACAAAGTGACAGCAAAGCAAACAAGGCAGAACGTGGATTGCGACGAGTTGAATTGAAATGAATTGACTTGACTTGGTTCATTGTTGTTGTTGTTGAATGTGGTTAAGAAGAATCGGCGTTGTAGCAGAACTCACTTCAGTATTTTTGTTTGACTGCTTGTTTTTTGGCCACTATACACTTTCGTCTTTAATCGACAGCAATAGACTATGAAATACTGTTTTCTTGTGCCTCAACTCTGTCGCAAGCCCCAAAAAGACGGCAAACTTGATGAAAGTGTTTGCTTCAGTTTTAGTGTTAAATATTTTGACAAAAACATTTTTTCTTTAATTACTTATATGGTGATGCCACGGACTTTTTTATATTTTTTTTTCTTTTTTTTTATTGCTAATAAATTTGGATTATCAGTGAATTAGTCGATTGAATTGCCGTGCAGTGTAGCGCAAAATTAATTAAAATTAAATTAAATGGACGCACAATAAAAAAACAAATAAGTAAAATAAATAAAAATGGAAATAAAAATAAAATAAAATTTGAAATAATAAAACACAAATGCAGCGAGAAAAACATGCGACTCTGACAACTTTTAGTCCGCTAATTTGTTTTAATCTATTCAAAGCCTCAACAACGACAACACTGGCAACTATAACACCAACAACAACAACAACAGAATGTAAAAGCTAGAAAAACCTGTGCATATTAATTAGCACCTAAGTAAAACTTTTAAAATTCAATTTATACTCGCTTAGCTCCTGGTTGGCTGAGTCTTAGGCTGTGCGCGATATCACTAATTACTAGAATTACAAGACTAGAATTTCAGTTTACGGCTTATAGCACTTGCTACGCTGCCTGCGTCTGTATTCACTGTCACAGAGACACAAACAAAAATTTGCTGGCCCAAAGTGTTTTAAAAGTACGTCCTCATTATGCTAATTCCGTAAATAATTCCATTTTAAAGGCCAACTTCAGTTATAGTTCGAGGCGTGGATTTCACATGCGGCAGGTGAGCTTTGTGGCTTTGATAAAAGTGTTTGTCAATATGATACTATCAAATAATCATTAACATTAACATATACATTATATCAAAATATTTCAAGGCAACTTTTATAACATAATACCCCCGAATATATATATATATATATTTTTTTTGACAATTTTGTGATTTCGCATGCGTCAACGCGCACAAAAATAAATTCGCTAATTCAAGATTCTTCGACTTAACGATGACTTCTTGTTCAAAGTATTTGAGAATTTAGATCTCATCAGTCTATTGCATTTGGCCAGTGTTTGTCAGCGTCTCCGTGACGTTGTCGGCAAAAGTTTTTTGTTACATAAGTTTGATGCAATTGGTTTACGAGATCCGGAAATAAAGAATTTCTGATGAACTCCGGCAGTTGGTGGAGCTCTTAGGCAAGGATTCCAAACGTTTAAGTCTCATTACGTGCTCGATATGGCCCCAAGGTATATTGGATCACTTCTTAACAACAAAGAAATGGGTGATGAATATATGAATTTGGTGGTCTCGGCTTGCCCAGAATTGACCAAAATTTACTTTTGGATCCTCAGCGTCAGTGGGGCATATATTTCGGAGTGAAAGTGCTTTGGAACTCATATTTAACCAACTGAGTTGGTGCATTTGATAATTTGCGATATTACTATCAATATCGGGTGTGTTATAAAGAAATATATACCATGTTCTATGAAAATATTTAATTGCTCCTATCACGGTAATAAAAGGGCTCCGTTTTAATCCGCATTTACGATTTCAGAACACGTACGTTTATAACTTAGTAGTGCCATCTAGTACAATAATCCCGGACGTTCCAATTTCAGCATCGGTAAGGCCCAACACCTAAGACTCCGAATCTACTGGCCATCCAAAGTGAATTAAGATGAGAAAGAAGAACCTTATTATAATCGGCAGAATATTTCTCAGATTATGTTTCACTATTATTAGAAATCTAAATAAATAAATTATATGGTACGACATTAAGAGCCTCCACTATCTTCAAATATAGTTCTTCGGATGAGATCCAACTTTCATACAAAACAACAGAGCAGCTGTAATGAGTTGTGAGCAAGAATCATTATTTTCTTCTCCCTGGCTTACTTGCGCTTGCAACAAGTCAAGTTGTGCCTGTAATGCTATTGGCATTATCCTCATAGTTCTGCTTGCTAGTTGCACTACCATTTCTTTCCTATTGGTTCTCATTTCGATAAATTATTTTTTTATAATTTAAGGGTTTTCAGCATTTTAGCATATTCGGTTTACACAATTCCAATGCATTTACTTCGATGCGAAAAGAGAGCCTCATACGTGGCTTGCCGAAAGAAGAACGAAAGTATGCACATGCAAAGATTTCGCAATGTTAAAGGCAGCGTAAGGACGACCCGGGCGTTGGGCCACAAATAAGGAGGTCAAGCAAGTTAAGCTGGAACACGGAGCGGCCAGAAAAAGCAGCAAGAGAAAGCGAAAAACAAAGAAAATAATATAAAAATATTTGGCCAACATGAAAGAAACAGTCAAGAAAGCGCACAGCTAGCATGGTTAAAGGAAGAAGAAGGAAATAAGGAAGAAAATGAAAGAAAAAAGAGAAAAAAACTGGTGCAAGGAAAATTTATGACTATTAAGCAAACTATGTACTTTTTCCCCACCTCTTCTCGCACAAAGCACTGCCTCATGCGGCGCGTACAGCTTTGGCGTTGGTCTGACTGGGTGGCGATTTGTGTTAAGTTGGGCGGTGTGGAGTGAAGTGTTATAAAGCTCTGCTGTGTTGATATGCATAAAACGCTGAAATATGCAACTCGCCATTGTAATTTTATGCTTGGCTTAGTTTTCGCTACTTTTACGGACGACGGCTGGCGCAGCGGCATTTCATTACTTTGCTCGTGTATTTCTACGGCGCATTTCTCTTATTATTGAAATAAAAACAATTTTTTTGGGTTGTTATTTGAAGGATTGGTTGCATTTAACTTTGTTTCATTTGTACAAAGTTGAGTTGTATTAAAAACATAAAAAAAATAAATAAATAAGAAAAAAGGAAATGCTCGAAAAGGTAAGAAATGTCGAGGTAGACTGGCCACTCCACATACTCAGTCGCACCAGGACTTAGTGACTGCGTTTGCAGTAGGCACCCAGAGATCAATATTTGGTCAGCAATATAGTAAGAGACAGCAGTGAGCAGGGGAGTTAAGGGAGTCGCATACTTAGTGGCGTATCAAAATGCATATGTTAGTACATTAGAAGGTACACAATTAGCAATCGATACCCACGAGTCAAGGATAATTGGAAAGCTGGAAATTAATTATATTCCTCAATAAAAGATAAGTCACATAAAATGGAAAAATATAAGCTCTAAATTTTTGAGCCATTTTAAGCAATCAAGCCATCACCGTCAGCGATTCTATAGAGCACACAAAGCATTGAATTGACCTGATTTATGTGGTGTACAAAAAGCTCACCACGTGCACCACCGTGCACTATGTGGCAGCTACGGTGATAATTCACATGTACACCAATACACCAATCTTTTAAACGATTTCACGCTTAAGAATTTGTTTGAACTCGTGGGCATTTACATTTTTAACAGGACATAAATTAGGCTTTATCAGCGATAAGAGCAAATACAGTTGTCGTAGTTAAAAGGCGACTGCTGGAGCCGAAAGGACTACAAAAAGGCAAAGGAAAAAATAAAGTGGCACATGAAAAGGTGAGCGTGTGAAATAAATGCGTGTGTCCTTTAAGCACGCCCTACAAGTTTGACCCTTTGTCAGAGTCCGCTCGTATTTTGCCACACTTGCACTCGCACTCTGCTGCTAAAGTTTACGCATAGATGAAGCAAAGTGCAAACATATCCTTTCCAACGGCACGCAGGACCTGTACAAATATTTAACATTGGCATATTTTCACACAGTCAGCTCAGCTATGCCAGAACCAGGGTCTTAAGCATGTTTTACTCGTATCTGACCCACGTGGTATTTGCGTGCGTTTAAACGTTCCCGATAAGAATGCACAGAAGCGAAATGGTATCAGCTTCGATATTCGTTATTGTTATTCCTTTGACTTTGCTCAAACATTCGCTGCTTTAATTTAAATATTTCACATTTTTCATGATTTTTAGTCCTTTGCCAATAAGAAGTTTAAAGCTGCCACAACTGGCAACGCCATGCTGCTGCCATTGCGACTGCATTCGCGTGCATTGATTAAAGTGGGCGTGCAACATAAATTTCATGTCTCGCAAGCGGCACTCTACTCGGTACAGTCGACGCCCACACACACGCACACACAGACTCATGTCACACTATGAATTTCCAATACGAAAGTGAGCGCCATGTGGGTATAAAATTTTGTCTTAAATATAGACCACCCCTCTAGCCAAACCCACTGTCACGCCCGCCGATTGGTGTGTGCCGCCTGCAGTCTGCAGATTGCCTGAAGTTATTTTTGCGGTGACTTCCACTGCTTGAGCTCGTGTGATTAAACGCGGATTAAGCATACTGCATTACCCGCCATGGCCACGTAGCCCCATACGAATATATTCGACCACCCGATGTGCCGCCACGCCCACCGCTTTCATGCGCATAAATTATTTTGCTCCGCTTCCTGCGAATCCACCTCTTTTCCTTCATTTTCATATACATTTTTTAAATTTTTCTCCTTTGCGTTTTTATTACGCATATGCAATTTTTTGTTGCCTACCCAACAGGCGCACAAAGCTGTGGCTTTGAAACGAAACCAATTTGAAGTCAATGCCAACGCCACTTCGTCGGCATCGTAGTCTATTGAAGTTCGTATTGCATATGCGCCAATAAAATCGTGGAAGGCTGAGAGCTGGCAGGGGGGTTCAGACACAAACTGAATATGATAGTTTAAAGCGCATTAAAGCGAAGTCTGCATTCGGGAAGCCACTCTCACGGCTTCATTAACTTTGGCTAGTAGCTTTTCGTTTATTGGGGGAGTCCTTTTTCCAAACTGCAATATTTCGTTATATTTCGGTCTTCCCTTTTTCGCTGGCGTTTTGTTTGAAATTTGACTATGTTGTTGTTGGCTTTGTTGCAATCTTGCTGCAGGCAAAGCAATAGTTTCGTCAAATTTTTGCCTTGTTTTGGTTTCGTGCAACGTAGCCGTCATCGTTCTCTGTGAAATTTAATGAAATCATGCAACATACGCTAAAACAACAAAGTTCGGCAAGGATAACAAACGCAACTTCAATAGCAAAAGCAGGCAAAACCAGCAAGAGGATATATTGCTGCAGCATAATGTTGTACAACAAATAAACAGGGCTTGTTAATACTTCTCAGTGTAGCGCAGTCATGCTGTTGACAACTAAACGCAACAAAAACTGAGCTCTGAGTCCAGACAAAAAAAGTTTTTACTATGATGAGCGGTATATCACTAAAAGTGATTATTTCACTGTGTATGAAAAATCGTAAATAGCCACTGATATCGGTTTTCAAAAGTATTAGTGATTTTAGTACTTTCAGGGATTTCGGCGATTTAGCTGAATCCCTAGAATCATTAAAATCACATGAATCACTAAAATCACTATAATCACATGAATCACTAAAATCACTAGAATCACTAGAATTAATAGAATCACTAGAATCACTATAATCACTGGAATGACTAGAATCAATAAAATCACTAGTATTCATAGAATCACTAGAATCAACAGAATCACTAGAATCACATGAATCACTAGAATCACTAAAATCACTATAATCACTTGAATCACTATAATCACTAGAATCACTGGAATGACTAGAATCACTAGAATCACTAGAATCAACAGAATCACTAGAATCACATGAATCACTAGAATCACTAAAATCACTGTAATCACTTGAATCACTATAATCACTAAAATCACTAGAATCACTAGAATCACTAGAATTAATAGAATCACTAGAATCACTAGAATCACTACAATCACTAGAATCACTGGAATGACTAGAATCACTATAATCACGTGAATCACTATAATCACTATAATCACTGGAATGACTAGAATCACTAGAATCACTAGAATTAAGAGAATCTCTAGAATCACTAGAATGACTATAATCACTTGAATCACTATAATCAATAGAATCACTGGATTGACTAGAATCACTAGAATCAATAGAATCACTAGAATCACATGAATCACTAGAATCACTAAAATCACTGTAATCACTTGAATCACTATAATCACTAGAATCACTAAAATTACTGTAATCACTTGAATCACTATAATCACTAAAATCACTAGAATCACTAGAATCAATAGAATCACTTGAATCACTACAATCAGTAGAATGACTGGAATCACTAGAATCAATATACTCACCCAAAATTGCTTAGAGCGCTGAAATCGCTAAAATCGCTGAAAACGATAAAGTCGATGAAATCGCAGCTGGTACTCCTTGAGCTACAGGCCCCGTTAAATTGAAGGCCGGTAAGCTACATTATACATTAGTCAAACATTTCTATAGTTTTTGATACATTGATAGCTGTTTTTTGCTTACAATGCCAATCACTCCCTCCAAATTGAGCTTCTTCTCACCTTAACAATCACAGTTTTGCTGGGAACAAATTACACGTGATAATTTTTTTTTACAACCAATGCATTTTCCAGAGACTTTCCAAAAATTCAAATACTAAAATGTTTACTCAATTTTTAGCAGCTCTTTTCTCACGCAACCAAGTGTCATTTGCATTTCCTCGCCCAGAAAGGCATCACTGGCCAGCCAATAAGCTCGAGGGACATGCTAAAAGTATTTGCTTTTAGCTTAAAGGAAATTCAGCATTTCCCGAAAACAGGAAGAAGCAAAGCACGAAAGCATTTCACCAAAAGCAAGGGAGAAAACATTTTAGGTAAAAAAAGCCTCACAAAAGCGGAATACAACAAACAGGAAAGCAGCAGAAGCAAAAGTGCCAAATAGAACAACAAAGAGGATAACAGAACGCGGCGAGGATAACAACAACTGACGGAAATTTGAATGAAATCTACTCCTTATTGACGTTCGATTTAGTTGTCATCGAATGGGGTGGGCGGAGGATGAAAATGCCAACGCAACGTTTTCGATGCAATACGAAGCATTGTTTTTGAGCGAAGTAGTACGCAGGAGAAAAGAGGGCGCGATGCTTAGCATAAGGCTCGGGGCACAGCATAAATTTGCCTTGATTTGTTGCAAATAAATTGTATTTATTTGTCTGTCCTATGCCCTTATGTGGCCAGCTCTCCGGCTTCCATTTGCTGGCAGCTACCACAGCACGGCGCGGTTTAAGCCACCAAATTCTTGGTTTATAACTTATTTAATACAGAATCTACAGCCGAGTATAATAATATAATACATCGAGAAAGCTGAGGCAGCAAATAAATTTTTACAAAATAAATTATCAAACTGTCAAATTGATATATCGGCTGGCATGCTGCGGGGCTGGCGTTGCATGCTGTGAGGCATTTATTTGACTGCTTCTGCGACATGTTGCAACAAAGTAAAAACATAATCTACGGCATCATGTTGCTCGTTTAAGAGATGTCAAAGGTCGGTCATATATCACAGACACATCAAGCACACACACACGCACACACATAGCACTCAGTTGTCGTGTTATCCACGCCATGCCAAGCAAACCCACTCGACTCCGCTGCGCTGCCATCAACTTTGCTCCCTCGTCCGGATTCTGGACATTCGTGCTGTGTTTCAGATTTCCAATAAATTTCAGGCCGTCTGCTTACCCGCAATATTCTGCTCGAGCCAGTCAGCCAGTCAGCCAGTCAGCCAAGCCACCTCTCGTCTGGTCGAAGCTGAAGCTGAAGCTGTCTGCCTGCCTGCCTTTGGTTGTCCCTGTTTTGACATTCTGACAGTTTCGACAGCTCTCGTTGCTCGACACTAGCTGCTCACTGCTTCTGTTTTGTTATCCTGCCTGAATGCTTGTATCCGCGTCTCACTGTTTGACTGCCTTAGTGGGTTTATTTGTGTGCAGGTGGTGTCATTTGTCGTAGACAAAGTTTATCGTTGGTGTGATGTCGCCGTTTATGTTGATGTGGTCCTACTTTACAGCTTGGTCTGACGTGGTGTTAGCTGAGTTTTCAGCGATGCTCTGTGAGCAACATTCACTCAACACTCTAATGATCGCATCAGATTGTGAAATAAGATTGTGAAAACAATAAAATAAAAAATTGCATTAAAACTATTGAAATCCAAATATCGCAACCAGTAGCAGCTCCAACTCAACAAAGAACTAAAGAGGACTTTTGCCACCTTCTGTCCGACTTTTCTTTCTGAGTTAGATGATGGGCGATTTGCGGCAGCGTGCCTCGGCATTGCATTTGACAGTACTTGTTGAGCTTGGCTTGTGACCAATTATCGTAGTACAGACATCATTAACGAGATTAGTCTAAAAACCTATAGAAAATTGTGGTCTCATCAGAAGTTGTGGCCAATCAAGATTCTGATTTAATAACCACAAAACCGATATTCGTGGTCCATCAAATGTCACGTTTTGTAAAGGCTTCAATGCAATAACGATGATGACGATAAGTTTGGCGTATTCGTGCACAAACCCAAGGACATTTCAAGTACGGCTGTAAGCAAGAAACTGAAACAGGTCAAGACACAAATCGTATGGAAGTCGACGTTGATATTTTCCAATTCGAAATAGGGCGGCGCTGAGTTTTAGTGTTGCTCGTCTGCGTTGAGATGTCGTTGACAGCATAAATGAGAAGCAGCTTTGACAGAAATTAAATTCGCAGTGACATGCGATACAGGGGGGCATAAATCAATGGCAATAAAAGACATAATATTCAAATAAAACTGGCATCGTGCTTGGCATTTGAATAACAAGCGAGAGCGCTGGCAAGGATACACAAGTGGGTGCGTCCATTTTGACACTTTTTGCAGTATTGTTGTTTATATGCGAATGTAAATAAAATACTAAAAGGTTTTTTATTCGACATACTCAAACGTCTTTATTTATGTTTGGGTGCTTTATGTGCGGCATTCCCACTCTGGGTGATACCCACAATCGTAGGCAAAGGATATTTGTCATCATTGAAATGAATTGCATGAGTCGAAGATGAATAGGACTAAAATGATCCGTGTAGCTATTCCAAATAAATATATCGAATAATTTATTGTACCGAAGTCTGCTTAGAACAGTTTGCATGGCACTCATTTCTTCTAGGCACAATTGACACCGGCAAGGGGCAAGATTGCGTTTCCTGAAATTTCTGCAGCAGTGAAGCATTATCCAGATCCTTTTTTTTAGTTTGATGCCAATCAGAATTAATGACAAAAATCCTATGGCATATGTTGCGGTGATACCATTTCACCGCAAAGCGCTCCAAAAATAAGCTGAGGTTACGGCCTCTAAAATCTTGAGCATCAAAGAAGTTTTTTGAGCTTCAGCTATGTAATTTTTTTAGAAGCTTTCCCCATCGAGAGGCATGTGGCAAAAAAACCTTAACCAACAAAATAATTTTTTATGTACCAACAAACCGCGGATACTTTTTATATCACCTAATACAAACTTTTAATCAGACGTTAAGTGTAAATAAAATAACAGAAAAAAGTCATGTCTTCTTTATTTTGTCAAACAATTGACTTACTGTCTAGACTCGTACATTGCATGGATCAATTACATTACGATCGACTTAAGCGACATTCTCATTCTCATACAACGTTGAAGGAGCCGTGATTTTAATGAACTCTCAGACGCAATTCACGAATACGAATACTTATATGCAATCGAATTTTATTGTTGTTGTTGTTTTAAATTTACTGCGTGCATATCAACAGGTGACAACGCAGGCATTATAATCGCCTTTCAACTTTGGATTTTAATTGTAATTTCTCGCTTTCCGCGCACGATGAAAAATCCCTCATCGAAAAAAGGGACGACGCCAAAACAAAAGAAGCCTGAGCTCGACCCAATTAATTGTTCGTTTAATGCGACTAAAGAAGAGCTGCAAGCGGAAAAAAAGATATATCCTTTAAACTGCGGAACCAACAAATTATTTCACCGAAAAATATACGAAACATCGGATGCAATCACAAGCGAAGAGCGCTTAAAATGTAAGAGAGAAAAACAATAAAAACGGATTCCTGACTAAGTCGTGGTAATAAAACTTTGTAATTAAGTGTAAGGCTGAGCTTGAGCTGGTTTAAGGCAGCGAGTATACGCAGATGAATTCTGGAAAAATGGAAAATAAGAAGTAATGGAAAATAAGATATAAGTAAGCTTTGAATGACGTGTTGCTAGTAGTGTTGCCATTGGAGCTTTATCACTGACACATGAGTAGTCGAGTTCATAAGCCCAGTTGCACCGAAAATAGCACCGAAAAAAGCTGCCAGTGAGCGCACGCACCCTTTTATTTGCTAAGGCAGAGTGCAGCGTTTCCACAACCAAGACGCAGTTGAGCCAAGAGTCGCTGATAAAGGCAACGATTGTATTCGATTCGTTCGATGGGAAGTGTTTCGGTAAACGAGTCACGTACTTTATTTTATGAAAGACGCAGCAGCCAGTTGTGTTCAGGCATTTCGGCCTTCTTTCTTATGGCGCCACTGAAAAATCATAATTTAATGCTCACTGTCGCTTGACTGTACATTAAATTAGTATACATTTGAAGTCGTGGCACTTGCCAGTGGCACTTAGCAATTTTATTGAAGGCTAACTGTTTGTGAAGCAAAAACAAGTTTCCATAGCTTGAGTCGATGATATTTTAAAGTGGCTATGTGAGGTTAGACCGTCTCGACAGCAGCAACCTGCCGAACGAGTTAGTTTAAGCGTTGATCCGTTGTGATGCCGTAAAATCTTTGGTGATACTCGTGTCATCTGAGGTCGCCAATAAAGTAATTAAAAGTAATAACTCTGCCTCTAGTGAGGTTCGAACCACGAGCTCTCTGACTCGGCCGACTAGAAACACTCCACTAGGCTACCAAGGTACTCTTATATACTATTGAAAGTCTGAAAAAAGGAATAAAGAAAAAAATAAACACGATACTCCTATAGAATCTCAGTCCTACCTATCAAATAAAGAACAACAATGCTCGCAGCAAATAAGGGAGCATTATTTTCGGATTATCTGTATAATTTTCGGATCAGCATTCGATTCACAATTAAAAGCGAATTAAGGAGCAGTACCATAGTTTCCAGCGCTTATAAAGTGCATCTATTAGGGTAGTTAGAAAGGGACACGACCAAAGACAGCCTAACGTAGATCCATGATATAAGATCTTATTCCATTACTGTATCATAGCCAATATACAGAATTGGCGACTAGGCATTGACTGCTAAAGAGTACATATGAACTCAAATGGAGCTTAGAAAAAGTGCAGAAGTAGAGAAGAGGTAGGCAATATTATTTTGAAGTAGCAAATTTTGGTTTCGGTTTTTGAGGCTATGCTTTCTGTGTTGCACCGGCGTAGTTCCATTACAACGAACAGCAGCAGCAGAAGGTCGACAGGAAACGTGCATAAAAGATTACATTATTTAGATTACATTACATTACATTACAAGATTACAACATTACAGTGAAGAATTTATGTGGCCCAACCCAGCGCGGCTAAATCAAAACCTTTACTTGCGCCAAAATGTATGCATGACTAAATGAGTGAATGGCAGAGTGTATCTATCACCCGCACCACCTTCCGGCACAACGAGTGTGGTAGACACCTCAACGTCGTTATTATTTTGACTCGCTTTTCTAGTCTGCTTATGAATTGCATTTTTGCATGTCTCATGCTTGTTGCCCCGCTTGTTGTTGCTATCCAGGCACAAGCCCCATGCCTCAAGTCTTGTTGTACGTACTATTGTCGTTGTCTGCCTGGCTGTGTGTGCGGTTGTATGTGGCATATGATAATTGTTAGTGACATTTTGCTGTTGCTGTTGGTTGTTGGGTCTCTTCTGCCATGCACGCTACTGTTGCTTAATGTGGCCCCTCTCTCTCTCTCTTCCAGCCAAACGACTTTTTTCACTCGCGCCTTTCGCCATTTTTGTGTTTTATATTTTCATAAGTTTTGACAGCTCCGTGTCGCAATGTTTGTCTACGTTTTCCGCCAAATGCCGCTGGAGTAGTAGCCCGTCTCTTTGTCTGTCTTTGACTGCACGTCTGAGTGCGGCTTTGTCGCACTGTCGGTCTGCACACAATTTCGTCCCACTTCTGCAGCAGCAGCCATAGCTGATTCTGTCTGCTGTGAGTGTTTCAGCGTTGATTACAGTTACCGAGCTGTTATTGTTTGCTTACATAGCATACTATGAGGCGTTGCCACGTGGTCTCCCCACCCACACACACAGCTTTGCTGGTAAATTGATTATGCGCAAACATTTGCCCACGATGAATGCGGCATGCAGCAATTAAATGGCATTCAATCATGGTTAGTGTGATTAATTGAATTACGCGTTTTGAAGTAACACACTTGCAATGCATGCACCCACTCATCCACTCGCGCATTCGCTCAATCGTTCAATCACTCATTCGAGCGAACGGCTAATAATATCAGAGCGAGCTTTTTATATTGTACGAGTATAATTTAGCGCAGTAATTAAATTAGCAAGTCGAGTGGGCCGCGATGTGCACTCGTATCAACCAACTGAACTCGCCCGAATTTGCATACACTGATTAATTGTAGTTTATTTAATAAATCAGTTAATTACACATTTAAATGAGTCGACTGACTGGACAGTATCAAAGTTATCTTGTTTAACATGAACTTAAAGTGAGTTTGAAATCTTTCAATCGGGCAGAAGAGGTGTCTCGGTACCGGAGCTGCCGATGCACAGCGCATTACGCTCCAAATCTATGCGGCCCTTGAGGAACTTCATTATATCGCTACCGAAGAGAATGTCGTAGCCTTCTTCTTTGCGCACATTAACAGTGAATCTAAATATTTCGTTTTCGATCTGAAATTTCAACAAACGAATAAAACACCCCAATCTCTGAGTGCCGAGTCCTCTGATTTGGACTCTGAAGGAGTAAATGCAATAAATAGGTGCGCTGAGCAATCAGAAATGAGCAAATCATACGGACCTGTCATCGATGAGGCTTTTGAGATTACAACGCTCTGCGCATTGGGCACTCAGCACTGTCTTACGCAAACCAGTATTGATGAGCGCCTTGATGGGCACATCGTTAACCTTACAGTTGATTTGGCTGTTGCTCAAACAATAAAATGTAAAATCCAATAATTGAAATCAACACGAAATACGCACATCATTGGCATTGACTCGATCCGGAGTCTGGTCCACAGCATGCTCTCGTCAATAATCTGCTGCTTGATTTCATTGGCGAAGAATTGCCACTCGGGTGCAACGCATTGCGCCAGCGCACGAGAGAAGCCTACCACATCACCCGCGTCAACTAGGGTCGCTACTTCTGGATACTCTAAACGCATTCGCAACATAACAGATGAATTGGTTGCGAAATAATTCAGCAAGCGCATGCTATTTGAATCCTGGAGGCTCTGCTTGGTGACGTCATTGGAGGCGTCCATCGGTGGTTTGTCATCGATATTAACCGCACACACAATCAAGTACTCGCCCTCCTGTACACCATAATCTTGCATCGAAAGTGAGTCCTCGTCCAACAAGCGGCTTTGATAAACATCCATCCCCTCGGGAGAAATGCCAAAGACAGCTTCGCAACGCTTTTTGATACCCGCTAGGTCGAGATTGACATCCACCTCGAGTGTACGGAATCCACTTCGGTTCACTACCTTGACCTTCATTATTTTAACCAATTAAAACTTTTCGCTGATTCGATTTTTATAATGACAAAAATTGTTTTATCTCACTCGAAGTGCCTACGAAATGACTACGACGAATTGAAAGCTGGAAATTGTTCAATGTCTCTTAGTCTTCTTTTATAAATGACAAATTGTAGTGTTGAAAAGTAATGTAAACGAAAACTTGTTTAACGCCGGTAGGGATTTAAACCTGACGAAATGACACTAAGAAGTCACAAATCATCTAAACGATTGTAGTCGGCGAGACAATGACATATAATACATAACCTCTTTGAGCGCTGCTTCCTAGTAGTTGTTGCTCGCTTCAGACTTATTACATGCTACCGGCACTTACAACAGACATAAACCAACCGTTAACCGTTGACTATTTGTGAGAAGCAATGAAAGGGCCGTGAGAGCAAAGTAGGGAGGCTTGCGTGCCATCGGCCAGATGAATAACAATGAGAAAGAGGAATAGTCAGTGGCGCGCGATCGTCATAATATTAATTTGTAGTAACCATAGGGGTTTAGGTAATTATGACAATATGGAAGATCGATAACATTTGTGTGGTGTGTCATACGAAGCGTGTGTATGAGATTTTCTGGCAGTTGCTCTTAACTGTTTCTGCGCCCACAATACCTAACTTATAGTGTTAAAAAATTATACTGTGCAATGGTATATTTCTTATCAAAATCGGCTATATAAGGCGTAAAAAAATTATATTATAGGTGTATTACAAGAAGAAATTAAAAATTAACCGCGATATCAGTGGCAAAATGCATTCTGTATCGTGACTGCCGCCAAGTACGGAGCTCCGCAGTTCAGTGAAATGGCATTAAAGTCAAGTCATGATGATGTGGAAAAAACAAATCAGAAATTCAGCCCGAAATCAATAAGGCGAATAAAACAAAGAAATCAATGACGATCGGTTTAAGAAGGATAGAGGTAGGTTGGCGTGTTCTCGATGAATGTCGCTGTTGTTGCCACTTCAAGCTAAAAACTATAGGAGAAACCAACATAGCATAATTATAGGCGCTACGAATCAGACTATTGTAACTCCACACAGTTTTTGTTGTTGTTGTGTTGTTATTGCAAGAACTAATGACATACTGACAACACTTTCGCATATCATGCTGGCCGCCGTTGGTGACATTTCCGCTGCTATGTGCAAAGTCGCAGCCACCGCGCAGCGAGCTACCTATGCATAACTGTGCTGACAGTGACGAAGCAACAGCAAAATAGTTGGCAGCGCTAGACGGAAATGGAATTGTGTGCGTGTGTGTGTATGCTTGATGGTTTGAGTGTTGGTGCGAAAAAGTGACAAGCAAACGCGTTTAGTCATCGACAATGACGCGCAGCAATGGTGTTGGCGATAATGTTATGCGTCAGCTTTTCGAAGCTAGTCCTTCGAACACACACACACACACACATCTATATTGACAAAACAGAAATAACAATGAATGGTCAAACGGTGTGTGAATAGAGGAAGAGGGAGAGAGAGCAATAACGACCAGTGAACCCGTTTAGTTTCCCCATGCAGACGACGTTATCGTCCTTATTTTGTTATCCTTTGAATGTCACACTACACGTACACACATACGTATACTCACATAGACAGTGCTTGCCTTTGACTTTGCTTTTGGAACATACATTGACTGGGGGAGAGTATAAGTGACAGAGTGAGTGGGTGCCTGAACTGTCCATTGTTGCCAATGATTGTGCGGTTTAGAGTTGAGTGTGTGTCGAGCGCACTTTTGATTGCTTTCATTCAATTCACTTGTGTCCATTCAGAGTAATTGTGCTTGTGCGAGTGTGAACGTGCTTCTACGTATGCTCTGTGCTCTGCTTTAACTCATTCTGTTTTCAAGCAGCTCGAAAGTGCTTTTTGTGCAATTAATGCAGAGATTTGTTAATAAATGAGTACGTGAGTCAACCGTTCCCACGTTACTCGCTCTTTCATTGTTTGAATGAAATTCACAGCACCTCGTTCTTTTAGTCTGAGGACTGAAGACTCACAATTCGCACATTTCGAATAGTTCGAGTTGACCTTCAAGTCCTTTCGATACAAGTTGAGTCTCTTTTCACTGATGCACAAACTTTAGCTGATGCACTTGTTTTCCCATCAAATGTTGCTGTAGCATGACTTAATCAAAATGATTGCTTATTATTGCTCTAGTTCTCCTCATCATTCTGTTGGCACAGACACAAAGCTGTTTCACTCCTGCGTACTTGCCAAATTCAATTGTTGCTCGTGCACGTCCTTTCTTTAGAACGGACACCAATCCGGGCAAACAAACAAGAGTCATAATAGCAAAACAATCTGTGCCTTGCCTTTTCTCGTTCTCGTTCTCGTTCTTTTTCTCTTTTTTTCCTTTTTCTTCTTTTATTACTCCTTGTGTCTTATGAAGATTTTTGGCAATTTGCACTGAGTAGAAATCCTAATTGAAGCAGCAACAGAAATCATTCCTCTATTGCTGACGGATAGTTTTAGTGTTGTGTACCCTAGTTTGCTTGGTAGTTTTTTTCATAGTGCTTTTGATAGAATGGAAATTACCAAAAGGATTATTTGATTGTCTTCAGTTTCTTCATATAAATTGAGGATTGATATTCGGCGCGTATAAAGCTAGACCCACTTGAGACAGAAAAAAACCCACTGTGAACTTGGACTTTACCTTGGATCAGCGACTCACAAATCGGAACGGTTTAAACCGTGACGTCTTGCAAGCTGAAGAGAAGCCGACCGAATTGGCTGCTAAATGCCCGAATTAGGTTACTTCTTTACTGCACGCGCATGACGTATTATCAGAGAATAGTGCTTACCTCGAGATAAGAATAAAAATAAATGAGGCACATCTTTACCATTCAATAAATCCTTAGCGCACTTACATAGAAACTGCCTCATTAGGGCGATGCTTCTCAATGTATGATGCCACAATTTTTTATTCATTTGGCCTTTCTCTTATTGCACCGGAAGATAGTTCTTATTTTGTTGTTTCTTCTCCCCTGATAAGGTCATTCTTACATCTCGTTATTGTAAACTATAATGTATATACTCCTCAGTAATGGGATCCTGACTGCGCTATTCCCCAAACGCATTATCCATTTGCTTTGTGGTCGGGCAACAATTTAACTTGTGCTGTTATATAAGTTTGCTTGGACATATTTTTCCCAGAAAGACCAGACGACAATTGATAAACAGCTGTGGTAGATAATTTCCTTTATCCACGAGGTTTTTGAAGTTGCCGATGAAGCTCTCTGCAGCCTTGGTATCGGAACTTGCCATCCGAACTCGACATGAACTACAATCCTACGGATGAACGATCTTTTCTAAAAGAGTCCTATATTATCTTATTATATTAAACAGTTCCTCTCCGGATGTTGATGGTTCTAGCGTTATCTCCAGAAGGTCTGTATGGATACAATACTGAAAGGAGAGTTAAACACAACTGACAAGACTTGCGCGAAATACGGGAGCTCCCCTTTCCTGTAATTCGTTATGCGTCAAGTCAATTGTTGAGCGAGACTTTGCTGTTATTCAATTTTTGCTCATTATACGAGGCACACTTGTGAGCTGTGTGTCATCTTTCAAAATTCATATGAGCATTTCGACAATTTTCCTTGCTAAGAATTATTTGATTTATATGAGAAAACCAACCAATTATATGAGGAAAGCAAATTCCCTCTAGCTAAACAAGTGAGTGCTGATCCAGAAGTGCACAACCAAAAAGCCACAATAAGTGAATGAGAGCAACAAATCAAGGTGGAGTTAAGCTACAGATGCGCTTATAAATTATCAAATAAATCGACAATTGTTGAAACGGTCCAAAGAATTGGAAACAAATTCATTGCGGCAAACCACAGACGAAGGCGGGAATGTGTTCGCCCTTTGCAATAATATCTGACCCTTCACTTTAAATAATTAATTAAATGAAATTAGTTTGAATTGAGAGCAGTGAACAGTGGGCAGGCGAAAACACGCTCATTAAACAAATATTTTCACAGTCGGTTTAAATTTATGTTTCTCCTAGACACCCGCCAAGGGGTGAGGGCGTAGCATAGCGAACCAGTCAAAGTGCTTGGCAAACAAGGCAAGGACACATCGCATACACTCACATGAGCACACTTATGTCGTATGCAAAGCTGTATAGGCAACATGCATATTATGCAAACATGTAACTTCCGCATGCGGTGGCGTTGCAAGGCAACACAACGTAGTGCAGCGCTGCCCGGCAACGTGTGCAACTAAAGACTACACAATAGTGTCTTAGAAGCATGCTCACACACACATACATACATATTTAAACATAAACATATAGAGGATAGCCATAGTTGTTAACATAAACACCAAACACTCTGGCATGTACTGCCATAGTGCCACTCTCCTCGCACACAGTTTCCATTTCCCACTGGCGCTGTATGCGTTGCATTGCATCACTAGACTTGACTCGCCTTCGTTACTTTCAAGACATAATGTGAAATAACTTATTGCCCTTAAAATGTCATCTATGTCAACGGAAGATAAGTTACAGTTGCATTTGCACCGCCAGCGCCTGAGGTCGTTGCAACAGCAACAACATCGTCCTTTGAAGCAGTGCGTTTCCTTAGTGTTTTCTTTAAGTAGCAATTTCGCAGAAGCTGTCTGAGGAAATTATTTGTTAAAATGTGCATGCGAGAGGTAATTAAAATATAGCATATTATGAGGCGTCTTAAGCTCCAGCACGGTTTCTTGGGAAGTTATTTTTCCTTATGCTTTTTAACTTTTGCATTGTCCTTGATAAATATTTTTTTAAGAAGCTCAAAGCAGCTTCTTGAAATGAAGTGAAAAATAAACTTGTATTGAAATATTGAATTTTAAGAAAACATTTTGCATACTTTTTGGCTTTTGGTAATTAGCAAAAATTGTCAAGTATTATAAAGTCTGACTTTATAATACTGTTGTAGCATTCAAAGTCCTTATATACAGATCTCTGTTGTGTTTGCTAGTTTTCAGAGAACGTTGCATACTCCTAGGCCAACAGTGGCACTTTTAAATGAAATCTGAATGCACAAAAGCCACGCACACAACTAATTCGAGGCATTTGTTTCAGAGAATGCTATAACTTGGAACTGGAAAATTTCGAAGTGGGAATAATAATAGATCAAAATTAAGGCAACAAAAATGAGTTGGAATTATTTTTATCTACGATAAATGTCATTCATTAACAATAATAACAAGGACTCTAGTTGTGACATTGATACATCCGCAGTTAGGCGAAAAGCAAGCTGTCTGGCGCGCTGAAGAACCTTTGGAAAGGCAGATCTCATATCTAGTTGTTGTTGTAGCAGTAGCAGTTGTTGTTGTTATATTTGTGTATGTCAGCATAGATTTGCATGTTACAATTACGACTATGTATTGTTCGACTCTATGTACAACAGACGATATATCATGAACCTGCTATATATCAATGTCATTTGACTTTGCTGTTCGTAGTTGCGCCTTGCTTGGCGGAGTCAGAGTTGAAGATGGCTGTGTGGTGCAATGGCAGAGCAGACAAAACTGTTTCAGTTAATACACAATCAATGTGCCAATGTGTTATCAATAATAAATTGCATGCGATTTATCAGCTGGGTAAAATGAAAACTACGTGATAGTGAGAAAGGTGGCGGGGAAAATCAAAGAACAAACAAGCAAAAGTCTTAACTTACTTTGCGGCAATGAGAGAGAAAGAGAGAGAGAATACGGGCACGAGCGTTGCTTTTTACCCGCTCCTGATTTATGCTGCTGGTAGTAGAAAGCGACTCACAACGACGCAACAAAGCAAGAAAAACATAAATCGCCATCCCTGCGAAAATGAATGCCCGCTCATTAATGCAGAGTATAATTGTTTGTGTGTGCGTGTGTGCGTGCGTGTGTGTGTGTGTGTGGCATGCAGCATGCAAACCTATGCAAGAGTTGAGCTCGACAATTCGATACGATTCTGAGCTGAGCTGAGCTGAGCTGGTTTCGATCTGACTGCGGCTCGGTTCACTTGTGCGTCGTAGCGAGCCATATCGGATGACAATTAGGCCCTGGTCATCAATTGCAATTGCGAAAGCGATAAATTCTGGGTAATTTTGTACAGTTCCCTCTCTCTCTTACTCTCTCTCTCTCTCTCTCTTTCTCTCTCTATCTGTATGTGTTGTATGGGTTGGGAAGTGTTGGCTATTGAAACTGGCAAGTGTGCGTTTTGTTGAGATGCGCCGCAGCTCGTGGGGTTAGGCAATTATAGGCGCCCACCGCTAACCACTTTGCCGAAACACGTGTGGGAAAAGAATTACTAAGAAATGAAACTTGCTGATTATCGTAGGTTAACCTTTTTTCCTTGTTAACTTTAGGAGCTAAACACTCAAGGCTCACTCAAAGGATACCTACATTTATTACAGGCCTTATTACAAAGATAAAAAAAAAAACATAAAAAAACTGTTAATGGCTGCCCGTAGCACTATTAATTTATGACTATTGCTTAGGCACACACATTAAAAAAAAAAGAAAAAGAAAAAAGAAAAATTATATATAATTCCAAAACAAATAAACGCACCCAATGGCGGTGATTAAAGTAGGGTGCTTTTGCCTTTGGCGCTGCCTGCTTTATAATAAATAACTCCAAACAATGTTTAAGTAAGGAAAGTGGGCTAAAAATATGGCCGGCACACTGATAGCCGGAACCACATAGACCAAATGTAAAGTGGAAGCAGTAGGCAGAAACACGGATGGGACAAATTCAAGGCGTATGGCTGAAATAGATTCGCAATGCTTCTTAATTCGAGTAAAGCTATTTGCAAATAAGATAAAACCCAAAGAAAACCAAAAATTGGGACAAAACGAAGCAGCCAATATTAAGTTAAATTGAAGGGAAGAGAACATTTATTTATGCTGAAAATCAACAAATGGAAGGGTTTTCCTATTGTGAGCACACACAATCTGGCAGCCCGACAAAGTGGTGACTCTCTTCCTCTTGCGTGAAAAACGATTATTCTGCTCGAGTGGGGAAGTACAGTCGGAAACGGAGCATGGTGAAAACGAAACGTTCGAAGTCACAAGCGGCGAATAGATTTAAATGTTTACTTTAAAAATTAATACATATATCGGTCTTAAACTCAAAATAAATAAGGCCTCAATTAAACAATTTTAATCCAGAAATTTTCACTATGAATAAAGTTATGGTCCCACCAATGGAATAGCGAAACCAAAATTAAATTTTTTATTTTTTTTTATTTTTATTTATTTATTTATAAATTTTTTGGTATTCAATGGAATTCAAGGTTTTCAGTGATTTTGGTGATTTCAGTGTTTTTTTTTATTTTAGGAGATTTTGGTAATTATTGTGTTGATTTCGGTCATTGCAGTGTTTTGAGTGATTTCGGTGATTTTAGTGTTTTAGTTATTTCGATGATTTTAAGTTTTCAGAAACTGCGATCCCAAATCACTGGTAAAAATCACAGTGAGGTGAAAATTCCATTCACTGAAATTCCTTGATAATGAAAAATCGCAAAATCGGCCATCTGTAATGCACAGCGCAATAACAACAAACAGGCGAAAAACATCAACAGTCGTAGCGACACAATGTGCCAGCACACTGAGTAAGCGCCTAAGATTTATAGCAAATTAATTACTTCGTCGCTTTAGCTATATGTGCTCCTTATTTTCTCACTCTCTATCTCTCTCTATCTCTCTCGCTCATTCTATTTCTCTAACTCTGTGTCTGTAGTTGTAAATGCTCTTTTTTCTGCGCTCTCTCACCTGCTCGTCGGCTAAAGGTGTTTTAATTAATTAGCTTTGCTTCTCTGCTCCACTTTTTTCCTTCGTTATTTACAACTTGGCGGCTGGCTGTACACTGCTCTTTCTTATGCGTGACTTTCTTATGCTTTACTTGGTTTTTTTTATTTTTTGTTTTACGTGTAAATTAAATTTATCAAGCAGAAAACAACAAAAGTTCATTGTAGTTGCCACGGATGCTCGTAGAGGCTGCTATTTGCGAAATTAATCATAGGCCGTGTAAAGCGGGTTGCTTAAGTGCTGACAAATACTTGGGCTGGCGATGCTAGTTCCGCTGCTGGTATTTCTGATTTCACGAAGATGCCTGGACAGCTGAGAAAGAATTGTGTGCAAAGTAAATCATCTAGTGTTGAAGTGAACCTTTAATGACGGCTAGAGGAAGCAAAGTTTTATAATCATCTAAAGGCCTAGAACGACAAGACAGGGCAGCAAATAGGCTACTGGTGCTAATTACAAATTAAGCACTATAAAAATAACAAGCAAATATTTTTAAATGCCTGACGAAATCATTTAAGTCGCTGATGAAAGTTAGGCGGCAAATATCTTTCTATGGGATTATCGGAACAAGCGCATTTGAAGGGTTGTAACTTCAAATGTAATAATCGATTTAATGTTCAATAAGCCAATGGTTTAAGCACGAAAGCTGTAATTTAATCCAACTGACAAGCACAAAATAGGGGCTGCTGTAGGCGTTGTGACAACTGAAAGACGTCGAAAATTAATGAGCTATGAACGATAAAAAACAAATAATAATAATAAAATGTTAATTGAAATAAGAGAGGATTTCCTTTTTAAAAATGGCGTCTCTTCACAAAGCAGCGTGCAATAACATCGTGGAACACTTTCATTACAGCTGTTAAATGAACACCAACAAAACATGGGCCAACATTAACGAGCAATGAAATAAAAACAAAACGAACAACATACGAAATGACAGCACTAAAAACAACAACAATAAGCGAATAACAAAAACCGTTGACACACATAAAAGCCTTCAGGCAATTTGCCAAAATGCAGAAAAATTCCTGTTCACCCGATGTAGGCGTATGGCGGGTGTGGCATGTGGATTCAAGTCAACGAAGGATCGTTAGAACATTTGGCTTTGTTGTTGCAACAGCTGTGGGCAGCATTGTAATAGTTGTTATCCCACATAATGTTTTTGTTATTTTAATAGTACTTGTTATTGTTGGTTGCTACAGCTGCAGCTGTTCTTGTTTATGTTGACGTTGCATCATGACACATTCAACGCAAACATGCAACATGCACGATTTTTGCGACACTTTTGATTTTTTGAGCAAATAAGCGACATATTTTTGTTGACAATAGTGCCCAAAGATAAACAACTACAAAAGAAAAAAAGAAAATCAAATAAATAGAATCTAATTTCTACGTCATTCAACCAAATTTTTAAGTCAAAAAAAGGGAAAAAGCTTCTGATTCACTACCTTTATTAGTTGATTGCGGCACCTTGAAGCCTTCAACAAACACAGTTTGACTCGCTGCCAATTACTTTCACTCCGTTTTACTTACTTTAATTAAATGCTTGGAATTACCTGTAATGGGAGAGAGGCAGAGAACGTAATTTTTGTACTAATTTTTAGATACACAAAAACGCAACGAAAATTTCAACTTGCCACTTGAGTTACTGAAAAGTGTTGGCGCAAAAAATAGCCGCAGGCGCACTTAGTTCCAATTATTATTACCAAAGCTGCGAACATGCAATAAAAAGCTGGTGCCAAAAAATAAAATTCCAACTCTTCCAACTAACACACCACGACAGTCAACAACTTTCCTTAAGAGGCAGAAAAAATAATAATTTCTATACATCAAAATCACTAGCTCCCATGTTCATCCACGCTAACCTCCAAAGCCACAAAACCGGTTTCAATGGAATCTTGGGTATGTGTATGGTTGGTTCCAGCTCGAAAGATAATATGAAAGTTAGGCTTTGGAGGTCGCTACCCACATCGAGATACTATTTTCCATGCTGAACCGATTTTAATAATCAGTCAACGAGCGGCTAAAGCGGTTGTAGACGTTGCTCAAATCAATGAACAACTCAGAGCAGAGGAGGTAATATATTACTGCCACGCCTACAGACACACCACTTGAGTTCATGTGCATACAATTTTCTATATTTTTGGTCTTTGCAATGACCAAAAATGAGGTTAAGGGCAAAACCATTGGCCATTCTTGTACGTAGATTGAATCTCGAAAATCCATGTTTGTTACACGAGACAACTTTACTATCTTTCAGAACAACGTCAGTATAACAGGTCCACTAGACAAATATAATAGCATAAACAAAATTACATAGTTCTACTTATATAAGATAGAATATTGTTGCGATATTTGGCGCATGACAACCATAGTCATTAACAGCTACAAAAATCACAAAACATATGCATTTCAAGCTGCTTGGCGTGACGAATTTTTTTAAACTTTTTTTCTTTTCACATTAGACAATGCCGTTTTCTTGCCCCTTTTTATAATGTAGTTTACTTTGCTACTCTGCAGAATCTAGGAAACCCAAATTATCAGCCTATGCCATAATATTAGAAGCTTGGATTTTGATTTTAATCAACTTTGGATCAGCCTTTGATCACACAGACAATGATATATATATATATAGGTAGTACTCCAAATGACATGCCAACCATGAAATTTGATGAAATTTGATCATTCTCATTCAGCTTCAGCAAAAACACAAGAAACAAATTTTTATTAATTTTTATGAATTTTTCAAGCAAGTCGTACTCACAAGTAAACATGCGCCTTATGTGCTGCCAAAAGCAAAGACTAAAATAAGACGACGAAAACGACTCAAGCAAAAATTCAATTCTTAATTCTTGCCACAAATTTTGCATAAATAATTCATTCACAAGCGTCTGCTTATTTGCTTGTGTCTTTCGCAGGTGTGTTAGTATACGCGCATGTGTATGTGTGAGAGTGTTGCCAGATAGTATACTCGAACTTGTATTAACCCCAATCGCGCTTGGCACTGTTGTCGCTTTTAAGTGTTTCTTTAAGCGCCGTAATCAAGCGCAGCGCGAAATATTTCCAGCGACACGCAAATATGCAAATTTTGCCCCTGCACCCGCTAACAAGCAACTGAACAACACTGCAACCAACTGCTGTAAAAGCTGGCAATTTTTGCTGTTTGCTACGCTACCACGCTACGCTTGCCTAACGAAAAAATAAAATAAAAGAAAACAAAAGTAAAGAAAAAGAGACAAAATATGTTAACGTTCTTGTGTGTAAGCTTGTGTGTAAGTGTGTGCGTGTTGGTATTTGCTTAAGTGCGGTTCAGGCATGCTAAAATGGTAGTCCTATCTCATTTGCGCTCACAGACTGCCTGATTTACTATTTGTGCTGCCAAAGCCTGTGTTTGGTGCAGGCGTCTAGGCAAACAGTCCAAAAATGGGTGCTAGCACTTTTAAAGTCGTTGGTGATTGTCGAAGCTGGGTGCGCGGTGATTGGCAACATGTGGCAGCAGGCGACAGAGCCGCATATTAAATCATTTTTGTGATATTCTTTGCTTTCATCTCGCTTTGCATCAACGCTAGTTATCTCCTTCTGTTCTCTTCACGTGAAAGCCGTTTCATTGAGATCTTAATTCATTTTTAGGCCTTAAATGTTTGTTGGCAGCCATTTTTGCGCGAAAAACGGGTAGCGGATTTTGTGTTTGGCAATAAACCAACTGAATATAGGAGTGTGTGCCTTTGTGCGTGTGAACCATAAACACCAGCTGAAGGCGCTGCTTTTGTTTTATACAAAAAAATCGATTCAATAACGATTGAGAAGGTGATGTGGTTAGCTTGGTGACGGAATTGCAATTCAAGCGAAAAAAGTGGCTTCACGTGTCAAGCTCTGATAAAGCAACAACAGCAATGGAGATTTAGAATCAAATAAACCAGATTGACTATACATATAGTTGCTGGAGGTAGTGAAATTTTGAATGTACATTGGCACTGATTACCTTGCTCGACAAAGCCAAATTAAAAGCCTAGTCCATTTGAGTTGACTCTTTAACTTAATTACTGACAAATGACACTAAAGGAAAGAAATAAAAAATAATAAAGGATATTTATAATATAATAATAATAATAGCAATAAAAAAGGATAATTACCAACATTTTTAATCGCTCTAATATAACAACACAACTTCATGTATTATAAACCATGCTATCGAAGACCTTTCAAGCAACCCGATATGCTATTTCTATCATCTTCACACATTAGTTTGTGCTATATGTAATGATCCTAACAGAGGACGCATTTAAAAAGAAAAACACATTCATCTATATATATCTCCATATAAAGAGGCCAAGACATTCTCTTTGACGACACTTTACGCCTAAAATATATAACCGAATTTAACATATTCTTTATCTCTCTCACAAAGTCACATGTAAGAGCGAAAGATAAGTATACGTGAAAACAATAGAAATGAAACGTCATACGTCGTCGGAGAAATAAATGCCAACGATGGGATAATGCTAGCAATGGTTGAATATTAAATGTTTCCTTATAAAGTGACTGAACACGCTGGAACGTTAGAATGCGAGGTAATGGCAAATATTATGTAGCGCACTTGAATATAGTATGTGTGTTTCAATTATAATGCAGCGATCTTCATATTATTTTCATTCCCTTATCTGCTGTTCTCACCTGTTCGGCAATAAGATGTTCTCTGTGCGTTTTGGTTTCTTTGTTTGCCTGATCTGCGTTCTCTAAACATATTATGACATTTAAATCATTAGTACTCAACTGTTTTGTATTATGGCTTTTGTGGTTTATATTCAACCTCTAGTCTGAAGAAAGTCTTGACTCAACTGTTGCATTTCCTTTGCCTCTTTTGCCAACAGATACACATAATCATTAATCAACGAAGATAAGCAAAAAAAGAACCAATCCATCGACATCCTTCTCGTTGCTTCCTCGTCTTTGTTGTTAGCTTCACAACCTGGGTTCAATACATGCCTTTTCAAAGCGTCCTACAATGGCCCATATTTGTATTATATAAGTAAACATACACACAGTGTATCTAACACAGCTCTGAGCGAAGCAAGGGAGATTTGTGTCAAAAGCTACCATTGCGTTTGAGTAGCGGCACTAACTGATTGACTTCCTTAGACACACGGCCACACGGCCGCATGCCAAACTGGCATCAACGGCCTTGAGTTGACGCGGCACCTTAAGCACACTTGAGGCGCTTACTCGTCAATGACTAATATGACAAGCCCGCATCGTAGTGCAAGGTATTCATTCAAGTGCTAGTAGGAAAGGGCGAAGAGGAAGGCAGACAAGAAGAAGTGCGAGATTTGCATTCATTTGGCGTGCTTTTTAGAGCGCACCTTTTATAGTTGGGGTGGACCAAGTGAAGGGGCGTTAGTTAAACTCTGAAGTGAAAGCATCACTGAATCGCATTAATGCAAATGAGTTTCCACGCAAAGCTGTGGCCTTTTAAGTGGATGAATGTTGGGTCAGCTGGTAAGTATGCTAAACTTTTTTTCTTTCTACATTTACATAAAATCCTTTGCCAAGCATGCGAGTCTTTAAATTACGCTTTTTATTCAAATTACGTAAATTAAAAAAAGTGTTTAACAGTAAAAAATCAACAAGCACATCCTGCCGCGTCCTTTTCAAGCCAGCGAAAATGCATAACTAATATAAGCTTATGAATTCTAGGCACTAAGTCCTACTTAACCTACTGTCCTCAACATATGCACGCCAAAAGGTAGAATGAGACAGAGAGAGAGAGAGAGAGAGAGAGAGAGAGTAAAATAGAAAGAGAGACCAATCGCATGAACGCAGCAAAAGCTTTACAAAGGCGCTCTCTGTGTGCTCAGAAATTCAAGAAGAGCTTTCAATGTGAAACAGTTGGAAAATGGAACTTCTTTCCTTTGGCTTACATTTGTGTGTTTAACATTTTCAAAACTAAAGCATTAGATGTAATAACATTTCCAGAAGATCCTGTTAAGGGTTCTTACTACTACTTCTTATTACTACACTCTTCTACTATTCTGTCAAACTAGGCTTCAACGGTCTTTGAGTTTCAGAGTCCCCACCATTACTGTAGCTGTCACTGCTATTACTGCCCTATATCCTTTCATTGCTCAGTTTAATTTCTCTCGTTACGCCTTAATTCTGTGTTTTTTCTGCTCCTTTTCCCCAGTTTTGTTGCTTGTTTCTTTTATCCGTTAACGCGTGACTTCAAGTGCCCTTAATGTTGTAAATGAATATTTAATGTTAAAAGCACTTGTCGAAATGCAGCATGGTATCAGAAAGGTTGTCCTCCCTTTCTTTTCACCGACTGCATTTAGCTCGACTGTAAATCCAACGAGCGATTTTAAATTGTTTCTGCAATTGGAGCATGCATTTAAAACAACAACGACAACAACAACAACAGCAAGCACTTCGATAACGACGATGTTGACGACGGGTAACAACAACGTTGAAATACAAGAAAAGCACCACCAACAACAACGAAAACAACAACAAAACAAATACACATACGCTGAAATTGCACTCAATGCAATTTGCTACAATTGATGATGGATGAATGCCTGCGACGTCCTTTTCTGCCCGCCATTCCCTTGCGTTGATTGCCTGCGCCGCTCAAACCAAACTTCATTCGCAATGCTGACTGCGGGGAATTTTCTTGCGCCTAAAAGCTGACTTTAGTTGGCCTCTACTCAAAGCGCAGCCAATTTAAATTTGCACAAAACTGTGTCACAGACCAATTGGAAAAGTGCGCAAAAATAAATAAACCGGTTTGCTTTCGAATGATCTCGAATGAAAGCTTGCAATGCACGAGTCATAGATAATGCGTTGACTGATTGTTAGTAGATACAGAAAATGTGAGAGCATGAGAGCACAACCAACGCTGACGCAAACAACGCTAGTTTAGCCAAGGACTTGATACTATTATACACAGAACTGCACAGACAACTTGCTTGTGGCAACATTTTCACACTTACATACACACACACACACACACAATTACAGACACATTCACTTGAAGAAAGTGCGTCGCGTCGGAAGCGTTGCCTGTAAACCACTTAATTATTTACTTGGCACCATTTCCAAAGCGCAAACAAAAGTCTTGACACATTTCACGTCGATCCCTTAGGGAGACACAGGGTGTCGGGCATAGAGTTGTCAAGCCAACCGCAGACAAATGCTGGCTGTATCTAATAATACGTTAAGCCACCGCTGGCGAAAACACCCCACATCTCCAGTCAAACTTAACAAAGCGAAATAAAATTCTCGTCATTTACTCTGTAGTCTTCGCCATAAACATAAATCAAGGCGTTTAAAAGCTATGCTGTAGCACCAAGTTGGCACCAAGTTTCTATGGTGTAGAAATTGCATCAAAATTCATGACATTTCAGTCTTAAGCCGTTTTAATGATGAGAGTCTTTTAAGCAGCTCATGGAAGCTTTGGAAAACTCCCTAAAACGAAACACCTCTGTGGCTTTGTGGGGCACATAGTTAATGTACATTCAGCCAGTCATCACTAATCAAAGGATACTTTACGATATCCGCCTACCTATCTACAATTAAGCGCATATACCGCCACTAGTTAAATTTTTGAGTAAAGCGCAAGCTAGCCCAGCAAGCTCATTACACTTCGCTCCGCATGGTAACTCCATGCCCACCCATTGATTCCTACTCTCGTAATTGTACCGTTACACTTTACGCACTTTTGCTTTCGCTTTTCACACTCAACAACGCGGCCTAGGTAGAGGTTCCGGTCTGAGTGACTTCAGTTCCAGTTGCAATTATGGTACTTAGAGTGACAGAGCCAGGCAACAATACCCTAGCTTCATGTGCGTGAACAAAAGGCTTTAGCAGACAAAAGACATCGGAATGCCCAGAGGCCGCGCAACATTAGCCTACTAATTCACGTCGTACCATAATACTGGTAATGCGCAAGTCTGCGCCAGCGTCGATTATCGAAGCGGCAGTCACACGTTTCTTTCAGTGGCTGCCATGCTAACAATGACGCAGCTCAGTGCATATGACAGCACTTTGTGTGGGTGTGTGTGTGTGCCTGCATTAAGCTGAAAACGGCGCCGCATAATAGACTCACAGCCACATGGCATAAATAATAGACAAATGACGCCTTTTAATAACAGACAAAATGGTGGCGTTGCCATGCTCCAAATGCACACACACCCACACACACACACACCCAATGATTAACGTGCTTTCAACCGTTAGAGCACTGCCATTTTAATGCAAACTCAATCGAAAGTTTTGAAATGATAACATTTGCAATAAAAATCGAAAAAGCACCAACTCAGCATTTTATGAAATTAAAATAAACCGCAAAGCCGCCGTCGTCGTCACCGTCACCGTCGCCAGAGTACGTTGCACGCATTGCCAGTACTGCCTGCGCTTGCTCAATTGTAGTGGAATGCTGTCAAATCTTTTTTGGGCTGCCAGCTGCGGTGCTCTCTGCACACCCCATGTGCCTGCAGTGCCAAAAGTGGTGACGGATTTACTGCTAAAGTCGCATGTTTACCGCATAGTTTCAGAGTGTGCTCCACTCGAACAAACCGCATGGAGTAGTCAGCTTCCTTGCTTAGCCTCAGGGCTGCCAACTAGTGTTTGTTGTTGCTGCTGCAATGCTGCTAGTTGTTGTTGTTGTTGTTGTTGTTGTTGCTGTTTCTCGTTGATTATGCTCAAGTCTGAGGCTTGCTCGCATTTGCAATAAAATTGTTTGTCGTTTCAAGCAACTCAGACACAGCCACAGACATCGACCAAACGATGTCCTTATGCAGTTATTTCTTTGTATATGTGGTGTGTGTATGTGTGTAGAGAGAAATTCCTTTATTGTGAGATTTATATGTTTAGCCACGAATAAAGTGGTTTATGCTTGTCTGGCCTGGTCGAATTGACTGTAGAGCATTCAGTGTGAACGGCTATACTCGTAAATGCCAAAAGGACATAAGGCGACTTTATAGAAGAGCACAGATTTGCTCAGCACTACTCTTCACTTCCAAATCATAGCCCCCTGATGACGTTGCTAAAACTAAAGTCGTTTGCCTCGTCTAGACGGTATGCTTTACTATTGCCGCTGCTTTGACTTGAACGACAACGAGGCAGTGTGTTTGGCGTGCTAGGCTTGGGCCTTCGAGCCGACTTCGATGCGCAAAGATTTATATACTCATTCAAATTCTTACTGGTCAGACCAAGCATTCCTCTCCTGGATTTACTATTATTTTTTTTATTGTTTCTTTTTTTTCATTTTTATTTATTTACTTTATTTACTTTTGTGCGTGGCAAAAGTTTTTCTCAAATTTCCTACAAATATTCCTGTTTCCTGCCCATCTGCCTGCCATTACATGTTAGCCCATTCGGTCACTTCGAACTGCTTCAACTCTTGGCCCAACTTATGGCGTAAAAATTGAATTTTATAAATTTTTGTTTCAGTTTTTCGCAGTTGCTGTTCTCGAGTTTGTTTTGCCACTTCAGCCTAACTTCCTATTTTAGGGCTGCTGTTGTGAATTGTTGTCCCATTCCGGAACTGGAGAAACTTTCTTTCACTGAGAAAATTGTTTAATTAAAATTTGCTGCTAAAAATCTGCAAATTGTTTAGTTCTGCTTTTATTCGGAAAATAGTTAAGGCCAGTATTTTTGGGTCTCAAAATTGTTTAATAATTAATATAATTAAATCAGTGATTCAGGGAAATTTATAGGATGATCTAACTCATTAAGCAAGTAAACTAAGCTACTTCTTAAGGATGTATTGGGTTGATTGGTTATTGTAGCAATCAGCCTGTTTTGATGTACAAAGTAAAAAGGGTTTAACAAGAAAGCTCGGTGCTTATTTAAAAGACATCAACATTTTTTCCCGACAAAAATGTTCAAAGCACTTCTTTGATGATGACCGTTATTTATGCCTCACACGTTTCCAGCGAACATTTGTCACATCATCATTATCATCAACGCACACACCCAACTCCGATTGAGTCCTTCAACTAAGCTCAGCTCTACATCAGTTGTTGACTTTGACTGAGTAATGCGCGTTTAATAGAGTGACTCACACGGCCAACGACAACACAAATGATCCAACACAATGGAGCCACAACTGAACACAAGCATATGAAATTCATCAATTCAGTGCCATTCAGAAGTGAAAGGAGGAAAGGCACAAAAATGAAAAATAATCGAGCACGCAGTGCGAACGAGTGCCAATCGTCGACAATCGACAATGGCGAGCGGAAACGGAAGCCGCAGTGTGACACCAAATGAAATCCACGTATTGGCTTAAGCAACTATTTCCGCTGCCAACTGAAGCAAGAATAACAACAACAAGTCGACAAAAACAAAATTATTCAAGTCAATGAACAATTTAATTTATCATTAATATAAAATACGACAGTTCTTTACTTTTGCCTGGGTCATGTCAAAGGCGCTGGTGGCAGGCGACAGGCGACAGGCGACTCAAACCTAATCAGAGGATGAGTTGGAGACGCTGCACAGCGTATCGATATCCAATCGCAGTAGGACAAGTGCAAAGAGCACACTTTGTATAATCATATATCATCGAATCGATCTGTTTTTGGCAGCTATCTAAGACGATGGTATGGATTTTCTTCAAGTGGGCGCACCTTGTCCTGCTCTGCTGATTTCCTGCGCACTTTGACTTTTTTATGAGTTCGATTTTACTTTCAAATGCACTCAGTGGTAAAGAAGTAGCTGCCAATGAAAGCGTAACGCCAAAGTTGAGTTGCTGGTAACTAAGCAAGTGTTCTGTTGCTGCCGCTGCTGCTCTTGCTTCTGGGTCCCGCTCGCCTGTCACATGGCCCTAAATGCGTACGTTGTCCTTTGGCGCACAGCTGACTAGCACAAATACAGTTCAGCGGAAATTATATAAAATACTCGAACTTTCAAGCGCAGCCAATTGCGGGGTGTACTGAGCATTAATACTCAATTGCTGGACTTCCCATGTGACAACACAAGGTTGTCCGCAAAGGATAACGGCAACGTCGCATGCTTGATGCCATTGAGCACGCTTCCTCTTCTTCTACAACGTTTTCTTCTTCACGTCTTCTGCCTTACGTTGGCACTTGAATTGAAACGAAATTGGTTATTAGCAATTCTATGATGTCCTGCTCACAGTCACCTTGCCTTCTTGCTTGCAGAGCGGCAACAAATTGGAAAACTAATACGCGTGGATGACGATGATTTATTTATTTATTTCTCTGCTGCTTTATTTTTCTTCCTATTTTTTTGGTGAGTGCGCGCTTGTGTATGACAAATATCAAACATCATTCATGACAACGATTTCTTATACTTGTCGCATACACAGCGCTGCGAATTGTACTCGAGTTCAACGCCCGAAAGTATGCTTCGTTTAGTGCATTATCTCAGCAAATACGTGCAGCATCAACGCGATTCATATGTGTGTGCGCCATTGGTAGGCAAATTGATAGCAGCATTGGTGATAATGCCAACTGCAGCTTCCTTCCAATACGAAGAGTTCCTCAAACAGACTGCATTTGGCAAGTGATGGAACGCAAGCCGTGTTTCAGCAGCGGCAGCTGAGTGAGAAAAGCAGCCATTGCCGCATATCAAAAGTCATTCAAAGCAAATGAAATCATTTTGTGCAACTTCCTTTTCCGTTTCCGTTGCCGTTTTCCTGTTTGGGAGTATTGCGTTGCTGCGAATGCAAGGCATTGAATGCGAGCATGGTAGGAATTCACCTACCCAAGCACAGAACTAGAGAACGGCATTCGCTCAAGTGTTGATGCTGGTTAGATCGGCAGAATTTGATTTATTTGCTTAGCACACACAAACACTCTCCTACGTACATTTCAAATGAGACTGTGTCTGTGTGTGTGTTTGCGTGTTTTGTTCAGCCGTTTGGAATATCTCTGTGTCGTTCACAGCTCGTTGCTCCACTCTGACTTCATACTCGAAATTGCAGCTGAGAAAAAATCTTTGCTTACGCATTTATTGAAATGCCAAACTGAAATCGAAACCAAATGAAATCAAAAATGCCCAAAAATGTGCTCAAATCGCATTGCAAAAAATATAAAGAAAAATAGGAAAAGAGTCCGTCCGTTGCATTGCCGACTTCTATGAAAAATCTAGAATTCCTGTTAACAAATTCCTGCTGATGCGGCGAAAATGTTTTTGCTTTTGTTGTTGTTGCTGTTGCTGTTGTCCTCAATAAATTCAAAAAAAAAGAAGAATTCTGGAAAAATCGTTTTGCGTTATGCATAAATAAACAAATCAGTCAAATAAAGTATGCATTTGCGTCAGAGGCAGGCAAATCGAAATGGAGTTGGAATGCGTAAGCGACAACTGCAGTGAACGTTGAATGTTCACGCTTGTTTATGCAATTTTGGATTTGGTTTCGATTCTAACTCGGCTCTGATTTATTCACATTTTTGTTTGCCTTCGTCTTGACGTATAAGGAAATGTATATTTAATGTTCTATGCAACGATTGAGCAAGGATAATGTTTGAGGTCTAAGAGGAGCACAGAAGACAGCAGAAGCACGCTATGCGCACGAAAACTTTTTGAAGCCATAATGAAGCCAATCCAAACAGAGCAGTGCACTCGTTTTGGCATCGTGTTGCCTCCTTCGTTATGATTGCCCATGGGCAAGTCTGAGATCTCAGGTCTGCGTTTCCGGGAAAGCCTTGGTGACCATACGAGATTGACCTCATTAAGTTTTCCACTTTTGTCTAGTTATAATATGTTTTTCATTCTTCTACTACAATAATTTTGAGTGGCGTAGTGGACTTTCAAGAAGATCAAAGCTCATCTTGACTGCATATGAATATGCCAATGAATATACTTTACCACCCAAAGAATATGGTGTCATACAGAAGGATCAAACAATTACTCTCGGAACATGCCCGGAACTCTCTTATCCATCAAGACTTGAAGATACCAACACTCAAAGAAGAAATCGTGAAGCACAGCAAAAGATGCCTCATTACTTTGTTGGATCATGTCAACCCCCTAGCTATCAACCACCTGAACAACAGCAGTCAAATGTGAAGCCTGAAAAGGCTACACCCTAGTCCCTAGATCTATCATTCCGCATGATGGATGAGTAATAAGTCATACTAACTTTTTATTGAACATGTGATTTTTTAACTTGATAAAATTCGCTGGATTCATTTGACGATAGTAGCAATTAAAGACAACAGAGAGAAATTGACAGCTAAGATCGAGTTGACCTCGCGGTTACCATGTTTTGTTAAACAACACTGGCTTTGAAGGGCGCTTGGCCAATGTTCCCTAGCATGCACTGTCAGAGTTGATCTAACGCGTACGTAAACGTAGTCAACGTATGTCAATCATATCCACTCAATCCGTTTTGGTTTTTATATATTCTCTCAAATAATTTAAAACTTTAAAATCTTTGCAACAAGCTCTTTCATTTGATATATCACACAACTTAATAAATAAAGCCTATTCGTCACACTCCCGTGCAGTTTAGTTTCCCGAAGGTTGTACTTCTTGCTTTTTTTCTTAATCTTCCTACCGCTCGAATAACTCAGACGCCTTAGAGCGTTCAAATCCAGTTGTGTTGTCGTTGTTGGCATTGAAATTTCACGAATTTCCACTTCTTTCGCCTCAGCGTCTTGCGTGGCTAAACCAACGATTTAAAATATTATATTATACCTCTACCACATCATCTTCATCTGCCTTATCTTTATCTTACGTCTTGGCATTATTTTGATGATGACGATGATTGCGATGACAGACTTGACGATAATGATGATTATGGAACGTGCACATGCAGATATATGTGGATATCCCAAACACTTTTGGTATTCATTGCTGAAATATTTTCGTGGGCATCACAGTTTGTCATGTTTGTGTTGCATGTTTTTGATGGAAATTGACTTTGAAACATGTTCATGATAGATGAATGTGCATATCAGCGTAGGTGTGCAAAGCACGCCTACACACAGCCTGCTATGCTTGAGTGGGCGACAACTTTGTAGCAGACATTGTGGCGCCGCCTGCAACTGAAGTCAGCCATAACAGGCAGGACTCTTGTTTTATAATGCAAATGTGAAGGAAAACCATCAACAACTACCAAAGCAAATGTAGACCTTTAAATGTCCAAAATCACAGTTACTATTTCAAAATGATGCTAAACGCTCGAAAGGCCAAAGGCTTGCTAACTTTGGGAATGTGAGAGATGTGATTGCTGGTTTGGTTTTGATTGGGGGGCGAAAGAACAAAGTCAATGTTCATGCATATTCAGGCTTATGAGTGCGTGTGCGTAGAAGAAATTAACAACATACAATCATAACTGTAAAATTATACTAATTACAACTTTGAAATTAGAAATATGCAAATATGCATTGGCAACGCTGGAAAGGGAAATGAGCCAGGCAAGGAAGTCCCGTGTTGATGTTCTCGAAGGCAGAGGTGCCGCTGAGGCGAATGAAAATGTTCAAGTCGATGTTAATAGTGTTTACGAGGACCTTGACGGAGACGACATGTGAAAGTTTTCTGATTAAAAACTTGTGCGTTAATTATATTGACAGCAGCAAGCCCCATAACGAAGACGACAACGGTGCTGATGGTGACGATGAGAGCTAGCCAGGTCGATAAACTAGCAGAGCGCCTGCGAGGTTGCTGATAAGCCGAAATTCATCTCAAAACTTTTCGTCACTCGGCACCAGCGAAAATTTCATGCATAAAAAGTGAGATGCTCTGAGAAATTAATTAAAACTAAATGCACTTTTTTCGCTTAACGTGCCACGAAGGAAGGGCATGGCTTGCTCGTAGCCAACTTAAAATATTATTGCGTTGATTTTTAAAAACACATACAACTAAGAAGAGCAAAGCATAAACTCAGTAAACTTACACCTTCGCCGCTCTACCTCTCTATCATGCTCACGCAAAGCGCAAAAACAACAGCCGAATTGCGCAATCTTTTTGTTATTAAAATTCTGCGGCTTGCTGCTAATGAACTCACTTATCGCAATGTCGCCGACGACAACCGCCGACGACAAGAAGCGCGCAAAAAAGTACTGAAACAACAACGAAGAAGGTGACTGCCAACTGCGCGCGAGCGTTGCGTGCATGCACCGTTATGTGTTGATGTGAATTGGCAGCGCCATTTTTTGCTTGCATGTCGCAACCGCAACACGCCCACCCACAAACAACTTGCACATCCTTGCTTTTTATTCGAGCGTTTTTTCTCAAACACTACTTTCTTTCTGCAAAGCCGTAGAGCGGCTCATGTTCAGCGCCCGAATTGTTTACTCAGTCATTCGAGGTAATTATGCGAGCTAAAAGCGTGTCGACGGCACTGTTTGCTATGCATTTTGATACGTGCCAAAGCGCACCGAAGCTAAGCAAGGCGAGCGCTTCAGTTTTTTGTTGAAAGCAGTCACGACTGCATTGCATAAATTGAATTGCAGTCAGTCAGTTTGTTTGGGCGTGTGACTTAAAAATGAAGTCGATGTTATTTAAACATTGGACAGAGGGAGAGTGGCTAAATGGACGCTTATTTAAGTCCTTTCAATGGCGTAGATCTTTGTGAATTAGTAAAAAGTTTCGAACAGCGTGAAAGCAAAGCATTGAGATTGAATTAGAAGCAACTCGGCATTCAAAGTTGTGATGTCGTATTTCGAACTAAAGCATTTTATTTAAGCTACTTGGCAGTCTTAATAAACAAATTTCTTTTAAGAATAATTGAACTTCTCTAATCAAGTGAGAACGTAAAAAAAACCAAGGCCCAGTGAACTTACTATGAAAATAGACAGAAAAAAATCTAATGGTAAAAAACTACAAGTGACTTCTTTCGGTGCAACAATCTCAGACTCTACCGACTATATCGACATCTGTCACTATTTATTTATTTACATTTTTTATGAAGTAATATAGATTATCAGCTGATATCTTTTTACATAAAAGATCAATCCACTAATGGCAAGTCATTCGATTAACATAACCAACACAGATATCGGATATTCTAAAGATGGAATATCCTATTCTCATTATCTATATATATAAGAGTTGGTGTATTATGGTAATTACAGACTCCGTAACCGCTGTACCGATTTTAATGAAACTTTCGGTAAAACTCTATAATAGTCTGGAGAGTAATCGAATGAGATTTGGTCTGCCGGGAAAGTCCGAAAATTCTATGCAATTACAATAGGAGAGCAAAAAGGAAGAGCTCTATCCAATCTTAGTTCGAGAACCCTCATGGATACGGATATAGTGCATGCCTATCTAATGCACTATTTTATATATGTATGTATACATAGACAGATAGCTAGAGTAATCCGTGCCCAATTAAAGCTCTTATTAAATACAGAACAACTCGGCAGCTACATTAGCCTTCTTCATTCCGAAAACGGCAGAGTATTAAATTTTTCTATTTTTGTATTCAGTTCATTTTCTTCCAAACAGATTGGCAGTCCACTTGGCGATTAATTAACCGCCCGTACAGACGAAAAAACAGCTGCTCTCGTTTCGACGAGAATGTATTCTGTTAATCATGTATTCTTTTTTGTTTTTTACTAAAGAAGAGGAGGAGGAAGAAAGACAGACAAAAAGTGCCAAATTTGATTAGCGGAGCGTAAACGAGTAAAATAGAAACTCTTGAAGGATTAACAATTGGCAACATGCGCCGAAGTAGGGAGACCCCCAAACACTTGTTCATCCAACTGGTGTTGCAACACGCACTCGCATTCGCATCCTCATTTCGGCTGCGCGGAGCCTGGCTCAGTGCAACTCAGCTACACTCTTAGACTCAAAGGGATGATTTTGTAATTATTTAACGTAATGGAAAACAAACTTAATTTTCTACTTGCATTGAAAGCAAGTTGGTTTAGCCGATGGCTTGGGTGTGTAGCGGTTGTGTGAATGAGCATCGATGCGAAGTTCGACAGGCTAAATGGAAAGCTGCCAATTTCGCCGTTGGACAGCTTAAGTGAGACAAGGGAATTTTTTGCAACAGCAAAAGTTTTTGTTTCCTTCGGGTCTCTGCTGCTGTTGCTGTTCTGTGTTTGAGTTATTCATGCAACAATTAATCTGTAATTTCATTTCATTATGTTTACGACAAGTAAGTAAGAATGGCCAACTTTATTTTGAAGAGATTTCCGTTTGAAGTTGGCAGCAGCTCGAGCACCAGCACGAGCCTCTGCTACTTTTTGCAACGGCAGCAATTCTTGCACCTCGTACTACTCCTATTAGCACCAGCGAAGTCTTGCCAAGTCCAACGAAGGACACGCAAATGTAGTGTAAATACAATAACCCAATGTCAAGCAGGCGCACGCACTACCAATAACTCCCCATCCACCCTGAATGCTTCTGACTCAGCACCAGAGGTAACCATCGATCTGCTTACAAAGTCGCGTCACTCCATTCGCTTAAAAGCGTTCAGAAAAAGGCAGCTCAAGCACCTCAATTTATGCACCGCAGGTTACCGTGAATGCACTTAAGCACGATACGCCTGCAGTGTCCTGTGGGTGTGTGTGTGTGTTGCTTATGAAGAAAAAGAAGTGTGACGATTCTTAAATGGCGTGTTGCACTTTGCCTGATGAAATCGACGTCCAACCATGTGTGTTGAAGTTTCATTATGCAGAATCGGCACCACGTCCAACGCTACCGATACTACTGACTTGCTTGGCTAAAAGTGCTTAAAATGCGACGCGAGAAACTCGATTTAAGTTGCCCCGTCCTCAAAAATGCAGACGCGCTCAGCCGAGCCAAGTTTGCTAATGAGTTTTCCAACGTCGTAACTCGCCTGCTCGTTCACTCACAATCTCCCAGGCAACTTGCTTGAACTTCATCTAGCTCATAAACTGATTTGGTTCGAGCAAAGTTTAAAGGCTGCCATAATGAAAAGGCGAAACCGAAACCAAACCGGAACGCGAATTCGAAGCTGCAGCACGGAAATTTAGTAATGTCGACGCGGAAAACTTTTCCCACAACGAAAAACTTGCAGCCGACATAATTTTCGTATTTAGCACGCGCTTGTTGACCAAATAGCGGCTTCTTCAGCAGCCTTTTATGACTTAGAACCCTACTGTTCCCTATAACGATAATGCGCTGCTGGCCTTACCATTTGCAACTCGACCCTATATCAGCTAATGTAGAATTTAACCCCCTGCTATTACAACTCTGGCAACTCCTCGCATGGGAATCAAACACTCACTGAATGATCGTGTCAAACGCGCTTTACATTCAATTTTGCAACGAATATGCTGCTGTGATTCGAACACTGGAGTCACTCGTATGGTAGGCTAATACTCAACTAACATACCACTCAAAGGCAATCAAGAATATATGATACGTGCGTATCCGCTGGGGATCGAACTCGGGCCGATCGCACCTCAACCTAACATTCCACCACAGTGCCAAGCTAATGATTACGGCTTTTGTTAAAGATAATAATAGGTAAGCCATAGAGCGAAATAGAGAGTAATAGAAAGAACAGAAACAAGCAAGAAGAGAACCGCAGAGAAACGCCCGAAATGCGGAAACATGCCTCAGAGGCGATTTAGCCGCATTAAATCGGTCAACAAAATCATTTTTTTTTACACTTGGCATTTTATTCTACTAGTAATTTCTATGGCAGAACGAAATCTCCGGCGTCTTAAGAACTTTTTTGTAATAATAAAATTTTCGGCTGATTGTAATTTAGTTGTCCATGTCCTGGTACTCCCACTCGGTGTTGTCCAGTGGGCACACCGGACGCGATTTAAGCCAATGCGAGATGCAGTGGAAGTGGAACGCGTGATTACATACGCCCCACGCGACGGTGCAATCCTCAGAGCTGTCGTCGTACTGGTTGGCCTGGCACAAGGTGCACAGATCCATGATGTGATGGCCGCAGATAGCGCACTTGTCTGCGGTGTGATAAGAGATGAAAAACGCTTAGACATCGAAAGGGACGACAAAATGGATCGCGCGTACTCACCCCATTCCCAGAGGGCGACGACATTGTGATTCTTGTTCTCGAAGTGGTTGAGTGCCAAAGATGTAATGACCATGTTTAGTTTCGAATATTTTTACTTGAAAATTTAAGTCTGAAAAATGACTTGATGAATTTTTGTCTGATTATGTGAAGTTAAAAGTTGTCTACTGCGTTGGGGCTGCCATTTCATTCGAGTAGAAAGTATTGGGTAGCTCGATTAATATACTTTTACTTGTGCACACTGACAATAAGGCTACAGTTAGCTAATTTGAATTTGAATATATACTAGTAATGGATAGTATAATGCACTGGTGATCGGTGTTGTGCATCAGCTATGCTTACTCAAACAAAATATCACAACTGTTGCACAACTGTTTCGAATGATGACTGTATTTCTTCAAAGCAATTATTTTTGGCCTTTGTTGGGCACTACACAATGCAAGGCCCCACCACATTGCAGTAAATTTATTAAATTGAGTGTTGCCATTAACAGAAATTTGCGGTTGCATTGTGTCTTGTACGCTTTGCGTTGTCTACCAAAAATGCGAAGCGACATAAAACATGCCGCTACACAGTACTGCACAGTTGCCCACTCAAGCCAAGCCGCTGCCCACAAAAACTAAACATGACTTTGTCGCACTCGCTCGTCCAGTCGTAGTGCTACGCAGTTGGAGAATTTTTTTTTGCGCTGCCACGACGCTGAGTCAACATTAATTTAAATGAGTTGCCACTTAGCTTTTAATTAAAAATTCACTTTTTATTTATTTTCATGTTTGAATGAGACGGACTTTGTGTCCAGCGTTGCTGCTTACTCTCTCACTCACACACTTACTCAGCGGAGTATTTCTCTCATGCATCCGCATCCACACCAACGCTAATGCAACATTGCATGGCAGCCAGCCGAAGCGTGGCTTTTTCTATTTTTGCGAAGTGTTGGAAAATGGTGGCACAAACGAAATAGTAGAAGAAACGCAAGAAGTGAGTGAAAGAAATGAGTTAAGTGCACATAAATTAGAGTTTTGTGTTATTTTGTGCCGCTTGAAATGTTTTCGGTTAATTACTTTTTTTCGGTTTTTTTTTTTTTGGTTATTTTTTTGATTATTTTTCCTTTTTCCACGGCTCATTTGAAGTGCAAATAAATAGAACGCTGCCAGTTGTCAAATTGTTATGAAATGCTGTCATGCTTTGTTAAGTTTCAAATTTCAATGTACGCAGCTATGAGCAGCAGCTTCACAATTCCCACGCTCCTCTTTTTCTGCTTCTTCCTTTTTTTGTTAGCACATTTCGCAGGCACTTCCTGTAATTTCCCCAGCGGCGATTTTACTCTGCAACTTTGACTCTGAATCACTTCGAAAACTGCCAATAAATGCGATTCGTGGTTTTATAATTTCGCAGCTAATTGCTACATAATTCTTTGAATTCGCGAAGCCCTGCAGTCAAGTGAAATTTTCACAGTCTGCCTGGCGTTTTGACAGTTCAGTGAGAACGTACCTCGCAACGAAATTCTTCATCCATCAGAGGTACTTACGATGAACTTATTGCAAGTTTGTGCACTAATCTGTCAATCAGCCAATCTGAAATCACCCAAGCTAAGTGCGATTATACGTTATACCTCCATTCGCCTATGCATTTCCATGCCAAACGGAAAGCACTTATTCGTGCCGAGTGCATGTTCCGTATTTGATGTATTTACCTCCGTTTGCAACCTCAACTTTGTCGTCGTCAGGCACACATTTACACCGAAATTCACTTACGAAATTCACAATTTCCACTTGTCAATGCTCAAATATTTAGCTGTGGACCGTTGCCATGAGTCATGGCCAGTACCAAGCAGTACTTCAGCCAGCATCGATTGTTGACCTATACAAACAGTGTGCGTATTGTTCTAATTTCATCACTTGCCTCGCTTCGTTTTCAGAGGATTGCTTGAATTTCGTTTATGTGCTTATATAATTGGTATGATCGACTGCACCTATGGGGCGCTCAGGCACACTAGCTTGGTGGGCGCTCCTGACATTCTAGTCGCATTGCGCATTGTGGATTGCCGTTTGCCATGCACAGTGAACTCGAAGCGCGCGCGAGTCTTAAGCCATAAGTTACGCAAAGCCTTAGTAGTTGTATTTGTTCGTCTGCTTCCCTGGATCCTATGACTTCTTCTTCTAATTGTGGTTTGGTATTTTACGCAATTCGCGTAAGGCGACTGTGGCATTTCTGTTCAACCGGTAAGCTTGTTAGCGCCAAAGCCAGTCACCATTGAACACGAACACATTTTGAAACGTTCCTTTTCGCTGTCGTCGACGTGTTTACCATCCTCACGTGTGCACAACCATACACAGGAGCAAGCTTTAAAATTAGCCAAAGGATTAGCATAGTAAACTATGGACAAGGATGCGCTACAAATGTAAAAGTTGAGTACTTTCGAACTGGTGCCTTTTGTGTTTGAGGCACACATGAGTGAACTACCTTCCAAAGAGTTTTGCATAAATTGGTGTCAAAAGAAAGTCCATATACGAGGGGTCTCCAGAACACAACTCAATCCCTTAGAAGATTTTTCATTTCATAGATTTCTCCTGCCTTTGATTAAAGTTATTACACAACTGAGGCTTCCGCTACTAACGCTTTGGATTAACTATTATGAAAATCTTAAGGTTCGTTGCGAGCGAGTATCACACAAGAACCCCGCAACACTGTGCTTCATCAAGTCCACCAAAGGCCGCTTTCATAAGACTTACTGCCGCTTACTTTGATGCCTTTGTAGCGCAATTCTCTGACCAGCAAAGGCTAACTACTCCCATACGCTTTAATTGTTAGTGTTCTCTCCTTGTTGTTTGTGTTTCTGCTGTGCTCTATGCGAATCGATGGATATGAGTTAGCATTTTCCATTCATTGCCTTAAAGTGGTATTTGCCGCATTTGTTTCGAACAATTTAATTGAACTAAGGAAAGAAGGAAAAGTAAAAGAAAGGAACAAAATATATCGTTAGTCTTCCTCCTCCTCTTTCCCCCTTAGGTTGGCGCAATTTGCTTTCAACACTCTGCCACCTCGTAGCCAGTCACACGCCTCTATTAACAAAACAAATACCAAACTATATTCTTGGCATTTGCTTTCTAAGCCATGTTTTCAATAATGGCAGAGAAGCAGCAAAAGGAAAATAGAAAATAGAAAACTGTTGCAAGCGAACAAGACCAGGCGCGGCAAGGCGAAACAAGGCAACAAAGCAACATATTTTAAACACACCACAACATACTTTTTCGCTCACCAACACCCACCCACTTATTTACTCTTATGCCGTTCGTTTCATTATTTTATTTCAGGCTCCTTTACCATTCATGTTGCCTTGTCGTGCTTTTGTTCCCGCATTTTACTCTCACTGAACATTTCATTGACACTTTGACAGCGAAATTGACATTTGCGTGACTGCAGTGATTAGAAAATGCGCGGCGAATAAATTCGATAGCGAAATGACGCAAAATATTGAAAGGACTCCAAGGAAGGCTCTGCCAATGCCAGTTGGCTTAAAGGACTACAAATGAGCCAATGTAAAGCATCTGACGCGTGGAAGTGTGTGCATTAGTTTTGTTGCTGCAGCGAAGCAGCGCAGTTGTTCAAGACTTGCACCAAAATAGACAAGAGGGAAAACATATACTACAAGGAAAGATAAACTAAAATAAAAATGAGGGCACACAGAGCAAAAGACACTCGCGTCACGCTCGACGACTGCGAACACAAACGTTGCAGAACAATGGCGCACATTTATCTGCTGCGTGATGCGACTCATTGTTGCCCTTTCACACGAGCTCTTGACTCTCGCCTTGGCTGATTGAAAAGATACTCATTGGTAAAGACACACGTGCGCCGCCTTATCCCGACGTAGTATCTATTCCTACCTGAGTTGTGTTTGAAGCGCTGTTGGCACGAATGTGTCACAAATTGGAGTTTATCGATGCATTTGAGTGTTGTGCGAAGCTTGATTGCTTCGTGGGCTTAGCAGATAATATACGAAGCATTTGCTCTTTTTATTTGATGATTATTTGAGCGTTCTTCTTTGGAATCATAAGATAGGCCCACTTTTATTGAATATTTATAGAACGTGCTTATCACAGGTTATAATGTCGGACTTTGTGTGTTTGTGCTGTCCCGTGGATTCAAGCGAATCGTAGCGGCAGGCTAATCATCCACCAGACAGTTTTGAAGTGCACAAGGAGAAATAAAATAACAAAGGGTTTTCAATATCACTTCAACGTACTTCTTGGAGAATCACAAGTTATATCCAAGAACCACCTTGGGTCCTTTCATAATAACCATTTTATTAGGACATTTTGATGCTCTTCTCTAACAGAAGATCCATCCAAAGAAGTCTCTGTATCCAAATAGGTTTTTCTGTAGAAAATCGGATTGCTGGATTCTCCATTATCATTGTTACATGTCATTTCCAGCCACACTCCGAAGACACTTGCCCATCACGCCTTTTATGTGATAAGGATTTAGATACAAAACACTCTTGTATACTTATCCATAACTCGGTAGTCTGTGAAAGCTCTACTTCTTTACTGTAATGCCATGACATATAAGTCATTGATTAGAAATGATTTATATATATGAAACGCAGATATAATCGTGGGTTGATCACTCTTAATCAACTAATTCCCCCATCCATTGTGGACTCGCGACTTCCGTCGGTAACGATGATTGCTCACTCATCTTTGGCTTATATTCTCTTTCTACTGAACTTTCTCTATTCTTGCTTTGCTTGCTCACGTAATTAAATTAGTTTATGGTTTTGGTTTCTTAATTAACATTTAATAGTTTAACACCTCTCTCTTACCAACACTGTAACACAAACACCTTCTAAGCACCTTCCGAAATCATGTGCTTGTACAGTTCCTCTGTAATAATTCATGCCAAACTTGCCTAAATTCATGCCTCATGCATTTTGAGCTAGCCCCTACAATCCTGCAAATACTTCACACTTCCTGGTTAGTTATCTTCAGTGATGGCAATCAGCTTATTTCCGTTACCACCTGCAATAATCTCCGGTGGTTTTGGAATCATTCTATGCTCGTTAATCAGCACAATTTAATTTCATTAAATGCGTAACTGAATGCTATCAATCCGGAATTGAAACTACTTCCGTCGACAATTTCATGGCATAACGTGTAAGGCGGACGTGTGAGAGTGCAGTAGACTTGATTAAGCGCCACAAAGATGGCAACAAAAATGTATTTCTATTTAATAAATTTTTAATATTGCATTTAATAGAGTCAAGCGCATTCAAATGCCACAACAAGGATAACCACGTTGCACATACACCATTCAAATACACTCACATCGCACACGTCTGCCATGCAGTCCAACCAACACACTTCTCAGCTCGCCTTCGCTGCAAGCCGGAATTCACCTGTCTGAGTGGCTGCCTTGCGCTACCGCCTGCCTTGGCCACATTTTCGTTAGAATTCGAGTGCCTTTTCGTACGTTCTTCAAGCCGGTGAGTAACAAACTCATTTCATATGCTGACTGCTTTTTCATTTCGAGTCTAGTTTTTCACCACTTGCCAAAATTTTATATGAGAATATTTGCTGCATTTATGTCGACTTCACCGCACTCCTACCACCAACAACATATTCTTTAGGCACTGAATGTTTTTGCTGTAAATAAATATATATTAAATATGGATGTGCGTATGCAGTTTGCATTCGTTTTCGTATTCATTCACACACATTCCGAGAGTGACGCACTGAAATGCATGCAGTTGGATGTGTGCTGTTAGAGTTGCTGACACAAGCGTAATGAATTTTGCAAGAGGTGCTCCCCTCATGACATGACGTTTTAATCGAGTGCATATTTGTTCACTTAACAGCTAACACAGCCTACTGAAAGGTATAACAAATGTGCGAGAGAGGCAGACCTCAAGTAGACAAACTGTTTATTGTGAAATTTTCATTTGCTTTGACACATGCGTATGGGTAATGCCACGAGATCAGCCGGCAGCTCTGCTTTGTCGGCAATTTTCGAGGAAATTTTCCTTCCAGTGGCTTAAACAATTTTGCTGTGGCATTGAAGTTGACATGAGTCTTGTCCTTGTGCAATATTTCATTTTATTTTTTATTTGTTTTTATTTTTCTTTTCATTTAATTTTATTTTGCGCTCCTTCGGCTTTTGGGCTGACGTTTATCGTTTTAGACAGCGCAAAACTCAATTACCCAAATTGAATTTAATGTTGTGTTGCAAATTGAATCATTCAACGAAAATCTGCTTCGTTATTTGCTGCTGCGTTATTAACTAATAGTATTGTTTAGTGTTCTTGTTGCTATCGAAAGTTGTGGAACAGTATGGGCGAAAAAAGAAGAAGACTGTGTTTTCTTAAGAATGTAAGCTGACAGTTTCATAGTTCGTGCAAAATAGTTGGATACTATTTTTTTAATAAGCCGCTTGGATTGCCTTAATGTTCAAAAGTTTAAGGTTTTGTTCTTGTAATATTTTTTATGGACTACAATAAAACATTTTCCATAACCATTTTGCTGCGAAAGAGAAAAGGCACTCATCGTCGACCGCCACAAGTGCAATTAAGCTGTCAAAAAAATAAATCTATTACCGCCGCCACAAGAGCAAAATACAACAACAACAGCAACAACAACAACAGCAACAGTGGCAGCCGTAGTAAAACCGATTAAGCCGCCCCTTGAGCACGCCTCTTCATTAACTCTCAACCGTGGTGTGCACACCCCACGGAACCGACAAAGCAGCAAACGTTGCTTAATATAAACCACAACGCAATCAATGCGAGGAGCACCAACTACAACAACCACAACAAGCACAACAACAACAATAACAATAACACCCACATTCAACAACACTTTCGGTCAACTTAAAGTGTGTAAAGCGCAAAACTTTTAACGAAACTTTCAACGATTCTAGTCGCCGAAACGATGTCGATGTCGGGGGTGCCGCTGCTACCCCCAGCCTAGTGTTCTTCACAATAGAAATGACCGCGAGTCCTTTGGTATTTTATTCAAATAAAAGTGAGACGAACAAAAATATTAAAGTGCCAAACGACCAAGACGAAGACGAGGACAACTAAGTTGTGAAATTATAAGAAGTAGAAGACGAAGAAGAAGAAGAATATGAAGAAGTTGGCTCGCAAAAAAAGGACACCATCGAGAGAAAGAAAGATTGTCGAGGCGACAAATAAAGAAAAATGTTTGCCAACTGCAATTGACTCGAGAATAGTGTTGGCCAAACGGACGATGGCGATGGCGATGGCGTTGGCGATAGCGATGGCGACAACAATGCTGAGAATGCTATGCGACCAACAAAAAGGCAGCTCAGCAGATGAGGCAAACAGATAACAACGCAAGACAAGACAAGACAAGTTTGAATCGTAGGATTGTGAGTGAATCTTGTTGAGTGCGATGCTTGTCACTTTTATTTGAGTTGAAGCTGTGCAGGCAGTAAACTGAAACAGCAACAAAGAATATCACAGTAAAACACAACAACAAGAACCACAAGAATCACTGGAAAATAAAAACACTCGCAGCAAACTTATTGGCCAGGAGTACAGCACGGCAGCTCGACGAGCTTGCATATGTCTCCTGGCCCGCACACAAACTGTGTGCAAAAGTAACAACAAAAGCAATTGATAAGAGACGAAAGACAAGGAAATGAACTGAGCTAAACTATACTAAAAATGTTGACAGACAAGCACAAACACACACGAGAGAGAGAGAGAGAGAGAGACACACAAATCAGTTAGTATCCTTTCGATAGAAAGTTTTAAATTGCTCGAGTGCCATAAAAGTAAGAAATCTGCAAGTTCTTCTTTCCCCATTTGACTTGTTTTGAGTTGAGTCGGCTGCAGTTGGACTCGAATTCGTGTTCGAATTCGAATTCGACTTCGAACTCGGATTTCGTTTTGGATTGTGTGCTGCAATGCGTTTCATTAAATTAGTGACAATTGAATTTCGGGCTTAATGCTGATTTAATGTAGTCAAGCAGCTAACCCAAAATAGCTTTTAGTGCACCAGAGTCGTGGCAATGTCATTATGCAAAAATCCTGTTCGATGAAAAAAAGCACACAAAAAAGGCAGAGGAAAATCATCGAAAACTTAGAAATATTGCAAGGCCCGACAAAGTGGAAAATCGTATTAGTTGCGGCTTGTTTGTGTGCTTGTAGCAGGGTATCTACATATGCCGAAGTGGGTTTAGGGGGCTTTAGAGTGAACGAGAGCGATATTACGAGTGGGAAACAGAGTGAGACAGAGTGAGCAAGAAAAAACGCATTAGCTTCAAATGGCTGAAGTGCAAAATCGAGTTTAGCTAACGGCGTTTTCAGCTACCAAAACTCTGCTGCCCGCCCGTCGTCGTTCTACCCCTGCACACTGTGGCACCTTCACCACTTTTCATATGAACACATACAAAAAAGCAAGGCACTTTTGGCCATTAAACGTGCAGCATGCAAAGTGGGAGATAACTGGCAATGTTAGCTTCCTTAGATGTACACATACACCAACATGACAGACTTTCTTCTTAGCTTGAATACACGAGTGCTGCATACCTGGCCGCAGGAGCTCAGCTGCAGCTGCCACCGTCACTGTTGCTGCATTCGCTCGTTGTTGGCCACAAACTAATATACTGACAGTCAGCTGTGTACGACCAGCATACGAGTATATGCCTGACAGGGTACACCTTTGGCTGGCGCTTTTACAGAGATATATGGCACTTGCCAAAATAAAAAAACAAACCCAGAAACACAACAAAAGTGAACATGACTTTGCTATGTATTTATATCTGGGTGTATGTGTGTTTGCCTTAGCACAGTGGCGTACTTTTAGCAGCCTCTTCTATACACTTCAATTCACATAAAATTGCCAACTTCCTTATCGCAGTAGAGACGCGCCTCTGTTGAGTGCTGTTTGTTCGAGTGCCATCAACTGACACTTGCCCGCTCCAGACTCAAGTCTCCCAGCCACCGGCTGCACCCGACTTTAGCATTGTCTTGTGCAAGAGCCCCCAACGCCTGTGGTCGGCCATGTTTGTTGTTGCGCTGCCACAATCTAATGTCATCATGTATGCCGCATACTGAAAAGAATTTATCATGGTTGCGCTACTCTACACTTAAGTTTGGCTCAGCGCAACCAGACCGACCAGAGACCAACTTCAACTGCAGCCTTCAGTTGCCTCAAGCCGTGCTCACATTGATGTGCTGAGTATGCGGTTTATGTCGCTCAATTGCGCCAGTAACAACTTTTATTTTTCTTCCACATTCTTTCTTCTAAATCTAATCTCATTTATTCTTCTGTGATTTTATCACCGAATTTCTTTAGATTCACCTTTTTATGGCCTGACGTCGCTCTTTGTGCTTGGCTACTACAGCCAACCAATTTCATTAAGGTGCTGCATTTCTACCGCCAGCCCCACCTACACTTTGAGGTGCCTTTGGCTCATGTTACCCCAAATTTGTTGACAAATTACGCACCCAAATATTCAATGAGCCCTCGAGACTCCACAATTCAACGCGAAAACTTTTGCTGCAAAATTACACACGACGACCGAACTCATTCGACAGCTGCCACGTTTTGTTGCTTGTTCAGATTAGCACCTGCATTGGTGCTCCACTCAACTGAGCACGGCGATGTGTATGCGTAATGGAATGGACTATTTGATGAAAATGGTGTGTTTGCATATCCGTTTCCGCAATTAAAATAAAGGGTGTAGTGCTGGCGTGGCAAACAGGAAATTGGCAGCGAATGCGAAGCATAAATTAGTGGCATTCAAATTCGAGTACCAACTGCCTAATGGAGAGTGTAAAGAAAGCGGTTGCAGTTGGCATTCAGAGGTGTTGTTGTAAAGTTGAAGGCTGTTGCAATTGAGTAATGCACACTCAATAGCCGGTTTGAAAGAGGGCGTTAAATGAAGCTGTTTGAAAAAGGCGACGATATGACTGAAAGTGAAAGAGAGAGAGAAAGTTTAATACCTAATAATAATCAACTCAATCACATTAGAGCTAGAGTAAATATTCTAATAGATTATAATAAATTCCTCGTACGAGTAAAGCAAAAGAAAGCAACCTAATTGACCAGTAGTGTCCTCAGAACCTTATGTGGAGTTACTTCTTCTTCAACTCCTCAAAGGCAGGTCAATACTAATAGGGCTTCGAAGAACATGTGGCATATAACAGTTGCGCCACCAGAAGTATGAAGCATCAGAGTTTCAAAAATAGACACGAGCTAAACTCAACAAAGAAAACTACTTTATTTCTTATTTATTTATTTTTTTTTTAATTCTTATTTTTAACAATAATCACTCAATAATTGTTATTTTGACAATTATATATATATATATATATATATATTTATATAGAAGTAAGATTAACATTAAATTATGGAATGTAAGTAACAGTGACAACATATCTTACACTTAGCACGTAGTGGTGGAGCCTCTTTAGTCTTTTCCTAGTAGTTAGACGCACGGGGATCTTATAAAATAAGAGGCATGTTAGTGGAGGAATGTATGTCAAGAAATATACATACTTATAGATCTGTTAATGTAAGCCGCACATTTCCGACAATAGCTATTATTGTTAATCAAGGTTTCCAATGGCTATTTGATGAACACGCTCAGCTATTCTACTTACAAGCACTTTGCATTCTCGTTTTCAGTTTTACATAATTTAAAAGAAAAGTTTGGTATTTATGTCCTAAATCAGCTCGTGGTATTGCTTATTTGTATTCGTATAAGGTCATTTTCACAGCTCTTGCATTTTGTAGTCATAAATGTACAGAGTGTTTACATAGCAGCGACTGCAGGTAGGAGGAATTCAGTGAGATTAAAAAAAAAGTTTAAGTGATTAGAATCTAACATAACCCAAAATTTACTTAATGAATTGAATTAACATTTTTAGATGGTATTCTTATTCAATCATAGGCAGGAAGAGGATTTTATTTTTTATCGACAATTTCACCATTGTTCCTATTGCCAACGGTGTATCTTCACACAAAGAAGAACTGCCTTCTGCAAATATTCTCACGCCGTCTGCTAAAGACTTGCATGACCTTCCAATTTGCCATGTGCATGTGTTTATATGTGAAACTTATGACGCATCATGTAGAGTAAAGCAACATGTATAATAATTAATGATAAATGAAGCAAGACATGTAATGAAAAGCTCTGCTACAATCGGAGTCGCCATGGGCATGAACATGGGTGCGGCTGACGGTTTCCCCTTGTCGGGTGTAGTGCCCTGACTAAATCTAGTAAAAAAAATAACAGCGAATACAATGTTGCAGACATTACAACAATAAATAAAGCAGCCAAGTGAGGTAACAAAAAATGCAAACAATGTTTTGCATTAAAACGCGCCGCAGCAATGAAAATCAACAATGATGCGAACAAGAACGAGCAGCAGCAGGAGGAGCTGAGATGAGATTCTATCAACCAGTGGAGTTGACGAGGCAAAGGTGAGTATGCGTTGTAATGCGATGGCATGCGCTGATATAAAATTCACAAGAAAATGTAGTGCGGCGAAGCAAGACGATGAGGTTGATGGTATGTCACACAATTTAATTAAATCAATCATACGACCCACGCTCCAACAAAAACCGCATAGAGGACAAGAAGTAAGCGCGTTCCGAAAAAGCGCAGGAAAATCAAAAAAGAAAACCAAAAAGGAAGAATACAAAATACTGTGGAGGAGAAGCGCCTTGCTTACCGCAAATGAATATTTATAATTCTCTTCGCTTCTCGCTAAAGTAACAAAGAATATCGCGGGGGGGATGACGCCGAGAGTGTGAGCAGATACTTGTTTGCGTTATGAAAATTTATTTGCCTTTGTGAAAAATCGAAGCAAACTTTTCTCAAAAGTATCTGCCTCGCGCCAACATCACGCCATCTCATCACCTGTTCGGTTATCGTAAGAGCTGTTAATAGCTGCAAAGTACGAAAGAAACTTTTAACAGGACTTTTCCTTCGCTCTTCTTTTTTGTTGTTGTTTTTTTGTATATTTTCCCTCTTCAGGTGCGTAGCAAATTTAATTTATTTGTTGCATTAAAGAAAAAATATGAACGCTATAAATCAATATAAAATATAAAAGAAGAAAATACAAAAGTGTTCGTTCCAATACCAAACTAGCACGTCTATGTCGCTCCGTTTAAACTATATGTCAAAGGAGTTGCTCACTGTATCCAATTCGTTGTGAAAAGTGTTAATAGAGGCCTTTACGAGTCCTCCAATGTCTTACATATTGTCGTTACGCTTTGGACACACCCTCAAAAGCGCTGTTGACCACATTAAATCGTTTCGCCTTGATTTATTGGCCATTTAGAACAACTGTTTTTCGGCTGTAACTTTATTTAAGACCAAATGTACTCACTCAGCTCTATAGCCGAATAAATACGAGTTGCGTATAAATATTCTATACAAATGTAGCAAATCGTCGGCAGCGGGCAGCCGGGGCAGTGCTATGCCATTGATTTTTTTATCGCTCTCTAATTGTTATATATCTGAAGTTGGCCTCAGGCTGTAAGTTGGAAGCGACTAAATTGCAAGCACAATTATATCAGTACACATACATTTGAGTGATTTTAATGGGTCATTAATTAGGCCAAGGTCGAAGTTTAGTTAGCTACCTGTCACATATAATTGAGAATTGGTCATTGTGTTGGCTTCTAATTAAATAGAAAGATTTTTAATGGATAATATCATTAAACGAAGTAGCCAATGAAGGTAGTGATTTCGGAAATGCCATAGATTAGTAGCGGCGTGGGGTGTAATTATCCACTTAGCAGATTTCGTCTAATCAGCTTGGTAAAGCCATACGCCGAACTCCACTGGTTACAACCGTAATACCGATTAAATCTCTTTTGACACTTTATGTCCTCCCAGTATTCTATAGCTTCAATACTAAGGACTGTATGAGTTCATATATTACAATCGTTTTTAATACAGCAATCAACCAGTGTTGCCTTACAGAATTTACTAATTTATTCTTTTGCAAGCATGCCGTCTTATACTTAAAGGCTTGAAGTGAATACAATAAAACAATGTAGACTGCCAAATGTTTGAGAAAAAAAAGTATTCGTCACACAAAGATTCGATTTAATTTTTTTAATAATTTCCATCATTTGAAATATCTTATCAATTCGGAGAAGTTTCTTGGTTAAAGATATTCATTTTAATTCAAGGTACTCTGCCAGGTTGTCTTTGTATGGTTCTTAATATTGACTGCTGAGAAACACAATATACTATTATCATGCCATCCTTGACAAAAAGAAGAATCATATAACTTCAAGAACTCAAAACTCGCACATGGATTTCAGCAACAAATTAGAATAGAACGGAAAAATCGTCCCAAAAAACCCTCAACGTTACTACCTCAGCAGCAGCAGGAGGAGCCAGAGACAATTGTCCTCTGTGGCACGGCTATCTGCTGTTGTAGTCTCTTTGTGGCTTTGCTTGCAAGTTGCATGCGGAAAAAGCAGGAAATCAAAAATCGCAAGCAACAAGCAAAAAATTCAAAGCACAGCCACAGCACTGAGAAAAAATGCCAACCGCAAATGTTGTCCTCACACATACGTAACTCGATTACGACTCCTGCTCTTTACCCTTCTCGTTGCGTCTTTTTTCACATTCGCCTGTTGTCGTTGGTGATTTTAACTTACTTGACTCTTTCAATTTGCATATGTATGAGTGTAGGCTGTATTATAGTCTGATGGTGTGTTGTTGGTGTCTTCTGCTTCAGCTGCTTCGATTCGAAAATATTTTTGAAAGTCCAACAAAAAGTTTCGAGTGTCCTTGAGGGGGCACTCCGCGGGCACTTTTTACTTCCACAATTTCAAGTGTCTTTGTTGCAATTTAATAAAAAACAAAAAAAGGATCCATTCAAAACAGTTTGTAAAATAAATAAAAATTATATTTTTGCCCACATTTAATTGCTTCATCAAACAATAAAAATTGCACTTAATTACATTTTTTAGTCGGTTATTATATTTATTTTTTATTTGAAGAGCCATGCTTACTAGCTCCCAACCTCAACCACTCTTTTTCACTCCTCCCTGCCATTACATGAGTTTGTCTGCCATAGATAGTGTCATAAAATATATCGCTGCCTTTATTTGAACAGTTGCAATTAAAGTTGTTATTGTTGTCGCTTTACATTATTATTGTTGTTTTTGTTGTTATAGTTGTTAACTGTTTCATTAAATATTGTGATAATTTTTATTATTTGTTTTCAAGTAGCTTACACTCACTGTTTATTAATAGGCTTTTCCATCTTCGCTACCCACAAAAACACTCGGCTTAAGCCCACCTTAACAATTAATTGTGCGATTATCATTAAAAAAAAAACAAGTCAAAATTTTCTCTTACAACGCCAACTAATAGTTAATAAATCCAGCAGTAGCGATTTCTCTAGGCATTCATGAATGCTATATTGAATTATATAGCACCCTGTAACGTTCTATAGGCCAGAACCAGTCAGTACTTAATTTAATGTACTTACGTTGTTGTCTATTACACTAAAGAAGGACCTAGAAACATAATATTCTCATTCCTACAAACTAACGAAAAAACTGCAGGATGGTGATGGACAGGGTGGCAAGAGAAACCATAAACATTACTAATGGAACGCTAAATTTCTTTCTTGGGTAATAAATTCAAGAGGCACCATCATCCTACACACAACATTTGAATATAGATCTCCAATTTTAAGAAACTTCAAATTGGTTGTCTCATAGTTCGCACGCTGTAATTCCTTTTTATAAATCTTTTCGAGGCATCAGACAGATGAGGCCTCCCACTCTTCATTTTGACACATTGAAATTCTCAGATTTTTTTATTATTGCTTATGATTTAATATTAATCTCATGCGATTTTATTCCGACAACTAGCTGCGCTAATACAATGCATTTTGAATTAAGCTTGTGCCTCCCACATCAATCGCAAATCCTACCACATTTTCAATCTATTTCCTGCGAAAATTAGCTCGCATAATTTACCTAAGTTGCAAAAGAGTAAAGTTCTTGGTAATTACAGAATCCCAACCATAAGAGAAGAGGTGAAATGCTTAGCCTTGATTGGAGTCACAAATAAACACAATTTTATCGACCTATTAGAGAAATCGGACTTCAAATTTAACTCCCGCAGTGGAACCGGACATTGGATTTACCCTTCTGATTTTCTGTCGATTAGATCTGATGATGGCCTAATGATTTGTTGTATCTCAAATGTAGTTGTAGTCAACAGTTTGCATCCAGTCTGATCCTGTCAATTGGTGGTATTTATTTGTGTTTATTTCACCGACCGCTGAAATCAGTAAATATGCAACTCGGAGTACGAGACCGGATTTGCGTGAAATCCATTCATAATTAAGCGAACAAGCGTTAAAATTGAGTTGCAAATGCAAAAGCAAACACCAATTTGATTTTGGTGGTCCATGTATCTCTTTATATCTGCGGGTGTACATGTGGTTGTAGATACATCAGTATCTTCGTTTGCCACTCGGAGTATGGGGTATTTGCATTAGCGCTGCAATCCATGGCCAAACATGATGCATTTAACCGTTGTGTGGGTATTGTTCATTTACCGATCGAATACTAATTATGCTATAAATCGTCTAATGCATTTCTGTTTGCCAAATGTACTCACAAACCCACACAGGCTGGCGAAGATGCACACGTTGTTACACTGGCAAGAATGTAACTCTTGTAGCGTTAATTTGATAAATTCTGCGGCTAAGCTTACATGGTTTATACGAGTTAAGTAATTTTAGTGATTAGTGTTTTCAGTGATTTCGTTGATTATGGCGGTTTTAGGGATTTTGGAGATTTTATTCATTTCAGTGATTTTTGTGATTTCTTTGATTTTTGTGTTTTCAGGTATATTTCGGATATAAGTTTTCGATGTTTTCGGTGGAATTAAGTTTAAGCGTTTTCAGTGATTATGGGTAATTATGGTTAGTTATTTGTGATTTTATTGTTTTCCGTTATTTTGGATATTTCTAATATTTCGGTGACTATGGTCATTTCGGTTATATAGATTTTGGTGAATTAATTGATATTAGTGATTTGGGTGGTTTTGGGATTTCATTCTTTTTAGTGATTTTGATCTGACTGTTGTAGTGTTTTCAGTGATTTTGGTGATTTAGGTGTTGCAGTGATTTCAGTGATTTGGTGTTTTGACTTCGAAAAGCACTAAGTAAACTCTGTCATTAATATTAAATTCAATGTCCACATGTGTTGGAATAATGTAGTTTTTAAAAAAATTAAATCGTGCGTGCATAGTAAAATATTGGGAAATTTATGTCTGTAAATTGACAGACTGAATTAGTAGTATGTTTAACAGAAAGCTCTTTGCGCTTTAACAGTGGCTCCAACGACAATGACACCGTTAATCACCATCAGTGGAACGTTGGGGAGGAAACAAAAGAAGAGTGGCTCTCCACAATGTTCAGACGAATCTCTCACACGCTTGAACTGTGCACTCTTCTCGCTCTTGCTCAGTTTACTCACCAGAGAGTGCACTCCAATCGCCGAATAGCTTTGCTGGTCGGCCTTACTCAAAACCAGTTCTCACGCTTTAAGCCAACTAGTGCTGCCGTTGCCACTGACTTTGCCCGTAGTTCAGACAAATACCGCTAGATGCCGTAGCTGTTTCACTTGCTTAGCCCGCTTGGCGTTGAGGTTTTTTTAGTTATGATTTGCACTCTCTAACGTACACATGTCCTTCGTTCTAAGGCGCACCACCAACGTCGACAAAGCCAACACTTCAAAGTTGCCACAAGCGTGTGAAGCCGTCGAAAAAACGTCAAGTGAAAGCGCTGATGGTGTCTGTGGCGAATATTTGAAAATGTTTTCGTGAATTTCGGAATTCGTCAAAGTGTTTAGAAGTTCAACAAAAAATAAATAAATAACTGACAAAATAAAAATATTTAAAACATTTAATCAACAAAAATTCAGAGTGCAACAAATTGATGTGCAGCAAATCGAAATCAGTTCGAAATCAGGTGGAAAATATTAATAATAAAATTGCAAATGTAATTAATGAAAGTGTGGCACTACAAAAGCCAAACAAGAAATCCGCAGAGAGATGATCAAAATTAATTATAGTTTTCGTATAAATGTTGTCGTGGCTATTTTCGTTGTTGCTGTTTATGTTACTATTGTTGTTGGTTGTGCCACACACAAGCTGCTTGTCATTTGTCAAGGCGGGTTTTTCAATTTTTGCTTTATTTATTTTTTCTTTTTTTGGGCACTATGTTTTAGTACATATCCCAAGCCACTGCTGCGGTTGCGGTCAATTAAAGTAAATGAGTTCAAAAAATGGCGAACACAAAAAGGACAAAAAATCGTTTTTAAACAACTACAAACGACGCCACACAAATTGCGCTAATTCCACTTTAAAAAATTCTATTTTATTTTGGTGCGCACTTTTGTTTTTGGAAATTCAGTTAGTCGCATTCGGATAATTGCTAGCCATAATAACTGTTATTATTTTAGTTTCATCTCCTTTTCGGCACCTAGAGTCTGCCTAATTTAACCTAATTTTGTGGCCGATGATAGCAAGCGGCGTTAGAACGGACATATTTAGCCGCTGATATAAATATGGAGATCATATATCAAATTGTGTGGAACAACCTCGTAAGCCAATACAAAAACATAACAAGCGCAGTACACTTGCCGTAATGATTGTCAATAATTGCGCCCATATGCTCGCACTCTGGCCGTGTGCGTAATATTTGTGAGGTGTGCCTTTGAGCCGAGTTTGAGGCGTGGAAAACTAGACAAACAAGCAAATATGGAAATATGGAAATACAATCAAAACTGCATTTATTTCTGGACGTCGATGATTGCCAGGAATATTTGAGTGCCTTGGCGGCTTTGCACGAACGCACAACAAATTTATTGCATACTTTGGAGCGGCGTTTTGCGCTAATTGACTTCTAATTTGAAATGTTCATGGCTTATAGCATTAAAATAACTATTTAATGGCAATCTAGATATACTTATATGACAACACACATACTAAAGTCGAGTTCCGCCAGCAACTCGTATTGAAAGAGTGCTGAACTTTGAAAATTTAATTTCCGTTCAAAGCTAAACTTTTCCTTTGTCCTCTGCTACAGGGAACTTGGTAATCATCTAACTCAGTCCGTAGTTGAGTTTATAGTAACATTTAGGCCTAAATCGCATGCACTAATAAAGACAAATTGTTCGGAAGCGTGTGTGCCAAATAGCCACGCTTAATGGGTCAACTTGGCTGCACCATTGAATCTGTGGCTATTTGAGTGGAGCCTTTCGTCGCCAATTGAGCCTTCAATTGCCCAAAAAGAACACGAAACCGATGGGTGAGTTTGAGAGGACAGCGAAAAGTGTGAGCTGCTGTAAATCAAATACAAAACAAACGATTATTACAACAATGAAAGAAAGTATGGTCGGCTGTACAACAATAAACAACAACAAAGCAAAAAACAACAAAAAGGATGAAATGAAACGCAGTGCAAGCGAACGCAGCGGGAACTGTTGATATTTGAATTTATGTGCGCCCTTTTTCAACACAATTTTCGCGAACTTTTCCAGTCGCCACGAAACTTTTGCCTACACAGGGCCACTCTCAGTTCCACAATTCAGCTTCAGCTTACAGAAGTTTTCGCTCGTTCGTTCGAGCTCACGAGTAGCGCTTCAAGTGTAATTAATCTTAGCCGAAAATGCTTGAAAATTTATGACTTTAACTTGCAACTGCTGTACCAGTTGAACCTCCCTGCCTAGCAAGCAATACAGCCAACTGCACTCATACTCTACGCCCCTTAAAGTATGCCAGCATATTGGCGCTTCGCTTCAATTTTGCAACGCTTCGCTTTTAATTGTTTCCTTACTTTTTGCTGCATTTTCCGTGCCGACGCAAATGCGGCGATTAAAAGTGATTAATTGGCTTCTATTAATTTTTTCTCTTCTGCCAATACAACAACAACAAGCACAGTCAAGCAACAAGATTCAAGGGATTTCATGTCTAAATTAAATACTTCTGCTTTCCTTCAACAACGTTGCCACTTCAACTACTTCTAGGCTCGTTAAGCAGAAATTTCTGCAAATAAGTAATTAATAGAGACATTAAAAGCAACAACCGACAACAACAACAACAACAACAACAGCCACAGCAATAATTTCATTTCACAACCTTTTTTCTCGCCAGCGCCACACACAAAAACCAAAGCACAACTCATTCAACTTTCTCCATGTGCGTGTGCATGTGTACGTGTGTTTCAATTAAAAGTAGTTGTATGTGTGCGCATACTAAGTAGAACTCCAACGAACCAGCAAAGCACGAGCAACAATCAGCAGAAGCATGAGTTGGGAACAGAGTGAATGTCAACCACAACGTCGGCATGAAGCTAATTATCATCATCATCGTCATCGACAACACAACCATCGGTCGCATAGCCCACGGACGGCGCATAGTGAGCGAGAAGAGCTGAGTCCACACAATTTGCACAGTCACAGTTATAAACACAAGGAACATCAACATAAGCTCAACGTCCATCATCAACAACCTCTTCATCAGCAACATCAGAACGATCCAAAGGAAATTCAGCCTCAAGATAAGCCACAACTACAAAAAAAACTCAGGCATCATCGTCTCAACCAACACCGCAGAACGCCAAGTGTACTGTGTCGCTACTGGTGTATGATTCATACGATAGTACTGATTATCGGTGAGTGTCTATAATCAATTTAAATTGATTCTAATTAATTATGTGATACTTCCACATGAAGTGAAAACTTTTAAGTATGTCGCTCTCTAAATGTGTGTTGCCTTATAATTATTTATGAATTTATTTAGGACAGCCTCAAAGTGGGTAAAAGGGCTGATTTACATGTACATGATGGAGTGCCTCATTGTAGCATCTTATTTCGTTTGATTTTTTAATGATTTCATTAATGAATTGAAGAGTATACGTTCTTAGGTGCTCTTGCTGCTTTGTACGATTCAATATGCAAATTGTGTCTTTACTCTTGGTTAGCTCTTTTGAAACTGAGTTATTAGTATATATACTTGTCTACTCCTTCTTTAAATGTTTATGTAAAATCAGATTATAATCACAAGTCAAGCTTCCAAAAGCAGTGTAAAAATCCACATTCGAAACCGACGGACAAAGAATCAAAAAAAGCATTTCGCATATTATTCGTCCTATACTATCGATAATGTTGTAATTAGAAAATTAGTCTTAAATAGTCTTACAGCAATGATATTAAAATACGAACATGCAAATGCACAAATTTCACCTGATCACATTTAATATTGTCCCAAGGAATTAATGGGCTCAAAATTCGAAATGCGCATGTTAATAGTTTACTCTGGGGCGAACTATCCTCTCCGCTGTTTGAGTAAATCAAGGAATGAGCTGCGTGCCTAAGAATCAAACCGAAACCGGTATGGGCTTACATTACACAACTTCGGGTCATTGCATTCAATTCAAATGTGGAAATTATTCAGTCCAAGTTACTGTTAGCAATCGAGACGTGAATAGCACAACAATCAAAGAAAGAAAGGAAGAAATCGTCAAGTACAGCGACGACACCCCATTAGGACAATAGCGGGACTCCCATTCCGCATCACGGACGATTGATTCGTTGTGCCAACTTTTAATTGATTTTAATCTCGATATAATTCCTCGAATATTGCCTGGCGATATTAGCAAATGCAGACGATAGTCACAAAAAATCGTTCGTGTCTCATGCCTCGTGTGCTTTATAAATTTTAAAGCCCTCATCTTTCACAAAATTCCGCAACGCATTCACAAATTCAATTAAAAGTCAAATACTCAACAATTTTATGGTTCGAAAGCATCCTCTGAATTGAAAGTGACACAAATAAACAAAGCAAAAACAAATAAAATGAATACCGAGAACAGCAGCAGAGCCGACGCAAGGATACAAATTACGTTATGCCTGCTGCATAGAAATTAATAATTTGCTCTTTGATGGGTTTTTTGTGTCGTTCATAACGCCACACGCATGCAGACATTCACACACTCGCATACAAGTCACACATAAACACCCACACGTCAAAAGGTGTGTGTTGTTTTTCTTACCTTAACAAGTCAAAATCCAAGCGAGAATGTGAAGCTGACATTTCCGGGTTTTGACTTTTCCAAGGTCCCTTTGTCGCAGCTGCTATTCATTTTTTTACTAATTCAATTTTTTTTATATTCCTTTTTGTGTTTACATTACTTCTTTGTTTTTGGTTTTGTATCTACTTCTGTCTACTCTCTCGCCTTAGACGGCAGTGATATTGTTTCGGTCTGCGGAACGCAACAACAAACAGCAACAGCACGTAGCAGGATATGTTCAAAGTATATGATATTAAATTAAGACAAGTGTAACGACAACTACGACGACGACGGCGACAACGACAACGACTTCTCACACTGTCTGACTGACTGACGGACTGAGTGTGTACCCCAGTGCCTGTCTGCATGAATGGCGGCTTTCTAAAGAGGAAATGTTCAGCATGACATGCAGCGCTTTCATTCTTTTTAAATCATATCAGAATATTTTAATATATAACATAACGGAAATGAATATGTGTGAGTGCAAGCGCGGTTGCGTGTATTACGACGAAATGCCCGAGACGAGAGCCTGTTCTGGGAACGCAGCTCGTCCGGATCGACGAAGACTCCGTCGAGGACTTAAATTCAGCGTCTCATTTACATACATTAAAATGACACATTTTGTATGCTGCCTGTACGTGTGTATGTGGCTTGACATTTGTGTTGACTTCTGCTTGTTGGTTCGCCCTGCTGTACGAATGTAAAGCCTCTGCTGATGCCACATGATCCTGTTTGGTCCTGTTGTTGCTGACGTTTTCTGTTTGCCTACCAGTTTTTGTTTTCGTTTCCAATTCCATTCGCAACATACAAAACGCATTAGCCGCATGACCCTTCGCCTCTCCACTCAACAGCTCACACGTCTGTTTGTCTCACGCTTCTGCTTGACCCCGTAACTCGGCCCTACAACCGACGGTTAGCGTGGAAATCTTTCAACTGCACATCCTAATCCTAATGGTTTTCAATTTTTCCTTGCCCCCTTTGTTGTTTTACTTGACATTTTATACTTTGCTTTTGTTATTTATTTATTTTTTGGTTTTGTTTTATTTTTATCTTTTTATCTGGCTTTGAGAAGAGTCGCGGGTTTTCCGCATTTTTCGAACTTCTGACTTCCTCCTAATTGCCCTCGAGACAAACGAAAAACCGTAAAGTTAAAAGCTCAACTGGCAGCTGCTGTCGGCATGCTTAACGTGCCTTTGTGCATTAATGGGCGTGGCTGACAATGAAGTTTTGCCCAGGCTTTAATACATTTCAACGCTGCCACCGCAGCCGACAACACTGCCAGCGCTGATTATGGCTGACAGTTGACTTTGCCTTACACTGAAATGCAAAATAAAGCTCAACAACAACGAAGACAACAACAAAAACAATGAAGAAGACAAAATACGAAAAAACTTAATGATGAATGGCTTGCTTCACGCCCTTGATAAGCATTGTGTCCTTGATTTGGTTGGCTTACTTTTCTATGTGCTTGACACATTTCTTGTTGTTCTTGCTTTCGTTATATCCTCGCCTCTTGTATGGTTTGAATGGCTAATTTTTGGGACTTCACAGCTTTCAGCAAAGCAGGAAACTGCCTTATATTGGAGCCAACTCAAGTGTTTAGTATAAACAGACACAGACAACAGATAACACACACACAGTTCGGGGCTCAGCACAATTTAATTTCAGTTGCCCTTCAGACTGTATTATTATGTAGCCCAATTTTGAGTGCTGTCAAAGCTGTCTGCCACCCTCAGCCTGCCGACGTTTTTCTTTCAACAAAACTCGAACACTTCGATTGCCGCTTTAACAGCAACGAGGCTTAAGCAGGCTTTTGTTTCAACATAAAGCGAGTGTTTGCTTTTGATTACTCAATAGAAACAGAAGCACAGTTGCAGACACAGACTCAAACGTACCATCTAAGAGAGTCAATCGAGGAAAAATGGAATAGAGAACTCTAACAGTCAGCGAATTGACTCATGGCTTTAGTTACAGCGAATCTGAAACTTTAAGACTTTGTTTATTCTGTAACTAAATTCAATTTCAACTCGAACTTGATTGAGGAGCATTGATCGAATTCGAATCTTTGATTACACCAGGACACTTGATTTGAATTTATTGCTAAAAGCTCTTCAGTTTCGAAGGACCTACAAGTGCCTATAAGCTGAGCAGTCAAGATTGAAAAGCTAAGTAAAGAACTTGTTGTATAATCAAGACTTTGAATAGCTGAATATAGTTTATTTATCGATGGGTAAAGCTAGACGGAAATACTTTTTAGTATATAAAATTGCAATCAAATTATCTCGAAAGAAGTAACAACGAAATTGACTCCTGTCAGTTGGCTACCGTAGAACAAAGCAATCGAATTAAAGACCAAAGCGACAGTTCCATGAAAAAGCAAATACAATAGAGATCATTTTCAATGAAATATACGATTAATACCAGGAAAATAAAGGAAAGGGACATTATTAGTAGTCAGCTTAAACAACAAGTAATGCTTGATGGAGTGGTAAGAATTGAAGAAAATAACTTGATTAAAGGCTTCATGCCTTCAATTGCAATCATTAGAAGTAAGAAAAGAGTTGTGTTTACTAAGTACGTATCCCATTTATAAAGGTAGGCGTGAAATCATGTCAACGCTTACAATACATGATGAGTTGTAAAGAAGGGGCAGAAGGTGGAGAGTACCGAACTAACGCATATGAATCATTCAGGAATAACGATCTATTAAACACGATAATAAATCGAATAAAGGAGTCATAGGAAAAGGCAACACAATAGGGAAGAATCCAATACAGTATTGAGTGTCAAAAAAGAGGCGCATTCAAATGAAAGGGAAAACATTAGAAAGCTGAAAAAGGCTGAGAAGGAGTATTGAACTGAATTACTTGAAAACTGTGTAAACCAAACCGAGTTCAAATAAAAGGAAGCCATGTAACGACCAGACTGGAAACGAACGTGGAAGAGGGGTAAGGCAAATTTAGTACATAAAAGAAAAAAAATTATAATAATACAGAAACAAACAAAGGCACATAGCCACAAAAACAGTCAAACATGTCAAATGTGAGCCCAAAAGGGCGCTACGGTGCATGTGTTGTGTGAAGGAAAGACTCACTTCAACTCAAAGTTAGTTGGCAGTAAATAAAACCTTATGCATCATCGCAGGCTGCCCCTGATACGTGAAGAATTCCACATTGCACAGAGACCTAGAAGTAGTACAAGTGCCTCATTCATGTGAATGAACAGTCAGCGGGTGCGATCACATAGTAACCGTCTCGCCACTACAAGATGCGTGACACGCCTAGAGAGAAAGGACTGCGGAAAGCTCCTCCACTGTAACAGGCAGCGTCTAAAGCGTAGAGTAACCAGCAACGACCGCACTCTACGGTTCACATAAGTACGTATTTTCTTAAACTGTTATCTTTTTAATCAGTGTACGGCATTATGGAGACCGTGTTTGGCGCTTAAATAAAAAATATAAAAAAAAGTTGGCAATTGAATAGTGCCTTGGCTCTGGTAGACTGATTTTAAAGCTTTATGAGGTGATGTAGTAAAAGCAAAAAAAAAAGGGAGAATAAGAAGAAAAGGATGAAAATAAAAAATAATACAAAATTACAGCGTCGACTCACAATCCACTCCAACATATCAACTGCTGTAGATGAGAAACTATCGATAAAGCTTTCATCGTCAACACAACGCGTTTATCATCATCTATGCTCGTGTCATCGCTGTCAGTGCGTAGTCCATAGAGTTGAATGCCGTATCTTTCTCACAAAACTAGTTGCAAAATTGATGTAAGCCGCATCATTGATCCTTCATACACCACTTAAGTGTGACCGACACACGGTCGGGCCGACACACACTCAACTTGTAATGCTGTGCAAATATTTTCACTTCTGTCATTTCCCCCTTTAAATGTTAAACGCACTCGGAAGTTTGTTAACATATTTTCAACTACTTATTGCCGTTAAAAGGGGCTGAGGAAAAGGCCTGAGGCAAAGGGTTGTGCTTACATATCCTTAAAGGTGTGTGTGCAAGTGTCTGTCGGGCTATATTTACTCTAATTTTTTCTTTTTTTTTGCTAATGGCAACCAATGTCTGTGTGCAGACTTACCGTTGCCTTCAAACTCAGTTGCAACTCTCTGCCACCATCCTATCTGGTTCTTTTCGTCTTGGCCGTCTGACATTTCAGATCTTTCGAAGCACGAAAAACGTGTCTAAAATTTTGAATAAACGAAGTGAAAGTGAGCAAGCACGAAATAAGAAAAGAAAAGTGAAAGAAAATAAAAGGGAAATTGTTTTAGTGCTCTGCTCCAGATGGGATGGTCCCAGCTCAAATAGAGCAGAAAAGTGCTCTATTGGAAATATTGTGGACTCACTCAAGGACCCTAAGTAATTGCTTGTGTTGAAGAGTAGCTCTGGTACAGGCACAGTGCATGTATGGCTGAGCGTATCTGACCGTGCAAATGAAGTTTCCGTTGCAGTGAAAGTGCTTGATTTGAGCTTGTGATGTTTTTTCTCTTACCTCAGAATCAACGTAGCTCAATGGCTTTGCGTGTTGCATTGAAATAATAAAATATTATCGATAAAGAGAAATTCTGGGTCACTCGGCTAAAGATTGAAAGTGTTTGCATTGCCATTAGGCACGTGAATTTATTTTCTTGGCAGTAGTTCCGCCACGGCATGCACCCAATACAAAGCCGAAAAATGTGATTTCGCTTAAGTGCAGCTTATGCGAATTGCCTGAATATTTTTGGCATGCGCAAACAAATCTGCCGCGCATTGAAGTCAATTGCTGGCCATAAAAATAGGGCAGCATTTTGCAGCTGCAACCAAAGCCAGAATAAAACGAGAATGGGAAAGCACAAAGCAAAAGTAGAAACGATGACCATTCTGATGATAATGGGAACAATGATGAGAAAGATGGCAATGATGATGCCGATGTTGACGACAAACAGCGAAAATGATTATTAAAAAAATTATTATTGCAGTCCTAAAATGGCGAATGCAGCAGAAAATTCTAACAAAAACAAGCAAAATAAAAATGGTTCATTTGGCTACAACAACCGCTTCAAAGCCGAGAGTAGCAGCTGCGTTCTGTGGTCGCCCATTTCGTGCATTGGCCGCCATTTCGCTCTTTTATGCGCATTCCGTTCTACTCCCTCTCTACCCGGCTTGTTCGAATGCATCAACAAACACACTCGCATATCATAAATTTTTAATTGCATTTTTCATTTTGTTATTTGCAAAACGTTGCGCAAACATTACACTTGTCAATAACGCATTGCTGCATGAGATGCCAGCGGGCTGGTTGGCTGGCACCACCAACGGGGTGCGCCACGTCAAAGCGGCCACTATACATACGCCGAGTTGGTCATGCTCGGCGACTGCATTGCGGATGTTGGCATCGCAACGCCTTCCTTTACTTTTCATTACATTGTCATTGGTGTTGGCGTCTGTCAGTTGTCCGTTATATTAATCGCGCTCGTTTCAGACTTATTATTATCCTGTCAGCTTGCTCGATGACATGCTGCGTAGGGTGTACGAGCTTAATGAGGTATGACGATTTTATAGACCTCATCATGCAACAAATAGTTGTTCATTTTCTATCTGATATAGACAAGAACTTTACAAAATATAGGGGTCTACTAATATGCTATGATATTAGCCCCCAAGCAAAAGCAAGTGCAGCACTCATATAAATTCATAGGCCCATTTAAAGTTGTTATGTAAAAACATACTTTAATTCATTATAATAAAATTTACTACTTTATCTTCTCTTGAGCAATGGGTTGGCTAATCATAATGAGTTATCCATGCTAGAGGATTCTAAAGCAGATCGGAAAAGAAGTCTCGTTAGATCATCATGCCTCTTGAGGCTATAAATCTGAAAGTTTTAAGTCAGTGGGTCGATTGACATCGCATATAAGATATGTAATATATTGCGTCATATGAGATGTATAATGCATAGAATTTTTACAGAGCATGTAAGACATGCAAATTTCAAAGCCCAAGTTTCGAATCCCATGATAGAAGTATATTATCTCTAGCAAGGCAGTTGTAGAGAATGGTTAGCTCTGAATTATTGAAAGAGTATTCCACTGAAATGAAGAATCCTATCAAAAGAAAGTATTGGTGGATGCATAGTACATGTCGACATCCCACCTTTTCTTAAAATACAATCACTGCGCCATGAACACTGGCTAATGCATTCTATGCAAAAACCAACGACTCGAGTTTAAGGCTAAGTGTATATAGAAAACTGTCCCTCGATCTACTGATGTCAATGGTGACAAATTTTAAATAAATTGTGTGACTGGCTTAATGGTTCGTGAAGAGTTTTACGAATGCCTTATAGCCGAAACTATTACAACATTCTAGAACATTTCATTTTAGATTCTCTCACTTCCATTTTTATGTTTTCCGCCATTATGCTGAGCTTAAAAATATGATAAATCTGTGCACAAAATGCAAAAAGAGAAACTTTGAAAAAGCGAACTGAGTTCCTCACTTTTCATTTTCAATATTTGTTTTTTTTTTTCTTCCTCAGTTGGGCACATCCCGATTTATTATTTTAATGCAGTGAGGCTTTATTAAAGTCGCAGCCTTCTGCCAACACCAACGCCCTAGTGCAGCAGTTGGCGTTGATATTGTTTCTCATTCTTTTCTCTCTTTCATTTGGGGCATTTAATGCACTTTTATTATGCAGCAAGCTTAATTAAATATTCTTGATTTTCCTGGTAGACCAGAAGTGGATGCAGAGTAGGCGTAAAAATATGAAAGGCCAGCTGTTGTTGTTGAGGATTGCTGCTACTCAAGCTATATTTTTGCATTTGTCATACAATAAATTAAGAAAATTTCATTAAGCGCACTGCATATGCAAAGGTGCTCTGACCCATTATATATTTAATTCGCACACTTTTCAAGTGTTTAACAAAATGAAGTCTAATGATGGTGCTCAAATCACAGTCAATATAAACGTGAACGTGAGCCTTAAAGGCACACATACACAGAGTCAGACTAAACGATATTTGCTCACACACACACAAACGCACAGAGAGGCATGCATCGACACGTTGAAGCGTTGAAGCGCTCAATATGAAATCACAACATTTGATTTATAGGAATCACTTTCCCGTCAGTGTCAGTCGTTGTCGCATTTGTGGGTAGCAAAGATGCTCGCTCACTCTTCTCTATGGCAGCCATTTTGTTTGCATGCCTTTGTAATGTTGTGGCGTTGCTTTTAGAAATCAGTTGAAAAATAACAATGTAGGTGGCGGAAGAACATAAAAAAAGGAAAATAAAATAAAGTAAATATTTGCTGTGCACTCCATCTAAAGAATTTGTTGCATACCTACAGGCACAGACTTCATAAGACAAATTATTCTGCATAATTTGATTCAAGTGGAATTATTTATCAGCTTTTGCGTAGACAAATTACGTAAAATAAAATTGTGTAGCCGTTGAACGCAGAGGCGAGTGCAAAAAGTTTGCAGACAAGCCAAAAAGTATGCATCAAATCGGCTTAGTTTAATTTAGCGCTTAATGGGGAAATTTTCTCTCAAGAATAAATTAAAAAAAAAAACAAAACACGCATTTTTCCAAGTTTGCCTTATTCGTGAATGTATAAGAAATATAATAAAGTAGGTAGAAGCTCCTTATGACGGCAATAAGCGCTCAACAGGGGTGAAATAGTACCTACCAAATCTGGTTAATAAGCCGCAGGGTGTGGGACTTCTCAGTCCAGTATTGCTTCATGTTATGTTGTATTAAAATGGATGTTTAATGTATGGTATATTATAATGATTTTTATTACAATTTGAACATATGTACGTTTTCGTTTTTCTTTGATTAATTCGTTCAAGCGGAAAAGTTGTGAGCAGTAGAGGACTTTACAAACCACTGACTTAACCACTCCTCGGTCTGACAGATTCTTGCAGCAGTTTCACGTTTTTATAGTAAAAATGCAATTGAGATATTTATCTTATTTTCAAATCAATCTAACTTCCTGCAGGAGCGATAAATTACAGAACTGCCTTCACAGAAAAATGTAGTCTGCAATGTCACCTTTGAAACATGCGTTCGGTGACACAATTGCATTAATGTTGCATAATACTCGTGTATGGGTATCAATCCCATGCAGTGATAAATACTCGAATGCTTCAATGCAAGCATTCTGATCCCAACATCCATCAGAGTACTCACAAAGCAGCTTGGTTCAATAGTTCATGTTGCTGATTCACTTGGTGGAACTTATTTTTTTTTCAGTTTTATTGTACTTACTTGTACTTAAAGTAAAAATTCAAACTTGGTCGTTTCTTAAAAAAAATTTTTAAATAAAATTATTACTAATTATATTGATTCCTGGCACAACATTTGATGCGTTTAACTTTGAATGTGCTATCTTCTCTAAGGTCGGCAGCTGTCAACAACAACAATAAAAATAATATTGTAGTATGGCTTCATATGCATATACTGATACGTCACATATAAAACTTACCTTACATCTTCTACTCTTTACTGACAACACTCTACATTCCTTTCACTCCTACTCGCGCTGCTGTCGAAGATGAACGTGGCCTGTATTTTTATAGCCAATTCAACGGCTTCGCCTGTTGGTGGCCTCTGTTGCGCTCTCAACCCTCAAGCCATGTCAACGTAACCGAAGCCAACCTAACCCATCTACTTTACGAACAACTCACTGACGATGCTATTCTTCTGCGCCGACATCTCCTCAGTCCTAGTAATTTAGTTTCCTCGCTTTGTTGTCGTAAGCATGCGAAAATGTTCTTCGCATTTCTTCGACAACGGGAATGGGATTAGTGCTTTGCCATTTGGCATTGCTTATTTATTGTTTTTATGATCATATGTGTTCATCAATCTTGTATTGATTTCGCCCAAACAAATAATGCAAAAGCACAGCATAACGCATAAAGAGCAAATCGTATTCAATGCGCAAAAAAGAATCAGCTCAACATAAAATTTACGAGTTTTGAACGAGCTGCTGAAAATGCCTGAAAGCTACCCAGGGGATTGAGGGCTTTGATTTTTAGGAAAAAAAATTTCTTTTGTTTTGCTTTTTGCAATTACATTCTCTTCTTTCACATCCTAATTATGCGCGAAATCCGTTGTGTGTAGGAGTGTCGATCTGTACTTTGAGTTCTGGTTCATTTCAACAAGCTTCCGCTTTAGAACTCCATTTTTAGCTACTTTTATTGAATTTTTGTTGGCTTCAAAGGCAGTAATGCCATGGAATAGTTCAAACAAAAACATAGCGCCCTGGCTTGCAGGCAACAGTGGAATTTTTTTGGCTCAGCTTCCGCCTAGCTTTGTTTTATTCGCTGTTGCCAAAGTCTACGCTACAATGGCTTCCCTTGCATAAGCACCCAAAAATACCTAACAACAGCAACAACAAAAAATAAGCAAAAGCAACGATCTTGCCATTCTTGTTGTTATTGTTTTGTTTTGAAGCCGGCGCTTATGTTTTAAAAAGCTACACTGAACGCAAATGTGAGTTTTACGAAAAATTGATTTATATGTGAATTTAATGATGAGCTTCGCCTGGTCACGCCCCATTTCAGCTCCACTGTGATTATGCGTTCTATTTCAATTCGAAGTAAATTTTCGTGGCCTTCCCTGGCCTCGGCGCTCTGCTGCTATCGACGTCACAATCGCTGCCGCAAGTATTCACCACTCATAATACAAGCAACTCAATTCAAGTATGCTCAACTCAGACCGTCCCAGGAAGTGTCAGATTTTTGCATATTTTATCAGAAAAGTTGCCAGCGATAATGACATTTTTATAAGCTGCACGAATGCCAACAAAAGCACGCCGAAAAGCAAAAAAAATACTGTAGCATATAACTAGGCGTATAAATTTAGAATTTTTGGTTGACTTAACTTTTTTCTTTTCTTATTTTTTTCTCCTTCCGCTTTTTGTACTTTTTTCTGCTTTTTCTTCTCATATTTTATAGTTATGTGCTACCGCCTATGTCAATTTCAGGCACCCCTGATCATTATCGCCCTGATGTCATGCCACACACACTGACCATCCATCATTATAATCAGCAATATCAACATACACAATCATTTTTTTTTTTATAAAAGTTTCTTTATTATTCCACTTGTCATGCAACCTGCTGATTCGCCTTTCCTGCACTCCACAAACAAAATCCACCCAACGTAAAAATGCAAAGATGCGAAACGACAACTTAGAAAAAATATGAGAAAAATACGGAAAAACTAACAATAAAAATTCAAACAATTTCAAGACTACCAGCATCCATTCCATACATTATTAACTCTCTATTCGCTGCGTCCTTTGCTTTCTCTGTTGTCGTTTATTTTCGATCCGTTTGCCAATCGATTTATATGCCAATTTGCATAATCATTAAGTTCACATACCCAAACGTAGATTTACATACTCATACACTTAACATATACTCATATGTATCTCTAATATTTGCTTCAATAAAAGTATCTAGATACATTCCCAGCGCAAGGCATAACTATGCCTAAGGCTCTGTATGCATAGATTGGCAATAACTTTTACTTGGCAAAAGATGCACATAAAATTTGTTGAATTTTTTATGTGAAATTGATTTTCCCGAAACACCCCTTACCCCACGCCGCACTACGACGGCAAGAAAAGCTACCTGTTTGTGCCAGAAGTTTGACTGCTGTTTTTTTTTTGTGCTTTTACATCTTCGGTTTTGGATTCTGCTCTGCTTTGCGTTGCTCGTCTCTGGCAAGACATTTTCATAAATTTCAAATTTGCACTGACAAAATTATGAAAGTGGTATGGATGGATTGTTGAAAGTTGTTGGCGTCTTTGCTTCCACGGGCGCTGTACCTTGACTTGCCGCCCGACTGTTGGTCACTCTGCTTTGTTCACTGCTGCTCATTAAGGCGCCTCGGGCTGCCTGTGCTACTGAATTATTTATAATAGTCTCAGTGCAAAGAGTATGAAGGTCTGAGCGGCCGCAAATAAACGTGAAAAAAGCGAAAGCGCTTAGCACAGAGCCTCAGGCCCCTTTTTTATTCTTTGTCTCTGTGCAAAATAATTTCTATGCTTAGGCATACTTTATTGCATACTCACGGGCGCTCGCGCAATGTGTACTTGTGCTTGAGCTCGAGCTCGTTTAAAATAAACAGTTGCAATGAAAATTTTAAGCTAAATTTGCTTTGAGTAGACAAAAGTCATGCAGCTTTCACGCCAGCAATAAAACAGCTCATACGTAACGCCGTGCATTAGCACGCAGAGTGTTGTTTATACATCGGGTGTTGGTGTCGCAGATTTGCCCTTTAATGACTGCATGCATTTAAGCCGATTTCATTTGCCCTCCGACACACCTCAACAAACATTTAACGCAACTTTTGCCATCTGCAACTCCCCAAAGTAGGCAACACATGAACCTGATATCTTTTCGTTGGCACGCTCGGAAAGGTTTGACATTATCACATTACAGCGCGCTGCAATAAGCGTCTTAGTCTCATATACGACTACAATTGCTACTTTTGCTACCGCCTCGCATGCACCGCACGCGACGCACCGAAAGGCAGGCTGTAAATGCTGCTAAGCATGTGATTCTCATTTGCCATGGTGGCGCAATTATTTCAAAAGTCTCGTTACTTTCTTTGCTGAACGAAAAGCAGCTCAAACGAACAACTAAAAAAAATCAGCGTACCTGCAAAGCTCGCGTATTCGGCTTTGTAACGCACAGGATGTGTGTGTGTCTCTATTTTTTTTTTAATTTTTTAGCAAAGGAATTTGCGGATTTTCAAACTCCATTCCGGCGCCACGCCTGCCACGCCACGCCATGGCAGGGCACAACGTGTGCGGTAATCTTCTATCCTTTAGATGTATTTTCACTTAAATGCCGCTTAATATTTAATATGTGATTATACGCCTCACTGACTGAACTGAACCACTTAGTCCTGGCGATTATATTTCAACTCAAAAGGCGCTTGCCACAAATACACTTGCCACCTTCGCAATGTATGCAGTGTGCTATATAATTCTGCCCTGTCAGCTGAGCCACCTCGATTACCAACTTCTGTGATACAACTTGGCTTTTGTAATGACTCGCGACTTTTGACTGAATCGACTTTAGTGACTTTTGCGCCTTTCAGGTTGAGTTTGGTTGCCTTCGGCGACTGTCAGAGCGCATTGTGCACCGCAGTCTCTTAAGACCGGTGACAAATACGAAGGAAGCTTAGATGGCTTTGCTTTGGTTTGAGTTACTTGGCTGCAGTTGCCGCAAGTTGTCGCGCTAACCGCTCTCAATCGCCAACGCAAACCCAGGTGAACTGCTAAATAATTAATCTGCCCGCAAAGTGCGATTATCAAAAGTGTCGGAAAAATGTTAAGTGGTTCCTGGGGGTATTCAACGTCGACAGAGTGTACTGCGACAAAGTGAAAATGTGGTGACACTTCCAGGCCCAGCAATGACAAATGCGCTGGGATTACCAGAAGTTACCCGCATCGAAAGGAACTTTGAGCAACCATCCAACACAGCCTTTGCGCTTGTGCGCGTGTTAGGTTTTTGCGCACGACGCGCTTCAACTTCGCAGTTCGAGTTTGAGACTTTGGACTCCTGTGCTTTTTGGCCCATCATCTTCTTCAATTATGCAAATAAAGGGCTCAATTTGTAGAGGGGGTTGCGGTATCGCTGCTCGCTTATCTAGGCACGACATCATCCCCGTGTAGATTTCTGACTTTGACAAGCATTGTTAAAAAATTGTTTTCAAGTAGCTGGCTGGCTGCCTTGCACGCCTTTACGCTTCGGAGTTTCTTTTTTTTCTTATGTTTTCTTTGACGGCACAAGTTTTCACGCGCAATTTGAGTTCCCGCTTGGCTGACTTTGAGTTCGACTGTGCGACCCACTGCTATACGTACAACTATATCAAACAAGCAAGGGAAGGAGAGCTGGGGCACATTGACTTCATTTAATTCCAAGCGATTTAAGAGAAGCGTGGCGGAAGGCTTAAAAATCAACTATAATCAAAGCGAAAGCGGCGTGTCGCAGGCGTAGTGTTGCTGCAAAGAGTTGATTGCATCATTTCGAGTTGGCTTCATTCGCTTTGGCACGAACGCCTTAAAGTGCGGTTCATTGAATTTTATTTGAAGAAATTTTCGTCAATTTTTGACTTTTAGTGCCACTTTGACTTGTTGTTGCTTTAAAAGTACTTGTACTATTTTATTTTTATTTACTTAGTTTTTATTTTTGTTGGTATGCGCTCCGTGGCAAGTTGACACTCTGTTTGAGTACGCCACCACTATTGTGATAAAGGGTGAAGGTTGAACAGGGCACTAAGCACAAATTAAACCCTGAATGAAAATTAAACGATGCATGAAATTACTTCTGCTCTTTGAAGAGGATATTTTTTTCATCATTTTTTTTCGTCTTTTTTTCATTGCTGCTGACATCCCAGTCTGAGTCAGAGAGATGGGTACTGAAGAGCGTTTCCATTTCCATTTTGAGGACTCCTTCAACATCTTTAAATTGTGTCTGACTACGCTTCCTTGTGTGTCTGTATGTGTGTGCGCAGCGACTTTACTTTCTTTTAATTTTTAATGCCATTTTTTTCTGTGTTGACTTTAGAAAGAAGACATTTTTTGTTATCGTCTTCAGTGCTATGCTTCTGTTGCTGCTGCTACTCCGGCGTAGCGAAGCCATTGTCAACTTGGGCTGCGTAAATGCACTTGGGGCATATTATCATTGCGCATGGGTATGCTCTTAATGCGAGTCAGTAAAGACAGCCAATTTGCAAAGTCAAATGTCAGTGATTGCAATTAAAGCGTCGTTGACGGAGTCAGTGTTGCGCATGCAAATTAGTAGAGTAAGGTGAGGTAAATTAAAAATAAAAATAAGTGTAAGAGAAACAGGTTCAAATATGCAAAGAGACTCACTCAGCAGAGAACAACAGAATCGTGAGTGGAGGTGTGTATAAAATTGCAACCATTGAATCCGGTAATGCGTTGCAGTCTTTTGAAGAAGCTAATTATAAGTAGCTTCAAAGTCGACAGAAGTTAGTACTTAATAAGAAAATTCATTAATCTGAAATAGCTAATTCAAAGCTTTCAATTTAAATGATGTGTACGACAACTGACTGCTTTAATTTTAATTATTCAAAAATGAAGCCAACACCAGAAGCTGCATGTGCACAATAAGCAGCATTGTAGTCTGTACCATATATATACCTAAGTAGTTACACGTGTGACAATGACCTGAAAAAAGAAAATTTGGGGGCACTCCGCCTAGTAGGAAATAAAAAAATAACTGAAAACCTCTTAAAACAATGCAATCACTGAAATTTAGTGTTACATTTGAAATGCCGATAGCAGTTGTCATTGGAGAGTTTTCATTCATAGTTTTCATAGTGAAATATCGTTCATCACTAGTAGAGACACGAGACAGTTATCGATATCAATCGAAGTTTAGTTCTTAGCTTATAACATCTTTATTAAAATTCTGGATGGCTATGCATTGATAAAATGAGACAATTTCGCATAATTTAACCAATAATTCATTTCGGACGCCATATCGCTTACTTAATTTCATAAAAAGCACTGCAAAAGGCAGCCAAGCAAAAGTCAAAACTGCGGCAATTAATTTCAGTTTGATGATTTGTAAAGTCCCACATCAAATTGAATGCAATGCAGTCCACAATTTCGACCACGGTCATTTTCAATCATACACACACATAGAAGTTGAAGGAAACCCCATAGAAATAAGCGAAATATGAAATGCCAACATGAAGAACTTCAATCAAATACGTGCATTTTTTGCAAGGACTTCATCATTAACAGTTTCCACTTTGCTTTGTTCTATGCTTGAGACACTCAAAAGCACATTCACACATAGCTCCAAATGATGAACGAATTTGTGGTCGCATTGGCGAACCACGGCGAGCGTTGTGTCCATTGCGAGCAGTCGAGTTAACCTAATATTTAAACTGCTGTCGTTTTGCTAGGAAGACATTCGCAAAAAGCCATTTTTCAAAAGAGTGGAGTCGCGCAACGCCAGGACTCGCCGTCAGCCAATATGAGTGAAAGCCAAAGGTGGACTCTATGCGACGCGAAACGCGAAGGTATGGCAAGTAAGATAAATGGAACGAATAGTGTGTGGGGCGATTGGAGGGGATCGGTGGCTATGATTGAGTTCAAAGAAATGCACAAAAGAAATTATGTAGAAGAAACGCAATACAGGACAACAGCGCAACAGCGAACATGCAAAGGTTTTGCGTTGCTGCATTGGGGCGAGTCGAATCGCCAACGCCTTTGTTGTTTGCTGCTGCCGCTTGAGACATGATATATATATATATTTGTGTGTGTGTGTGTGTGTTGCGGTCTACACACCGTTAAATTTATCACATTCACATGCAAATTGTGCCAAACGACCTTATTATGCAAATTGCCAACTGCAAATGGAGAACGAAATTGATTTTCCTGCACTTTCAGTCACGACAACGAAGCCACAGCCACAGCCGCGTACCGCTACCCAACACTAAAACAAAAACATATACAACAACAATAACACAGTTACTACAAATAACAATAACAACTGCTCCGCTCCGCTGCTCATATGCTTGTCTTTGTCTGTCTATACACCAGTTTGCGGTCTGTGCTATCTTAGTCTCCATGCGATTGCCTTCGCTCAACAGTTTTGCAACACTGGCTAACCGCACTCGTATGGCAAGAGTGCCTGCCTGCCACCAACTATTATAGAGTCAAGCATAGTGGATGTGTGGATGTATCTGCGTTAGATAGTCGTAGCTAGCAAAAAAGTACGAGCAGAAATTAAATCATGGATTATTCAGCGACAAATGTCGAATATATTGAGCTGTCAGTGTTGCAAGTTGTGCGACGACTACGACGCCGTCGTTTATGCATTGAACAATGAGACACATGCGACATCAGCAGCAGCGTTACTGTCAGCTTCACTCGCTGACGCCGCCATACAACGCTTCATTTGTAGGCAGACAGGAAGTTGGTACGAGTACAACGCTCAGCGGAACTAGCGCCTCTTGGCAGGCAACAGTTTTTGTTTGTTTATTTACCAACTCCACATTTTTTTGGTTGTATGCAAATGAATCCCAAGCTCTCTTACATTTCCATGTGTATTTTTCTGCTCCTTTGAATTGAAGTTGGACCTTTCATTTATATATAAATTCATAACCAGTTTTGCATTTGTGGTCGCAAATGCATTTTGATGAATTTGTTTTAAAATGATTTAATTTATTGTAAACAAATTTTGTATAACCCCAACTCTTTCATGCTTATCTCCCTGTTTTGCTCATTGCAGACTTCACCAGCGCCCTGACAATGACCGAAGTGAAAATCCCGAATCACATAATGCGCTTCAAGAGTGCCATTATGGGCTGCCGCTACAATCTCGATGGCGAGAGTTTGTACTCGGTGAAATGGTACAAGGATGGACATGAGATCTACCGCTGGGTGCCGCGCGATAAGCCGCCGGGTCAAGCGTTTCCACTGCCGGGCGTTAATATTGATGTGAGTATTGAGGAAGTTTTTTTGTTTGTCTTCGGATTGTAATCTCTTTGGTAAGATTTACTTCTGATTCAAATTTTTTTTTTTTGCACATAAAGGTAGTTGCAAATGGCAACACAAAATTTTATTTCGTTTTATTGCAATTTATGGCGCTCTCGTCTGAAGTGAATTTCGTTGGCTAAGTCACTCCATAGCAAGCAAAGCAACTTGCAATAACTTCGCTCCTTGTTCTTCATCTCTTTCAGACCTTTTGGCTCTTCTTATTAGTTGGCTTGGATTTAATGTTATTACCTTGTCATAATGATTATTTTGAAACAAGAATTGCCGTACTCCTACTTGCCATAGTTGGTCGCCCCCATTGTCTATTACTTCACAGCCGCCATTCTAGATATTTGTTGTTACTGCGGTTCTAATTGTTGAAATTGCAGCCACGTAGTGCTGCCATTTAACTTTAATTTAATGTTGCTGTGCTTTTGAAAAGGGCAAAACCTTCAACTTCAACAGCACCCTCGATACGCCGTCGTCGGTTAGGAAAGGTTACGCTCTGTTGAGCTGCACTGCTTCTCCGTTCGTTACACGTGCTCGCCCTCAATGTGTCCAATAAACATCGATAAACTGTCAATCAAACGGTTGCATAGTATAGAGTAATTTTAGGTGGATTGCTGTTATGAAACTGTTTTCTGTATATTTTATTAAGTCTTCAACGTTTGGCATTTCACTTAGACCTTCATAACGACCTCAATCCATCGCGCCTCAATATATTCAATAATAATTTGTCAAAGCACTTAAGCACGCCTTCTTGTGGATTACTTGGTTGTTTGGGCATAACCATAACCAAAATCGTCATTGCTCTTCACAATGTTATTATTTTGAAGATGAACATGAGGCGGCATACGTACTCTTTAACTAAGCCTTTAAGTAACGCATAATAATGGTATGTTTTATGAGCTCTCGAGGTTTGGGCTTTATGGGTCAGACTGTCTTAATTTCCTGCTTGAAGTATAAGGTTTTAAAGGGGAGGTGGTGTACGAAAGTCGAGAATGTTAACTTCAAAATTTGTTTGGCTCGGCGTTCAGCGAGCATTCTATTTCAACAGCTGGTTAGCTAAATTTGAAGTTGTCTTGGAACAACAACAACAAAAACTCCAACCAAATAACTAACACAACAACAATAAACAACAAGCATAGCCCGAAGAAGCCAACAGTTGGCAAGAAAAAGCAAAATCACGTTGAAAGTGACTTTTGTGATTGTTTTCTTGCAAAAGAATTTCCAAAGGAAGAAAGACGCCCACTCCTCGCTTCGCTTGCGCGCCATAGCACTTTCACATTGCTGTGTCCGTCCGCTTGTTGCTGCTAAGAAAATGCAAAAAATTCGCTTGTCAGATTTTTCGAAAATCTGTATTGTTTCTGTTGTTTTTTTTTTTTTTTTTGGTAAAAGAAAAGTTTTTCTGGCCGTCGTAAAATGTTGCTAAAAGCCAAGGAAAAGTAAGGCGGTGCAGCAGCATCAAAAAGTGTAGCCTACAGCCGGAATTAGTTGGTCAACTGGTGGCGGAGAAGTGCTGCAAGCTGAGGCAACCCGAAAACAAAAGTTCCAGCACTTGCCCAATGGCAATAAAACTGCATGTTGAAGTAACTTGACTGCAATTGTAAGAGTGGCAAGGCGCGACTCTAACAGCGACCAGTGCAGAAAGTAAAGTAGAGAAAAATTACTAAGTAGAAATGGCGGCAATGCAGACGTGCTGGAGTAGCGAATGACAGCGGTGGTTAAGTGTATGTGCGTGTGTCTGTGTGTGTTTACGTCCTATGAAATGTTGCCCTAACAATAGAAGCCCAACAAAAACAACAGCAAAAATATTTTCTTATTGTTTCTACAATTCTTTCGCATTTCGTTAACTTGCTTCCTGCATACTTTTCGGCGCTCTGCTGCTGCATGTTTCCATTTCGGGAATATCTTTTCATTCTCTTCGTTGCTGTCATTTTCTACGCGTTTCATGTTTATGACTTGGATTTTCATTTACTCGCAGTTGTACTTTTTCGCCGGCTTGCCTTCTGGCCATGCCACAAAAACTCGCGGCAGGCGTGGAACAGCACTTGACCAAATTACATTTCATTTGCTTTTTTTTTGTTTATTTTTTTATATTTCTTGTTGTTACTGCTCTTTGCAACATGCCCCCAAACTGAAGTCCTGTTCTCGTATTATTAGCGCCGGTTTTCTTCCAGGCTTAGTGGTTTTCTCTGCTTGATTTCTGGCAGCATCTTTGCCTTTCGCACGCATTTCAACTGCGAGCTCTCCCTCTCAAATTTTCTTTCTTAACGGTTAAATTTGTACTTAACACTATTTCTTTGAAGAGCCAATTTTCCAACTAAAGAATCATTTATCTTAATTTTTGCGAATGCTCACAAAACTAATTGCAAGCTTGAGCTCCCTCAAAAACTGAGCCTCAGCCCGAGTTCAGCTGAGTCACGCCGCCTTGTGTACGAGAATATTTTATTGCCTCGTATTTTTAGTATGATGGGATTTTTTAGTGATTTTATTTCATTCCATTTTTTCTACCTCTGCTGAGGACCACAAGATGACCGCAGCAACATAAATTGTGCATAAAATTAAATACAATTTTTTTACTCTGCCTTGACTAATTTATACCCCATTCTCTATATATTTTACTCCCTCCCTCTCTGTTTCTCTCTTTCTTTACGTTATACTTTTCCGCAGCTTCGCAATTCATCAGATACGCAGGTGATGCTGCGACGCGTCACACTGCAGTCGACGGGCCTCTACCGTTGCGAAGTGTCCGGTGAGGCGCCCGCATTCAACACGGTCTCCGAGTCAGAAACCATGACTGTTGTGGGTGAGTACGAGTATCTACATGAATGTGATATATAGCCATGTACAATGTATAGTTATGCCTGATGTCCGCGTGTGTCGAAAGAAGAGGAGTGCAGTTGGCTGCGGGTCAAAGACTGACAACATGACAGAAATAACTTGCCCACATAAAGTAAAGCAAAATGATGACCAGCAACACACAAAAATTTAATTAAAATGCAAATAGTCTTCATTCTAACAGGAGCACAAGACAAGTGAACAGATAGTGGCAGATACACACAAGCACACAAAGCGAGACACGTAAGGGAACAGTCCCTACAGTATGCTTGGTAGAAATTGCCACCATTTCAATAGTAATTCACTAGTCTCTTTATGCATACTAGTAGCTGGTGAATTCAATAGCCGTAGGTAATGCTGAGGCGTACCAGTAAGTCAGAACAATTATGAAATACATTTCTTTAATTTCATTCAACTGGTGTTGTAACAAAAAAATTTAAGCTTTTCGTAAATATTTTGCTCCGGCATTACCTTCGCATGATGCAAAGCGAAAGCGACCCGAATGCAACTACGAGCACACACATCTTTCTTTTTCAAAAGAGTTGATAAAGATAATTGTATAGACTAAACAAAGTGCAACAAAGTGTACTAGGTTGAAAACCGCAGAAGCCTAGGTTCAAATCCCGCTGGAGACAGACAAAAACTGTTCGACTTACACAAGTCTTGGAAAATCACATTGAATACCAGCATTAAGTAAATAAAAAAATGAATAAATATAAATATAAATAAATGTAAATAGAAGCAAGATTTTTATGGACATGAGTTATGGTATTGGTTAGAAGTGAGCTTATGATCATGGCTCAATTCCTCCAACTTCCGGTAGGTTGTGTGTAGGCATTGCATTGTTCCTTGGCTACACTGTATGTGCTACTCCCATTAGGAACGACTAGTAGAGGCAGGCTCTAATCATACAGACTATCAGACAAAAATCATTCGATTTATGTAACCCACCACAAGTCTTGGATAATCAAAAAAATTTAATAAGCTTGTGCCTTGCAGACCGTATGTGGGCTCCTTAAAGGAGCGAACAAGGGAAGACAAAAAATATGTAACAATTGCATTCCCATCCATGTAACAACTGCAAGATCTTCGTGATGAAGTATTCACCAACCTATTCACTAGCGTCGTAACTGGTCTCATTATGCCCATATTCATTGGCGAAGTGGTGAACCGTATTGCAGGCGGTGGCAATGACATCTGCATGATAAATTCACCAGTTAAATTCATGTAGATGGAGTTGGAACTAGTGCTAGAAAGGGACTAGTGAAGAATCAGTCGTTCGAGCAGTGAATGATACTGCTGGAGTTAAACAGAAAGAGGACAAACAATCAGACAATTGCTCTAAAACATGCACATCAAACTAGCACCTCTGCTTCGGGTTTCCAGTTTATGTGAGAGGCTCTGAGTCATCCATACCTAGCGTTGACCACTTGGATGCCCTTTAGTTTTTTAATTTATTATTTCCTTGTCTCGCTCCTCTGGGGATTATAGGGCCTTCCATGATTCTTCCTTTTTTATTATTTTTATTTTATTTTTTTAATATCCAAGACTCGGAAAGAAAAAATTTCAAATAGGCTTGGGAGCGTTCACATACAGTGCAACCCACCGGAGGTTTTAGGTATTGACCATTACCATGACGCTGCTTGCAGTGAGGTTCGAACTTCGACCTCTAGGCTGGCAGCCATAGAGCACTTTCACTAGGCTATCGAAGAATCATTCAAACCGCCAACCTTCACTCTCCAGTAAGAGTGTCAAATTATTTCTTTAATTTCCATTTTTAGAAACTCGAATTGATGGGCGCTGAAAGAATTAGCCACATTAAAAAAAAACTTCCCCAGAGATTTTTGATTACATTTAATATTTTATTTTAATTTCTATTGCACCACGTCGAATCGACGAAGTCTATGGCGCCTTAAGAATTATTTTGTGAAATGGTAATAAAATTTTCGGCTGGTCGCAATTTAGTGGCCGATCTTCTGGAAGTCCCACTCGGTGTTGTCCAGTGGGCACACCGGACGCGACTTAAGCCAACGCGAGATGCAGTGGAAGTGGAAGGCGTGATTGCATACACCCCAAGCGACGGTGCACTCCTCACCGTTGTTCTCGCATTGGTTGGCCTGGCACTCGATGCACAGGTCCATGATGTGATTGCGGCAAATGGCGCAATTTTCGACGGTAATGTCTGCAGTGTGATATGAGACGAAAAACGCTCAGACATTAACACGGCAAGATTACAAGATTGATCGCGTACTCACCCCAGGCCCAGAGGGCGACGCCGTTCCACTTCTTGACTACGAAGCGTTTGGTCGACGCATTAGCTACAGGCAACTCGGAGGTGCTCGAAACCTCCTCGTCAACCTGCTCACTATCCATTGATGGAGAACGTTCCAAAGCTTTATCGGCCATTTTTCGTTGCGTATAACTTTTCTTGAAAAATTAAGAAATCTAAAAATCCGGTTGTCTTGCTGAATTTTAATCTGGTGATGTGAAGCGAAAAGTTTCAGCTCCGTTCGAGTTTTGTTAGTTAGTGTTAGTTTTGACAGCTCACTTTGGGCTGCCAATACATTCGAGTACAAAGTATTGGAAAACTTGATTGATATAATTTTACTTGTCTACACTGGCATTAAGATAACAGTTACATAATTTGAATTTGCATAGATTGTAGTAGCTAAATAGGTATGAGTAATTTGGTGTGGTTGTCGTTGATTTGTAGCAGCTACCGATACTCCGACACAGTGTAAATAAGCAGCTAAATAAGTTCACTGAACCCTTTAAACAGATTTCTGAGATCTACTTTAGTATCATATATCCCCGTAAAACTGGCGTTTCCATACTGCAATGTGGATTCATTGAGCGACGCTCACAAACTTTGAATGTCACAGGCCCATTCTCCAATGCCTTAAATCAGTTTTCTTTAAATTTCCATTTTAATTTGTATTCATTTTTTATTTATTTTTTCTTCTTCTTTATTTTTGTGCTGAGCTTTCTTTCAGCACTGCCATGTTTAATGCAACTTGCATAAGCTAAGCAAACAATTGAAATGGAATTTTGCACTCGTTCTTCAACAATGAACCATTTCACAGGCGCATAGCTTTTGTTCTACTTTTCCAAATATGTGTTTGTGTGTGTGTGTGACGCTCTAAATTGCAGCACATCAGCAGTAATCCAAGAGGCGTTACCAACAACTGCTGCCTCCGCATCTGCTGCTGCTGTTGCTGCTGCTGCTGCTGCTGCTGCTGCTGTCATTGCAATTTAAAGTGAAATTATATTTTCATGTTTCGGTGCTTGTGGCGAAAGCTGCATCCCACTATCCGCACTGCAATCCTCACAGCGAAAGGAGCAAGGATTCGTTGGTGGTTATTGGCTTGAACGAGGCACGCTCGACTTGAGAATTTATGCTTGGCTCTATGCTTATGTTAGCGGTGTATATTTTTTTTTGCTTCTTTTACTTTTTCTTCTTCTTCTAAAGTTCGAATTATTCTATAATTTAGCTGACGTTTCCATAAACCAGTAGCAATTTGCATGAGAAACTAGACCTTGGCTAATTTAGTGGGCGCCCACTAAGCAAATCAGGCAAATTCGATATAAATTATTATAGGTTAAATCTGTTGACAATTTATTATTCGAACCAAAAACAATTTCAATTGGCAAATTCGAAGTTGCAAAAAAGCGTTGGCCAAAGCTGATTTTAGCCCATCCCTCAAGCAATTGGACCACAAGAAACAGAGATCGGCTGAAGGCCTACACACAGCAATTAACGGATTAAAATGCACCAATAAATTGCAAATATATTTTTGTAATTATTTTTTCGAGATTTTGAATCGCTTAAATCAGCGAGAGCGACAGAGTGAGGGAGAAATCGAATCAGCAACGTAGGGATTTCAGTGGGGCACGCAATTCCCACGCGTAGTTAATCATAAATTTATAAAAAAAAATAAATAAATAAATCAAAACCAAGTACTTACCAATATGTCTGTATATATTGTGTGTATATATAGATAGATAGATATGCTTGTGTGTGTAGAAAAGTAAACCAAGCTGGCTTCCATTATGTTTGCTTAAGCCTTGATTGAAAGCACTTCAATCCCAGGCAAACGAGTAACTTTGTATGCTCCCCGAGGTATACAAACCGTGGGAGCCGTGGCATTTATTTTTTCCCCTGACTATAGAATTGAAGAATAGCACAAGTCAAGGCGTGTCTGGGATTAAATATAGAAAAAGTCAAATGCCGATTTTGCATGCACATGATTCATTTAACTAGTAGACACACACACACACATACACATATCTAACCACGGCCAACACACCAAAACCACCAAACCACAAACGACTGCCTTTGATCTTTGCTCGTTTGATGCCGCGAGCGAAATGTTGCATTAAGCTTTGCGCTAATGCCATGCCGCACTTACTCGTATTATGCCAGCCTTAAAACGCTATTGAACCGACGCCACTTTTCTTAGCCTGCGGAGTAAGCCAATCTATCAGCTACTTCCAGTGAATGTCAATAAGCATCTCAAGCATGCTGATTTAGCGCCACACTCCAGAGACAGCCCCATTGCACGACTACATTCTTCGACTATTTGACTCATACTTTCCGATATTGCCAGCGGCCAGAATATGAAGCGAAGCAAGCAACGCAAATAAAAGAAACGTGGGGCGGCGCTAGAAATGCGGCGGAAATCGTTTTGCATATTAAAAAAATGCTCCCAATACGCAACAGTGAGACAAATGCGTGAAGAGTCCTGCTGCGCGTATGGCAGTCGCTGTTGAAGCAACTAAAATGTGGAGTAAAAGTGGCAAAATATTGCAAGTGAACCATAAAAAATGCTTTAGTGGCAGGAAAACTGTGCCCGCATTATGTGTGCGAGCGTAAGAGTAATGGCAACAAAAAGGTCTCATGCTGGCGACTTCCTTGCTTCGAGCGTCTGCGCTGCGACTGACTGCACTCCCAATTGGAATTTTTCACGGAATGACTTCAGTTGAGTTGTGGTTTTGCTTGCTCTACTCTGATCTCGTTGCTCTTTGGCGGTCATAATTTCGAACAGTGTGTGAATGTGCTTTGTGTGAAACGCCGGTTTGCTCGCTTAAACTTTTTGCGCGTAAATGTCACGCACCACACTCAGTGCTATGCTTTATCTTTGGATTGATTCCTGTTGCTACTATCTCCTCGTTTATATGTGGCTTGAGTAACAGAGTACCAGCGGGCTTTTAATGCAAGCCAAAGAAAAGATTACAAGGATTTCCTTTTCTTATCACACGCATACAAAGCTTATTCCATATATTTGAAAGCAAAATTTTCTGCGTATATGTGGTTGTCACTACGATGAATATTTGAAAGAAGGAAGCAAATAAGTATCGGCTTTCCCTGTTTCATAATTAATGAGCTATGCGCACAGCTGAAGCTGAGCACGACGTCTTCACATGTGTCCGCATGTGTCTCCCTCTGCACTAGTGTGTGTGTGTGTGTATGACTTTACAGCGGAAATTTATGGTTAAGTGCACTTTAAAGAACGTGCACACACATACAAATTCAGCATTACACTTAGTGTTATCGGTTATCGATTTTGCAATGAAGCATTCTGCCAAAGCCTGGGAATTTTAATGACGCCTGCGTAATGGATTACAGACCATTTCTTAAACAGCCAAACATGGTCCATACGCTTAAAATGTAAAATAATAACAACATTCAACAATTCATCTTACATACGACTTTATTAAATTTTTACCAAAAAAAATCCATAATTCAAAGTACTTTGCACTACTTCGACCTACCAACACACTACCAGAATCTGCATGCACTTGAAACTATATCGAAAATAATGTATTCACTTAAGGGGAGCGCAGTAGTTGTGACTCACATGCCACGACGTAATATTAGAACAAAAACCTCGCCACCCGCCCCCTGCCGATCAACCATTTCAAAGGTAAGCCCGAAATTTCCACAGTGCTACTTCACATGCCAGCAGTACTCGAGTGAAGCCGGCATTGCCTTGCCATCTCACCTACACCCCACAACCAGCCAAAGTCCCAGTAACAGCTGAGGAACCCATGCCCTATCAACCGTGTACTTTCGTCGGATAAGGAGCGCAACATGAAATGCGCAAAAATAAAGCACTAAAAAACACCAAGGCAGTTGAAATAAAAACTGCTCACCCAAACAAAACGCCAAATATTCACTGAATCCCTGTGTCCGTGCCTGAATCTGAGTCTGAGTTCAGTTGAGTTCAGTTGAAGTGAGTTGTTTTGTGTTCTTTTGTGTTGTGGGTGGTCCGAGTGTTCCGTGGGTGATTTTAGTGTGTGTGATTTGAGTGTTTCACTTTTGTTGGTTGTGGTTGCCGGCAATATAGTAGCTGCTGCCGGCTGCTGTTTTCGTCGAGCCGTTGATTTGGTGCGCTCGACTGCTCACATCTCTGCCCAGATTCGAAAGGTGTGCAATATGCTTAGATTTATGCTGGAAATAAAATTAAAGTGTGACAATATGGCGCGCCTTACTCTGATCGACCATTATTATTTTTATAGAGGTGGTGCACTGGCTGAGGGCGCCACAGAATGCTAAGCGGGCGTTAACAAAGGAGAAAGTGGGTTGGCAAAGGTATGTAGCCACATTATTGTAACGAATGAATCTGAATGTCATCTGAAGTCAGAGTTGAGTGCTTATAGCTGCTGCTAAGAACTGTTAGAAAATGTGTGGAGAAATAAGTAAGCTGATTGTATGGGGTGATCTATAATAATCTAATCAGCCTAACGCTATTAACGTGAAACATATATCATTTGGAAAGCTATAGTGGCGTAGATGTGCACAAAATAGATTATTGGTAAATAGTTGTGTCTAAACATAATTAAAAGACTTTTTAGAAGTGAAATTGCAACAACAAAATGCATGCGCTGGCAATATAACAGCGGGAAAATGCAAGAGTATGAATGAGGGAGTGTGAGTGTGATGGAGAGTGTGAGTAAGGGAGAGTGAGTGCGATGGTTAGTTTGAGTGACGGAGAGTGAATGTAATGGAGAGTTTGAGTGAAGGAGACTTGCCGTATTAGAAACGTGGGTACCTGGCGCTCGCAATATAACAGCTCTATGTGAAACAATCTTCTCTGTTTCTCCTTCTTAATTTTTAGCAATATGCTGATGACGATTTTAATGTATTTTAACAAAAAATCTTCATAACTAAATAACCTCAGCAATAAGTTCGGCAATAAGGTGACTGTGTGCTCCAATTCCTACCACTAGTTTCAATAATGTATGCAAATTTTATTTTTCTCTTTATTTATTTTTTTTAATTCTTTAATTTCCTCATAAATCTTGGAAACCATTGAAATGTTCTATATCTTGCGAAAAGTCGAGTCAGATATTTTTAAAACAATTTTATTTATTTTTTATTTATTTTTACTCTTTTTTTTTTGTTGTTAATTTTTGTTGTTATATCTAGAACACCAATTTTACGCAATTTTTTTAGAAGCAACCCGCCTTCTCAAATTTTAAAGCTATCTAAGAGGTCTGCAGTTTTTAAGTTACCCCCCATTAATATCAAATAATTCTAATACTATAAAAAGGCGTTTTGGACTGCATTCAAAATTGAAATAAAATTTGTAAATATTTTTTGCTTAAATTCAATGGAGGCTGCACATGATATCAACCTAATTGTATTTGTAAAGTATATTACTTTTCAGGCAACTCTTGTTCTACAAAGCAAATCAATTACAAAGAATATTTCCACTTGAATGCTATCAATTTCAATATCACTGCACAGAGCAACATTTCCTAGTCAATTAAATTATGATTGAACCATCCCTCTGTGACCATACAATTTTATAAACAGATTAAAGACAGATGTCTTTGCATCTCAAAAAATATTTGAAGTATGTCTACAGCCATCATTCACTAAGACGAATCACTTTTTAGCAATTTACTATTTTAGTTAAAAGGCCCTCGCACATAGTCAGAAGTAGGCTTTAAGCATTGAGTTTGCATAATGCACTGCTCTACGCAGACTTTGCACCAACTCGTGTCTTCCCCATATGAAGCCAAGTGACCCAAATAGGAATTTCATTTCACTCGATTTTCACTTCATGCAGTAAATAATTTCACAGAAAATAGCACAATTTAATGCAAGAAAGCAGGGCAAAAGTAAGTGAAATCCACGAAGTTCATAAATTACAGTGGTCGGCCTGCTGAAGTTGCTAATCCCCGGATACGTTGCAACGGTAGAGAGAAACATAAAATAAATAAAGCAAGCAGTTGTATTATAGAAACATTAATTTTTGGAATAGCACCAAGAATCAATTTTATTTCATGCCCTGTTGCCGCTCTGTTTTCTCAAACTTTTATGAAAATGAGAAAAAATTACATAATACTGAACTGTCATAGTGTTAGTGGATGTTCAATATTTTACTGAATGTGTGTGTTTGTGTGTTTGAGTGAGTATGTAATAATGCACACAAACACTTGAGACATGCTTGACTTGAGTTGCTTTCTGCAAAATATAGACCAACATTTTCTGTATAGAGGAACTCATCAGCGGACGAAAGAGAGAGAGTGTTGCGAAGGGAAATTGTTGCCTGCCTGTCTGCCTGCCAGGAATTGTTTGAGTTGACCACCATAAACAAAGGCAGGTGTAATATTTACATGCACATGCACATACACACACACACATACGAAACGCTCGAGAAACACTTCGGCAAAGCATTTTGTATGCGTAGAAATGTGCGCCTAAAATGGAATACGCATTCGCTTCTCAACATGGAACCACCATAAACACAATCATTACCATCAGCATTATCTTCATCAACAGCACTGTTGGTACGCGTCTCTGTGTGCAAATCTCAGCATAAAACTTAAACACAATTCCATTTTTCTACGCCCCGCAGTAGGCTACATTTTTGCATTATTTTTTGTGCGCTTGACTTTAGCCGACTGCCTGTGGGTTTGAAGCTGAGCTGAGTCGAGACACAAAACAATGTTTCTGTACAACGTCAGGCAGACTAGCTGGTTGAGCCTATGAGAAGTGGAAGAATGTGATTTTAATAGTGGCAAACATCGAAAGGCGAACGCACAAAACAAAAGAAATGAAGAAATTTATGTGAGGCAACAGGCCAAGCGCAACAAACACTTCTCAAAGCCACCTAAGATTTGAGGCCAGCCCGTGAGGTGTTCTAACGAGTGATGCTGCTTAAAAGAGTAAGAGAAATCATGGGTATAAAATGAGTGTTCATAGTCAGCCTCAGACAAACGCAGCCTAAGCCTCGCAATGAAAGACAAATAAAAATGTGCCCCAAGAGCTGTGTAGATCTCAGTTCAACGGGTCAGTCAAGGTGTCGACGCAAATATTAATTTTCGATGCACATTAACATTAAATGATTGGCCTATTAAAATAATATTAAGCACACATTGAGTAGGACGTGTGGGAAGTAACCAAAAGGGGCGCGTTTACATGACCACGTGTAGCGACTTGGGAGTTGTTTATCTGAAAGCGCCTGATTTACATGACCAGTTTTTGCGCGTGGCACCGCAACAAATGTTTGTAATTATGCCTAAAGGTTTTTTCGTGTCATCGTGAGTATGTGTTTACCTCTTTTTTTACTTTGTCTGCTTTGAGCTATGACTGCTTTGTTCTGGTTTAATTATTCACGCGCGCTTTAGGCGCTAAAATTTCTGAGAATTTTGTGGTCAGTTTCATTCGGTGTTCGCTGCTTGTCGAGCACTTCACTGTTGACTTGACTTGAGTTGAACTGAGTACACAAAAAAAGTACTACCCTCCCAGTGCTCAACTGCGCGACACAAACCCAAAGTCAACTGTTTAACATTTAATTAAGATATTAAGCACTCACCTAATTTCCACGGCTACTCGAGAGTTCTACACATGTGCTTCAATAAAAGTGTTTACTGTTTTTCCTCTCGCTTTCAGTGACACCGAATCACGGTCCAAAAATTACGGGCGGTCAATCACGCTACCAAATTGGCGACATTGTACGTGTCAACTGCACCTCAGCACCGTCCAAGCCGGTCTGCCATCTGAGCTGGCTCATCAATGGTGAACCAGCCAATCGCTCATATCTGAAGCAATACGACAAAATAATGCTCAACCGCGATGGACTCGAAATGGCACGACTCGGCCTGGAATTTCGTGTGCGGCAATATCACTTCCGACATGGTGATATGAAGCTCAAGGTGAGTCAATGAAAACAACTTAATTTATAAATTATAATAAAAATAATAATGCTCTTTCTTCACTCCTTCAAAGTGTGTGGCCAAAATCTCATCGCTCTACTGGCAGAGCAACGAGGAGAGCGTCGAGAGCGATCGCCAGCAACGCGCACCGGCGTTGGAGTCACGTGAAACCGTTGCGGCCAAATCGAGCACAATCGGTAACTAAAATTGGCAAACAATCAGATCACGAAGTTTATCCAATTTATTGATCATTCACTAAACTAAAATCTTTAACTTTACAGCTGCTTCGACAGCCTCAGCACGATTCAACTCACTGCTCTTGTTCCTGCTCAGCGCCTGCATGGCATCGTCCTCGTGCTCGTGGCAACGCACCACTCGGCTCATCTTGCCTGGCAGTTAACTAGTTTAAGCCTAAAACCGAACTAAACTACGCTCAAGACTTGCATGAAATGAAGCGAGTGCTAAAAGCACAAAATCTCGAAATTCAGTTCCAGCAAAAAGTGCCGAGGAAAAAAGTGCTAAGCAATGCGCAAAAAGAATGAAAGCACAAAAAATTCCTATGCCAAATTTTATAGAAAAATGAAAAGACACTCTCATAAAAATTAGAGTTATAGATCTAAGAGTGAAATCCGCATTTAGTCAACTAAGAAACAATTTCAACTAAACTAACTTAATGACTTGAAATTCTGTAAATAACTGAAAAATTCACATGAACAGCCCAGGAACCATTTACGCAGCAGTTCACTCAACTCAGTCGATTAAAGAGTTTGATTGTAATGTATGTCTCTCCCCAACCACATATCGAATCTTTTACAAATCGAATTTTAGGCTTTCAACTCAATTATTGAATAAGATCAATTGCTCGAAAAAATATATAAAATAATATAAGAAAATCTACTGTAAAATATAAGCAAGTTTTGCTCTAAGAATGAATAAGAAATGTTTCAACTGCAAAATGCAATAGTCGCATAATTGAATTGTAAGTGAATCTGATAAGTTGGAGGTGGCTATGCCAATGCTAGGAAAATAATGCAAATGTTGCAAGAACTTGTAGAACAGAAATGAATGGGCCGGGGCGGACGACTTCAACTCCATGAGGCCAGCTTTGTGTATATTAAATGAACTTTGAAGGCTCAAAAATAATGATGATGTTAATCAAATTAAGCTTAACTTGGCTAAACTGCAAAATGCACTTTTCTTTTTTTTTTTTAAAGAATTATTTAAATTGCCGGACTTCAATGAAAAAAATAGGAAGACATAGGCAAGCAAAGAAAGGCAAGACTGATAAGCGTTTGAGTACACACTACTCAAGAATGTTCGTCGAACACAGACAAGCAAGGGGAAGCAAAAATTAAAACTCGAACACTTCCCTGCTGTTCTCTTTATATATTTCGACCATTAAGCAAAAGAAATAGTGAGCTTAATAGAAGAGAGAATGAATGAAACTTAAACAGAATTTTTGTATCTCTGTGTTCTTAAAGATTTCGCTCATGTCCTAGCAAAGCACCCACTGGTCTTAATTTCATATTTTAAATTAAAATTATTTTTAACAAACTACACTTACCTTGGTCTATATCAATTAAGCCATATTGACACTCTGAACATATCTAGCAGGTCATATCAATATGCTTAGTAATTAAATCGAATTTAACAAATTTCAATACTCTGTGCTAGGGACATCAGTAAACAATGGTCAAAAAAATAACACAAAGAAACAGAGAATCAAATATAAGTTAATAGGGTAATAGTTTGAAAATGAATGGATAAAGCTGCAGTTTTAAGTGGCTCAAGGCTTGAAGGTAAAAAGCTAATTAAATGTTTTAGCTTATAGTTGACTTCTGTCTATTTATTCTGCCATATTATTGGCAGAGTTTTGTGACGTGTGATCACAAAATGTTTATTTACGTTAAAGTTGCTTTGGTGATCCGCTCATTGATCCAGCTCTGCGTATTTCTTCAATAACAATAGAGAAAGCAGTGGAGTATAACTCATTGAAGACTTTTTAATACCCAATCGAATGATGCAATTAGTTTGTTAATTATCAAAACTATATGACACCACAAAAATGTTAGTTCCCTCCCTTGCCAAATCTATGTTATTTACAATTAGATAAAAGTTTATAAACAAGATGGGAGAGCAAAATGTACTGATTAAAACAAAATCTTGTTATCAGCTCATAGCTTTGCTTTAAGGGAGTACCGTTAGTTTTCGCTGAAATTCTCTCATTTCTGCCTAGTTGCAGTCCTATGAAAACTACATGACAATTTACTTTCTTAAGTTTTTTTTTTTTTTGATGGTAATGTAACAAGAACAAATCAAATTGTTAGTAACGAAAATATATACATTTCTTTTTGATTTGAAGATAATCAGGTAATCAATGATTTTGTTGACATTTGTCATTTGCCATTTGTTGTTGTTGTTTTTATGTTGCGTGCCATTGTTGTTGTTCTTATTGTAATTACGTTTGCCGCGACTTCGCTGTTTTCGTTTTCTCTCCACCCGAAATTAGGTTGTCGCTTCTTCGTTTCATAAAATTTCAAATCACTGCCGCCGCTAAAGAAGTTGTCACTTCAAAAAACTCCTGTAACTCCAGTTGATAGCGGCGACGATTGAAAGCTCATATACTAAAACAATAATGAAATCAAATCAATATCCCTACAATTTCAATGATTTACATATTATAGTACACTATCATTATAAAGTTTGTACAACAGTTCATTTCCTCGATCACTCCGTCGTATGAGTGCAAAAGCACTTGTAGTAGCAATTTCATTGGGCGAATAATTCTCAACGCCAACATAGCCAGAGTTAGTCGCTGTAATGAATAAGCCCGACTCTTCGTCTTAGTTCGACTCTCAGTTCGTCACGCTGACCACTGAGACACAAACAGCACTGAGAAATGCCAACAAAATCAGGATGAAATCATCACTAAGGAATTGGCTGGTAGTAAAAAGGATATCAAATCCGCACTAAGTTAATATAATCTAATATTCCGATGTCTATGTTGTCTATGATGTCCATGAGTTATTATAAATCAAACCAAATAATGAGGAACCTTAAAAAACCATACGAAGCCAAAGTTAATTTGCAATAAAAACATTTGCAGCAGTGCAACCACATGGATTGCAGTCAATTAAACTCAAAGCAGGAGTCATTATTAAGTGTTGTCGTAAAATAAAATATAATATAATATGTAACAGATTATTTATTTTCAACATTACTCTTAATACAAAAGTCCTTAATACAATAATTAAGTCATAAATTTTTATTTTTCTGCGAGCTCTTAGAGGACTCAAGTCTATTACGGTTGATGATTTCTAGAAAGCTTTGAAATAGATAAATGTTATTGAATGGTTTGCTTCACACAACTATCAGAGGGGTTACGTTACTAATACCTTTTTTGATTGTTTCATTTCAAAGGTTTTAAGGCCCTATCTATGAGGCGGAATGAGATGATTAAATTAACTGACGAAACAAATGGTTACAAATGATTTCTTTTGTAGTAAAAGAGATTAAATTACAAAAAACAAAAAAAATTAATAGGTGACGGTGGTCAATCGAGGCACATGCACGTAAGTTAGAATTTAGACCCTTGGTGCCCATTTTAGGAGAATGTTTATACGATGTTCTGTTGTTTACAAACAGTTATTTTATTCTCTAACTACTCCTTTCTCGAAAAAAAACACTTTTAAACAACTCTTTAACATTGCTGCCACACAACAAAGCATTAAAACAATGAACACAATTTGTTCAACCACAAACGGGCAAGAAATATAAATTTCATAACGCAATAAAAAAGCTTAAAACTAACAAAGAACAACAAAAGCAAATAAAAAATAAAATAAAATAAAAATAAAAAAATGCTTTGATAAAATGACTCATATAGCCAAATAAGCCATTGAGACGCAGGCAAACAAAAAGCCGGTCAAATGAGAATACAGGCGAGGGCCAACAAAAAAAGCGGCACATATGACAAATGTGCAACATGCAAAATGTGGCAAGAAACATGCAACAATGACAGGCCACAACAGCAAATTTCTGCCTTTTAAATGCCAGCTTCGACTTCTTTCTTGCGAGGGTCGCGTGTGACAATTGAGACAACGCCACCACAACGACGACCACGATGACGGTCGTTTAAGGCAACGCTAATTTGCATACAAAGCCAGCGAAATAGTGCATAGCAGCCGGCGAGTGTTGCAGGTTGCGGGGTGTGCAGCGTTTTGCACACCTGGTCACAGAACCAAGTCGATCGCAGGCATTTACGTGAGGCAACAAAAACGACAGAAATGCAAGTAAACATTTTATTTGTTGACCTTTTTGGCTTTCTCGGAGGGAGCTACTTTTATTTTTTTTTTGCGATTACTTTTTACCTAACTTTTATTGCGGATTTTTAGAGAGCCGTCCACATTTTAGTTACAGAAAAGGAAAAGTGCATTTTTTCAACTCAGCTCAATCGATGTGGCAACAAATGAAAGAAATGAAATAAAATAAAATTAAATCAAAAAATAAGAATTTTGAAATTGTTAAATTTTAAGAGAATTAACTAAATCAAGCAAAAATAATGTACTGTAAATAATAAAAAATGAAAGTATTTAGTCATTAAAGAAAACTAATTTGATAAGCCACAAAATAAAAATAAATAAATTACAATAAAGAAGAAAATCACTTTTAAAGCCGAATAAAATATAATAAAAAAAAGATAAAAAATTCTTCAGATATTCTAAGTAAAAGTTTAAATAAGAAAAATACCATAAAGATGCTCATCATAAGTGCGTGTTTTAAAAATTGTCCTAAAAACTAAATCAAAGAAGTAGGAAAAAGAAAGGTTAAAATCAGATAATGAAAACTGTTAAAGAGAAGTGTGTTAAATATTTATTTATTTCTTTTGTTAAGTCAGGTTTATGTATAATTTTTTTATAAGAAACAAAAAATAAATCAATTAATATAATAAATTCAAATATAAAGGAGAATGTAAGAATGTAAGACGTGGCTGGAGAGGAGAAAATGTTTAAAATAAAATGTTTGATTAACAAAGTTCTCCATACGCTTAACATGATTTTCAATTAAGTTTGTATTGCCAGGAAGCACATAAAAGCCAGTCATAACGGTGAATACGCTGCTCTTGTCAATTACAGCAGACCGCGGCCTTTTTGCGTTGCAAACTCTTTGCGCTCTGCCGGATATCCGGTTCGATGCGTTTTCTTTGCTGCTGTTTTTGCCAGTCGCAGCGAAGTAAGTAATTTGAATTTGAATCATCCGTTCATAATTTATAATGTTGCTGAAATGAATATATAAACAAATTTAAAAAAAATAAAGAAATAAATAAAAAAAAATAACCCCGCCCAACAGACACACAGCCAGACAAGGAAAATGTAGGAATGACAACTTCCGCTTTAGAATTCACTGCGTAAAAAACTAGAATCTGACTATAGTCAACCAGAGCGACTTTTGGAGTTGGAGCCTTAAATGAAGACTGAATTTGTTGCTGACAGTGGAGTGTGTGTAAGGAACTGCCTTTGATTGACTTGCAGTCTTTGCCATGAGCAGTCACTAAAGTCAAAAAGCAAAGCAAATTATCGCAGAACGAGCTTGTCTGCTTTCTGCTTTCAGACAACTGACTTCATGGCATCGTAAGAAAATAGCAGAGATACAGATTCGCAGATTCGCAGAGTTGTTGACTTGCCTTTCGAATGCATTCGCCTGGAATTTACTAAATTAAATCAGTTGCCAAAGCAAACTCGAACAAAGAGCAAAAACTGAAAACAACTGCGGAATTGAAGTCAATGCCGCTGGTTAGCGTCGAAGGTAGACAACTTGGCGAGCTAAGTAAGTTGCTGGCTTAAAGTCAAAGTAAATTTTGAATTTGTTCCAAGTGGAATTTTCTGTTAAGCTAATCACCGTGCCTAGAAACAAGGTACGCCTAAAATAGCTGCAGGTTAATTCAGCAAAGAAAAATGAGCTCCAATCCAAGCAGAAACACACCCACTAGGCATTTGTAAAAATAACTTCAGAAAGTGCTGTAAATCACAAAGCACGCAGTGAAAGTCTATGAAAATGGGAATGAACAACACAGAAGCCCAGTGAAAACTGCTCAATCGAGGCAGCTCAAATCGGCAGCCAAAATGGCATGCCCACATGAATAAAATAATTGAACAACATTTCCGATTGACCACGTAGTTTAAAAGCAACGAAGTATATTTCAGTATTGGGAGGGTTTTAAAGCGTAGAATTTTTAACCGCAGCCTATAACAATTAGTTTTTCCGCCCAAGCTGAAAATTGTGCGGTGATTTGAAGAAATAATCGCACAACATTGCACAATCATAAAGAGTTATGTGTTCATGTGTATAACAACTAAATACGCTGTTATGGTAGCGTCGACAATGCAGCCAATTCCATTCACATTGCTTGCCAATTGAGGCGGTAAATTTCCGTGTACATGGTCTGCTCTAATATTTCTGGTCCGTTTTTTGGTAGTATTTAATATTATTATAATAATATTATTATAATTATTTATTATTATTATTATTATTATTATTATTATTTACTTACTTACCTAGGAAATAAACCGCAGCATACAAGTGAAATGGAAAAAGTTGTTGCATACCTCGCGCTGCGTTTTTGTGTACAAATCGACAATATGCAAATTGAATTAAATGCAGCATAAATCGCTTATACGTGTATATATGTGTGTTGCGGTTGTATTTGTGCTTGTGCAATAATTGTATTCATTAACATTTTGTTGCTGTTTTTAAGCTGTTTCCATATAATTTAGTTATAAATGTAAGCAAGCGCGCAGAAACAGAGCAGCGCAGAGCAACAAAGAAAAATAAACAAAATCGTGACAACGAAAAAGTTGAAAATATTTTGAAATCTGCAGTGCAAACGAATTTCCCGTGTGTGCGTGTTTGTGTGTGTGTAATTTCGTTTGGTGCGATGCTGCTGGTTTTATCAAATTTACGCTTATTGCATTTTAATTAATTATAAACAGGTAATTATGGTAAACAGCTATACAAACACTCAACCTCACACATCGTAGCACAAAGACACACCGACTCGAGCACAGGTGCATACTCGAAATCACCCGCCATTATCAGTAGTTACGACATTATCATTAACGACATCATCGTCATTATTGTAATGATGGTCAACATTATTGCGTACATCGTTTTAAAGTATTTTATGTTACGCATTCAGTGTCAATATAAGCCGAAGTGTTTAACAAGCAGTCACAACCACATCCACTCAGTACAACGGACTCACGTAAGCCATAAATTAAAGAGAAATCATTTTAATGTGCACACATACACGGCGTATGCGTAATAATAAATTTGCAACATACCCACCCACACATACAAGCAAACATTCCCGCCATTTGAATTTTCACTTCAATTGGGAAGTTGCAGAAAAGAGTGCAAACGCATTTGGCTAGAAAAGCCTTCACCACAAATTGTCGACGCTTTGTCAAATAAATTTTGATAATGTTTTATGACTTCCGGTCAGGACCGCAACGACGAGTAAAAGCAAATGCACACAAACACATACAAGCACACAACTTATTATTGACAGAATTGTTTGTTAATTTCCTGCATTTCGAACAAAATGAGAAAGTTTTGAATGGTTTCTGATATTTGTGTCGGGCCACTTACACGCCCTTTCAAATTCACTCGCAAAACCGAAAATTCAGGAAATTCAAAAATTCAAAAATTCGAATTTCACAAAAAACCGATATGAAAAACATCACAAGTAATTACAAAGTTGACCAACGACGTTGCCGCTCACAAGTGTGGAGTACATAAAATGGCACAATGCGGTGTGAAGTGAGCACTCCAAACGAGTTGAGTTACAACAAATTGCAAAATGGCGCTCGGTTGTCTAAACTTACCGGCTCACAGCTATATCCCTGTGTCTGTTAAACTCTCACACTATCTGTCCAAGCCAGCCCTAGTCAAGCGATTCGTTTTTCGTCTAAACCAACCTATTTCACTCTGTCGCCTCGCCACGTTGTGTCATTGAAAGCAAATCCTCGCACAAGGGAACCAGACCCGCATCATTTGCCGCAATTTGCATGAGCTTCACATTATTTTGGCAGCATTTTAATTAAACGCCAAACAAACGAAATAAAAAAAAATATATGGAAACGCGCTGTCGAAAAAAAGCTTACCGCACAACAACGCAACGCCCAACAAAAGGATTCAGATTTTCAAAAATGCTGCACAGAAAACGGTGACTCTGAAGGTGGCTCGTTCGAGCGGGTTTGAGGTACGGGACTTTCATCATGCATGTTGATATTTGAGCTTTAGTTGTGCTTGTTTTAACGGGTCTTTGGCTATGCGATGCACCTGAAAATTTTTTGGTTTAAAAATTGATGGACAAAATGTGTTGCATATTTTAAGGTGGATTTTCACTAAATCACTTTTATTTGGAAGTTTAAATTGTGATGAATTGAAATATGCTAGAAGAACGTATTGCTAACATAGAAAATATTTAGCATATTCAAAGGCGAATTTTCATTGATTGATTTTTATTGAATTGAATCAATAGCATTCAAAAGCTGACATGGAACCTCCTTCGTAGGATGCTTGGTAGTTACAAAGGAAATATGATTCAAGTTTGCAAAAAATGTTGCATATTTTTAGGAGTGTTTTTATTTTAAATGGATTTATTTTCAACTACGCAAATTAGCTTACCCATCTGTTGCTCCACACCTCATCACCTACATAATTGCTTAATTTCACTAGGGACAATTAAAGATTTTATCTATATATATGAAAAATTTAATAAAAAAATGTTGCATATTTTTAGGCAACATTTAAAATTCTTCAAATTGTTTGCCCTTATAAATCTTCTTCGAAGTGCCGATAACGATCAACCCACTAGCCGCTCAACGATTTTTTGCTCTAACAGAAGTCGCCAAATTGCACTCTTCTAAGTTAAGCTATGGCTGAGCAGCGACACTTCATACATTTCAATTCATTTCTTTTATCAACATTAAATAAATTCTGAATTGTCTTTCTTCCACGCTCAGTGTATTTTTGCCAAAAAACTAGTAGAAGAACAAAATCCATCCAAACCGAAACCCGGCACACAAACGCCCAAAATTTGAAGCAACTTCAGCGTGGCATATGATCTTGTCCCGCTTTATGTAACTACCTCTTTCTCTCTCGGACAACTTTTTACTGCACTTTTTATTACGCATACGCTCCGTTGGCATTTGTGTGTACGACTATAATAACTTCCTTCAGCATAGTCGCTCGCATTGTCGTCATTCGACAGACACACTCGACTGGCTTTCTTTCTTTCTTTGAAATGCAGACTTACTTTTTTGGTGAACGGCTTTTAATTTCGCATACGGGTGAGGCACAAAGAGCGAGTGTAGTTTTTGCAGTAGCAATAGTGCTTTAAAAAAAACCAACCGTCTAAGCAATGCTGATGACTGTGACTGCGTTGGCTTGAGTTTTTGTGTGTGGCTGCTTGTTAGTGTGTGTGTGTGTTTGTACTTAAATAATAAATAGCGCAAATAAAATTTAATAGTTTTGCATTTAGCAATGAGAATTTCAATTACAGCTGCTTTGTCTACGTCTGCTTCTGTCTTGTTCCCTTGTCAAACGATAACGTTCTGTTTTGACGCTTGACTCCATTCTGAACTTTGCTCGTGAGCGCAGTTCAGTGGTTCAATTTTTGCTATAATCTAGGTTTGTGTGTTTGTTGTTTGCACTTTCCTACTGCCTTCTAACAGATCCATGATACATTTGCCCCTATGTTAGTGTTAGTGACTGTCTCTCTATCCCTTTTTCTCTCTCTCTCGGTGTGTGTGTGTGTTTGTGTGTGACTTGGTCTGCAGTTGTTTGTTCGTTCATTTGTTTCACGCTGTCGCTCGCGTTTGTTTGGCTGCACATAAATTTCAATTAACATAAATTTTATGTTCTCAAAAAGTTCACTCGCACGCCAAGCCCGAACGGACAGGACAGTCCACACATACGCAGTGAAACACATGGCCAACACTCAGCTAACACTTAACAAATTTTCAATTATGCTAGTCTACTTTTGCGGTCAGCAAAAGTTATTCCATGGGGCGCTTATGGCTATTTTTTCCTTTCAACCAAACCGGTGAAAAAGTTGTATTATTTGAACGGAAAAAAAAGTGAAAAGAATTTTCAGTGCTTGAAGATGAAGCTATTTTGAAATCAATATTTTATTTTTATAAATTTTTTTTTTTTTTTGGTTTTTTTTGGTTGTGTGTGCATTTGACAGTTGGCGTTGTTTTAGCACAGAAATAGCTGCTTTTAAGCTTCAGTAAATTATTTGCTTCAAAACTAAGCCTTATGTCAAATTTTTACTCGCTCGACTCAATCCACTTAACTTCAATTTAGCTCAGCTCAGCCTACTCACTCGACCATTTTAAGTGCTTATCGAAAGTCAGTACTTTTTATACCCACCAAGAAAAAATAAAATAAAAAAAACAGAATTGAGTTTTGCCAAATTGGCAAATGCGCTTTTGTTAAACGATAAAATGTCAAAACACAACCAAGAAATCTAACCCTAAAGCAATAAAACCAATTTGAAATTGTTATTTTAAACGCCGCCAGTGAGGAAGGAAGTGAAGCCAAAAAGGAAACAAAGCCGAAATGAAAGTAAGCAAAAACAAAAAACGGAGAAAGGCGATTGTAAAAAGGTAAGCAGTCAGCCAATAAAAAATCAAATAACATTTTGTCTAAAGCAAGTATAGGGGAAGGGGAATTGGCAAGCCTTGATAACAGAGCGCAGAAGAGCCCCAAATGGAATGAACAATTTTCCATGTCAAGATAAGCAGGGAACACATGACGCAGGTATTTATGTTGTAATGTATTAAAATGGCAAAATGTATATACAGACACACACACACACACACACACACACACGCATAAAAACGCTCTCAATCAAATGCGTTTTATGCCCGTGCGCGCATTTTTCTGATGAAATCAGCAAAAGAAAATTTCCAGTAAAAGGTGAGTTCTTCCTCTACTCGAACTCAAACTAGACAAGCCAGCACCCAATAACATTTGAAAGCCCATAAACATATAAACAATAAGGACACGCAAGCATACGCACGCATTAAGAAGATGAAGGCAATATCGAGATTGAAGTAAATTGACCGCACGAAATGTGCCAGCGTTGCCTGATAACGCTGACTTTGGATATTTTTACAAATTTTCGGCACATCCTTCCTGGTCATTGGTTGGTTTTAAAAGAATCCTTTCGATATAAACTGTCAACAAATTAGCTATGCATAAAAATCGACAGATTATCCTATGTTCTACTTGTGAGGATGTGAGTGTGTGAGCTTCTGAGGAGTAAAAAAGCAAAGAAGGCAAGCCGATTTTCATATTAAATTTATCACAAAGCAAGAAAATTTACGCTGCACAACCGAACTTGAAACCTTAGAACATCTCATAGCTTTAGTCGAAAGTAACCCGTCGATGCTTTTTGTCGTTCTTTTGAATGGCACATTCAGCAGAAGCAGCCTTCGATGGAATTTCAGCAAGACCGCTCTTCGTTTTCAACGGTGGCCATTCATCATAACATCTCTTCGTCATCGCCGATGGGAATTTCTCATGCCCACTCTTCGTTTCCAAAGGTGGACTTTCGTCATAACCACCCGTTGATCGCAACAGTGGCTTTCCGTTATAAGCACCACTATTTGCCCTCAACGGTGGCTCTTCATTATAATCACCTTTTTCGTACTCTCCAACATAGCCAACCCTCGCTTGTTTCATCGGCTGCTCATTCCCACCTTTTGCATGCCTCAACAAAGTCATGCACGGTTCCGGCTTTTTGGTCCTGTTCTCTTTGCTATGCTCCTGAGGTTTTTGCGGCACAAATGGTGTTTCCCTCAACATTTGAGACAACTTCATAGATCCATTGGTTTGGTTCTCACTGAGCAAATAGTACCGCTTGTATAATTTGCCCAGGAAACCATAGTTCACTGCCGAATCTAGTATACGCGCGACAATATCATACAACAGATTCCGCTCGATCCCTGATACTTTCGCCAAATAATCGCAGATCTCTTCACTTGTGCACGGCATGCCAAGTTCCTCAATCGTCTTGAATACAATCGCTGTGTTTCCCCGCTTATGCACTTCGCTGACCTTAGCCAATCGCAGGCGACCCGATTCGAATGCGGTGACGAAGCCATCCTCCATAGTCTCGCGTAGCGCCCTCATGACCGCGCCCTGTATCGTGCGACGTGGCAGGGCGGTGCGTGCGCAAATGAAACTGACAATACTTTTAGATGTCGTGGGCGTGCCCAATTTGAAAAATGCTTGAAGGATGAAGAATCCGTCGTTAATTGATTTAAATACCGAGTGCAAAGCAGAGTTCCTGCATGGAGATCCCAATTCAAAGCCCATGTTGTGAAAGTTAAAATTTTATAGACCAGAAATAAAAACGAAAGAACGATAAAAGAGGAAATAAATTTTAATTCTTTAAAAAACCTTGGAATTTTTAGACCAAATAAAATATGACAAAATTAGAAAGGCTTACTTCGTCAAATTCTATCAGTCAATATCAATCATCTGTGTATGTGGCTTGAACTTGAGAATATATACGATCCTGCAAAGCAAGTCTATCGTTCACGTTTTGTTTACTTTTGAACAGGGCAGTCGGCAATGTCAATAAAGAAAGGGCATATGTATGGTTGACATGCATAACTCTTTTGCCAATATATCTCTTTTATACGTGAATAAGACGCTTTGCCGTATACCCCAACGAAGACGTGCTTAAAGAAATTAACAGAAATCTTATGCTACACGAGAAATCGAAGTGATTCCGATTTTGCTTCATGCATTGTAAGTGGGACGCAGACATAAATATTTTACTAATCCTATGTGAACAATTGCTACTGATTTTCTTCAAAAATAGCCAAGGGATATCTAATTTACACATAATTTAGTACACCATTTTATAATGAATAGCGTCAATTCAAAAAACGGAGTTCCTTTTAAAATCTCACTCGTACTTCGTAAAATACAACACATAGAAATGCTTCGAAAGCCTAGCCTTGTACTTAGTACACTGCCGCGCCAGAGGTTGGAGTTCAAAACTCACTACAGGCAGTGCCAATAGCGTCAATCGACGCTAGGCGATTGCTGCTTGGCGACGTCAGATGGCACTCCCATTATCAACAACTTACAGCATAAAAACTGGTCAATATTCGGCCTAAGTTGAAAGGCAAGTTACTGCTGGTGTAACCTAACCTAATCTAACCAAGTAATGAAATGTACCAACATTATAGATTGCTTTACATTTCACTATAATTGACGCCTTCCCCCCACGTCTGTTTTAAGCTGGTCATACACGAGTGGATCACACGAGCATGTTCCTCGTGTATGGCCTGCTTCAGATCCACAGGCTTTAGCAGTGCGTATTCGATCTCGATTGCTCGTCTGTTTCCTGAATTCGGAATTATTTCTTTCTTTATCCTTTCTTGTGTGATTCAATTCCGGCTTGCCAAGCATTTCTTCTGATATACTGAAAATAATCGTACTGAAAACACACTTTTTTTGACTTCTTTAAGATAATTACACGGTTTTTGTGTTGCTTTTTGGGTGAAGAGACTAAGGTATAAAGTACTCGTATCTCCATTGAACTTGTTATCGAACACTCGTATAAGCTACATATAGAAGAGTCTATAATATATAACTTACTGAATATGTACTGCTCTTTGCTGTGTTAACCCTATGCCCAAGTAACACAGCAGTATCCATTATTCAAGAATTTGTATCCTCTCAAAATTGAATGGTTTAACTAATGTATACAATTAGCGTCAAATAATTGCAAGTGAGCTCACAAATTAGTACCGCAGTTTTTCACTTTATTTTCATTGCGTGCGCTGATGCAATGATCAGTCAAATAAGGCAAATATCATGCCAATGCTACGATTTTCATGGATCCTTTCATTTTCTAAGGTTCGTTTTGTATATATTTGTGTCCATCCGTCTGCAGCTAATTTAATTCGAAGACCTTTTTCCCCATTTTTTTATCGATCGATGCAGTTTTCAACCATAATTCCAGCCCTCATGACAAAGTTCACTGCTGCACTTCAACAGCAACAAGGCTTCACTCATAACTTGCCAGTGTATTCAGAGGTAATAGGGTAACATCATGAATACAAAAAATAATAATAATAACAATAATAATAATAATAATAAATAAAAAAAATAAAGTTAAAAAAAAGCCAGCTACATTTAATAAATAAAACCTTCTAACTGGAATCATGTGGGGACACTCGTACAACTCACTAAATACGCTCGAGTGACTCGCGTGGCTGATGTTGCTGCTGTCTGCTGCTTGCTGCTCCTTTCGATAAAAATGTTTCAATGTCGAAGGCAATCACATCAAGCTCAGTCAAGTGCACCAATGCAGACAGCAATAGCTAAACAAACACACACACACACACACATTGATACAGACGATGATAAGAATGTCCTGGAATGAATGCAAGCACCTCCACTCAGTACTAAACTAAATAACACCGCTCAACTAGTTGTTCAATTATTCGAAGCATGCGGCAGCAGCAGCAGCAGCAGCGTCAACGAATAACGATGGACATCAAGCACGTCTGATACTCAGCGCATTTGTAAAAACGAGTGCGCCGGGGGCAATGTAGTGCTGGTAAATGTCTGCCAATGAGTGATAGTCAGTGGGCACAACACCCACAATACGTTAGAGAGGTTGTGGAGATGACTTCAGCTCGAATGTCGTTCGCGTCGTTTCTATCTTTGGCGCTCATATCACGTGCGCTGGTCGTGCAATCATTGCTGGATTCCTGAAACTCCTATTGCATTACTCGTACATAGAAGACAAACGAAGAACGAAATAATCGCAATGCTTTGGCATAATGCGCGCTGCTTGTAATCCAAATAATTTACAACAATCATAATATTTATGCCAACAAAGTCGAACAATTGCGTGGCAGAGAAATCAAAAAAAAATACATTTTGTTTCTAATTTTATGACTCTCGCTACATATTTCCATCCCACCAACTTGTTTTTTGATAACATTTCATATGTGTGTACTCGTATAATAGGAGAGACACGCAGAGTCAAAAAGCTCGTTTGCTGAGGCTGTCGTAAAGAAAGCAACAACAAATGACAAAGTAAACGTGCCAGGACAATGCGTAGGACAGAACAAAATGGCGTGTCAGCGCATTCAACTTGGTTAACATTTTATTGCAAATCATGCTAGCCAGCTCGGCAATAGACGCGACAAACAGATAGACAGTTTGACGTACAGTCGGACAGACTGACTGACTGGGTGACCACAATCAGTGACACATTTGCTGATTGCAGCGCGACGATGACAGCAATGAAGACGTCGAGAGCACTTCGACTTGAGTGTTGAGTGCGCTGCTTGACAGCAATCGATTTTGCAGCGTTGTCAAAATGCTTGGCAAGCAATAATGACACTTTGACAGCTTCGCTATGAAGCTATCTTTTCCATCTTAATGTTCCCGTTTTTATGCGCAACGCGTTAAAGTGATGGCAGTTAAAGTTATGTGACCAATAATTTTGGTAAATTTATGAAACAATGGCGGCAATGAAGCAGAGCACTGCGAAAAAAACAATACAACGTTCACCAGAAGTCGTTGTGACCGAAACGAACTCAGACTTTGTACTAATAAGCTGTCATTGGATAAGCCGAAAAGTATGCTATACATTGTTGTCATAAAAATATAAAGCATACTGTTCGGTGCGTAGACTGCAAAAAGGAACCGTAAGTGCTCCCGTTCATTGCTCGATTTACGTTGGTCGTGGTCTAATAGCGACATCGCTGTTCACAACAAAGTTTTAATGGGCAAATTGGCGAAGTCAATTTGTGGCCCACGAATTCCTGTCAACAAAAACAGAACCAAAACGAAAAACCAGAATAATTAAACGAGACGACGGCGACGCTGGTGCTCGTGCTGGTGCTGGGCTGACTTTATTAGTTCACACATTTGATTTATGTGACATTTGGTAGCAACCGTACACTGACCAGGTGAAGAAGACTCCTACCCGAAGGTCATACACAATTTTGTTTTCTATTTCCCAAGTTTCACGCGCTCCAAGGACCAACAAAACATATTTGCGCTAATAAATTTGCGACTTAGCGCGCGACAATTCGTGTGTGTCTTTCGGTCCTTCGTTCTTTCTTCTTGGTTTGTGGCTTATCTCCTCTGACATTTTTTATTTATTTATTATTTTTTATTAATAAAACCTTATTATTATATTTTATTAATAAAACCTTATTACGACAAGCTCTAAACTAATCTTAGTTAGCAGCTGCAGCCACACCCTCACTGCCGCTGTTTCCTCCTGGACAACAAACAAAGGCGCCAAACCAGCGCCTCACTATGCCGCGCACGTATTAATTCCTGTTTCCTCTTCACTTTCTCCTTTCCACTACTTATTTTCTTTGCTCGCTCAGAGCTGCTTCTGCTCGCTATTAATATCCTTTTTCGATTAGGTGTCCGGCTCTGCTGCATTTCAATGATAATGTCACACTTGAAAAGCTTCTCTCTGTGGCACTGCACTACAGTGCGCCACAGTCATGCGCTTACAACCGGGCCCAGAGTCATACGTTCGTGCCGCTTGCAACTCGATACAATTTAGCGGCGCCTCTGCAGATATTTTTTAGCGCTCACAAGCTGCAATAGTAATTCAAATATCATTTCGATGCCCGTTTTTTCGTCTCCTTCACCATTTTGCAGTGGTGCGCTACAACGTATGCAATGATTTTTTCTTTCCTTTTTTTGTTCACATTTTGCTCGCACGCTTCCACTGTCCACCTTCCTATGCTCGTCGAATATGTGTGAACGTGAGTGTGTCCCCGGTTTTTTTAATGCATTTCCTGCTTCACTTGGTCTTCTTTATTTTTTTTTGTACTAGTGCCATTTTTTATTGTTGGCTTCCCGTTTCTTTTTATTTCTTTTTCTTTATGCGCCAGTTTCCCGTCACGTGCTTTCAACACATTTTCACGTATTTCGAATATTTTCTAAAAATTACCCAATTTTCTTTTTGTGATGTGCTTGAAATGTAGCATGCAAGTTTGCTTGAAATGCGTGACATCATGTCTGCAAGTAATACTTTAAACTGGAAATAAAATAAACTAATTAAATAAATGAAAAAATTAAAATTAAATAAAGAAATATGAAAATAATTAATATGAGGTGAAGTACACTTAGCAAAGAAAATTTAAGGATATTACGAAAAATATCATATGATATAGAATAATAAACAAATACAAGGAAAGTAGATATATATAGTGAGGTATCTGTCAGACTAAAAACAGCGTACGAGTATGAATTTAAGAAATTCACTTTCAGAGCTAAGAAATAATAATAACAATTATTATTATTATATTTTTTTTTTATTTAGTGCGAACCTTACACTCCAAAGCAGTTAGAGGGATTTAAGGAAATAAATAATACAAATAAAAAGCAAACACCAATGAATCTCTAGACTACCCAAGTGACATAAACCTAAATTATTATGTGGGTCGTTACTCAATAACCTGAATTACAAATTAAACAGCATCCAGTCAAAAAAGACGTAGTCGAACACCTGACCTATCTACGGATCCTATCCGTTACAAACATATTTAAAGGGCCCTGGACAAGGGCCTACATGCATGATCAATTAGTTGTGTACGTGTGCATGAAACTGCGTCATGCAAGCAGGTCAATCGTTTAATGTTAATTTCTCGTTATCTTTTGAATGGTGCAGACGATGTCAATGACGAAATATTGTCATCAACAGCGAAGTTGAAGATGTGAAGTTCAAAGCAGTTATAATAATATTGAAAAAATGTGAGTTTGTTAAAACCGGACATATTTGATTTTGAAACAAATATTTTTTTATTTTTTTTTTATTATTTTTTGCTTTGTTTTCTTCTTTACCATATACATTGAATTACGTTTAAAGTTATTTACAGAAAGTACTTAAAATGTATGAATTAATAAAATTAAGTTTTATGGCATTTTTACTTAATTTTTATTTTTATTTTGTCATATTTTTAGTGTTGTAGCATTAATGAGCTCTCTTTTAGTTGTAGTTTATTAATTTTCATATGCATACCATTAAATGTTTACGTTTATTTAATTCAATTAGTTCATAAATACACAGTAATTTACACTTACAAAGTATCAAATGTGCCTTTTGTAATATTTTTTATTATTTATTTATTTTTTTAATTTTTATAATGAATATGATTTTTAGCGCTTTTTTACTTTAGATTGAATTTGATTTTGCCTTTTTGCATTTTCGTTATTTTTTCAAGTAAAATTCATTTCACTCTCACTTTAGTACACAACAGAAATATTTTTTGCATTATTTCTTAGCCATTAAATATTTCATTTTTTAACTTTTAATTTTGTATTATATATTTTGTATATATATTTAATAATACATATTTTTCAGTGTGTCAAGTGGTTGCTAAGTGTCGTTCGTCTTATGTTTATGGGTGTCTTATAGTTTTATTTATGTACAAAAAAAAGAGTATGAAAATTTATAACAAAAGAAATGTACATATAAAAGTTCAAAAGATTTTTTGCTTTGCCTTAAACAAAAAAATTACATATATATAAAAATAAAAATAATACAAATAATAAAATCTAAATTAAAAAATTTACAAAAAATGTGCACCTCAAATTAGCGCTATTTACACAATTATATATTATTATTATTTTTTAGTTAATTTCTTTTTATTTTTTAAGTGCTTATTTAAGAAAAGTAATGCAAGCTGGTGCGGAAGAAGTATCGTTTCATAATTAACTATTATTTAATTACACTATTCCAGTGATGAGATAATGACTTATTTCCATTCATTCTACACTTTTTTCATTATTCACTAACTATATGTTTTCATCATTTCGTATTACATTTTACTTCTAATTTGATTCGTTCGATTTGACTTGGTTTCCATATTTTTATTTTTTTATTTTTTTTATATGTTTTTCTTATTACATTATGGCAAATGACTGCGGAATGTTTCTGTTTTAGTGTTACGTGTTTTTACAGAATTTTGTAAATGAAAAATTGACATTAAGAATTGAGAAACAAATCCATTATGGAAGAAGGTGCATATGTTTTTAAAGTAAATTAATTGAAAATATTCTCTTTTATTTACGATAGTTTCCTTCTGTGTTTGCCTACTTTTCCTGCATTTTGCTTGTAATAATGTACATACATAAATATTCAATTTATTTAAGAAAAAACTTTGGCAATTTATAAATTTACGATATGTTTTTGTTAGTTTTAAGACTTTGCAACAGTCAACATTAATTTCTAACTTCTTTTATTTTTTTTTTTTGCTTTATAAAATTTTGTTCTCTCTTTTTCACGTTAAAAGTTAAAAGCACTAAAATTAAAAATAAAAAAAAACCAAATAGAAGGACTTTTAATTTGAAAAATAAACTAGAAATAATATAAAAAAATTTAATATATGCAATAAATAAAAATAAATAAATAAAAAAAAAATCAAAACAAAATTCCATTCATTTAACATTTATAATAGTGTTGGACTTAAGTACTTTAACTTAATTCAATTTTTCTTTTTTTTTGTGTAGTTAAAAAAAATATTTATTAAATAGCAAAACTGTTTTGGAAAATACCAACTTTTTTTAATGTTTTTTAGTAACAAATATTTTTTTTTGTTTAATGAAATTCAACTTTTTTCTTTGTTTTTAAATTTCTCGTGTTTCGAACTCTATTTAAACCATTCATTTATGCTAACTAAACTATAACGTATAATTTTATTATTTGTATCCTCGCATTTCGTATCCTTCTTTTTAGTCTACACATTAGTTTGATAGCTTTTATCTCATGTATTTTATTAATTATTCTTTTAAGTATTTGTATTAATTTCTTTCTTCTTTGTTTTCTACGACGCACATTTGTTTTGCATGAGTTTTTTTATTTATTTCTTATTTCTCTTATGAATTTAGTAATTAAACAATTTTTGACAATAAAAATGCGCTTTTTGTTACTCTTTAAAATGTTTAAAAATAACAAATATATTTTGTTTTCCTTTTTTTTTTACTATATACAAGTTTATTTCAAACGCTTTTCTTTTGTTTGGTTTTCATTACAGGACATTGTTTTTCTACCCACAACATTTTTTAATTAAAAAATCAATTATGATTATTTTATTAGTTACCTTTTAGAATTTTTCAACTTTTTGTTGTTTTAATGTTTGATTTTAATAAGAAAAAATATAAATAAATTAAAGAAATTAAAAGGAAATTAAAGACGAAAATAAAATTTCCACTTCTTTGGAAGCTCAAATCATTTTTTTCTTTCTTTTTTTTACGATTTATTTTTATTTATTTATTTATTTTTTAAATTTGTTTTGCTGCTCTTCAAATCTGGTAGTGGGCATAACACGATTGTCTGCCACCTACGCTTAATGAAGCTACCGTGCAGCCAGCAAGACTTGCTGTTGTTGCTGTGCGATTTTTGGCTTTGAAGCAGGGGCAGCGACTCTAAAGTGTGCAGTGGAAGAACGTGCACAGGACGAAGCCATTTGACATTTGAAGGGCATTAAGCACTTTGACTTTGGCATTTGAATTTTGGTTTTGTCGTTGGAAGAAGTGGACGCTATTTTTGTTGTGGTTGTGTTTGTGGTAGATGGCCTTTGGCTATGACACTTTGGCTTTTTTATTTCATTCTTAACACTATTTTTAAACTGCTCACATACATCATTATCTTTATCATTATCATTATCATCATCCTCATCAACAAGTATTCTTTCTTCATTCTTCTTCTCTTCACACACATTTTCCTTGGCAAGCAATGCATCACATTTCTTTCTACGATGGCACGCCCTCTGGCGGCAACCACCGCTGCCACGGCCACTGACACCGGTTGTGCTGCCACCGCCACTGCAACTGCCGACAAGCGTGGCCGCTGTCGCCAGTGCGAGCAGCAGCAGCGCACTCGGCGCATGCGCAACAACGAGCGAATCCGTTTTGCTGGCTGCATTTGAAGGTTGGATGAAAAACGATAAGATTTTTGTCACAAATAATTCCCGATATGACATACCTTGGACGGGATCGGCGCGCGAGTTGCTGGCGTAGACGGTTTCGCGTGATTCGAGTACGGGTGCCTTTTGTGGGCGATCGCCCTCGACGGACTCCTCGTTGCTGCGCCAGTAGAAGGTCGAAAGCGAGGCGACGCACTGCAAGTGGAGAAATAAAGAATATAGAATTAGTCAATCTGTAATTGGCAGTTGTTGTTGTAGTCACCTTCAATTTCATGTCACCGTTACGGAAGTGATGCTGTTCTACGCGAAATTGCAGGCCCAACACCGAAGTCTCGAGACCCTCGCGACCGGAGACAATCGCATCGTATTTGCGCACCTGATGCGGATCGGCCGGCTCGCCATTCACGAACCACGACAGTTGCACCGCGGGCTTTGAGCGACCCGCAGTACAGTTGATGCGCACCCAGTCACCGATTTGGTAGCGTGGACGTCCGCCGGAGATCTTTGGTGGACCTTGGTCTGGTAGCGCTGCAAGCAGAAACAAAGAGGAAATTAATGCCAGTGATCGAATCGGACTTAAAGCAAATGGAATTAAAGAAGAAGAAGAAAAAACAGGGCAAGCCGTCGGGGTTAGTTTACATAACTGTTTTATATAAGGTGACTTTGGCGTGTTGGTTTATTCAAGTTTTCAAATTTTCCAGCAAACTGTCACTGAAGGCGACACGTATTGACAAGTTAGGAGCACTAAATTGCGCTCACAGCCATCAACTGCCAATGGTCTGATTTGGTGTGGGAGTAACAGAGTGCACGGCGAGGAGCGAAATACCACGAGTAAGCGGCTCGGGGACATCGACAGACTTCAAGCTGTGCTAAATTAAATTTACCGTTAGTTACAGCCAAGCAACGAGCAAACCAAAAGACCAACGACAACAGCAACAGCAACGTGACGACGGAAATTTCATACCACCGCCAGTCGCAACATCGACACAACGCGCAACACGATAAAATGGAAAAGACAGACAGACAGACAGACAGAATAAAATACAAAAAAAATAAATAAATAAAATAAATAAATAAATAAATTACAACTGAAACTCGGAAATCGGAACTTTGCGGTTGACGCCGAATGGCGGTAGTGCGGAAAAAGGCGTTTGCAGCGTTGATTGTTGTATTCCACTGCGCGAAATCCGTTTAGCGACGTTGGCAACAGATTTTTCCCGTCGCCGCATTGTGAGCTGTGAAGTTATAGGAGTAAAGCCGGCCCGCGCGCGACCACAAAAGAGCCCAAAGCGACTCTACCCAATTTGTATTGGGACCGCAGCTGCGCGTATGTGCAGTAATCGCCTGCATCCTTGCAGCAACGGAGCGCCATTTGTGTCCAAGAGCACTGAAAACGACTGAATGAACTGAAAATGTTTGCCTGCGTCTGTCAGTCAATTCGACACGCCCCACTGTTCGTGACAGCAACGTGATTCACTCTTCTTTGATCGTCGCTGTCAAAGTCTTCGTTAGCCTTTCGCTGCTTGAATTTCTCTTAGCAAGTCTGGCCTTGGAGAGATGCGAACTCAAAGAAAGTTTATAATTTCCACGTGACACATGCGATGTGTGCACACAAGCACACACACACATACGCTCACACACACAAAACGCTGCAATTGACGTGAAATTTTAACCATTGAAACAATTCATTCGCTCTCGTTTCTCGACAAAATTGTTGGCCCGCATCGATTCGAGCGAAGGAAATTGAATCTTCGACAGCTGAAATTGATTTAGAAGTAAAGCGGAAGAAATGCAGACAACACAGGCGAATATGAAGCCCACACTCAGCTGAAAGATTGCATGGGTTCGCTGTGCTGCTGGTACTCAGCTGGTACATGACGACCAGCAGCTCACATCGCTATGGAAGTTCTACCATTAATGCTATTAAGAGACAAAAAGACTGATTTCGGCAAAGGCAGATTTTACATCTGAAGCGACTCTATGAAGTCCTATGCGTTACACAACAAGCGAGTGTGTGCTTTAATATGGGACACAAATGAATGAGTAACACAAGGCATGACAAGGCGAATTATGTACTTAACAACCAATTGTAGGCTATCGGAGACATACTCAATAGACTATAAAGGATCTGAAAAGGGCAACAAATAAAAGGGTCCTATAATGCGTGACAATTACTCACCAGCACCAAAATCATTAGAGCTTTAGGCGCTTGCACCTGTAAATACATGGAGACGTCGTGTTCTAATCCTATAGTGGGTACATGGAGGTCAATTGAATTAGGGACGCCTCACCGGAACTACTGAGATGGTTAATACTAGAAACCCCTTCAGCGGATCACACAGCGTTTGTTTGCCAGTGTTCAGAATGAAGTCTTAGAACCTAGAGCTCCAAAAATTGGTAACCATATGATTTGTAGTTTTTTTCTTTTCTTACCGCCGCTTGCAGCTGACGATTTCAGAGCATGGAAATAGATAAAATATTTGAATTTAAAACGTCTGAGTTCAATGGATATTAAAGCAGAGTTGGATTCCACGCTTGGAGCGTCTGTTCCTTCGTTTTCAACCAGCAAATATTGGGTGGCCGTAGCAGCTGCGAAGATGAGCAACGTAGCGGTCGGTCATGAGAGGTGCCTACGCCCGCTCAAAAATTATGCTGGATAACCGCCGAATAAAATTGACGCAGTTATCAGAGATTACAAGTGTTGTCGCGAACTGGATAGAAAGTCCCCAACACAATGGTTATGCTCAGATGTTTGCTACAAGAGTCGTCACAATATGGAAGAATTGGACGATCATAAGCAAACAAGCACAGATTCAAGTTATTTGAGCTAGACACCAGAAATGTTTCAAGAAAGGAGGAGACTTGTGAAGGGGTCTGAAAGGGGAAAAGAGGCTGCTTCTGATTTTGGAAAATTTTCTATGGTTGCACTTCAATTCAATTACGATTTTCATATTTGTGTAATTTCCAAAATCTTTTTCATTTATTTTTCCTCGCTTTCGTAGAGCATTCGCAAGTCATCGAAGTGCGTATCTGCGAAAAAGTACCTTGGCTATGCTTTGTTTTGTTAAATTGAATTGTGGCAACTCGCAGAAAACTTTGCCTGAAGCAAAGAAAACTTGAGTAGGAAGCATTGCCCGAAATGAGCAGAAAAACAAAATAAGCACAATGATAAGGAAAATGAGTAAGGGATGGAGAGGGAGTTGGGGAGTTGGGGAGTTGGCAGTAGAGCAGAGTCAGCATGAATCCTGAGTGGCATTTAATGAAAGAAAGGACAATTTTAGCTTACAAACAAAACGCAAGAAAAACAATTTGCCAAACACAAAGATAAAAAATAAATAAATATAAAAGCTATAAAAAGCACAGCTCCGTCAGCGTTTTAATATTGGGACAGAGTTCTTTTATTTCTCAACTCCATCGCCGTGCAGGCCGTGGCTAGCCTCTGATGCTGCCTCAGGTCGTGGCGCTACAAAACTTCTAATTAAAGTTGCAAACTTTGTGTGTGTCTTTTGCTCATTATTTCTTGCTCTCCCTTCTTCTATATAGTTTTGCGCTTCTTTCAACATTTGGTTTTTACTAGTATACTTACAGACAACAACCATATCGCCGTGCTCGGTGACCGTTTGAAAGGATGGCGCCTCACCGGAAACTTCGCAACGGAAGCGACCAGCCGACTGCAGATTGACATTGCGCAGTGTGACAATCGCATCGCTCGAGTTGTGCAACTAGAATTAAATGAAAGAAAATCCATTATTATTGAAGGCATTTTGCATAAAATAACAAACTGAAAAAAAGAAGAAGAGAAATCCTCTAAAAAATCCATCAAAGTTTGTTGTTTGCGCGCTACTTATTTTTTCCCAGGCACCTTTGGCCCCGCAAAACAACACTTTTTAAAGCGCGCACCGGACGCGGCAGGCATTGTGTGCCGCGTTGAGCATAAGTGCCGTTTGTTATCTTTTATTGCGCATTTTTTCTGTTGCCTCCCCAATCGACTAAGCTCAACATCCTTTTGCCAGTCTTGTCTTGTGGTGTCATGTCAGTGGGACTGTTGTTGTTTTAACCTAATTTATTGTTGCCACAAAAGATAAACCAGCTTACAAACAACAACGAAAACATCAACTATTTCAAACTGCAATAAAACAAAAAATTGCAGTCAGCAAAGGAAGCGGCGGAAGAAGAAGGGGAAAAAATGCTTGTACTGCAATACCTAAAAAGGGCAACGCGTCTAAAAAGTAAACCAAAGTTTGGCGATTTTATCGCTCGAGCAGCTGCACACCCTGTCACCCGCCCAACAAGCAAGCAACTTACAAGCAACAAAGCGAGCGGGCACTGCTTCCGAATCGATTATGCTAAAACGATATCCGCGCACGCCCCCATTGACTTGTTGTTGTTGCTATGGAATGTTATGCTAAACATGACTAGAAGGGCTTCCGGAGTGGTTCGTTGGCTAGTTTAGCTGGAATCTTTTATCGACGGCAGCGGCGGCAAATGAGGCAACATCAAAGTTGAAAGCGAAGTCGACAGCGAGAAATAAAAGCAATACATTAAGAGGAGCAAGTGTTGAATAAGTGAAGTGAAGTGAAGTGAAGTGAAGTTGCGCGTGAAGTTTGGCTTCAAAATTTAACTTGCAATACAAACCCAGTTGACTGCGCGCCTCTTAACTCGCAACTCAACCCTACTCAACCCCACTTGCCTTGCCATGACTCGCCTCATATGCAAGCATGTTCTACTCGTAGTCGTCAAATAAAGAGGTCGGCGTTCGGTGATCGCTCCCCCTGTACCACAGTTGTTCGCTTACATTATAGACACGTACGAGAAACAAATCAAAAAAAATAAATAAATAAAAAAGGAAAAGAAAACGCAACTCGGAAAAATTTATTGCACTCCGGAAGTTGCGTGTGTAGACTCTGAAGAAGCGTTGCACACACCAGTCGGTCTGCTGGTTGGTGTATTGAGACTTTAAAGGTAGTCAGCGCCAATGTTCAGTGCTCACGTGCTTATCGTAAGTGTGTATATTCTATGCCCCCTTAAACCCTTTAGAGTCGGTCGCCTCTGCCTTCGCCATACACAACCTACAACAACTACGAGTATGTAAGCCTTGCCAATGTGTCTGAAAACTTAGCGCCGCTGCTGCTGTGCTACGTGCAAAATTGTAGCTACTAAAAATAACACAACTGCTCCCTCGATTATTTTTTACTCTTTTCTGAAAGTTTACCTCTAACACCACCAGCTCACCCAATAAATAAATAAATAAGTTTCACACGCTGCTAAGCGAATCTCTGCTCCGCGCGTTCTGCACACCAATTGTTCATTGTATTTCATTTCCTTATCTAAGTACTTACATCGACAGATACACCTGGCAGCAAAAACGTCTGTGCTGGTGGCATATCACGCGGCACATAGCGATAGAACTCATTGCCGTCCTTGTACCACTTCACCGAGTAGAGCGCTTCACCGTCCAAATCGTAGAGGCATTCGAGCTGAGCGGTCGACCCTTTAATCACGTAATTCGGTATGCGTACCTCGACCAGCCGCAGACTTTGAGTGAAATCTGAATGAATAAAAAAGAGGAAGGGGAAAGAAGAAAAATTAGTTAAAGCTTACAACTTTGCAAGGACATTGATCGATGACATAATTATGACAACCAGAAGAAGAAGAACCACAAAATTGTTGGAAATAAAAGTGGCAGCGACTACACCACAGAAAAGAGGAGCGTGTGTGACTGACTGACTGAATGAGTGAGTGAGTGAGTTAGTGATTGCTGGTCAGTTCCAGTGGCAGCTGCAGTCGGAAAAATCATATAGAATGTATTTAATAATAAAAAAGGAAATAATAATATTAAACAACTTAATTAATAATAAACAAGCACAGCCTTAAAAGAGCTGTTCATCTTCATATTAATTCGCTGAATGGTCAGTCAAAGCGCTATTTCCCGCTCTCTCCCTCTCTCACAGTCCCTAACCCACTCTTTCACATTTGCAATAGTTGCGACGACACACACAGCTGCAATATTATAAATTCGATGAATGTCAACATTTTGTGGCAGCAACGTTTCTCTCAATTTGCGTAAAGCAGGCAAAAGGACGAATACATTCATTAAAAGCACACGCATCGCATTTCCACGCACTTTCGCCAAAAGCATAATATTCAAGTCAAGTGTAGTCAGTCAATCAATCAATCATTCAGCTAGTCAGTTAAACCAGCCTCTGCTTACGCCCTTCATCGGTGTATCAATCCAGCCAACCGAACCAAGCCAAGTGAAGTCAGCTGTGAGTAGTGCCTCTCAACTCTTCCTCTTAAGCATTCTTCGAGAAGAACACATTTTATGGCTGCTTGTTTATTGTCAATATTGACAACGATACAAATACAACTACACAAATAGACACACACACACATATAGACAGAAGTATAATACATATACTGGTACACACAACATTCGACATGATGCCTTTAGCTTTAGCAAGGATAAACACATACGCCCACAGGCGGCACACGTGACAGGTGTACGTGACGCAGACGCTCGAGAGCGGGCAGCTTGGGGCTGGCAATGTGCAAAATTGTTGCTGAAATTGTTTCGAAAATTTATTTCTCTCCACTTACAAAATTTACTTTGTTTTATGTCAGTTGAAGTGGACGCTTGGGCAAACGACCGCCCAAAAAGGTGAATTAAACTACATTTAAATAGTTCACCACCATACGCCACGTTGGCAAAAGCTAACTAGGCAAGTGGATGTGGGGTTCGAAGGAAGTCACAGTTTCACAGTAGTTTTAAGCTACTATGCACGAAATTTACTTGAAGTGCTTGAATGCTCGTTAGAAGAGTTAATTTGAAATGCTTATTGCTTCGCAAAAAGTTGCATTTTCTGTCAAAGACTGTCAAGCACACCATGGCCTGTAGTGTTAACTTCCACCTTAACTTAGGTGGCTAGAAATTCAAACAGCGGTGCTATCTCGATAACCCTAAGCATTCTTTGATTCAAATATCACGAAGCTAAAGCAAAGATTAGTCCTGATATTTAGAGGACTACTGCTGTAGTACGGTGTGCAATCGTCATCACTCATTGGAGAGAGTTACGATCAATTTGAAGACCATAAGGTTGACGCCATGAGCATGTACCTATGGAAAGGGAAGTAATGTCCCTAGATGCTTCAAGTTCTACGTAATGCAAATTGACGTTAAGTCAAGGCACTGCTTGAGGTTGCCTAGTTGTTCAAGAATATTATCGATTCCTGGTTAAGTAAATGTATGTGCAATCAATTATTAATTTATTGATTCCCCGTTAGTCTTGTGATTAAATCAATTTTTCTAAGGCGTGACTGCTGTTGGTCGCAAAAGAAGTTTTTCGGTCATTGGTTGAATCACGATGAGTGAAGGGTTGTGGGTTGATTGGCCCTAACAGATGCTAAAATTAATTTTTCCACTGAGTCTCTTACCAATCGTTATCAACTTACTTCAACAAAAAACTCAGCTTACTTCCAAAGATCATTGCTGTTCGCTTAGAAAGGAGTTCAATTTCTACGAACAGAATAAAAATTTTAGTTCGCCTGTCAGAGGTGTTTGACGGAGATTTGCCGTTGTCGTAAGACACCCGTGAAGAACAACACACGCTGTGTTGAAAACACATTTGCATACATATTTTGATATTTTATAACAAAATCTGAGAACAAGTGTACAACATAAATTGCATGTGCTAAAAATTGGGCGCTTGCATTTATCGCATGCGATACAAAATGTGCACATGCATGTTGCAGTGGAGTGAGCAGCACTTGAGAATGATTTGCAAGTTGCAACACGCTGGAAAAGCATAATTTATATTCATAAATGAAACTTTCTTGCTTAAATATAATTATCAAGGAGGCGACACACACAGCAGCCAGCAACAGTGGCAACAATAGTGGCAGCAACAAGAGCAAACGTAAGCTCTGCAGGCGATTACACAAACACGCAGGGACGCACATACATTCAAGTAGCATACAGACACATAGATACGCGCAGGCACACACATGCGCTGATATCCTTGCTCGGGAACTAGAAGTTGACATAATTTATAAATTAAACAGGATATATTTTTCGCTCGCCTTGGGCGATGACATGTCAGAAGCCACAACAGACACACACAGCAGCTGCAGCTGCAGCACCAACAACGGCAACAACATCACAATAATAACAACAACAACAACGGAAAATAGTGTTGTTGTATTTTATGAAATACATTTTTAAGCCAAGTTTAGTGCGACAATTTGGCAGGGAGGCAGGCTGGTTAGTGAAACTTGGCAACTTTGGCAGAACGGCGAGCATTGAAGACATTAATGACGCCGAGCGTGTGGCGTCGTCGGCTGCGGCTGCGGCTGCGGCTGTGGCGGCGGCGTGAACTTTGCCCGCAAGAATGTGTGCCATTTTAGTGGTGCGTGACAAGTTAGAGCGTGAGAGAGAGAGAGAGAGAGAGAGAGAGAAAAGAGGAAAGGCGACACACAACGCTTCCAGCATTTTTCAAAGGAGCAAGCGACGCCGCCTGCAAACTTTTTCTTTTGTCGCTTTTGCCTTTTCTAGTTTCTGATAAAAACTTTGGTGCAAGTAAAAAGTAAACTTTCACTTTCGCCGCCTGCTGCTACAACACACACACACACTCAGCCAAAGGAACTCATTAATTCTGCTCGCCAAACGGCAGGCGGCGGCGACATTGTGAGCGGAAGCAAAAAATATAATATAATGAAAATAGTGGCAAAAAGAAGAAAGTTTGAAAAACTTTTGCCTTGTAATTTGAGTAACTTTGTCTTACATAGACAAACACACACCCACACACATATACACAAATGTACTTAAGCACAACAACATACGATAAAATGTCAACGCTCAAAAGGAATTGATATGCTCGCACCTCGACCTCGACCAAGCGGAAAATCAATTTCTTGTGGCTGTTACTCTCCGCTATATCACTTTGCTGTGGTTTGGTGCGGGGTATAGAGGAGCTGTTGTCATACGCAAGAAGAAATTATCGCACAAGGACTTCCAACTGGGTTAAGTGATTAAATTTGCAGGCAGTAAGTGCTGTAAATTATACTGAGTAAGACGCATCAGCTGGTGCCTTCTTCTCATCATCTTCTTCACCCTCATCATCATTATCATTATAGTCTTAATAATCAACCAAAAGAAAAAACCTTCTCAGCAAAACTTTTCATGCAGCCTTACTTTATTAGGCTTATTACCGAAATCAGCTATTTCCGTCGTTTGATTGAGTAAAAGCACCACAAAAGGATAACAATTCTCATACTTTCGTCTGTGTGTCCTTTTCATAACCTTTCTCGTGTCGTCCAATTTTCCTTAGCCAAATATACCATGTCTAATATGCACACGAACGTGCCCAACACAGTCAGCAAACAAAGGACACTCATCTATTTATGTATTCAAGCTGCTGACAACTGTTGCGCTTTTCTTGGCACAAGCAACTGCTTGGTCCTGCTCTGGCCTGGCCTGCCAGTATCCTTTGGCTAACGCTGCATGTTTTCGTATGCATGTTGTCTGCTTGGCGCCGAAATGAAAGCAAAGCCGACCAGCGCAGACAAAGCCTTCCAGCCAGGCATATTCGATTCGATCGTATGCGCCAGGACATCTCTACACGTACGCTAGAACATGTTGGCTGTCTGGTCAAGCGGCCACACGTTCACAATGCAATAAAGCTTTCAATTTTTGCCGAGGCACGTTCTCAGATCACCTTTGCTGACACTCATTCTGCTAGTTTCTTTGCCAATGAACACCAGCTCCTGTGCTCATATCCGGTGTGTGTGTTTGTGTGTGTGTGTGTGTGTGTGTGTGTGTGTGTGTGCTTATTTGGACACACAACACCGTCGCATGCCATGTAAGAAGCTATTTGCTCATGTAAATGCAAATGAATGAGGGAATCCGATCCAAAACCTCCAATCACATTGCACTTGCGTCGCTGCCTTTGTTGGTCTTGTTAGCCGTGCTGCTGCTGCTGCCGCGTGCACTCCTGATGTGTGCCCCAGGCAGCGCAATATTTGTGTTTGCCTGCTTGCTTGCTTGCTCAACATCATCATCATCACCGACATCGTCATCATCATCACCATTATTTGCCATTAATGGAGCTGTAAAAGTTCGTAAGATTTTCCTTCTTCTTGTACTCGTTACTACTCGTTCTTGGTTGTCCTGATTATTGTTGTTGTTGCCATTAACGCTGCGCAGCGCGCTCAGTGCCTGCATCCTATTTGAGCAAATGCACTTTACTACTTTAATATGAGCACCAATAAAATTCCATATTGGCTGCCAATTGCTTAGTGCAAACAAACATTTAACAGATTGGCAAACAAGGCCGCGAACAAGGCTCCGAGATTCTCTCAGGCATTCATACGACTCCTCACTCTAATCCAAAAAAAAAAAAGAAAAGAAAAGAAAAATCATTTCACGGATTAATGCACAAAAACGAAGAACAAAGTTGAAAATCCACAGCAACAAACAAAAGCATTTATTGGCCTTTCTTCGTCCTTTTTTGACTTGTTACTGTTGAGAGCACATGGAAATAAAATACAATTTTTTATTGCCATATTTAAACGAAAACCAAGAAATGAGCCAAAGAAAGCACCGGGGCAGATAAATTGACTTCAGCTACGTTTGAGCAGTGAGCGGTGGCAATGGCGTTGGGCTGTGAACACCGAAAGAAAAATTAAAGAAAAAAAATGCGAGAAAATGAAAAAAATTCGCGGCCGAATTCGAGAGCCAGCCCGCCCCTCTTCAGGCAACAGCCTGCATAAGAGACTTTTAATGCGCGTTGGGGCGCAGTCACTTCGGGCCCTTGCGATTCCCAGGAGTAACATCAAAAGGCGCTACGCGCCACAGTGGACAACAAGACAAAGCCATAGTGCAGAAAGCTGTGCGTGAAAAAGAGGAAAAAAGCTAGGGGCGCATAGGTCATAGGGCAAAGGTCAAACTATTGGCAATATTTACTGCTTCTTGTTTCACGTTGCTGTTGTTGCTGTTTTTGTTTTTTTCGCGTTACTCTGTCGGTTCCTAGTTGGATTTAGGCAGCTGCACCAAATTTCTAGGAATTTCTTTCAATAGAAGCAGCATTTTATTTTGCGTTTAACCATGATTTACTTCGCTATTTGGATTTTGGGTAATCTATGTGTGTGCATGTGTATATGTGTTCTCACTGGTCTTGCAGCTTTGAATAGCGAAAGCAAAAATCCACTGCTTCTGCGGTTGCTACTACAAAACCACCAAAGTGGATGCGGATGCGCCGCAAACGCAATTTTATTCATTAAGAGCAGCCGTCAGCTCAAACGTGCCGCTCATTAAATTTCTGCTTTGTATAGCATTGCGTGGGTAGTTCGATTTGGCCGAAACACGCATAAAGTGAAAATGAGTGTTTTATTTCTCTCGAACGTATTTCGCAATATACTGCAAATTTCTGCTATATTCCAAAATTATAAATAAATTATTTTATAAAAATTATTAAAAATCACGTGTCACGAGGATCGAACGAGTTAATCTCCAAACCCAAACCCAAGCCCAACCAATTTAAATTACATTTTGGGAATGTGTATGATTGGCTCTCGAATCTATAATCGGTTAGTTTTGGACAAAAAAGGAGATACTATTTTCGAGATGTGGAAATATGTGACAATTTATTTTTCAATACGGCGAGAATTAGGAAAATCTCACACGAACAAATTTACTTTCTGAGGCAGAAAAATGTTTGCTACGCATCCATTAGTACAATATATACAAATAACTACAAATCAAGAAGAAGCAGCGCAAATAAACAAACAAATACAAATACCAAAAACTGTTCAACGCAACTCAAAAAGTTATCAGTTGCCGTTGACATCTTCACTCGACACACAAAGTGAGGAAAGCCTCTTCACTCAAAGGCTTTCCTCAGACTTACGTATTCCCTACATGACTTCATAATGATTCAGATCTCTAACTCAATTTGACCTCTTGACCTCTTCCTCAATAAAATAATAGGCATTTAAATTTATTCATTAAGCGAGCACGAGTTCTTACTCTAACTCATACCACTGTGCACTTTTTACGCTTTTATCTCGGTTGACCTTATCTCTCGCATTTCTGATGAATTCCCTTTTGTGCTTTGTTCTTCAAATACATAATTGAACTGGTACTTCGTATTAAGAGTAAAATGTCTACTCCTAAGCAAATTGTATAACTTCACTGCTGCAGTAAGCGATGTAATAAAATAAGGTGAATTGTGACACGCGACTTTTCTCTTTTCTTTGTGAGCAGCATAGGTGATGTAAAACAACATCTCTAAACAACTCTCCTTCCTACCTATCAGCCTCACAGCAGCCTTAAACCAGCTTCATTCACAAGCCACTCACCCACAACCGCGAGAATATATTAGTGTTTGTGCGTGTGTGTGTGTGTGAATGCGAGCATTGAATGTACGTATTTATGTAGTTTGGCTTCAGTAATTTGCGCTTTATTGAGACGTTGTTTATTTACCAAGCAATTTGTATTCATTGTGAGCCGTGCTCGAACTCAAGGCAGTCCATTTGCCATTAAATCCTTACACCAAACGCTAAAGAGCAAAGTAATTCGTTGGTCGACCAACTTTTAGCACAATAAACCACCATTGTACAGGCACACAGCAAGCTAAGCCACGCCTACATCGCCCCCACCAAATATAAATGTGGCACAGCACACGCGTACACACACGGACATCGCGTGGGGTTATAGTTTCCGCAACACATTTCATTGTTTGTCGAATTGATTTTTATGGGCGCGAAGTTCTTTATCCGCCGCAGAACGCAGGTTAGGACGCATTTGATTTGACTGCCTGCCTTGCCGCCGAGGCCGTGGACAACCGCATCCAATGACCACCAAATGAAAAAAAGTTTCACTCATGTCCGGCATTCGCTCTTTTTCACGTTTCTCTCGCCTTTCCTTTTCCACTTTCACTTTATTTCCTTTTTTTGCGTATTTAAGCACAAAATAATTATTTTCCTTTCAGAATGTGGAACGGTTAGGGTGGGGCAGGCTTTATTTGTCTATGCCATGGCTTTCCATTCATTTTGCTTATGCACGTGTGTGTTTATGTGAGCACCTAATTTATTTGCAATTAGTAACATTTGCAAGGTCAGAATATCAATCAGCAACATTGAAGGGGATAAGCGAAATCCGTCCGGCTGGCAGTTTCGCTTCATTAGGCGTCATTTTAGTTGATTGCTTTAATTAACAATTTTGGCATGCGTAGAATTTATGCGGCAATTAGTGGGAGACGCCAAAGGGACTACCAACACCGACCGAAATAAAAACTAATTTAACAATCCTTGTAGAAATACCAATGATGCATAAAATAATTGCTGCAGGGAGCTCTGAGAACGGCCCTTAACAGCTTGAGGTAGCAGAATAAACTAACCGAAAAACAGCGAAAATAATTGACAAAAAATTTGCAGTAAAAACCCAACAAAAAAACACAAACATCCATACACACAAAGAGACACACGCAGACACAAAGAAGTGCTCTGGGAAAAAAGATGCAAACATATTGCATACTTTTGTGCATGCAAGCTTAAAATTAAAAGTGCTTACGTTGCGAATGAGCGAATGTGAATGAGAAGGAGAAGATAGAGCTGCATAGTAGCGGTGAACGTACAACGGCAGAGGAGTACTTGCAACGCCACAACAACGAAAAATTTCATGCGACTCAGCAAAATTGAGTCGTCCTCTTCGTGCTAAGCAAATTGAGTTACATGCAGCATACTTTTTGGTGATATTATAAATTTTTGGTTGGTTTTTATTCACTCTTTTGCATGTATGTGTCTGTGTGTGTTTATGTGACACTCGTAATTTGTGCATATTAATGTGGCGGCGGTTTGGGACTCGCATTCTAGAAAATTGAGTGCCCACATGTCACATGACACATGCAAGTGTTGAAGAGGTATACATTTAGGCGGATGAGGTTGCGCTTCTCAATTTTGCCAGAACGATAACCTTGTTTATCTATTATGCAGAACATGATATTTACTCTTCATTACTTCTGTGTGAACATACTGATTTTGGAAACTGCCAGATTGAGCAAGGAGACTGCAACTTGGCAAGGAACTCAGTATGCTGTAGCATTGCAAAGGTTACAACTTATTTGCTCTACACTCTTCACTTAACTCAGCATTTAGTCTTGCCAAGTAAATAATCTTCATTTTGGGTTTTACACTTTTTCTTTTCCAACATTTCACTACTCCTTCGTGTCCTTGCTTCCGTCTAACTACTTGTACAGCACGAATAATTTAGTGTTTCGTAAAATAAATGCCACAGTTAAAATTTTGCCGATCTTTGTTATGCCACTACTTTATACACCAAGGAAATTGTTTAATTTTTCATTTAGTCCCAGCGCCGCAATGTACACTCCACTTTTTTCTTTGCTCTTTTACTCTACTTCCATCTGCTACTACTGCTTTGCTATATTTTATTGCCTTCCACTGTTGCTTCGCCAACATCCTCTAACCTTTGCATTGCACTGCATACGCTCGGGCGCAATCACTCTAATTGCACTCCATTCGCTTGACTTTTTAAAATTTGTTTCGAAATTCAACAAATTTATTTCCTCGTAGAGCGCAATCAATAAAAACCCACTCTCAAGGCTTACATCCTCTCCAATAATTCAGCAACAGTTTGCCGCAATTGTGTGCCACTCCCTACTCCTACTGAGGTCGGTCTCTATCTTTTATGCCACACCACCACACGACCGGGATATATTTCAACAGATAAATTAAAAACAATTAATAATCAATAATGACGACACACAGCGCAGTAATGCAAGAAGAAAGCAACGGACTACCGCCGAAGACGAAGCGGAAGTAGGGCAAAAACCAAAGCGAAAATCGAAAACTGCTATGCTCAGCACTTCAGACTATCGAATTGCTGCCCTCAAGTAATTTCTGTAAGTCGCACTGAGCATTGTCGCAATGGTGCGAAAGGCAAGCATTGTCGTGGTGATGGTGGGGAACAGGTCATAACGCCACAATCATCAGCACTGGTGTACTCGTGCGAGCGTCTTGTCGCATGCTTATTAAGGCTTAGATCCGATTTACGGCTGTGCCAAACTTTGGCCTAAGACAAGAATCTGACAAATGCCAACAGACATAGACCATGAGGCGCGGGCATAGTATGCAGTAGGAAGTGGTAGCGTCTGTGGGTTGAATGCCTCTTGTGAATAATGCCTGTTCGAAGAGGCATGAAATTGTTTGCTTATTGAAAAATGATTGTGCACGAAGACTGGCCAGATTCAGCGCTGGGCAATGCATATAAAGTATCTCTGACGTCATCTCGTCTATGAACGCGATGCGAATTAAGGCGTATAAGGCAGAGGAGGCATAACTAAAGATGGTAATGCCGAAGTCGTATTAACTTCAAACGCGTTCGTGGAGAGTGAAGACAACCGCCTAAGCGAGTAGCAGCAGCAGAAGCACCAGCAAAAGATGCGATTAAGCGATAACCCAATGAACTTTTAGCCACTGCTTTTGTATGCTTGAGCTGCTCAGCTCCTCTGCCCTTTGCACGGAGCACTCAGAGCGCTCAGCACCATTACAAAACTAAGCTGGCAAATGGTGCGTTGCCTGTTTCAATGACTCTGCGCTCAAATTGCTTGCCTTTGTGTTGCTGCTTCCAAACCGTTTCAGCTCTTGCTGCAAAGCTCGCAGCTCGTAGGCTTTTCATCGGTTCAACTTAATATTTCTTGGTTTCGGTATTTGAGGTTTTACGGTCTTTGGGTGCTGGCTGGTTTTGTTGTTGTTGTTTGTTGTGTGTTGTTGTTGTGTGTTTTACAAATGCTTTTAGCATATCATTGATAGCAATCTGTGAACAGAACAACACTTTTGGGCATTTTTATTTATTTCTGCTGCTGGTTGTATGCTCCCTCCTCCAAATCGATTCATGCCACTTGGTTTTTGGTTTCAATTTTGATTTTCCCTCTGCGTTTTCCACTTTTCCTTTTCTATTTTTATTTGTGCGCAATTCTTCATTATTTGCATTGAGATTGAAATTCCGTTGAGTTGTGTTGTGTTCAGTTTGGGGCTTCCCCTCCTAACTCATACACTTTCGCTCACACTCTTTTTTATGCTCAACTCGTTGGCAATAAAATTTCAGCGATTTTCCTAAAATTTCGGTGGCCTCAGTTTTTGCTTTATTTTTTTGGCTCTCAATTTCTTCTTTTTTTTTTAAGCAAATTTACTTTGAAGTGCTTTCTATTGAGTGTTTGTGTGTGGGCGGCGGCGTTTCTATTTTGAGTGCCGACTATTTTTTTCACGCTGATTGAGTACTTTTATTGAGCACTGTTGAACAACACTAGGCGAGAAACGAAAAATATTATTTTTTCGGCCACTCGTGTTTTTGCATTTTGAGCGCGTTGAAAACTACTTTCTTCTCGAGTGTTTGAGAATCATTTGTTGTTGTTGTTGTTATTGTTTTTTCGATAAACACTTTTACGGCTTAACTTAGTCGGCCATTTTCGGCTTAAGAGGCTTCACTTGCGCATTAGTCAAATCAATTTGCCACCCTTAAAGAAACAAAAACAAAAAATTTCATATAAAAATGTCAAATTTGCTCCCAAAAACCAACATAAGAAAAACTCTCACCATCGCCAAGACTAATCAACATGAAAAGGAAAGCTAAGCTTCTTCAGTAGGTCTATAGTTACCGGAGCTCTGTAAATGACCTAAAGGTGACGCATATTGGTAACAAAAGCCCCAGAAGACTCTGTCGTTTTACTTTGCTGACTGACTAATTGCATGAAATAAATACAGATGCCAGACAAGAAAGGAAAGTAGTCCCAATCAAGTGGAAACGACGCTTTCAACTTTGACATGGCCATTGTCTGCCTTTCCTTAGCATTCACACGCTCTAAATTTTTGCTTTGTCATCCACGTCGCCTGCCAATGTAACCTTTTACCTATGCTCATTTAGCCTCACTCCTCCGTCCATTCATGCGTGACCGTTCGATAGTGCACTGCCCCCATAGTGAAATTATACCCCAAGGAACGCTATCACACACCCAGTCAGGTTAAGGCGAACTTAGAAATGTCCGTGCAACACAAAGAAGTCGTTTGAGTCGCTTTCACTTTGTCTCTGTCTGTCTTGCCGCGCCTCAATTACGGCAACGGAAATTTTTACATTCGTCTTCTTCGCGTGCTTTGGCTTTGGCTTTGTTAGACAATTCTCTGCCGTGCTGTCATTCATTTCTCTTTTTTTTTGTACCACTCCACAATTACACCCGTCGTCCACTTCCACTTTCTCTGTGCTTTATTCAATTGCAAGTTTCACTTACTTCGTTAGTCACTTTGTCTTTTTCCGGGCGTTTCCTTTTTAACTTCTCGGTTTACCTGCGCTTGATATTTTTATATTTCATTCAATTTTCTTCGTCCTTTTGTTTTTACATTTTTTTTTTGTATTTTTTTTGTTGTTGTTATTTTTATTTAATTAATTTGTTTTGTGTGAGTGACGAGTTTTGTGTCTTTTGTGGTTTTGTTGGCTTTGTTGGCTTCGAGACGAATGCTTCCTTCCTTTCTTCCTTCAATGCTTTGGTCTTTGTTTGCTGCAGGTCATTTGTTTTTCATTTTCATGCTTCTTATTTTATTTTCTTTCTTTTCCTTCCACACTCTTATCACAGCTTAAATTTGCGTTCGCTTTGAACTTTTTGATTCCTTGCACACTTAGGGAAAGGCCCCCCACGTTGGCCTTTTTAAGAAAACAGCAAAACCCACGACTTTAGCTAAGCGTCAAGAAAGTTGTTTTGCGTATGTCATAAATAGAAAATTTGAATGGTTGTCATCACCTATTCGTGAAATGGATATCACTCAATATAAACTTCCATTGCCGGTCCTGGTTGACAGCCAACAATTTCTAATTGAAGTGTCTTCTATTCTGAACCGCGTTTCTACACCAGCTGCTGCTTGTTTTTTGTTATTTTCAATTGTCCTACTATCGATTACTCATGCCTCTTGGTTTCACCGCTGCTTCTTGACAGAAAGTAATTGCCGAACATTAAATTTATATTGCTCGATATGGCGCTATATAAAAATGATAATAACTTTAACAATAGAACCGAAAAAAGTAATGAATCAATATATAATGATATTTGATAGCATAAATTTGTCATAAATAATGAATAACAAATTGTCATTAATTCCGTCTGCAAAGTTTGTTTTTTGCCGTTGGCCTGGCTCCATTTTTTTTTACTTCGTGTAATTTTTTAGAGCGGAACTTGTTAATTTTAATAACATAAATTCTATGCGTTTGACAGCAACAGCAATTTTCGAAATGAGCTTTACAATATTATTTAATTAAAATGTTCAATAATGTTTGTGATTTTGTTATTGAGTCAGTGGGGGCTCTTAACATTCTAGAAGGATTCCCGTACTCTACTGAATACCCTAGTACAAGTCACTGGCAGAATAACAAAAGCTTGAGTGGTGAATGGAAGGCAAAGACTGAGGATAAGACGTCCATTTGTAATAATTAAAGTGCTATGGTCGTAAACGTCTGACATACCTTACAATGGAAAACAACAAACAAATCAAAAATATATATGTTTAACAAAATTCTAACCAAGACGTCTCTTCAAAGCTTTCCTTTAAGATGCAGAATGCTGAGACAACAAAGGCAAGACACGTTCACTAAAGACCATCAATGTATGGAAGATTTTAGTACTGATTAGTTTGGAGAGCAAATTATTGACGTTATAATAAATATGAAGCAGTCTGGGCTTAGAGAACTCCCTACTCCTATACCGAAAAAATACCCTACTCGAGACCGAATGGAGAGACCAAAAACGGCAAAGCATATGACAACTCAATAATGTTGCCACTCAAAACAGACTATCTTAATATCATATAGTTTACCCTAACAAGGTAAATACCAGTCCTCAGAACTAAATGCCGGAACTAGATCCAGACACTAGAGCAATTGGAAGCGATAGGTTGAGTACAGTATTTTAGATGTTGCAATATAGTCAAAGAAACGGCAGACAATTATCTCAGCTATTTCAGATAATTATGGTATAAATTCAAAAACATTTAAAATAAAGTGAAAGGAAATTTTAAAAAATAAAACTCACGCTTATGTATGAGCAAGAGAGAACGTACGCACACCCACATGTGTGCACTTAAATTTTTTATGCAACATCAATGGCACAAGTCACTGAAAACAAAAACAGAGTACAGCTAAACTACAAAATCAAGAATAATAATTGACGCTGTCTCAAAAAATCAAAGCATTTATTACTAATTTGAGTTACCATAAGCCATTCGTATCATTTGTGGAAATTTAACAAAATATAAAATAATTTTTTAGCTTGGTAGCAATATTTTTTCTCCATTAAGCTCACTCCTCTCTTTATTCTTGCATACAAGAACTGATGAGATTTCATTTCTACCGCGTGTGAACTGCACACATATTTTTATTTTATTTTTATATATGTGAAATCCGATATTAACAACATAAAACCATCTCCATTACCACTGATTCGCCTAATGCCTCAGAGAAAAAGAGCTGAAAAGAGCTGCTTAAATTGAGTATGCGTGATGGCCACAGTTTATGTGGCTTTATCAGAACAAATTCAACAAAATGTGCGGTGCTATTTAAGAGGCTTTTACATAAAAATGAGAACAACAAGAACATTTCAACATTTGCCATTTGACTGCCAATTAAAAGCTTCAGTGGAAAAGAGCACCGCGAAAACCTCAACCCGAATAAATCACAAGGAAAATAGCAACAACAAAAAAAAAAACAACTAAAAAGGCACATAAAAATAAACATGAGTGGGGTAAAAAACAAGTCACACAACAACAACACGAACATCTAAAGTGACTAAATTACAACGACAAAAAATGTCATATACGCCTCGCCTCGCCTCGCCAACCGCTCGCATTTAATGGCTTTTATGCTGGTGGGTGCTGTACGTTAAAAATTACGTTTTCTGACAAGCATTAAAAGGGAAGGGAAGGAAGTGGTTAAATGAGAGGGGCGCTTAGCGAAAAGTGTGGGCCAAGAGGAATACGCAAAGGTGTGGCAAAGTTAAGGTTGGCAGTTGTGGTTACACAAACAAACAAACACATGTTTATGTGGCTACAAACCATTGCAAATGCAAATAACAAGTGCGACCGGTGACGCTGACGACGACGACGACGCTGACGACGACGACGATTTTCAAGCCAAGCAAACAGCAAACAAATAAAATGCTGCCTACTTCTGTGCGTCCGCTTGAGTACGATTCTTGTGCTGTTGTTTTTTCAGGCACTTCCGCTCGACTGTTGCGCTTGCGAAAGTCACAAAAGTGTTCTGAAATTATGACTATGTGTGCGTGTGTGTTTGTGTGTGCTGCCATATAATGTTTACATCCTTGTTTGTTTGTTTATTTGCTTGCTCTTTCACTCCTGTGTGTAGGTGAGTACGCCGGCATATTTGCTTTGCGTAATAACAACACAACCGACACATACACATGAAATGAGACGCGGCGGCATCGTTGGATAAAAATATGTTTGCATACAAATATAATTTGCAATTTTTTTTGTTTTTCACGCCCACTTCCGCCACACCCCTATCCGGTACATTGTATGTAAATTGCTGTGTGAAATTGCTGCGAAATTCCCAAATGTGTGTGTGTGAGTGTGTGTAGCAGTCTTTATGTCGGTTAGGAGGATGTGTTCATTCATTTGTCTGCGCTTTGTTATTATTACATTTTCCTCGACATTTTCCTTTGTGCATTCGGTGCTGTTGGTGCTGCCATTTTTGCAAGCGCTGCCATCATCCGCTTTAGAGTCGTCTTTATTTCACCAAGCTTCATTTCTCCTTATTTTTAGTATTACATTTTATTGTTTCTTCTTTTTTTTCTTTTGCCCTACTTGGCTCTGTTCACTTTCGTTCTTCGATGCTTGTTGATGATGTGCCAAGCGCGTTGACACAAAATAAATATGAAAATATCACCGGGACCAAAGCCAAGCGAACTAAATATGTTGTTAGCACTTTCTCGTCTCTTCCTTTCCTTTTTTCGTATCTCCACGACTTAAGCGACTTTCATCCCCTCCTTTTCACTGCTAGGGATACGATGCTACTATACGCGTATTTACTCGAAGCACTTCTTCACGTAGTCAGTCAACGTGCTCTTATTCCCCACCAAGTGTTGAGAAAAGCATTGTCGGTGCGCGTGTTGCGCACAAAGGGTTAAGCACTTTAAGCCGGCTCAGTTCCTGTTCGTGTTGTTACAGCAACAGCAACTGTCGCATAGAGTTGACACTCTATTCAAGCTTTTCTTCTTTCTTTCTTTTGTTCTTCTTGGGAGTTCATTGTGGCACTTGCTATTGTTGCTTAAACATAAAAGTGTTTGCAATACTAATGTGTAATGGAAATGTTAAAATTCACGTTTCTAGTGCTGCCAATGATTAAGTCAAGGAGTAAGGAATAATAGGCTTAGTTGTCTAGGTGCTACAAGTAAGGACAAGCAAGCAGATACGCCTAAGAAGGTTACAATAAGTGCCTTATAAACGGAGGTAGTTTGCTCCTATTCTCCAGCCAACAGTGGAGTCAACCACGAATTAATATTGCAGCAGGCAAATAGAACAATTGTAGTCAAAAAAAATAAAATAAAAAAGTCCAACCACCCAAGGCATATATCACAATAATATTTCCCAAAAAGTAGACCTTCTCTTAATAGTGAGCACTTGACAGTGAACACTCTTAATAATGAAAACTCTCAACTATTGGCAGATGAAGGCGCTAATAGTGAATGATCCCAGTAGGGGATACTCTTAATAGTGGAAGCCGATAATGGACCCTATCTGCATGCATAGTTGACCCTTTCTCTCAATGGACAGTTTTATCGGCTTTTAGAAATATCTTTAATTTAAAACTACCTCTCCTTCGAAAATATTAGATCAAATCAAAGGTTTTTTACGACACGACGGATTTTATTTATTTCAGCGAATATTAATGACCACATAATTTCGCAGTCAACTATGGATAGATTTCACTGTATCGAAATTCAGAAAGTGATTGACTTATTAAAATTTTTTACAAAGCGGCGGTTCAAGACGAATATATGCGACTATCATAATTTATTTATCCTATTTCTTAAACATAATTAAAGTAGTCCTATGAAAGGGTTCATTAATGCTATGAAGTGTATGTGCCCTTATCTTAAGCATGATGCTACGAACTGCTTTACGCATATATATTGCATTATATATACAATATATAATACTAATGTAAAATTACACTGCCACACTGCTGTATATTATGTGTGTTGATTAGATTTAAAACAATACAAAAAATAGGAGTCACTAATGACATTTTTCGAGGCTAGCAAAATCATACATTCATGAGAAAAAATATGTAAATTATATATAACCGATGGCAATCGACACACACACTCACAAGCATACATATATGAATGAGATTGCCGTGCCCGCCTGCAGTGTTATTCATTCGCAGAACTTGAAGCGTTTTGCTTTCACGCATACTCAGACAACAAAACTCGTTGTGAGCGGCATTTTTTGTCATTCCTATAAGGCAGCAATTCCTTTCAACACTCGAGGTGCGTTAACAGTACTTTCAACAAAGAACAACAGCAACACCAACAAAAATAATAGCAACATCAACGACAAAAGCAAAGTCGCAGCACGGCAATAAGACTCGCAGATATTTTCAAAAAAAAAAAAGAATTAAAAAAAAAATGGGAAAAATGTCGAAGACCCTGAAGGAAGAAGCTGCTGATACCCGGTGACAAAGCGCGCAAAGCAAGAAGCGCGTAAAACAATAACAACAGCAAGTAACAAGACTAACAATAGCAAAAGCTACATGGCTAAACAAGGCAGAGTGTGAGAAAGTGTGTTTAAGACGTCACACCCACGCACCCACGCGGCCACTCTTTCCTTGCTCAACTTAGCTCTACGCAAAGGCGAAACTCATTTATAACAATTGCCAAGTGTCAGCGGCGCTGGACCTTTTGCAACGCAGCGTCGCATTCGTATTCGAATACGGCTTCAGGTTCACTTGCCTTCCACTCCAGTTTCACCAATTCACGAGCGTCAAAGAAGTTGTGCAAGTGCGCTGATTACACCTTTCATAAATGGCGTTGAAAGTTTATACCGCCACACCACAACAGCCCAACCACGCCGTGTCACACCATGCCATATTTTATACTTTTAAAGTGGCTCTTTGCCTGCAGGCAGGACGTTCGATGGAGTGTGTGTGTATGTGTAGAGCTATGAATGTCTGACTGACGTGTTAAAATTGCATAATACTCGTAGAGAAGGGACTGCCTCTTTGACTCTTCTTCTACTGCCAGTTTGATGCTGTTGCTTAAAGGAGGAGTACGCTAGTATGCTGGGTATCGGGTTGAACTAAAACAACAACAACGACGACAACGAGATAATCTTGCTGCCGAAATATGAAGCCGAAATGAAGCAACTTTTACATGAGGCAAAACATCGCCTCCGTCCGTCTGTGAAACTTGACAAAACTCGAGTTTTTATGGGTTTGAAACGTTAACCTTTTTATTCGTTTCCCCTGCTCTTTGTTTCAGAATTCTTAGCAGGCAGTCAGGTATATCACATAACGAGACTCCGCTCATCTACAAAAACGCTTTGCCTGCGGCAGGAAGCTCTCTCGCTTAATGTGACCATTTTTCCGTCTTTTTATGTGTGCCTATTTATTGTATTTCAGCTTTTGGAGGCAGACAACGCACGCAGATGAAAGGTGCGTAACACAGGCTAAAATATAGGCCTTGTCAAATTTGGCATTGCATGCTTTAAGGCGTTGTCGGTAGATCCTTGTGAGTTCCTCAATTTAAAGCGCATTTTTTGTTTCTTCTAAAACCTTTTTTGCTGCATGCTTTCAGGCTAATCAATTAACCGCGTACCAGCAACAACAACAATAACAATGGTTGAATATTATTGCACAATTCTTCAGGCGCAGCAGCAGTGGTAGCAGCAAAAATGAATTAAGCAGCAACAATAAAAAGGAAATTGCTTTGCATAACTGCGCACACGAAATGCAGACCTAAGCCATTGAAGAAAGAAGGAAACGAGGAAAAAATAATAATTTCTGCTAATAAATTTTATAGAAATTTTTTGCTCACTATCCTCTTTTTTATGAGCCCAACAATGCAAAGAAAACGATACGCTCACTCTGGTTTTAATTCGGCTCAGAAAGATAAACGGACTCAGGACCCTTTAAGCGGCATGTGTAGAGTACAATGCATAAGAGTATATAAAGCATAATATGCGCGGTCCAACGGGCTTGACTTCAATACACAGACAGACAGACGAGCGCAGCATGCGTGCAACAGAGAAGGGCCATTTAAAAAGCTCAGCGGGTGCTTTGGCTACGATCCGAAAGGCAACAAAAGCAAACGCTGAAGGTCAGTGAGGCAAAGAACGAGATAGCAAGAGGGAGCCACTAACGACTTCATGATATGCATTGCAAGCCATATATCACAATGAAAAGCGGGTGTTGTAATTACGTTAATGTTTTTGCATTTTTGTTTGAAGCACAAAAAGAAAAGCTAAAATAAAAAAATAAAAATTGACTCAAGAGTGAAAAATTGGGCGAAGTGTGCAAACACGCGCTCACAAAAAATATTAACTGCGCACAAAAAATTATAATTTAAAGAACAAAAACAACAACGAGCCAAAGCACATAAAATAGTTAAATACTCTACAACTCAGACCCCGTACCGCACGTGCGGGGTCCTACGTTTCATTTCATAAATTCTCAGCGCATTTTTAATTACAATTTGAGTTCATTTTATTTCAGTAACTCCGCACGCCACCGAACACCCTACCAACCAAGCCGTAGCCGTGTACGCAGCGAAAACAGCCACTGAAAGACGCCCATGGGCATTGACTTCAACGTCGCTGTCGTCGTCGTCATGGCATCTCACTACTAGTTCGGCTGGAGTATGGTTCGTGCTACGGCTGTCTCTAGTACTAGTTATTATGCGAGGATTGCAACACACAGGAGGCACACCAACTCATTCACTACTCTGCTCGCTTACTGCTCATTCATTCATACATTAATGCAAATAAGCGTACGTACTCGTAAGCTCGCTGCGCGTCATTACCAATAGCCGTGTAAAGGACTCTCGTCTTCCTGCCCGCTAACTGCATGTAATTAGCGCAGCTCGCAGCGTCGCTTGCCACTTTCGACGCTATTATAGGCACATCTGCACTGCTCTCCCTGCTCAACTCGGTTTGTGTATTGCCGCTGAGGCACACAGCCTGCCACGCCCACCATTTATTACTGTGTCGCCGGCATTTTTCTTCTTCTCTTACCTCTGCTGCTTTCTTCGCCCACTATCCCTTGCACACCTCTACAAGTTGCTCATTTAATGTCATTTTGCTCACTCCTTATTTGACGCTCAAGTCGTCGGTCTCTGCCTCAAATTAGTATTTTAATGTATGCTAAACGCGCCATTATCATGGCATGTCCTTTGATTATAATTCACTACTACAACTGTTCGCGGCAGCTCGCTGTGCCATTATTCCACAGATTCAGCAACCACCAACTGCTTCCTCCTATTTCTTTATCCTCCTCTAGAGCAACGCCTTGGGTTGGGCGTCTTCATTCAAATTATAGACATTTGTACGGCCATAAAGTGTTATTGTGTTCAAGTGCGTGCGCTCAGATGCCGCCATTGTGCGTAATGCTAGACACCCGAACTCCCTCACAAATGGCGGTATGGCATACCAACGCCTCGTCTCATATTCTCATATCCCGACGATGACATTCAAGTTCTGTTCATTCTTGCTTTGTGCTCATTTCCATTCGAGCTTTTGATCTCGTTGACTGGCAAATTAATGTGTCTAGTCATCATTACAAATAACTTTCAATTAGTGCCTCTCTTTGCCATATTTTGCAACACATTGTTTGCTACTTCAAGGAGCCCACTTAAGCTTGCAGCAACATGCCCAGAACGTAGCATGAGGACAGGGGCTGAGAATCGACATTCATGAGTGTGCACGATATGCCTTTCTTGTTCGAACCTAAACTTCACACATGCTTACTTCTTCGTGGGTCACGCCACGTGATCTACTCGGGTACTTATTTAGATATATTGATATGCGACTAGTCGAAGGTGTCTCACTTGATGGTAGCTAGTAATCATTCTAAAATACAATCCATTTTTAAGAACTTGTTTTATTTGCCACTAAGCTCCTCGAAAGTTTGGTGGAAGTGCAATTGGCTGCGGTGTCAGAGTTCGGGATTCGAACTCCTCTAGATGCAGGATCAAGGTTATGTTGTTCCCCGTCGACTCCTCCAATACCAAGGACTGGATCTCATCTTATAGGCAGAAGATCAAATGCGTAATATCATAGCATCTATGTATAATAATATTCTTTGGAAGCATACTATATACACACCTTAATTCTTAGGTACAGGTTTGAAACCCATACGAATGCTACTGAAATATTTTACAAGACAGGAATGATATTCCAGGATATTTAACTGGAATTATCAAGTATCTATGACATATAGTTTCTTCTATAACGCTTATTGACTCCCTTACAAGCACATACTCCGCATTTTAGAGCTCAGTCTCAGATAAGCCGAAAATTATCAGAAGTTTGTCGTATCTACCAGAGAGTAAAGTGAACACTACAAATCACTTCAGATTGAAGTAACAATGCACATTTTCCTGCATACCATCATAATCAAAATATATACCTTGGAGAGCAGACACCGGACAGATAAAATGAAACTTTAAACGGAACTCGAAACTCACACGTGCAACGCACTAACGAAGCGACACTTCAGTGGCAACTGGCAGAATGTCAAACTACAGAAGTTAAGAGTTGGAAATTTGCAATAGAAGTGAGCAAATAAAAACAACAAGAAATATGTATAGAATATACATATATAAAAAAAATATAGTTGATGAAAATATTTCTAGGGGATAGCATCACAACATCATGTACCCCTCGTCGGGTTGTGGATTGTCTTAGCGTCGCATATAAATGCATTGCAGCAAACGGCGCGTAAAAGAAGAAAGAAGCTGGCGTCGCAAGACTTAAAGATCGTTATGACAGATAACTGAGGAGTTCGTAGAGGATGAAATGAGGAATTTTGTACTTGAATAATGTTAAATGAAATAAATGAAATATTTATGGCAGATGCAACAAACGAACGAATGAACGAACGAGTGAACACACAAAGCAGGCAAGCCACTCAAAGGACAAATAGGGTGGCAGAGCCAGAGGAACAAACGAGCGACTGCTTAAAATAACATTGGCTCGCTTCAATTGGCTGCAAGTAAAAGTAGAAGTAGAAGAAGAAGCTCCAAATGCGTTACCAGGACAACGTTTGTGGGCGGCTGCTGCTGCTGCTGCTGTTGGTAAAGCTAAAGAGCGCTCAGCACAACAGTTGAAAAATATGTGCTATTTTCGCATTACTTTATGGTCACAAAAAAAAAATAATAAAAAGCAAATCGAAGAAGAGGAAAATGTTGGAAAAACAGACAACAAAAGAAAAAGCGATTTCAGGCAGGCGAACTCAGCTAAAGAATATGAACGCACGCCTCAGATGGATGACTAACAGAGTAAGCAGGCTATGGATCAGCTTCAATAACAGTAACAACAGCTGTCAGTCACTCATGCTAACGACGATGCGCTTGGTTGATGTACAGGATAATGTAGATTGTGATGATAATGATGATGACCACAAGATGTTGCTTTTGGCAAATATCCGTCAATATTTGAAATACGCGCATGCCTCATGCCCCATTGCATCTGTCTGTCAGATAAGTTTGAAGTTGAACGCGTGGCTTGTACGTCAAGTGCAGCGTGACGCACGCCTCGCACATAAATCGCTACGGCGGTGGCTGCTCAACAAATGATGAGACAAGAGAAGAAGTATTGATGAAAAAGTGCCTACAAATAAAGCACAGGGGCAGACAAAGCGAGTGACTGACTGACAGCAAGATTGTCTGAGACAGACTGAGAGTGCAGATAGGAGATAATCGCAATTTTGTGGCACATCATTTTGATGGAAAGCAGCGGAAAAATTCATTAACGAAATTTATTTCAATTGCAGAATGAGTGGTTTTTTTTTTTTCTTACTTCTCCTTTCTTAGTAAAATAAGCTCTCTTGAAAGAAAGATGCGCAAATCAATTTTAATTTATTTATCTGTTTTCTGTTGCCTCTGAGAAAATACATTCCAACCTCGAGTAAAGCACACTCGAGTTGGCTGAAGTGTTGCCTTCTTTATTTGTATACAGTTGAAGTTGAAGTTGAAGTGTGGCCTGATTGACACTGACTTAGAAAAAGTGGGCGTAAGTCTACGCACTACCAAGTTAACTTTGGTGGTCGTCTCCCAATTATGGAAAGCCGTTTCGATTGCTTTCGTGGCTTTGCTTGGCTCATAAGGTGCTGTTAAAGCCATTAAGAACGGATCTTAAGTGTGCCGGCAGAAGCTTATTTGACATTTTTAGTAGTTGGACTGGCATTAAATGACTTAAGAAATGAGTATTGCCGCCTAATGAAGACAGTTGTTGATTGATTGATGACCTGAAAGAGAGAGAGAGAGAGAGAATCCAACTCAGCTCAAGCAGTCAGCGTGCAACCAAATTCATTAAAGCTAAAACTCGTTCAAAGAATTGCAGTTCACTGCATACAAGTTTCTCGCACTCGCTGATAACCCAAAATAAAGTAAACTCAGCACCGCAAAACATCAACAGAAAAATCTGCCAAAAAGCAAACTTCATGTCAACTTCAACGACTCAGCCAAACTGAGTTGAGCTAAGCTCCGCTCGTTGACAACCCAAATTAAGGATTGCACTTAAAATTTTAGCAAACTCTTCGAAAAAACCCATGCCAAACAGCGCACAATGACGACTAACGGCGGGCGACGGCCACAGGGAGACAACGAACCGCAGCAAATATTTTATAACATCAAACAAGCAATGAGAGATGATAAAGTTTCTCAAACACGCAAAGCAAAAAAAGAAGAAAAAGAAAAGAAGAAAGCCAAACACAAATTGAAGTATGATTTTTTGAAGCATTGCAATTTCGACTAATTGACGCATTTTTTCGAAGTGACATACGAGAACGCCAACAACAAAAACACATGAACAACAGAAAGAAAGAACGAAAAAACCTTGCAAAGTCATGAATGATGTTTGAAACTATAAGTTCATGTACAAGCGAGGTGAGATCCATATGTGCTAATGCAATATATCTAGTGTAATGTCTAGTGTGTAATGAATGAAACAAGTGGATGACGACCCAGGGTGGTTGTTGTATATGATTGGAGACTGCTAGAGTTCAATAAGTGCATATAACAATACACTACCATAGGTCGCCTCTAGAAATGACGTTATCACTTGGATGCAGGATATCCTCGATCAATGTTGAAGAAAGTAGAAAGGTGGAAGGTAGGATTAGGAGCATTAAACTTGGGTCATTTGGGACTGGAGCTCATAACCTCATAACCTTTGGGAGACCGCAATAATAGCAACTTTTGAAATAAAGGAATATTTCCTTTACTCTCTTTGTTCTCGATTCTCATTTGTGTTTGCAAATTTCATTTGAAATCCATAAGAGACTCTGATTGATATAAGCCCTCGTATACATCAAAATTTAAAAACAAAAAATAAATAAATAAAAAAAACTAAAAAATAAAATATAAGAACCGGAGGAGTGGAGATTTTATAGAAATAGGGGACCAACCATACACAGTCCGAAAAATTCATTGAAATACTTTGGGTATTTTCGTAGATTAGCGTGTCTTAAAATAATTTAGTAATCTTTCCCTCAGTGGACAAATTCTATCCCTATTAGAACTCCATAGAACTATAGACAGACAAATAAACATTAACTGGAAAATACGTCTCCTCAGTATAGAGACAAGATTAGAATGAAATCGATGCCATGCAAAATAAGTAAGGTATAACCAAAAGTTGGCTCTATTTTCGAGATATTAAAAGAGTGCTCTTCAAGAAGTTTTCTGATGACAGGCGACTTGAAGAATTATAGCGATTTTCCCAATTAATAAAAAGTTATTCATCCAACATCCAAACAATTATTGCATATTGCTGGATTTATGAAGCCGACCTCGTAGATAAAAAGCTTGCAATAACACATTAACTTTGTAGTTTTTCGCATGTTATCCCCTTCCAGCACAACGCCAGTATGAGCGTTAAACAAGCGCATCAAACTAATGAACGCATTCTGTTGTGTTGTGTGGCGCGCCGTCATCACCACCGACGGACTTCAAAATCAACAATAAACAGAAGAAGACGAGCATAAATGAAGTACGGTAGAAAGGAGAAAAAGTCGCCAGCAAAACAAAGATGTCTGAAGCTGTTTTCATTGTGCGCAGCGAACAATTCCAGCACGTAGCCGACGTGAACACAAACAGAGATACATAATGCATGTAAGCATAGATACAAGATACAAGATACAAAAGACATGTGCCCGCAGCAGTTATTGTAGTTGCATTACGTTGGATACTCATAGCACTCGTAGCACTCGTACACATTTGGACACATGTGAAGCGTAATTGAAAACGTCTTACGGTTGTCGAACCGCAAGTCAAACTGCAAATAGTGCCACTGACATCACAATAGTAAGCGAAAGATAGTGTAGATAGAGAGATGCAGAGATAGAGATAGCTACATATAAAGGGAGCGAGAAAGATTGAGGAAAACATCAAAACGAATGAAATGAAATGACGGCCTCCTAGCTGGCTGGATGGCTGGATGGCTGGCTGGCATGTCAATGTTTGCTGTAACAACATGGGACTATGGTGCGTATGAGCATTGTATTGCACACACAAAACACACACATATAGCAAACTAACAGAGCGACAATGAACGTGTCAAAGTTCACGTTTCTTCTTGCTTCGAGGCTGCACGAACTCCAGTAGCAGCAGCAGCAGCCGCAGCAGCACAAAGCAAACGCGCTTCAAATTGCTGCAAATCCTTCGTTGCCACGTGTTTTGCCAGTGTTGGCAACTTGTTTATCAACCGCGAGTTTTTGCCTCATTCCCACTTTTTTCTTCCATTATGTATATGTGTATAGATTTTGTTGTTGTTGTTGTAACTTAGTTACCTTAATTGAAAGTTGCAACATTGTCACCGAGTCTTTGTTGTTGTCTTGTTAGCTTGCTAGCTTGTTTTACTTGTTGGCTTTTACAATTGGCCCAAAACACATTGAAAGCGTAGCAGTGTTGAGTAACGTTGTTATTTAGTTAAGGAGAGCACCTACCCACTGTGAATAAATTTGGCAAGAAAGCTCGTAGGATTTGCCTTTGTTACAGCGACTTTATTGTTATTGTAGCAGAACCTCATATGACCGCGGTCATTGGCCTTTAGTCTGTGAACAATTAGAAGAGCCGAATATATGTATGCTATAGTACCGTATGGATGAAGCAGCATTGGTAATGCTTTGTATATACAAAATTGGACATTGGAATAGTATCCTGAAAGACATTAGTAAAAATCGACAAACACATCAGATATGATTCTAGCAACGTGAACTGTGGCACCCTTGACAATCGCATCTCCATTTTGTTTGAAAACCAAGCAAATGAGGCCCCAAAGGAATTGCCGCGCAACCCTATTTAGAAACATACACCTTATATCGCTTGCGATAAAATAAATCTAGCAAGCGATAAAAATATGGCATACAATAAAATGAATATAGTATGCGATAAAATTAATGAAGCGTGCAATACGCGAATTTAATTGAGTGCAACAATTCTTTTTTTGCGTCTGCCTGTTAAGGCTAGTGTGTCTTTCAGATAGGAAACAAACAGGCCTATTTTCAAAGCAAATTTCCAAATACGAGTACCGTCTTTTTTAATAATTATTGTACTACTTACCAGATGCCGCCCGCGACTTCGCTCGCCTGGTATGGACCAATATTGAATATTGTCCCACGGGATCCTTTTATCAGAATAGAAGCATGTCGTGCCCTGATCGAGCTCTATCCGAAGGTTTCTTACATTTATAATTATATTTTAGTAAGTACGATTAAATACTATCTGCTGCGTTACACATAATACTTAGTAATCCAAAAAAAAACATATTTTACATGAAATAAATTATATATAAATATAGGTAGTGATACTCAGTGATAACGTAGCATTCTACGGGTAGAAAAAATTTTAAAATCGGATGAGTAGTTTCGAAGTTTACCTCTAACATCCAAACAAACACTACCTCCTTATAATATTATTAATTGTATAGAAGTATAGATACACGTATATAGAATCAATCAAACTCACATATACGAGTGCAGCGCTGTTATTGATTAGAGAGAAGTAAAATTGCTCATATTAAACGGTTGGAGAAGAACCGCCTATTCTCACATTCATGAAGCGCTAAAAGTCAACTTTTTTAATAATGGCGTTTATTTCGTCATTCAAAGCTTCATTATTCCGTCTATTTGAAGTATCATATTCCTACAAAGTTATTTATTTGTATGCCGTGGGCAGTCAGTTCAGCCAGTGTTTCGAATTTACAACGAATTTATTTCATAGGCAAAGAAACATTAAGAACGCACATTATGAGGGCAAATCGATTTGACATGTGCTCTCGTACACATGAAAGCGTTGGTCATTGACGGACACACCCCGCTGAGTTGGCTCGGCGGCTCTACTGACCGAGCCACCGCAACTGCGCTGACCTGGTGGCTCATTGGGCTGGGAGTGGGAGTGATTTCCAGTGAATAAATAATAAAAATAGCATTCCATTATTAATTTGAACTTTCGCGGAATCATAAGCAATTAATGAATTACAAGCTGTTTTCAGTAGGCTTTAATCGATTGGAGTAGGCTTTGCCGACTGAAAATAAAAGCGAAAAAAGGACGAGCGATTCAATGGAAAAACAACTTTAATTGATGTGTGATGATGTGATGAAATTAATTACTCAAATCTAAAACTAAAAAAAAAATACAAATAATGAATGCAGTGTTGGACAATGCTCTGCGTGTGACTGTTGTCATCTTTCGTGCTAAAACAGTTAATGAACGAATGACTGAATGCACGATAGAATGACGGCATGAATGACCGCAGTGAATGACGTGTATATGAATTGCGTGCGAATGTCAAATTGTCTGTATTGAATAATAGTGGCATTTGACGGGAGGGTCATACAACTCACAATTTCCACTGCTCCTTGCTCTGACATCCAACATTCGCATTCAGAGCCCCAAAAATAGAACGAAATAATTGTTGCAGATAAACCAGAAATAAAATTGACATTTGCGCTAACGAAATGCCGCAAAGTGGTGGCCACACGAATAACAAAAGTGCTCACTAGCAACTGTGAATCCAGGAATAACGACAACGACAACAACAACAACAATTTAGCATTTACAAACGCGTCTCGCTGCAGGATAATAGACAGACACACACACATTTTGTAGTATCAACACATGTGGAACAGATATGGTGACTGCCGTGGGTGGCGAAGAGCAGTACGCATATTAGATAGCATGCCTGGGCATCAGCAGTAAAATCACCATCATCATCACCATCATCACCATCATCATTATTGTTGTAATCGTTTTTCGATTTTATAAACCCAAACCAAAATCGGTCACAGCACTGACGACCAGCAACGAACGACCAACAATGAGCATCAAACAAGCTTGCTAAACCAAACAAAGAAATGTATGCATCTATCCCCTGAACCTAGTTCGGCTTGTGGGAGTATGGGATTGTTTCAACCATGGGGGACGACTCAGAGGAAGGAGTTTCGAGCGGCTAGGCTAGTGTGGTGATGAGCATATTCAAAAGCGTGCCGAATGAATGCGAGCCGCCTTTTGGGAAATTTGATGGCAAATAGAGAAATGTGTGTGCTCTGGCATAGTTTAGCGAAGCCGGTGAGTGTAGCAAGCAGTGGGAATGCCAATAGTACCGTTCTGAGGCGCGTGGCAATGTGTGACGACCGCTGCGAGCTGAAAAAGTTGGTTGAAAATTGTAATTTTTTTAATTTATTTTTTTTATTTATTTATTTATTTTTTTTTTTTTGGACAGCAACTGACAAAGAAAAATAAGTTGAGTGTGTATTTGTATCTGTGTCTGAGGACAATAGAAATGAATGGCGCTATTTGCCTAAAATGAGATTCTGCTTCGGGTTGTGGATCTCTGCGTGCGTCTGGGTGTGCGTAAAATTGCAGACAACATTTTCGCATTGTGTAAATGACGAGTGGGCGCTTAGTGTGTGGGCGTGGCGCTACTATTGTTTGTCAAGTGACATGCTGAAGCAAATATATGTTGCTGCTGTTGACTATGTGAAACGATGACAATGCTGATGATGAGATTATATACAACAACACAGACACAGATAGGCAGCCAGACAAATACAGAGCGGCTCAGGTATTTCACGCATGAGCTGCAGACAAGCGAGCACATCTCTTTGTGTGACACAACTAAACCTGAGCCCAGGCCGAACCACCGAGTGGCGGCTGGGTTGCTGTTCTGGGAACAAGACTAAACTCATGAGTCGCTACGTCGCAAACGCAATTAAATTGTATTGACCATGAAATGACATAATGCACGTTACATAATTGAATTAACAGTAAACGAAACCCAACCAAAGGGGCTTGGTGTAGATGACAAAACTCCGTTCGAAGCGCTTTGCTATAGAAGAACAGTCATCACTCAAGCGCAACGACTCCTCACCAACGTGCAAGGCACAAAGGTCACCGTGCTACGATTTAATTTACAATTCATTTGTCCAAGCAACAGAAGGTCAAACCATTTTAGATGTCGAATGACCACTCAACTCACATTTGGCTCATGACGCATTCTGCGGGGGTGGTTTTCTTCTTCCTCTTGGTCCAATAAAACTAGCCACAATTGGGTTTTTGAATGTCACTATCGCAGCGCAGATCTCAGGCCGCATGACAAAGCAAGTCGCAAGTTCATAGAACTTCTGCAGTTTTGTGTCATCTTAGTCGACTTAGTGCGCTGCTCTAATTTTGTGCGGCCAAGGGTAACAAAAAACAACCAATAACAACCCCGAAACACCCACGACACCAGTGTGCCGTGTGCCGTGCTCCGCTTCCGCGTTAATGCGCTTAGCACAGCTGTTTTTCTTCCTGTTCCCCTTTCTTTTTGATGACTCTTCTGGCAAAACAAATATTAGGAAATCCGATGACTGCAGCAGTCCAGTTCAGTTGCCGCTTCTCTATTTGTTTTTCATATATTGCTAGCTCGAGCCGAGCCGCTGGCCCAACAATAACTCAGCCAAGTCCAGCTGCTGCTTGTGGACACTGCAGTTTATTGGCAGGGGAGCGTTGGCGCTGATGAACAATTTCTGGTTGATAGCGCAGCGCATTATGGTTTCCGAACATTTTCAAACCGATTTTGGACATATATGCATGTGTATTTCTTTGTGTGTTTGTGTGTGTTGTCGCCCTTTATTTGTTTTATTGCGTTGCTTCTGTATTTTCAATTAATGTCGCATATCCTTTTTATCCTCTTGTGGTTGGTTACTTCATCTATTTGGATTGAAACTTAATAGCCGTGACGTGAATGTGGTGGGGGGGTGAGTGTGTTTGCATTGCAAACAGTGACATGTAATAATTACTTCGCTGAATTGCTTTTTGCAAAGAAATTTTGGGGAAAAAAATCAATCATTGAGTGAATGAACGCCACTGTTTTGGAAAGATCAATCTCGCCAGCACAAAATAAAGTTCAAGGACCAGACATTAAATAAGCGTTAGGCAATTTGAGTATAAAAATCGCTTGATTCAAGACCTCATTGGGCGCGTTCAGCAGAAGTAAGCGCTGACTTTTTTTTGCTTACTTGCCAATCGCTGATTGATAAAAGTCTGAGGCATTATGTATTATTACACTATGTCTCTGAAGCAACTCAAATTTTCTGGATAAATGCAATCAACAATGTAAAGAAAATTGTTAATTTACAAGGAGCAAAAAGGAGCCAAAATTTTTTTTTAAAAAAAGCGATGAAAGCGCCCATTGACGTATTGTGGTACGAAGCTGAGCGCGCCAGAAACAAAATAATAAAAGGAATTACATTAAAAGAAACCAACATGTGTTTACTTAACAGGAGAATTTTCATTAAGAAATTGTTCTCGAGATTACAAAGAAGAACTCTGCTTAAAGTGGCTTCATCAAAACGAAAGCCACTACAGTGTGTCCAATTCTAAGCTCCTAATGGAGATCTCTTTATTTAAATACCAATCCCGCAGGTGGAAGTAGCATAAATTATAGTCGTTTAATTAAGATTGAAGTTAAATAAATTAAGAGCTCGAAGTTACAGCGTTAGAAATATAAAGTATTGACACCTTAGCCAGATCCGTCAGAATTTCAGGGTTAATTCGGCCGAGGTGCTGAAATCTAACCCGTAGAGAGTGCAGATCATGTTTACATTAGTTGAAGGCTGGCTTCATTCTACTTCTCGTCTCCACAGCTTCTGCGAAGATCATTTGCTGCCACATATAGCCTCGCAAAGTGCCTTACCAATAAACAGTGGCCTGTGATGTCTTTACATAAGAACTTGATAGAATGCCATTCAATATGTAGGGTGAGATCATCTAAACCTTAACTTTATGAAACTTTATGTTAACCTTTCTTCAAAGAGTTTTTCTTGGCCTTTAAGAACGTCTATGCTAGCAAAGCCCGTAGTTGGCAATTGCATCGTCTGCAACGTGAGCACCAATCAATAACCAATGAGTCAGAGTAACAGCGCGATGAATTGCTGACTCACAAATCCTCTAAATTTAAATCTGACTTCAATATCTTTTCTCACCCAAATGAAATCGATCTTTCACACTTGCAAGCACTTTTACCTAATTTCAAACAATGCGGTCAGGTCAGGTCACACATTAATGATATTGAAATGAAAGGTGTTTTGTACTAACACGCCGCTTTTCTAGAAGTATTTTTTCGCATCAATCACACAAACAACAGCAACAATAACAACAAATTCCAATAAGAATCCTTTGCACACAATGGAAACATATTGAAAATGGCAATTGGAGCGCTGCTGACGCTGCTGGCGCTGCTGGTGTGAAATCCATTAGAAACTATGTCAATCGATTCGACGAAGAGAAAATCACAGTGTAAAATGTATATAAGGCAAATGTGGAAAAACACAAACAACACCCAACAGTAACAAAAACAATTGAAATGCATTTGAAAGTGTGTTTAAAGAGCTGAACTGAGCTGCCTTTGTATCGGAGCTCGTTGCACGAGCGACCCCAAAGTCAAATCGCATGAATTATTTACACGTACACAGCAGGCGGCAACATATAGCAAAGACTACGTCGCGCCCTCAGAGCCTTAAAAGCCCCTACAACGTAGGGTACACAACCTACCAACAGAGCAGAAAAGTACAGAACAAAAAGAGCGTAGCAATTTGAAGGCACCCAGGCATACACAAAGTGAAAATGTAATTTTGTTGCTTGCCCCAAACAAAGGCACACGAGGGCAGGCACTAAATATCCCATCAGAATACACACACACATACATAACATATATACACACACGCAGACACACTCGAATAAGCTTTGAATAGTTTTGTCTTCGCTTCGAATTCTTCTGCATTGATTTACATGCTTTAAAAGGGGGCCTCTAACTCGAAACTAGGTTAAACAGTCGGTATTCGACTACCTCCCCTTCTGCATCGGCCACTTTCCACGGGCAGTGTTCACTTTAAAATAGCCAAAGCATAATTATACTAAATTAATTTAAATTGGATTTAATTGACTAAGTCACAGCATTGATACGAAGACTGAGACGAAGACGAAGCTTTGCTTAGGCTGGCGCCTTCGACTTCAAACTCCGAGTCGTGATTTGGTGTTTGCGGTGCTGCTTCAAATTCAAATTCAAATTCAAATTCAAATTCAACTTTCACTTAATTAAATCAAATTTCGTATGCAAAATGTGTCACTCACACATCGTTGTCAGTCAGCTGAGACAAGTTGAAAGTATCTAAAAATATTACATTAGATGCTAAAGAAATAAATAAATGAAATATGAAAATTAATTAGAACAAAATGTCTTTAAAAAGACTAGCGAAGACAAAATGTTTAAGAAAGTATCTTAAGTACCTAAGAAAATACAGATTAAAATATTTACAAAACAATTTTGGGAATACCGTATGCTCGAGTCAACGTAAACACAGTAAAACCTGAATGCCTCGTAGTTTAAATTAGTTAAAGTTATGCCGCACGCATTGTCTGCCCAAAGTGTATTCCAAAAATCATCTAAGAAAATTACAAGACTACAGGGAGTGTATTTTTTTTTTTTTTTCGAAGTCTAATCGAAATTGTTTTTAGTTTTAGTTATTGACTTCTCGGTATAAAACCACAACTTTAAATTGCTCTCCTAGCAAAATACGTCAGCGACGTTGGGATCTTCAAGGCTAGCCACAGACTCATTTCAGCAGAAGTTCAAATCGAACACACCCGTTAAAAAATGTATGTTTCAATGGCACCATCATATTGAAACCAAAGAACTTCGGGAGTTTTTCAGAGACTTTTGAAAAAAATATATATATTTTCCATTGCTCTGCACTGTAATATTCTTCATTTTTGAAGGTGCTAAACGACTGAAATATCGTATAGAGTTGAAGGCGGTGGCGCGATCGTAGAGAAAATCCGTGAATCTGAAAAATTTCTGTTTCTCATAGGGACAACTTTACTTTCTGTGGCAGAACATTATCGGTCTACCGCGTCCGCTAGTAAATATGAATAAATGATCTTAAATTTATCTGAATGAAAAGTATCTAGAACTGTGTTTGTGTCCCTAATTATTTAATTAATTTTTATTTATTATTATTTCATTTTAATATTTTTTTATTTTATTTTATTTTATTTTTTAAGTTTCCAAGCATTGATTGTCTAGAGAAAGGGCCTCTAAGAAATTATCACCTAAGTACACATTTTGCATGCATTATTTGAGGCAAGCAATCTTTTTATGACGTTGCTGCAACTGATATCGCTTCGCATGACGAGACAATATTGCAAACTTTGCCTTTGTCAGTGTAACAGTTTCAAGTAACAACGATAACAACAACAGCAACAAGAACAACAAACAGAACATCACCGACAACAAAACAATGTTGCCACAGTCATGTAAAATTACTCATTCTCAGCTCACCAACACTTGGCACTTTTCTACTTTTGTTGCTTGTTGCAGTTGCAGTTACAGTTGCGCATGCAGCAAGCAAATAGACTTAAATAATATTTGCCAATGCCGCAACACGAGTGGCAAGTGAAGTGGCACATTGAATCGAGTGCGGCATTAACGACAAGCATAGTAAGCACAAAAGGAGACAAGGACCCTGTAAGCACAACCGATGCCAAAAGAGCGCAGCTACAACGCACAACACACTAACAACAACAATGACAACAACTGACGATGAAGGAGCGCGGTTAAGTGTGCATTAGTTGTGTTTGCCGTTGACGTCGTCGTCGTCGTATCGGCTTCGTTGTTTGCTCGCCTGCTCGCCTGTTCGCCGGTTTGTTTGCTTGCTTTCCTGAAAAGTGCAATTTGATATTTTATTGCACAAAATGACAAATGCTCTTAGGCTGGCGACGCCGCCATTGCTCATATCAACTCTACTCACATCAGTTGCTGCTGCAATTGACTCCTCATCGCTGAAGTTGTCGTTGTCATTTTCGTTGTGTGCTGCTCACTTTGAGGCTGCGGCTCTTTGTTGTTGTTGTTGTTCATTGCCACTTCTTAGTGCAGCCGCCTCAAGTAACAAAAAACAACTCAGCTTGTCAGCGAAGAGACATTGTCAAGTGTGGCAGGCAGCTTGCAGCAGCACAGCCTTTGACACGACTTCCGCCGCTACTCTCATTCATCACAGCTTATTGCCAATTTTCTGTGCCTGTCTGATAGTCCTGTCAGTTGCTTCTCGGTTGCTCAGTTGCTTTCCACGCTCACTTTTGGGTATTATTTTTTGGCACATATTCACGTCATTCGGCATAGCACTACAACAAGGATGTATGCAATTGAAGACAAGACAAGAGGCAGTCACCAAAAATAAGATTACTTTTCTAACACAAACTAAATTTGAAAAAAAAAAGGCGGCTTAAGGTCGAATTAGAAATTATTTGGAGTCAGGCTGTGTAGCACTAATGATAATTAGAGAGAACATCAGTGCTTCATAGGCCAGGGTAGCAGCCAATAAGCCAGTAATACGTACTCAAACTCAAAAGCTGTCTACCTCTACTTAAAAGTAATGCGGAGTATTTATCTAAGGCTGCCACTAAAGTCATGTGCCGCATTTAACTTAATTTAGATGTTTTCAAATCCGAGCTGACCTTCTGCTTAACGCAAAATTAATTGGGTTAGCCTTTATATAAGTCGCACCAACCATCCATATATATAAATACCTAATTTCATTGGTCTTTGGTGACCGAATTTCGATGCTTGACGGACAGCATTTCAACATGTCAACATCTTTGCAGGCTTTAAGTCAAAAATAAAAAAATTAAAAAAATAGTACTTTACGTTGTTGTTCAGATACCCTTTAAAATCGGGCATCTAAAAGCATCCCAATAAGACTCTACAAACTCTTCAAAAATCCTTTTCATTATTTGGCTAATAATACGAATCAACAGTCGGTCGATAGTCTCAGCCCACAGGGCTGCAATCCAGCACAAAATATTTGGCCAATATTGACAGCGTCCTTTATTTCGTCCTTTATACACACAATTTTTCAAGTGGTTCATCTCGTTTTCCCAAAACTTTTTTTTTCATCATTTTTTTCTAATAAAAAAAAACTTTTTTTTTCCATTCAAGCGAACAACTCAATTGACCGACGATGACGACGTCGACCCTGTTTTCCGGGCGGTTGTCGAATGCTGTTATTCTGGGCTCCGGTTGTTTGGTCGGTTGACTTTGTTCGATGATGCCTTGCGCCAGGATCAAAGGATTAGTAAAAGTTTTGTGATGCGTAAAATGAATTTGATGATGATTTAAACTTGTTGATGATGTTTTAATGTAAATAAAAACGGTTACATTAGACGCGACAGAACCGCGGGCGGGCGACTAAAGCGATGACCTTAAAGTGTTCTGAAATGTTTAGGAATTCTAAGCTGCTTCACATATAAACAAATGTACTGACATTAACAACAACAACAAGAGCAATTTCAGCGGGTAGAAAAGTGTGGTAAGGTGAAGGTGAATTGAGTTCAGTGTTGGGCGGAGCGCGCAAGTGCATTAAAGTGCTTGTAACGAACGCTAAATCGCATTTAGACATTATTGTGTATGTGAAATTCGGATATGTGGCAGCGAATGCGACCAACAATGACAGAGGGCTTTGCTAAGCAGCAGGACAACAACGATGACGACGACATTGGCAACATTCGAGACCATGTCAAATGTTGTGTAGTAAAGCAGTAAACCACGGAAAGCCATGCCATGTAATATGTGTGTGCAAGACTGGTGCTCCGCCAGTTTGGAGTTTGCTGACCACCACATGCGAAAGGATTAAAACGTCAATGGCAGAGATAGAGCGAAGACAGCGAGACAAAAGGGCAGCGCATCAATGAGGAACTGACGTCATTGTGGCAAACGCAACATGCACGAAATGAGTTGCAAGTGGGCGTGGTGTGGGTGTGTGTGCAAGCAATAACGACACACGTCCGACTAAGCCATGAAGCTTGAAGCTGTAAACTCAATATTTGCACAAATAAGCTGGCCTCGGGTACGCATAGGGTCTCGGCCGTTCTGTCAAAGACAGAAGCAGTTACACTTGCAACAGAGTCCAAAGCACAGAGGCCGAATGGAAGCGCTGCCTTTTGACATTATTACGCACATGAATTTTGATTTTTTTCCCTCTCCACCCTTCACTCGATTGATGCATTTGCAAAGCATGCCATCTTCCAAAGCAGATGCCTCTCCACTGGCAGTCAGTCAACCTTTTAATGTGCCGCGGCGCTCACACACAAAATATCAATCAGCGTCTTTGTCATGACTATATTGACAATAATTTTTGGCACTGCTGCCATCGCACATTTCACGCACGATCGCTTTGCATCAACGCAGCTTGACTGAAGAACAAGCAGCGAAGGCTGCAGTAGTATGGAAAAGGACATGACGCTAGCGAAAATGATATGTGACCGCAGCACGTACATCACGACGACAGAGATAATTTTTCAAGGGAGAAAAGAAAAGTTCGCAAATTATTCGTTTAAAAGAACTTCATATCTTCTTTCTTTATGTTTTTGGCGTATCGAGTTCGAAATGTGTGAGCAACCTTTCTCATCATCGACAACACTTGACTGCATTTGAGCTTTGTTGCTATCAAATCCCTGACACGTTCAACTTGACTCCAACTGAAGCTCAACGCCAAAGTACAACGAAGTGTAGTTCACACATATACAATGTTGGACTTAAGTGTGGCTTACACAACAATATTTTTTTATACACATGTCCCAAATGTCTCGGCTGTGAATACGATGCACGCCTATATTAGCCAAGTCCTTTACACGTACTGCGTGAGTTGTTGCTTATGCGGCTTATTATGGCACATAAAATAGCAATTTATTTGAGGATTACAAATTTGTTAGCTGTCGCATTCGATAAGCGTATGTTTTCAGTCTCTCTCTCTCTCTCTCTCTCTCTCTCTCTCTCTATCCATCTCTCACACTCGCACAAACACTCCGTGTGACTTTGAGTCACTTCCTTCAGATAGTCATTTCTTTATGGTTTTCTTTTCTTTTCACTTGTGGGCTCACCGCAACACGTTTGCGCATTAACATATGATAAGAGTGGCGGCGTTCCTTTGCCTCTGTACCTTTTTTCGTCAGCTGAAGATGTTCTTTTTCTTGTTTGCTTCCCACGTTAGACGTGAAGTCTTCTCAATCCTAATTCCAAAACCGATTTTTTCTGGTTCAGTTGCCGTCAACTTATGATCATTATTGCCATTATTATGTTAATAGTTTCATTATTATTAGATATTGTGTCGGGCTGCTAATGACTTCCTTTGCTATTTGCTTCCTCGCACAGAACGTGCTACCTGCTACTGTGTGTAGCCAGGCAACAGGCTAGCTTTGCAACCACCACCAACCAAACAGCCAAGCAAACGACTACGATGACCTGCTAGCCCAGGCATTGAATTTGTCATTTGGTTCGGTTCGACGCAGGCATGTGCGTTTTGGCTTCAATATTTAATGAATTAATCAGCACGTGTCCTTTGAGAAACACACCGGCAAGGCAAGCGATCGGACAGACATACAAGCAGCCAATGTCAGAGACTTACACAGCATGTCCGGCATCTGTGTAGGCGTGCGTTGTGTGTGTGCTCATCTTAGCTCGACTATATATATTTATGTATATGTGTTTATGCTATTCAGTTATTTGCGTATGGGTTAGGCAGGCATCTTCCCCACTTCAATTATATTTGTCGCTTCAGCGCTCTGTCTAAAACTTCTGTGCTTAAGCCGCCTGTCAATGCCAGGTGAAATTATATAGCACAAATATTAATAGGCAACTGAGTCTGGCTGTATGTATGTGTTTTCATACACATTCTAAGAGACAGATGGCTTACCCCAAAAATAGCTGATGTAGGGAAATTGTATTCCTAGTTGTCATGGTTACTTACATGAATCAATTTTAAGCACTAATAGTCACATTCGCTTACCTGCAATGAGAAGAGTTGAAAAAAGTTTTGGGTTAATAATTTTGTCAAATAAACAACTACAAAGTAAAGACATTCATTTTGTTCGGACAAATCTAAAATTGATAAACTTTGCTCTTCCCCACCACATCCAATGAACTCTTTGTGAAGCCATCCTCCACTCCCACCCTTTCAGTCATTTGTACAACAACACATCTCCAACAAATCCATCTGCCAACAAACAAAAATATCACATTCGATTTCCAATCGATTATCAGAGTTTCTAGAGCTTCACAAATAAGAAAAAGCATAATTTTCTCCCCAACTAATTGCCTCGATTATCAAACAAAACAAAGAGTAACAATAACAACGAAAAACACATAAAAACGATCGGAGTATCTAATAAAAACAATGTGCAACTTGGAAATGTTAAATTTATAAAACGCCGCATTAATTAAGTCGAACGCCGCAGTCGCACAAAAATAATGTACGACAAAATAAAATCAAAGTCCGAAAAATTTACGAGCAGCCAACAGAGCAGCACTAAAACGAGTCGCAGTATTACGAGTATATCTACGACGCGAAGAAATATGTAGTATATTTGCTTTAAATGATTTTAAGCCCTTTTTCTAAAGATTTAATCTGCGTTTTATGTTGCAAAGGGCGCGATGCGAGTGGCTGCGCAAAGCGCAACCAACGACGGAGCAGGGCGAACTGAAGAGGAAAAAGGCTATCATCAACGTCGGCTGTAAAGAAGTTTTGATGCACTTCACTTTGACAAAGCTATCGCAGAAATAAAAAATATATTGATAAAGAAATAAGTACTGATCTTTCTAAAACTTGAGGCTGACCAGATCTTTCCTATAAATACGAGTACTCGAGTATGCGTAGATACGAACTGAGGTCTGAAGAACTCAAGCATATTAGTTTCTGGCACTTTCGTCTTAAGAGTGAGCAGGTAAATCGTGATAAAATTAGAAATCTCTAACCAAAATGAAAAAAAAAGCGTTTCCAAATTACTCCAGTCGTAGAGATACTAATGCTTCTAAAGTTCTTATTAAAAGCCCCAAACACGGTACGTTGTCTTTCGCATTATCTAGACGGAAAATACTTCTTGTTGATAAGATTTGCACATAACGATTGGCTGTACTGCAAAAACTCGATATCATGCAGTGAAAGGATTCTTAGAGAATGCAGTCCTAAAAGTTCAATCCCTTCAAATACGTTTACTTGCAAAATCTGTCGATGTGAGGGGGAAGATAAACTACGCACTTCTTCTACACAATCCAATACAACAAATAGCTCTCTTATAAGTTTATAGCAGTGTTAGCATTAGCAACAACCCTTGCAGACATCGAAACTCCTTTTAAAATAAGTTTCCTAATTTAAAGGTTAAGTAGCTTGTAAAAATGAAACGTGCCTTCCTAAACATTATAGTCTAAGGAGTAACAAGCTCCTTGCACTGAAACCAATTTAGTAGCACTATAGTGCTTCCCTGTATTGACCTCTTAGTAGTCGATACAGATATTAAGAAAGTGTAAAAGACCTTTAAAATTATTTGTGTTGGTATCCTTGCTATACCCACATTTGGTAATACTTCTTGCGAGTCTCGTTCCGCTAGTCTATTGTACAATGTCTTTGCTAAGACGTTTCATTCTACCTTCCACCAATAATAAGTAAAATAAAAAACTATATTTGTTTACATCGAAATAGGAAGACAAATTACTAGAATTTCTTGAACTCACCTTGCCAACCTGGATATGAATATTTGTAAACAGAAACTCAACTGAGTCTCAGCGTTACAAACATGATGATAGAGCTATGTTTAGTACTATTCTCACTACCCTGAAGACTATTACGTAAAAAAGAAGAAGCACTTTAAGCCAAATGAAAACAACTAAGCCAACTTATCAGCGTACGCGGCGACAAGGATATTGTGGACAAGGACAGGACGACGAAGGCGAATGCAATGCTGACAATTCTCGCGCTACATTTTTCTCCTCTACTCTTCTTTAGTTGTGTTTTTAATTAAAAACTACGCGTAAAAATATATACCAAAAATAGGAAAAAAAATATAGAAAGCGAGAGTGAGAACGGGAGCAAAAACGTGGAAGCTGCAATGCTTTATCGCAGCTGTAATCTGTCAGCGCCATGGAGACAGAAGCGAGCAGCAGCAGCAGCAGAAACAGCAGTGCTGACAGAACGAGGGTACGCAATGAGATAGACAGATAGCGATATTGCCAGATACACACTCACAGACAGTTGTAATGAAAGAGCAAGAGTGAGCAAAAAAAAAAAATTCGAAGTGTGCCGCACCAATGTCATGGAGTTTATTGATGAATGTTGTGAGTGCAGACGTAGAAGAACCCTGAGAAGAAAAACAAAAAAAAATAAAAAATAAACTGACATAAATATAACAACAAAACCAATAAAAGCAACAGCAAAATGCATAAAGTGAAGTGCACTTGCAGCAGCATTTGATGCACTTCATTTTTGCTGTTGCTGTTGTTGTTGTTGTCGTTGCTATAGCACCCCCCATTCGTGTTGTTATTGTTGTCTTTAGTTATTAAAACTGACAGTTTTATTTGTCAGAATGTTTCGTCGCTTAGTTTGGGTTCCTCTGCGCAACAGTCAAAGCGTATTAGGATTTTTCATGTCTTTGCTTCGAGACTTTGCCTATGCTAATGGTTTAGATTTTTTCTTTCGTTTTGGGATACTTTGCTCAGGGCATTCATTTTATGTACCCCGCATTTATGCTTTATGACAATTTTTTTGACAGACAAATTTTTAGAGGAAAAAGAATGGGTTTAGTGCACATAAGAGAAGCTCATTAAATGTGTACAAAGAACGGCAACGACGAAGAAGGAAATACTTGAAAGACTCATTACGGTTTGAAGCTAAATCAGCAATCGTCATAAACAATTTTTCTAATACAAACATTAATAAAAGAAACAAAGAATTTTCGCTTCCACAACCCTCGACCTAAGGTGCAAGAATTAAATTGAACTGTGACCTCACAGAATCCATTGGCCATTTCGTACCACTAATACCAGAAAATAACGCATGCGATTACAAACGCTGATTTTATAAATTACGCTTGGCATCTGCCAATTATTGCATGAGATCTTATGATTAATTTTAATTTTTCAGTTTATCGCTGGAGATTTTCAATTTATCGCATGCGTTTTTAATTAATTATTAACGCAAATATAAACAATTTGCTTTATTTAAATTTTTGAGTTTGCCTTAATACACCTTATTCACACAGAAATTCCTTTTAACTCAGACGCTATAATCTGATTAAATTATTTTAAATATCTATTCCGACTCAATAAATTTGCTGCTACTAAATTTCCAACATTCCTCAGTTTTTCATATCCATGAATAAAAATTTCTCAGTAAGAATTTGTCACACTTGTTGCAACAGTTTTCGTTCCCAAAGCCTGACGTCAAAAAACCAATTAGTTGCAACTATTAACAAATTAGTTACAACAAATAAATTTAAAATAAATAAAAACGAAATAAAAATATCTGGACTAAGTTCTTCTGCAGTCCATGCCACGAAAACCTTGTCAAAGATTTTTCGTACTTGTAATTACCAAATGAGAAAATATGCGTGCTTAAAGCGAAGAGAGCTGGATCTCATATATCCGACTGAACTATGTATGATAATTAAAATTTGACATTTTAATGTTATTTATTAATTTGACAGCAAAACAAGCAAAACACACAGGGGGAGGTGGCACCGAAATGAAAACATACACATTCGTATTGAAACCATAAGAACGCCAACGCACACAAATTTGTTACACGTGAGTGTTGTGGTCCCCATGACACTATTATCAGGGTACTGATGAGACCATTGACAGTGTCAGAACTTTAACCCAATTAGCAGCGGCAGCAAATAAAACACTTTCGTTGCGGATGTCGAGCCAAGGCGAAATGAAAATCAAAAATTTAAGAATAAAAAAAATAAATGAGAAATGAAAAATGAAAAAGTTAATAGGTCATCAGGAGAAGGCAAATGGTGATGGATACAATGCAAAGGGCTGACTAATCGATGTGCACCGGTGGAGAGCATTAATGGTGATCAAAAAGCATTTAAAGCGATGTGACGCGACGCGACTTCCCCATCAAAAGAGCATCTATCTTCTTTTAATAGAAGAAGAAAATTTGTTCGTGCAACAGCGGCGAGTACGACGCTCGATATTCGAGTTCTCATCATAAAAACGACAATAAAAACGGTCGTGTTTTGTAGCTGCTGGTTGGTTAGGGAAGAACACCAGGCTACAAAATAATAATCATCAACAAGGGAGCATTAAAGTTATGGAATTTTATTGAATACTTTCAACTTTCTAGTTTAATTAACTATAAAAAACGCTGGAGAAAGAGTCGAAAGCTTTTTGTGATGACTTCACTGAGAGTTAATAAAAAAATATATAAAAATAAAAAAAAATAATTTAAAAACATAGCAAAGCATAGAGCGAGCCCAAGAACACAATCAAAACGCGTTTTAAATTCAAATTTGGTCGGCTGGTGCGGAAACATGTGTTTGCAGCGCGGTCGCCACCGCAGCAGAAGCTAGTGAAAATAAAATTTATATGCCGCAGAAACAAAACAGAAAAAAATGAAGGAAGAATATTCCCAGCACACAAAGCCAACCACAACAAAATAAACTTTTCAATTTTATGCAAGACAAAGTGCCAAAAACTAACCAAGCAAACAACAACAACGAAGGAGCAGCGCCCCGCCGACAACGCCGACGCTGCCGCACGCACATCAAACCCCAAAAAGTGACATTAAAAATGACAAAAAATTCGAGCAGCAAAATAAAGCAAAAGCAAAGAAAAAAAACCAAGCTGCAAAATGAGGCGCAACGACGCGTATGACAAACAGATTTCTTTCGGCGACTAAAACTCGCAAAACTCTCGCCAACACTCACACGCCGCCAAATGCTGATGTACTCTTATCCCGGCACTGCTAACCAACAACAAGCCAGAGTTGCCAACTAACGCAGTGTAAAGCTGGCGTGCAAAAGAATTTCCATAAAATTAGAATAAGCGCAGAGATTTTTCTTCGTTGACGCGTCGCTAAAATTTATGAGCGCACCAAAATTAGAGGAGAAAACTCTAAAAAGAAAAGGGCGATGGAAATAAAAATAAAAATAATTCTCTTTAACAAAAAGTTGTGCAACACTTTTTTTGTGCCATACTTTCTCGATTTCTGCTGTGAATGAAGCAAAAAAAAAAACAAGCAAGCAAGCAAAGGACCAGCGAAATGTGTAAAAAATAATTGAAGCAGCATCGCAGGCGCAAACACACACACTTGGACAAGCACAAAGCATGAATGAACGAATGGAATTTATAACGCAATCCTTTCAGTCGTTTGCTGGCCGCCTTCGCCTCCGTTTCCAGCTCTGCTAATCTTTGCCCTTACCATATACATATATCTGCTTTAAATCTGCTTCCTCCTGTTCTCCTCTCTAGTGTAATTTTTATTCCACTTTTTGTTTGTGTCATCTTTGCCCAAAGCCGACACTATTTTTCTTCGCACAAATATTTTCCTGGCCTATGCCCAGCATTTTGCATCATTTCGGAATCTTTTTTTTTCTTTTTTTCAAATCTTGTCTTTGTAATTTATCGTAACACGTGACGACGACAAATTGCTTACAACAATGAGCCCATCCCAGCCCCACTACCGTACCCAAGTCCACTGGGGCTTTCTTACACCTATTTCCAATTTGATTACATTTTAATGCTGTGATGCTGGGCTCTGCATTTTGATGTAGCTTTTAATTATGCAGCTTAGCATGAAAAGCTGCAGCAGCGCCGGCATTAGACATGAAAATTTGTGCAAAGATTTTGTGAGTTTGGTTCGTTGATGAAGGAAAAAATTTTGAATGTGGGTGAACGAACGGTGATAGAGATTTTTCGGTGCTGCCGAGTAAGCGATTTAAATCATACGAGATTAATCAACTTTTCACACCTCAATCACTTTTTATGCATGTTTACACACAGCGACGTAGGGTTGCAACGTTCATTAAATACAACTTCATTAAATGCAACTCAAAGATGTATTCGCTTCATTTCTTGGATCTTATGTTCACATCCATTTTCTAGTTGATTTTGTAGAGTCAAACTGACCACCTTTGTATAAGGAAAGATGAATTCCAGCGTGTACAATAGAGAAAGCACACAAAATAGATTGGCAGAAACCACCATTATACTATTGAAACGCCTTCTCTTGATTGAAAAAAAATTGTTTAGGTTGACCTAGTTATATGCAGGCTCTGGGAGACACTACATTCTCCCTTCCCTTTCGGTCTGCTTCTCCTTTCACAGTAGTTAAGCACATAGTCTTGCTCTGTATACTTGTCAAATAAATTAAATGTGCAGTTAAACAAAAGGACGTTCTTTTTGTGAAACAGTCATACACACGTAGATCTAGAGAAAGCTCTAGATTTCAACAGTGTCTATATATCCCTCATATTTATTTCTTTAGTTACTTTCCTTCCACCAATTCTTGCAACTATAGAGTTATATACCTTGGATTAACAATTAACTGATCGTACTATAGAAAGGCTTTAATTGCCCATTCGCTGCATCACCATGTAGGAATCCCATTCATATATTTTACGGGTAAATAATGAAGTTCATTCAAGTTCCCCAGGCAAAGGCTTTTTAATTAAACTTAACCTAGCGGTTATCATATAATAAGAGGTTCCTCAATCTGATGAAAGATGTAAAACTTAATTTTGTGAGGTGGGATATCTGGCAATTCCTTTATTTCCTTAAAGTATTAGCGAGTTTTTATCAGCACCACCCAAGCCAAATAAGCGTTATATCGGGGATTCAATCCTTTAATTTAAAGAAATGTGCTGCTGAGGGACATGCAGTGGTTTCAAGAACGTAGCAAAAGACCGAAACTGTACAAAGGCGTGCATTTGTATTCATTATTGAAGAAAGATTCGTTCCAAACGCAAGAAGCACTTTCAATAAAATACAAGGTACCATTCTTTATTTGTACACCTAATAAGGTTTGCGGCACGCCACGGAGCTGAACCAGCTAGGAACTTGTACGAAAGAGGGTTAGCTCTTTTATAAGCAAATTTATACGCAGTTAGTATTGAGCTTTATGCCTTTATATGGTATAATATGAAACGTGAATTTTAATAATAAACTTCGCAAAGCATATACGAGTATTATTAACCTTGAAGAGTCAAATTTAATATTCTATGCATTGACCTGAATCGAGGTCACAGATGCGTTGTTCTGAATAATCTCAAAAACAAAAAAAATTTCCTTAATTATTTATTTATTTATTTAATTTTTAGCGCGTCTTTTTCTTCGAGTGCCTTTCCATCATCAGAGCATTCCAACAGTGTCCATTCCACAGTGTTGATTGTGCGTGTTGGTGAGGAGCTGCTGACCTATCCGATTTACACTTGGTCGACAACAAATACTTTGCGGATTGTTTCATTTAACTCTGTGGTTATTGTTATGCCTTGATCTTGCACACTCCACCGACATTAATCCAGTTCAAACACACCGAAATGTGAATGCCAACAACTCACACACTTCGCTGGCTGAGATTTGCTTTTTTTAACTTTTGGCTTTGGATTGCGACCAAAAAATGCTTATATGCTTCATGCAACAACACCCAAGGCACAATTTAGTATGGAATGCATACCAAACCCGCGCCATCAATCCAACCACTCAGCAGTGGGCCTGACATGCCTTTCATGGGCAATGATTTGCTTCCTGATTTCAATTATTTTTTTTGTTGTATTTTTTTCTAATTTCTTTCAAAACCATTTTTGCCAACAATTTTTCTGTTTGCGGTTTTTGCCATTTGGATGAACTTTTTTCTCTGCCCCACATCCTGTTTTTCTCTTAATTTTGTTGTTGTTTTTTGTGTTTTGCGTTTTATTGCTATGTTTGTTGTTGTTGCCGTTGTTGCATTTGCACAAAACGTTTTTCACGTTTATTTTCCTGCATATTTTATTATCGCTTTTCCTGTGATTTTTACAGCTTTTTCGCATTTTGTGTCGACTCCTTTTTTCGCTCTTTGCTATTGTTGCCTGTTGCCCGAGTCCTGCCGCAGCACATCCTGATTTTTTAGTATTATTATTTTATTTTGCTATGCATATAAAGCAACAAACTTCGCTTCCTAACATATTCCTAGTTGGATTTTCATTGGAATTACACAATTTTTATTATATTTCGGTTTGGCTTTAGTTAGTTTTACTTTCTATTTTCCTATTTTTCACAACATTTTCTATTTTTGGTTTTCCGTTTTTTTTTTTTTGCTTTTAGGTTCGCTGCCACGGCGTGCATGTTTTTCATAAAACTCTAAATGGAGATTTATGAGCGGTGCATATTTCACCAATAGCCGCAGGCGAAGCGCCGCCGGTAGTTGGTTTAGTGCGTGCCGGTGGTGCATGGTTGACACCGGGACCGGCACCAACAAACATCAGAAATCAAGTACTTAGTTTTTTGAAAGTTTTGTAAGCTTTAAAGTTTTAAGTGTTAGGAATTTCTAAATTAGTTTGCGGTTGAATTGCTTTCTGTGCATTTTTCGGTTCGGTCGAGAGTCAAAGGTTATTTGTTGGCATTACTGCAGGGCATGCAAAAGTTCCCTTAAGGAGCCATTGCGTTTTGTATGAAGGTCTGACTTTAGTGAAACTGCTTTAGTTAAACAGTTGAAGCGTGATTGGTGGCTAAAAGTTGTACCAAGTTTGACAAATGAGCTGAAAGTCAGGCGCAAGCATCACAACAAATAATTCATGAGCATTTGTGAGTGCGCTAAGAGTTGTCGTCGGGTTTCACAAAGCTTTAATTCCGAGCCGTGCATTAATAAATCTAAGAAAAAAAATTTATTAAACAATTATAATGCCACATACATTGTATGGTATATTAACTCGAATATAACCACCAACCTCATAGTCAAGAGTCCTTTGAGTAATGGTGCCGCAAAGTCAATGCTCGTCTGGGTCCGTCATTACACAGAACCACATGGTTTCATGCTCAATTGTTCATACACATCGTGAGCGGTTAGACGTACCTTAATCATGATGATGATGTGAACGATGGTAATACCACAATCTTTGTTTTTTACTGAATTGTATACCCATATGAAGGTTATTGCTCGAAAAAGGTTAAAGACAATTTCGATTCATACAAAATAAGTGCTGGTAAATCTAATAATGAAAGTATCAGTGGAAAATGCAATGCAACTTAATTCTTATAAGAAGCTCTTAACTCTCGTATCCCTTTTATGACAGAAATTGAGAAATATTTCCTATGTTTTATAACGTTAACTTCTCATACCCACCAACTCTTCTATCTCTGATTCAATCTACAGTCTTAATTCACAGCAACATCACTGACCCGCTGCTAAAGGATCTACTCAATGCAAGACAGTATCCAAACACAAACAAAGATGTGTAGCCCGAATGATAGGAGATACGAATTCTCTCAGATAAAGGATTATAGAAACTCTGCCTAATCTTGCAGGATCGGTTTGAGCAATAATATTATCTTTTAAGTAATTTTAGATGATTAAATGGAAATCACATGCAAATAAGAAGCACACTGGCAGCTCGAACACATGTAATTAAAGTAAAAGGTCTCAAATGGCACACTACACTCACACAAATAGGCATTAACTTAGATTTACATTCTCACAACTTGGCACACTATACTCGTAAGTGAACATAACCGAACTAAAGTGAAGGAAACTCAGACCCGCAAATCCAACCAACTTAAACTGAAAATGGAAAATTTTCGCGCCACCATTACAACGCACAACACAACTCAATTCGATTGAATGGGCCAACTTCGCAATGCGCTCGGCATGCGCCAAGCTGAGCTGCTAAGCTGAACGCGCCGCAATCTAATGTTGAAAGTCCCAAAATGAAGCTTAAAATGTCCCTAAAGTATCGAGCACAAGGCGCCAGAGATGGTCGACAGCGTGGAGGGACAGTTAACGGCGGCTGAAATTCTGTTAGTTTAGCTCATGGCAGCCGAGGCAACGGCAAACTTGGTGCGCCCATTGTATCCGCATTAGTGTAATGCAAAGTGTTATAAGCTTTATTATGACTGGCTGTGGTTTGTGTGGCACCACCAAAACGCCAACAAAAAGTATCGCTTATGCTTAAACATACAAACACCAAATGCTCATGTGTGTCTGTGTGAATGTATAGCTATATTCGTCTCCAAAGCGTTAGCCGGCAAAACGATTTTCAAAATGTGTTGGCGCCCACCGAAAGAGGGGGAAAGCGTGTGTGGAAGAAGACCGTTAAATGGATAGACAGACAATACACCACAAATGATTAACTTCCTTCAATGTTGCAACAGCTCGTATCTTTTTTATGTCTTCTTGTTCTTGCTTCAAGCAAGATGCTTACTTCCATTTTCAACCGCTTACTAATTGGAAAACGTTATTTTCCTCCGCTCCTCTGCGTCGCATATGAGACTCACTGGGATTAAATATGCTAATATCAGAGTTGAGTTCAGATTTGTCAATCCATCTAAGTCCTACTCTGCTCCACTAGCGTCTTTCTAATAAGATTGCTACTGCTGCAGGGCATCGCATAGAATCGTATTGCTTTGTATCGATGAGATACTCACATGCTCAACGTATCTAACGCTGCTCTGCACGTTTGGGACAAAAAGCGCACAAACTTTCACTCAACCACAACCGAAATTTGTCGTCCATTTAAATCAATCGAACTTACAATGGGATTATGTCTACCTCAAACCACTACGCAAGCCAGGCTGCCTAGGTTGGTCTAAGAGCAAATCAGCTCCGATTTTTGCATACGAATTTGGAGAAGGTTAAAATGCGGTTCCACATAAATTGCTTTTGATGATTGGAATGACATTTTCGTAGTTGGATTTGGTTTGCTAATTTAAATTTTGTTAATACTCGGCTCAGACTCCGGTCATTGTTTATGGTTTTATTCGACGTAAGCGCGATGAACAAAGGTTAAAGGGCATAAGGCTCAACAGTGAATGTATAAGACAACATTAGTTACAGAGCTGTCAACAAAAAGTGATAATATATACAATTTAAGGTTTAACGTGGATTATTAAGGACATTAAAAGGGTTTCTTGTAGCAATTTCGTAATCAGATTGGTTGTGTAACAAGCGACGTTCATGCTGACGATGACACAGTCGCTGATACGCTGTCAACACGCTGTGATGTGCTCACACTTCTCTGCTCGGCTCTGTTTATCCTGCAGTCAGTTGCGGCTTTGTCAACCAAACCAGCTGCTGTTGCTCAGCTGCATTGCTGCATTGCTGCGTACTGAGTAAATTAAATTTTCACTGCATACTTTGCGGCAAGCATTTGCATTGCCAGGCATGCAAATAAGTAGCAGAAAAGATTGAACAAAGGAATTAATATTGACCCCAACTCAGTCCCACTCAAACATGCTTATTAATCAATCATTTTGTGGCGTGACAGTTTCATATAAATGAATCTACCACTAATTGCGCGTGGTCAACTACACAGAAAGTGCTAAAGCAGTGGGCGTCGCGACATGTCAAAGAGGCACTTAAATGTATTAATTTTCCTGAGTGTGGTTATGGTATATATATATATGTCTGTATGTGTGTGCCACAGCCACTTGAGTCTGAGAAGACGTGTCAATTTCATGACGGCTTGCGAAATTTCCTTTTGACACGCCATTGGACGCCGGCAACCACAACGACGACGACGACGACGTTTTCGCTTGACTTTCAACCGCACCGAATTCAATTGAGTCAAGTCGAGTTGAATTGAGTTAGGCTGAGCGAAGTCGTAGCAAGCAGCAACTTGAGTGACATTTCGACAAGCGCTTATGAGAATTAATTACTGTCATCAAAAGTTATTAGACACAATTATCGGCGGCACGTAGTTCCGCCGTTCCGTCGTTCCGTTAGGGAATACGAGTATGTACACGCGACGCAGCGGTCAGTTACTTACGGGCTGTTGGGGGCCAGACTGGTAGCTACATCAAACCAACCACCGTCGATGTCGTGCAATGCCTCAGAGGCATATGTCAAATTGGAAGACGGCAAAATGGCAAAGAACGAATGAAAGCGAAATTCAGCACATAAACACATTTGCAGTTTTCCGACAACTTTAAGCAAGTTTCAGTTAAAGTTAGTCTTACTCAGCAGACATATCAAAGACAATATTGCAAGAAAAAGATCCCGGAAGAAGAAGAACAAAATCACCCGCAAAATTCACATAAATTAAAAGTAAATGCCGCCGCTGTCAGACGCAGGCAAAAGGCTGCAAAAGAGCGAGCTCAAGCAAACAAATTGAACTGGAGACGAAACATGGCGTGCTCTTTACGCAGGGGGCAGAGAGTCAGTAGTGTGGCGATGATTACGCATTTCTGCATAGCAAAAAGGAAGCCATATCAAGCATACACGCCTACTTTCATGCATAAAATGCGATAAAAATCGCAAACGAGTTGTTGCACATCATGCCACAACGCCAAGGGGATGCACACGTACAACACACCCACATAAAGCCGTGTGTCAGTCTGTCATACGATGGCAAGAACGGGTACAAATGGTACGGTAGCAAAAAAGAAAGACTTGTCAGATGATTTACGACAGTAGAAGCAATCGGCGTCGCGAAAAATGAGGGGCAGCAGTTGAGAGTGGGAAATGCTGCAGAGAAAGGAATAAAAAATACAAAAAATAAGAAAGAAGTGAATATAAAATTTCTTTGATACATCGCAATCTTAAAGCAAGAAAAAAATGTCTGAAAAATTTTAGAAAAAACTCTCCAAGACCATTACTAATTTCTATACCTTCTACAAATTTAAAAGCACAATAGGCATAAAAAGCTATCAAATAATAGATGTGAAATGCGGCTCTTTTCTTTCGCGTCCACCGTGGGGATAAGAACGCAGGCAAATCGAAAAATTTTAATTTTTTTCCTCCTGCCATGGGGTTTTAAACCTCGACATCTGGAACAGTAGGCGTAGTACACTTCCACTAGGCTACCGAGCCAACGCTCACATCAGGCAAGCAATTAACTGTATGTGGGAAGCGACCCGAACGACTTCGTATGCCTTCGTGCGCGAGTCGTTGATGCTGTTTGATTGCAGGTTACGCTTGTAAAATTTTACATCAATGAAGCCAAAGATGTTTCACTTCAAGAACTTCCAAAGTTAGAACGGCTCCTCTCTCCTTATTGCAATTGGTTCTTCGTTCCAGAACATTATCCGTTTAATAAAAACGACAAACTATTCTCCAAAAATTACGGACAATAGACGCTCTAACTATTCGTGTCTCGAACCCTTAGGCTTAGCGACCGTGGATCAAACACAACTTACTGCACCATGCGGTCATGTATTGTCAACAGTGCTTCTTTTGGTAGTGCTTTGTCTGCGGCATTTGCTGCCATTCCGTCTGCCTACTTCAAGGTAAGGTGCTTCTATTGTACCTTCAACCAACTTCTAAATTCATGTGCTTCTATTGTATATTAGGAACATTACTTGGAAGGGTTTTTTTCACGAAAACAAATTTCGATTCATAACCGAAGCAACAATGTTCGAATTTAACAACATTTAAAGCAAGAAAATGTCCAAAAAAAAGCTACTTCACGCCCAATTTAGACGCCTTCAACCGACTTGAAGTGTCATTTGCTAGACAACAGACTCATTTGTCTAACAACATCGCTGGCAGGCAGAGCAGAGACCTAACGGGCAGTCACGCCAACTTTGCTCGGACAAAACTTTCGCTGCCAAGAAAATAAAAACTGACAGTGGAGAGTTGTCGGTTCTGGTTGAAATTGTAGTGGCCTGGAGAGCAAGCAAAAAAAAATAAAGAAAAAAAGAAGAAGAAGACATATTTAGTTGTACGACTTAACTTGTTAGCACAACACATTTTGTCAGCCAAGTTGTCAACTCGTCTTCTGCTTATTGCTCTCGGCTACGTCATCAACATCAGACTCAGTTTGTCAGACGTGGAATGTGTGGCACTTGTGGCAGCCAACGCATTTTTCTCCAGTATACCACATCATTACGATGACGCCTGTCGACTCCTGACGACGTCTGACGATTTAAACTGCCCACCCAGTTGTGAATGGGCGGCCGTGAGTTGACGTGAATCACTTGTACGTCTACTTAATGCAGCCACGCCAGCCAGCTGCAAACAGGCAACTGAAACTGCCACTTTGTTGCACTGCTCCTGCCACTGTTCACATTCACTCGAACAACCCACACCCCTCACGACCTTGAAGCACGACTGGCTGCGAAATTTCTTTAATTGTCTCACAATTTTCCAGCGAATGCATATTTGGCGTGCTTTAGTCGCAGCAGCGCAGCAGCGCAGCGCAACGCAGTGCACTCGCCGGGGCCTCTCGCGCTCAACAGAGTGTTACCAATTAAAGGAAACAGTTTTCAATTAAAACGAAATTAAAATTAAATGTGTACGGCAAAGCAAATGAGTAATGATGGGGGTAAAAGAGAAGGAGTGCCGCAAAAAAAAGAATTTAATACAAAAAATTCAATGAATAAAAACGAAAGTCAACCTTCGCGCTTGAATGCAAGTCATGACACTGTCGCAATATGTTGACGTGAGAAGGGGACAGTAAGGAACATATACATGTAAGTGGTATACATACATATATCAGTATATAAGCAGCAGCGTTCATTAAGAGTTGACGACTCAAGTCTGTGACCATTTCACACTTTAGCCAAAAACGCACCGAGTCAGTGTCAAACGCAGTGGCGAGGCAACGAAGACAGACACAAAATCGCATTGAATCGCGTATTCCACAACCGCAAAAATCCAATTCGCATAGCCTGAGCACAGCAATTAATGTTAGAACAACAACAACAACAACAACAAGAATAGCATGGATTATCACTGCAGCGCAGCAATTGCCGACTCCTAATGCCACCACAATAATCTGCGCGCATATCAATTACGCTAAAGGCAATAAACAGCAGCAAGTGGCGGCAACCGCATGCCGTGAGCCGAGTTTCTCAATTAGCTGCGCCACCACCGCAACGCTTCCCCGAATCGCCCGTTGTAAATCGTATGAAAACCGCAGCTCAACGCCAATGCAGAAATCGTGCCTAATGCGTTGTTATCGTTGGCACGGCCACCGCCGCCGCCAATCGCCAATCGCCAGCAACGCCGCCATTTGTTGCTAATAATTTCGTTTAGTTATTTTTCGCAATGTTGCTATTGTTGTTGTTGTTCATTATTGTTTTTATTTTTTTTTTTTTGTTTGTTGTTATTCGAGCTGCTGTAATTAACACTTTTGGGGCACAAATTACACGAAAAGTTGCAAAGCGCACGCGGTTTTTCGCGCAAAGTCGTTAGTGTGAAACGCGATTTGAGCAACAAAAACTAAAGCAATAAGAAGAACAATAACAATAACAATAACAATTAAGCACAAATGCTGAGCCCATACAGCATTCTCAACATCCTCATCATCATGCACGTCTACCCATATAATCGTCAGCAAGCAACATAGTCGCCCTCAACATCCTGAGAAACGCTGACCGCGCCGACGTCAAACTCTGCTTTTAATTTGGTTCGTTGCGACTACTTCTTTTATCGCATGCTACAAAAAAGTATGCATAATTTGTATAAATTCAAATTGGCAATGACGCGTCGTCCAGACAGCACATTTGGCAGCTTCGTTGCAAGCAAACTTTTTCAATATTTTGTGGCCACTTGGAGTTGCTTCTCTTTTTTGGCTGCGGCTCTTGAGTCTGTGTTGCGTGCAACTTGATTGCTTGACTACTTACAGGCGACGTGTTGATTGAAGCAATTAGCATCGTTCCAATGTTGTGTGTGGGTTGTTGTGGGGCGGTAAGTGGTGTTGCTGCAAATGTGTGTGGACTCTAATGACTTTGAACAGCTTTCAACGAGAGACATTTGTCTTCATTTTGTCACTCAACGCGTGCACAACTCAAAGCCAGTTGGTCGATGTTGTTGTCGTTCTTGATGTTAATGTTGTTAGATATATAAAACCGCGCACAGACATAATGCATAGGTAAATGCGTGTGCGTGTGTTTGTGTTGTCAACGCGTTCACTGTCTGGAAAATTGTTGACATATCCACAGTCAAGTTACGCAGCTGATAAGCAAGGAGCGAGCGCCTCGCAAATTAATGTTGCAACTAGACACTTGACTGCCACACAAGCCACACACCACACCAAACAATTCACCTACTGTCAACGATTGAGCTTATTGTACTTCACTGCCTGACTCTGCTGGCTGGCTATGCTTCATCTACTTGGTTACGCGCATCAGGCGTGTCATCGCCATCGTCATCATCGGCATTTGTGTTGGCACACGGACACATTTATTTGCAGGCAACAGCAACACATTTACCAATCCATGCGCAGCCATTCCTCGCTCATTTTGCGGACACATTAAAAAATTATTTTATAGCATGCGATATTCGCTGTTCAATGTTGATGACTACTGATGCCGACGACGACTCTACGACTCTACTCTGCCTGCTGCTGCTTCTGGTTTTCGTTACATTTCCACTTGCTTTCCTCTTAAAAACTTTTACTTTTTCCTTATCCATTTTCTACATTGTCGCCGTCACTTGAAACATTTTTTCTTTTTTGTGTTAAATGCAGCAGCAGCAGCCCAAACCAAAAGCCCAAGTATGGACAAAAGGGGCGGAACGACAGCCAAGACTCGCATGAACGTCATTCCTTGCCAAAAGTTTTATTGTGTGTGGAAGTGGGCATTAATAATTGTCAATGAGTTGGACATGAACACTATGGTGACTATTGTGGGGTGAAAAAAGACAGCCCGACAGATATAGGGACAGTCGAGCCAGACATTGAAAGCCGCCTAAGTTGAACATTGCGACGATGATCACCATCGAGAGGAGAGACACACCACGTTGAAGTGGAAATGTTTTATGACTGAAAATTCTTGTTGAATTGAATTCTGTTTGCTCAGCACACATTCTCCTTGACTCTAATACGATTGAGTTTGTAGTGTTACGACTGGTGAACAAGCCATGCTTGATTTATATCATCCATAGATATTTCATTAGAAATAGTTTCAAAAACTATTGCAGGTATATTACTTAGTTGAGGATTTGAGATCATTTTCAAAGGAAGCAAAAAATAAAAGGCAATCTCATTCGCGTTCTAGAAAGACAAACCTAATCTAAAAATAGACAACAGTTTATTCTTTGAGTCTTATAGATCAGAACTATGACTTTTGCTAAGAGACATGGATGTGCGGAAAAGAGGCGATCGATGCTCACCTAACTCAGATTCTTCTTGCTCAAGGAATCAATTGAAAAGCACCGAACCCGAGAGTGCATCCCACGATGATGAAGAAACAACGGACGAAATGAGTTTCATCGATTTCTTTGATAATGAAAATGAAAAGAAATTCGACAAGGTTATGATTTTCGGCCAGCTGTCAGGCAAACCACGAATTCCGCGCTCCAATAAATCCTCATATTTTGAGGCAATACATAGGCCCAACCAATTTTCGACTTCTTCGTAAGAAAGGGACTTTATCGAACGAAACAAATGATATTCTGAAGAGCCTAGGTCTGGTGGAATCTCGAAATAGGCCAAGACTTTACAGCATAGTGCTTCTTGGACTGCTGTAGCCACAAGCGGCTGGGCAATGTCGCAAAGCAAAAACTTATTCCCATGTGTGCTCGTCGCCGACTCTTCGGGTTTTTCTTTCAGGGCTCGATTAAAATAGATGACTTTTTAGTGACGATGGCGATCAGCAGTAACTGTTTGAACAGTTTTTGGAAGCTCTAAAGACACAACATACTTCTCACCTTATCAGGTGCCAAGCGAGGCCTTGTTTCCATGCAGGTTCACTTTTAGCCGGCGGTGCTTGTGATTGGTCTGGATCAACCCAAGATTTAAGATGTTCTTAAGTATTCCTATTAGTGTTCGAATTCGTATATATCTAATTTCGTTCGGTCACTTATTTCATTATCTTTGAGTAAACACTATCAAAGCTAACAAAAAAGAGAATCAGCGAAAACCTAAAGCCAGCCTTTTGTCGCTGGTTGTCTTCATTGAACCTTAAACATTAAGAATTTCCGCAGCTAATGCGCGTCAAGCTTTCATCATTACATTGCCACTACAGCATAGCTGAGGCCCATGCACTCACGCACGCACTGCCATCGAACACAACTCAAATGCAACACATTTCACCACTTTCCTCCCTACATCGAAGTAGTCAACTCACTCATTCGCATTGTATGACGGTCGTACGTGTACGTGTACTAAATGACAAATTGATTGATGATCTGCTATAAAATGTCTCGTTTGTTGCGAATGTAACGCGTCATAAATTCGCAAAATTATGGCAAGAAACTCGAACTGGCAGAAAGGCAAAGCAAAAAAAAAATATTTCTCTATAGTTGAAAATTAACAATTTGAAGACAGAGAAAAAATAATACAAAAACAAAGCCAAATAGGAATTCCTTCTTTCAAGAATTATGAAGAGAACAGCTCAGCAGAGCCGAAGGTATAATTAAAAACACATGTGACAGCACCAGCAGCGAAGAACGGCATGAGGACAACCGCAGCAGATACGCCGACTGAGCGCAAAGAACAATACACCCAGATGGGCGTGGCGTGCAGCAACAGGAATGTAGCACACAAGCTGTGCGCTTGTTGGTCGCTTTGGCGTTAGTAAATCTAATAAAAAGAATGTCGAAATATTTGCAAGTTTTTCGAAGCAAAATAAGCGAAAGCAAATGAAAATACTTTTTCGTCGCACACAGCACACAGCGGCAAAAAGCTGATCACGGCAATGGGAAAAGCAAGTCACAGTGGAATCCAGTTGGGTAATGAAAGCGAAGGAAAGCGAAGAAAAGCTAAGCGAAGAAGGCAAATTGTAACTTCTTTAATAATAATAAAAAAAGAGGACGAAAGAAATGTGCTACTCCTCCCTTTCCAGGTTTATGGAAAGACAAAAAAAAAAATTGGCTAAAAAAACTTTTACAAACTTTTCTCTAAAATTGACGGTGCACAGGTTTCAATGACTCGGCACGGCATCCTTTAGGGTGTTGTCGGTCCAGGTCCACGTATTCAAACACTCGATTCTATTTAGCCTCGCCACTCCCTGTTAGGTGGAATTCTTACATTTTTCACTCAATTTTCTCGAACCAAAGTTATCCGCTCACTCGTTTGTCGTCTTCTTAAGGGGGAATTACCTTGTTTGTTACACTCGCGCTCACAAAATCAGTAGCATGCGATTTTTTGATTGCAGCCAAGTCAGTCATTGACGGCACGCGCTATCAGTGCCACGCTGCATGTCGAATCGTTTACACGGCGCACACGCGACTTCGGCAAAATCAAATGAGGAGAAAAGAAGAAGAAATATCTGTAAAAAGTTGTGCTCTGAAATTGTTGCAAATTCTTCGATTCCAAGTTTCGTTTTACCCTCCTCCTACTACCGCACAATGTGTCACTTTTATATCACCTGAAATAAACTTTTGTCGACAAAGCAAAGCCAAAGCAAAGAAAAGCTGCTGATGTTTTTCGCATTTCCTCGTCATTTGGCTTTATTTCTTCGCATTTTCTTTTATTGCTTGAGGAAAACGAAGAAACACAAACTATCGCCTGACTCCACCCACTCTAGGCAGTTAAGGGCGGTCATAGGTAAGACAAAATTGAGAGTGGCAAGAAAATATATGCCAGCAGCAGCAAAGCCAGCCAAGTTGTATTTTACTGCATATAAACCAAAATCGTAAAAGTCTTCGACTTCTTCGCAACTTGCCTTTTCCCTGCTGCCTGGGTGGGCGTACAGCAGAGAAAAAACCAGCTATCTTTGAAAAAAATCATTGCTTAAAAAGTTGCAGATTAGAAGACTGCGAGCTCCAGTTGTGAAAAGCCGTACAAATGTGAGCGCATCATGCACAACATTGCCGACAACGATAAAGAAGTGGAAATAGTGGAATAAGAAGTGGAATAAGACGAAGAGGCAAGCGTTGATTTACTTAAGTTTTCGAGATGGAAATTCCTGTATATCTTGAAAGTTCTTTGAAAGTGTAGACAAGCAGATTAGATGACTTGCGGATTACAGTTTGAGTATGACTGAGTGCATATGTGTGTGTGTGTGTTGAAAACAGAATTAAGTGCAAAGAAGAGTAAAAGCAAGAAAACTTTCATTGGCTAAGAAAACGAAATCGTGTAACATCAACTAAAAGAAAATAGATTAGTAAGAGTAGACGCTTATATACTCGTACCAATTAGGTAGTATATATTTTCATCCTGATCTAAATAATGACATACAAAGGCTTGGTACACACACTTCCCGAATGAAATAATCCATTGCTTTTAAGCTTATTTACTCTTGATTATCACTAGACACTCTTACACCTTAATATATTATATTGACAACTAATAGATACTCAAAGAACCTATATCGCATACTGTAAAGTATCTACAAGGACTGGTAGTGACATCCTCTAATCACCCATTCTATTAGACAAAAACCATTCGATTTATGTAACCATCACAAGGCTTGATACTCCCGACCGAACAAGGAAATAAAATAAAATATGTAACAAACGCAATATGATCCCCTGGTAAAGTAGATTGAAAGAGCTTCCCGATGAGGGGAGATCCTCAATAAGTTATTTGTTTACTTCGGCCACCTATAAAGCACCAAAGTAGTTCTCTGAAATCACTAGTTGCTAGAACTAGCGAATCAACTGGTCCCATTTCGCTCATATTCACTGGTGAAGTAACTGGTGAACGGTAATGCAGGCGGTGGCAATTGACTCCTACCAATTCTGTTAAATTCACCAGTAAGAAATGTGAAGTTATGAAACAATCTGTCAAGTTTCTTGGTAAATTTTTAAGACCTCAAGCAACCCCATGCAATAAATTTGTCTGTACTCGAACCACAAGCGACTGCTGGTTGAAAAGTCGTAGAACCGCGGCAGTTCTCAAGTGACGCTGTCTCTAAAACTACTTTGATTTTATATATAGCTATTTGGATCAACTGACAAAGTTTACACTGTCTTATGTCAGCCGGCCTCGGTAGCTTCGGCAGCACAAAGAGCCTGTGGATGGCAACATACTGCCATCAGCCGTCGCAACTGAACCTACACCTATATTAGACTTAAACTAGTTTCTTATAGAACACAGGATGCATTTTATTTCACAGTTTCCATTACAAGAGTCACAGGAATCATATGTGGTCGCTGGTTCAGGAAAACAGTATTACCGGATATGCTCTAAGCATTGAATCTCCAAAATAACGACACCAATAAACACATTAAGCCATAATCAAACGATATGAGCTCCGTTATAATAGAGTAGACGTCACGATGCCAACTCCGGCAAAGACGGACGTGGAAAAGGAAAAACAAGCAACAAACAAACAAACACATTGCAACATTTGCACAGTGCAACAACAACAACAATAACAAGGACGACGATGAAAATTGCACGCCTTACACCGACTCAGTGGGTGACTGAAAGAACAACGGTGGCACTGAGTCAAGACGACATGCAACGCGGCTACCACAGCACACAGCGAAAGCGATGAAATTGTATGACCGACCCTCTAACCGTCGAGTGTCGCCTACACAAAGACTGTACATATAACGTGGCTGTACGTAACGCTGTTGGTATACGCGCCGAAAAGTATACTTGAATTTTAAGCAAGTGCCGTAAGAACATCCGTGAACGTAGTCGCTTGCCACTTGTTGAAGGTGCACACTTGCCTGCCTAGATGCACTGTCAGATATTTACATTTAATTTATACGCCATATAAAAGATTTCCGAAAATTCCGGAACCCGATAAAAAGGCAACAGGAACCGCACCAGCAACACCAACAGGGAAATGCTACAAACAAAATAAAAACGAGGTGTGCCTGGGTGGGGGTTAACGATGGCCTCTAGTCTAGTGCAGGTGAGTTGAATTGAATCGAAGTTAAATCGAGTGGTGTCAAGGCAAAGTGGGCAGTGTGGGGCAACGCCAAGCACATCGGTTGTGCCACAGACAACCAACGTGGACTTTGTAATTTTTGGAGAGCCCTTCGCACACATGTGGCGCATGCATTGGAAAGCATTTTGAAAAGGGGCGTTTGTCTTTTCTGGATGATGGGTGTTGGATGTTGGATGTTGGGTGGCAGTGACAGTTGTGCTGTTAATTTTCAGTGGTTGTGTCCGCACTCAAGTAGCTGAACTTGCTCTGCTAGTAATGCTTTTGTTGCCACTGCAGTTGAAGTTGAAAATGGTTGCGTTTGCGCTTTTTTGATGAAGCCGCCACGACACCACCATACCAAACCACTCATCTTGGGTTAAACTACCGTAGCACGAAAGGGCATCATCTACACTAGTTCTACACCATCCCAGTAGTGGCAGCACTTTAGCCTCGGCATCGTCGCTGGAATCTTCTTCTGCCACTGCTACTCGGTGCCTACCTTTCGAGCCTTGTTAAGTAGTCGTAGTTGTCTCGTCTGCTCCCTTTACTAACCGCCCTTCTGTCTGTGGCACTGCTGTTTTTATTATTCTTCTTGTTCGTTTCGCTTGTTCTTGTTCGCTCGTTCGTTCTTGCGTCTGCCTGTTTTGTGCGGTTCTGTTAGGAATTTTGCACTTAAAGCGCAGCGCTCGGCATCGTAAATCATGGCAAGCAAAGAGTTGCGCTGCTACCTGCGCACAGCAACACTCCAGACGCTTACATGAGTTTCAAAATGTTTCATGTGTGTTGCTGCAAGTGGCAAAGAACTAAGAAACGAACAAAAACCCAGCACGTGTAGTATTGCCAACTCATTTGAAGGCGCAGCGCTTGCTTTAAAAGTGCTTAAAAATTTGATGCTCCAACAAAGGATACTTTTTCACTTAGTCTACTAAGAACAGAGCAGCTACATATATGCTTAAATATTTCATTGTTGAACAAAACCCCTTAAAGTATCACCAATCAGCGAGTAAAGACAAAATGCAGAGAAGAGATTTCCACTATGACCAAATTCAACTGGGTTTTTAGCTCAAATCTATAAATCGCTACTTATATTGAGAACGATGAGGATATGTTGGGAGTATTTCAATCGGCACGACCGTTTTCATTATGATTTAAGAGAGAAATATAATGTGGACGTGTTGGAATTCTATCCATTAATAATAGGTTGAGGAAAAATTACGCGGCCTTTTTTTATATATTAAAAGTGAATTGTATTAATTTATATATTGGAATTTTCATCGACCGCCTTCTGCCATTTCTCATATAACAAATTGAGTAATGTAAAATTGTGTAAAATTTCGCAAAAAAAACTGCGAGGCCTGATTTTCACATGCCTCTCATTTTCTCTCTTTAATAACTTTTTATGTAACGAGCCAATCGCAATAAGACACTTAAAGTGAACAGAAAAGGCCGCCTATTTGCTCCTAACCCTAATATTTCTATGCTATACCTTACGATTTGTTGGGATACGAGATCTATGTGCAGTCAACCTTCCAGCACTGAAGAAACTGTTCGACTTATTAAATATGTAGTCTGTCCATCTAACCACTTATAACTCGATCCAGCATCTAGGCCTCTATTTATCATCTATATATTTTTCTTAATCATTTATCTATTGATACATCTTCCTACCACTTATTGGAATTTTCAATAGCGCAGCTTTACCCAGCTTAAACAACTTTAAGGAAAACACATTTCATTGCCCTGCATGCGTAAGTCGCACTTCAGCTACTCTTTCGAGAATCATCACTCAATTGACTCATCCATCGTTCACTGAGTTCACTTCAACAAAAGCTCGCTCAGAGGCACTCAATCGGATTGAGTTAAATGCCATTTATGAATATCAGAAAACACAATGAACAACAATAAAAAATGTACATAAAATCATAATCCAAATCACTTTATTTGCCATTGAGGCGCGGCGAGGCGACGCTCTCCTTTGTGGCATTTGACATATGCTGCGAGAGACAAGGGCGACGCTCGCATGCCACACGCTGCCAGATGTGCTCAGTGGCAGGCAGCTTCACATTGGCTGCAGCAGTTAGCGTCGGGAGTTGGAATCGAGTATTGTCCGTCGGTTCGTCGTCCGTCGACGTCATCGTTGAAGCCAAAAGTGACTAATAATCCGTACGTTCCCAAAGATTTATTATCGTTTCATGTGGATAAAGATTTACGTAGCAAAGGGCAAGATGACGCTGAATTCTCTCCTGCTGCGCGCTCTGCCAACAACATTGATTCTTCCTCTTATTCTTCTTCATTCAAATTATGCTGAAGGTTATTTGGCATAAACATGCTATTTGTATGCGTGTGAAGATGTCACCAAAGCGGCTGCCGGCTGCCGGCTGGTGACTGGCGGCTGGCGGCTTGCGGCTGCCAACACTCCGCACTCAATTCATATAAAGTCATTTGGTTGCTGCTGCTGCTGCTGCTGCTTGCTGCTGATTTGGTTATTTATCTTTATTTCTTTATTTCGCTTTATTGTCGACATTATTCGATATACCGTTGCCTACCCCCACCCTCTAAATGCAAGAGAATTTTCGTTTAAGCCAGTGAGTAGTACGAGTGAATGTGAAATATGGCGAACGGTTGACATTGACACAAATAAATCTTGTATGGGTGTGTGTGTGTGTGTGTATGTGTGTATGGTTTATATGAGTTGAAGCTTCTGGATCTGACAAAGTTTCTGTTGGCTTGTTGACATGTTGTTGGTGTTGTAGTTATTGATGTTGGTGCCATTTTGTAGTAGTTGGCAAAAGTATTGAAGTGGGCTTTATTTGGATCAAGTTTGTGTACAAGTATATTAGGGGCAGCGCCTTTACCTAGATACAGAGCACCATTAAAGTGGTAGTTGAGGCAGTGTATGGTGAGTAAAGTTGGTACGGACGTAGGTTCCGGAAATAAATGAATCAAAATTATTTGAATTTCGAAGTTTAATCCTGATATTCTAAAATGAATTCTTTGGACTGGAGACCTAACGCATTATTAGCGGAAAAAAGACCATTAATGAAAATCATAGGTTAAGAACGTGTACTGTACAAGACGGAAGTACTTTTATCTATTATAGTCATTTGACACTGAGAACTCACGGTACTCATAGTTGTGTTTTCACTACTGCTCCAAGTTTTTCATTATAAAAAATATTGGAAGTTTCAGCTGATTAATTATTCAAGAAGACTCGAGGACAAAATTATTTTACTACTATTATTTCTGAACTAAGACCAAATTTTAAAACCAATGATGATTTTTTTTCCCCTATTATTTAAGCTTGACGGTAGTGCAACTAATTATTTTGTAGATAAATTTAAACGTGCTTTAGGAAAATGATTCGTATGCGCCGAGCAAATGAATTAAACGGAATCAAAGCTGAAGAGAGGAAGAAGCATAAACAAGAAAGATATTTTAATTTCCTTTAAGCAAATAGGAAGAACTCTTAGGCAACAATACTTTAGACAAAAGCTGAGTCAAAGTTGAAATCGTGGAAAGAGTAGCGCATCAAAATGAGCACAGCAAATACGCACGAAAAAAGTATCTCAATCTAAAAAAGGCGGCTAAAACGGTTACAAGAATTAAAAGCAAAACAAAGAAAATAATAAAGTTTATGTTAATTGTCTTGGGGCTAGTGTTCTCATTGAATGCCCAGTGTGAAGAAGACACATAATACGGTTGTAAAAGCGTCTCGAAAAGAACCTTTAAAGCTGTCATTGAGCAAGGCTTTTATTGGCATGGCGTCAGAGATTTAATTTGGGCTCTTCGCCGATGGCCACTCTCGGTGTAAAAATTGAAACACTCTCAATAAAAGGCTGTGAGTGGTCTGTCGAAGGCGTGGCTTGATGGCACATAAAAGTCAACCCCGACCGACAAAGTAAGGCATAAAAGACCAAAAAAAGACAAAGCCCGTGGAGACGGGAAATGAAGCATGGCAACCGTGGTTAAATGCAATTCAATATTGAAAATGTGTGTGTGTGGCAGCACACATGCAGCAAGAAAACAAAGGGGCATTGGTGGCATAAAGAGTGCAGCTGAATTGCATCCAACAAAATATAAGCAAAAGAAAGAAGTTTTATGACCACAACGACAAATGCGACGACAAAAGAAGCGCGTACTTTTAAGACAGACTTTGGTCGCTTGTGGGACGAGAAAGAGTGTAGTGGGCGTAAGTCTGCTTTCAATTGGCATGCGTACAGCGAAAAACAATAAATGTTGCCACATTCACGAGAGAGAAAAAAGAATGACGGAAGAACAAAGAAAATGAAACGAATGAACCGAACCACCCAAATAAGAAGCAGAGCGCAACAGTGCAATGCATAAAGTGGCATTTTATGATGTCGCATGCAATACAACGGTCAGCGGAAACATGCACTGACGAGGTAGGCTGTCAGTCAGTAAGTGACCAACTTACACAGCACACAGCACAGTGGTGCACTCGTTGGCGATGAAAAGTTGACTGAAAAAAGTAGCTCGAACGAAAGCGAAGGCGTTATCGAACACAAACGCGAACATGCTTCGACGGCGCGTTCACGTTGGCTGCGGCTGAGGCTGCGGCGGCGACAAGTTGCAATTGACCAGAAGCAGCAGCTGTGCACTGTGAGCGGCAGCAAAAAGTGGTTGGGTGTGTGCAATCGTCTTGCAACATGGGCATTTCTGCATCTGTCGTGTCTTTATGTCATTATCAGCTTTTGATAAAAGGCCGCAACTACTGCAGCGCACCGCCGCCAACAACTTTTTACGGCTTTTGTCGTTGAAAGCGCGGGTAACAAAAGACACGATAAAGAGCTGGTTCAACAACAGCGCGAACCAGCAACAACAACAACAACAAAAGAAAAGATACAATAAAGAGGAAGTACGCGACACACTCATTATGCGTATGTAGTGCGGTGTGGCAAGCAGCATGTTGCCACAGAAGTGCGCGTATTTGTGCTCATGACAATGAATCGAAAAGCGTACGTACGTGGAAATTGCGTGTCGCCACTCACATTACGGACGACACACTAGGCCACTGCCACGCCCAGCCTTGCTCCAACTACATGCGAGTACATCATTCATACTGAATCGTTGGCGACCCGCATTTCTGCTTTGTGCTTTGTACATTTATGTTCATCATCACCAACATCATCATCATCTTTATCATAATCTTCATCGGCATCGTCATAACCATTACCAACATCATCGTCAACGCACTTATCGATTGCCGGCCGCTGCGCGCTTTGTTGTGCGCCTCGCTTAGCGGTGCTTTTAATGCAATAAAGCGCAATGGCTTGGCGAAGCAGCGGCGGTTGCGGAACGGGTGGCGCTGCTGAGTGCCTCGCAGTTCAACAATAAAAGTTGCTTTGCATGGCGTCAACATGCGAATACACATGACACACTCACAAAGGCGAATCAGCAAACAAATAAATGCAACTTTTTTGTGCCGCCGTTATTTTTTTTATATTTTTCCCCCATTTTTACGGCTGTTGGGCTTATGAAAACGTTATGAAAATGTTAATTTTTATTGCAAAATAATGTATTTCGTTTTGTGGCGGCCTAAGCAAAAAGGCTACACCGAAAATAAAAAATATGGAGCTAAGTATATTGATGACAAGGCCTCCGGTTCAGCTTATGTATATGGCGAATAGATGCCCAGTCCCAACGCAAGCGAGTGCAAATAAGGCAAAATAAAGCATTGCGCTTAATCACGAGCTGTCCTTGGTTTGTTAGGAACTCGACTCTGCATAGAGACCTAAGCCTGATTGTCGTCAAAGATCAGATCGCCTGCCACTCCAGCCGATTACGTGTAGCAACTCGGATGCGTCCTGAGATTTTCGACTGCCTGCACAATTTGTTAAAGGAAAAGCTCGAGAAAAGCTCGAGAATAGCTCGATCTGTCGCCAGATACTACGCTACCAAATAGTGACGTTAAATATACGTACAATTTATTGGGTGATGCGACTTTCCCAGTGAAAACATACTTGATGAGGCCAGGACAGCTGTTGGACGACGCAAGAGACAAGAAGGAGTCAAATCAATTTAAAAAACTTGCAAGATTTTCTTCAAATAATTCACGTAGAAATGCACTTCAATTGAGGGACACACTTTGAAAGAATATTTATTCATAAATAAAAATTAAAACATTTTTTTGTTCATTTCTTTTTTCGTTATTAGTCCGTGCAAATAATTCGTCATGACCATTTTAACATCTTCGATCTCTCTCTCGTTTTGTTAAACTGAATTCTGCATATTTCAAAGACTGGTTCATGCTTTTAACCAAATAGTGCCGAACATTGCGCAGTAATCAATTATATAGAGTAAATTATTGTTTTGCCTTATGTTTAGGGTAGAATCAGTATTCATACTGCATTTCAACATGCACACAAACTAAGAATATTAGTGACAGGCAAAACAAATGTAAACAAATAATCAGTAGTCGTGTGCCAATTCCTTACTAACACTAAAACTCAACAGCTGTTTGCGAGTTGAAAGGTGGTCAACTTTCCGTGGCAAAATTCGTTTCGTTGAAGTATGTTTCATATGATGGCATATATGATTTGGTCCATTCAACTTTGACAACCGCATTCATTGCCGCGTGCCGCCTGAAAGGCGAAGAGTTTTCATTTAAGGCATTATGAGCCCTGTTTGGCTCTTAAACATAATTAAAAAAACATAAAATAACGTACAAATAAATAGACAAGGAACATGTCAATTTACCCTAGAAAATGCTGTCAAATTTCGTTTCATTTCGAAACACATGCGAAGTTTCCTTTTGAATCGATTTCAATACTAGTCAGTGTATATTCTAAATTCGTAGTGATAAGAACGTCGGGAATATTTCATAATTTAGTTAAATTTTTGTCAACTTTTTTTTTGGAGAAAATCTCTTAAGAAAACCAATGAAGAATACTCGCAATCTGATGAAATTTGCATTGCTTCTCTTATTAAAGTAGGACGCTCCTGACGTCATCAATACGCAACCAACTGCGTAGGTGCAGAAGAATTACACAGCTTCGATTTTGAAGAGGAGTAAGTAGAAAATTATTTTTGCAGCTCTTAGATGATCTCCAATCTTCCTGCTTCAAAGGATTATGTGCCGTTCCCCCAGGTTAACTATGAGAAGTTCTTTTTGATATTTGAATTGGCCAAATTAATTAGCAGTCGCCTGAATACGGAAGCACTCGTTGCCCTAACATCCTCTGATTGTTTGATTTGGAGCTGGCATCCTGTGCATGATTCGCAACCGAAAGCTGGAGAGTGAACTTGTACACGACTCGTACAAATTCGTGCGCAGTTTTATTGCAGAGTGCATCTTTTTATCGTAATTTCGTGAGGCTTGTGTGAACTGAGTTCAAGATTTACACCGCAGCTAACGGCCTATGCAGCTTCCTTCAATCTAGCAGTGCACGCGAAGTAGCGAATCACTGCATGAGAATGTTGGTATTGCTGCAACCAGTTGTCGTTTGCGGCCCCAAGTAAACTATCTTCAACTGGAGACGTAGCAACTCTTGGCATATGCTCTAAAGTGACAAAAGACGCCGTTCCAGAGAGAATTGGAAGTGCGTTGGCACTCCTAACGTTGGGGGAATCAAGCGTGCAACAAATGCGATAATTGATGAAGTGCACGCGCTATCGACAAATGGGCTATATTTTGCGTTTAACTGTGAAAGCCCTCCAGCGGTTGTGTCGTTGAAGCAGTTGTGGTCCACAAGCGCAAATATTACTCAAGTACTGCGTGGCGTGAGTACAGAACACTACATGTAATTGATCAATTTTCAAAGCCTTTGCTCCCACCAGGTCCTAATTTGCGTATGGGTGCGGAAAGATATATGATCAAATCAGATGCTGAGATCTGACCCATGTCGCCGGCGTTTGGAGCTGCTGCAAAATAAGCAGTTCAACACTTACAAATATCCGAACTATGTGGCTTTCTTTTTATACAAAATTGGTCATTTCTGCAAGTTTACCGCGGGATCTCCAAATAGTGGTGCCTGAAATGATTTACAAAATTGCTTCCGCCCATTATCATGTCCTATTCAAATTGGCGCTTAGCACTGACTTCGTGGTTTCGACGCATTAAGGAGCATCGACAATCTTAGATATCTCTTGAAGGGCCATTTTATATATTTTTTGTATTGAGATTAAAGAAGAAACAAACTTTTCCTGCGAATAAATCTATGATAGACAAATATTACGTACACTTATCTTATTCGAGAAATTGACAAAAGTTGGCGTATCTAGGCATGTTAAGGCCTCAACATTGCCCTCTAGGAGAAGACACCAAAGATTGAGTGTGTCAAAGAGTCGCAGCTAACGAAGAACGGTACTTGGCATAAAATCCATTCCATCAATTTCTCTGAACAAAGCTTCGAAGTTACTAAATGAAGTCCTCATATTTAATTAGAGAGACTTTATTAATTGTTTTCAGACCAGTTTTGCTGACCTAAAAAAGATTGCTTGAGTATCTCCTTAGCGCTGTTTTGTCATATAACACCTCTATAATTAACATTAACCTCTCCCTCAACAAAATATTCAATTGACCCAATATACCGTACTCGCTTGAGGCTAGTACAAATGTATGGCGCACGCCCACACCGGACTGACCTGCCACGCCAAATTTACAACTTCGTTTTTCACGCGCTACCAAAACTAATTGAAACTTTTTGTGATCGTCCCACTCCGCATATATGTATATATATATTTCTGCTTGCGGAAATCGTTGCCGCAGCGATGTTTACACAGTGTCGTTGTTTATACACATGTTATTGCTTGCGCTATTTCTTTGCTATTTTTCGTTGTTGACGTTGTTGTGTTTGAGCCTCAGCCCATTGCAGGTGTGTTCGCTGGACCGTAGACAACAACGACACAGTGGCAACAATAACAATCTGCCACATGTTGCAAGCGGCGCCAAGCAGCGGCACAAAATATGAAAATTAAATTTAATGTTGCACAAAATCGAATCGGAATCGGAATCGCATATGGCATATCGAGCCTCCGTGGTTTTGGCTCAGCGCTTGCCAAATGAAAAATGACATTGGTAAATAATTTTTTATTATGCGCAAATTTCTTGCTTATTTTTGTGTGAGGCCACTGGGCTTGCGATGGCGATTGCAACACACGAATTGCCTCGGCGTCAGGAACGATTTTCACGTGTTCGCTGTTTTGTGCAACAATTAAAATAAACATGAAGCGCAACATGAAAGAATTATTAGCCGAGTCGAGTGTAAGTGGCATTCATGCCTTGTGGCTAGTTGGGGGACAAGACGACGACGATGATGTTGATGAAGTGAGACCTGCGCTATTCAGGCATAATAAATTTATCAACGTTATGTGGACTAGGCTGGGCCTCCGTCGCTGTTGACTTAATTTCTGCACAAATAAATAAGACGAATGTTTTTTGCAAGCCGCTGCTGAGTTGCTTGGTTTTCTTGTCAGATTTTAAACAAAAAAATTAAAGCAAAAAGAAATCATTAAAATTTTAAAAATAATAATTTTACAGGGTCCAGCAAAGATGCAGCAGAAGAATTGCAACCGCACAAATGGAGTTTAAATCCAAATATTAAATGCAACAAGGCGCGAATTTTGTTGTTTTCCAAATTTTTTTCTTACAACAAAATAGGATAAAAAAATACGACAAACACCGAGAAAATAGCAAACATGGGATTAGGTGATGGGCAGGGAGGACCAAACCAAAGTGGGTGAAATATAACGCTGCCCTTGCACTGAGTCGTGCTAAAAGAAATGCGCAACAGTTTTATACGTAAATACTACAACAACAACGATGTCGAAACCAATTCGCTCGAGCTCACGAAAACAAGGAAAATTGTTTCTCACGTAAATGGAAAACTAACGAAAAATATGCACAACAAAGCCAACTCCAAAACATATAAAGAAGTGTATGCTTCTTTTATATCGCATGCGAGAAAAAGCAGTACACGCGTAGGCAAGCAAGCAAGCAAGCAAGGCTTGAGCTTGAGCAAGGGTGTTGGGCGATAGTGGGATGAGTGGTAGTCTGCGAAAATGCATTGGCAAGCAAGCGAGCTGAGAGTTGAGCACATACTTTGTTGATTTATTGGTTTTACATGAGTGGAATATGTGGGAAATTGTGTGTGGTTCTATGACAGAATTGAAGCAAAGAAACAAAAAGGGAAAAGGGAAAATGAATTTCAATTGATCAGAGCGGAATAAGGTGAAAAAGGAAACACCAGCAAGGCAAGCGTTGTATTGCTGTCAGGAAACTGAAAGGGTTTCGTTGAGTGCGGTCAGTAAAGTCCATTAAATTCCCTCTGAACGCAACAGCTGAGCGTTGTAAGTTGAGAGTAGGAAGCTATGCAGCAATTGAAAGGATACGAGTAAGTAGACCTGCTGTAAGACAAAGACATGGAAATATTTACGTACTATAGCGTTCCCAAAGGCGCTTTTATAAATAAGCTATGGAATTTTTGATATAAGAATAAGATAACTGAGCTTAAGGTTTTCCTTTATCATATAAAACATAGCTACTGAAAAAGTATGTCTTAGGGCTTTTTCTTTGAATCCGTGAAGGAACGTAAGCTTAGTTAGGTGCACTTTATAAAATTTCTTATCCAATACCCACAAAAGCAACACCGTTTTCATTATAGTCATAGTCATAGTCATAGTCATAGCGCAGCTGAACTAATTTTGATAGTCATGCTTAAGCCACTTTCCAATAATCCTATCTCATAATACCGCGAAAGAAAATATTTGCGCAGCATTCGATTAACGTGCGAAAAAAAGGAAAAAAACAGTTGAGCCGAACTGGGTATAGGAAAATAAGAAGATGACAGTCGAAGGACTCAATCGAACCGATGTCCGTCTAACAAAACCAGATAACCAGCTAGGCAGTCAACTAGGCAAGCACACAAAAAACTGCCAGCCAGTCAAGCCAGAAAAACGCAATCAAGCGAAAAAAACCGCGTGGCAAAAAATGCGCTAAATAAGAATCAAAATCATAGGATTGGGGAGTGGGGGAAGGTAACGCTAAAGTAGTAACAAAATGAATGAAAACAGCTTTGGCAACAACACCACCAGTGCCAAAAATAGCAGCAAGGAATGCTGAACGAATTGACAGTATTGATAGGAAGTCAGGCAAAGCAGGCAAGCAGGACAACTGCATCAACTGTCACAATGCCGAGCCACTCGGCTCGAAGCGCACAGGCAATGAACACAAAAACAAATTAAAAAAGGAATACAACTTTAAAGAAATTTTGCAGTGAAAATAAAAAAAACAAAAACAATCTTACTTTGAATTTTTGTTGCAACAGAAAGGATAACGCAGCAACCGCAGCTGGCCACCAAACGAAAAAAGACAAACAAAAAAAAAAAAAAGGAATAAAGAGAAAAAAAACAAGAGCTGAGAAAGTTGCTTAGCAAGGCAGCAGATACTTTTTATTACACTGTTTTTTTTTTTTAATTTTTTTTTTTACAAATATACTTCAACGTCTACGTTGTCCTTAAAATATTTAAGCAAAAAAGGAAATGTTAAAAAGGATATGCTTGGAAGTAGCGAATTTTCTGGTAACTTGAGCATTAGTTGCGCATTTCTTTGGAATTGGCTGAGCTGAGCGCAAAGCTTTCGTTGCTTTTGTTGTTTTTCTGCTTGTAGTTGCCGTACAGCACGATGCCGCCACAGGATGCCACCAGTGTTAAGTGAGTGCTGGCAAAGAGTGGATTAATAAGAACTAAAGGATGCACAAAACACGCTACTAACGAAGTGGCGCCTTCCTTAAGACTGATGAGTAGTCGACGTTGTTTCATAAACTTCATCATCAAACTCGTTGTCCTTTAAAATTCAAGCTCAGCCATAATTAAAAAGCAACAATAATAAAAAGCAGGGCGAGGTTAAAAAAAATGCTTTACTCTACCTGCTTTTTGTGGCGTAAATGCTGCTCTTAATTACTAAAAGCACGAAATGCGGCAGCTTAAGAATTCCCAATTAAATACCAATTAAAACAATTGCCAAGGCATAAATCTTTGACTAAGTGCCACCTCATCAATGTACACTTATGTGTGCTGTTGTGTAGGGCGTGTTAATTCACATTAAATTGGCACATTTTCACACCTTCCTTTTTCCAAAACGAGCTTAGCAGCGGACCAAACGAATTTCCACTTCATCGACGTTGCATGTGCCAAATGCAAAAAACGCACGAACCCGAACGACTTTTCTTTACGAGCAAATCGTTTAGCCTTTAGAACTCATCCACACTTTCAATTACGCCCGCTTCATCGCTTTGTAATTGCATGCCCCCCCACAACCCTCAGGAATCAATTCAATTACATTCAATTCATTCCATTTCGCTTCGCTTCCTTTTACATTCACTTTCAAGCATACAGAATTTTCTTGCTCAGGACGAATAAGCCTTTTCCTTCTCTGCCCCTTCTCCGCTAAAGTTACTTTTATAGTTTTTCTTTCTACCCTTACCTCTGCCTCACTTCCGACAATAACTTCAAATCAGTTTCCTTTCAGCCCTGTGTTCAGTTCTGCTCCATTGAAATCACATACAACGCTTCATTTTTCCTGCCGTCTTTTCAATAGATTTCTGTTACCCATTTTTACCCCATTTATGGAAGCAACCACTCTGCACACCCATTGTGTCGGTCGTTGTACATGACGACTTTTTGGCTTTTGCTGCTTTTGTATAGGAAAGCAGATTATCAGAAATTCATTTATTGCTTATCAAATTAAATGCTTAATGTTTTTCCTTACATTCGTACCCCCTCTCCCGCTCTCGATATCGACCACTGTCACATTCTTTATTTCTTCCTCAATCAGTTATTTTCTTATTACATTTACCAGGGGGTAAAGCCTTTCAAAATGTCAGCAACAGTTTCACTCGCACCCAATTCAATATGCAGTTTTCTTGTCCCCACCCCTGTGCAATCACAAGCTTTCCTGCTCTCTTCTGTTATGCTTTTCTTTTCTTATGTTTGCAAGTCGAGTTGAAATTATTTGAAAATTTTATTGAGAAAGTTGTTCTCTGCTCTGCTGTGGTTGTTTGTTATGCTTTGTTTAGAATTCGATAGGATTCCAGTTTCGACTGCAATTGGTTTGCTTGAGTCCGGTTTGGCCTGATGCGCTTTTGTTTAGCATGCAATTTTTGGACTTGGATTTGGATTTGGATTTCATCTGCATCTTCGTTGTTGTTTCATACTAACAATCAACTTAGTTTTTTGCCGAGCTTGCGTAAAGTTATAAAACAAAGCAAATCTAAAAGCAACACTTGAAGCCTTTTTCGGAACTTCAAAGTCAAAGTCCGGTTTCGGATTAGTTTTCACCAATATTATTTTACAAAAACAAATAAAAAAACTATTTTTGAAAGCCTTTTTGTATGAAGAATATTTGGCGCCAGTTGGCATTTTATTGAAGCACTTTAACTGCAAGCTCGAAGCATTAGAAGTATTGGATTACATACAAAGAAAATACGGTGACTGTTCAACCACTCATATGGAATCAATAAGGACAACACCCGATAGACACATTCCTTTAAATAGGTTGATATTGCAACCATTTGAAAAACAAATAGCAAAATTCAAATTCAGAATTAAATTTCGGCTTAGCATTAAAGAACAAAATGGAAGAGCTACTTTTTTTTCAAGTCTACACGGAGATCAGTCGCATATGTGTTTAATTGAGACATACTTTTAAGACTTTTAAGACCATCTACAACCAACCAAGAGAAGGCATGAACTTATCAGAGTTTGTCAAGAAATTGTTTTAGCATCATAAAAAAACAATCATTTCCTTGTTCACGCCACTAGGCAGCATTGGGCCGCCGACAAGTTTCTTCAGTTTGATATCCAAGACTTTTGGTGATTTCCTAAATCGAGCAATGTTGTCTGATAGGCTGATGATTAGCGTGCCGCTACCAGCCACTATTAAAACCTTACCCAAGCGTAGTAATATCAAGTGTATTGCTTCTCAGGCGATCACAGAATCCATTCATGTCAAAGATTTCGCTCTCCGTTCCCACTTCAATAGTTATCTAGATGGGCAGTTACAGATAAACTCCTATCTTAATTGTTCCTTGTTTTAAACTTGAAGCCTTGCTACGTGGAATTACGTAGCTCATCAAAAATTTATGCATTAATTCATCTACGAATGAAAAACTTCGTCCCCCTTTTACCAGACCAAAGCTTGAGCACTTTCTCAATTGCTTTAAAAGTACACATTCACGGATCATTCCGCTCATAACGCACACAACTTTTCATTAAATTAATCAGAAGTTTATGACAAGAGTGCGAAGAATGTGCATACATCATAATAATCATAATCATAATAATAATGATCATCGTAATATTTGTAAAGTATGTTTGTATGTGTGCCGTAACGAACGCAATTATAACGCGTGACACCAACAAATTTCCATCTTCCTCATTGAGAAGAAAGCGAAGCGTTGCGTTGCCAATGCCAACAGTGTCATTGCTACTGTACAAAAACAACAAGAGCAACAACAATAAGAGCAGTTGAAATGATTTTTGTTAATTAAACAAATGCCGCAGAGCCATGTGGATGACAGTTGGGACAGAGACTGACTGCCACCGCCGCGTATTGCAATGTGAGTATGTGGCAAAAATGGTAGCAGCAGAGAAATATGAGAGCAGCGCCAACAGCGCCGGCGAATGTAGAAGGGAGACGCCACAAAAAAAAAAAAAAAACAATAATTCTGTGGTACATGGCAAACAATACAATAACAACAACAAAAACAAATGACACCACATGCAATTTAATTTATTTCAATTGCACAAGAATGATTACGCAGCAGCGGCAGAAGCAACAGCAGCGCAACCAACAGCGCCACCACCATTCAGCAGCAGCACCAACAACACAACAACAATAACAAACACCATGACGACGACGGTGCGGTGGTGGCGTTGCCCCTGGCGACAAAGCGGCGCGTCTTTTGTTTCTCGGTTAAGCGAATGTGCACTCCAAAAAATCAAACGGCGGCGTGAGAGGGGAGCTGTATTCGCCAGAAGTGCGGCGCTTGATGTTAAATGAAGAGGAACACGAGCAAGCGTTCCGATGAATGAAATTCACATTGGACTTGTTGTGTATTTATTCACGCTAAGACGGAGTTAGATGCACTACTTACTCTTATAATTGTTAATAAATAAAATTCTCAAAAATGCGTTGAAAGGGTCATGTGGCGTGCGGAGGCTGCTGCTAGCAACCGCGTCAAATGGTCATTGGGCAAAGTGCGTCAATTTCAATTAAACACAAATTTAACTGCAACAATAACTTCTACTACACAATGAGAAAAAAGAGGCAAAGTGGAAGAAGGAAGTAGGACGTGGCGAAGCGAGTGTCTGCGAGTGATCGTTATTTGGCGCGAAAACGGCGCCAACAGCCACCCGTCGCGCAGCCGCTGCGCGTAAGCAAACGTAGTGCCAACAAATACAAAAACAAGTCATTTTTTCTTGCCAATATTTTCTACGATTCTTTTTTTTCTACCAATTCGATACTCAGGGCGACACTCATGGTTATTTGCTCAAGTGCCAATTTAATGCGCAAATAAACGAATGCCTGGCCTAAGCGCCAGAGGCGACGAAGTTCAATTTCGCTGCTGCGGTTGACGTCGCTGCTGGCGCCGCCACAAAATCGCGCGAGACTTGCTTTGCATTGACGCGTTAGCGGGAGTGCATTGGTAAGGGTTGGGAGTGTGGAGTGGGAGTGAGAGAGAGTTGGTAGTGGCAACCGCGCCGCTCGCATAAGATTAGATTTCACATGCAGTCACTGCTTAATATTGATGCGATTTTTTGCTATTCAGCGTTCGCGCCATGCACATTTGAATTTATGACGGCGCGCAACTCACCCCGACCGAGCTACACAAAATTCTAGCTCGAATTTCATTTTCTGGCTTTTCGACGTACTCGTAATTCGGCAGCAAACACACCGCATACTCAATTTCAACGCGCAAATTTTAAGTGCGAAATACAAAATTGACTTACTCACCTCTCGAACTGATGATGAGGACCATTAGCGTCCAAATTATGCTGATCCAGTTCCACATTTTATCGTTGATTTTTTTGTTGCTGTTTTCGGTTTTTTTCCACAAATTAATATGTTCAATGGAACGTGATTTTTTGGTTAGCCTTTGGCTGTTCTGCGTTCAAATTAGTCGCTGCTGATTTATTTATTCACTGTTTTATGTGTTGTCTGCAACGAGATGATTGAGTAAGCCATTAGCAATAAAATCACAAAATTATACAATAAATCAAAGCAGAAAATTAGGTAACGAGCACAACTGCTTGTACGTCCGAACGCGACTGACGCCGACGAAACATCAGAAAACATGAGAAAATAAATTTATTCAGGAATCACAGAGCGGCAAAATGCGTAGTTAATATTTTCGGCGCTGAAAGCTATGCAAAAGCAAAAACTAAATCCTCTTGGCAGCACTGGGGCCAACGCGATTTATTTGTTTTATGCGCCTTTTTCTTTTACACCTTCTTCTTCTTCTAAACACCTTTTCTTGTAATTTTAATTACTAAAATATCCCAGCACTGTTATGTAGGACTGCTGCCCGCGACATTATGTACAGGTAATCGTCGTTGCTATGCAATTGAGTGCTTAAACTAGGATTTATTTATCCAAAGATGAGTGAGCAAACGCAAAATATGCAGTACGCGTCAGTCAGTTTCAGCTGCCGTAAAGACTAATTGCTTTGCAAGCTCAACACATTCCAAACTTCTGCTACGAGCATGTGTGGTCACTGCTGGTATGTCCTTTGAAAGCTTCAACAAAATGAATTAGGTATAGCGATCTTAGAGTTAAGGTTGAGTTAGTTAAGTTAGTAAAACACCAAAAAAAAAGGAAAGAGCTTACGAAGCAAGAGTGACTTTAAAGAACAAAATTTATAACCCATGGCGAAGTTTGCGGATAGTTCTGGGTGTGACGTTGCCGCTGTTAGCTAAGATGAGTGCGACTTGAAGACACTTCAATCAAGCTGTTTCAAGTTATATGTACATGCCGAGATCTCCCCTGTAATCGTGAGAATATAGAGAGCACATTGGTATATAGTATTCATTATGTAGAAAGGTTCTTAACTGTGAAGTTGTAAAAACTGAATGGTTAAGGTGCAGGAAAGACTTAGTAGTGCCCAAGATACAGATCCATACATGTGTGCAATAAAGTGCTTGCCATATGACGTCGCAAAGGTTCAACGCCAACTACAAAACATTGAAGTTAAACACCCCGACCTCTATGACGACAGCCTAAGTACACTTCCACTAGGATACCGAGGCAATCGTAATCTTTTATAAAAACGTATTAAATTTACGACTCTCTACAATATTAAAATTAAAATATCACCCTTACATAATGGATATTAGTTCAAGAACTAAATTCTTCGGTCCGTATTTGTTAGCAACTAAACTTGTTGGCTTCTTTAAAGTCAAAGAAATTGGTTTATAAATCATATTATCTATTATAATATCAAATTTTATCATAAATACCCATTTATGACTCAATTTGTTGGAAGCCCATGGGCATTTCGAAATACCCAGAAGCTCTTACAAGTGATTAGAATCAAGATTGAAAGGATGACTGAATGTTGCTCTGAATGTTAATGCCCATAAATCACACAATCTACCTGATGTCGCGCAACAAGCTCACAAAGACCAAGCAGGAGCCTTCCAAGCCTATTAACATAAACCGGAAAAAAGGCGAACGCTGAAAAATGATCAAAGCCATTCAAATGCAAATCCATAACCATAAAAATTGTATTAGCAGCCACGATTGAGAAATGATTTCCCTAAAAAATAGAAGAGAAAAATAGAACAAAAGCAACATAGGCAGGGGAGAGAAAAAAATACTAGAAAGAATCAAAGACAAATGGTCAGCAATTTGTCACACCTACGACGATGACGATGAGACCGATTACGACTGACGACAAACTATAAACGATTTGGGGGCACACACTCATCCATTCATTCATCCAATCATTCATTGAAGCAGAGCAGAGCATAGAAAAGGCACAAACAAAAAAAGAAGGCGAGGAAATAATTGAAAACATTTGAATAAATGACCACCACAGGGCAGGCTTTCTAATGAAATTTGTATGTTCGGCTTCTTCATTCCGAGTGCATAAAATCTGCCGTGGCGCGGTAACAAGTCAAGCTGGGCGTGGTCGGACCAACAGTGTTTAAAATCCTTTTGTGGCTGTGCACTCAAATCATTTTCGGCACATTGCCTAATTGCACTTCAATGGTCAATGGCCAATGGTCGGTGGACATAGGAATTAGTCATAGAAGTCCGGCATAGCAGACCATAATCATTGCACAACAAAGCGTAGGCGGGGCGTGGCACACACTCTTGTTGGCAGTGCCTGTGGCGATGACGCCTTTGCATTGTGCCTGTTAGCCAACGCTTGCTACATCGAGCGGGGCAGCGACACATGTGGCGCTCATTGTTGTTGTCACAGTAGTTGTGCTGTGTTCTGTTGCACTTTTCTTGTTATTGTTGTCGTTGTTGTTGTTGTTGTTGTTGTTGTTGTTGTTGATGTTGCTTTGATTAGCGGCATGCCATGTCAAACAACAATTTGTAATAGAAAATGACATTTGAATGATGACTGAGCACAGGTGACGCTTCCGCTTTTACACTTGTTACATGACACACCGGCGGCCCTGTCCGGCCCGCCTCAATTCAACTCAGCAATGCACTGAGGGCCTTGCGGCTTCATTCAAACAACGCATTGGCTTGGCCTGGTTTGTTTTCGGATTTAGTTGGGCTTTGTTTGTTTGGTTGTTTGTTTGTTTGCTCTTGTGTAAAATACGAAAAACCGTAATGTGTCTATTATGGTGAGCTAAACAAGCGACAAAAATCATGTTTTCATATAGACTCAGCGGGGTCTGAGACCTGAGGCGTGGGTTGTCACCGCATGGGGAACTACGTTCTGTTGAAGGTGTATAATTTATTGATTATGTTGTCACAAAATTATTTTGCTCGGAAGTCACATGAGGAGTATTTGATGGGGCATGAAAATACTCATAAACTCAGTCATGAATATTTATTTGATAAGTGAGTTCTTATCATGGGTCTATTCAAGCTTTTACATAACTTTTAGATTAATTGAATTCAGCGTAATCAATTTTTTCTACTATAGTAAGTGGGTGAGTTAGATAAAGTTAGGTTGGGAAGGATTTCAGAGAACCCGTAAAATTCCAATAGAAGTTTGTGATGATCTGGTAATTTCAAATAACTTTTGATTCCGAGACAAAAGTGAGCGAAGTCAGCAAATGTGCTATCACTAAGTCTTACGAAATCTTCTCTGCTCTACAAATGCAATGCTCAATTTTTTAGTTCAAAAAAATGTTTGATGGAATATGAAGTTGAAAAAAATATATGTGAGTGTTAACACTCACGAGCTTACGACGTGAAACGGGTATCTTTTTTTCCCTGCAGTTAATTTAAAAAAAATTGTTCCCGCCACGAAAATTGAACCTCGACCTCTGGGACGGCAGCCGTAGTACACTTCCACTAGGCTACCGATCCGACGTTCGTATTCAGGCAGGCAAACGATTTAACTATATGTGGGAATGTTTGATTGTATGCGAGCGTTGCGTTTGTACACTTTTACCCAACTGAAACCAAAGACCACATCAAAAATGGTCTTTTTTATCACCGATATTATAAGGCCCAGTGCTAAAGTCTATAATGATCAGCATTGACTTATAACCCACTAGTAGCATTCAATGTCATGTTAATTCTTCGACTAAGGCGATGAAAACTCCGTCATCTAAAATAAGGTGCTAGTGGACCATAGCATAGACCAAGGATCTCCAGTCGATAAAAAAGCATAAACTTAAGGAAAAAGTATTTATATTTTTTTTGGAATAAGTCGCTTTAAAAAGAAATGCCTTACCAACCCCACAAATACAATATTCAACCGAATCCCTGCTTATAGTCGTGTCAACTAACCGGCAGCGTATCAGAACATTTTTGCCACTTCGAGTGCTTTCGCAGACAGCTGACATATCACATCTGACAGCTCAGCTATTACAGCTCATTCACATTCACACCTCTGCACAGATTACTGAAAATTGCCAACAAGGTTCTCACATCTTTACACCGAATCAATGAACCGTACCTAAAGAAGGTCACAGAGTATCGACTCGACTTTCTTTACTGCACGTACATTCTTTCCTAGCTCCCTGCTTTCTACTCATTTTTCCATTCCCATTATTAACACCAGCCAGAGGCCTTAGAAAACAGTTATAAGAACAAAACACACTGTACCACATTAGGTTCCAACTTTGCAATGGCGCAGAGAGCCTTGACGGGCCGAAGTCAAAAATCGAAGTTCACATTGCATATGCTTGGCTTCCTTTTGTCTATTTATTTGTATTTATATGCTGCTGGCTTCGACTGCTGGTAAAGTTAACCGTGTGATTGGATGTGTGGATGGGTGGATGGGTTCACTCACTGAGCAGCAAAACAAGGTGACGATGTAGCAAGTCCAGCGCACATTTTTTGCCATTAAGGAAATTAGTTTGTTGTTGTTGTTATTGTTGTTCGATGCTTTGCACAGCAAAGCCAAAGAACATTATTTTTGTGTGTTGGCATTGTTTTCATATAAATTAATGTTTATTGTATGTTTTGGTAGCGCGTATTCGCCGCCAACAAACCAACTAAACAGACACCCACAGTCGACTTTCTTTGAGGTAAGCAAACAATTGATTTAATTTTCGATTGAGCTGCGATATATAATGTGTATTTTATATATTTTTGTGCTGCGCAACGTTATTCTGCTATTTTTTTTCAAATTACCGCGAAACTACACCTGCCAAATGCGCGGCCATGCCAACAAAACAATTCCATTTGCACCCGCCGCACACTTCAAAAGCCGAATTTCCACTTTTTCGATTACATTTTTCCACCACTTAACAGCGAAATTATGTAAATTAGCGATACACGCGAGGACGCCGACGATCTCCGACATTTGCTTTGAAATTAGTTCCAGCAAAAATAAAAAAAAACAAAGAACTAAAGAACAGGCCCAACAGAGGCAGAAAGGCAGACAGGATATACGAGTACACCCCGCCAGGCAAGGAAGCACGCAAAGCAAAGCGTGTCGAGATGTATGAGATGTCAATATAATGACGATGTTTCAGATAATGTAGTCGCTGGCGCTTTAAACGAAACGCTTGCACCTGTCGTAGCGCGTGTGTGCCGCCGCAGGTAATACCCAGCGGCTCTCAGGCAGGTAGGCAGTCGAACGACAGACGAACTCATTTTGTACGACGACGAGAGAGTCAGCAACGGGAATTGGCTTTGTTTACCACTACCACCACTCAGGTAATCACTCAGACGTACTCTCCAAGCGCATTGCTCAACGTTTGTGTTTGTGTTTTACCGAAAGTGTACAAATAAGTAAGCGAATATCCTTTGAGGATTCGAGTTAAAATACAAGCCAGCAAACCAATAAATAAGCAAACCAGTTACATGTTTGATGTGTTGCTGCCAATTGCCAATGCGCACAAATTGCATGCCACTCGAAATGAAGTTGATCTTGTTCGGCGGGAGCGGGAAAGTGGTACTGGTGAGTCAAAGGACTTTGGTTTGTTAATCATTGCAACTGCTGTCGTTTGTGCTTGTGCACCAAGACTCATATTTGCTGATGAGGCAATTCCATTCGGCACGCATATCAATCGAAAACACAAGCAGAATGACAAATTGACGAATTGGAAAATATTTTTTTGTTTTGGATTTGTTTCGGAGCAATGGTAAAGTTATGGGCTTCAGATGGGTAGTTTTGAGTCTAAATGACTTCATGGAATGTTTTATTTAGATTGTGATATTGTTTATAAATACAATGGAATCATTTAGTATGATCCTTTCAACTTGTTTCTCTGCATTTATTTCTAACGGCTTTCTTCCAATACAAGTCTTGCGGAATCAGGGCTCTAAGATCAAATCCACAACTTGCATCTTTGAGCTCGGATGTTTGAGAAATATGTCTCTCCACTTGGTCTTAGTAAGTTTCCCAGTAAAAAAAATGCATTTCTTTATATTTAAAAATTTTAAATCCGTATCAGGTCCACAACACTTTAAACTTAGATCTTTCAGTTGGTATCTTTTATTTTGAAATTCTTAGATGTCAGTTTCAATATTTCAAATAATATATCTTTTAGTCTTTATTAACATCTCTCACTATCCACATTCAATTTTAATCTGACAAATACCATGAGCTGATATTTGGTGATAAGTAAATATCCGCGGTTTTTGGTAGATTTTTGAACAAAACGTCGAGTTGGGGGCAGTAGAGTACTGAATTAATCATTTCATCGGCCTTTTCAGTGACTGCCATCTTTGACATCGCAATTTCGTTTTTTGTAGTAAAAAAGTATCACAGCGTATTTCTCAGATATTTCACTCATTTTGTAATCAATATAACCTTTTACAGGAGCAATGAATTTCAGAACTGTCTTCACGAAAAATGTAGCTTGAAATGTCAGTTGTACGTTTGATGCAATCGGAATAGTTTTACACAAGATATGGCTATCGACACCATCTAATGATAAAAACGCGGATACTTTTTATATCACACATCTGAAACCTTCAAGTCAAATTATTGCATATTTTTGCCTGTATCTACATATTAGATTTTTATACTTGCATCTACATATTTATTTGAAAATTAGTAGTGACCTTCTCTGAGCTACAAAAATTCCTAAATCATATGGCCAACCTGACCATATGAAACCGTTGGCTGTGTTGCCAAATCGATTCCTAAACTACACAGGAACCAAATAACTTGAGCGACTACGAGTGATATATAAACAAGCAGCTTATTTATTGTTTATTCTAAGCGAAACTGTGAGAAAAACTGCCATAAAAAATAAAATGCTGATGAAGGCAACAACAAATTTATGGACTGCATGAAAAGCGATAAAATGGAATAAAGTAAAATAAAATCGCTGAAGTTCGTGTTTATGATGAGATGAATTGAGCTAATCTCGAGTGAATGTTTCTGCTAAGTGTTGGCAAATACACTGAGAACTCGGGCAAAGGAACCAATTTGAATATTTTTTATGGGTTGATTTTGTGTTGGTTGATTTGCAGACACAATGCAAGGCTTCTGTTGCAGCCGCCACAATGATGATGTTCTTGATGACGACGACGGTGGCATGTGGCAGGTTTTGTTCGCTGCGCTTGTTTGTTTCCATCATTTTGGGATTTTATTACAAGCGATTGAGCAACAACAAGCTTGAGCGAAGGGAAAAGGCAAAAATAGCAGAGAGAAGCGTGCAATGATAACGACACGACGCCTTTAGCGCCAACACGCGGAAACTGCGAACGCTTGAGCCTAACAACCAAATCGAAATCCAAAGCAACATCATCATCGGCAACAAACACAACGCCAGCATCAGCTGCATTTGAATAAACACTTTTGAGTGAGTGAGTGAGTGAGTTGGTGAATCGAATCGAATCGAATCGAGTCAAGTCGAGTCGAAATGAATCATGTCGAGTGCGCAAATATGACAAGGCACGAGTATCAGTGTGTGTGTCAATGTGCTTGTGGCGTCGTGTTATGTTCGTGCTTGTGTGGTGTGTGTTTGCCTGTTTGTATACATGTGTTTGTACTGAATTTGATTGAAATGTTGCCACCAAGTAGGTAAGTGAAATTAGGTTGCAATGGCGCCAAACTCAGCCCAACTCAGTGCCACAGCGGCGGGCGACTCTACCCGCTGCCAAGCGTTGCGTTGTGATTCGCTTCGATTTGAAACAAATCAAATGACTATGAGTTGCTGGCAATGTGTTTGTTGTACAAGATTGAGTATCTCTGCAATGTGTACACTTGTCTACGTAAACAAATTTATGCTCTCTGCCTGTGCTCTGCGCTATTTGATTGAAGCTTCACTTCGTGGCCACTTGACTTGATGCTCCTCATACGCCTCGTGTCTGTTGCAATTTCGAATATGCCATTACCAATATGCTAGCCATTTTTGCCTGCTTGTTTATTTGTTACTTCTTCAATAACATCATCATCATCATCATCATCATTATGATTATCATTATAATGGTTGTTGTTATTGCTGTAGTCATTCGAAATGAAATTAGAACAAATTCCAGTGGTCGTTATAATTTATCATTTGATTGATTCGCCGCCATATCACTTCAAATTTATTCATGACAATTCTTTTATGACTTTTCGATGATTGCACACATTTTTTATGAGTTTTACTTTTCTATTGCTATTATTATTTTTTTGCATTTATGGTTCAAAAAGGTTGTTGCTTTGTGTTGCCTTTATGTACGCCTGACTTTTTGATTGCCACTAATTTGCTTGATAAATTTGATTGAGGCTTTTCTAGATTGGGGCTAATTTCATGAAGAACAACACTTTATAGTTTTTTCCTTTCTCTCTAATTAATTTGCTTATTTATTTATTTGATGAATTTTATTTTATTAAATTTTTGTTCTTTCTTCTTTTGTTTTTCTCTGCATTCAAGCATTGTTCGCTTTTAATTTATTTATTTGTTTGATTTATTGTTGCAATTTGCTTCAATCTAAATAATTCATTTTTTGATTTTGCAGGCATTTTGCATATTTTCAATTATTTTGGATGCGTTGATTTTGTCATTTCGAGTGGTCATTTTGAAGTATGTAAGCAGCAGCAGCACCATTCGCTGCATCAAAGCAACCGGGAGTTAATTAGAAATGCAGCTCAATGCAATGAATTTGCATACAAATTAAAAATTAATGGACACAAGAATTTTACAATATTCGCATTTAATTTGGCAACGTGGTGAAGTCAAGTAGTCATGGAAATGTAAGTAGGTAGTGGAAAACAATCTTAGCAGGTGTAATCAGATCTACAAGTATGCTTTGCTTGTTCGAAAGATTTTATCAGGGAATATTTTATCACAATTCCAATACAATTAATTTAGTACTATATGGAAAAAAAACATTAATTTTATATATACCCAAGCGAAATATGGTCTCATCAGAAAGCTAACTTCTATTGATCATAGTGTGTCTAGAAAAAACCAACGAGTGCAGCAAATCAAAAAAGTACAACAACAAAACAGTCAACAAAAATTCATAAAAGCTAAACCAAAGCATTTATTTCATATTTTAGTTACCATGAGCCGCTTGTAACATTTCTTCAAATTGAATAATGAAATGTAAAATAATTTTTTAACTTGGTACCAATATTTTACTTCTACCGCATGCGAACTGCACACATAGTTTTTTTCTTTTCTGGGTAACACAATTCCGGACATACCACTGTACACCTACTATCCGCAGTAGCTTGGACTGAAACCTCCGAACAATTTGCAGGTATGAATTGGATGTGTCTATATCGATTCGAAACTATATGACTATAAATGTGTTTTCTTTTTTTTTGTCATTTGTCTTTTATACTAAAACAGTGCGAAGGACTAGATCCTTTTTGTCCTGTTATTTCTCAGTACTTAATATATATAAAAACCATTGAGAGATAAGAAAATTTGGAGATAATGTCTAGTGACATAAGGGAATACCATGCATCAGTCAAAATATAAAAATATCAATGGCATCGCAGTGGATTACGCTACTGGAATTCATCACAAAGTGTCTATATCAAATCCTCTATTAAGCTAATGGTTATAAAGCCGATAGTTTATAGCAACGTTTCTTTCTTTGTGCTTTATGTGGGGCATACACTATCTAGCGAGTCTATTAAACTCATTTTGAATAACTCATGATTGAGTTCTAAATGCTATTATGACAGCGTATTTTCTATTATTAATACTGAGAAGTCAGTGTTGAGTTAGACCTGTGATCCACAACGAGCAGTTCAACTTGTATATAGTACAAAGTATACTTTATGGCATCTCATTCCACTGTCGATGCAATAGTAGTGAAACTTTTGGAAATCAAAGCCTCAACTCATTTTGAACTTAAATTGTAATCGCCTCTGAGGGATACTAGAATCAATGCTTATGAAACGCCAATGGCATTGCTGAATAACCATGACTTTAATTGAGTAATTCGATGTATTTTATTTGCTTACGGTTTGCGATATGAGAGTTAAGCATTGCGATTTCAATGCTTTACACATTTGTGCAAATGGAAAGCGTTAAAATTTTCCCTCATTGCGGCAGCAACAACGAAATTGGCAAATTGGAATACTACAACAACAATTTCAAAATATTTGTTAATAAAAGCAAATATTCCGAAGTATTTATGGTTTTAGCACTGCTGCGATTTAAGCAGGTGCAACCATCGTTTTGCGTGTGTGCAGCTAAAATTGCAATGCGAAATACTAAATGAAATGTGTTTTGAAGAGAATTTGCCACTTTTGAATTCCCTGGTTTGTTTTGACAGACTTTGAGTAACTTTCAACAAAATCGAGTTAATGGAAACTGAATTAGCTAAGGAATTCACTTACCGAATAAAAATAAACTTGTTTTTGCATTGCCTCAGAATTGAGAGAGTACGCAAGATTGTAAGGCAAAAGAAAGCCGAAGAAAGAAATAAAAATTAAATGAAACAGAAAAAACAAATATTAAAATTAATAACTGAAAATACACAACCAAAAGCTGCATAAATCAAAGATGTCTCAGGGCGGCGTCTTAAATGTCGAGCGTGTGTGTGTTGCTGTATGTGAAAATTATAGTATGGTTTTTCGCATGACAACAACAATAACGACAACAACAACAACAATAAAGACAACGAAAACCACAAACAACAAAAACCAAAACGCTCTTAAATAACCCCACCTGATGCAACCAAAGACAGTAAACCGAGTCGAGTGATGACTCGATGATTTAATGACTTGATGTCTGACTGTAAGAACGAGTGTCTGTCTGTTTGTCTGTTTGTCTGTCAGTCTGTATGAATAAGCTAAGCAAGTAAATAAATGAATGCCTCAATAAATGAGTTAACCGCAAGACATAACTACCACTTGAACCGAGCTCTTCATCTGCCCGCCCCAATGAGCTATTGAACCACCCACACTAAACTCTTCACTCTAATTTTCTATACCCAAATGAAAGAGGACGGATGAAGCGTCTAAGTGCAAATAAAATCAATCAATTTTGTTGTCGTACGTGGCAGAAACACAGAAAAAAATAAAATAAAATAAAATAAAAGTTTGTCGTGTTGTCAGAGCCAGTCAAATTGACTCGACTTGAGTGTGAAATCTATTTGCTTAAGTATTGTGTAGAGAATAGCAATAGAAATGAAATCCGAAAACAAAATCCATTGATGCACCCATTAGATGGCGGTTAGAGAGTGCGGCGGCAGGGGAGACGCAAAAGCCACAAAACCGAAATAAGAAATTATGCTGGGAAAATTGTTTGTAGTCGCAACTGCACAGGCAACAGCAACAGCGTGCAACATGAAGAGCACCATTAAGCGCATCGAGTCACTCACGCACGCAGTCGTGCGTGTTAAAATAATTAATAAAAAGTGTTGAGTAGAGCTCAGTTCTGCTCATGAAGTGGGAGAGATCTACTTAAACTGGCAATGGCAACTTGTTTCTACAAATACTTAAAGTCTCAAACTGATGTCCTCAGGGATAGAAATATTTTTACGTCTGGCTAAACACATCAAAGATTATCGTAGGGGGAAAGCTGTATAATTTATAAATGCCGTAAAGGATGTTAGATGGAACGCTATGGAGTTATATAATCTGATAACCACTGAAGTCGGCGTAAAACAGGGGAAGAGTTGTTACAGAATCTTCTTCAACAATTTACCTGATTAATTTGCTGAATACATCACGCCCACAAATAATGCTTGGAAAATGCAATCTCATACACCAGAACTCACAAAGGGCAGATCTGCATATTTATCAAACTCTCAGGCTAATGACCGATCTCATAGCAATGGCCCTTATCGTTTCTTTGGCAAACTAAGGAACCGCTTGCCTACTGAATAGTATCTGACCAACTAACCATGAACCAGTTTGATATGGGCGAAGTAAGGAATTTCTTCTTATGTATTTATCAAACTATTGTATTTACCTATTCTCTGGCAGTTTATCTCTCTATCAATACATTGGATGATCTAAAAAGTATGCGTGTTTTCGTGGTACATTTTTGGACAAAATTTTCTTGTTGGCCAATATACTCCTAATTGAACCTGCAGTCGGTCCACTTTGTTGCCGCTCTGGCATTCGTTCCGGGGGAGCTACTAATACATGTATTTGCATCAACTAGCATTTATATCAAATCTATTACCAATCAAACCTAACTGTCTTTCTTCAGGAAATCTCTTATCTATTTTCTTAATAAACTATCTACTCATATTTGTTCTCAATAGTAGAATCGACAAAGTGCCCAAAACCGAACGTCCTTAGTTTGCATTGCCTTTCCCAACACTCTCTACTCAAAGCACTAAATCCAATTCTATATGAGTGCACTCGAGTAACAGCTACAAGATGTATCATAACTAAACCATTAACCACCACTCGTTGCAGTGAAAGTAACACGGAGAGTGACAAATTGATCTATGACAAGCCATGGTTTCCGTGACTGTTGCAGTGTTGAGTGGTTTACTTATGCCACATTCATTCAATGGTACACTCATTCATTCGTTCGTTAGTTCATCTATTTTTAGATAGGAAAAGATTTCGTTGAATTTTTTATTGATTCAATAATGAGAATTGCCAAACATCGTGGGGCAATACTCATCAACATCAGTCACATCAGTACAGGCTCAAACACACGTACTGATGAATATTAATACAGACAACGATGACGATGATGTTGTTGTGGTGGATGACGACTGCCTGTGACATCGTGTTGCACGTTGCTATTTGTCGTTGGTATTTTCATTAAAACTCACTCACACACTCATAAATAGTCAAACACTTAGCGACACTCTTCAAAACCCAAAAATCATACAGAAACGGGCAGAAAAAAAAGGAAAAGAAAAAAAGAACGATTGTGGAAAATTCTTTGTGTGTTTTTCGATCTGTATTTTAAATTGATGCGCGCATAAAAATCAATCAACACATACGCTTAATAGCAATCGACACACACACACACACACACACACATGCACAAAGAGCAACAGACTGATAGACAGACCGGCGAAGAGTTGGACGTGCACATACAACAGCGAACGCTTTTCAATTATAGTCGCGCTGTAACTGACAGATACATTTTCGGCTTGTCCCATCTCCAAGCAGCAAGTACCCGCGTACCGTCGCAGCCACCCATCCGCCGAAAAAGGTGTTGAACTGCACAATTTGCGCACGAAGACAAATTGTTTTTTCTCATCAGTAATTTTTTTCTGCTTACAAGTTTTCCTCGCTCCGCTTCGTGTTGGGGCTCATTTTTGGTTAAAAGTTTTTCTTTTTGAATTTTATTTGATTTTTTTTCATCTTTTTTTTGCCTAAGCATGTGCCACGTTTTCTTCGTTGTGCTTTGAAAATCTATTTTTCTTTTTCGGCTCGGCCTCTTTGACTTGTTCGATTTTTACTGGTTTGGCTTTGATTTGTTCGGCTTTGGCCAAGGGCGGCGTCGCTGGAAAACTCATGAAAATGCATTTCCATGCGAAGCGCGAAAAGTTTCAATTTACATTTTCATTTTGCTTCCGACTCGTGTTTTCGTTTGTCATTCAGGCCTATACGAAGTGCTCCCCACACCCTACTTCAATTTTTGGGGCAGCACTTTGTGGGTGCTTAAGCAGCTGACAGCCACCAACTGACAGATTGATGAATGTTCATACTTCTTTTATTTTGTTGTTGTTCCTATTCTTGTTGTTGTTTTTCTTATTCATTTTCAGCGCAGACCTTGCCGACTGCACAGTTTGCTTAAGCATCATACATGTGAATGCGTGGCTTCATTTAATTTACTTCAGCGCTTAATGAAAATATTTTGGAAATGCGCTATTTTCATTATGCGTGCCGAGATTTATTGGCATTCTGCATGCTGAGACATGTCTCTGTGGCTTGCTTGCATTTTAAATTGCCACAAAATTGAAATTAAAATTTTTGTTTCTTTTCCTTCTATGTCTTGTTGTCTTTTTCTTGGTCGAGTTCAATGTGGGTTAAATCAATGGGACTTTTGAAAAAATATTCTTTGTTTATTTTCTTATTTCGTTTAAACCCAAATGAAGTGATATTTTTCTTGATCTACTGAACTATGTCGACAGATAAGCTCAAGATGGGCACGCTCTTGACATCATGCTGGCTGATAACTTTGCTTTCATAAAGATCGATGAAACGAGGAGTGAAATAAGTTGATAAAAGAAAAACACTGGAAAATATATTCAAGAAAAGTGTCCCATTGTGTGACCTTAGAATGCTTCCCGGACATTGAATAAACATTGAAACTTATCGTTTGAAAGAAACGGTTTTATTGACAACTCATGACGATCTTTACTAAAAACCGAAGTTCCCCGTTCTAAAGCGGGCTATATCAGGTAACGCATATTATCTACCCAAGATATTTCTATTATTAGGAACACTCGTTTTGAGTCTACATTAAGTTGTGGGTATCTACCACTAAGATTATTACCATATAAAATATTGTTGAAAAAGATAAATATATACTTGTAATTCATCTTTACCAACCACAAAAATATGAATGTGGTAATTCAGGAAATGAAAATAAAATACCCATAGGGCTTTGGAGAGCTGAACTGGTATGTTACAGCTAATAAATTTTAGTAAATGCTAAGCACGATACAAAGTGATACAATATATGGCACAAATCAGTACGAGTTGGCTCATAGATCAGCTAGTTGGCTTAAATGTCTTTCAACGACAATCATGTAGTGTGCACTGAAACACACCATCTATTTTACTGAAATAGTTTGGATCGGCTGAAGAAAATACGATCCGAAAGGTCTTGATTTTATTTTTATTATTATTATTTTTATTATTATTATTTTATTATTTACTTATTTGTTTTATTTTTATTTTTTTTTTTATTCCTCAAAATTAGGAGATTAGGAACCAAGCGCTGCAAAGATGAGTCACGATTAAAAAAGTCATCAAAAACGTATAGTGTTCTTTAATCAACAAGTCGAAAAAAAAAATTTGTTTTTAATATTTTCAGCTTTATTTTGCCGAGATGAGACAATTTTTATAAACATTTTCTGGTATATGAAATGAGTTAATTTTTTTCCAAAAGTAAATGATTCTTCATATATATCACCTATCATATTTTTTATTCTTCTCAGTTCCCAAAGCGAAAAAAAAAACAGATCACTGAGTTGAACAATCTATTGTCGAGAATACTTTGAAATCATTTCAAATGAAAATAAATATTATATTCTAAATACTCTCTAAATGCTCTCAATATATGATAACTTAAGTACTTCAAATAAAATCATACTCACTTTCAGTTAACAGTTCCTCTCCTTAAGTCTCCTTATTGCCGTAAATTATTGTTCCTCAATTGTAACACTGACACATTAACACACTTTAATGCGATTCAATTCAAAATCCCGAAAATGTTCGTCAGCCACTAACTTGGCTCATTAGAATGTCCACTCGAACAAATTAATTTGGGGCGGCGCAAACGAAAACACTTCAGAGCACACAAATTGTCAAATGCCCTAAAAATGCAAATGCAATTTTAGACGCGAACTACAAGAGTGAGTCCCATGAAAATGTTGGCAATGGAGATGCTGACGGTGGCGGTGATGATGGCGGCAGCTCTGGCGTGAAACACCAAACCAAAGAGCAGCCAAGCTACAACGACACTGAAGACTGCAACGCCGACGACAAACAGGCAAATGTGACCTAAAAAAGCTTAAATCGCATTTTGCCGGTTCAAACGAAGGGAATTTCTTTTTTGTTTGTTTGCTTGTTTGTTTGCTTGTTACTATTTAACCGAGAATCGCATAAATTTTCAATTCATTATCGACAAAAAACACACACAAATTGTTAAACAAAATTGTGGACAGATTTTTTTATTTTTTATTTTAATTTCTGTTTTATGTTGCCGTTTTTAATTTGTTTCATTTATTTATTTAAGCGTTGCATATTTCTTCACTTGCCCACAAAATAGGTCAATTTCTTATTGCAGATGCTTCAAATATTTTCAAAAATTTATTCAATAATATTTTCTGTTTTCTTTTCTCAGGATTTCACTGCAACTTTCAAATTAGAAATTCAGATTTCCTACAAAAAGCAGCCTGAATCATGTCACATACCAAGTTATGCTGATGCAACTATAATAGCAACAGCAACAACAACACAAACACATAAATTCACTGTTATCACGAATGGGCTCATCATCGTTGTCAACGTCGTCGTTTGCTGATGATGCTGAAACCCGCTTCGATCGTCTTTGATGGGCATGGCATCGGTGATTAATCTAACTAAATTCAAATTCGAAAAACGCTCAAATCGCACGATTCGATTTTCGATTTTGAGGCATCAGTTTTGAACTGCTTCTTCATGCAGCATCAACAGCATCATCAACAACATCGAACCTGGACTGAAGTCGGAAGAAAGACGAGCACGAATAACGACGCACGCGCTTTGATAATAGCGAATGCCGAATGATAAAACTCGAAGAAGTTGGCTTAACGTAACGGCTCCTCGCGAACGACTGCCGTTTGTAACAACCGTCTAATAGCAAGCGTCTTGAATGACTGAGTTACTAGCAGAACAGACACGATGAAAAACAGGCAACGAACCACTCGCAACGAACAAACAGCATAGCAGCCGAAGTGAGAGTGGGTGAGAGAGAACAGTCGCATGTTAACATAACTTAACATAACTGTATATGCGAACACGAGCACGAGCAAGCATGAAATGACACACGAAGTTATCGGAAGTAGAAAAGCGAGTCAGACACGAAGCATAAAACGAAGGCACACACGAAGTCGGCGACAAATGAGTGCGAGTGTGTAACATAAATTTTCTAATGCGACTGGCTGCATGTGGTATTTTAGCCGAAGAGATTGGTAGTGTGAACAGACGAGACACCGAACAACGCGCTGTTAAACCGAAGACAAACTGTCAGACGCTCTGTTACGCTATTAGCCTGCGATGCGATAATGCAGCGCACTATGCAACGGTAAAGGTTTTTGGACTGCTCAGAGATTTGAAGCCTTTTTGGCATTTTCATCAATAAATGTATTGTAGACTTGTTTTTTAATCATTTATTTTTTAATATTATGCGATTTATTTCTAAATATGAATATGAAAACATCAGCCGGTTAGACTTATTCTTGAGAGAATTAATTCACAGATCACGAGTTACAGGTTTACAAATTGAAATCAGAAGGCTAAATGCAGTGGGCTTATTAAATATGATATATAAAAAATTGAATATCGTTTTGGAGAAACAAGCAATTTCACTTCGAGGAGCATAAAATGGCAAGGAGTATGCAATCGTATGATATGAATCTAAGGTTATATTTTGTTCAGTAATTTCTAAAAGAATATTGTATGTTTGCTTACTGTATTTCAACACCATAACAATTAAAAGAGGCAATTGCCAAAATATAAGCGATTTTTCGGGGGTACATATTTTATCAGAAGCTTGTTGTTCCGGGTGAATAACGCATAAAGTTTATGTCTATATTATTTCAAGACATTTTAATCATAAATATCGACTTGAAGCTGAAATTGCCAAATCACACAATTTTCAATAGTCACCAGAAAGCTGTGTCATCGGCATTCGTGGAAACCTGCATAGTTTCCTTTCTTCCTTATAGCTAGAAAAGTTGCCTTGAAGTTGTTTGCAAAACAACAGTTCGCATCTGAAAAACAAACGTTTTCTTCGTTGCTTTTATAGCGCCATCTAGTGTGCGTATGGCTGCATTCCGCTCTTCTACTGTATATTTTAACATTTTAGTACACTTTAACAGCGAAATAATATAGAAAAACTGCTTGTTATAAGCAACCTGCTGTTAAGCACATAGAAATGTCAAAATGTTGCACGCACAACAGAAATCTGTTATAAGTATGAGCTATGCAAACTAGCAGCCAGCGAGCACTTGGGTGCTTGGTGCTGTTAGCATAATTGAGCATAATCGTAAGCACATTAGACTGCAGTAGACTGCAAAATGTACATTGGCTGATAAGTGAAGTTGTTATCCCTGCAAACAAATGTGCATCGTGTGCGTTCACTGCAGGTCGTCTTTAACAACTTGGATAAAACAAAAGATATGAGCGACTACCTGTTTATGTGATAAGTGTGATCTTTTCTTTATTTTGCTTATCAGTGCCATAACATGATTATCATCATGAAAAGAAACAAGTTCGCGCCTGCTTAAAGGAAGCAATTCGCTGATAATGCGGACAATGCGGGCTATAACAAATAGGCACTCAGTTGTTGTAGACAGCAAGCCAGCTAAGCAAAACAATAGCAACAAAGCATGCTTAAGCCCTAATCCTTAAAGTGTAAACATAAACACACACACACAAACACACATACAACGAGAACGCAGAGAAATACAAACCGGGGAATCACTTTTGGCAAAATATTTGTTTGATTGATGATTTTATGACACTGTTGACTCAAGTGATGAGCAGACGACGCGACTCGTCCGTGTTGGCATGAGTTGGCTTGAGTTGATTTGAGTCGAAGTCAAAGTCAAAGGCGAAGTAAAGTAATACGATGCAAAGGACATAAAAACATGACCCTCGTAGGGAATGGTTTTTTCTTTTTCCTTATTGTTTTTGTTGCTGTTGGTGTCAAAGTGCGGCGTTGATGGAATGTTTTTGATTTCAATTCGTTTTGTTGCTGTACTCAGTCATTTTGCCTCTTTTAATTTCATTTCGTTCTACTCGTACTCTTATCCTTACCATCCCTCGCACCGCCTCATCAATCCCCATCGTTTAGTTTACTTTGTCCGTCGTTCAAAAAGGCGTGCCATCAATCTTTCGCTTATTAGGGATAATATTACAATTACTTGTAAGTGAGATAAGCCTATTCAAGAAGCTGACGAGAGCAACGATGAGGACCTCAACTAGGACAAAGACGACGACGACGACGACGACGTTAGCAACGAAAAAAAGGATAAACCAAGTGTTTGTATGTGTGTTAATGATCTTCTATCTTGACGTTGCTTGTAGTCCGAGCTGCACTTAAGCACTTCTGAAATTGTTCTTTTGAAGTTGTTATGTAAACAGAGATAGTGTCTCAACATAAAAGGCCGAGAGATGCTTGAAATTAAAATCGACTTTTTGTGAGTTTCATACTTGTAATTGTTGTTGTTGTTTTTATTCTCAAGCCTGCCAAAGTCATCCTTGTCGATCGTTGGTTTTTTTAGCTGCTCCGCTTACATCAAAAGCGGTTATGTTGTGTTCTTCTTACTTTTTATCGGTTTTGAGTTACAAAGTTGTATTTTTTGTGGTTTCACAGAATTTGTGACTTGCTTTTTTTAAACTAGTCAATGCACTATTATAATAAAATATTTTTATAAATGCCGCTTTTTGCTGACAAGTGCTTTGTTGAGCGCCATTCCAATATTGGTTTGCATTGTGCAAGCATTTCAGCAAGCTCATTTACCAAATTACATTTTTACGATTTCCACACACATCATCTTCTCATTCTTCATCATCATCTTCTCCCACTATACCGACCTCAGTCAATACTACTAACAGAATATTTTTCTTATAAGAACTGCAATGACACGTTTCCTTTCACTTTCAGCAGTTCAGCTCAACCGAACGCGCCCGTATTTCTGTTACTACAACGACATCATCAACAGTGACAATAACAACAACAACAACAAGTAAAACAGCAACAGTAAAGGTAGCCAGCATATGCAACAAAAGAAGAAGAAGACGTAGAATCAAATGAAGCAACCTGTTCAGTTTGGCAGCCAGGCAGACAGGCACACATCCACACATACTCTTTCCATCTTCTTTTCACCCTGCCATGTGCGGCGATGTGCGCATACGAGGGTTGTAGCAAAAGTACCTAACCTGATATTTATCAAAAACTGTTGAAGAACACTATTATTATCCTCGAGCCACAAGGCATGCGTCCTTAACAACTCATAGGTACTAGGGGTAATCTATGAAATCTATACGAAACGAGGAAGGCAGGTGCATTTGATTATTTCTTACAGTTGACTTCGGCTCTCTTCCTCTTTTTTATACTGGTTAAAACTTGCGTTTTCGCATTATTTATTTACTAAGATTTTAATGAGACTTAAGCATGAAGTGGACCTACTATCACAAAGCAGATATTGGAACTATATACTTATATATATATGTAATGTATTAAACAATAAACTAAATATTAGGGCTAACAAATTTTAAAATAAGAATGAAATTATTTTTAGCTATTATTTTGACCAGCGCATCATATAATACCTATACTTAAGAAATATCATGTTCAATTGAAAACATAGTAAATGCATACTTTTCTGACAACCCTCGCTTATGGACAACCTGCTCCAGCTCGTTCGTTCAAAGTGCACCTTTTGATGCCGTTTTGCACCCGCTGCGTTTGGTCGTGCCTCACCTTTGTTCTTATTATATTTTGTTATATTATTTTTCAGCCTTTGGCGTCTTTTGGCTACTGCTCGGTGAATCCATAACAATAATATCACAAAAAAATAAAAAATAAATGAAAAAAAAGGACAGAGACCAGCAGCTTGGGCAGCACAAAGGCTGATTTTGACTTGCTCGCTCACTCGCCCGATCGGCATTGCATCGCTGACGTTGCTTGCATGCATCTCTTTTACTTTATTTTAATTTAATATTTTTTTGTATGTCAGGAAGCCAGACAAGCAGGCCATCTGTCTGGTCTAGCCTGGTCGGGCTTACAATAATTTGTGACGTTGCGTTTGAGTCTGCTTGACCGAGTCTGTCTGTGGAAGCGACGACTGCTGTTTGATGATAAATTAACCCCGAATTCAGTATACTCTTCATTGCTTTTTCTTTTTTATATACTTCTGACTTCTGCTTAGTTTTTTGAGGTTTTTATTACTTCATTTATTTTGTTCCTATTTGACTTTTATGCAGGCGGCGGCTACCTTTGGCCGACTACCTTTATGCCTCATCAGTTGTTTTTGTTTCTTGGCGTTGCTGTTGTTGCCTTAATCAATGAGCCATTGTAACAATGCTAATGATGTCTATGATGATGATGGCGATGAATGCTACGGCGTTGACTTAAGCGGTTCATTACCTGAGTACACTAAATAATTCTTCATGGTTTGTTGATTGAATCGCCGCTGCCACCACATTGCGAGTTTATGCATTGAGCGCCCTTTCATTTTCCCATGAACTTTGTACAAAGTATTTTCCCATAAATCACAGTTCGGTCGACACTTAAATCGTGCCTTATTATTCCTCGAATTGGCATGCAAATCGTCTCAAATCATTGAAGCATTGCAGCGTTGAGCATTGAGCGTTGAGCAATGAATGAGAAAAGCACATAAACCCAAAAGGTGCACTTAGCATTTGCAACATTGCAATTACGCATTGTGGTCGATCTTGTGGCATTCACAGTGCAACAACCACCAGTGAGCAGCACAACTTGCAACTTGCGGAGTTTTGGTCTGCTGCTCGGCCATGCACTTGCGGCTCTGATAAGGCAAATTAGTGGCAAATTAAGCTATCAACGTCACGCCTCAAAATGCCTTTGAGGTCTGCTGGTCGAGCAACGTTTTCACTTGAAAATAAATAAAGTTAATTAGTAAAGGGTCCACAAAGTGTTGCGCAGATAATCAATAAAGCGAGGATGACTTTCGTTTAAGAAAGTCGATAAGGGGGCGGGCTACAACTGAATGCCAACCATTGTGCCCCATGCCGTTCTTCACGACGCGTGGCAGCTGCAGCTGGCATGGAGTATTTGGTGCAGCATGACTTTCAAAAAAGAAGAAAATAAATGTTTATTGCTGTTTAAACAGAACAAGCGCACACACACAGAGAAACGTCAATCAAAAACGATCCTAGACAAATAGTTAACAGGCACAGTTTGTGGTCAGGCCTTGGTCTCAGACTCGGTTCCAATGCCTTCATACTGCGGCGTTATCATTTCTCAATCACACTCACATACACATATACACAGGGACATTAACAAATGTGTGCTCTAATAAATCAACATGCCAACAGCGTTGAGTGGTAATCCTTCGAAGGCAGACGCACACATAGAGAGGGCAGACTATGCGAAAGGATGTGCCACTCGTAAATAGATAAAAAGTGACAGTTTGACACGTGTTCGTGCGTGTGCGTGTTTGTTTTTACCGATATTTGCACCTTTTACGTGTTTAATTTTATTGGATTTGCTCTGTTATACAATATTAAAGAGGTCGGTATGTTACTCCTTACCAATATTTAAACAATTACAACCCAAATCTTGTTACGAATCACAGGCAAGCCATGTCAAGTCAAGTCAAGTTAAGTCAAGTCGAGCTGAAGCAAACAAATTTCCCAAAAAACACTTCGTGCATAAACAATTAACACGCATTTCTGCCAACCCTCCAAAAACGAAAGGATACACTGGCAAAGAAGCAGCTGACACAACGATGATGGGGCCAAGGAGGCCGCTGACAACGACAACGAAAACTCTGAGTCAGCGGCAGAATATTTTTATGGCCATTTATTGTTCAATTCCTAAGAACATGGCAAAGCTTATCAATGACAAAAAATCAACACGCCGCCGCCACAGCCGTCATCAGCGAAGGACTTTTTGCCAGGATCTCACGTCGAAAATTAAGTGGCTTTGAGAAGTGCCCACTTGAATTTGAATTGTTTGTTTTCGCTGCGAGTGCGAGCTGCGCTTTGTCGCGCTTTAAAAACATTTTAACAAATAAATAAATAACAACAAAATACAACAAAAACAGCACACAAACGACAACAACAATACTCTTTTAATTTTTTCGCTTTTTTGTGGTTTTTCACTTTCTCGTTTTGGGCCAAAGGGGTTAATAGCGCAAAACTCTCGGTCATTACAATTCTGCGACATTACTCTTGCGGCGTTGTGGGTTCGAGTGCTTTTGAACCACTCATTTTAACGAGTTTCATTACCTGAATGAATGACTTTGGTTTCGGTCTTTCGCTCACTGAATTTGTTCCTCGCTCAGCTGGTGGTGGCGAATTTGTGACTAATTATTATTTAAGTGGGTCCTTGTTATCCAGCTTGTTCTCTTTGTTCTGTGTTAATATAATAATAATTATTTTTATTTTATGTTGCTGCTGTAGTTATTTGTTGTCGTTGTTGTGGATTGCTTGTTATCCCATGGGTTCATTAATTCGAGTTAAGTTTATTAATTTATTTTTAACGTAAATTTTTTTAAGTGTGCACTTTTGTAGAGCACTTATATTGAGTGGTTTTATTTGTGTTAAGAGAAGAGTTTGAAAGTTTTAATAAGAATTCAGAAGGGTAGTACTCGCAAACTGTTAATGCAGCCGCTCCAACCAATTAGAACAAGACAGAATATGTGGTTCCTTCTCGGACTGCTTATTTAATGGGAATCCTGGGTTCTACTTAATTTCTCAAAATTATTGTTTCTGATTGAATAGATTTTTTTAGCGAATAACATTTAAAGCTGAACCCATGACAGATCATAACATGAATTTCTTCACTTATTAAAAGTACAATGGTCCAAAGTAACTTTCATAAATTATATATATGTATGTGGGGCGGTGCTCAAAAATAAGGTAACTTTCTATTTTGCTAGACAAATGTTTATTTTTTTATCAATGTCTATTTGGTTCCCTTTGAACGATTTGGCCTTAGATATACCTATATCACTTTCCAATCCTCAAATCAATCACTTATGATATGCAATTTTGGCTAAGGCCTTCAGGTCTTCTACCGATGCGGTCTTTATTTCATCTCTGTCCTTTCAAGGTTCTTTTTAATTTTTGGAACAGAAAAAACGCACGGGGGCCCATGTAGGGTGATTACGGTGACTGAGACATGATGGTTTTGCTTTTTCACAAAAAATTACGAATCTTTGATAATTCATTTTTGTTTTTTGTTTGTTTTTTTGTCTTTTTTGTTTTTGTTTTGTTTTTAGATTGTGAACTTTGTGCCTGTCAAAAACATATGTAATATCGATAAACGTAACCCGAGAAATATAAAAGTCGTCTTATTTTTTTAACACACTTTCTATTCATACATATATTGTGTATTCTGATTACAGTTCTTTTATTTTCTTCTTATCACTTAAGGTAGGTAGAGCAATTTATTTACAATAAGGGCGATCTGAAAAAGCGATAGCGGAATGTATGAGTGAGAAGGATGTGGATACAATATGAGAGATAAAATGTGAGAGATTGCTATGATAAGATTTTTACCTTCTAGTCCAAAAGCCTTTGTAAATTATATATATAGATTTACAAGACTTCGACAAAAGTAAAGATATGATACAAACAGAAATATGTCGAATAACTATCGCTTACTGTGATCTAGTCAGATTGTAGGCATCACTTTCAACATTTTCAAAATACTGTCACTAACTAAGACGAGACAAAGAAGACTGTGGAATAACAGAGCCACTACAGTCCACTTACATATACCAGCTTGATGTACCAAGATATGCCAATCACAAATGTATGTAGCTAATGTTGCTCAGTAAACGTATGATGCTCGTTAGTGAGGTACGTTCTCTCCCAGTCATAAGATTTCTCATTGTTATCTGAAGTGTGAGTATGAACTATGTTATCTTGAAATAAGTTAGCAGCAGTGTCGATTTCTAAGGCCAGTGAGCGCATTCAACTAATTTATATCGCTTTTCAACGCCCACCAAGCACGTTCTTGAGCAATGTAGATAAATCAGTGAAATAACAGTTTTTGTATAGAAGAAAAACATCAAGCAAATAATCAAGGAAGTGTTTACAGCTGAACAGCTGTATCAAAAGCCTAGAAAAGGGGCTGAAACTCATTACTATAAAATATATAAAAAAACGTAGCTATAAAATGTATAAATGCTAAGAGCAGAAGGCCACGTAAATAGCTACAATATTTCTATCTAAATGTATGTAATGTATTAAACAATAAACTAAATATTAGGGCCAACCAATTTCTTGTTTCTCATTGGAAAATGACCAGCGCATCATATAATACCTCTAATTACTGATAATAAAGAGCCTTCCAACTCCGTACTCTATATATTTTTTTGGGTAATGTTCAAACCATTCAAAACAATAGCCAAACTGCAACCACGCCACTTAATGCACAACTTTCATTTTCCTTCAAGGGCGCTTGTTACACGCCCACATGAAAAACACATGTAGAATCTGAACAAAATCATTAGGAAGGCGTCGGGAATGACTCAGCAGCAGAAGGGAACCGAGAAAAAACGCAAAACCAAAATGAAAGTGCAACAAACTTTGACGAAAACAACAACACAAAGCAAACAAAAAAAAGTAAAAGCGGGAAATTGCAACAACAAAAACTACTACTAGTAGAACAACAACAAGAAACGGCAACTTCAAAAACCGCACCTTTAGCTTGAAACAGAAAATTTCGAACACAAGTTTGTAGTTTAGTGTAAAGTTGCCACATGCATGCAGACGTGGCTTTGTTCCCCATTGTTGCTGCTTGCTTTGTGCTGTTGCTGGTATTGCACATTATTGTTGTGGTTGTTGTTGTTGTTGTTGTTGTTGCTGCTGGTGGTGTTATACGAGGGTCACGCGTCTGACATGCAATTCGCATTAATGACAGCACTCTACGCCCTCAGCTCACGCTCGTTGAAAGCAAATAAATAAAACAAAAAGAGAAAATGAGAAAATTGAGCATACAAAAAAAGTATCTCAGTGGCATTTTTCACTCATATTTAGACATCAAATTCAATAAAACCCATAAAATATAACGAAAGCAAAAAATGAACTGCATAAAAGGACCGGACGACATATGCGTGCGCCATATGAGGCGGCAAATTTTTTTTTTTAATTTTTTATTTTTATTTTTTTCATCTGCAGAACTTAGTTACAGAACTCTGACCACGTCGCCACGACTGCGGCTTTGAAACAAGCACAATGAAATAAACCAACGTCAAACTTAATTAATTTAAACACGCGAAATTTGCGCTTTGGTCGAATCAGCGAACAAAGGAAGCAAACGAACTGAAATGTTTTCCTTTTTAGCGCGATGATTCACGACTTTGCGATTCAGAATTGGAAAGTGACTAAAATATACGATTTTGCGATAATAGCGAGACTTCAAAGAACTTACAAAGGACATCAGTAGCAATCAAAACGAAAGTACTCAAAGTTCCGCGCTGATGATGCCAACGCGGGGTTTACCCCATTGAGTCATTGACTAAATTCTCTGTTGTCACTTTTGGCACGCATTTGACAGCCGCAGGCGCGAAATTCAAGCTGCCACTAACACCAAAAAGAGCATCAAACAGTCTAAAAGAGACAAGGACAGAAGAAAGACGAATGCAAGGATGCAACTGGCAGGATTGTATTGCAGCTTGGGGCTGTTTGTTTGCATAGAAACAAGCTAAGGCGACTGCGAGTATCAAAAGCGATGTCAATGACTGTGCTGATGATGATGACGATGCCACTGACGATGATAAAGGCCCACAAATCGATTGTGTTGCTGTCGGACCGCATAAGGCAGCGTATGACAGACACAGCAGTCGCGCCACCACGCGATTGTGCACGTCCACTCTGGAAATGAAAGAAACGCACACCTTTTGCGACATGAAAATTGCGGCTTAGCGTTGACATCTGGCATGTGGCACTGGTCCAATCGTGAGCGGAAAATATAGGGTTGCGAACGAGGGCACCGACGATAGTAGTTCAGTCGAGCAGATCACATTATTTCAGCGATGCCCAACAAAACCGGATAAATGGTCGAGAGCATAGCGTGTCAAAAGGCGAAGTAAAAAAAAAATAAGTGTTCAACTTGACAGGTAGCTTCGTTAAATCGTCTCGTATCACGAGTGTCAAGTCAAAAGGTGCTACTCGATTTCAAAACAGCTTCAGCGTCTGACTTTAATGTGCCATGCAGATGTGCGTTGGTGAGTTGAGAGCTTAGCTCAATTTGACACACGAAGAAACTTGAAAACAAAGTAAATAAAAATAAATAAACTACAATAAATTGAAAAGCAAATCAACCGTTGCAGATGGTCTACACAATTCAAAGGCTAGGGTCTAGGTCTAGAACTGGCTACTACGAGAGTCTGGTGTATCATAGGAACATTGAGCTCCTCATTATGATTTTTCTATTACCCACAACTTCATTTAAAGTTTTCACTTTGAAGCATCTGTTTCAAAAGTATTGACTACCGTACAGCTATGAATTTCAAAATCTCAAATTGTCCACCAAAGGCAACTAGCATTGTACAGCATAAGGACTGGTAATATCCTCACAGGCATATAAAATCGCAGCAGTAGGCACAGCGCTGCAGGCAGCAACGCGCCGGCGCCCTGTATATTACAAATTTGAAGTGATATAGAAGTCGAAAATAATTTCATTTTTTTATTTCTTTCTTTTATTATTTTATTTATTTGTAATGGCGATGTCATTTCAAAAACAGTGTTACATCGCTCATCGGAGTGAACTCCAACTAAGTCTCCATAACATTAATTCGAATGATGTTTAAATATCTTTACAAAATCCAGTCAGAGCTATTGTTCTTGCGAAGAACTTGTGGAACACTGTAAATCTGGTTTTATTACAAGAATTGAACAATTGAATTGTTTCGCTTATTAAAACAGAACTTGGTTCCAAACACTCATTTTGGGCTAAGTATACCCTCCCGACGACGGTATTAATCCGTTCAAAAGAATGTTAGATTGCATAAATCTCCAAACTTCCATCTTCAAAGAATACAGTGCCGATCGAGCAGGCGAACGATGACAAGACCACTGTGATATTTGAATTAACGAAATCAATGCGCAGTCGGCTGAGCACGAAAGCGCAAACGTTTTGCTATTTTCTTCGATTCTTCGATGCTGGCGTAATGCGCATAATTCACATCTGAATGCTGGAGGGCAAACGTGTTCTCGGCTTGGACAAATTCGTGCACAGTTTCAATACTGAGCGTGCCCTCTTCGTATCGTTTCGGGAGGGTTATGTGAGCTTCGTTCAAAATTTACACCATAGCGAGCTACATTCTGCGAATCAGTCAATAATAATGCCGTGTATTGCCGCTTCTAGCTTTCGTTTGCGGCCACAGTAAACTATCTCAAACTGGAAACGTAGCAAGTTTTGGCATTGCTGAGCAGTGACGGATATTCACGTTCACTGCGAGATGTCAGGACTGTTCGCGTCGTGTGTTGGCTCTCCTAACAGTGGAAGTTTAACTTGAAATAGATACGATTAATGATGGAATGCACACGCTTTCGGCAGGTTGACTATTGCTAGCGAGAAAGCCCTCCAGCAGTTAAGTGACGACGATGTACTTGATGTCAAACAGTTTTTGCTCCAATCAGGTCCTACTTTGAATATGAGAAACAGAAAGATATATTATCATTATAGCTCATTTACGCTCCTTGTGTAATAAGAGCTTCAATACTTACAAAAAAAATTACTTCATAGGAATCCGAACTATGTGGTGGCTTTATACAAAATATATATATTCGCAAAGGTATAAGTCCTTTTATGTTTCACTTGCACTAACTACCATTAGAGGAATGGCAAAAAATAATAACCGGTCTGCTGCTCTAATTTTTTGATGGGCAGCTAAAATTACCATTTCAAAAAGCGTTCAACCGGCAGCTGCTTTTACGCGTCCACTAGCCGATAACAGGAACTGGCAATGCGTGTGGCAAGCTGCATTTGAATTTTTTCACGGATAAAATTTTAGTAAAACATTGAAATTTATAGAAATAAATTTCTGGCTTTCCGCTTGGCTACAAATTTTCTACTGAATAAAGAAGATCTAAGCAAAATAGTAATTGAGCATTTTTGACGTCAAAAGAAAAGTCTACGGTAAAATTTTTGTTATTTCAAAAAATTATTTCAAGCAGAAGGAAAATTCTCGTGTTATTGTTAGATGGAAATTGCAGCGCCATCTAGTGTTGTTGTGCTTTGCGCATTGAGCCGGGCGAAGGACGTGTGTGCAGAGTGCATCAGCGACGAAGGTGAAGTAGAAGACGTTGACGATGGCAAGGTAGTAGAAGTAGTAGAAGAAAGCAAAGTCTTGCGCAATTTTCCTTTAATTGTTAACAACTTGAGAACAAGACAAGCAACAACAACAATTACAGCAAGAAGAAAGTTATTGCAATAACAACAACAATAACAATAATAAACTATTATAGTAGAATTGTGAACTAAGTAAGAGAAAAATTGCAACAAATGTTAAGCTAAAGTGTGATTAATTGAATATTTCTTAATGGTCTAGCAACTTGTTTTTTGTTGTTATTGTTATTGTTGTTTTTGTTGATTTTGTTGTTATAAGTTTACTGCAGCATTCGAATTCGCACTCATAGCGCACCAATTGGCAATGATGGCAAAAGTTTCATTGTTCTCCATCTGCAAACTACAACAGCAAACTGCATTTGCTGCAGGCACCAACTGCCGTAGATGCGAGCGTAATAAATTTAAATAAATATACGATTACGCGTACGTATTAAGTTCGCCGGCATTCGTATTTGTTTTGCTATAAGAATAGCAACAACACCAGCAGCAGTTGTATTCGTCTCGACAGTTCGCACTTCAAGTCAGCTCGAAACGCAACTCTCAGTCGCTTTCCCGCAGTCGCTCGTTATCTCATTCTGACTTCTAATTCAAGGGCGATAAATCAATGCAACGTGCTGCAGAAGCTTTGAGCAAAAAGTAACAGCCAACCAGTAATTGTTGCAGCGCGACAAAGTAGTCTGCCTGCGTTGTAGGTGTGGTGTCGCCTTGTGGAGGAGCAGCTCAACTACGACTGTAGGAACGTGTATGACAAACAATTTTGCATGTTGTAATGCGCTAAACGAAATTTGTTGGCCATTTGTGTTCTTTTTCCTTACGGCGTTGCTGCCTGACGACTGAAGAAACTTTTTTATTTGCTTTTAATTGGCCGTAATAAAAATTTATTGACCAAGAGTTGTTAATGCTTCATAAATGGTTGAAGTTGCGTGTATTGGATGCTTCTTGTGGAGTCAGAATTGATTTTGGCGCCTTCTAATGGCAACTGATTAACGCTTTACAACACTGTTTATGCGAGCAGTTGTAGCGATAACGCACTTAAAATGGAGTTGCTTTAGATTAATGTCTCAATCTGTTATTCGAATGTTGAGCACCAGTAACTGGTTTTGTATATAAAACCAATGAAGAAAAAAAAGTAATTTTATGCTCACGTTGCATAAATCAACATTTATAGCCTACTTAACCACTTAAATTTCACGCTTAATACTATGAAAAAGTTGTTAATAAATATTAGTGTAAATATTAATTTGCTTTCATTTGCACAAAATAATTAAACGATTTCATCAAACGTTAATATTTCAATGCATTTGACTTGGGTTTTTAATCCGTTACTACGTCGTCACTACTTTTTACTTAAATTACATTTTACATTTCACGCACAATTAAACAACAACTAAAATTACTAGAAATTATCGTAAACATGTTTTCAACTCTAGTTTATTACTTTTTAATTAATTAGAAAAAAGAGCAAAAACATTTATGAGCGATAATGAACCAAAAATGCGCATTTATTAATTTTGCAAGCCGTTATGCAACAAATGCCCTAAAATAGTAGAGCACTTTGAAAAAAAGGCGTGATACTGGCTGAGCTGAGCTACCGATGCCCTTTTTCCAACGGATGCTGAGAATGAGAATTTTTAATGGAATTTCTGCAATTTGAACCAATTCTTTACTCAAAGCTTTGGCTGCTAGTAGCTCGAGTGTGTCGGTCTAGTGAGTAGTAACGTTTTCAAAGTAACCAAAATTACCGAAAGGTTCAGATGTTTTAGAAAAAAAATATTAATAATAATGGGATTGATAAAGTTATACTCACGAACCCATTCTATTCTCATTCTTGACGTAAAAGTTAGGACACTACCACCTATTTTGGTTCTTTGTACATGGGCAAACGAACTATTATCAAAATCTTCAGTGAGGATGAGTCTTCACTACACATTTCATATATTATGCGAAATTATTGCAATCCTTCAAAGTGGGCAAAATCCGCGGCGACTGAGTTCACAAAGTTCACATAAATTCTGCTCAGAAATTTCTGACTTCATATTGTAGAAACGACAGCCATCGATGTTCGAAAAAATGAATTTTTGGAGATAATGTTTAAACCCACAATCTATAAAGTTCCCTATTTAAACAAAGAATTCTTTAGTTGAATTTTCGAATTCTTTAGCCTTATATGTGTTAATTTTCTAATTGTGACTGAATTCTACTCCACAGAGAACACCAAAAAGGGCTTACTCGTAGATTCAATTTTACTGACCCTCTTTTGGCTACTTCCACTGAGATCTACTGAGCCTACTGAGATCCATCATCAGATTTATCCATTTACACTTTTCGTTACCATCAACTTTTCAGCATATCCTTCATTTTAATACTCCACCATTTCAAGTCTTTAAACCTAACTTATTTCAAGTTACCAGTGAGACACTCAAGTATCCATACAACATATTCCATATTCACAACTAAAGACAAAGCTCGTTAGGCTCCTTTCAATGACCCCATTATGCATTCTTAGTTCTCAACTCGAGCACTTGTTTTGCCCTACTACTATTAACATCCGTTAAGTCGGTGGATAATATTCCAATTTAAAGCTAATGAAAAAAAATTTTACTTGATGAGGTCTTCGAAATGGTGGTTATTACAAGCGGTGTCACAAACGCCCTGCCCTAAATGCAATGCCCTGCAATAAATGAAGAACATCAAAGATAAAAGTTATGTAATTGCAAAGCTAATAACAAAATTTAACACCTTTCAGAAAAAACTACAGCTTTCATTTTAAATTCCGCCTTTGTTGTGTGTTGCAAAATGCCGAAAGGCACATTCTTTTGACCGGATGACATAGTATAATGACAACAGCAACGAGAGAAAAGAGCGAGAATTATCTGTGAGATTAGCATTAAAATTTAATGCACGACGACAAATGAATGCATTATGGAAATTCGAAGTGAGCCACTGAGTCAACTGGGAAATTCGCCTAAGTGGGCGGTAGATTAATCCAGTGGCTTTGGTGCAATGGTGGCGTGTTTTTGTTTGTGTGAGAGTAACAAAAGTGATGTTTCATCTGTTAGGGCCGCATAGAATTAAACAAAAATAAATAAAAATAAGAAATATTATAAAAAATGTTCTTTCAGCCTTTTGACTTTAATATGAATTGAAAGCCTCCACCGCCTTAATTGCTTAATGCGTGTACGAAGAGCCTTTTCGGCCTCGCGCGTTTTAGGCCCATTCAAGGCGTATTATGGCACGCCCTCATGCTGCCGCTACAGCAGCTCGTCGAACAACGAAAAGGAGACCAATTTACAAGTAAACGAGCCGCACAAAAGTGTCTTCATCGTGCAATATTTTTTTGTCCTTTTTGTTTCTTTTTTTCTTTGTTTCTTTTTTCTGTGTTCTTCGCAGTTCTTCATTTCGCTCCGGAGCATATTTTATGATTAATGAGCTTTAACTTTTGTACTTCATGCCAATTTATGCGCTTCAGTTCAGTTCAGTTCAGTTCAGTTCAGTACAGTTCAGTTCAACGTGAGCTGGCGGCCGGCGGCTTTGGCGTCGGAGACGTGTTACCCTCAGCCTCACACCTCTCAATTTCGAGTTCAACAACGAACAGCGAACATGGACAGCTTACAATTGTTAATGTTTGTTTGGCAATTCATCTCATTATTTACGCAAACGTTTTTTTTCCCATTGCCTTATTGTGTTAATTGACAATAATTTTTAAGGACTTTCTTTATCCACTTATTCTTTATTCATCCGTCGATGCGCCATGGCTTCCACGTTCAGTTGTTGCGGAATGACGTCATAACAGATCCATTACAACTCAATTCGCATTATATCAATCAAGCGGTGTGGGCATCGTCAGCCCTCAGTGGCTGACAGACATTTTTCGGTTTAAAAACAGAAATCAATCAAAATAAATTGAACGGCAAAAAAGCAATGAAAACGAGACAGAAAACATGTGCAATGAAATTATTCTGCATTTTCCAGCTGAATTTTTTGCAGCATTTTTTATTTATATTATTTCATTTTTTTATTAATTGCAAAATCGATATGAGGACGTGTGCAACTGGTGATATGAGAGATGACTTCGGTGTCTGACATTTGCGGTTGACTTTTGTGGGCCGGTTGTCAGCTTAAACGGTTCATTGAACTTTTTCATTGCAATTTATTGGATTGTAAAAAAGCACTAAATCAAAATAAATAAAATAAAAAAGCAGGCAATTGGGTTGAAGTTCTAATAGTCTTTACATTGCCCCACCAAACTTTAATAAATCAAATAAAATTAAATATTAGGTAATATTTAATTAACAAAACTATATTTTTTTAACAAAACTTTTTCGTTGGCCAATTCTGGTTTCTTTTACTGGACTGCTTCGGTCGAGTTGTGAGCAGCAAAGTACCGAATCGATTGTTTCATCGACTTCTTCAGTGACTGGCCGGTCAGAGCGAGCTGCATCTTCGAAAATTAAATATCCAGAACAGAATCAAGCACAGCATCCTGATTCCGACAGGTTCTTGAAGCGTTGTTACCTCTATTATAGCAAAGAAGCATCACATAGCGTATTTCTCAGATATTTCACTCATTTTAAAATCAAAATAAAATTTTTACAACGAATTACATAACTAACTCTACAAAAAATGTAGCCTGTAATGGCATCTTTCCAACACGTGTTCATTTGATACAATCTGCTAAGTTTTACACAAAATATATGGGTATCAACACCACCTAGCAATGCAAATAAGCAACGCGGACCCTTTTTATATAACCCAATAAAAACTTATGCTTCTTTGAGCACACAACGATGTTACATTATTGATGTGACTTTGGTTTAACTACTACAGTGTACCAAAGGAGACATGGATTTATATTGGGGCTATAATATATATTTGAATAATTCTAGGATCTTCATATTTTCGGAGGGTATGTACTATAAAACTCAGATATGGTAGGATTACGGAATCATACATCTTATAGGCAAGTTTTATGAAATGCTGCTTGGATTGTCCGAATACCTGACACTTTAATAAAATTGGCGCAGTACGTCTTTGCTCCATACAAGTATAGCAGGATCCAGAGCCTTCGGCGAAAGGCTCATTTTGTTGAGAAGATATCCTATAACAAGTTTGGAACTAAAAGTCAAGCCAATGTAATCAAGAGAGTTTTTGGTTTGGCCTTTTACTGGTGCACAGAATTGTTTATTTTACCATTTCACATTTGTTTCTATATTATATGCTTCCTAGCAAATGGGGTAGTTCAAATGTATTCATCTTCCAATTACATAATACAATTATCATAAGAACTTTCTGAAATTATATCATATTAGAATCCTTTTTCTGCAGCATCACAAGTTTCTTGAATTTCACTCAATATTCCACAACTTTAAGACTCGTTAGTCTGCTCTAACAATACTGCCTGCCATAAACTGTCGGGCAACCCCCCAGCCGCAGCCAAACTCGGCAGCTCGTAAATGTCGCATGTATCAAGAGAATTTGTTCATTTTTTCCGCTAAGACTTTTCGCATTTTCATGGCATTTACAATGATTCGACACAATAAAAAGAGAAGAATTTGCACATCAGATTCAAATCCAAGTAAAGCGAAACCGAAGTGATTTGCATGTTTCTTCGACTGTTTCTGCTAATGTTGCTTCAGGCAACTCATGGCGGCCGTCTTCGAACACAGCTCCATGGATCGCATGGAGGCAGTTGGGGCGAGGCAACTGACCGCGCCTAATTAGCTCGTTAATGTTCCGTCTCAGTTTGGCGCGCCGAGTTGAAGTTGCGCTCGGTAATGAAGCTGCAAGTCACGAATTGACTATTCGAGTTGCTGATTATGACTGAACATTAAATTATTTCATAATTTCTTATGGCTCTCACATTTGCCTGATGTAGGTGTAGGCACGAAAAAATTGCATGAAATTTGATGCGACTTTTGGTGTGTTCCGTTTAAGTTGAGCAGCTTGTTTAGTGTTGTGAAACAAGCAAAAAAATATTTCAAATAAAACAACAACACGAAAAGTCACTTTTTATGGCATTAATGATGGCATATTAATGACTGCATTTAATGCATTTGAGCACATTTGTTTTAATTAAAAACAAAAATACATTAAAACCATTAATTATAGCAGTGTTGGTAAACGAATTAAGAGAACATTTTTCAAAGAATTTTTTTTAAATATTATTCTGCTTTTATTCGCCATTTTTCGAATTCTACTCAACGCACGCATTCACTTCATAAAATTTCACAAAAATATGACCTCATTTTGTAACATTTCCTTTCAGAGAAAGCCATTCTTCCGGTACTAAGCAGTTGCACATACTCAGCTTAAGCGGCTCTCTTGCTTTCCCCTATACACAATCATTAAACGTGACTTGATTGTCAGTTACAATTTAAGGATGTGATAGTTTGACATTGCATTTCATTTCGATTTCCTTACTTCTACTTATCTTCGTCCTTTTTCTTCTGCTTCGCATAGTTCTGGTGCAACCAGCATCCTTTTCAACATTTCTATATTCAGAATGCAGCAGTCATTTCGATCAATGCCAAGGGCTAGGAAGAAAGAAAGAAAGGTCGCAGTGCACCGTAAAAATTTATCAAAATTATTTCCAAATACTTCGAAAACCTGGTTTAGTTCATTTAAGCGTAAAAAAAGTTATAAATCAAAAGCCCAAAAACCAGCAAAGTGGTTCAAAGTTGTCCACATAGAGACAACGACGACCGTAAAGAAAGCATTTTCAATAGAGTCGAAAAAACAGGACATGCAGCGTATATAAATTGCCTACTTGCATTTTAATTAAAAATACCGAAAACCAAAAATAGCAACAATCGCACTCACTTTTGTGGCACACCACTCAATTCTCAACTCGAGTTGTCTCGTCTTTGCGCCCCTACCCGAGCGCACCGCACCTTTGACCAACTGCTGCTCCTGCTGCTGCTACCACTGCTCGGCTGCACTCATGTGGAAATTTACTTTAAAATCCTGCCTGACCGCACGAACTATTTTGTTTCAACATATTTATTTTATATACAGTTTTATATATATGTTATATCATATATACACAAACTTGGAGAATATTTTAAAGTCAGGCAAACAAAACAAATTATGTGTGTGGTTGCTGAAAAATGCAATTAGAAGAGGTCGACCGCAAGCCAATTGGCCTAATTGTAAAATAAATGAAAAAAAGCTCAAAAGTCTGTTCAATGCTGGTCTGATCTGCTCTGGTCTGCCGTGGTCTGATTTCGCCTATAAAAGTAAAGACACTTTTAATGTTCAAAGTGCGGGCGTGTCTGTCCGCATGTCCAGAGAAGCGAGTGAATTTGTCACAGCTGCGCTTTTATATCCCAATTTTGCTGCATTTACGTTTGACTTACTTAAATAATTTTTGCACATTTTTGTGGGTTTTTTTGCTTCCCTATTGCTCCCTTCTACCAGCTTCTCGCATGTTTCACACATAACTTGAGCCAAGTTAACTCTGTCAGCTGTTGTTGCTTGAAAATGTTTAAAATTTCATTAAATTTGCATTTTTAGTTGCCTCGGCCAAGGGAAAAAGACACACAAAAGGCTATATGGTCGAGCAGTAAAAGTGAATTGGCCACGTGCTCTTAGAGCTCTGCACAAGTTATGAGTGCTTAGGGTTGTTGAGTGGTACATAAGGGTGAGTGGTAATTATGGCAAAAAATAAGTTATTACGCTTCAAGGAAGCATTTATTAACGACAACATTTGCTCATGAAGTCATTAAAAAGGAAATTATGCAAACTATGACATCAAAGGATAATCACTTTTAGCTGTAAAATGGCTAATAAAGTAGCCCAGATTTAGTGGTAATAATGTCTATGTTTGAGTGACTCTAATGGCAGAGCTTAATATTGGGCAATTGTATTGGTGAAGCAACTACCCATTCACTGAAGGTTGTGTGAAGTGACGTCAGTATAAAGTATGTGTTCCAAATCCAAATACAGTGTAGAACAAAGACAACTTTTATTTGCTGATCCTACTTCAACAGGAGAACCAATGGCCTATATTAAGGCATATTTGTCGTAAACTTCAAATTTATGATATACAGATTTAAGGCACTGCATCCAATTTAAAATTGGGAATTTTTCCGCGGTTTCAGTCCAAGCTACTGCGTAGGATAGTAGTTATTTCCCGAACTGGACAACAGCAGACAAACGCAACGACAACCCATGGTTCTCCCATTCTACATCACGGATGAGTGATAAAGTGATAAAGATGATGAAGCATACGAAATCGATCTTGAGATCATAGCTCACGCATCAATTCGTCAATTCATAAATCAACCGTTTCATGTACCACTGTCAATAAGTGGAATACTCACTTGTGGTCTATTTTTAAATGACACATGACAAAATGTCACATCGTTTTCACTGGAATTAATCAGCGTGAAATCACTCTCTCTGCGAACAGTAAAGCAATCAAAATCAACTAAACTGCGGTTTGATGCATATTTGCAAAGGTGTCGAGTGAATGGCGAAATGTAATTAACCGAGATGCGTGAAAAATTTCGTTTCGTCCTTCATGTCATAGATGGCCGTCAGCGACAGCGCGTTGCTGGCTGGAAAGCAGTTTCAATTTCGTTGCATTTTCGATGCGCATCCGAAACCGAGCCAAACAAAAACAAATAAACAAACAAACAAAAACAACTTTCATTTGCGGTTGAATGAAGTTGTAATTTGCTTGTGGCTGAGATATTTAAGTTGCAATTAAAATTCAGCATCAACAACGGCAACTCGGCAGCTCGGCAGCTGTTGGAACTGAGTGTTGAGTGATGCCGTCGACAGTTGCAGCTGCCACGAGTTGAATTGCATATTGAATAGCGTTGCGTCAAGTTGAGTTTCAATAGTTTTAGATAAACACAAAAATCGCACTGCGCTACGCTGCGTCTATCATAAAAATTTGAAAAAATACAAATAGAAATAAAAAAGAAGTCGGAGTTAGAAATATTTTCAAAAAGCACAACGCAATGAAAATGGGCGTAAATGCAAATGCATGTCACGCCTATGAAAGCCAACCAACCACCTCCAAAGATGCTGCATATTTCAAATGCCTTTCCGCTTTCATTCTGCTGCTGTGTTGGCATGGCGTTTTCCGCTCGCTTTCGCTTTGTTTATTTGACTTTCCGGTTCAGTGGGTTGTACAATATTTGTACAGGTCTAATTGAATTTTCAATTAGCTCAAAGCACCAGCATAAATGAACGCTAAGATGTAGAAGGCGTAAAAGTTGAAGAAGGGGGTGAAGAGAAAGGGTCAGTTGAAGCTGAGGAATGGCATTTGATTTCAGCAAAATAAACGAAGCCTATGATAAACAAGCTAATATATAATATAATTTAACTTTTGACCTTAAACAAAGAAAATTGTTTTTCTCTTTCTTTTCATAATATTTGCTAATGTCAATCTACTGACAATCAACAAATTTTAAATTTTAAAATAAAGTAGAAGACGCTAGTGTTAATTTGTTGTTAACTTATCCTGATGAACCTGGTGAGGTTATTAGGACAAAGTTCAAAAATTATTGTATTGCAATCAGAACCAAAGGTGTGTACCAAATTTCAGATCAATCGGTCAGCAGCAAGTAGGCAAAATTTCAATTACAATATTTGACCCAAACCGGGCTGAGTTAAATAAAAGCGTTCAATTATAAAAGCGTTTAATAAAAACAAAGACAACGAAGATTTCACAGTGTCATCCTCCTATGTTGTTAACAACAGTGCCTAGTCACTTATGATACGGTGGACTGCCTTATAGAAAGTGTAGCGGTATGGCTCTTAAACACTACCCTGAAGAATTCTGATTCGAACAATCTCTATATTGGACTCTTTATTCTCGCACCCTATTTAAATGCTCCTGTTGTGAAGATAGGAAGTATAGAGTAGATAGTATGGTATCGGCAGAACTGGTTTGAAGGCCAGGGTGCCAGACACGGTCGTACTCTTGGCCTTTCAATACTGTCGGTATTTTAAAGTGTTGAGAATGGCATCAAATTGCCTACATCCAACAGTGCCAATAACACAGCCAAAAGTAATCATTCGAAGAATTGTGAATGTAAAGCCATAAACTGTAAATGGGCGATTAAGGTGCCTCCAATGTCATTACATATTGTTGTTGCATGATAAGGCATTGTGGAGCTAGGCATTGGTTTAACGTCTTTAACGAACTCGTGTACTTCTACTTCTCTAATTGGAAGATCCATTAAACAAGCAACATCTATGCATTCGAGCGTTTTCAGCTTATCAGAGGATGAAGAGTATTCGAATGGAGTGAAGGTGATTGCCGTACCAAAACTGACTGACTAGACCGCGTTTCTTTCGTCTTTTGAGGTAACTTGTTTTGCTCCAAAGATTGTGCTTAGCGCTTTTGGGTTCGGCCTCTGCAAGAAGTCATCAACAGCCTTACTTCTTGACTCCGTTAATAGTGTTTTCAGTTGCCTCATTGCTCGGTTTTGAATAGTTTCATCCCTCGGTTTTCTATAGCCATGCTATACACTTCTTACGAGTGCATTGATTTACTCAGCGAACCCTTGACTTTTTAATTTATTTTTTTAAATATTTTGTTTCCTTCTTTTATTCAAAAAAGTAGCCAAAATCCATTAGCCAAAAGCCAACTCGGTTAGTGTGCAAATCTCTTAAAATTTTTACAGCTTTTAGGCACTTACTTCCTATCTCTTTTTCCATGTATCAGGTACATGAATAAAACCCAAGCAGACCAGTGCAAACTCAACCAAAACCAAACCGAAATGCAAACATAGGAAAAAAAGAAGAAGAAGAGGAAAAATGAGATTTACATTTTACACGTCAATTCGCCAGTAGCCCCACTGACCAAGGCGCTTCTATTCCACCCAAAAACCATGATGCGCGCCCTTAGCTATGCAATACAAATTTTCATTTGCTTTTTAATTGTTTTTTTATTTTTTTTTCCTTTTTTACTTTTGTCCTTTTTATATTTTTTTTTTATTTGCAACAAAATGCAGCAACCTTTATATGTGGGCGTGTCAAATATACATATGTGCGCGTGTGTGTGTAGGTTTGTGTATTCTACACTTAGCTTTGCCACTTTCACACGCCATTTTTTTCTAGATTTTTTGTTTCCTGCCCGGCTATGAAGCCTGCTCGCCACCGACTCCTTCTGTGTCATCTGTTTCTGCTGCTTGTGCCTTCGTTTACTCTTCGGTGTGTGTGCTTGTTTGCTTAACGCTTTTTTCTCAACACTGCTTCTTATTTTTTTCTATTTATATATACGTATATATTTTTTTTTTTTTTGAGAAGTTTGTTTTGCTGCTTTGCGCCTTTTGGCATTTTACAAGAACAAATAAACAAACAGAAACACAAACAAAAAAATGTGTAAAAAATCCATTGCAACCATAAAAGTTTACAAGAGGAATTGCATTTCATGGAAATGTCTTCTTTTTCGTATGCGTTCCTCACACCATCAACTGCTTTTGGTGCCAGTGCACGATCTCTTAAATTCACTTATTCAAATTTCTTCTTCTTATATTTGACACAGGACATTTTTCTTTTTTCTTAGTTCTTGCTTTTTTATGTAATTTTTCCGTTTGCATGTCACGTGCATATCGAATTTGTTGCTCAAATCTGTTTTTGATTTAGTATGGCGTCGTCCACATCTTAGCTATCTGCCTTCTATACAAGCAAGTACTTTAAGTTCTTTTTTGCGACGCCAAGCTGGCACTACTTCTGACAAAGTTAAAGCAAAGTTTAGAAAAAATGCTCACTCTGTTTTATTGTACTATTGAAGTGAAAATAGTGACTCGACTTTTTATCAAAGCCAACTGTAGTCAGGCATGCGAGTACTTTTGATGTTTGTCGAGTGAGTGTATGTATATCTTTTATGGTTATATAACATATCATTCAATATTGACTATAGATTTAACTAAGCAGAGAAGAATCCTAGGACCTCAGAAATTTCAAAGTTCAAATTGAACCAAAACATATTCGGAAATGGTAATACAAATTCCCCAGAGCAATAATATGATAGTTATTTTTTTATTTATTCATTTTTTTTTTTAGCATTTTGCCCTAAATAAATTAATTTGCCCAAAATTAACACGAATGTCTTATAAACAGCTTGTTGAGTTGGTACACTTCAGTATTATGTCACAATTATCACCGTACCATGCGTTTCAGACATTATGCGACAAAGTTGTCAAAGCTGCATAGACACAATCATATATGCAATCATATGAAACATAATCCAACTTAACTTTCGGCGGCATCCACAGAAAGTTGACCAACTTTCAACTTTGTTTATACGTTGATGCATCACTTCAACTTTGACAACCGCACTAGCCCGATGCACATATAGCAAAGAATACTTTTCAATTGATTTTTTTTTTTTCAACAAAATCGGTTCAGTGGTTTAAGCAGAAAATGTGACACAAAAAATGTGTTTGCCGTTTAATTATACAAATGATAAGACGAAGTCTTCTAAACAATGTTGTTGCTGTTTAAACAAACGGACGAACAACAAAGTATATATGGCTAAGCAGACAGTTAGATTAGACTTATGTCACCGATCCAGTTAAATATTACAGGCTATCCTATGTCTTTCTTTCTCTATTACAAGCTACAGGGCGAAGTAATGATACTAGTAACTGCATGAGGCATATAAAGACGTCCTACATTTCGATGATCTTTAATATCCTTTATTCTCCCTGACTATTATTTACTATCTCATTCATGTTTATTTAATCAAACCTAAACCTCAACCTAAACCGTTAATAAAACAAATTCTTTTCACACTTTCTAGCCTTAAGTCAAACAAGAAAAGCAACATAATCAGTTGAAGGCTGACTGAGTAATATAGTCATTCAAAATCAATCAATGAAATGCCATGTTTTTCTTCCTTTTTTACCCGAATTTTACTGCCAATCATTTTTTTTTTTCAAGCTCTTCGCAACACTTTTTGGTTTTTTTGCCATTTAATTTCTGCCAAAAGCGGCAACAATAAAAGAGAAACGAGCAGCGTAAATGCCATGAGTAGACCTAATTAGCACGTCCAAACATCAATCATTTGAGCGAGTGGCTTTATATGTTTTTCGTGCGTATGTAGGCTTGTGTCTAGAATACAACACGACCACGCCCAACGTATCGGCAGCGCAATGATGTGCGTAACGTGATTTTATTTGCTCTGGAGTGAAATACGAGTACATTGCCGAAAATTAGTTCGAAGAGTACGAGAGAGAAAGGGAAAGAGAGTGAGAGTGAGAGAGGGAGGGAGGTAGGCCACCAAAAATAGGCAGGGAAACATGCAAGACAGACAATTGAATAACAAAGAGAGCAGAAATGTTTGAGTTCTTGCTCGCTAATTAATTTCAAGCATGAACGAATGAATAGAAAAAACAACAAAAAACAATAGAACGGTCAAAATTCATTAGGCACGACTTCAAAAGTGTCGAAATTCGCGCAAGCGCCGCGTTGTATGCTACACATATTTTGTTTTTCGCTGCGTTTTATAAAGCAAAACTGTCTTTTTTTATGTCCAGAAAGCTAACTCATGTCATTATACAACGGCGTCCGACACTAATCACCAGCCCGCATGCATTCACAGCGATCCTTGTCGTTCTCATTGTGCTGTCGCTTCAGCCTGCCACGCGCACAAATGATGCGCCATCAAAGTGTAACAGGCGGCACTAAATCCAAATGACGTTAGTGGCAGCGCTCTGCAGCACTCGCTAAAACCAATCGCAAACACTGTCACATACAGTCTTACACAACAGCACACACACATACAAGTTTCGATTGACGTGTGTCAGACGATGTTTGCCTTTAAAATATTGCAGTTTTGCTCGCCACTACATTTCAGCGCATGTACTCATACACATTTTTTAATACTTTCACTGAATTTTAATAAACCAAAGCCTCGATTCAGTGTAACAACAAACTACAAAATGTATTGCATATTTCAGGCTGAAAGCCTTCGGGGAGATACCGCCGCCATTGTCCAAGCTGGCTTGCATCGCGCTCTGTTGTTAGCCAAAACTTTGACTTTCGCTTTAACTCAAATTGATTGCGTTTTTGTATTGAATTTCCATTCATACGAATACAACTACAACCTCTTGCCGATGCCCAAACGCATAGAAAAATGTTTGCATTTCACGATGACACTTGGCGCCGTTCAACTGCATTCATTGTCGATCGTTTAGCAAAATCCATTACAAAAACAAAAGTTTCGGGTTAACAAATTAAATAAACAGCGCAACTACTCGTAAAAAGACAAACAATAAAATAAAATAAAAGTAAAAATCAAATTTTGTGTATGATATCAGTGGATTTTTTTACGTCGGACGCCATTGCAACCTATTTTTCGTGATTTTTATCTGCTACCAACGAGCGAGTTTTTTACTAAAAAATTCCTCCGAATTTTTGTATGAGACTAAAAACTCAACATGATTTTTGATACCATTGAATTTACTCTGTGAATTTCGAATTCTGGCGAAACGCGATAAGCGTGCCTTTTCACAGCTTCCTGGCGTTTTTTAACTGCTTCCGAGTAGCGCAATTTGTTAAAATACAACGCGATGAATTTCAATCATTTCAGCGTAGTACAACAACTGTGTTAAAATCATCAGAGTTCTACGAAAAAATTAAATAAAAATTGGAAATGATACCGAGACAACATCTACATCATTAAATAACAGTTACATATATTCAGATATAGAGAGAATTGACACAGATAAGCGAAGGATACAAGCCATGGAGATAAGGCATGGATATAAGCAATTGATGCAGAAGACTCCGTGGGACTAGGAGGATTGGCATAGTTCAAAGCAATTACTATCGCAGCCTTACGCTAACAAAATAGAGACATTAAAATAAAATAAAATGAACCTATAAGTATTACATTTACAACTACAATTATTCAATATAACCTATTATATTTTGTTAAAAATATTCTTTGAATTCAGTAAACTCACACTTCCACTTTCGCTTAGGACTAGGTTAACAAAACCGGCAGCTCTCGCATGCCCTTTATTGAAATTAAAACATAAATATGTATACAGGTGTGTACAAAAATAAGTTGAGTTTTTATTACAGGAAACCTCCGTTCATTATAAATAACTGCTTGCATTTGAATGGGGTCTCTTAGAGGCTAGAAATTAGGCTAACCAGGAGCTTCTCTGAGAAGCCGATAATCTCAATTTGTTGTCGTAATTGGCAATTTTATTTTTAGTTAAATAGCCAATAGTCACTTAAGAGCTTGCATGAATGCTGTTAATTTTTTTTTAATTATGAAAAGGCATTTAATGAGAAATATTGGTACAATATGTATTATTCAAAATATTTTCCATCATTTTCTGCAAAAGAACTTCCCATTCGAGCTACAACAGTGTATGCTTGACATGATGTGGCCGACCGTTGCCATGCAAGACAATGACTTTGCGTATATTGCTCGCTATTGCTGGCCTTTTATAGCAACAATGCATTGTTCAATTGCTTCAACTGAAGTTAGTATACACTCGTACACTTTGCTGATCCCATCATATGCAGAGCGTGACATTATGACCATGAATATGTGGATTTGGTGTTAATTTTAATGGCTCTCATGGATTAACCCATAACTTTTTACGCTTCGAATTGTTGTTGTTAGATGCCACTGACCAAAATTCATGCAAGCTCCCAATAAATAGCCAATTTTGCAAAGCCCATTTTCCTGCACTTAGGAATTCTCTTTTACAGCATGTAAATCCAATAAGCTCAATCAATCTAAGCATGAAACTAATCAGTAACTAAAACGAACTGGAACACCATGAAAAATTCAAATCGTAATTCTATAAAATCAAAGAAAATCACCTACGAGAACGCCCACGTGCTGCGGAGCAGTGAAAGAACTTATGCAAAAGACTGGAAATTGAATGTTTACACAGTTTAATTGAATTTAGTTCGCTGCCCTGATCCCCCTCTCGCTGTCGCACTCATACTTTGTCATACAAGCCAATTGCCAACTGCATCGTTGACTTGTACGACAAAATGGCTGACAAAATGTAATTAATTTTAAAAATCAGTGCAAGCAAAATGTTTCCAAGTGTGAGCACAGCACAGCACAGCACAGCACAGCACAGCAGAGTATAGAAAAAGTGCACAGCGCACAGCTAGCAGGGAAGCAACGCAAGGAAGGAGTGTTTAAGTGAAAGTGGAGGGAAAAGTGGAAAGGAAAAGTCGTAAAGGAAAAATTGTAGAGTGTAGAGAAATAAATCTGCCAATAAAATAAGCAATGCTATTATAAAAACTTATGCTTTTTGGTTTATGACACTTTATTTGCTAGAAATGACAACTTTATTTAACAGATAAAGTTGCCATAAATGCACACGGGCAGACATACACGTAGAAGGAACGCCATCGTCCTTGTGCATTGCTGTTTTGCTTACGGGAAAATCATATCGACATGGGTTGGAACCAGCTTCGCTGAATTGGCTTTTAACTTGTTTGCACAGCGAGCAGCGCCTTTTTTTCCTGGCCTTTCTTATTTTTGTTTATTTCTTTCCTTTTTATGTTCGATGTGCAATTTTACCTGGCGTCGTGTTGCCTACCTCATACTGCAATTGCGACTAGTTTCATGCATCATTTCTGTTTGCATAACGCAGCTGGGAGTGTGGGAGTCAGTCGCGTAACCGCTATATGCCGCGCACAATACTTTTACGATAATTTTAAAGGCAGCGTGAAAAGAGACGAACACAAAATGACAGCTAAAGCGAGAGGAAGAAGCAGAAGCAGTAGGAAAGAAAACATGTGGAAAATTAAATTTTAAATATTTATAGTGCAAGGCTGCCAATAAAATAGCGCTCATTGAATCGGCTCGCTCGGTTTTCGAGATTGGCAGATTGGCTTTTAATCGTCGTGGCAGTCAATTTATAATAAATATTTATATTAAGTCTAACGAGCAATGACTCGAAAAAGAAGGATGTTGATTACACACATGCGGCTGGAGAGATAACGAATACAATGAGACGCACTCACAATCGATGAAGGCAAACTTCGAAAAAGTCAAAAGCGCAAACACGCTAGAGAAGTCAAAGTTAAGCGAAATTTATGATTGCAATAAAATTGCATTGATATGCGAGCAAGCTGAATATCCGCTGTGCGCACCCATATACACACAATGAGATACAACAATAGTGCAACAGATACGAATCATTTATTTTTGTATTTTTACTTTGCCTTCCGCACTACAATATGCTTGCATGCAATGACGGTTACAGCACTGCGGATACGCTCTATGAACGCAACGTTCTGTAAGCAACACAAAACTGTTGGTTACGCGTGTGTGTGAAAAAAAAGTTTGACAGATGTAGGAAGCAAAAGAGTGCGTTATAGACAGACCAACAGAGATAGACAAGGTTTGCGATGCACGATTGATGCCACAAAAATCACAAGAGAACCGCAGAATCCGTAAATCGAAGCGAAAAATTTACTCATGATTTCTATCTATATAACGAAATTGTAGTGATACGAAAATAAAGCGTACACGGCAGACAATACACATGAATACGGCTGTTTGGCTATGAAATTAAATCGTGCTGCTTAGACGTTTTAAGGAGGCGCAACAGAGAACAACTTCGAGCCCAACCAATATTGAGAAATCGCTTGACTTATGTAAGTGCAATGCTCGTACTAGTTATATGTGCTGCTGATAAGTATGCTGCAACTTTTTTTATATTTCTGGGTACTTCATTTGAACTCTTTTTTATTTGGCTATGTCAATCATTTGTTTCCATTGTAATCCAATATTGTAAGGCAAATAGCAGCGACAGGCAATGGAGCCATTCAGCAACTAAAGCCAAAGCAATCGACTCGATTCAATTCATTGAATGATTATGCCTGCCTTTTCATTTTCGATAATTAGGCAAAATGTATATATATAAATTTGTTTAATAATTTACTACTCGGGTCGCGTCGAATTTGGTGTAATTAATACCCAATTGCAGTGAAATTTAAATATTTACAAAAAGATTTTGTGTCAATTATTTATTTTGTACTTCTTTTTACTTATTCATGTTACAAACTATTTTCGTTATAAATAATAGAAAGTGTACAATTTAAGTTTTTATAGAGTTTCGGTTAATTGAGCAGGAATGCGGCACTAAATGAAAGTTGGCAAAAAAAACTTTAATAAATTACATCATAATTAAATATTTGTATTTGTTATTGTAAAATGTTGTGGTCGTTTTTTGTTGTCATTAGATAGCATTTTCGAAGTACGCATGAATAATTGAAATAACAGTGTTTAGTGTATAAGCCTGAATATATGCTACAATTTAAATATGTAACCAAAAAAGGCATTAAGTTAGTGAGACAGCATAGTGCTAGGCTGCAGTCATTAATATTTAAGTGCAAGCAACAATCATCAACCCAATGTGCTCATACGGAATACAAGTATGGGTAGTACTGCTACCTCTCATATAAGAAAATTTCAGGTGATGCAAAACAAAACCTTACGTGTGATAAGGTATATCGGCAGCACATCTCTTCACAGAGACCTAAATGTGCATTTCGTGGGTAATCAAATAAATCACAAATATAATGACAGACTGTCTATGCACCCAAATCCACTTGCTAAGGCTCTAGCATCTCATCGTTCGAGGAAACGATTGAGAAGACTCCATCCTTATGAGCTTAAATAACGTTCCATGTAACATTAAGTTACTAAATTTTTATTGTTCATATAAGTTATTTATATTGGTTTATTTTGCTATTATTATTTGGTCATCGACTTGGCCATTATTTAATTCTTGTCATTGTAGTGGTTATTGTGTAACAATTGTAAGCTGATAATTGTTAGTACGTAAGCTTGAAATTAATGAAATATTATTATTATATAAAAAAACAAAAATAAAAAAGCAATCAACTTTAGAATGCTGTTTGTAGTGGTAACAAAACATGATAGCTCATTGCAACTAGAACAGTTCATGCACCTAAATTTATACCCTTTAATGTGTATGATATGAAATTAAAAAAATTCCTCACTAAATTAACGCACGAATATAAAGTACCAAGCAGTTGTTGGAAGGATTTTACAACATTTTTTTGTATAAGGTGTGTGTTGAGTCGAAGCGATGGGCTCTAACATCTAGTGCGGTATTATCCGCCGAATTTCCAGGGCGTGCAGAATCCTGTCGATGATTCAATTCTTTTGACTTTCTCTTTCACTTCACTTAGATTTATTCACAATTCAATTTTCTTTACGACTTTATCTCTTGCTGTCTTAACGTGCAAATGCCATCAGTTTCTCTCCATCACGAAGCTGACGGCTGTTTTCTATAGTTAACATAAATTCTTATTTTTACCTATGCTTATTACCTATTAAATACTATTTTACTATTCTAAGTAATGACTTAAGAGTGTGACTGCAATGAAATAATCAAAATAAATTTCGAAATTAGGTTTCATAACTGCGTTCGTATGTCAGATACAGTGAATTAAATGTTTACGGCGTATAGAAGATTTCATATGCATTTTGTTCCAGAAGACCCCACTGTGCACATTCTGTGGGAGATAATTGATGCTGTAACCGATTTTGACGCAACGACGATGACTACTTTGAGATGTCTTGAAAAGGTTCGAAGAAACCAAGCAGCCGGCTTATATACATAACATGAATTCATAAGTGTTTAAACTTTAAAATGAGTTAAATGCTTGAATAGTAAAGAAGTTGACTTTTTATTTATTTATTTATTTATTAATTCATTTTTATTGCTCGAAATAGCATAAAATATTCTTGCAAGTGTGTAGAATAGTGGCATGAGATGATAACATCGCAGCACATTCAATTATTAATTATTATTATTATTAATATGGCAGTCTTCTACTTAGAAGTTCATTAGGATGTAGCTTCTTCACTCGACGTCGTCGAGCCAAGCTTGAAAGTCTTCACCAAAAAATGTTATGTGGCTGAGTTTGCAGCCTCTGTTAATTGTGGTTGCACCAATGAATTGTTTATGGATGAAATACTCATCTAAGAAGTTATATACAATTTCTCAGACCTAACTGAATAACAATTCACTGACTTAATTCTTGGGAACTGGTTTCATGAAATTGAAATATTCATACGCCCGCTTCCCTCCACTTTTAAACTTTAAATTCATAGATTGTAGCAAGAAATGTCATTACTCAATGTGTTGTAATTGCAAACCTGCTAATGTAAAAAAAAAAATTATTTTACAAATTCAATCGATTTTTCATCATTATGCTTATCCGCCCCAACCAGAAACTATTAAGATATGACCAAATATATATTTAACTAGTGCAAACCATTACTAATAAGACTTGTGGTCTTGAACCAGGAGAAAACGACTCGCAACCTATTATCAAAAAATCTACGACAATACGGTCAACCTATGGCACCTTAAAATCTCATTAAGTCAAAATGACAAAGCATTTAAATTAATTTATTACGCCGGTCGATAACAATTTTGCATCAAAATGCAAGTGGCAGTGAAGCCCAGTTGACGTTTCAACAATTCACAACAATGGTGAGATTTTGCATTGTGCCAAGGGAATTTCAATGACGCATTCGAATGCCGTAATAACGAAATGTCCAAAATTAGCTTGGGCCCAACAAGTTCGGTTGACTGTCTGCTCAAAAAGCCACACAATACATTTTCCTGGCAAGTTGATATACGACAAACTAATGGCAAACACTTCCGACCAAAGTACAATTACAGGCAACGCTCAGACGACAAGGATGACTGCTGTGGCGATCTTAATTATATAATACAAGTAAATGCACAAGGCGAGACAATGTTGGCAGATGGGAAAATCTAGTTTCGGCATAAAAGTGCTAATCACATCAACAGTAGCACAATTAGCCGGATAAAGTTATCCCGACTTACTCAGATAGCAGCATGACAGCCAAGAGTGAGGGGAGAGATGACAGCATTAATTGTTGCTGTGTATGGAAGTTTATTCATGAGAAAACAATAAGCAGACATAACAAGACAATGGCAACTGCACACTTGCCTTTCGGTTATGTGATTATTATAGCACGAAGTATGAGACAGACTGGACTGTACTATGAAGTATAAGGTAACTGAAAAAGTACATTATATTAACTAAGTGTGATATAGTTTGAAACATCGGCGCTTTATTTTGCTTCAAATAAAATTATTGAATTAAATAACTGCTAGGCAGGCAAATTGAGGTGGAAAGACATGAAATAACAAAATATCTTGAAAATTGCAACAACTGCCGGGTCTCTTTTTAACTCTCTCCCTTTCTAAGAGCTCGAACACTCGGCAGAAATATTAATATAAACTTATAAACATATATACAATATCGAATTCATAGGACAGTGGAATTGGTCATGTTATCGTCCTCGCCATTGTCGTTTTTGCCAGTCTCCTGCTGTTCGTTCACTGTAGTCATGCGTTTATAACATGGATGTTCCGGGCCGAATATCGGTTCCCAATTGACCATCGGCACTGTATCCTGATCATCGCTGTCAATAATGAACGAATTAAAATTTGCGTATTCTGGCAACTTATCACTGTGGCAGCTCTCTGGAATACAACCCTCTTCTTCTGCCATCTTAACCGACTCCATTGAAATGGAAACGTCCTCAGAATAATCCATGTTACCCAATTCCAAGTCAATCAATTGGCGTGCAAGTTTAACCGAAGAGAATTCTTTGTAGTGGACTTTACGATGTGCCTGAAATTCCAGACGTCGTATCTTCTCCTCCAGAGATTCTGGATAATCCTCATCGTCGGAGCTGTTGTCGTCGTCCATGCCGAAAGATGGAGTTTCGGAAAACGCTGCAGAACGTAGTTTCTCCAGCAGAGTAGGCGCATCCAGCTCGGATATAAGCTCGTCGTCACGTACGAATGGAGTCTTTGGTTCATCTATGATCATGTGGCCGTAATCTTTGTTCACTGGATGAAATGTGGCAAGTATGTTCAACTCATCAAACTTGGCTTGTTTCATGTCCGGTGAGCGAGCAGACGTCTGCATAATAAGATGTAGGGCTGTACCGGGTACTTCGGGAAAAGAGGAATTTTTCAGTATACCCCGTACCTCTTTTGTAGAATCAGCCATTCTTCTACTAATGGCTTCTACTATCGTTATGACGAATGCACTACTTTTGAAAATAAAAAAAAAATATAAACTACGGATTATTCTATATATCAGGCTTCTTTCTTTCTGTTGTGAAATACAGAATTTCAGTCCGAATTTTTATGCGATGATAAACTATAACGATAAATTTTGACTGCTAAAGCTTAGCCTACTACATCAATTTGAAAAGTATATTAAGTAAATCATTGAAAATAGTGAGTAGTTTGTTGCGGTGATTATTCAGGAATGCACAATGATTTGGATTTAGATTTATTCTTGGTAAAGTTCTCCAACAATTAAGAGTTAAGAATTTATTATTTTTTAATGATTAGTTATTGGTTTATTCAAAGAAAATTATTTACCCATATGACAACACGCGAGGAAACCAAGGTTACCAAACGCCAAAATAATCAGTAAAGAACTTTCAGCAATTTGCCATTTTGAACAAACGCACAAATATTTCTTTATGTATAACACATCGGCTGATTCCCATTCTGATACGCAAATGGCGCCAGACTACAGAATATTTTTGTTATTTTTCTATTTTATACTTTGTACTAACCTTCAAAGAGCAGCTGTAATGCATGACAATCTGGCAACTACTTTAAAAGTTACAGCTCTGTTATTCAAGTATCCTTTACTTTTTTCAAAACAATGGTTAAAAATTAATTTCGTGTGTTGATTAAACAATGATTTTGGATGCTAAAAATGACCAGGTTGACATGACAACATGGCTGGATAATTGTTATTCGGATTTTGAACCAGGAAAATCTACCACTATTGACTGGTTTGCCAAATTTTAACGTGATCATACAAATACGGCTAGTTATACCAGAAAATAATAATAAAGCCCATAAAATAATTTTGACAAACCGTAAAGAGAAGTTGCAGGATATAGCTGACACTTTAAACATATCCAAGGAACGTGTGGGGCTATTTTCAAATCATTACACGCCAGAGTCAAAACGGCAGTCAGCTGATTGGACAGCAGCCGGTGAACCTCGCTCGCCCAAAGCGCCCAATAGCGCTACAGATTGCTGACTAGGTTATGATGTTTTGGGATATACACGGTATCGACTACCTTGTTAAATGCAAGACAATCAAGTAGCTTTCGCTACATGGTTCAACTGGGTCATTTGAAAGAAATTTCGAAGAAATGGCCCCATATGCAAAGAAACAAATTTATCGTTCACCAACACAATGCCCCGTATGACATGTCTTTGGCTACAATATCCAAATTGCACGAATTACACTTCGAATTACTTCCGGACTCACCGTATTCCCCAGATTTGGCTCGAATGACGCGGTGCAATCATTTTTCCAGAAAGATATCGAAATGTTAGAAAAGCGCTGAAATGATTGTCTCGCTCTTAAAGCCGACTATGTTGATGAATATACTTGAATTTGACCGAAAAAGTTGTTTTTCTTCATTAGACGGGGAACTTGACAATGTCATGCTAAGGATGTATACAGTATGTGTTCAAGAAAACCCAGTATTCTTATTGGAGGAGTTCAAAACGATGGAATGGGGAATTGATACGAATTTTGTAATCCTCCTTTCTTCACAAAAAAGAATTTTTTTGCATTAGGGAATCTTAAACAGGAGAAAATAAAATGTGTTTGATAAATGAAATGATAGTCATTAGTTGTGTCATAATGGATTTTTTTTGCATAACAAAATGTGGTCTCTCTTTCAATTGAGCAACATTCAAAGCATCAGCAATTAAAAATTATTTTCTTTTCATTTACGCCGATGTTATTTTCTTACTAAACATTTATTGCTCACCGAAGACAACATTTAAAATAATTTGACTCCAAGGAGCGGCTAATGAAATAAGCAAAGCTTACCAGCTTGGGCGGAAAAATTTATTTGCACTCCGCACCGTGAAGTGATTTAAGGAAGGCATTTAAGCAAACACTTAATAACAACCAATAAAATAAATAAGAGTCGAACTACGACTAAAGCAGGATTTTTATCGGCTTAAATGTGGCACACACGCACACACATACAGTTGTAAAAATATTTCAATGTAGGCACAAAAACGCAGGCCAGGCGATTTTCATTTGCAGCAAGAAATATTTATGTAGCATATTTAAATTGAAGGCGCTGACAGTCAGATTGCGACGGCAATATGCAATTTTCTGCACTCTTCTTCACAAATACAAAAACAAACATACATACATACAAATACACATACACATACACATACACTCTTAATGCATGGCCAACTGGTCTGTTGTCCGTGCAGTTGTTTACTCGTTCGTTCGTGCTTTTATGCAACGAAGGCTTCAAGGATACGCTCATACAAGAATGCATGTATGCTTTTCATTAAGTGCATAATCCTTTGGTTGTCAACGCGTCTCAGCCTTTTTAAGCCAGCAAAAATTATTTTAATGTCGTATGCACTGAAGAGGAAGATGAACGAATGAACGAATGAACGAACGAGTGAATGAGGGACATGCAAAGAGGAACGCATGCACAACTTAACTAAAAATGGGAAAAATAATAGCGAAACACGTTAAGTGCATTTAAATACATCACACACACACACATACACACACACACACACACACACACGAAGCAGTGAACTTTAAACTTTTATCTCTCTTGTTGTTGCTATCTTACTCCTCATACGGTACGCAATGAGGTTCAGCACAGTTCAGCACCGAGTATTCTGCTGAGCTAGCCGTGCTCGGCATGCCAAAGCGTGTCATGAAAAAATGCAGCCAAGCAAATGTTAGTATTGTGTAGGGTATACAGTGAAAGTAATACACAAGAAATATAAATCAACAAAAAAAAAAGAAGAATATTTGTCGAAACATTCCGTTTTCATTCTTTGTTTTTCTTCAAAGAAATTTGCCGAATGCTTGCACACACGCCACGAAATGCCTGCAACTTGAGACTCGCTTTCTCTTTTCAACACACACACACACACACACACACAAACACGCACACTTTGACACTTTGTACAAGCCAATTTGCTAAAAATTACACTGCAGTCATTTCGGATTCTTCTGTGCTCTGGTGCTGCATCAATTTTCATTTTGATAAATTATAAAATAACTAACTTTGTGTGTGTGTGTGTGCATGTGTATGATACACTGCACTCTCTGTCACACACACTATTTCTTCTACCCATATCATTCACTCGCTCATGCCTCAATGGTCTGCGTAAATGCGCACTGTGCGGTCTCCATGGTCATCACTCTAATGCAGTGCTGCATCCTTCTTCACTTCACTTAGTCGCTACACTCTTCCACAATCATTTGCGCGTATGTGTGTTTGTATAAGTTGTTGTTTATTATTTTTGTATTCACTTATTTTTCATCTACTCTGGCGACTTTTTATAAATGATTTGGCAGTGCATTCGCCGCATTTATTCACCATTTTTTATGCTCAAATTGAGCAGCAGCGCAGTGTGCGGCGGGAGTGCGTGCATTAGGGGAGTTGAGCGATTGCTGGTCAATTTGCTTTGCTTATGCGTGTGGCGCAACTTGTGCATGTCAACATTTAATTGATTGTTATTTGCGGCATTTTTTTTATCTGACTATTAAGTGAAGATCGTTCGAAGAAGTATTAGAATCAAGGCAGCAAAATACATAGTTTCATTGAAGCAAATTTCTTGCTGATACGCCATTGAAATACTTGATTATTGTACTTTTATTGCATTTTTATGATTTTTGCCTGGCGGGCTATATAGTCTCTACATATAAAAAAGCGTTTATGCCACTCTGCTGACCATAATTTTTAATCATTTTAGTTGGTTTTTTTTTATGTCGATAATTATGGTACGAACTGGACAGACAAAAATAATTTCAAAAACATTCAAAAAGAGAAATAGCAATCTCACGCTTATGTTTGAGCAAATATTTAATTCTAAATTTGCTTATAAACCAGTACTCGCTTTGAATGTCGTGGATTGTCATTTAAGTAAATTATTGAGTTTGTCAATTGTCAAAATAGAATTCTTTATTTTGAGAATCATGAAAAGACAATTTAGTCTTAATGAATGATCTATTAATGCAAGGTGGGAAACTGCTGGCAGAGTAGATGACAGTGAAGTACAGTGGACACAGCGAACACGAGATGCTCGAGAACGCAGAAGGTTTTAATTTGCTGGAAATTGTAGGAAAATTGTTTTTTTTTTCTTGGCGTAGCGGGCGGGATTTAGCTAGTACAGATATATATAACATACGAATTGGTTGGTTGTTCCACTCGCCTAATACTACCGTACTCTATATGGTTAGGATTATAGAATGCTTACTATCAATCGCAAAATATCTGATATTTTACGAAATCTAAACACTAATCTTTTTTGTGTTGTATCTCATTGTCTCATTGTCTCCTTGTCATTATAATTCCTCCTCTAACTTGCACTAACCTTGAATTTAATGTACTTTTAGAAAATGTGACAGCAGCCTGGCTTTTGACTAACCCCTTGATTTGCCTTTGCTTTAGAAACCACAACATAAACACCTACCCCAATGTAAGGCCACTGGCACCTGGTCAAATATTTAGACTGACATTGACATTGACTAATGCCTAGAATCGATAAGCAAATACTGACATGCACCCCATCGAAAAATAATAAAAATCAAACCCTTCATTCTAAGCAAATGTTCTACCATGACTTTAACGCGTGCCAGCTGTCAAGAGAGTGTCCGGTATTTAAGCATGTGCCCTTTGCCTTATCAGCCAAGCAGATTGACAAAGGGCCTGAATGACAATCAACAGAATTGTTCAGTGAACAAGCCAAGTCTGATTTCAGTTATGCATTGCACATACACAAATCGAAGGTAAGCTGAGTGCGAGTATCTCTAAACAAAAGCCAAGTTTTGTATTATACAATAGTCACACTAACGATTATTAAGCGCAGATTGTCAACCATTAATAAATTCATGAAAAGTGAATGCCGCCGACAAAAGACACACAAAAGCGCCCATAACAAACTTTTGTGTCACCGCAAACCACCGCGCCGTACCCGTGGCTCATCATGCAGCACACAACCTGTGCCAAAGTAGACACAAAGAGCGCAGAAGAATGGTAGTAGTGTGCAGCAGCGAAGACAAAAAACTTACTGGAAAGTTTTGCCAAATGCGCTCAGAAATGTCTTTGTGAGTAAAGCAACTTGTTTGTTATGGCATTGGGACAGACGGACAGTTCGCCAGACAGAGTCTTAAGCAGCGGAAACACAAAAGGGGGCTGCACTGTGGCATTGCTTGGCATGATGAATCAACTGGCGGGCTATGGAGATGTGTATAGAAATTTCGCAGGAGATAGCAAACAAACTTGCCTTATAAACGCCAAAGGAGCGCACAAGCTGCATTTGTCGTGCCGTTCCCAACCAAGCCGAGTCAAGCCGAGCCGAGCAGAGTGCAAAACATCTGAACGAGAAAGAAAAACTCGCATAAATTTTGCACAGTGTCAGATGCAATGGCCACGGCTGCGGCAACCGAAGCAGAAAAACTTGCTGCCACAACGCGAGCTGCTAAAAAAGCGCGAGCTGAAAGTGCAGCCAACGAGCGATAAAAATTGCAGATAGTTTTTGATATTCGGGCTATGGGTGCGACAAGGCTAGGAGAGGCGTGAGTCACGTATGAGGTGAGTCAGCACGTCGATTGTGGCAGCAGCAGCGGTACGCGTTGCACGTGGAAGGTGGCTAATTTTTTTTCGATGCTTGCGGCAACATTTCCTGTGCGCCTTTTTTTTCAGTTGCCCCCATTTTTTTTTTTTTTAATTTGACAATTGTCGTTTGAAGGCCAATAAAACGCGGTAAAAGTGAAGCTGTCGCCTATGGCGGCGCTGCTAGTAAAAAAATGGCTGGATATGATTTATTACCATTGTGAAGTCATTGAAAAACATGAGTCGTCGTTGCGGTGAAAGTGATGGCTTTCGTTTGGCAATCGACATTTTGCAGCTGTCGGAAAATAAGTTGACAGGAGTTTTTTCCACCAAAATAGAGTAGAGAGTAGATAGCGAGTTTACTATTTATTAAAAATGCTGAGCCTAGCCCTGGTGGATGCTGCACTATTGCACAGTATTTGATCTTCCTCAAGTGAGGGTACAAGATTTATTCGGTTATAGCACACAAGCTCTAGAAGTCTTGCCTGTTTTCCACTACATCCGAGAGAGTCCAGACTAGAGTTAATTACTTGAAGCCAATAGCTTTTGTTCCTACTGACTTGCCAATAATGGTGAATGCTTTGCATGGAATAGAAGTTTAAACCGAGAAACCAAGAGCAACTAAAACAAATACAAGAAAGTTGAAGCTTTTACTAGTACTCATACACTGCAGTGCCCTTCAACTGGGAATCTGAATTTAATTGCAAAAACAGAATCAACACTTCAAGCGTAAAGCAAATCACATTTCATTATAGCCATAATTAAGTTAACGCTTCAAAAAGCGATTTTCTCCGCACACGCACACAGCTCAGAGTGCAGAAAACATTTGCTAAACCCGAAATTTTAAGCATTGCAAAGCAAACTGAGCAGGAGTAAGTGAACTAAACTGAGCTGAGCTGAGCTGAGCTGAGCTGAACTGAGTTGAGTAAATGGGGGCAAGGACTATCCGTTAAAAAAGAGTAATTCAAAATTTCGGCGACAAATAAATTTTTAGCTTAAAAATAACTAAGTAAATCTGTCTGGGCCAGCCCGGAGGAGAGTACGAGCGATGTGATGATGATTTAAACCACAAATACAAACAAGCAAGAGACATGCACACACAAGCAGAGCATGAGAAGCAGCAGCAACTGGCACAGATAGCACGACAGCCAAAAAATAATACAAGTAAAATGAATAATAGATTTTAAAAAAGGAGACTCCGTCTAATTCAAATGAGTTAAGCAGGGCGCAGCAATCGGGCAGAGCACAAGCACTCGCAGCACTCATAGTCGCACTCGCATGCACAGTTGACAGCATTGTCTGCGACTGCAACGCGTTTTGCTCTGCCTCGGCATTATCCTGGTAACCATGCACATCATTGTTTTTGTTTTAATGCTCGTTCTCGTACTTGCTGTCGACATAGTAGTCGAGAATAATAATGGACTAACGCGAGACAAGTTTGGCGAACGAGGCCAGACTTCAGTCGTTAGTGTTAGCATACGCCAACGTGCGTTGGGGGAAATTTTTGGAAAACGCAAAATGAAAATTTACACAAAAATCCGCAACAACAAAAGCAACAAAAACGAAAAAAGGAACAGACATACATGCCGAGTATATATAGCGAGAAAAGCACATGCAAAGCCCGGCATTTGTATGCTGTTGGGGTTGCGGATCAGGATTGTAACCGAGCACACGCAATCAGCATAGCGTGAAAATGCAATTTACTCTACTAGAACGAGAGCGCGCAACGGCAAGGAGGATGACGAGATGCTAAGGAGGGAAGGGGGGCTCAGATCACTAGGAGCACAAGGACAACAATGCAGCAGAGGATGTTAGTGATAGTAAGAGGCAAGGGGAGGGAGTCGTTATGATGAGACATTGGTATAGCGTTGTGGAAGTGAAGGGTATAGTCTAGTAGAGATTGTCAGATTGTGAGCAAACGAGAGAGCGAGATAGTGTGCCAAAGTAAGATAATTACGAGCAACAGCATAAAATGAATGAGCGACAAATACAAAGACTTACTACGACCAAGGCGAAAGTATCTCTGCTTTACATGCAAGTCGATGCGGCTGCTTTTTTAATTCTTTTTATTTTATTTTATTTTATTTTTTTATTCGTTTTGCAGAAAAGTACTTTGCGTAGCCCTTTGTTATATGTAACTAACCATTGCACGTAATGAAATTGATGCTTTATGCAGTAATTCATTCCCCGTCTTGTTGTTTTGCATTCGCCTTTCACCATGGCGGCGTTAAATAAAAGTGAAATTACACACTCACACACACACACGCACACATGCTCCGACAAAGGGGCTTAAACGTGGCGCGGCTAACGAACTTGGCCAAAAATGTGCTCACGCCCAGCATGCACAGAAAATAAGGCGGAGTGAGGAAATCGTGTAGTGCGAATGCCAACAAGTGTAATTAAAATGGACGCAATCGTTCCATATAACGGTAACGGTTACGGTTACAGTAACTGTGGCAAGCAGAAATATAAAAGAGCCAGCAGCAAAACAAAACAAAAAATAAAGAAAAATGAAGATGAACCACACACACACACACACACACACACACTCAGATACACACACACAATGAGAGTAAATGAAAATAAACAAAAGTAAAAAGTTTTCTTTTGCCAACCATAAAATGGCAACCAGGGAGTTGCCATAATACGATTTATATACAGCACTATAGTTTATATCAAGTGTTTACAGCTAGTCATAAAATGGACAGGACGTTGATGATGATTATGGCGATGGCGATGGCGATGGTCATCGTCATGGTGATGACTGAGTAAAGGCATACGACGATGAAGAGGCAAAGTGTTAAGGCGCGCAGTTGGTAGCACGCATTTGAATAAAGTCGTAGAGCGTCGGAAGTGGTCAAGGGAGAGTGGCAAGTGGTAAAAGAAAATTACCTTGTACCAAGCGAGAGTTTGGGAAGTAGAACGGAGCTCATTGTTTGTACAAATTTTTCTAATAAATTAACACAGCTACTGAAAATTAAGTCATAAAGCGTAAATAAATTTTGAAAAAGACAAGCGTCGGTCGAAGATAGGACAAGCTATGCTACGCCTCGAAATGCTACAACTCATGGATTTGTCATTTTGAAACTCGGATGGGTGAGCCATTCATTTTCCGTTGATTATGAAAAAGCAGAGTCCCAAGTATTGAAACTTCTATGTGACTTAACTTGCGCCAAGTCGCCATGATTTCCCTCTAAAAATCAGTTTCCTTTGCTCTCTAACCAATTTGATGTAAACGATTCTTTTTTTTATTTGAAGAAAAGTTCAGCTGGTGGGCATGGATTGCTGTGTAAAGCATATGAGCAAGATGCCTCATTACTAAGAAAGTGTGTGGTTCCGATGTTTTAAAAATAAAAATTTTTAACGCAGCTACAATATAAAGAACACCAAGTGAGGCCAATGAAGTTTGAAGACACAGAATTGGAGGCGCTATTCATGCCAAACTCAAGAGTAAATCTCTGAAACCTTAGAAGACACTGAGAAATCGATTTTAAATCATCTCAAGGACATGGATATGATGCACGCCGAAGAAAATACTAAAGGCCAACGATTTGGAAACTTTTCATTTGGGTGGTTGGTTAATCGTAACTAACTAACAGAATTCTCATAAGAATGCCAAATTTTTCTCAAAATATTTTCTAGTTATGCGTTCAAAAATCATGCATTTCTTCAACTAAACGCAATTACTAAACAAAATTCTTTTGAATCTATTTCACCAAACAAAGCAAATAGTTTTCTTAATAATAAATGCTGAATCAAAATTTAATTAACACATTCCAAGGCAACAGCCCTTTTGTTTGCAAATTCCAAAAGGCGAGTCATTTGACCAACCACAAAGTTGGAATTAATCAGAATTCCAGTGGAATTGCCAGCGTAAGCGACAGTTTGGTAAATTTTATTTGGTATTTCATTTAAATCATAATTAAAATCAACGCCAACAGCAACTTTCCTCAGTCCATGCGATCTGTATCAGTCCTGAGGCAATCTAAGAAGAAAATTACAATTTAATTGGAGCAAGTCGCATTGTAATTTGTTCGAGTGCTCAGGCCGTAGTTGCCACCCGCCTGAGGCATTTCTTAATTAGGTTAGCAGCTATACATTTTCACACCACTTGAACTCTGCGCAGTCGGAGAAAAATGTTAAATAAACAAATTTACCAAGTCAAATTGACCCGTCAATATGGTTTAGGCTCAATCAAAGTCGAAATTTATTATAGGAGCACTTGAAGTGATTGCGTGAGTGAGTGAACTCGTGAATGAGTCAGTGTAACATATGTGGACAACAACCTGTTGGTATCTGTTGTTAAACAATAATACTTTTAGAGGCCCCCTAGTGTGTGTTGTATTAGTCATTACTTAAATGCCTGGCAATCAACATAAGCTACACAAAGTGACTTCTCTGCTTTGCACTTAATAAACATTTAACTTGTCACGCGCAGTGGGCAATTTAATTTCATTGGCAGCGCATTAATAATTAATAATGTTGAAATGTATCTAACAGATAAATTTTCATTAAGTAGCATAAACAATGGTAACGAGCAACACGTGCGCGATTTAAAGGTTTACTTTTCAGTAGATTAACTCAGCTAAAAGCCGCAATCGACTTGATTTCGATTGCAGATACAAATATAAATTGCAATTACGCTTTGCACGTACACAAACCGCAGTTGCGTGCTAAACATGCGACTTTGGTTTAATGTCTAATTTTGCATAATAAATTTCAGAAAACCGCTTTCCTTTGAAGCTCTGATTTAGCTGTGATTGAAGCACAACTAAACCGCAATCATTAGACTGTGTGTCCATCGATCTAACAGAAATCACGCCAACTAATCGAATTAGAAGAGCCTCCAATCTCTTCATAAAAAGCAAATCAAAACACAAAAACACACAAAATCGCTTTTCTTCGACAAAAGCCACCAAAAAAAAGCATTGAAAATTGTCAGAGAAAACTTCTTTGCATTAAAAATTAAGTGGCAAACGAATTGCCCACTTGAATTGCAATGGCTTAGCACATAGAAATGAGGACTAAAAGAGAAAAGAAAAACGAAAGAAAAATTAAAAAGGAAAAAAGAAACCGTTCAAAGCATTTCGACCAGTCCGTCACCGTCACGTTAATATTTACTCAAATGGAAATTAAGCACTGCCTGCTGAAGCACTTGCACACCACAAGAGCAAACACGCTGCCTCCTGCTTAGAGTCTGTAAGAAGACAATGAACAAAAACGCAAGCGGAGCGAGAAAAAACTAAATAAAAGCTTATGCGAAAGAATGTGAGGGAAGTCGGCAGAAATGCTCGTAAAATGTTAAATGCGAAAGGACTCTGAAAGGAATGTCGCGCCGTATTAGCTGTCGTCGTCGGCTGTCCACAGAGGCGCGGAACTTGCGAAAACTTTAAACCGGATTCGGCTGGGACGTGGTAAATGCTGCCTGGTGTGCACGACAAAGTCGTCGAAAGTAAGAAAAATAAAGAAGAATTAAAAATAATGAAATTAAAACACAAAAAAAAATCTTTTTGCTCAACAATGCGCGCAAAAATGTTGTGAAGGCACTTGCAATGTTGAAGTTGAAGTTCAGTTTGCCTCGCCGCGCCAACACTGACGACCGTGACTAACGACAATGGCCAGAAGGCCGTGGTAAGGTTTTCTCTTCTGCTTCTTTTCACTTTCTCTTATTATTATTGCGTTTTTCGAAAGTTTCGTTAAATGTTTTGTTCTTTCAAATTTTTTCATTCTTTAGTTTCCTCTCGCCACTACAAATTTTTTTAAGCTTATAAACAAATGCCTACACGGCCAAAAAGGGTTCAAGTGCTCAAGCTCAAGTTAATCAATGACGCTTGAATCTCAACAATTTCTTGAAGTGGTTTAATGAAGTGCATTTGCCAAAAATGTATTCGATGCCAGCGGCTTGTGGGACAACATTTTTGTGAAAGGACAATAAACTTTAAATGTCGTTGAAAGGAAAAAAATCTGAAAAGAAAGGTGACGGATGACATAGAATGATTTAATTGGACATTATGGTTCGAACTTATTTAGAGACCACTTATGCAGATCAAAAATTGGTGCAAATGCTCAGTGCAACAATTTGAGAAGCTAGTTACGCTTAGGAAGAAAGGAATACCCAATAAGAAGAAATGCTGTAGTTGTAGTAGTATTGGACAAACATCTCTGTTAAAATATTATATAATAAAATATAGCAAGAAATATTTAACTTTTACTTACAAAAGCTTGAAATTGTCACTTGACTCTATGTCATCCGGTAATTCTAGAACATTTTTTCTTCACTATAAAGTGGTAAAAGAGCACATATAAGCAAATTTATTATTGCGCGTTTATGTATAGAAAGCTTCTGTGTTCTCATGTATAGAAGTTTCTCTGCCAGAGATCTTGTTTTGTTATGCGATTAAATTTGTTAAGCTAGAAGAGATGAGCGATAACAGTTATTGTGATAACAGTGATTTTTAAAACGCTGTGATTTTTACCAGTGATCAGCGCCCGAAGTTCGTAATTACTTAAAACACTGAAATAATCGAAATCACTGAAATTATCGATATCACTAAAATAACCAAAATCATCGATATCACTGCAAACACTAAATCACGGCTACTTTTGAAGACCAATAGCACTTGCTATTTACGATTTTTCATATACAGTGAAAAAAATCATATAGTTAAATATCGCTCATCACTAGAAGAGATACAACCTAACTATTTCTTATAATACTCCAACTAAAACCTGTAAACGTAGTAGGACTTAACATATTTTGAACCTTACTACTTGAATTTTCGATTATTTATATGTAACTAGCTCGGGAATTGTGTAGAACGAAATGATGTAAATGCCAACAGAAAATATCTTTAGTTCATTATACGATTTTTGGCTAAAATCTAATGAGTTCGCGTCACCGACATGCTCTTGTTTATTTGGTATCTGTTCATTTGCTCGCCTTCTTCATATTCTGTGGTTGCTTAACAATATTTGATTTCGACGCCTCATGGGCTTTTTTCCCACGCCAAATTTGGAACACACTAAATTGACTTTATCGATTTGAATTAAACTTTTGACCTTTGACAGACTTACTTTTGACTTACTTTTTGACTTACTTTTCAACGGCAGACTGATGAAGCAATATGGGTTTCGTACAGAATAATCAGTAGTAATTTTCCGACTGACGCGGTAAACTTCTTAATTTTTCTTTCCGTTAGAACCTTCTACAAACTATTAGGAAAATCTCGTGACCAAAATTTAGTGACCACAAATTAAATGTGTTCATTTAATAATAATTATAATAATTACTTTCAAAATGAAGTTAGAGCATTACTCTAGAAGCTCGAAAAATTTGAAGATTATATTATTAACAAATTAAAGCCTATGGCCCAACTTGAAGTTCCAATGTAGCATTGAACCGTATAGTCTCCGGAGATGATTATGATTCCACCAAATATTACCGCTTTAATGTATCGAGCTGATATTTCAGTAGAGTCTTATGTGAGACCAATACATGCTCAATACTCGGGAATTATTCGATCAATTTTATTCTATTAATGTTTATGAGTGTCCTCGCACTCTGTACATCATTATCAGCATGGCTGAAAATAAGCTTCTGTTTATTTCACTTAGTCATAAACCAGATTAAAGATTAGCGAGAGTACTTCAAGCTCAAAAAGACGGCCAAAGAAGTCTCTACTGGTAATGTGTCATAAGCTGAAGCCTGTGTTGAAACAAAAGTTGAGGAGTTTACAAGAACAACTTAAAGTAAATATTATTGTAAACAAGAAGAAGTAAAAAGTAAAAAAAAATTAACATGAAAAAAGATTTGCAAAACTGATGCATGCCAGAGAAGTTGGCCAAGTTGGCCAAGTGAAGTTGCCTGGTTGCTACACTACGCCAGCTAACAGGCAACCGAGCTAAATTGCAATAAGAATGTAGACAAAAGTCCTGGATTGGAGAAATGCAACTTTTGATTTACAAGCGGTAAATGTGCATATTGTTGTTGTTGTTATTATTATTGTTGTTTTACTTCATTGTACACTTGCTTAGCAGAACTTTCAAGTTTATAACTGCCAAGTTAGGAGTTAATTTGTTGCCACACACACATCGAGAGACAAAACTCAATTGCAAAAGGTCGAGCAAAAGAGCATAGAAATTTATGAAGTTTACATGCAACAGGAGGCCAGAACAATGCCAGGACTCGGTAGAAACCAAGTTTATTTCATTATGGCGCTTGAAAGAGACCAAAAAAAAAAAATAAAAAAAAAACACAAATTTCCCACAAAGTGACAATCGTAGGCAATCAAAGATTGTGTGCACAAGAAGTTTTATCGGCACAAACTAATAAATGGCAAGCAAAAGCAATAGTAATAAGAGGAAGAACACTAACAACAAAAACAAACAACAACAAGAATATAATCACAGAAACGATAGAAACGAGTAAATGAGCCTATGATAGATGAAAGGCGTGGCTGGGCAAAATGAGAGGAAAATACAAGTGGAAAATAACAGTGTCCACCGTAGGCAAAGCAATCAACTTTGATAAGCTGGAAAAGCATCGCATCGCAACGAAGCAGTCAACTTGCAGTCTGGCCTAGCAATTGGCAAATCAATGCAAAAGGATAGCGCAAAGGACATAGACACAAACGCTCGCAAATGCTCGTTTTCTCGTTCATTTTTATTCCTGTGCTTGAACTTCAAGTCAGCTCGCAATGAACGTCCGCATTATGATTTTAGTGGTCGACATAAAGCACGCAAAGCATCATGCGCCAGGCTTAAATGACAGAACGACAGAATGGCGCACGAACGAGTACTGCTGAACAGTTTATAAATGGAAAATTAGTTTAGCTCGCGGCCAAAAAGTCAATTTTCATAACTTTTGCTTGCACTAAAACTGCTCCCGTTTAGTCGAATTTTTATGCGCTTCGCCTTGATTTCGCTTAGATTTTTATATCTCAATTTTTATCGTGATTTTTTCCCCAAAGCTTAATGAAGTACGCAGCTGAATTATAACGATGTTGATCACAGTGAAGTACGACGTTGTTGAATTACTATGTGCGATTTATTGTTTGCTTTCACTTTGCTCTGCATTTTTCTGCAGTTTTTTACCCCATTCTTTTGCTTTTAATGCAATATTTTCCTCGCATACGCTGTGATTTTTCTTGTGACGCCAAGCAACGTTACTCTAATTCAATGCAATGAAATGCAAACATATGCGTTTCATCATCATTATTATTATTCCGAGCATCATCATCATCGTCGTCGTCGTCTTTGTTCGTTGTGCTATGCAGCTTCAGCATCTTTTTCCATTTTCTATTATGTTCTGTTCTGTTCTGTTCTCTTCTGTATTCTGAATCAGACAAGAAAAAAGAAAAGAAAAACGAGTATTGTTGACAAGCGCACAATGACATTGAAAATGACACAAAAGCATGCCAGAAACTCGCTAAGGTGCCATGCGACGACACAACGATGCGACGGCGACCCGGCGTATGCGCAACGCCAACGCGTGTCATATGCATCGCTAGCAACGACAGCAGCAGCGGAAATCCACTACTGGCATGCGTGTTGCGAAGCGTATTTTTCTTCAACTTCATTCCGCGAATGTTCTTTGACATTTCTTTGATATTATTTTTAATCTATATTAAAAAATGCTGATTTCAAGGTTTGACATTTCACATTTGGCGATAGCTGTAATGTCTCCGAAAGACGTCCACAAAGCCAATAAAACGATGAGCATTCTTCGTGAAATAAAATAGTTCGTTGTAAATTTACTTGAAGTTTAAAAAATACAGATATTTCGGTAGAGTTTATAGCACCTTTAATAAGAAATTGGTTCTTAACTAACCCAAAATCATTGAATACTAAAGGCAAAGAATAAGGAAAATATTATTAATTGGTTCTAGTATCAACTTCATCAAGCCAATTCCTAGTTTTTTTAAGTTTTATAAGGTCAACGAATTTCCTAATCAACTATGACAATAGATTTTTAAGAAATTACTACTACTCTGGTAAGACGTGACATGTAGAAAAAGGTCAATCTGTAACCAGCCTATCTGGTTAAGGTAGGAGACAATGCTAATCAATCCACACCGGCCTATATACGAAGAGCTTCTCCCTTAACGGAGAAAATATCGGGAAATTTTAATGCGCCCACAGCATAGTTCTACCATTGCACTCTCAGATTATCACTTGTTCCGATCTCTGCTACACCCTCTAGTCGCATTAGCTTCAAGAGAGGCATGTGAAAATCACTTATAACAGTTCTTTGATGGCAAACTGATGGACTATTGGTGTATAGCTGAAAAATAGCAGAAGGTGGTCGACCTAATTTTAAAATTAAAAAAATATTATCTGAATTAGTACTAAAAATAGCCCTCATCCTATTAAGTATCTATAGAAAATAGCTTTTAGGGCGCGTGTTTAGTGCCTTTTTAATATTTCTAGTCAAACTTCACATGCAGAAGGAAAGAAAATAATAATGCAAAATCGTACATTGGGAATAAATAATGTAAGGAATATTAATGAAACTTTTCTACAGCTTTCAAAAATGACCCAAATATCTTACAGTCGTCAAAAGAGTTTATTGCTTTCAAACAACATCCTCGATGTCATTAAAAACCTTGACCACTAAAGCGCAATTGCATGTTAGCTCCTTTGCGATTTTTACATTTTTTGAGCACAAAACAGGAAAACAAAAATAAAATATTCACGAAGAATATAAGTATTTCAAAAATCGGCTGTATAAAATAAAGTCAAGGCCCTTCGCTCGTATAATCTTAGCAAAGAGCTGAGCGGCATGGAACATAAAAATTGCGTATGCGTAAAAATGTGCCTCTTTAAATTTATTACAAAAAAATACATTCGAAAGCGACAACAGGTAGAGAAACATAAAACTCTCTCCTTCTCGCTCTACAAGATGGCAACGCATAAACACAGCAAGAAACAAAATGGCGGCTACTGCTAAAACGGTAAATCGCATGCGACTTTTTTTCTCCTTCCGCTTCTGCTCAACTTTAACCCAACGCTCGTAAAACAGTGCGCAGTGACGCGTGCTCAAATGCACACAGGTGACTTTCAGTAACCATACGCACAGATACTCATATCAAAAGATTCTTTTTACTGTTTTACAAGTTACTTTTGCTTTATTATTTGAATTTTTTTTGTGGCTTTTTATTTTCTGTACTTTTAAAACAACATGAAACATTTGCGTTGCGTAAAAGTTTCAATTACTTTTCACCAGCAAATTGATCGTAACTTCGAGTAAAGCGAAACGTACAGCACGTTGCAAGCTGCTCATTTGTGTTAGTAGCAGTAGAACATAAGTAGAAAAAAACAACTTTGCCTTTGGCAACTTCACATGACACAAGACAACACATGCCTACGCCTACACTGACTCTGATTGCCTGCCTAACTGCTTGTGGCAACGTCTGCACGCCACACAACCGCATTGATAATCTTTTGCTTAACAATTTTACACGCATCACTGAGCTATAATGAAAACGATTTCGTCTATATTCAACAAGAGCCTTGCAAAAATTCTAAGAAGACCGCAAATCATTCTCATTTCAAGTGGCTGCCGACTTTCGGCGCACACACAAAGCACAAGTCTAACGCTGGTGCGTCTTCGCTGAACTGCCTGAACTTGAAAATTATTCAAGTGTGAGAGGAATCAATTAATGTGCAGCATCCTTTTCAATTTGTTTACGGGGCACACGCGTTGCGTTCGTCTTTGGCAGGCCTTTGTTGCTGTGCACTGAACCTACATAATTTGTTTGGTTGGAACAGGCGGACGCAAAGACTCCATCCTGTTTGTATTATATAATGAGCAGAACTTTTTATATGTGAGGCAAGCAAAAGTCGGTCGCACGTGAGGTTAACATGTGTCAAATTCAGTTACAAAAAAATTCAATGCTTGACTTTAGGCATCTATTTTGAAGTCATTTTAAAAAGCCAACCAAAAAAATTGTATATAAATAAATAAATAAAATAAAAAATAGATGATTGCGCCACACTGCAGTGGCCAAGTGGCCTACTTAAATGGCACCATGAATAATTTAAGAAAATATGCGAAATAAGAAAAATGCATAAGTGGCACACACTGGTTATGTGTGCAGAACGCAAATACTTTCACAGAAAACATAAAAACAACCCAACAAGATGTGGCATGCCACAGTTGAGCAGTTGAACTTGCAATGCGCTCAGCCTCGTCATCATCATCACCGTCGTCGCCGTGTTCATTAACAACTACACTATAGCTTGGTTACCATTACCGCAGACAAAGCAAACTCACAGACACACAGAGAGACACACAGACGAGCTGTTATATAGTCAGCTTGACTGACTGGCTGGCCATAGTCAAAGGAACTCCATTAAATGCGCCTCTTGCATTGCAAAATGCTGCAAAAAAAATTAAATAAATAAAAAAATACATATGAAAAGCAAAGTGGCAAAATGTATGCTGGCAAAATAAAATAAATTAAAATAAAAAAAACAACATCCTGAAAATATTTAACAAGCTCAAACAGGAATAGCCTTAATTTTAATAATTGCTCCCCACTTTGTTAGCGTTTGTTGCACGACGTTTTCTTTATATATTTTTTCTTTTTTTTTTTTCTCTCTGCTCTTCATTTCCTTGTAGCAAAATTTGTGTAGTCAATTATTGTACAACACATCACAATATTAGACCACTCGATGAAACGTCGGCTTGGTTCTGTCTTAACTGAACTACATTTCCAACTTAAATTTATAAGTGAATTCAACAGTGGAGATACACGAGCTGCAACATTATATTTTAATTAAAGTTTTCAAAAGATTTACAATAAAGTTTGGTACTTGGAGAAGTCTTGTAGTAAGGTCTTATGGCCTTGTATAGCTAAGCTACTGAAGAGTTTGAAGATTAGATCTCCACGAAAAGAACTGTGTCTGCTGCCATTCTTTTCAGCTCCTGTCAAAGGCATTAATGTTACATTACGCTTTCTTGTATTATGGATGTGCACCAGGTTAACCATACACATCTTGGAGTATCGTGTGGAATTCGCTCAAATGCTGTTCCTATGGCATAAACAGTTGACTTCCTTACGGCGGTGTAATGTGACTGATCTCTTTTGAAAACAGCGTTTGCTAAAAAAATTGTATTGGCCAATTAAGGACCATCTACGTCGCAGATGTGTAATGGCCTGTATCTGGGTGCTTGTTTCATTGCCGTTAGGTAGGCTCGACTTTACACTTTGAAAGTATAGATGAAAAAATATTTTCCGATATTTCGCAATGGAACCCTACGTCCACTGGTTGGCACGATGGGACAAAGCTCGCCTAGAATGCAGGTAGCCCAAGTTCGATTTACAACAAATGCTATTATATTATCGTCGTTTTCTCTCGTTCAGCATGTTCTTTAATGATGTAAAATTGCTTTAAATTTTTTTTTTTGAGTTCACGAATTTAGCATTACTAACATTTCGCTTTGTAACCATAAATTTTCTTTGACTTCGATTCAGGTTCGAAACTGTTGCAACCTGAACTACGCTACTACATACACTTTGTTTCTAAGCAATTTCCGAGTATATAACATTTGCTAGGAGCATTGTTCGCATTCTTCCGGCAGACAAAAGCATTTTTAGACATCGACCCACCCACACGCATATAACAAGATGCACAACTAAAATTAAATTCACAACGGATATATTATATTAGGCGGTCGAGCAGGAGACACACAGCGACACAGAGTTGACATAGTTACACAATTGTTGTGCAAATCCGCTGCAAGTGCGCGTACAACTAATTAACTCAAACACTAAATAATCAATTTAATTATTTAAAATCAAAACTGTTGCTTATCAGCACAGCTGCACAGAGAGTACAAAAGCCTGGAAAAGTCTCAAGAGGATGTTACCAAAGAACGCGCCGGCAAGAAGAGGGAGACGTAGAACAACGCCACAGTGCTGAGCCAATTATCCGCTTTGTTAACTTGGAAAATGTAATTACGAATGGGCGCGATTTTGCTGAGTACGAGTATAATTGTAGCCGATGTCTGGCGATGGTGGTGGCAACGGTCGACAGCGACGTACGACGACAACTGCAGCTGAGATACGTTCATGCAAATCAGATTTAATACAGTTAACTGTGCAAAACTTTGTCATTTAATTTGCGAATTACTAAATTTTAGGGCTTGTGCGGGCAACTGAGAAGGCGTCACTTGATTGTTGTTGCAACAATTGTGGGTGCAACAACAATATCTGCCGGCTACAGTTGCAGTTGCATAAACACAAATTGCGCTCGTAATGTTGCTTTAATGCCAACTAATGAGCCTACATTAACAAATTTTCGTATGCGACGTCCTGCCCGTCTGAATGCGTTTGTCTGGCACTTGCCATCTGCCATCTGCCACCTTTTGACTGGGAATACGCAAAGGAATATGCCACAAAGCGATTTAGCGGCATGCGGTGTGCGCTGTGCTATGTGGGGTGGAGGCAGCGATATCACGACATTGTTACTTGGTCGCTTGTAGTTGTCACGTAATTTATTAATATGCTCAACACATACAATTGCTGTAATCATCATCGTCATCATCATCAGTGCGCCAATTGTAGTTGACACACACGCGCACACACATACACCGATACATATGCAAATCATACTAATACATAGACATATGTATGTGTCGTATTCTCGTACCGATTTCCGTATTGATTCATTGCATGGCAATTATGTCGCCACAATTTTGAGCCGCATTAAAGTCGAAACATTCCATTTTGCCTGAAAGAATGCTATAAATGCTTCAAAACGAACCGTCAGCTTTGCAAATAAATTCAGTTATGTGCGGCATTTGCTCTACACGGGGAAAACTGTGTCCCTAGTGTGAGTGTGCGCCGAGCCACCAATTGACCAAGTGTAATAATCAAATTAAGTGTGATTTGATATTCAAGCGCAAATTGGACAAGCTCCTGCACGACTTCTTTAGCGGTGCCGGTACTGCTGATGTCGTGGCTTGCGCTCCCCCTATTTGTGCTGCTCCTTTTATTACTTGACCCACAAAATGTTCTTCCAAGCGACTGTGACAGAGGCGTTGTGTTATTTCGGAGGGAAAGTTTTCACAAGGAACTTTTTATTAAGCTAGTAACTGTAAAGAACTGTTAAAGTTTACACTTACAATTACAGTTCTTAAGATGTCATCCAATGTGGTTCCCAAAATCTCTAGGACTTGGCCCAAATATATGTCAAGATTTCTATAGATATTTTAATTTCTTTTACACTTTCTGTGTTTCTTTCTCTCTCTCAATTAAAAAAAAATTATATTATGGTTTTAACTCATCACGCTTTAGTTCGTTATCTCTGTAAATATATTTACATATAATTAGTTTAGGCTGCCATTAAAATATGTAGTAGCTCACTAGTTTAAGAAAAAATTGTAAAAAGTGTAAATAAATACATAATATTTACAAAAAAAAAAATTTAAAGATCCTGTTTTATTTATCTATTTAATCTTCAAAATTTATTTTGCCACCTTCAAAGTGGGCTACGTGTTTCTTTAAATCAACGAAACTTTGGTGTATGCGACAGTCGGCTTTTGTATCTGTTTCCTGTCAAATCCTTTTACTTATAGATCTGTAAATTTTTTTTTTACTTTCCGATTCAGTGGTTTGAAAGCTTTCAAATACTTTTAATGACCATTTTATATTATTTATATGAATGTATATTCTTTCACATTTTCTTTAAAATATTCCATGTTAATATAATTTCAGAGTTCTCAGTACCCCAATTTGAAGGTCACAACTTGCTACTTTCCTTAGAACATGCACATGCCCCTTTGTGTAATTTATCTTAGGCTACTTCCTCTCTTACAAAGCTACTTTTCCACAACTCATTTTCAATGTAAATAGCTCCCCTTTTTTTACATGTGTTGGCCCCATCGCACTGTCCTACTCACACCGATTTCATGGGCCAAGTCAAGTTCGTCGCATCACACACAAAACTTTCCTCCTTGAATATTACCATGCTTAATTTTATTGTTGTTTTTATTGTTGTAATTTCATAAATCTTCTGTACAACTTTTGCAATACAGTTCTGCTTTTGAAGCTGCTTCATTGCGTTCCTCTGTCTCACACCACTGCCACTTCAAGTAGGACACTATCTTTGCAAACAACGATTGCTTGTCTCGTTTTGGGTGTAAGAATTAGCAACATCGTGGTGTCTCATCGTTATTGTTGCTTTTGTTGCTCTTTTCTACAATCAAATTATTATTGCTGTAATTTTGCTTGCCTGTGCTGTACACCTCGCCAGCCCGCCAACGGCACTGTCCACATCAGTAGCGCCAGTTTCCTTACTTCTTGACGTTCCTCTTTAAGGCAGGCGCGTTTTTTGGCGCTCAAGTGTAATAAAGTCGCTACATTTTACAGCAGTAAATCAAAAGTTGCTCAAATTACAATAAACTTGCTCTGGCCACATTTGACTTTTGTTATCATTTTGTCTTGGCTTGCATTCTGTTTGTAAAGTATTTATTCTTTCTTATTGTACTCATGGCAGACCATGAGATACTTTTATATCGCGTTACATTTGCGTATGAAAAAGTTTCAAAGCGAAGTATTTAAAAAAATATCCAACAAAAGCGCAGATTAGCTGCAAATTGCGTTTTCTTAGCGAAAAGTTTTCGTTTCGTCTGTCTCACTCATGCACTCACTCATTCACTCACTCACTCTTATACTGAAATTTACTAAAGCACACTTTTTCGCTTGTCTACTCCTTTCTGCTTTGCAGTGTGACATATTTTTCGCTAACTCAAAATAGTCATTGCATATTTACAGGATGCAGGCACAGTTGTTAAATTATGCACGAATAAATCAGAAAATATACTCAGCTTGTCCTCGTCGCCATCTACTCTTTTATTTTATGTTATTTTATTTCCTTTTATTGTATTTTTCCTTTTATTGAATTTGTTTAAACATATTTCAAGGGGTATTTTTTTTTTTTTTTTCTTGATGAGTTCGTAGTTCTGTAAATGCTTTTGGGCTTCAGACTCAAAGCGACTTCCTCGCTGCCTTGTTGACCTCTGTGCCAGTTCGTCTTCAACATCTTCATATTCTACTGCTTTCTGCCTTCAGTTAGTACTCTGCTTTGCGCTGTTTTACTTTGCTTTGCTCGCAGGCTTTACGAGCAATTTTCACATTCAATGCGCTCTGTTAATTTGTGCTACTCTACTTAAACTGTTCTAAAAGCTTAAAACGGTTCTACTCAACTGTTTTATGCCACCCTTCTTACCATTTTATTCTTCCATTCATTTGTGGGGCATGTCAAAAGAAATGCTAATTTTTTGCTCGTCTTGTGTTATCTTAAAGCGTTTTGCATAATGTCAACCATTTTAGTAGCCACAAAATTTGCCCGAATTAGTTGACAAAGCAAAATTGGAAGTAGGGAAGAAACAAAGTAAAGCTTAAAACTCGGCTACAAAAAAGAAACAACTTAGAAAATTAAAGATTGTGTTACCTGAAAGGGATTACTAGGCTTTAATAAAGGCGTTTAGCTGATAATTGCATCTAAATGTTGATTCAATGGCTAAGAGTTGTACAACGAATTTCTATCTAAGCAAATTTTATTTATTTTTTTTATTTAGGTTAGTGACTCTCACTAATTTGAATATAAAAGAGCTATGGCACTTAAGAACCTCTCATGTCTCAACACTTGTAATTGCAAGCTGTTTCTATATCATTGGCTTAGAAAAGCTGGAGAGTAAAATTCTGTCTGAAGTATGAAAGTTCTCAACATATATGTCAACAGTTTGTTTTAGTTTGAAATTATATATAGAAAGAAAACAAATACAAGAGTCTACAAAACGTTAAAATTTTTAGTCCAAAAACGAACTAGAAAACTGTCAGTTCAATCATTAGCTCTCACACTGCAGAGAAAGTTTTGGATTTAAGGACAACAAATGTTCTTCAACTGAGAAGTATATGAATAGTTTATTCCGATTAGATGAATGCAATGACTGTTTGCTCGATATGATATCCAAACATTACCAACAGAAATTTGTATTGAACTGAATTGCTACTAATTCCTCTTCATCTTCCACGTTATTTATTTTTCGATCTTATTGCTTTATCTATCTATCTCTATATATTTATAATATATAAAATTGGCTGTATTTCTGTCTGTATGTCCGCTATAGACGCCAAAACCGTTGTATCTAATTTGATTAAATTTTCAGAGAAACTCTAGAATGGCCTGTCGAGTAACCCTGAGTCGAGTTGGTGTGTGAGTAAACCGCGAGTCAGGGAAAATAAATTGGAATATTTGAATGAAATCAATTTTGTTTCATCAGTTTACCTTTGAAAACTATGTCAAATGCGAAGTTGGAAATCTGTCAAAGATAAAATTTAACTCAAATCGAAAGTTTAATGCGCAATATTCGTCGTTAAACACGTTTTCTTTTGTTTTTCACAATGCAACGGAAATGGTTTGGTGATAAAAAAAGCTGAAGATCACTCAATTCAAACGTGAGCAAGTTCTCATTCTTACAGCTTCATTGAAACAAATTTCTTGCTAACACACCATGGAAATACTTCGTTTTAGTACTTTTCTTGAATTGTTATCTTCTTTGCTAATAGAAGGGCAGAACAACGTTTGCAGGGCTACGCTATTTATGTCGCGATAGCTGTACATTTTACGTTCATGCAGTACACTACATAGCTATCCTATGGTCTTTGAAGTATTTGGTCTATTCAGCATAGCTATAGTAGTTTCTTGAGCTTTTCAGAGTTTCTTCAGATATTACAGATTCACCACTTACTATAATGTTCGCTTCACCACGTGTGCTTTTGAAATTCTTCACATTCAGCTGTATCAAATAGGAGAACTTTCATTATTAACTATTTTATCCCTTGATAGCTAGTTGTTCATTTGTTCATATGCTCACACTTGGATGCTTTTAATACTGTTATGATGTCTCCATAGGCCAGAATATTTAAGTTGCTTTGCGTTGGCTAGCGTCTTCTCTATTAAATTTTCCCCTTATACGAGAAGAAAGAAGCTTCATAAAAACTTATACCCAGATTTTTTTTTCATTCCACTTCCAACCGGATATGATTTAATATTGGTTAAGACTCTTCATAAACTTTATTGAATGCTCTGTTCTCACTTCTGTTGAGTATACAATTTTCATAGAATCTAGTTATGAAATTCTGTCGCTTTGTGTGTTTGGTCATTCATCCAGTCACTCATTCATTCACTCCATTACTCTCTGTAACAGAACATACACAGCACACTTCTTCGGTCGTTCCCATCAGAGCAACCAGTCCCTATTTGCAGCGTATTTCATGCGAAAACTTTTATGAAAAGGTTTTATTTTCATTTTCATTTCATTTTATTTTATTTTATTACATTTTTTATGTTTTGCTTTATTATACGAGTACATTTTGTGCTTTTCATATTGTTTCATTTGCTTAGGGTACACTGTTGCTATTGACATTGGTTTTGCTTGTTGTTTGGGAGTTCGCTACTATATGCTAAATATCTCTAAGCATGCGCTTTATTGCAATTTCATTTCGCACTTTATTTATTTTAGTAGTTTTATTGATTTTTCATATGAGCTTTGAGCGGATTTGTTTCAACAGCGTTAGAAAACACGTACGCATCTACAAGCACGTACACGACAAAGGTACAACTCCAGGTGAATTTCTATGGAAGAAGCATTTTTCAGAAGTTGAAAAAGTATTTTTTTTTTTGTGTTTGTATGAAAAGACTTGTCTCTCCAATATGCGATGTAATTAAATGTTGCATTCTGATAACAAAAAGGAAGAATTACCATTTTTATTTTTTAATATCACCGAGTTGAGTGTTTGTGATATGAAAGCCGTGTGTGTGCTCAATGTTTGTCGCTGTCATTCAATCATGCTCAACTTGTTTGCGACCGAGTCATGCATAACCAAACGATCAGATACTTTTTATCCAACTGTTTCTCACTTCCTATAACACAATACCGTTGTCATTGTCATATGACACGTGTGTGTGTATCTGTGTGTGTTTGTGTATTGCATGTATAGACTTCTTTTAACCATTACACACATACTCGTATTTGATTTATGCATCATTCACGAGCAATTTATCGATAAAATCAAGCCTTGAACGACCGTCATATATTTAAAATATTGCTATTACTCAGATACGAGTATTTTCCGTCACTACACAACGTATGAAACCGATATGAACAACTGATTTACAATGTTTACTCAACTAACAAACATTTCGATTTACATGCGTACATATCAATAGCAAGAGCATCAACGGCATGCAGCAGAATGAAGAGCTGCAAGTATGTTGCGATATAAAAGAGTAAAGAAATCTTACATATTTATTTATTTAACTTTTAATTCACCAGTTCGAACAGCATGTCTCGTATACGCAATTCCATTACACAAGTACGCAAAGTGTAACTGTATTTGCTGACAATATTTGCATAATTTTATGCGTACGGCAATCACACACGTGCGCGCTCACACACATACACTCGCACAGGAAGTCATACAGTGACATCGCATTTACATATGTCAGCCGCAACAGAACATTTTCATTCAGCCCCAGACGCATTGCTCGCTGACCTGACGACGCTGATTTCAATTTAAAATTTTTTCGAATGAAATTAATTAATAAATCTGCAGCATTTTTAAATATTTCATCAGATTATTGTGGCTTAAACTGTTTTGCAGATATCTTGAGAATTAAAGACTCTTGAAGTAATCACTCTCATTATTTCTCTTACCAGTTGTCGATTAAATGTTTTGCCTTTTACTCGGAAATTCTCTGTCGGTTAATTTCGCTTTGCCCAAAGTTATGCTCAAAGCATTCCCCAAAGCTTAGAAAGCAAAACTCATATGAATCTACCATTGATACTGCAGCACCGCTTTTATCACGTATTGAATACAATGCAGGCAACCAGCTTCGAGTACCTGTGTCCCAGTGAGTTCGTCCGCTAATGCCTCACTTTGCCACTATCACCCCTTTTGTGTACGAGTACGGTTTCGGAAGTGCTCTCACGAAGCTGGAACGGTCTCAGCCGGCCACACAGCATTCTTCAGTCAGCAATCAGAACTCGGCGATTTTGATCGGCCTTTCTAAGCTTAATATTTCATAGTTCCCCCATCGGGGACAACAAATGTTCAACTGATATTTGGCAATAGGCGGGGGGTTAGTGATAGCTCCACCTCTTTCACCCTCATGGATTCAGCTGACAGATAATACCACCTGCCTCAGATATGTTATCACCCTCTGGATCATCTTTATACAGCGTTACCACTCTGTTTATTGCTCTCCAAACTCATAGAATTGATTCACTTTCATGAATTAAGCTCACTTGAATTAATTAAAACTGTTACGATATATGGCGTTTCTTGGTCTCTATTTATCGCTCTCCTGAGCTCTCTTTATTACGATCTATCATTTTCTTAAGTTATTACTTAGTTATTATCTTATCAGTTATAAGTTAATTTTCAAATAATGTCCTCAGAACTTATTTTCACTGAATAATACATACTCTCAGAGATTATCCCAGTACCGGTTTTATACTCTCCTGTCTTAATATTATCATGATAGACACCACCCACTGACTTAGCACTCTGATCTTTTTGCTTCAGGTACAGCATTATTTAGCCGCTATCTAATTCGAGCTGTGTTAGGCCATCAACTTGAGCTTGTCGAAGTGAGAGTTAGATTGTTGTTAAATAGCTGTCAGAACATACCTCTAACTCCCATTCTCGGTCTTCACATTCATGACGTTTCCATAGAAGATATAGATTAAACTAAATTTCTAAGATTACTTGCCCCATTACTGGAATTAGTTTCAAGCGCAAGTACCTACTGTGCCACTAATCGTACATTGTAAACTCAGCAAAAAGTGATTTCTATCAGAAAGAATTCACACTCGGTAAAATATTAATTTATATTTTAACCCTAAATATTTTCCTTTCTGTGTGGTATTTCGCAATAACAGCAAATATGCAATGCGCTGCAGGGCTTTAAATACGAGTAAACATCGATTGAAACTGCAAAGTCCCACAATGGAAATCGAAACGAGAAACATTACAAAAATTTTGTTGAAAACCCACACGCGTAGGCAACACGCATGGCCGCAATTATAAATCATAAATCGCCGCAACCACTAATTGCGGTCATAGATACAAACACAGAGATACGATTACGACTGACTCTGCATACCAAAAATCCAACAGAAAAATTTCGAATGAATTTATCTAACCGAAATTAGCGCACACATTACATTACGTAATTACACGGAGCCTGGTTTTTAGTAATTTGAAATGTTGTCGAATTTATTAAACTTCATTTGATTTCGAATGCGTGGCAATCGTTGCATCAAGTTGTCCGATTGTTGGCAGCTCGTTGATTTCGCTGCTGGGTATATGCTATCCCAATGGTTAGAATAACCACAAATGTAAATAACCAGGCCCATAATGGATGGCACTCATATAGTTCATCTAGGATTTCTATGACCTTCAACGATGGCGAGCTCTTATAAACACAATCTTTGTTGGATGGCATTTTTGATTAAAGCCGCTTGAGTCTAAGGCGCCACAAATCAACTCTCCAGCAATTGTTAACGTAATTTTATGGGAATTTTGATAATAATTGTTCACACTTTGACTAAAACTGTATGAAAACTACTTCATGGTGTGCTCTACAAATTCGAATATTTGCCAAAGGCAACACTTTTAGAGAAGTCATTATTTGTACTATATTATCTTTCATTTACCATTGATTTGATGATCGACGCATACGATAGTTGTAGTATGAGAGCGACATGACGAAAATGACAGCAAAACTTAACGCCAAGCCAACCAGTCTATAGGAATCGAAGACTTGAGCTTCAGCCCATGAGATCCTTCTGTTTTCCATCTTCCTACGTAGATTTTGTTAGACTTACCAGCTTAGCACGTAAGCTAATTTAAAACTTTAAGTTGAAAAATGTATTTCTTAATTAGAAAACTAATTCAATGTTGCCTCGATAAAAAGAAAGGGGTGTAAAATATAATTATATTTAGCACCAGTGCCAGTTAATACAAATTATTATTAAGAAGAATAATTTCTAGGAAGTTGACATTTGAAAAATTTTATAGCCCAGGAGTGGACTCAGCAAAAACCTCTTGAATTATGTCAAATGAACTATAAAGCATCCGCGCAGAGAAATCGCTACATAAAACTCTGGAGTCTTAAAAGAGCCGGACAATGTTAGCATTGATATATGGCTAGTACAGTCGATTGCGTAGTATGCTATCATCTCACGGGAGTAAATTCACTATTATCCTCTATTTGAAATTACTATACCTGTTATATACTAAGTTATATACTATACCAAGATTAAGATTGTAATGAACCTTTTTTGGTATCTCAGAAGGCGTTCAAAATAGTATTAAACCATTGAACATAATAATGGACAATGAATTTGTATAGAAGTCGACACAGTAATATATAGAGTAATACTATCAGTTTTTATTTTTATCAGTGGTTCTCCTACGATAAAAAATCAACTCATTTTTAAACACACCTTCTCTGCTTAAGTTTCAGATCGTTGCTTCAGAAAAACTCTTTCATGCAAGAATTTGAGTCTTAACCATGGTTTAGTATGGTATTGCTGATGAATTTTCACCGGTTCCGACAAAGATATTAAAGGCAGCTGTGTTGAGGTAGTTCAACTCATATCCTCGAGCTAATAAACAAGGTATATGCATTTTGTCGAGTATATAATGTCTTTGGCTCTGTGTTACAAACATCATGCCCTGTACTGCTATTCCAAATTCATTCATTTGTAATGGACTATAGTTTATAGGCGATTATTCCTAAGTTTACGAAGGAGCAAATCTAGCTAAGTCACATCAACGAGAGTGTGACAAACAGAGTTAAGCGAAGCACCCAACCAATCTAATTAATATGTGTTCTTATTATTTAACAAGATATTACACCTTGGGTTGCCAATCATCAACACTTAGCGCTTTACGCCTTCAACATACGCCTGCAAATCACCTGCTAATAATGATGCATTAACAATATTATCACTCGACATTATTGTTATTCTTTCCTTGACTAGCTTAATTGAATTTAATGCTAATGAGCCATACACTCGACGAATAATATTTAACACTAATTTAAAGCGACGTTAATTGATTGATTATTCGATCGTATTATTGTCAAGACAATAGTAAGTGCCGTGATAATGAGAATGACGACGACGACAACGACGTCGACCGTGACTACAGCCCATATCGATGCCGACAACGATGACTATGGGAATATTTATCTACAATTTACATGATGACAAGCTTAATTAATCGACGTCGTTTGTAGCGCTCAAAGACCCAAAGGCAAAGTCTAAATTAAATTGCGATGCCACAGACTCTGCGACAGCAAGTGACAAGTGGCATCGTCTTTTTTATTGTAGTTCTGCTTAATGTTAGAAACGTTCGAATTTTCAACAATACTCGTACTCGTACAATTAAATAACCTCAAATTCCACCAGCACAGTACATTTCAATTTGTCTCGCAAATTGAAACACCGTCGATACATGTATTAATTTCAAGAGCAACAAAATGAAGGTAAACAAAATTGTCTCAACGTTGTGCCGTGCCATGTAATCAACACTCAGTCAATCGAATACGAACAAACACAAAGCCACGAATAAGATTATTTCCTTTAATTTTCGACCCAAAGCACACGCAGATCCCATCACCCTCGTTACACCGCTGTCAGCACAAGACAAAAAAATTGAGCGAAAAAAAAAAAAGAAAAGGAAAAGGAAAAGGCTCGGCACGGCGTATACCCACATTTGCACTTGAAAGTGTCCAAAGCTGAAAATGCTATGAAACGCTGAGAAAATCAATTATTTGTCAAAATTTTCTACGCCTGTTAGGATTTTCTTTTTTCTATTTTCTTGTCAACCGAACCACCCCCCCCACGAATAGCAATGTAAGACAGACACTCTGACACATGTCAACTGCAATCAGACACATGTTCAAAGTGACTCGGTCTAGTTGTAGCAGTAGAAGACCATGAGTAAGCGGAAGAAAACAAATCTTAGTTACCACCAAATCGGCCACAAACAAGGCTCACCCCTCACTGTATGACACGTCCCTGACGCCCAAATAGACAGTTTAGCGCTCAAGTGAATGTCGACGTGTTATCCCATTTTCTTTGTAATTTTCGTATTAATTTAATTTTATTCAATTTTCGTCAGCCAACCAAAGTTCCCTACGAACGTTCACTCAAGTCTGCGGCACACATGCTCTCACGCACGACTTCGAATTTGGCTTTAATGTTAGCTTTGTCTTGGAGTTTGGCTTTGGGTTTGGGTTTGGGTTTGACACTGGCAACGCCTTTCTTTACAAGTAATTTGAAAACAATTTTGCTCTTAATGCCAAAACATGTAAAGTTTTTTAATTGTCTACAAATTGGCAACACTTGCACGAAATTAGACACATCGAAATTAGATAGAAAGCCAACCAAGTCGACAAACGAGAAAACAAACGTTGGCAGCCGCGGAAGTTTCAGTGACAAAAATTGTTTTCACATGTTGCACTTTTGCCCTTTTCGCACATTGCTTGACATGCTTGTTCTTACGGTTGTGTAATTATTTTTAATTGAAATACGAAACTTCGAAGGTTATTGTTTCGATTTGGTGGTTGTGGTTGGAAAAGTCTTGCCAGAAATGTAGCTGCAACAATCATGATGTAGAAGTGTACCACTTCAGTGATGAACTTTTTTGTACATAGACTGTGAAGAAAATATAATTAGTACTCCTGTTAAGGAAATCCTAATTACCTATCTATCATTATATATATATATATATATATATATATATATAGTACAACATATCTTCAGGCAAGCGATATAATAAAAGTTTTAGATTGCACTTTATAGTTTTAAATTACAATATTTTTTTGCACTATTGAGAAGCTACGGTTGCCTGTACAAGAAAACTCAGTGCGACTATAAGTTGAAATGTTTGGAATGGCTCTTTTCGCTACGGAGTCACTGTACCAAAGTCATAGTTGTGGACTAGATCAACGAAGGTTAGAGCTTTGTTCGAAGGTACGATCTCTGAACCACTACGCTTGGATAAAATAGAACTCTAAGGGACAAATCACGGACCACTGCAATATAGATTTACTGTTGCAACGGTTCTGACAATTAAGTTGAGGAGCCTATGCAACATACCTAAAGTGACTGCCCAACTTCTATAAGGCTAATTCAAGCCTTTTAGTATATGATACACATAGGGATACAATTCGCCTTGAAATAAAGGACACGAATTTACAAGTTATGCTTGGATTAGCGCTAAGATTTATGAGGTATAAAATTTACTGTAGAGGGTACCTTTGACATAATGAAGGCACCACATAAAATGCAGCATTTTTTTTTTAATAAATTATTTCATCACTTTTGCATTCCCACTGAATACGAAGAACTTTCAAGCATCACTAGAAAACAACAACAACAACAAAGAGCATCTTCATAGCATACTCTGAGGCAGCTAAAACATGACTATAACTTTACAAAACCTACATCCAAGCCTCAAAGCGAACACCAAGTATACCAAAATATCGTTCAAGCACCTGTCTTATCTTTCATCGCAAATCACATCAAAACCAAATGGTGCCAATAATTTACTACCAACCCAAAAAGTATGCTACTCATCAAATGATGCCGACAACGACAACGGCGCCAACGATGGATACAACTTGAACTTCTTTGATTTGGTTAGATTTGATTTTGTTAGACACAATCAACACTGATTTATTAACTAAGCACAAAAAACCTAAACATAAACGCCCAAATGTCGAGCACATTGAGCTTATTATAAATAATTTCAAACAATAGCAAATCATTGCAAAATACTCTTGACAGCCTGTCAGTTGACACTAAATAAACTGTATCTTATCTTCAGTCGCACTATGCTCGTATGTATGTGTGTTGCATCCACAACTTGTATTTAGTTAAAGTTTCAGTTGCTTGTTTAATTTTATTGCTTTAGAGGGGGTCGTGAAGCTCATTAGGGCTTTGAAATTACATACAACACTAAAGAACGACTGCTGCTGTCGAAGTTGTTGTTGCTGCTGCTGGCCCCACAAAGCCTCCAGCTGGTTGGAATTTCAACTTCTCAGCTCAAACACTTAATTAATGGCAATAATGCTTCCTTAGTTGCTGCCTAGCTGGCTCGCTGGCTGGCTGGCTGGCTGGCTGGTTGCCTCAACAAACTTGACTCGACTCCACTCAACTTGCATCACTGAAACACAAAACACATTTTCAGCTAACAAAGTCATAATCGTGTTATAATTTCAACTGTGTACTTTGGCATAACTTATAACTTGTGTAAATACGGATTGTTGTTGCTGTTATTATATTTGACTGTGGCTTTTATTTACCGTCCTAAAAGGTTACTCAATCCAAATTTATGCAAGTACGAGCCAAGTCAGAAAGCAACATGCTCGTAAGTCGGTAATGCCAGAATTGACGATATTTCTCGACTTTAAGCAGCAGCTGGTAGCTTGTAAACATTTTGCTCAACAAGCTTGTAATTTGAATTGAAAACTAGTCGTGAATTAAACCTTTGCAGGACTCTTGTCTTTACCGACTTTGACTCTGAAACGTGCGCATACTCGTATTCCTGTAACAACAACACTCCTCTAAATAATGCAGTTTTATTACTGGTTAGGGCCAAGTCGAGCTGCTGCCAAAAAAAGAAATTAGCAACAACAATAAAAAATACTAGCAGATAGAAGCTCACACAAATTGTGACATTGCAAAAGCAAAATTTTCAGCTGAACACCTACACTGAACTCGAAGTGACACAACGAGCGAACGAACAAGTGAATTTGCATGCGAACAAAACCGGAAAAGTCCATTTTAGAAAATGTATCTACGAGTGCGACTACAAGTGGCAGTCTAACGCAGTCTGATGTAAAACGCTCTCCGTGTCTGCTGGGGCCACAAATGGCTCAAAGTATTTGTTGAGCATTACTTTTACGTTGCTCCTGTGCGCCGGCAAAGGCAGCACCAGCAGTAGCATTGAAAATTGTTTGCATTAAGAAAATGTGTTTTCATGAAATTGCAGCTGGAAAATTTACTTTTTACAATCAACAATGAATTGACTACGAAGAAAATGAGCAAAAATTTCATTCAGCCATAGTCTTGGACCGTGGACCATTTATCCGGACATGGTATACGCCGTTGGGCGTAAGTGCTCGGTAGTCAGTAGTCGCTGTTCAATGTTGATTCAAGTGTCCGCAAATGCAATTTGAAGAAAATTAATTAAATTTTATTGCACACAATGCGCTCTTACCAGTGAAGAAGGTAGGCGCTCGAGTGTGAGGTGAACTACCTCAAAAGCGATGCGGCGTTTTGCTGCAAGTGCCCCAAGTAAAAGCGCAAGTTTTCCTTTCTTTCTGTCCTTTGAGTTTTCTGTTTCTTGTTTCCTTCTTTTTTTATTATTACCATTTTTTAAGTTTCTCAAAATGTGTTGCGTTTTATTAATTACCATAAGCTTTGTTGTTAGTACTCATGAAAATTGCAATTTTAGTTGAAAAAGTAGAGGTGGAGTTCGATTAAATAGTATTTCGGTCTGTTAAGCTTTTGTCATTTTGCAGATGGTGTAACAATCTGTACGGACATTAATAGTAATGCCGCATAACCCATTGGTAACCGTTTCGAAGCTGGCCTCTAATACATAGAAGAGTTATTCTAAAACTAAAAAACCAGATTAATCCCTTAATTCTATTGAAATAAGTGGAATTCTAGTATAACCGTTTCATAACCGTTTGGAATTTTTTTAAGAACTCACTAAAAATCAAATCGCTACTAACTTGAAATCTTGAACAATATATGTTTGCTTTAAAAATAATTCGCTTCTTTCAAAACAATTTCGATTTTATGTTGGTTTATGTTAAGAAAATTATAACCGCTTCATAAGCAGTACTTAATTGGCTGAACAATTTTTAGAAAAATGCACGTCTAAACAATATCTATATATCTATTAAATGGACTTAAAATTTATTATATTAATCTTTCAACCGGCTAACCGTTTTAAAAGTGGAAGAGGATACGTGGAAAATACTCTGTTTTCAATAATTCTGTTGAAATAGGTATATTTCATGTATAACCGCTTCCTAACCGTTTGGTCGCCTTTCTAAAATTTACTCATTATTCACATTTATTCACTTCATACTAGCTATTATATAAATGAGTTCAACCAATATACTTAATGCTCCAATTTAATTTCAAACATTTTTCCAGTTGAGTTCTTCCATTTGCTTTGCTTTAGTGCCATGTGCCACTCATAATTCTCTGCAAAAATGTGAACCTCTATTATAATATTTTTCTTTACCCATTTCACTTTTCAGTCAAGAAATGCCAAGTTGCACGACATGTCAGACGAAGAACGCCAAGCCATGCCACGCAAAACACTAAAACAAAACAATTTAGCGCTGCTACTTTCAGTCCATCTCCATTTCCTTTGTTGTTAATAACTGATCAGGGCTGCACAACCAAAAATATATGTTGAGTTTATACTGAACTATTAATTCGAATGCTACCAACTTATTCGGTTATCCCACAAAGACATGCAACGGCTTGTGCCAATGCCATTGAGTTTTGATCGATAAGATTGATCACAGATGGGTATCCCCTTTATTATTTTCAAATGCCACAAAAAAAAGCAGAAGCCATTGGAAACCTTAGTTCTCACTACTCCAAGCTTGGCTTACTACGAATGGCTTGTACTGAGTGTTCAACTAAACAATATATTTTTAAAGCCTTCTTCTTAGAAAAATCCCTTCTACTAGCCTTAGCCTAATAGGACTGATTCGGAACTCTAATGTATCCTTATAAGTTAAAATTGCTCTGTTATGTTAGGAATATCTTAGCAGAAACTACAATTCGAATGAAACGCTTCGTCAGCCCTGTTTCACAACGCATTTCAAAGCTAGCATCTTCATCTGAAATGTTGACTTGTGCACAGCGAACGTTGTCAACTTTCATTTGTCATTGTGCACTTCTGTGTCAAGTAGCAACGAGCAACAACCACAACAACAACAACAGTAACTGTAGCTGTCGACAACTAGCAGCAGCAACAGCAAAAGGCAAAATGTCTTCTTTCGTCGACAAGGCGAAGCGACATAAGATATTGAGTAAGCAAACAAACTGCATTTGGCCATTTTGCTGCGCTGCTTAGCTGCTCAACCACATCCCCGTTAGCTACCAATCACCCTTATGCTCTTTCTGTTTGCCACGCCACTGACAAACTTACAAGACGTTGCAGCACGCTTGACGCAATAGTGCATGCGACCCATGCGAAGACACTCATATTGATAGCAACTACACAAATACGAGTACCAACACTGCCAGCACCCACACCCGGAGCCACATCATCATCACCAATAACCACTCCCATTGTACACGCCACACAGCTACAGCCAACCAGACAGCAGAGCTGCGTTTGACTACTGTAGCTGCACAACATTTGTGCGCTTTTCGTTCGAAATCCATTAGCAACTAAAGTGAAATTCATTGTTCTAAGAGTGCATGTTGAAATAAATTGAGTTGTGGCATAAAAAATTCACCTGTTACATGCAGGCTTACAACACTTACACAGCGCATGGCAAGTGGTGAAGCTAGTACTACTAGTACTGTTGCTGATACCGATGCTGTTGATCCTACAATGCCGCATGTTACATAATTCACGCTTTAAAAAATTTAAATTGAAATCAATATGTCCAGAGCAAATTGTATTTGGTCAATACGGCGTGCTCGTATGTGTACCCGCAGTGTATGCGTTATTTTTAATAAAATGTAAACCCAACTCGAATAACATTTGCCCTAAAATAAAGCCACAAACATGCCAATAAATGCAAGCCGACTGCCAGCAGGGCTGTAATGCCAACTATTGCGGGTATTAGACTGATCAAGCCTCGAACAAAAACAGCTGCCAAATCGAACCGTATAACGGTCTGTGTTCGAGCCGGGGTATTACCCAAGGTACTCTTTTTCATGCCAGTGCTGCCAAACTAGTTTGATGTAGAAGTATTTTTTCCCTTGTCTTTTATAAGGTAAAGTTTTAAATAAATCAGATTAAAAAAATTTTGCAGTCAATATAGATTTTCTTCCAATGATTTTTCAGTGTGTTTTTTTCCGGCGAATATTAAACCTTTAGGCTACGATTCAATTAGTGAGCGAGGAATACAATATATCAGAGTCTCGAGCAGACGATTTGCAGTGTAAACATATTTGGAATTCAACATCCCATTATTCCACACATTTGAAGCATCTAACGACAACCCAACCTGAGTACAGATATAAAAGCCCATTATAAATTTGATATTCCAAACAAGCTGATGCGACTATGTAAGTTTACTGTCACCAAACTATACAGGCCTATCAACAAGATAGGCGATTAGGTTCACTAAATCCACCCATAGATCATACTGATTGCGATGTACAAGCCGCTGTAAAGTTGTACTCTGTTAGGTAGGCTCTTTGGGTCTATTTCTACATCCGTAGGATCTTGCATCCATGTCTTCATCAGTACTATTTTCTATTTGCTCATAAACTGTGCCCTTATTTTTGAATAATGTGGTCAGCTTTGAAAAAGGAACATCTATCTTTTTGGGTGCTCTCTCTGCTATTTCGGGCATCATATTTTTGGGTCTTTGGGTCTTTGAAGTTTTGCTTTTCATAAAAACGTCCGTAATGTTGTTTGATCGGCGCGTTGAACTTGCATATCTTGAAATCACTACGTACATTATCTTAAGATAACTTGCGGCTAGAAAATCTGCTCTGATCAATTACAATCTCTGATTACAATCACATCTCATCTATAAATCACACTAAATATTATTTTCATTTATTGTTGGTCTCCACATCTCACTGATTACACCTTTCGTCTGTCATTACTCTCCCCCTCCGAGACTGTATCCTCATCGTTATGTGATTGGGTGTGAATTTCTTCCTGTCCTAATGGACACGCGGTGAAGTCTCTTCCTCATCATTTACTATCGTCATGAAGTGTAGATAGATAATGAAAGTGGACCAGATTGCACTTACATTATAAGGACATCCAAATGAATAGTTAAACTCATTAATATTTCATCCATATAATTAGTATTTTCATGATATCGCCGCAAAATCGGTTGCAATGGGTAGACCTACAGTACGAGTATGCCTACTAAATATGATCACTCAAGCTCCTAATAGTACGAAATCTTGAGAAATCATTCATTTTTCGAATGGGCGAGTGGTAAGTAAGTAATCAAGCTATCTATTTGAGTGACACCTTTTGAAGCATCGGAACGAAAGGCTGTTCTACAAGTGTTGTAATCTTGTACAAGTTGTACAAGATTATCGAATTCTTAGATTAAGCGAATATTTCTCATAAAACACACATTTCATAAAGCCCCATAAAAAGACTGTAAAGTCTATGATCGCCTACCTTTTTAATCCGCTCCTGCTTCAAATGGTCTTACGTGTTGGCTATCACAGATAAATTTTCCCCTTTTTCCAAAATATATATCACAACATTTTTTCCGATTCATGCTTATTTTGCAATTGTCCATAATTGCGTATTGGACATGTTTTGCATGTTACATTTTAATGCGGCATAGAAAAATTTTCTGAAGTTTTGTGCGCCAAATTGTGCAAGAGAGTAAGAGGGAACGGCAGTTATTGGCTGATCAATGATGTTGATGCCTGAAATTTTGTTAGATTGTCTGCTATACGGAAGCAACACAATTTCATTTTGTTAAATTTTATATTTTTTGTTGCATGCAACACCAACAACAGCAAGAAGGGTAAGTACGAGTATAAAACTATCGATGGGGAGAGCGAGAAAGGGGTAGCAAGCTGTACAATATAAAATTGTGTGTTAGTTACACAACATTTTTCGTTTTAATTTTATGCAGAAAATTGCAAAATTTACAAAACAGCCAACTTAATTGGGTTTTTCACACTTACATACACACGCATATGCGCAGTGATGAGTGCATGCAAAATGTGCAATCTTTGGTTTGGCTCAATGCATAGTGGTATTTCTGGGTATGTGTATGTCTGTTTGTGTACGTATTGCAGGTCAGTTTCGGTTTTAGCCATTGTTAACTTACGCCAAAACAATTTGTGGTTAATTAGCCGCCAGTCGAACCTGTCGGGTTGTACTCATCCAATGACGCTTGTTGGCTCATTTGGTCAGTTACAAGTGCTTTTCAAATTATTTTACAATTAAAACGTACTATAGTTTATATGGCTAATGAAAGAATTTTTCTTGTTAAAGCATCTCTCTGATTTATGCCAATTCAAGGCCTAACTAAGTCACTGAATGCTTGTTTAACAATAGAAATTCAATTTGTGTGTGCTCTCCCCACTCAAAACACTCACAATGATAAACATACGCTCGGTTGCAATTCCGGCAAGTCGCTTATATTTCAATAAAAACACAATTTATAAGCTTGAGTTTATTGTATTGAGCAGAACGCCTTCTGCACATATTAAGGCATTACCCAATTCCCAAAGCTGTCACCTTGGCAGGCTACAAGGTGCATATCAGTAGAGGCACAACGCCGCTCGCAGCTACCCAGATACAAGTTTACTTCAAGGATGTGTGTAATAAAAGCATTTTTATTGTGCATTTGACAATTTTCCCAACAGATTCACGCACACTCACAAAAATAGGCATTACAAATCTAAATAATTTGGCAATTTTATGCTGATTTTATGAGGCACCATAAAAATATAAACCAGCTTCCGACAACAGTGGAAGTATATTTGATTAAAATTGCGCCAAAGAAAGTCAATAAAACCAGGGAAAAATATGAGGAAAAAGGGAATAAAAGGCAAGTTCTCCAACACGGCGTATGCGCAATCTCAGTTCGTTTTACATTAAGTGAAAAAGTTTATGGTCAAAGAAAACAAAATCTCATCTAAAATTTCGAACAAAAAATATCCGAACTACTTCAAGTACTCCGCCGCTTCTTAATTAACCGCGTTGCAAGTTTTTAAATTGTTTCAGCAGCCAGCGCAGCAGGTAACTACACACAACTCAACCAAACTCGTTATAAGTGGCCAAATAGAAAAGAATATACCTTTTAGCATGAATAGCACGCCCAGCCATGCAAGCACGCAAGCAGGCAAGCACGCAGAAATGGCGGCCAACAAACTTTTGGAAGTAATGAAAAATCAAGCGAAACTTATGCATTTTAATGCCGAGCGGTTGATTAAGCTTGCACGCCACTTGCATCAACTTGAATTGGGCAGACTGAAAGTGCACTGGCGTGAAAAGCGCCGCGTGGGGGTGGCAATGGATGAAGTCTTGTGCCAACTTGATGGGCAAGAGTAACTGCTTCGCTGGCAGAAGTCAACCGCTGCAGTAAACTAAAAATTTGTTTTAAAAGTTCCAAAAAAATATGCTAAAGTAGTTTTTTTAAGTTATATAAAAATTGGCACCTAGAGAGAATGAGAAGAACATAAAGTAGCCTGGCATATACTTAAGAGACAAGTTGAAACTCTGATGAGGGAATCATGCAAAAGAGTAGAAAAGATAAGTAAGAAAAGTATTATGAAAAAGGGGTAGAAGTAATTTTTAAATAGAATTTTTAATATGCAACACTTTTTCCTTTTTCAAAACTAACCACTCAAGTTCTATACCGACTTTAATGAAGTACACTGATTATGCAGTGATTACCTTAATTTTTTTTTTTTTTTTTTGAAGAGAATTTTAAGTTCGAACAAAAGTTTTTTTTTGAACTTAAGCCAAATTATTTTTTAAATAAAATTCCACTAGTTATTCGTTGTATTATTAATTTTTCTGAAGGCAATAGATTTGAATCATAGATTAATCTATTTTTATATTTGGTACTCTCGAATATGATATCCTCTATGACAGTAAGCAGGCCCAAATCGTATTGCTCAACAAACACTCCAAATTATACTAAATATTTTCGACTACAGCGCTCAGATATTGGTTAAGCAAGGTTGCAATACCTCCAATGAGACTTACTGAAGTTATGCGTAAAGCGTATATTAACAAAACCAGAGGGTGCTGCTTACGAAGAATAATAACACGTGTAGCGTATTGACAGGCTTTTAATTTAATGTTCAAGAAGCACTTCTCCTGAGCTCGAAAAGACAGTGTTGATATTTATCTGATCAGCATATTAAGAGGAATAAAATAGGCTAACCGTTTAAAGCACGTGCAGTTATATAATACGTAGAACCAATTGTTTGAGTGATGGTGCTAATATTTACTGGACCGCTAATGAATGCACAATCGAAGGCTTCAACCAATCAGACGTAATCAGCTTATCGTATGATAGTGTCAACTTTTCTCATGCGACATTGAGCTTATGATATAATGTGCTATATTATGTACTACTCAGGACCAGAGAGGACTATCATATCCAATGTTCAATGAATCCCCTGCTTTTAAGCTTCGGAAACGTTCTGAAGGTGATGAAATTACGTTTTGTTGCAAATCAAAGCCTATTCTTAATAACAAAAAAACTAATCTTCCAACCCCATATTCAACATAACTGCAGCAGCCAACAATCTTCCAAAGGTTTGTCACCTCCTCAAAGCCGCGGTATCCTTCAAAATTTCGAATGCATAATTATACACCATAAAGAGGAGAAGAACCCAAGTCAAGGCAAATCATCTAAGCTCGGCTCATGCATACACAATAACAAACTCGAATAAAACATGTCATTAAAGTTGTTTTGACAGCAATTTCGAATTCAAAATCGATTGCAGAAGCACAAAACAACTTCATTCGACTTGTATCTGTGATTGTATGTAAGTGTCTGTTTTCGCATGTTTTTTGAATATGCACTTTTGCATAATTTGGCATGTAAAACATTTACTACAATAGAGTATAAACTCAAATACCTACAAATATTGCAGTTGCAGCTTTGGTCCGATGTTGTTGCGGGTTTGCTGTGTTACCATTGTTGCGGTTGCTTAGCTCATCTGTCGCCGCCTCTGTCGCCTCGGTGTTTGTTGGCAGCAAACCAAACAAAACTTTCACGTATATAGCAACGCCAACAACAACCACAACAACAACAAAAACTAAATGAGAGAAAAGTCACAGATTGCGTATTGTAATTATTTGCATGTTAAATAAAATACAGCCACAACTGAAAGAGCAGGTGAGATGAAGCAGGTGGAGGTTGAGTTGGTAAAGGTAACGCTTCAGTTGGCAAAGGTTGACTGGCAAACCGCCCAATTCGGGTTTCACGATTCAATGCCACTGTTCATCTGATTTTTAAATGCATTTAAAATCCAAAAAATAAAAATTATAATAATAAAAAAAGATAAAATATAAAAAAAGTACGCATATGGGCGCCTTTTTGTATGCAATAAAAAAAGTATTGTAACTGGTGCACATGTTCTCGCAAATGCTTTTTCGCATAGTTTATGTAATATATGTGTTTATATCATGCTTAAATAGGTTTACAATGCGCGCGCACACACACACACAAATATGTAGATGGCATCTCCGATGGCATTTTTTCTCTTTGGTTTTTTCACGATGCAAACTTTTTTGTCTACATTGAAAGATCTTTTCGTACACTAGAGTAATTATTTCAGTTTCACTTTCAATGCAAAATTGTAAATTATTTCGTTGGCATAGTTGAAATTACAAAAAAAAAAATAATATATAAAAACAAGTTTTATGAAAAACAAGCAGAGCAAATACATATATATGTCCGGAATGGCCAAATTTGGATTTTACGCATTTTTAAGGTTGACGATTTAAATTTGCTGCGCGCCGAACTACTAAAATTTGCTTTTTCCTTTTGTGTTTTTTTTTTTCTTTTTTTTTTGCTCAATCAGCTCTCAATCGAAATTTAACTCGGGCACCAAAATTTTATTGGACGGCAGGCAAATAAAAACGAAAACGGAAAATGTGTCACCTTTTTTGAATTATTGCATGAAGTCTTAGCTTAGTTTTCACAGGAGTGAAAAAGGGTATAAGCAAAACTACAACATAGGCAATTTTTCGCTTCGGTTTTATGAAGATTTTTGCCAAAAAATTTGAACCAAAAAAGTTTTATTTTATTTTATTTATTTTTCCGTGTAACTTTTATTACGAAACGTTAAAATGGTAAGATGCTGGCCTGGCTTTGCTTCCGCTCAAATATTGAAATGAAATATTTTTAATTTGTAAGTGCTTTGTTAAGAGTAACGATGAAAAGTAATTGTTCATTTTTAACAGAAGTAGGTCATATGTCAGAAATTGCGAAGATTTAAATCAGCACTTTATTATATGAAATTCATGTTGGTTTTAGACTCCTGCATTACTTGGCCAACCAACAGGCGGAACGAGAAAAATTTAAAACTTTCAATTTACTTAGTTGTGTAGAGGAACGATTATGAGAATGTTACAGAGTCAGTTGCATAATTAATATATCCAAAAATTATTATGGAAAAGAAGTTGCCCGAGGATTATTTACCCTAAGCATAACTATAAGATATAAGAGTAATATAATTATTACTTGCAATGCAAGTGGTTCTTATATACTCTCCGCTTTCTACTCTTGCAACTCGATATCTTGTTTTCATAATATTAAATTAAAAGCTTTACTGCCCACCACGTTTGACAAGTCCTCTGGGGTTTTGTCGCTTAAACCTGGTTAAAGATGAAATTATACAGATGTAATCACAAGCGGCGAATTTTCAGAAAACAAGCAAATGCTGCAGCTTATGAATTGGCTGTCTAATCTGAACTTTAAAGTGGGTTCAACCGATCAGATTTTCAAGAACAAAAATTTTAATTATTAATTTAAACCTTTTAACATATCAGAACTGAGCGCTCTAATTCAATTTCATAGCTTCCTTTCTTTGTAAATTATGTACTTATCAAGTACGTATATTTAAAGTTCTGACCTCGAGTTGAAGTTCACTGAAATGCACCCAGCTAAGAAGAACTTCCACATATATTTTTATTTTATTTAATTTTTTTTATTGTTCATTCCTCTACGAAGCATATGGACGTTACATTTTGAGTTTGAATATGTTAATCGGCAATGTTAATCGAATGGTTTTTCTGATAAGGTGGTCGATCAAGCAGCCGATAGCTGTCGATGGTGATGATACTGCTACCGATGTAGAGCTATCGAAGTACTTAATTCTTACAGCTACAGCCAACTATGTGACAACTAATAAGGAAGCGCACATTTTCTCATTTTTTCGATACACATTATCAATTACCTCATCGTAGACTTCTCTTAAGCCTTGAATTCATCTTCAAGTCTTTAAAGCCTTACGTTTACTACTTCATCGAGTCCCGCCAGCAAAAGCTATAAATCATACATTTTTAATGCCACAAAAGAGATGGCTGATGTAAATTATCTTACTCCAATTCATTAAAATTCAACTTCAAAGCCTCAAACCAAAGCCATAAATTATTACTTAAAGTGCATTTGAAAGGCGTAAAAAATTTAACCAAGCTTGTTCTGAATAATTTAAGGTATACACGCGTACTCTTGGCGCAACAAGTTCTGCCGATGTATTTCAATTATTTTGCCATTTTAAAAGGAGCGCATAAAAACTGTAATTGCCAATAGCAAACGAGTCGCGCCATTAATTTAAGTCAAACCACAGCGACAACTGTGTAAGCTTGGGGCGAACAACTGTTGGTGTTGCCACACCCACAGTTAGATTATTCCTACGTTGAATGTTCGCGATTATTCCAAGGAATTAGTGAAATTATCATGCAAGACATTTAAGGCGGGGCATCTGTTTTTTGGCTTTAATTTGTGAGTAACAAAATTAAATGGTAGGCTCGACGTTCAGGCTACTTAGCTGTACACGCGGTCTTATAAATTTTAAAATGAAAAGTTTTTCGCTGCTTTTGATAGAACTCAGTCTGCTTGGAGAGTGCAGAGACGAAATTACAAATTCTTGGTCCAAATTGTAATTGTTTAATGTTTATAATTTGAATTTGCTAAAGAATGGCAGAGTAAAGAAAAGCGCAAATCTCTTGGAATTAAGCTTGCACTGTAAACTAACTGCCCTCACGTAATACATTTATGCTATTCAAAAACTTTATATTCACGACTTGACTCTACTGAAACGCACCTCATTAAAACCTTGACCCCATTATAGCATTGCAAGCGGAGCGTTGTTGAACTTCGACGTCGTCCCGTAAAACACTCACTTAGACACACATTTGCCTCTGCAGTCAGCACGTCTCATGACCAGTTCAAATGTCAAATGCATTTAACCCTGACAAGTTTATATGACACGTACAAACCACTCGACGTGCGTCATGCACAACCCAATGCCTCAACCATCACACTACCAACCACATTTGTGGCTTGAAGACGATTTAATGAAATTAAATTAAAATTTCAAAAACTGAAACTAAAATTTTGCGCAAGTAGACTTGTTCCTATGCGTTGCTTTTTTTTTCTTTTTTGATGTGGTTAAGTCAAAAATATATATATAGACATTTTAACCACTTGTATTGCGTATAGCATGCTTAGCGGCGCATAAGTGTGGTAAGCACTCACAGAGTCAGTCAGTACAGTCACTCAGTCTGTCTAACAGAGTAAACCATCAACAGCATCATCATCATTATTATCAGTATCATCTTCATCATTATCACCATCATCATCATCATCATCAACATCATCTTCAACAACGTCCCTACTGTACAGTATTTACAGACGCACATGCTTCACAGCACGCGTCGTCATCATACTGATTCATGTAATTCGTGGTCCTGCGCGCTTATAGGGTGGGGTCTTCTTTGTTTTTTTCTTTTTGTAATTGCACACTGCGGCTGCTTCACTCTTTAACAACATAATTCAGAGCCATGAACTTTTGAATTTATCTCCACCCGTTTACAGTTTATGACGCTACACGCTGTTGCAGCCTACTTTTTCAAAGATCTACGCATCCTCGTCATTTCTTCTGTGGGTGCTACCCTAGGGCGCGTTTTAACGCTCTGTTATTTATTATGCAAATTTTTATGTGTATTTTTGCGCGTGTATAACATTTGTAATCCTTTTAATTTTTTATTTGACACACGGGAGACTGTCTGCCTACGCACGCACTTAAGATCATTTAACGTCGTATTAGTTGTCCAATATCCAACAAGCAAAGTCTTACAACCAACTACACATGCACACACACATACACACACACAGATACATACACAAAGATGTATTCATACAACAAATGACAGCACGTCAAAGTGTTCTCACCTCAATTTTTCATTTCATTTATGTTATTTGCTGATATATGACTTGGCAAGTTCATCCTTTTCGCACTCTTTATCTTTGTGTCTCTCTTGTGTGTGTTCCTGTGTGTGTGATTACTTGTGCGCTTGAATCATTTCCATTGCTCTTTATCAGTCTCATAATGCGGCTCGCTCGCTGTTCACTGACAACATAACTTATAACATGATAAATAACTAAATTTTTTCCACGTACGCATGACTTCATAGCATACTTTTAGGGTTAACGCTTACGTAGCAGGTAGTAGCTGCTGTGCGTTGTTGTCGCAAATGGCAACAACAAAAATAAATAAAGAAAGAAAGTTAGGAAGTACGATTTAAAAAATGCAAAAGCAAACAAACAAAACAAAAAAACCAAGAAGGCAGGCGAAACTTTAGACAAATGACTTCACTGTCTCAGCGCCGTGTCATGCGCTTGTAAACTTCAGTTGCCGCAGTCTAAGCCAACTCAAACCCCATTCAAGTCGGTTTGGCACGGCGCGTCTTGACTTGAGTTCAGTGTAACTCAGCCAGACCAGCGCAGACTTTGTGGATTCTAAAGCAAGTCTATACTGCCTACTTTTCAGCGCATGTTCAGCTAAGTGCAACATGCTTAAACGCACACAGGTACACATGAGTTAGTCAAGCAGAGATAAAATTCTTCTTTTTTTTTTTTCTTTCTCTGTTTCTTGTTAGATTTATTCTTGTAACCCCTGACTACTCTTTGGTGCTTCCTCAGCTTTGCTTTTTACAATGCTCATAACTTGAGCTACTTTTCGTGTAAGTTTGTCTTACTTGGGTTGGCGTTGTTATGGTGCTTGTTCTACCATTTCTGGTGCGGCTGCTGTTGCCATTTCCTCTTTCCGTTTCACCTGCTTGCTTTCATTATGTTGCGGCGAAAGCAGGTTAACTTGTTGTATGTGGCAAGTTTCATTTTGTTGCGCTTTCTTCTTGTTCTCTTTTTCGTGTTAGTAGTTAACGAGTTGATCTGTGCAAACGTTTGTGGCAGGCAGCTGGCTGGCCAATAGTGGCAGCTGCCAGCGGAAACAGTGTCAAAGAAGTGTGGGCATATATGAAGCTCGAAAGGCATAAGCTACTTTAGCAACGGAAATGAGTTTTGGTTTGTTCTGCTGTTAGTTGAATTGAACAGCCAATTTGACGAAATACCTGAAAGTTTGTCACAACATTTTTTATTTAAGAGAAAACATTTCTCAAAAAAATTAATACTTACAGAATTTAATATTAATTAATGATTCATTTTTTATTTATTTTTTTTTTATGTTTTTACCTACATTCAAACAAAAATCATGTGTCACGATGTTCAAACGAGCTAATCTCCGAAAATTCCCAACCGATTTCAATAAAATTTTAGTTTGTGTATGTATAATAAGAGGAGAGTCTCTTTTTGAAAGTTTTTGTTTTTAGGTTTACATACGTTTGAATGAAAAACGGAAGCACAAGGTCAGTCGTGTGACTTTCTGTCTCTTGGTCAATTTGCTCCGAATCTACTGCATCGAATCAGTTATTGCAAGGGTTTCAAATGCATTATATAGTTCTTTACTTAAAGTAAAATTTGAAGCATTTCTAACCCTACACAATGGAAATATAATGCTGCTAGGGAAGATTTGTAGACTTTCAACTCGCACTTGACTAGCTATATTTGTTAGGATGGAATTGATCTTCTGTTGTGGATAGGTTTCAGCAAACCGCGTGATGTAGTAAGCCTGCTCAGCCTCCTGTTTTCAACGTTTTCTGATCTGGTTTAGCCACATACGAGCGGGCATTGTCATGCAGCAAAATCACATTCCCATTTGTCGCGTTTCCCTTTCAACTGTACTACTCACACAGAAGCCAACGCAACCTATTGCCAATGGGCAGCTTCATAGAAAGAGCATCGATTTGGTATTCTCTTCTATAACTGGCAAACATTCATAACTTTTCTCATTCGCTTTTCACGCCATTTCATAATCATTTGTAGTTAAATTTACATTCCCAAAAATTGACTGCATTTCACATTATTTTCCCACTTCTGCACTCATTGCCATCATAAATATCCGTAAAATGCGAAGCATCTGTCCATCATTTGCACCTCACTTTCATAGCTGTCAAGCTAAAAAAATTTCATGAAAGAGGAACTACAAAAAAAAACAGGAAGCGCACATAGCCATATACATTTTAATTTAATTCCGCCATATAATAATTTACATCATACACAACAATTTGAACAGAGGAGGTACCGTGTATGAGTTGGGCAGACGGAAACACCGACTCGTTCGTGTTGCCACGTTTCATGCAAACTTTTGCTTTTAACTAGAGTTGTTGCTGATGCTGTTAACGACCCCGATGAAGATGTTGGCTATGGTGATGGCAATCAACGTGATGATGATAATGATGATAATGAAGTTGCTGCAACGCTCCAATGATGCATGCCAAGCAGCCATATAACTTTTTTTCATAATACCAGCGTAAATAATACAAAAAAAACCAAATTGGAGTAAGTAAGGAAAAAACTAAATAGCCGTGAGCCAACGTGACGTATGAGCGACGTGATGCAATGATGCATGTGTGCATATGTTTGTATGTATAATTTTAAACTTTTTACTCGCTCATAACTAAAAATATACTCTTGTGCATATGTGTGTGTGTATATATATATATATATATGAAATATGCATGTCTCACATGAAATTGTGCATAAACAGAAGCAGCAGCAACAACAGCAACAGCAAACGCATTTGCTGCAACTGCCATTGAGGCGACTCACCGCTTGCATAGTTGAGCTTATGAAATATTAAAATCATTAAAATGTTGTTTACGACTTTTCTCGTGAGAGTTTTTATAAAAAAAGTATTCCTTTCTTTTGCACACTTTTTGGTTTTATTATAATTTGTGCTTCTGGCGCAGTTAATGAAACGTGAGCTGTTAAGTTCTAATGCACTCTGCACAAGATACTTTGAAATATTTAAAATTCATGCCACGTCAGCTGGCTACCTGCAAAATCATGCATGCCCCCTGTACAGAAAAACGATATTGAATTTGGTAGTCATATAAGTTTGAAGCTGAGGTCGCTTTAAGGAACTAATGAAAGAAACGAAAGAAATCCGTTTAACTTCGTTTTTCCAATTAAAAAAATAAAAGGTTTTCTTTCCTTCGATAGGATTTCGAAGAAAGTCGCGAAAACCAGCCTCTTTCCGATGGCAATGCATTTTCAGTAAAAGTGCCAAGATACAAAACCGTACACTTAGCGAAAGAGAGAGAAATGGAGCCCGACTTGCTTGGCTAGAATCACAAGAACTAATGAAAAGTGATTACATCGCAACGAAGATAAATGTTTGCACCCATACTCACATACATCTTAACATCCAAATACTGACACGCCCACACAATTTCTTCCGCCACAGCTACCTCATACTTCAAAATCTCATTAGTAAAACATCTTCAGTTGGCTCGCTTCGACTTGGCAGCTTCGAAAATTGTTGCAGTTACTCAAATGGAAAAAAAGAAGGCGTGGAAAAAATGACCAAAAACAAAGTTTTGCTCGCTCGTGCTTTGATTCGTATTATTCGCCTACACTTGCTTAATGAAGTTCTTAAGAGCTCATTCCTCAGCTCACACGATCTCCCCTTTTTATGTCAATTCCTTTCTGCTTCACTACCCTTGGTCGTATTTAGTGTGGTTGCATAGTTTCAAATAAATGAAAACCCATTAAAAAGTCTCAATGACATCTTTGTTATACACGTCTTAGAAGCGCAAAAGTCAAGTTGTACCACATTTGGCACGCACACAAACAAAACCACATACATACATACACACATATTCAGCATGTCTTTGGCTTTCAACGTCATCGATGTTGTTTGTGCTGCTCCTGAGCAGGACAAAAGCGCCTTTGCGGCACTGATTAAGCACTGATTGGAAATTACATTTGGCTTATATAAAACACGACCGTGTATGTGAGTGTGTGTGTGGGTGTGTGTGTGTGTGTGTGTGTGTCTGCGTGTGTGAACTCATATATACGTTTTGGTGCAATTTTAGTGAGTTTTGTTGCAACGCACAAAGTTTAAATGGCTCTTGCTTGAGCGCCCCAATAAGTATGCTACCAAATGAAGTTTTTCCATTTGCCGCTGGCACAACGTGACGTTTGAGTGATGTGTGCGAAAAGTTTGACTTTTGGTTTAACTTGAAAAGAGCATCAAATTGGGAAACATTATGAGTGTAAATGCTGCTGTGCGTAGAGTAAATGAACTTAGTGTGAAGAAAGTTGCATAGCCGGTACAGCAATGTAGCAGAATCCTTTCAGAAGCTTAGCTACTATGTATTCAAAATCTCACACATTAGAGGGGCGAGAGACAAAGACAAATTTTGTTATGCTTTCGCTGCATAAAAAACTGAAGATAATGTGAGATTTCACTCTATCATTTTATGTTCCAAAATCGTTGCTGTGAAGCTAAGTTCATCTACCAACGATGAAGCGTAAATCTATATATTTATGAAAGCATCTAGTAGAATGTTGCATAGAATAAACAGATAATGTGATGTACACATGCTTCGGCAGCAAGTGAAAAAAACTGTGCAATTTTACTACAAAGAATTGAGTGTAGGCCACTTTATGGTGGTGCCTATTGTATTCAACCTGGGCATTATAACTATTGGAATTGCAAACGAGTAAAGTCTAAAGAATATATGATATAATCATACGGTGCTATTGACCAGCATTCACTAATTGCAATAACTTAAGCAAATTAATCTCATAGTGCATTAAAGGAGTGTAGTACTGATACCAGTTATCCATACTGTTAGAGAAGACCTAGAGAATTTCAATTCTTTCTGCTTATTTCAATTATTTTGCTTCTCTTTCTGACTGTACTGTAATCCCGGGTTCCACTTATACCTTATTCATTGAACTTCGTTGAACTTATGTGCCAACTTAAATTTTTGCTTTCTAATACAACGATAAGAATTTTTTATGCCTAGCATTGCAACATAATTTACTCCTTACATGAGACATTTCGCTCTAGACCCCTCCTATTATATTTCGCATCGTTTGAAGGCATAGACAGAAAAGCTTCCTTATCATCTATGGTTTCTCTACTTGTTCAACTATAATTCAGTCGGTTATACTATTGCCTCTTCATTGCATTTTCAATAACGTATTGTGTTCACTATTTACAATACTCATTATTCGCTGTGCCTCAGTCAAAATTCTTATTATGTTTTTTTAAGCTCTTTCAGCTTACGTTCAATACGTTTTCCCTGCTCACAACTCGCACCCAAAACTAGTTCATAAATAAACCTCAAATTACAGACACAACGCCGAAGTCTTTGAACTACTGCTCTAAGCCCAACAATCGCCAACCATTAAAAATTTCAAAGGAAAATCATACATTTTTTTGCAAAAATGTCGTCCTGCTGAGTTATCTCGTGCTACCAAACAGTTTCTTGTAAAGCTATTTCAATGTATTTACTTCCTGCTATGCACAGCCCTACAGACCGCATAGAACTCCAGGCAACTCAACTCAACTGAAATCAACTGAACCGAACTCAACTCAGCTAAGAACGAAACATCATCATAGATTGAATCAATACGATTTTAAACTGTAAAGACGTAAAAATGTCAAATGCATTTGTGCTTCGCATGCCATGCCTTGATATATTTATGAAATTGTTTTCATGTTTTGTGCGAAAAACTCTCTCTCCCACCCTCCCACCACGCTACGTCATGCTACTTCAAAGTGACAAAATATACACATGCAGAAACACATTTCGAAAATATAATAATACAATAAAAGGAAATTTATGAGCTGTTTAGAATATTTTCGCAGCACACAAACTGTAAATTGTGTGTACTCGTATGTGAGCGGCGTGTGAATTACTTTAAGCACAACTGTTGTCTTGGCCAGAATTGATGGCGTTGCTAGGCGTGTGAGCGTTGGGTAGCAAAGCCGGCAGGATGCGAGCATTACGGACACGTCTTGCACGAGCCTCTATTGCTTTCATTGATATTAGCTCGTTCTGTGAATCGAACGAAATTCACGAAATTCTCATCTTTCTATTTTCCTTTTTACTCTGGTGTTTTTTTTTTTATTATTACTTTTTTTTTGAGACTATCCTTGTTTCAAACTTGCAGCAGCAATCGCACTCAACTCAGCTGAAAAGCAAACGCTCGAATTCGATATTGACGCATGAATGATGCATTTGACTTGCTTCCAATGCTGCATGAAACGTGTGCAGATTATCGCTTCAATGTACGAAAAGAGCTGTGAAATACTAAAAGAAATAATAATAACAATAAAAGGAAGAAGAAAATAGAGTAAAAATCAACTGTTTTCATGAACATGCGACACAAATGCCAAGTAAACGTTCCACTCTACTCTAGTTTTTGGTCAAGGATTTCGTTTCTAATTTAGCGCAAAAATTTAAGCACTTTGCTTACTTGCTTTATGCAACACTTTGCAACAGTTTTTCTTCTTTACCCGTAAGTTGTTAGTTGTTGCACACTTGAAATACTTCAAAGCGTTCAACGCATTTCAAGTGCTTGGATAAATTTACTTAAATCTGTGCAAAGTGAAAACAAACAAACAAACCCAAAAAAATGACCCTCAACAAAGTCGAAGCGGCCCCTTTGTCACCATTTAATTACGCGCTGCCAGCGGTAAAACTGTGTTGCAAAAAGCACTGCGACGTACAAATGAGCAGTGGCGACTACACAAAGGCAAAGGATATGCTTAAGCATGAAATTAAAAACCAACAATGCCGCTCTTAACCTATAATAATGAAATAATGTTGACATTTTGCATAATTGCACTTCAAAGTGTTGGTTTTCTTTTTAGCGGTTCATGAGCGCGACTCTATTTTTGTGTGGTTTTCGCAACGAACACATTTTCACACTTTTAGCCTTGACAGCGAACGACACTTGGACGAGAAAAGGCTTGACGAATGTTATTTGATTGTTATAATTCATTATTTTTAATGTGCTTTAAAGAAGCTCTCAATAGATGAGTTGCTCTTTGTTCATAGGACTGTTAACTGTCACTGTTAGCTAACAGCCGCCGATGTGAGCTGTACATTAAAGCAAACGCATGTTCGTAGCACTTCCAGTGCAGACGGCGTTCATTTTTGGAAATTAAAGAGTCGAACACGCTCTCACAACAACAGCTCAAACGCCTGTTAATTTAACTGTTACTGTTAAATTGCTCACTTGCGCTGTTGACATTCGTTTGCAAGCGACACGAATTACAAAAGCCGAGTAAAGCTAAGGCTGCTCATCATTCTGCTCTAGTTTGTTAGAGCTGCTTTTACCACGGCTGATGATGATGCTGCGTCTGCTGCACGCTAGTCAAACTCATCATGTCATTGCATACTTTCAGGCACACACACGTAGTACTCATGCATTTCCCAGCATTTGTTAGACATTTCCTTCACTTCAGGCAACCGCTAAATCATTAGAAAAGTTGCGTTGCATTTGCAACAAATCCAATTTGAATGCGCGTCTGTTGCTGCCTTCGATTCACTGCCACTTCACCAACCCCTTCAGCCCTCTCTACAAGGAAATGCATTTACAAATTATGCTAAAACTTGTACCAAACTCACTTAGCGTGGAGTCCTGTCGACTTTGTGTCGGCGCTGCTTCATGCTGACAACAGTGGACACTCACTTGCGGCAGATAGCAAAAAAGCAAGAAACCCAAACCAAGCAAGTTGCAAAGATGACCTTTGGCCTATGTCAGTAAACACCCACAGCTATGTTTCCTCCTTCGCCAAGTTCACCGCTCAACCGCCGCTGCACTTCATCAACATTGCTCTGCTGCATTGTTCTACTGCGTTGCGTTGCGTTACGACTCGCTAGCTTACCAAACGCTATGCTGCCACATAATGCGGCATTCATGCATATTTGCATAATGGCTTCACTGTGCCGAAACCTGCTAAACACTCTTGATAGACAAGATAAAACTATCTGCTCGATTCAACTCGACTCGACTCGATTCAACTCGACGCTCGCTTATTTTTGCGCATAATTTATGTGCTTTTATGTAGATATTTGGTGTTGCTTTTTCCACTCAGTCAACGTCAGACAACTGCGGCGGTAGCAAAAGGCAAACAAGCAGGCAGGCAGTATGGCAGTATGGCAGGCACGCAGGCGTTCAACTTCTATTGCTGGTGCTGTGGCCAAATTATTTGAATTAGTTGCACGTTTCAGGTAGTGCTGCTTGGCAGTCGGCCAACGTAGTCGGCAGTGATTTTAATCATTTAACATTTTCCAAAATTATTTATACACTCAAGGTTCCCTCACTGAATGACTCTAATATCTTTAACGTTTTAAGTCTATTAGGCATTAAGCCCGCCGACATAATTGAGTCTTTTCGAGTGTAGCGCCACAAAAGCCACTTGAAAACGTTATCAAAAGCCTATAGCAACATTTCCAACACACTCGCAGCACACCCATTGAATGCAGTCGCCTTTCACACTTGGCACTGTTTCTTTTATTTTTGAGGCAGGCAGCTAAAGAGGCAACACAACGAGTGCACACCCACAGTGTTTCATGCATGCCACACATGCGCTGACTGAAAGAGTGTGCGTGCGTATGTGTGTGTGGATGTGTGCAGTTGAGCGGCAAAAGTTTTTAATGTCACTCTTTTGAAGTACGCGTATGTGTCAGCTTTTTCTATATGACTGTATGCACGTGTGTGTGGTTGGTTGTGTGTCTATAAATTTGCCTCTATCTCGGTATGTGTCTAACCGAGTCAGCTTGTAAGTGTCAAGTGTAACTATTTGAACTCTTTTTAGTGGCTTTTAAATATTAGACAAAAGTTAGTCTTTAGCTTTTATGCTTTTCGTTTCAAGTCCTCTCATCTTATCTCAACTCGTCGTTTGTTAAGCTTCAACGGGTTTTCCTTTGTCAACAGCAACAGCTGACGACGAATTTTATGATTTTCAAGTCAAGTGGCATGACACTTTAAAAACGCAATACAGTTCTAAAACTAATGTCATGCTATTTGTAAAAGAATTATATGTAATGATATAGGTATAAATATTGAAATACTTAGAAAAGCCTTATGGAAGCTGTCACCTCCAAAACACCTCCTTAAAAATGTAAAGGAGTTGTAGTTGTTCAAGGAAAATTCTTTTTATAAAATGACATCTTAAAAACCTGTAACCGAAAATCTTTTTTTTAAAGAAATTAATGCACGAGTAAACGCGGCTGGAATACTACACTTGGGAAATATAATCAAAATAATTTGGATAGATAACACCTTCGAAATTGATGGATAGTGCAAAGACTCTGTTCGGTTCAGGAGCCATGTATTATTAACATCAAGTTAACATCCAGCACTCAACACTGTATCGTTTTCAACATCACATTATTTGCTTTCTCATTATTATTTTTATGTATAAAACAAAGTGGTGTCTGCTTCCCTTTGCTGCGCGTAATATTAAGCAATTGTTGTTGTTTTTTATGTAGAAAATTACGTTACAAAGTTGTTAGGCAAAAGAATGTTTTTTAAAACATTCAAAAACATTTTTAAAAGGGTAAAAGGTGGATTTTAATAAAATTATACTCACGCTTAGGTGGGTATAATTAAGTATTTATGCTCGGCAAACTCAAACTATAGAGTAGTTGTTGTTTTAATATAGCATCATTGGCTTTAGCTTTCCAATTTTTGTCGAGATTTATAAGTTTATATGATTTCAATGGCAGTGAAACGCAAACTAAAGGACTCAGCATGGTCACAATCAAACTGCCCTCATGCATTATTCGGCAAGTCTTATATGTCCTAAGTATCAAGGCCTTGATAAAATTAGACAACCTGTTTGGATCAACGTGTTCTATAAAGATATGTCATTAACATTAAATAGGTAGTACCGAGTGGCTCATACATTCAATTTACTACGGTCTGCAGTATTCATAGACATTGCCACCACCATCTTAAAGGACTAAAGTTCTTTGTAGCCAGTAGCCGATAGCACCAATTTTGCAATTGTTGGTTTAATACTGTGCAAATTAGTAGATCCAGAGCATGCCAAACTTATATTCTCTCAATTTCTGATAGAAAGTATGTCACACTTTTAAATAAGACCAAAGACCAAATTTTACCTAATCAAAATGTTGCTACAGTTTAACATGTAATGGAAGATTATTCCATCCATACAACATTTCATTGGCTTATCGACATTTTTCTTCCGTAAGCTACTTCGAAGATAGGAAGTGTATAATGAAGTTATATTTTTTCAAATACGATACTAATCGAAGCACGCAAAACTGAGTAATAAGTAGAAATTGAACCATTATTGCACAAGTATTGGCAAAATAGAGTCCACGCCCACACAAATTTATTTTGGAATTTCGTTAAAGAGACGCCCGTAGCAACAATCACGCATGAAAATCAGCACAATCTGCTTTCGGCCAAATCATTTTACCAAAAAAACGAAAAAGAAAATTTAAAAAAATATAGGAATCTGTACAAAATTAAAGCGCCAACACAGAATTCAATATACGATTTTTTTTTTTTGTTAAAATGTTCCCATACAGATTTTCACGTGTAAGTGATCAACTCAAATTGGTTTTTGTAATCGAGTTAATCGTTTTTTGGCAAAATTTTTTCGTTTTGTTGTCGAATGCTTGTGCGTGCTTGCCTTGGGCTATGCTATGTTAATTTTTGCAGATTATATTCGCGCTCATTTAAGTCTTTTTCTTGCTTTACTTAGCTTGTATATTTTTTGACATTGTGCAAAAGCAACAACATTCATCCCAATCTAATTTATGACCACGTGCATATCACCTTGTATGTAAGAGCCCTTACAGAGAATTCCAAAAGAAGGTATAAAAAGAAAACAACAACAGCTGTTGGTATGTTGGTCTTTTGCTCGTTGCCAACGAAATGCGAAACTAATTAGTATAGCGATGTATACGTGTGGCAACGCTGACCAACAACAAGCAACACAACAGCAACTCCCAGTTGCGGCAGGCCCTCACTAAAGGGTTAATGGGCAAACAAGACGAACTTGCACATTTACTCTCCTTATATCTCGCTCTCCAACATGCATTGCTGACGGGATTAGTTTATTTATGCTGCTTGTTGGATGCTTTATTCTTTCGTTCTTTTTTCTCTTTTTTGTGAAACAGGTGCCCGTGTTGTTGCTGCTTTTTGCATAGTCTGCCCTATGCGCATCGCCATTCACCCTTTCATCCACCACTTGCTCTTAATACACCGGCAGCACTCCATGTTTGTGCTCAAAACTAAGTGATGCACCGAAAAGTATACAGCGTGAATGGTTCATGCAATTCTATTGGGTTTCTCGCAAGTAATACCCTCATTAAAAATGCTTTTTCGTTAAGTCTTGCACAAATTTTCGTTCGAAATAAAAAATAAAAAAATCAAATAAGAAACCCAAGAAAACTTTATAACATTTTCCTGTAATTTTTCCAATGCAATTTCTCGCTTAGTAATTACGGGTAAGCTAAGCGTAAAGCATTGACAAACAAACATACGAACTGTACGCTCACAATCTACACCCTATCTACGGTGAACAAACGTACGCACACTCCTACTGAGACGCGCCCAATTCAATTTCCTCAAATGTTGTATTTATTATTTCCTCATTGAAGCCAATTGTGTGCAGCCAAAGTAAATCGCAACAGTCACACAATCAGTGCCTGAGCTCGACACATCCGCAGTCACGCACGCACACATATACATATATACGTGAGATATTGTGCAAGCGTACATGAAAATATTGCCGCGACTCTGCGACATGATACAAAGACAGCGGAAGCTAAAGGCGGTATGCGCGTCAAAGCCTATAAGTATGCAACAGCCAGCTACTGAATGCTGTACTCCTCATAAACACACTGATACACACACACACACACACACACACACACACACACACATGCGAATATACCATTTTGTGTGCTTTATGCTTTAAACAATGCGATAAAATGGTATTAGTCACGTTAAATTGAATTTATTTCAGCGTGCTTTTAGGCGCACATTCAAGCGTTGTAGCCAACAAATACAGCAGTGCGACAGTGCGAGCGCTCCTCAGGATTCGGCTTCAGGTGCGCGCACAGCAGGCGATATGATGATATAAATACCGACAATGCCTGGCGACGCTCCCGCCTTCGCTTTATGGCATTTGTGCGAGTTAAGCTTCATTGTCAGCATATCCTTTGAGTGTTTTATGTTGCCGCCTGCTACTACCCCCTGCCGCTGCCAATGACTTTCGCCGGTTTCACAACAACGTCAGTTTCAACGTCAACATTGTTGTACGCGTATCTGTAGCACAGATGTTATGTATTGCGCGTACTGTTGTCACTACACCCGCGCGCCCCCGCTGAGCTCGGTAAAATCCGAAAATTATGCAAATTAGGCTTACGGCCTTATTAGATTTATTTGAAGCACAAGTTAAACGTGTGCACCAGCACACTTCGTCGTGGCATTAATAGAAGTTTCAGCATGCGTGAGTAGCTTCGTTTATTTATTTGTCCTTCCTGCTCAGTGACTTATGCAGATGCAATTCTTTGTGTGGATTCTTTTTATTTATTTTTTTATGCCAGTCCCATATGCACTCACTCATATTGTACTCAAAGTCACAGTGCATATGTGGTCAGCATTTATAAATATTTAAATTTTAATTGAAACTCGCGCACAGGAAGAAATCGAAAGCCAAAGGCAAAGTAAAGCAAATTCGTACGACAAAACTCAACCACAACATCAACTCTCAAATTCAATATATAAAAGCACGAAGGACACAGGTCGCAGGACAACGACAACAACAATAACAACAACACTTGATGCTACCTCGCATGCCAACTTCTTTACTCGCAGGGCAGCATACTAAACGATTTTGTTCTGCTCGTTGGCGATTCTCACTTATTCCACAACAAGAACAACAACAACATCAAGCATGCATACAAGTCCTTTTACTACTGAGCATTGTCCACGGTTGTTCTCTTCCCTTGTGGTGTTGTCCTTTGGCGTTTGCTTTGCTGGTTATTTATCTTCTGCTTGTTTGTGTGCACTACGTTCCGTTGGTTGGTTGGTTGCAATACGCGCTAATAATTTACCACGGTCTCAGTCCTTGCGTTCGTTCAGCCATCAAAGCGTACGAAGTCATTTAACAGCATAGACGAGAGCGACACTTATATTGTGGCATTTCTGGAGATCGAGAAGCGTGGCATTCTATTGATAGATACTCAATTTGGTGCAAAATGTTTTAAGAGATACTTCTCAAAAATAATAGGAAAGTACCATTCCTTAATATAACAAATGGCTCACACTCGCTAAGCTTATCTATCACTAAAGGTGTAAGTCCTTGGTTAAGCAAATACAGCGAAACCAGTCAATAAGGATTTGCCATTGGGTGCTTTCCTAATTAAGCTGATTGAGGTACGTATAAAATGGCTATATAGTCTTATCTTCATGAACAGCAACATTAACTTTGAGTCAGACAATATAACCGCCTGAATAAAATGACTTTAAAATTTAAATCATTGAATGAGATGAGTTGTAGCCAGATACCCAAGGAGTGTTTTGAACTCATTTGGATAACGGGCGGCAAGGAGCTCACAAAAAATGTTAACGAAGATGAACTAGTAAGCAGGGAGGATTGAGCACTTCATGTTCCTCCTTCTAGGCAAATAAATATATATTAGTGCATATGTAAAAATGGTATGGGCTGGAATTTCAAAACTATATAGCTTACCTCACCTGTACCTTGTAATGCTAATAGGCTGATGGTGTGTTCCAAGATAGAACATTCACTAAAGAGCAGGCACACTAGAGTGTTACTAATCTCTGCAAAAGCTGGTGGTATAAAGTGAAGAAGCAGGCAGTTTTCTATCAACAATGCCCTCTGTTCTTATGGGGCAATATTTCATCACGTCGGCATAACACGTTCTAGTGGTGGGACGCACTTTGACGCTGTAGCTTGGTATTGCGCAAAATTGTTCTCAAAAATCTATCGAATCCTAGCCCAAACACTAATATTCCACAGCATTGGAACTCAAAATTTTTGTCCACTAAAGAGGTCTGTGAAAACATGTCCACTCAAGAGGGTATTGACTAAATAAATTTCAGTTTATATCAAAAAATTAACTGTGAAAAAACGGAAGCAGTTTGCTATTCGGAAAGTTTATTAACACAAGGCTTCACTGTAAACCCACATATTTTATTAACATATCATACCAAAGATGGAATATCACTAAAAGCATGGCTTGCACAGTACTCCACCCAATCAACAAACCATCGCACAACTCAATTCAACTCAACTCATAAATGCATTTGCCACAGGACAATGCATAAATATAAATATTACGCATTACTCATGTGTGCGTTTATACCATCTATATGCTTGTGTGTGTGTGTGATCGTGCAGGGAGTGAAAAGGGCGGTTGTAGAAAGGCGAGATGTAGCGAAAACATTTGCATCTAATCATACTCATACGCGTAAAAGACACACTAAAATCGATCATTTTGCAGTATTTTTTTATGTTATCTCCTTCCTTCCTACAACTTTCCTTCCCTTCGACTTTCCTCTTCACCATATGCACACTTTAATACCGCAGGGTATAGCAATTTTTTAGAACTGCGGCAGCATTGGGTGAAATGAGTTGAGTGAATGATTCGTTGCGCAATCTACATAAACACACACACACCGAGACACATTTGTCTCCGTTTTGCTTGTGTGTACGTGTGTGTGTGTGTGTGTGTTGGTGCGCGTGCCCGCGGTGCGTATAATTCCCATGCATGTTCAACATGATTAATTTCTGTAATAACTCGATTGGAATCACGCGCCAAAAGCAACTTTTCCATCACGAATTACATGCATGCATTACCAGTGGACCCAATCGTAGTCGCTACATCGCTACTTCACCTCATGCACTCACTGACAAAAATGCTTCCCCATAGTGGCAGTCAGCATTGTAACCTGGCTGCTACTCATTCCACCAATTGCCTTCAAATGCCTTATGCCGCATGCCAATTAAGCTCGACTCGACTCGTTTCACTTGCCATTCCATCTTACCTCACCTCAACGCAACGCAATTCAACTCATATCTCGATTCGGCTCAACTCAACTGAACTCGCCTCGATTCTGTCCATTGCACGTTTCTCCTGCATCTACTTTGCAGCGCTGCCGTTTGCAAGAAAGCCGTTTCACATTTTGAACTCACATTGTGCGCACGCACTCTGCGGCATTCGAATCGCATTCAGCATTGAAGCAGCACTATTGCTAGTTGAGCTATAAGTGAATGAGTAAACGAGCCATCGTATGCGACATATGGCGGTCGTCATAGTTTCCTCGCCATCGTGCTGCGGTTGGTATTCACACAAGTAGTTAAATAATTTGCTTCAACTCGAATGGCAGTCAAACTTACCAAGCCCACTTCAACACCTCACTTACCCAAGCAAAGCTTCTAAGCCAATTGCAATCGTCATGTTTGACATTTCCCATTAAACGACCCATTCAAACACCCACTCAACACACGGTTCAATAAGTTGTTATACACTTAATTAATTCCCTCTGCGCGCCAAATAAAGACAAGAAAAACAACCCTGCGATGCTTTCCTTCAAATGCCATTTTCACATTCGAAGTTGTTTTTCTTTGGTTTATTTTTTCATTTGATTTTTTTCCAATTTTTTTTTCTTCTTTTTTTTTGTAATGCTGTCAATAATAATATTAGTGCAAACTTTCAATGCAATCAGTCATGCCCTCCCCAACAATTTTCTGGTGTTTACTTAGTTTAAGTTATTCTAATTCAATTAGTTCCACTTCCAATTAATCATGTTTGATGTGCTTCGCTATGCGATGCGATGCGTCGCGTTGCGCTACTTTGCCATTCGTAATGTTTCAAATTGCAAGTAGTTCGAGCAAAGTGCACCATGCCATCTCTATCAAAAGTGACACCACCAGGAGCACGTCTATCGAATGAAAAAATCTAATTTGACTGCGCAAATAATGCTTTGCCATTGGAATTTCATTAGCGGCAAATGATTTTTAGATTAAGTTTCCCATATGACGCTTGGTTAGTCGGCAAAGGCTCTTGATTTGTTTACATCGCTTAATGTTTAAATTAAGAAAATTATTCAAAACCCCCAGTTGGAAGGCCTTTCTTCTAGAGTAATACACTGCTTTATAAATATTTATATGGACCAGTCTATAGCTGAAAAGTGTCCATACCCATTGTAATATGTTAAATAGGCTAGGCAACTTGTTTAATTTTTTATTTATTTATTTTTTTTTTTTGTCGTGGAACTACTTAAATATACCAGAGTTCTTAGTTCTTACCGAGACGTGTTTGTGACAAGTCATAGAATTTCACCAGAAAAAAAAGTTATCCGAATAATAAAAAAGCTATCACAAAAAAACTCTAATTTTGTCTTCTGTCTTTTTTCATCTCATATGAGTGTTACTTGACAGTACACTCTAGTCAAACAAAATTCCAGTACCATAGCTCAAAAATGAAAAATCAGTTGGCATACAAAGAGGGACGCACATGCAAGGTTATTAGACTCATCAAGTATATAAATACTGCATGGAATCCACAGATTTTTGAAATCACTCACTTTCTTACTTATCATGTGTGCATTTCTTCGTTTTCCACCTTAAACAACTGAACCGAAAATCGGGCCGGTGGTTTTGGTTAGAAAAGTTGTTAAAGATAACCGCGTTACAACAACAATAACAACAAACAGCCGTTGATGTTCCGAGCGCAGTAGAAAGGGAGAATAGAGAGCTGTGTGTGCCTCTCTCTTCTGTTTTATCGGTTATCCGTTTCATACACAACGTGGGAATTGATCAATTTTGAGTGTTTCCGCTGTCATTGCTATCCTTAATATATTAGTGTTGAGTTGCGCAAGAGTGAGTGAACATAAAAGAGTTGCTGACGAAACTCATCAAATGGACATATTCCTTCCTTATCGGTATTTTTTTTTGGTTAGTTGTTCCTTTCGTTTTTATAAAGAATGTTGTTTTAGCACTTAAAAAAAACAAATGCTTTTTCTAGAATGCCATCGATTGTCTCGGACGCGGATTCTTCTCGTAATAGTTTAGTTGGCCCATAACCAGTTACAAAAAAGAGGATATGCCAAAAAACTTGTCAGCCTGCGTTACAGTAGAAACCCATATGCCGTCATTAGACATTTTTAGAACGAAGCATTTTTTCATCAAATCAATTTTCACTTATAAAGAAAATATGGTACTAAAAAAAAAAATTTTATGCCTTCTTCTAATCACTTACACCTTGTCAAAACGAGTTTAAAGACAAGGCATTTGTGTGTATCATACTATCCTCTAACTAATTAAAGATTAAGCTCATTACTAGAAGTACTTCATATTTTAACCCCAAACAAGTGGATTAATAATACTACTGATCGTCTTCTGCAATAATATGTGGCAACTCTCATTTTGTGTGTTTTGAATCCAAAGCAACCAGTTATGAACTAGCCGCGTAAAGAAATGTTTTGTTGAAAAATTCGAAGTAAAAATATTTAAATTCTCTTTATATTTAGGACTTAAATGACACGCAACACAAGGAGTATATATGCGGCACACCTGAGGCAGCACTTTGATACTTCAATGCTGCAAAGTCCAACAGTCAATACAACTGAACATGACGTAGTATTATACACAGATGTGCATACATAAAAAAATTTGCAATGCACAAACCGCGTGAAATATTTCAACGCCATAGCGAGACTGCTGTCAAATTATCTGCCTGCCGCTTGGTCGACGAGACCATAAAATATGCAGCGCTCAGCCAACATTCAGAGAGCGAAATTACAGTAGACTTGGCGTTATCAACTGAAGTATGACTACATTGGGAAAACATTTTAAAATAAGAATTGTTGCCCAACAACAACAATAATAATAACAACAAAAAATCATGTTAACAAAGGCGAGGGCTCACATTTCATACGAAATGCAATTCCACTTTGCGCACTTTATGTCAACATTGGGTCCTGTGCAGAAAACATCTGCCAAGCAGCATAGTGCGGTAGAGCAAGCGGCTTTGAATGCAGCCCCCGACAAAGGGTGAAGTGTCAAAAGTGCTTGAAATTTCAGCAGCTTTGCATATGGCAACACCAGCAAACTACGAAGGCAACGAAAGAACAAGCGAACATGGCACCGAAATCTCGTTCTCACACGAATTCCAAGCAAAACACAAGTCGTAATACAAAACTGGTCAACAGCAGATTTCCTCTTCACGCACTTCCCTTCCAGTCACTGCCACAATATTTGCAACCACTTTTCATACGCCCATTTTCACACGCTTGAACGCAAACACCGGCAAGAAGGATTCAGTAGAAGGGAGTGAAAGTGGGAAAAAAAAAGAAATACGAAAAAATCCTTTCACACGCTCAGTTGTACAAAGTCAAAAGTCGCTTTGAGCCTGACAAAATTCATTCGATATGTCTGTGCGCCTTTTGCTGTGCTACACTTTTTTTCACGCCATTTTTTCACATTTATCACTGAAAGTGGATCTGGCCAGTTGCAATATTTACCCAGGGTGGGCGTCGATAAACAGCTCGAAATATTATGTGTTGCAAGCAGCATGGCTGACTGCCAACCAACCCTCAGTTCCTTCCGTCTGCCACTCGAATCGGAAGCACAAAAGCTTTAGTTCAAAAACCGCCAACTTCCACAACAGCGACAATCATCGTCAGCGTCATCATCACATGCAGCTGCAGCCACCGACATCAGCGTCAAATCTGATGCAATTTTCAAACAATTTTTTTATGTGAAATTGATATTTATTTTCTATTTTTTTAAATAAATCTTTCGCTATAACTGTTTCGTTGCATACCATGCTTTTTTGCCAGCTCTTTCCCTTTAAGCACTCTTGTCACAAACGTTCGCCGGCGTTATGAGTGCGATTGACATGGCTTAATATTGAATATTTGCACACTACTTTTTCCGGCTTTTCCTTTGATGTGTTGGTGTGTGTGTATGCCTGCCTGTGTATTCATGGAAAATATTACATAGGGTGTACACAGAAACATAACCTTTCACATGCCAGTTTATACGCTTCGTTCGCTTTGGGCCTGTCAATTATATTGGCATTCGTGTGTGTTGACAGCTTATGATTTTACAATTAAATACAGTTAATATCAACGCATATATACACACACACATAGTCAATCGCTCACTCACTCTCTCGCTGAACTTCCCGCTAATTTTGCATTATTTTGCGTAATCAATCACTTTCTCAGCTTTGCTCAGCGTTTCTCATTTGTGTGGCTCAAAAGTGAATATTTCTGTGAATAGCACTCTCCTAATTGAAATCCATTAATTTTCGCAAAGGCAGCCATTATATGTAATATGTATGTTTGTCGAATTCGAATTAGGTGTAAATTTATGCGCATATTGCACTGCATGTTTGTGCTCAGTGTTTGGCTAGGTTGTGCATCGTTATAAAGGCTTAAGCAAGTACACTATTATTATTGTGAATACACATTTCATATAATTATTATATTATTAACGCGCATAGCAATATAATTTGAAAGCTGAAAATCTTATTCTAAGAAGGGTAAATTTAATACGATTTGATTTTGAAAGACGAAGTCATTATACTTACCCTCATTAACTAACCAAATAGTAGTTAAAGCCTAATTATTTCACTTGAAAAGCAAATTCCTAATTGTATTCTTAGAAAGTGTAATGCATACTTTTGGGGCAGCAATCTACATATATATTTTAAATTCACAAAAGTATACGATAAAATTTAAATTTGCTAAATTTACAGTTTTTAATATAACATTCAATACAATAGACTCCGAGACACGACAGAAGTTGCCAAATCTCGGATCAGCCTGCGTTCTTATATAGAAGAACTAACCATAGCACAGGAGCATAAAAGACATTTATCCACGGGACCAAGTGCTCTGCTTATCCGAAAAAAAGGCTCTCCAAAACTCTTAGCATTCTGATGCAGACCATCCGCTTTCTAGGTTCCAGGCTACATGACTTCCACGAAAATGAAGCTGAAACAATAGAAGATCTGGAATGTATGAGAATTTATTCAAAAGGCTGGGCCATTGCAAATTTACGAATTTGAGTAAAACAGGTAGTAATCGCAATAGAAAAATTTTTTTAAGGAGATAACACATTTCGGTTAAATCCACTTTGTCACGGCTACGGCAATGATCAACGATACAACCAAACTAATTCCAACTATATAACATTAACCGCTTTTCCTCATTTACTAATTTCAGTTTAACCCAAACGAAGCCATTAACACCAAAGACCCGCAGGTCTTTTAAACCTTTTTCATAATTTTTTTAGCCGCTGCTTAAATCGCTTCGTAACCAAACCAGCACCATCACCACTATTCGTACAACTTAAGCTCAGAATGTCCCAGAGGATATGACTACATAAATTCACTTTTTGGTGTTTTCGAGTCCTCTTTTTGTTTTCTTCGTGTTCTTCTGCTACGTCGTGTTCATGTCCTTTCTGCGACTTTGCTGCTGGTGAATTTTCGTGCTTGCCACAGTCACAGCGCGAACGTACTCAAATAAATTATTGCGCTGTCGTATAAAAGCCGCAGAGATTAAGCAATTATGTGGCACTTAAATGTAGCCACAAACCGTTGGTGCGAGAACCGTGTAGCGTGTAAATGACGAGCAATGAACACGGTCGGCGTAAGAAGCACATCAAGTGTAAACGCTGCGTGCTAATTTAAGTAGTTCTCATCTCTTCGCCGCTCTCAGTATACATTTTCCATTGGAAGTTTCATTCGACAACGAGTCGAGTTTATTCATTATTTTCTTTGATTTTTTTGTATAAATTTTTGATTAAAAACCACTTTTGGTTTCACTTAATTTAATTGGCTGCGGTTGTTCTTTCGCTAGTGCCGTCCTCATTCTCAGAGCTCAGCGCCAGCAACTTCGCCGGCGTCATCACTGCACATTTTGTGGTTGAAGAAGCAAAGTTTCATTCATGCCAAACAAACAAAACACGAAGAAACCGTAAAGCACCTGAAACTCAACGCAACCAAAAACTTTTGTTACGAATTTCGTGAACGCAAATTTCGATGAAAAATGTTGCAATGTTGTTTTGTTGTGCTTTTGCATAAAAACTGCAAAAGTGTTTCGTAAGTCGTCTGAGTCGACGCTTTAGTTAAGTCAAGGTGTCTGTATTTCTGGCAGTTGTGGCAAACGCAAGAGTTGCTCAACTTTGCGTTACGGCTGCGTTGTGTTGCGTTAGTTCCGTTGCGTTACGTTGCGTTGCGTTGGCATTGTATTGCCATACGCAGCCATAAAAGCCAACAAACCGTCAACAGGCAATGCTTTCTGATGACGAGCGTAAACAAATTTGTTGAAAGTTTGATGAGTGGCAAGGTTGATTTTTCTTTTGATTACAGAGAAAGTTTTCCTTCGAAAGGAAACTCTCTAAACTCAAAATTTCAACTGATTTCAACAGAAGAAACGTTAATTAAAGCATTCAGAGAGGAACTCATGCCAAGATTGTGTTTGCTTAAGACCATTGGAAAGTCAGTCAAAAAACATAATTTTGTAGTATCCTCCAGGTATATGAAAAGTATATTTTTTCAATTTTTATACTTTTTACGTAATTAAACAAATTTTTAACGCCTTATAAAGCATATTTTATCTTGATCAGTTCGTGCAACGAATCGCTGAAATCACCGAAATCACTGAACTGAGTGAAGTTGCCAAATCACCAAATTAGTAAAAACATAAAATCACTGATAACAGTAAAATCATTAAAAACACGTAAATCACTGGAATCACTGAAATCTCCGAAATCACTGAAAACTGAAAGCAGTTACTGTTTGCAATTTTTCATTGACATAATCAGAGAGAACTTATTCATATGAACTCATTCATAACTCTATATGAATAAGTTCTCTCTGGACATGATTATCATGGTCCTCCAACCCTCTTCTCTTTTTAACACGCTTTTCTAAGCTTCACCTGTGTGTTTGTATAGTGTAACCAAATCTTTGAACGAGATTTGCACACATTTCAAAACGTCAAATTAAACTGAAACTTTGCGCACGTATCAAGGACTAATGACAATACAATCATTTGACAGCTTTGTCTTAATGCAATAACTATAATCATTTGGATTAAATAAAAATTATTAATTATTTCATTTATATCACATAAACTAGTCTTGTGATTATTTAGAATAGTGACTTGGGTACAATTACATTCGGTAGAAGCTTTGTGGTATTATGGGATCATCTATATATGGAATGAAATGTAAAATCATTGTCTACGACCATTATCCCAAAATTGATTTTGTTTTATTTTTTTTTGTATTTATTATTATTTCATTAATGTAGTTTCTGTATATATTCGTTTATTTTTGTATTTGTTTCCCCACTCGACGTTTCCATTCCACAATGGTCGAAATAAGCTTCAACTATAAAACGCCGCGAGCCACTCAAACAAAATGGAAGTGGCCAACAAGTCAAATAATAGTCGCAGAGCAGTGCTTGCCAAACGAATAACGCGTGATGAAAGTGGCTTTTAATCGTAAGAATAAAAAGATTTTTGTTCTTATGTAAATATTTTCCTTGCATTCACTTCTACTGGACCTTACTTTTGGCCTTTATTAGGAACACTGAGTGCTTTATAATGCACCCTGTGCCTTAAACCCAATCCTCCATTGAGGAAGAGGTCAGACGGGAGTAGGTAGTTAAATAACCCCGCTTTGGTTGTGTGGCCTTTATTAAGATGAATTCTAACGACTTTCTATGCTTAAACAATTTTAATAGCTTTCAGCAGTAGTTATTGCTCTAAGTGACTTTAGTCTAAGATGTTGGTACTTTTAAAAGAAAATCGTGTGTAATTTTTTGTATCCACTTTTCTGCTTAGAGTCGTAAGTCAAACCTGTAAATCTGCGAAAAGCTTTTTCAAATACTAAAAACCAAAAAAAAAGAACCCTCCCTTCGCACATACAAACTGAGAGACACTCAATGAGTGTGTTAGTGCGTAAGAAGAAGACAACAAAAAAAACACCAACGATGATGAAAATTTATGATGACTTATGCTGCTCAAGCTGTTTTACTAGCTCTACCATATCTCCGCCCTCACAAACAAAAAAAAAAGAACAACTGCTCCTTGTTGATTTAGAATTTTCAACAAAATGCGCTTAAAATCTTTACTTGTGGTTTGCCTTAGTAAATATGCAGAGCAATAAACAAGCAGAAGAGCATGAGAAGAAGTAAAACAAAAGAAGTTGAAAGATGAAAAATACAGCAAAGGGCAAGGAATAAGAAAAATAACAACTACAACAACAGTAACACCAGAGGAACAGCACAAATGTACAAGAGTATCTGCCTTACACGTACTAGTATACGCCACATTAGATGGCAGCCAGCTGGACGGAAGTGAGTGGGCGAATAAAGATACGTTCAAAAAAAAAAGAGTATATTTGTGTGCTTATGCATGTGTGTGTGTAGGTGGTGTTGATATTGTCATTAGTTCCTTGTTGCTCTTGGCTGCAGCTGCTATTGCTTCCACGTCATTTGCGGGCTGCTACTCAGCATGACAACATGTGTTTCTGTTCCACCAACTATGACCTACAATAAGAAGAAGAAGAACAACAACACCAACGTTGTCAACGATGAGAAAAGTGTCTAATGACAAATGACATGGGCCACGCAAAACAGACACATGGACAGACAAAAGAAATGAATGAACGACCGACCGAACAACCGGCCTACCGAATGAATGAATGAGCAAATGTATACATGTTTGCTTGAATGACTGCGTGCTTGTTCGTTTGCATGCATCATGCGAGCGTATGAGATTTTTTGGCATGTAAAACAAACTGTAAAACCCAGAAAAGCACAATTGAAACGGGTATTTGACGAGCAGACAAGACTGTATGACAAATACAGCATACAGCAGAATATCTTACAATGGTCTCTCGCCACTGATTGATTTGCATACTGATAGGTGTTTCATTTTTTGTCATATACCGAGCAAAAATTATTATTGAGGATAGCATGCGAAAATGTTTCATCGTGCATTCATTGTCGCTCGCAATTTTATGTTCATTGCCAAACACTTGAAATAAATTGCACATAAAGTGTAATATTTATTGACAACGCCCCAGTGTATGCTGGGTTTTTTTTTTCATATCCCCCACACTCTATCGAGCTTTATTGAATTTTATATTAGGCGAATAAATTCAATAAAATTACAAGTATAACGTGAAGAGTTTATTTTGTGCCTTCGAACAACACTTCATATTTCTCTCATCCTTCTCGTTGGCTTTATTAAATAATCATACAAACACGATAATAACAATAAGCAACACGACGATTGCGCTGAGGCCAAGGGAAAGTGCTCACAGAAAACCTTGTTACAGGGTAAGTGTTATTTAAGATTTTGTAACAAAGAAAAAAAGAGAAAAAAAATAACAACAAATTTCACAACCAAAAGAAACAAGTCCATTGAAGGCAAATGTAAGCCAGCAAGACAACATCAAGTCAACAAGATTTTCACATACATAAAGTGCTTGACAAATAAGCACGAAATTTTTATGTCGAAAAGAAAAAATAACAAAATACATTTGTCTATGCGGGTTACTTGCGCGTCTTCTCTTTGCAAATTGCCTCAAACAACTTGCATCGTTTTCGGGATGTCTGAATTCTTATTACGCGTCGCTGCTTTCATAATAAATTCATAAATTCGATTTATATTCCCATCAAAATAAATGTTAACTTTTTGTAGGCAAGTATAGGCAACGACAAAAAATAAAACTGATGTTTGTGCCAGCCAATGTGATTTGAAAACTTTGGAGTCTCCAAGATTTTCATGGATTTTCAAAAGAACTTTATATGGTAAACATTCACTTAAACATAACAAATTTATCTAAAAGTATGCCATAAATAAGTTCAATTTTTCTTGAATGTCTTAGCTCTAAATCCGAATTATATTTTTCATTTATAATTACCCCAAGGGTCACTTTGAAAGCATAGCTGCTCTACGTACTGGTCTAAAAGATGCAGAACTCGTCCCTTCGTCAAATCTTTAATAATATTATTTCTCTGGATATGCGAAACTCTTCTGTCAGTGAGCAGATCAACCGTCACACAATATCCGGCTAATATCTCATTTCAACAGGTCAACATCCGCTCTGGCTTCACATACCACCAGTAGTAGGCTCAAACGCCTTCAACCCAATAAGCTGTGGTCACGCGGACGCCAAAAAAGACGTAGGCTCCTTTTTTGAGAACACACGTTTTCCTTCTTTAAATGACTTAGACTCTAAGTCAACTGACGTCATTTTCATCCATTCACTGGTTAATTTTGTACAATTAAAGTAAAAAAAAGTAGTTACGCATAATACATAGCATACCTCCTAGCAGCTCTTAAAACGTTGGATACGTTTTTAGTTAATAATGATGTCTCACAATGGTTTCAAAGCTAAAAACTTCAACTACAGATTTTGTTCAAGCGAAATTCCACCAAAACTTTTCGGGCACTAAATTTGAATTTTATGAAAAAATAATTATTTAGCCTCTTTAATACACGGTTGAAAATCAATGAAAATTTATTTGGGAAACCAGTGTTCAAAATAATGTAGTATAATTTCTAGCAGATTTTTGATAAAATATATAGACAAATTTAAAACAAAAATTAACATGCTCATCTATTTACTTTGTACGATTTTTCGAAACATAACTTATTTTCCTTCTTTGATATTTTACAACAATTTGTTTAATAACTAAGAATGACACAAAATTTATTAAGACAGTGTCTGTGTCTCATAACAAGAAGCCGTTCTTAAAATTACTCTGTTACCCGAGACTTAATACTACTGCCAACAACATATTCGTGTACTTATACTACAGCTACAACTATAAAACTTTACAGTTCATTAAAGCAGCCTTTCAGAGGATGCACATGTTCAACTAAGTACCAGGTAATGAACACGAAAGAAGGATATCACCCACAGGTATTTAAATTTCACACATGCGTGTGCATGGAAATGACGGCTTCAATTACAAAAGATCCGCGGCAATGACGGCACCAGAACGGCAGTGAATTTAACAGAAAAAAAGGCAGTAAAAATATTGAAACAGAAAATGAGAGATGAAAAAGGAAACGTATTAAATGAAAATATTAATACTATGGTTGGTGGTAATTAAAAAATTGCGCATACGTCATGTAAGCCATTTCAACGTTTTAATAAATACGTGTGTGTACATGTCTGCTTTGAGCTATAAGCAACGCCATGACAAGCGCACAAAAACCGAAACAACGTACAAATGTCAGCAGTAAATGTTAAAATGTAATAAAAGCAAAGAGTAGGCAACACAAACACAGTCATTCAGAACGCCCACACATATGCAATGCGACAATGATGGTAGCATTGACAACAGCAGCAGCAAGGGTGGCGACAAACATCAACGGCATTTAAATACTTTAACGCATTGGCACACACACAAACAAATATATTTAAAAAAGTAGCAACACCATTTTTTTTCTCAGTCATTTCATATTTTGTATAGCATACAAACAGGCACAGAGAGTAGTAAAAAACTTTGCTTGCTAAAAAATAAGTACAAAAGGGCAGACATGGGCGAAGAACAACAAAGCTGTTGCATATTTCAAATTGTACAAATTAAAATGTTGAAAGATAATCGCCAAAAGTGAAAAGCGATCTTATCAATTTGTTTGGCTGCCAACAGAAACTTTCCAAGTGAAAAACCAACATTGGAAAAACTCGGAAGTCATGCCCAAAAATTAATTTAAAATGACTCTCATACCTGAAAGTACATTGCACTTACTAATACCCTACGTTGCTGAAAAATATTTTCAACTCGTACCACTCAGCATCATTCAGTTGTAGGTTATATACGAGTCAGTTAAGCGCAACTGAAGTTCTGAGAATTTTTTGCATATCATTTACAAGCACATGAAAACTGTTCAAAATAGAGCAGCGGAGAGTAAGATAAACAAAAAAAATAATAATAATAAATAAAAAAATCCCCCACACTGAACCTCTACAACTTCACAAACGCAATTTTTCCACTGCAGTTCCAACTTGTAACTATGTTTTCCACCATTATTTTACCGAGACTCGCCTTCGCCGTATGCACTCCATGGAGCCATTTATCAAAAAAGCTAAAGCATATATTTGAATTTTGAATAATGGCGTTTTTATGCATGTGCGAAGACTTTTTAGCACGACTGTGAAATAAAGTAGCGGCAAGCATAGTAAAAACGTAGTGAAAATCGCATAAGAAATGCTTTTTCAAGGAAATAAAACGCGCATTTATGAGGCAAGCTGAGTCAAGGCAGGAGGCGTGTGGAATGTGCTGCATGTTGCATGTGTTCGTTGTTTCAAAAATTTATTTCATTCTTTTCAGATCTTTTTTATAGCAAAATAAATGAGCAACGTGCTCCCCATCAACACAGAAGTTATGAGTTTGCCACATGCGCTTTTTAAACGATTTCATCGCTGGCCACAAAGTGATATGCATATGCTAAACTCATTTCATCCCAAAAATAACTCAAAATTGTCACAAATTTATTTGCATTCGATTTTTGTGCTTGTGCCTGTGTGTTTTCTATAGCCTAATTAATTCACTTAATGTTGATATTTTTAATGGTCATCAAATACGCGCCTAAATGCATGCAACAACAACTTTTCCAGGGAATCGAAAAATTCAATTTTGCATATACAAACAATTATGTAGAATAATATATAGAAAAAGCAACGAGAGCTGCACTTGACTTGCATTTAAATTAAATTAGCATTAAATGTTCATATATTATCTAACGTGTGTGCGCCGGTAGGTATGCACTCTTTTATTAAAATATCCAATTTGTCTAATTTGTGGCAATCTCTGATGTATTTTTGTGGCGTGGTTTTTTGTTTGTGTGTATGTGGGTGTATATATAACATATAGAGTGTTACATTTTAGAGTGTTACAAATTAATTAAGTAAACATTTTTGAAGGCCCCAACAATTTCGAGTGCATTTTGTGGTTACTTTCATGTTATTCAATACTTTTGCGTATAAATTTTTTTTATTATCAAAAAGTACGATTCAGGTTACAGTAACAATGCAAGTTTGTTAGCCGAAGGATCAAAAAGATATGCACTGAACGAATCGTAAATTTGTAAAAAGTTTGGGTCTTTTTGATTCAAATTATTTTAATTTCGAAGTACATGGCTGTCAAGAAGATATATAACCATATACCATTTTATTATTATTTATTATCTCGCTACAGCAAACTCTCGCAGATACAAACTTTTCGCGACAGATTAGGTATGGAAAAATGCACTCTTGTTTGGGAACTATAAAGACATATTAAGAATAATATTTGGTGGGAATGAAAAGTTTGCTTGGTAAAATCCATTTATTTAAAAAATATATATATATATGAAATGTGCACTACAATATTTTTGTTGCATGCGATAATATATAATTTTTCTTTTAATATTTATATAATTTTTTTTTAATTAAGGGCTGATCGCAGCGGTACAACAATACCAGGCGGATGCGGTGTTTCCATCGTTAAGCTGATAAAAACTCGCAATAATTATATTCTCGCGTGAGATACTTTTGTATCTCGAATGCTATATGCTTTTTTTCTAGCCTACAGTATCTTCTCTCATAAAATATTAATGTTCTTTCATTAATAACCATTCCTGAATAACCAGCTCTGTATTATTCGATTTGTGCGCTAGTCAATATAATTTGAGGATATTATTTTCATCTAATTTTCCCCTGATTATCATCAGGTTTTTTATAATATTTAATGCTGATGCTCACTTCTTCTACATGAGAAAATAACCAAACAGCTTAATTAAACTTATTAATCAGTGTGCATTAATTAAGAACAACAAATTTAAATCATTATTTTAACCGAAAAAAATTTTGTTTTAAATATTTAAAAAGAACAAAAACTCCGCCAAAGGGAGGCAGTGTCATCACTTAGGCACAAATAATATTGCAATAACAAATTAAAATATTTGTAATAAAGAGAAGAGTCGCCGGCGCAATTAATTTATGGGGAAAGCGAGCGGAAAATGTATTTCAAAAATTAAAATTTTTAAAATAAATAAAATCAAACACAATAACAACAAAATGCCTGGCTAGCGTTACAACAAAGACAGGCCGAAGCAGAAAAAAAATGCAAATTAATTTAATAAATTCATTATCAGCTCATTAACAGCATTGATGCCTTCCTTCTATATGAGCGGTGTAAAAAATCACACTGTATACAAAATGGTAGCCAATGCCTTAAAATTATTAACTTAAAAACTTATTAAACTATGTCACGCACACAAATAAGCATTTTTCTGCACACACACAAAGGCAGCACAAACACAGTGTGTACAATGCATGTGATGTGCGCATTTATCGCATCCACAACCCGAATGACACAAGATTAATATGCATATATTTAATGAAATTAATGCGAAATGCGACGAAAAAATGCTGAGGTGACAGAAAATGCACACATTCAGAAAATATTAAATTGCATTAATAACTGCAATTCGAAATATTTCGTGAACACCAAGCTGAGCATGAAAGGACTTCAGTGGTAAAATATCAAAAGTCAAGAAGGCATTCAAAAAGGTTTACTTCAGAGGAATTATGGCGTGAGGGAAAACTGAACAGAGAAAATTCCAGAGACAAGTGAGTTTAACGCACATCTGGAAGCACAGAAAATGTTGTCCTTTTTACCTGCTCGGCACAAAAGGAAAAGAACAAATTTGCCGCTATATGAGCCAGGACATTAAATGCCAGACTCGCAAGGATCTAAAAAAGCTTTGCAGTGCAAATGCTCGTGTTTCGGTTAATTAGGGGGACGCTGGAAACGCCTTAAACAAAATGTCAAATGACCAAACGAAGCGCTACGCAAAACTCACAACACACAAAGTAGGCGAGAGAGGAAAATAGAGAATATACATGTGGGCAAAAAATGGCAGTAAAGTAAAATCTAGCAAATGTGAAAAGACAAGTCGGCGTTAACGTTGTCATGGTAAGAGTGGTAGGTAGACGTGGAGTAAGAGTGTAGCATACTTTTAGCCTAGTAACGCTTAATTTGTAGTCAATGACGCCGTCGGCAATGCCAGTGGTAATGGCAACGGCAATTAAATAGCATACATAGTGAGCGCTTTATTAAAGCATTAAGTCTACCGTTTTATGCGTTTTGCATGTCGAAAGCGCCGAAATTAACTGAAACATGTGTCGAAATTAAGGATAATGCGAGTTTCATGCGCTCGGAATGTGCTCGTAAATCACCAGTTTGACGGGGAGAGTGTAAATACTTAGTGAGTTTAACAACCGTTAGTTTTTCTTCATGCAGGAGCCATGCTACTGGGATTGAATACGAGTAAACTGACGAGCCATATGCGACCTGGTAGGCTAGGATATTAGGCTGCTGCGTCCAAGGCGATTATTTGCATTTTACTTTATTGGGGCCGCATACAACATTAGAAGTTTGCAGGCGTGCTAAAACAAGACACTCAGGAGACTAACGGGCGCCCCATGGTACTGCACACTGACCACAACATGCCGATAATTCTGTAGATAATTAACTCCTACAGCAGGCGCTACAATGAAAGGCTTCTGACGCTAGCAAGGCGTGGGCTGAAAAGGCTGCACGCGCACGAGCTCCCACTAAGAAGGTAGTAGTAGCTTTCTCAGTCATTGACTTAAACAACTGTTATCAACTTCATAGTCTAGTCTATTATAATGTATTGTCTAGTGTAATATATATACGAGTTATTATTATAATCCTACAAATGTGTCAAACAGTTTACTGCGATTAATGTTATCCGTTAAATGTCAAGAAAAAAACTTCATTGAGCGTCAATTCCTACATGGTCAGGGGTTTATTCAAAGCTTGCTTGTCTACCATAGAGAGATTAGATTTATGCTCTTTCAGCGATTGACGATAAGACATTTTAAGTTTTTATAATAATAGATGTTCACAGAAAATTAGAAGGGATTTTTAATGATCTGATAGTGGAACTGAAAGTCGCAAATGTCGTATCGTGTCTACTCCTCTTCCTTTTCACTCTTCACGCAGTTTATATTTTTTAAGTCTGCCATTTAACCCAGGGACTGTGGAAATCATCTAAAGTGTACATATTTTTAACTACCTCGATGAAAAGAGTCGATCTAGCCAGCGCCATATTTTTGTCTGCCTATCTGTCCTCTTCGCTGTGGTTAACCAAACTTACTCCACACTTTTTCAGCTAGAAAGCCAAACTTTATCATATACCTTTGCGGAAGCCTCCTGGATCCGATCATCTATTGATTTATTTTTTTTTATAACACTTCTATGGTGTCAAGCGGATATTCAGACACACAATGAAACACTCATGCGTTAGCTTGAATCTCTTACAACGAAATCTTTTTACCTTTTTAAAGTCTCAGACTGTTAATTCAGCAGAAACTGACAGAATATATGTAGCTTTCATGCAATGCCCTCAATCTCTATCGTTTCTCAAAATAAAATATCAAGCTGATTTTTCTATGGCGCATTCGAGCAAAATTCGAGTACCGGAAGAAGTGCGAATTTCAACTGCTATTCAAACATTGAGAGCACAACAATGCAATAGTTGACTGCTGCTGAAAAGTATTAGTTCAATAACACTTACACCTAAGGGCACTAAGAGCGAACAGCAGTGTTTGTTGAGCAGGACAGGAGTAAAACCACAGCTTTTAGAGAAGCCGTTGTTAAGTTGTGCAGCTTACAAAGTGCAACAACAAGCTGAAACCCAAATGACCTTTTATTTGTCAAAAGGATTTAACCGGAACCGCCAAATCAAATATTGGCAGACCGCTTTTCTATTTTCTTTTTTTTACTATTCCTCTCTCTATCCCTCGTTTTCTCGCTCTTTCTCGCATTCCAACATTCTTTTACAACACGGCAAAGTGAATGACTAACAAAAGCAACATGAGGCAGGCCATAAACAAACCTCAGCTAGCGTTGGTTGTAACGAGTGTAACGAGGACCAATTGCCAATGACTTAACAGATTTTCAAACCAACGTGCACATTGTAAGTACGTACAATACGTACGCTTGGTCGAACGGCCAATTCGCAGCCGATATTTATTTTATTTTATTTCATTTCATTTTATTTATATTTATATTTACAATGTTTCGTGTTCGGCACACGAACTGAGCGAAATTCAGTACTGAGCTTACAGGCAGCGAGCGCATCATGGTCAGTCATTGCGCTGGACTCAGTTTCGTTCAGGGTGTTACATCCGCCGTGTATTTCCTTGTGGAGTTAAAATAAATTGCAATAGTAGTAAAAACCACCAATAAATTGTCATTTCCGTAAGAGGGATATTACATTTTTTAAATTTATGAACGTACGAGCGCGGTTTTGCACTTCGATTTCAATGCTGATGCTCTGTCTTCTTCTACTTTGTCGTGTCTGTGTGCAGCCTCAAAAATAAAATGAATAAGAAAAAAGAATTATGCAAACATGCTGCACGTTGTCTTTTCGCAGTCAACTCAGCCGTACCAAAAGCGTTCAACAAACAAACAAACAATACAAAAAACAAAAAATAATAAATAAAAACAGTGGAGAAAAATAACAAAAAATGGGAAACTATCAACTTAAATTAAAGCGGAAGTGGATGCAACTTTTTGCACAACTTTTGACTATGGCTGCGAAATCATTTCCGTTCAAAAGTTAAATTGAAGCGGAATTTTTGCAAATCCCGTAATTTTTTTTTAAGGGTTTTTTATTTATTTGTTTTCGTATGAGCAACGTCGATTGGAATAAAGCAATTATCTGATAAGCCTGGAGTTGTGTCAATATGTACGCATTAGGCTTTTGTCTAAAACAACTCTGCAAGCTCTGGCATTGGTCATGAAAACAACACGAATAATCAACTGATTTCGGTCAACGTGGCGTGGCTTAAGCTAAAAGTGAAATGAGTTGAGCAGTCACTGCTCAAAAGCGCGTATAAACAACAACACCGAAACGAGCAACAACGCTCAACAACAATGACAATAAAGCACACAAAACACAACTACAATAATAGATTATAATCATGTTTATCATTGTATATGCATGTGGCGTTGATGGTGTAACATTGAGCCAGACAGCTTAACAAATAGGCACAGATATACAGACACATAGATACACTGTTACAGCACAGCTGTATATGTATTTGGATACCCAGTTGGAGCATTTCCGTTGCAAGTATTTCTTGTTTATACATTTACCGTAAACGCTCAGAAATTAGAACTTGACAAATTTAAATTGTCCAGAAATTCGAACCTGAAAATATGAAGGCATTGAATACACTAAACGCTCTAAAATTCTCTCTAATATTAGAAGTAATAATGATAAATTACAACTACAACTTTTGTTTTTTTTTTTATTTTTTTATATGTGGATAAAAGAAGTCCAAAAATTAGAACTTTTCACAGATTCGAACTACTGAAAGACAAAGTGGTTCTCATTTCTGAGCGTCTACTGTACTAGCTTTGCGTTACTGTGGCTTAATCTTGTCAAATGCTAAAGTCTGTTTCAAATTTCTAAAACGTTTATTTCAAAGAGTTTATCTCAAAATATGTATTTAATATAAACCATGTGTGACAGCAACGATTGAGCCTCAGTACTGAACACCTAAGTAGTTATTTAATTATTTATTAATTTATTATTAATTATTAATTAATTTATTTACATGTTTAAAAATATTTCTACCTACATAAACATACTCGGGGAAACCAAGACAACGTTCTTTCGAAATTTCAAGGGAATCGCTATTGAACTTTCAAAACATTGTCATAAGGAACAAAAGAACATAACATTTATTGCTTATAGACAACCTAGACAAGGTACTATGCATGTTTTTGCATGTGATTTGCTTATATTATTTCTATATCATTCAAAAAGAAAGTATAGAAGGCATTCCAACTGGGTATTGGTCATTCACAATCACAAAAGCAACCAGTTTATTTTTTGGAGTTTTTTTTATTTTTTATTTAATATACATTCACTTTTGGACTTATGCTTCATTGCAATTTATGCTTGTAGAGTCGTGTGGCATATTTGACGTCTATGTTTATATTTGTAAAAAGCCAATACATATATAAACACATACACTAATGCAGATAGAATCGCTGTTGTGTTACTATTTTGGTTTTGTGGCCGTACATGACCGATGCTCAGGCCACTACGCAATGCGTTGAGTGGTGAGATTATTATTTCATTTATATTTCATATGCATTTGTGTGTATGTATATACTCGTAATTTTGTGTATGTGTATGTGTGTGTATGTTTGTATCTATAATTTTCATCTCGTTATGCGCAAATTTCATTGTTGAGCGTAGTAACGCTATGCAAATAAATTCGTGCACTATAAATGTTTTTCAGCTTTGGGCGTAGAACACACACACACACATGCATACAAACTTAAGCCAACACGTAAATTCCCATACACCCAAGTCATGTTTGCAGTGTGCATGATTAATGAACATTTGTAATTATTTTGCCTTACATATTGAATTACATACTAATTAGGTGCGAAATTTGATGATTTTTGTGTTTGCATTCGAATTTAATTATATATGTTATATGTGTAGATATATATTTTTATGGATTGTACAATTGCAAAATGGATTTTTAGCTTGTCAAAACCAAAGATTAAAAGTTATTTCAAAAGTCGTTGCCTAAATTATTTTAATTGCTATTAAGCCTCAGCAAGTAGACCAGTAGATGTGGCCCAAAGGGGCCTAATGGTCTGAGTAATTAGGAATCACATAGTGCAAAAGTTACTACAATATATATATTTTTCATTAAAAAAAAAGTTACAAATCATACGAAATATTTAATCTATCTATATACATAAAATCTTGCAATTGTTAGAAGAGCGTGTTCTCCGGATCTATCAGAGCTATCGAGCTAAAATATTTACCTTCGTTTCGGTTTGAACATAATAAATCAATCATTCAGATTTAAGTTACAAAGCTTTGCTTGAATTTGCTTTGTAATTTGTTGAAGTTTTCCGTCTTTACCGTTAGACTTTCGCACCAAACTTTAGTCGATTACTCTTCAGATTATCCTGCTGTGTCTCTGAAAATTTTATCAAAATTGGTCCAGCAGTTACGGCGTCTATAGGGACCATACCCACATTCACAAAAATACATACTTCGACTTTTATATACGAGTATATTGATGTGTCTGGAAGCTTAAAGTATACCATTGCATTTGTTGTTGCAGTGTTTTTACGGCACACGCCGCTATTTTTTTTCAAAATAATTTTAACAATTATAACACTTTTCTTTTTCTAACATTTTGAAAAGGCTGTCTCCGTAGCTGCTTTATTCAGTAATCTTCTCGGGATCTTCTCGAAACCATATTTATCATGGCTCATATTAAACAAACAATTCAATTCCAACTCCACTAACATATAGGATTACGTTTTTTGCACTTGAAAGCCTTCTCCGACGAGACAAATTTTTCGCTATAATAAAGTAATAATCTCTATATAGTACACTGAGAATCCCGGTATGAAAGGCGTGAAATAATTTCATCCTTCTTGAAAGATGATAAAATCTTAACCGAACTATTTAAAAAATGAATTTGAGTAAATCAAAATTCCAACTTGTATTGCGTAGTGCTTCATTATAAAACCCGATATCAAACCATAGACTTCGTAGCATATTTCAAAACATCGTATAAACATTATTCGAGATTAGAAAAACTTCGAAATAATGTAAAAACGTCACGAAGGATTATTCGTTCGTCCTCTCTCTTCTCACTACAACAAACTTGCATAGAGAATAAAGCATTGTAGATCTTTAAGTTGGCTATTTATAAAGCATAAACAATGCAAATGAATACACCATTTGCTTACCAAAAAGTGATAAATATATTTCAACGACTTTATTACTTGCTGTTTATCTTTGCGGCACAATAAGCTACAAAATACATGACAGCCGAAACTCTCGAAGAAAGCGAATAAAAACGATAATAACCACAAGCAAAATTATTATTATTGCTTGCACTACATTCAAAAGACACACAAAGATACAAGATGACATATATACATAAAAGAGGGCTAAAAACTTTGGTCATATATTCTCAGCAATATTAGCTTGTTGTGTGCAAAATGCGGCTCAAATGAGATACTTTTAATGCAGCGCAACTGCAGTGACAACAACAAAAAAATATAATAACAATAATTCTCACTACAAAAAGCACAAAATAGAGAACATCCTCCTTAATTACTCGTTCTGCATTAGCTTAGTTGCTTATATAATTTTGTGCTTCAACGAATTTTGCTTAAAGCTTAATGCGTTTCATACTCGCAAACTCTATCTATATTACTTGAAGTAGGTAAGACTGTTGCCTTAGCCAAACTAATGGCTGCGTATTAATTCCCAAGCTTAAGCCAAGACCCAAGAAAGCACAACACAAATTTTCCCTAAAAATTTCACAAGCAAACACCTGAGATACATCATTAGATTATGTCTACACTTATATATATATATATATATATGTAGGTACATACAAGTATGTATATGTGTGGCGTATATAAAAACATACAAGATACACGTTACAGTAGTAGACGAAGAAGATTCTTTAAGTAAGCGGCTTCTGCTTTAGCTCGTTAATGAAAAATTGCTTTTGTGGTGACTTATGCCAAGTCGAAGAAGTGAAAAAATCGTTACATATAAATCATATACATCTTCAACTACATCTTAGACTAAAAGCAATTCAACTGCGCAGATACAACAGACATTTCGTTTAAGATAGCTGCGATTGAAGTGCTGAAATTTGACATACAAAATATATATTTGAGCAAATGAGCAGCTTAGATCTGATTGTATATATTCTAAATACATTTTAGTTATATTTTAGCTATATCTTTAACAAAACTATTTCTAAGCCAAGTCAATTTCAATGTTCGTACGTGTTGCAATTGTGCAAGTGTCATGTTGGCCACATCAAACTGCGTAGAGCAATAAATCTTTTTTTGATTTAAACACGTAGCCAAGATTGACAGACCGATTGCAAATGTATTGGTTTATATTGAAATACATATTTGGCTATACGAAAAACACAAATCTCACCAAATCTTGTATCTTTGTTGATCAGCTGTGACAGCAATAACAACAAATTCAACTCATTCAAGTTAGAAGTTCGCAACGAATTAGTATTAATTCGTATTACTACAGTCTAATCGAATAAACATAATGTTGAGTGTTTGCCGCAGTCTCTTTTGGCACATAAAATGTTATATTTTGCTGCCCGAAAGTATGCTTTGAATCTTTGAGTATAATACCTGCAAAGCGTAGTAACTAGGAAGCACCAAATTAGGATGTGGTAGGCTAACTACAACCTCTATATCAACTCCCAGCTACTATGCCGTATCAATAAATTCCTCTCTCGCTCACCAACTATAAAGTATACCAAAATCAACATATTTGAGTCGTAACACTAACAGCTTCTTATACAAAACAAAAACAAACAACTAAAAAAATACAATTGAAACATTATCGAAAAACCGTAGTGAAGGAAGCCATAAGAACAACCACATAAGTTGGCTATGAGCGTCTACTTGGTGTATTATTTATTTATTTCAAGAGAACTTATTTATGCCAAGGAGAATAGGAAAACGAAGCCATGGAACAAGGCCAACTGGCCAACGACTGTGCTTCCCAATTGGTCAACGCCAGCAACGGCGGTAGACCCTTAGAGAGTGAGGCCACCCGCTGCAACATACCACAGTATCTCCTTCTTATACGCGTACCCCCACCCACACAATAGCAATTCGGCTAGGATATCCTTTTAGCCACTTTCGTTACGGTTTTAATGTAATCAAATGAACGTGCTCGGAATTATTTTGTTGCCAATAAATTTCACGCGAAAAATAGATGAGCAGCGACTGACTTGCCGGACCAAATGAGTGAATGGGAGAGCGAGTGAGCGAGTATGAGCTAACCACCCACACCATTAGCTCGACACGAGCGAACACCTAACGTGGGCGCAGCGCGTGTTGGCGGCACAAAGCTGAAATAACAATACGCGGCGCACTTCTTGTTTAAAATAGAAAGGAGATCGATGTGCGAATGAGTAGCCGAAGAAGCTGAACGAGGGTTGAGACAAAGCGAGGCACGAAAACGAACGCAACTTGAAACGTGTAAAATTGAAAAATGCTTTAGGACGACCACAAACAAAGCCTCAGAGCATCCTTTTTACTCGTGTTGTTTGCCTTGACGCCAATCATCATGGTAACAGTGATGGGAGATGATGATGATGATGATTAAGTTATTGTTTTGCTGCTGTTGTCGATTTCCCTATTTTTGTTTGGCATTTGTTGCCATTGGCATAATTGAAAAGGACAACAGGTCGAAGTGGCAATGCTATTAGATACGCTGAATCTCCATACACTTCCTCGCTCGTCCTGGTTGGTCATATTTGACCATATTTGATAGCGGTTGCATTGACTGTACTTTACGGCTACTATAACGTGAGCGTGTATAAAGTACGAGTTTTCCACCAAAGGAGCAGTCTAACGTCCCAAGCAGCAACGAAAAATCTCAAGTGAATTTCATGCGGCGCATTTGCTAATGGATTCTTGCAGGCCAACCTGCGTAACAACAAAAAGAAAACGATTTGTTTATTCTTCAGTTTTTTATAAGTGCTACTTTAAAAACTCGGAAAAGCAAATATTTTAAATAAAAAGATAAATACCATAAATTATTTACACCGTGGTGATAGAATGTAGAAGTAAGCTATAAGTTATAAAGTTTATAAAATAGATAATCAATATGATGCCGATGTAAATATTGTTTGGCGCATTTATAGGGGAGACAATTTTTTCCGGTGTTGGCTGATGGCCAATGAAAAGCTAACTTAAATGTTACTTTTGACTAATTATGGGAACTAGTACTCGCCCTAAGGTTGAAATTCAATCAAAATATCTAACTATTTTTATGAAAAATTTAATTATTAAAAATTAATAATTTTATTGTGCACATCTGTAAATGAAACCCTCTTGAATGATATAATTTTTATCAAAATCGGTTATTCAGTTTGAGCGTAAAATGTTGGTAAAGGAAATGTCTTGACTTTATTTTTATATAAATTTCATTACATAACGCGTGCAACTTAGCCAAATATTGATTGTTATTATTTAGCCTATCCTCAGCTGATTTGTATCCATCTACCGGCATTCATTTTTTTAACCTAACAATTTACTTGTTTCAATTAGTGTGCAAGAGGACAATTAAGTCTCAAATTATAAAATTATTGTATTTATTATCATTGCATTTATTTCACCTTTTATCTCAACGCACTTTTAATTTTATCTCTTCTTCCCGGAGGTCTGAAGGCCCAAAAGACAGTTGATTTCATCGTTGGGGCCAAATCCCCTAGATGTTTAATCCGTGCCGTGTGGCCCCAAACTTGAAGACAGCTTCCTCATTCTGAATTGATACTGCAATTTTAACACAAATATTTTTTTTCTTTTTAATTTTAAGAAGCACAAAACTGGGCTCATTGTGTCTTATAATGTGCTTTGCTTTCATATCAGGTTTTTCGCTTAGTTTGAACAATTATTTATAACTACGCGCACATAATGAGTTAAACAAACCCTGGTCAACACTTGGCCAAACAAGCTTAAATTCAAATCAAACAAAATGAAATTCAGGGACAAAAGTCATCATCGGCGTTGGCATCGGAATCTGTGCTTGCTAATTGTTAGAACACTTTGTTGTAGTTTAAGTTCGCTTGGCCAAAAAAGTAGCTCAACAAAATCGTAATCAACAGCTAGAAAAGTGACTAGCATGGAAGTGCAGCGCAGACAAAAGAAAGTAAAGCCAAATGAAAGGTTACAGAGAAAAAAGATTAAACAAAAACGAAGTGAATACGTTGCAAGAGTGTCGAAAGTCAGTTCAGTAGTCATTAATTAAACCTGCCAAGGCAACTTTTTTAGAATAGAAAAAAATACTCGATTTTTCCACTGTATTTGAAATCGTAGTCTTTAACTTTGGCCACAATCTCTTTTCGATTTTTCCTTTGCATTTGGAAACAATCAAAATGAAATTTAGCAACTCAAAAGGTTTTCTTTGTCAACACAGAAATGCAAAAAGTTTGTTTTGCAAAGCACTCACTTTTCGTTCCGAACTACTCAAGCGTTGCCTATTTTCTTTACCTATGAATCCCACTCCTCTAGTCACTCATGCATCTGCCGCAGCTGTTTGTAGCTGCATAGATAAAAAAGGAAACCCATATTGAAAATCATTTTTTCATATAACACACAAAATGAAAATTTCATTTCAATAGTTCGCGCTGAATGCAGTTTTTATGTAATTTTTATTATTTTCCCAGTCCATTGTTTTTTCTTTTTCTTCTTCATTTTTCTTTGTCATTTTATGCTACGTATGCTGAATGGCTTTAGTGACTTCATTATGAGATTCGCAATATGACATAGCAGCACTGAAAATTCTATAGAATAATAGAATACAGATCCCTTCAACATCTCCCAATTTGCTGAGGTACTTTTGTTTCCTCACATTATTTTTTATAAAAGTTTAATCACCAGAACATCCTTCCTTCCCGTTACCAGTAAAATGATTGTAAACAGCTCTCCCGACGTTACACTGGTTAAAGGCGTCGTAACGATGTAAGTAACCTATAGGAAATTTTGCACCTTGCCGGCCCTTAGGGATTAGAAGCCTATGGGCTTAACTCAATTCTGATCAGCTAAAACCTTTTGATTTTTACAGAATAGTTCTGTGTGGATCAGTCATGCCCACTTGAAGAGCATCATATTTAAGTAAGAGCCGAAGCTAAGTTGATTTTGTCTTCTTTTTTTTTTGACAAAGATGATAACGCAAAATCAGACTCAGGTTTGGTCGCTTTATTAAAAAATATTCTTATCCCGCCGTTCCACTCAGCAATGACTTTTTCCAATTGGTTTGAGCTTTAGCAACGTTATGAAGCGCCTAAGGTTCTCTTTTGAAGAATTTTGTGGTGGCCTTTTGTGTACGCTGGACCAGTGAAGTGTTAAAATGGCTAAGAGCTTGCTTTCTTAGCGCGCCTGTGAATTGATTAAGAAAGAAATTGTAAATTGTAGGATGAGCTTGCTTTCTTAGCTCCTAATATTATTGAATTTTTATGGTTATACGTTTTCCTTGCATAATTTTAGGCTAAAGTAATAATTCGTATGCTTTATATTGGCAGCGGCTAAGTAAACGATGTGGCTGTCGTAATAGAACAATTAATTGAATATGCTTAGAGTTATACTCCTATATTGAGTAGTATAAATACTTTGTGTCGCACATAAACTTCTACACTTTATTGATATCACTACTCGTAAATAAGCAAGTGCATCAACACACTCGTACAAGAACACGCCCTTCCAAACTACCATAAAACAAACCAAAATTTGTGCTTGATGACGATTTCATTGCTGCAGTTGCAGTTACAGTTACAGTTGCATTTCCAATGAAATAGAAAATGTATCGCATGAATTGAATGTGTCGGTGAGCATGTCCTTTAACGCTCACACCTCCCCCAGCCCTTCACGTCGCTCCTAATGCGCGCTGTGCGAAATTAAAGTGTAGTCAAGCGTAATTGCGCACATTTGTAGCAACGCAAAGTGCACAATGCTGTCAAGTTAGCTCTGCTGGCTGCTGATCAGTAAGTGCTCCCACACTCAAATGGTTGCCCCCTACCGGCAAGCGAGCGTTAGCTGCTGCGGCCGCAGGATATGCAGTTCAATTAAATGGGTTTTTTTTTTTTTTTGCACAGCGTGTTTTAGTTGTTCTTTTTTTTATTCACCGGTTTTACAACACAATTATAAGTAAACATAAACTGAACACCAGCATAGAAAAGACAAGCAAGCCGAATAAGAACCCAAGAAAAAGTCAAATTGGATGTTAGCTTTGACTTTTGTCTATAATGAAATGCTCGAGGCCTCTATAAACAAAGCAATCTGTGAAAATTTAATTGCATTTAAAAGGCGGCTGAAAGTCAATTTCCATAATACGGAAGTGGAATACGTCCGTGCAACTCCTTAACGCCTTCCGCTCTGCGCGGAGAAATCAATTGAATTTTGAATGGTGTGTTAATGGCGCTTGTGGTATGCAGCTGTGCGAGAACCTTGGCGCCAGCTGTTAAGCAAGATAATGAATTGGCATTAAACAAGTAATGGGCGTTGGTAAGTGTGCTTGTCAAGCAAGGTTTTTGGCCAAACGGAAGCAAATGTGATTTAATGAAGCATACTTATAGGCGTTAAATGGTGAAAACACATTGTAATTTATTATTACTAAAGCCTATTTTGACGCAGTAAATACGTTGGTTTAAGGTAATTAAAGCATGCTTAAAGGTGTATAAGGAAGTAAGGAAAATCTTCATAATATCCATAACAATGATGATGAAGATTGTAGTGAAAATGATGAAGACAAGAAGTTCAACTAAAAATTTTAGGCTGATCTTTTTTTTTTAATTTAAAAAAATACTTCTAATGTTAGCAACTTTACACTACTTAGTCGTACTATTAGGTGCTTACATAATGAATCAATCAAACGAAATATTTTCCCTGGCTGGCTATACTCGTACCTTTTTCCCATTTGTCTAGTAATTTGCATATGACATCCATTTCTCTTAATATCATAACGAAATAATAATTCCGACTAACATTTTTTAATCATAATTTTTAGAGATGCGTTTTAATGCAAACACCTAATATTACGTTTGAGATCATCAACGCTAAGGTTAGAGGTTTTTCAGTTACATCAGAGAATTACGGGAGCAGTCATTAATTGGAGAGCACTTTAAAGCTTAAGCAAATATTAAACTCACGTTCAAATATTATAGCACAACTTTAGGCGTGTATTCTAACTACCTACCTTATTTAACTACCTACTCCCGTCTGACCTCTTCCTCAATGGAGGATTGGGTTTAAGGCACAGGGTGCATTATAAAGCACTCAGTGTTCCTTAGACTACTATTCAGACAACCTTACTTTTAGGTCTATGCTCTCTGAAAACTTTATTGAAATAATTTAAAAATAGCAAAGTTGTACAATAATTCATAGGCTAACACTAAAAAAAATGCCATTCCTCCCTACCTTAGACCTTTTCTTAGCTACTGGCAGCCATCAATTTGGCCTGCTGTGCGCTTGCATAAGAAATGTAACTAATTTAGTTGTGACGAGCCTCACATTCATATACAAATTCACAAAAAATCACATCCTGCTAAGTGGCCATTCGTCTGTGCAAATAGCACGAAGACGAGTAGACCCAGCAAATGCCATAAATAAAACAAATAATACTCAGATTACAAAAAAATATATAAATGCAAAACAAAGGAATAAAATATTAAAAAAGAGCAAAAGGATGAAATGATACATAGCCTAAACACATTGGCTCCAGTATAGCGCGACAGTCCCTACAGCTCGGCTATGCTAATAGAAAAACAAACGAATCCACTCAAAAAGGTGCAGGGTGGATTGGACTTGGGGCAGCACAAATGGATGTGCCTCAATAAAAATTACTATGAATGAACAGGAAAAACCCATTGACCTGAACCCTTTGGGCATACACGGGCATGTATGTCTGTGAATGTGTATGTCGGTGAATGTGTAAATTAAAATAACAAAAAGCAAAAGTGTGTTAAAAGAAATTTTGCTGTGTATTTGCAATTTTTGTGCCACGGCACGTGTTGGCAGCTTAGGACAAATCGTCTATGTGGAGCACAAAATATATCCAAGCGCTCGATTTAGCTTCAAATTGTAGTAGATAAATAAGGGAAATAATGTTTATATCAATGCAATGTGCAGAGCATACTAAACTTGTAGTGCGAAAATTCAAAAATTCTAACTATTGAAATGTTTCTATGCCAAAGCGTAGGCAGATAGATTTGAATTTAAAAAGAAAATATTAATTTTTTTATATATATTTTTTTTTATATTTAATATATAATATTTATTTATTTATTTAAAATAATTATTAACTAGTTTCCTACTACCTTCAGTGGCAGCCTAACCTAATTGTATATAAAAGAAAAAGAAAAAAATAATGCAAACCTATGGACTTACAAGCAATTTAAAATAAATAATACCTATTTACATATTTACAATTACTTAATTACATATAGAAAATTTACTGAATTTAACACCCTCGTAGGGTGTGGGTGACACCTTTTGAGTCTTCTCTTTCTGGCTCTCGAAGTAAGCCGTCTCGCGATTGCATTTGGGTGAGAAGCCAGGCGCTCCAGATATTTCTCCGCTTGTGCCTGGATAACATCGCCGACTTTAGGAACCCTAAGATCCTTTTCGATATCCCTTGTACGCATGTACCAAGGAGCATTTTAGCTTCAACAATTCTGATTTTATTCATATGCGTCTTAGCAGCTATGCCGTATACTTGCAGCGCGTACTTCCACATGGGGCTTAAAATTGTCTTGTATATTGTTGTCTTGTTATCCAAGGACAGCTTGCTCTTGGGGGACAACAGCCACGACATTTTTCCAGTTTTTGCCAGAACGGACCACTGAACCATTGTTACATGAATATTAATTTGAATACATTTTTCAGAATTTCGCTTAGGATTTGTGGCATTTTTAATATGATTTCTTACATAATTGGTAGCTAACATTTCGGTAATGAATACATGACGTAAGAACATAAAAGGCACCTAGAACTGCGGTATATACTGCGAATATGGTGACCAATACGAATCTCATAGCAACGAATGGTAGAGCAACCTGGGCCTATGAGTTATTGGAATGATATCTCCTTCACAGTTGATCATTCAACAACAAACTGAAGCTGGAGCATTACAAGGGAAACATTTAACAAGTAATTAAGATTTTGAGTATATGTAAGAATATGTGCTGAGTCTGATAATTAGCTGCTTCAAAGTCGGTGAACCAAAGTCTAATTTAGCCTTGCAACAACGTTTACCATTCACCTACTACAACACTTTGAGTTTTCTAGAGTTTCCTAGCCTCTGAGACTTGGCTCAATTGTATGCTCTTGTTGTGCCATTTACATACAAGGTATTCGCTAGTAGCACAACCTGAGACAGTGAACTATTTTTAATGCCATTTTTAACTAGTTGCAACACATGAAGTAACTTCTATGCGCAACTTACTGAAAAGTGTAGCAAATTTGAGTGAGCTCAGCAGCAACAAGAGTGCGAGCTGCTTTTTAATTTATGCCATTACTGCTGTAGCTACACGGCACTCGCACAGTGCCACAGGCTAACACAGCTAAGTGGTGGCACAACGCTGGGCAAACAAACGCAACAGAACATTAGTAAAGGGCCGTGGAAGAGCGGCGAAGTGCTTGCAACGCGTAGCTTTGGTGCTTGACGCATTTTTAAGTTTGTTTGCGCAGCAATGAATGCTTTATAAAATTTTTCAACGTTCAACATGTTTTTCTTGCCAGAAGAAAAGAATCTTCCTCTTCACAGTGCACCCGGAGCTGTGTCTAAGGATATGTGCTTTTATTTTATTATTATTTAGCTGTATTTGTGTGTGACTGCGAATGCGTTTCTCTTCTGCTCACCTGGTTGGCTTTGTTTATTGCCCGCCGGAAATAAGAAATTACGCACACTCCTAACAATAAAATGTTGCTTGCTCGCCTTAGAAGAGTTACACGTAAGTTGCTTCCTGTTCTGCTTTTCCGTTGGCAATGCTTTCTGGAATTGTACGCAGCAATACGTAAGAATTTCCGCTTTATTGAGCTGCTTTTGGTGTAGGGAGTCTCAGTGCCCATGGCGCAGTGACTTGGGCCGCTGCTCCTCAGTTGCCGGGCTACTTGACTTCTATATATGCTCACAGCTGGCCTCAGGTGGCTGTTGACACCGTTACGAGTATCTCGCTTTGTTATCGCCGCTCCTTTTTTTGCGCACTTCCGGCTATGAGAGCATTCTAAGCGCTATTATTGCATAACTTCTATTTAATAGTTAATGCAAAGCTTTTAAGCAGAACTGAATTTAATTTTCAACAACTGCAACTTTTTTTGCATTCATTCTTTTTTTCTTTTTTCTTTATTTACGCTGGTCCTCCGCACATTTTCACATTTTCATAATTTTCTTTCTGTAGTTGCATTTGTTTTTCTTCTTTTTTTTTCTCTGGTCGTTTGCACTAATTACATTACTTTTTATGTGCAATCCATATTTTTTATTAACGACGCACGTGTGTAAAGCGTAGGTAAGCAGTTGTTGAGCGCGAGCACATAAAGCAGTAAAATTATGCACTCAGTCTAATTGGTAAATGCCCATTACAGTGCATGTGCAAGGTTACGCTAACCCCTAGAGGAAACACGGAATAATTCAGAAAGTTGTTGTATATAACATTAGATCCATTCCTATCAACTGTTCTTAGTTTCATTTAGCAAGTTAGCCATTTAGTCGAGCAGCCTAATCAGTTACCCAAAAGCTTAGAATTCGTTTAACAATGTCTCTGGGTTGTCTCAAAGAGTTTTATATAAAATTGAGCCCAAGACCACTTCTTTGCTAGAGCTTAGTCTGGTTAAATGTAACTGGTGACCCACACCCACGGCTGAGCCTCAGCACTCAAAACTTAAGTACTCGTCAAAAATATCAACACAGAAATTAAATTTACAAAAAAATATTCGCAAAACTTTTTTTTCTTAAGCATTTTCTTAAATTTTACTTATCGCCAATCTGATTTACTTAGTATGAACTGTGGTTAAGGTTCTTACGCAAGTTATTGTTGGAAAATATTCATGTGGTAAGTACTTAATTAATTTATGATTTATTTCTTTATTTATTTAAAAAAATGTCTTATATATATAAAAACGCGCAGGGAATCCAAGTCGACGTTGTTGAAAAATTTGAAAGTTAATGGTAGAGAATTTTTAGAGATTTGCAATTTGGAACAAATGATCATAACATATGTATATCTGTATATATAAAATATCTATATATATAAAATAGAATTTTTATTTGTCTGTTTGTTTATTTGTTTGATCCCTATGGAATCCCACCGAGCACTTGAAAATTGGTATAATTGGTATATGTCATCATGGAGCATGTTTATGGCTAAGTTTGGTGCGAAAAAATAGTCGAATTTGCTAAATATCAAAACCAACTCAATTTTCAGATGCTTCTCAAACTGTATGGATGCAAATAAAACAGAAAACCAAAGTAGCCTCTGAGAATTGAGTTTACCGGCAGTGCTGCTCAAATGTTCAAACAGCCGAAATGTTCAAATATTCGAATAAAAATAAAAATCAAAAAAATTAAGAGCACGAAATGCCACCCAAAAAGTCAAACACTGGAAGATCAACGTGAAAACCGCAGCAGTAGACAGAGCGCAGAAGGCATCAAACCAGCCGGGACCCTGCTAGTATATATATAAAAATGGAAGTATGTCTGTAGGTTAGTTGGTATGTCTGTGCGCCGCAACCGCTGGACCGATTTTGATGAAATTTTCAAGGAAACTAGAATATACACACTAAACGCTAAACGGCAGAAGTTGCTCTTTTATTCGTCCATTACTTTGCAAATACAAAATCAGGAAAAAGTGGAGTTACATTCTTATAATTTTCTGAAAATCTGTTCGGGCCATGGTCTTGAAATTTGGTCAGGAGATAGTCGAAGTACCCACGATTACGTTGCTATTGTTGGTTTTTTGGCGATATTCCCTCGTTTGAACTTACATCAAGGGAAACTCAAAATAGCCGTTTTTACACACATATGCACAATTTATGGGAAAACTAGTCGTGTTTCATAGCGTCATAAGGAAAAAACGTGTAACTTGATGGCGGATCGAGGGACGGGATGCCTCACACCTCTTTTTCCAAACCCCTCATATCGCTGTTAACCTGGTATGGATACCAAACAGACTTCTACAGTGTAGAGGAAGACCTTGGTGGAAGTACTGTGAACTAACTATATGGGATGAGATGCCCGCGAGGGGCTGGTCTTTAGGTTGACGCCCTGATACCAGTTAAAGCAACTAGTCATGATACATCAAAAACATCCTCGCATGAGAAACGAATTTCGATGTCGACCAACGCAACGTTTAAAGGACTACGATTTGAATATTTGTACCTGGAATATATCGACTATGCTGCAGACGGGAAAAATGGCAGAGATAGCAGACGAGTTAATGAGATACCAAGTGAATATTGGCGCAATGCAAGAAATGAGATGGAAAGAAAGCGGAGAAGTATGAAAGAAAGCTTTTTCGATATTCTACAGTGTCCCAACAGTCCCAAGGCAAAAGAGGAACGAGTTTTTACATAGATAGTAAAACAAGGTTAACCCTAATGAATTTTTTGCCTATCAACTATCGATTATGCTTCCTAAGACTGAAGGGGAAATTCCAAAATATTTCCATTGTAAATGCAATTAAAGTACTGACAATACTAAAGATAAATTTTATGATGACCTCGACGAGGTATTTAGCAAAATTAGTAAACAAGAAGTTTCGCTTTTAATTGGCGACTTTAATGCAAAGGTTGGAAAGGAGGAAAGCATAATCAGAGATGTTGTAGGAACATTTTCTCTAATTCGATAATACAAATGACAATGGAAAACGACTATGCAACTTTGCAGCCTCACTGGTTTATTTATAACTAGTACCAGCCATAGGCATAAACGGATTCATCTCCAGACATGGAGAATACCAGGCAGTAATGCTAACTAAATTGACCATGTGCTTATAGATAAGAGCCACATACCACATCAGTAATAGATGTGCGTTCATATAGAGGTGCTTGTTGTAATTCAGACCACTGTCTCGTGATGTCTAAAATACGCCAACGAATATTGAAAGTAAATGACTGTAAAGGTTATAAGAAATTAAAATTTAATGTTGAAGGCATTAATAAAAATAATGCACTGATAACTAAATATAAAAACACAGTAGAGAATAATATAAGAAGTGATGTCACCCTTGCCGCAGAAAGCGTTTTAAATATTGATGACCACTGGAATAAAATAAAGGATTTAGTCATAAATATCGCAAAAGTTACGATCGGCGAGAAAAGACCAGTGACGAATGAGTGGTATGACGAAGGCTGCAGAAAAGTAAATGAGATAAAGAGGCAAACCAAAGCCTTCCAGCTAAGAACCAATATATGTAAAGGCAAAGATGGTTCTACAATTAGTGATAGAAGGCAAATAACTGACAGATGGGAAGAGCACTTCTCTGAGCTACTTAACAGATACACGGATGAATATGTTGATGTCGAGAAACACCAAATATATACAGCTGAAACCTATGTCGAAGAACCAACCTTGGAAGAGGTGAAAGCAGCTGTAGCAAAACTAAAAAATGGTAAAAGCAGTGGCGAAGATGGAATACTCTGAACAATGAAATGCATACTCTAATTACAAGTATATGGCGTACAAATAAAATACCTAATGAATGGTTAAACAGCGTAATAGTACCTATACACAAAAAAGGCCATAAGGCTGAATGCCAAAACTATAGAGGTATATCCCTACTCAATACTGGCTATAAGGTATTTACCAACATTATATACCAAAGAATAAATGTTTACGCTGAAGAAATAATGGATGAGTACCAATGTGGTTTTAGAAGCGACAGATCAGCTGTCGACCAAGGTTTTGTGGTGAACCAAATATTTGAGAAGCTTTATATAGACTCTTTCTTTAATATAGACTCTTTCTGTCTTTTTGTGGACTTTAAGCAGGCTTTCGATAGTATAGATAGAAAACAAATAAAATTCTGCCTGCAAATGCTTGGTATTCCATTGAAACTGATAGAACTAGTTGTCTGCACTTTAGAAAACACGACCAGTAAAGTACTAGGTCAAGGTGAAGTATCTGAGTCTTTCAGAGTATTGTCCGGAGTAAAACAAGCAGATGCTCTGTCTGCTCTAATATTTAATCTAATGCTTCGTACAGTTATTAAGGAGATAAATTCAGATGGAAACGTCTTCAAAAGAGATTTCCAAATATGCGCTTATGCAGATGATGTGCTCATAATGGCCAAAAGAGAAAATGTTCCGATCCGCAAAATGAAGCAGTTTGAAGAGAGAGCTAAAGCCTTAGGACTTAATGTCAATGCAGACAAAACAAAATATATGATTCGATCATCACAAAACATAAGTCGTAATGACTTGATAATCGGCGATTATGTTTTTGAGAACGTACCTGAATTCAAATACTTGGGCTTCACGTTATCGGAAAATAAAGACTCAACAATTGCTATAGGCGAGAGAATAAAGTCTGCGAACAGGGCGTACTACGCGAACATTAAGTTGTTTCGCTCAAAAATTCTATCAAGAGCACAGAAAATGAAAATGTATAAAACCCAAATACGACCAGTGCTTACGTACGGTGCAGAAAAATGGACATTAAAAACAAATGATATCAATCAATTATTGACTTTCGAAAGAAACGTGTTAAGGGAAATATATGGCCCAGTGCGTCTAGAAGACGGAACGTATCGAATTCGATACAACAATGAACTCGAAAACATTATCGGCGGCCAAAATGTTGTACGTTTCATGAATGCAAAACGTATTAGGTGGATTGGTCACGTGATGAGGATGCCAGCAGAAAGAATGCCAAAAAAAGCGCCAATTGGAGGAAGAAAACGTGGGCGCCCAAGAAAAAGATGGATAGACGACATCGAAGTTGACCTTAACAAGCTGAGTGTTGGCGACTGGAGAGCTCTGACTAGAGATAGAACGGAATGGAGGAAATTTTTGATGAAGCTATGGTCCACACCGGACTGTGAAAGCTAAGAAGATGTCGTGTTTCATGGTCGTGTTTTTTTATAAAGGTGAGATCTCACTAAATATCCTTGGTTTTAAAATATTTAAAGTTAAATAATTTTTTTTTTTGCTCAATGAATAAATAATTTAACAAATGTTAAAACGTTATTTAAAAACTTTTTTTCTAATTTTAGACATTTTAAGAAAGGAAGTCGGCTTTGCAGCAAACAATGCCGCCACCAAGCTTTGAACTTTGAACCTGCCGATTTGTGGCCGCCTCTTATCAGCCTTGACCAAAGTGGCAATTCTAATATTCCTACAAATGCAAAATCTACAAGCAGATATTCCGTTCTCGCTGATTTGGAACACTGAAATGGAACGCTCAACTTTGTATTCATTTTGATTCATTCTTGTGCTTTTTGTTTCATTATTGTTATTTTTGTGCGAATGTGTGTGCGAATTAAGGAAATTAAATTAAAACGTCTTTATTATTTTTAAATAAGGAATAAAAATACAATACCACTTTTATTGAAACATTTGTAAGCGGTTCAAATGAGAAGGAACATTTCCGAATTCCAAGTTTGACGTGAAACATAAGTAAAGTTTTACTCGCCGGTCGGTAAGGGGCGTCCGTGTCACAGTGGTAGTGTTCTTCAACGGTTGAGTGTATTTCGAAGGTTCGACACTCCCCTGTTTGTTTGTAAACGCGGACATTTTTCTGTCTTTATTCCCAGGAAACCAACGACATTAAATATCTCTCCTACTCGCAATTTCAGATATCTGGGTTCCAGAAATGGGGTGTGTGTTGTTGTCTTTGTCATCTTACTTGTGTAGCTCTGTAAAGCCAGCCGCCTCAAGTTGGGTGGATTATTAGTGATTTTGTGACTGTGGGCCTCTATGCTCGCTCGCCAAAGTCTAATCCGTCCAGCACTTTTCAATATTTGAATTGCAGTGGCGGATGATGGATGATGTTTGTGACGTGGGGATTAGAAGGGGATATAAGACAACCCTGTAAACAAATTTTTTTCTTTCTTCTGCTTTGCAACATTTAAATGTAAAAGGAAAAATTTAAATGTATCAGATGTTATCTGGACGCCTTTACTCTTATTCACTGTATGAAAAGTACATTTTTGTTGGTTTTTTTCCAAGCAGAAAGAAAAAACAAAATTATTTACGGAGACTTACACGCAACGTCACCATCCCATTCTTACTCCACCTTCCTATTCCAATTCTACCAGCGAAACCCGGTCCATAGCCCACGGGTAGAGATTTGTCAACCACTTTTCTGGGATAATAATAGCAGAGATAACAGCGCGGGCCTTTCCTCTTTATGTTGATTTCATTAGATACACTGCATAGGAAGCACGATAATATGATGGCATGACGACGCAATGATGCGATGACGCCATGACGTCGCTGTAAAATTTCACTCTACCGAAACCAAAGATGTTAGACATCAAAAAATTTTAACTCCAGGATTGTTGGGCTTTGAACCGGTTCCGAGTTTGCCGTGAAGCACAAATACAGTTTTACTCGCTCGGCGTTAAGGAGATTCCGTGTCACAGTGGTAGTCAGTCCTCTTCGACAGGGTGGTGGCTCGAGCCACGGTCGAGCCCGTGATTATACGAAGTTTTTCTGCCCTATCCACCCATGTTCTACTTGTCCTAACCATTGCCCCATGTGAGCAGACATCATGTCTCGTGGTTTGCCTTTGAAAAATACGTCAAATACGAAATCGAAAGTCTGTCATCAAAGAAAAATAATGAAGAAATAATAAATTATTAAATCAAATCGATAGGTTTGCACGCAATATATTCGCCATTCACTAAACACATTTTTGTTTTTTTTGTTTTTGTTCAATACAACCGACTTGATAACATATAATAACTAAGTCCATACCACCGACTATGATGCCTTTTCAATTTGGATGATGAAATCTGCCAATACAAAATCGTATTTGATTGCCTGCCAGTATCGATTTTTTTATTGTTATCAATTTAGTGCATCTTATTACATTGCAAAGTACACTCATGACTATTAATGAATCTTATAAACAAATACCCCACGTTCGTCGTTTGAATCCTTTGTTTGCCCGTCAAGTTCGGAATCTGCATAAAATGCGCATAAATCGCGCTGCTTTTAATATGAAGCAGCATATTTTCGTTAATTTGGTAAAACTTTCTCCAAAACTTCTGCCAGCGTGTATGCTTTTCCCCAGCAATAGCTCCATACAAAATGGCGGCTCATAACTTTTTAAGTAAACCTGCTCGAATCAGGCACAATTTTTGGTGAAAATGCAAATTGCGGGCGCGAGAAACTTCTAGCGCTGCTCGGCTGCTTGAAATTTATGCTTTGCTGGCGGCAAAAGAAAAACGCTGAAAAATTACAGCAAAGAAAATTATTTGATTTGTAATAAAAACAAAAGAGGCTATGAAATTGAAGTGGAAAACGAGACAACCGAAACATAACAAAGAAGCCTCGCTGCGGTAAAGGAGAGAGCGTTGAATACAGCTATGGCCACGAAGGAATTGTTAATCGATGAAGCAAAATGCACAGAATCGGCTTTAGACTGAGCAGCCTATATATCTTACCAGAACGCCTTCTAGATTCTCATGATGAAGCGCAAATAGTGGAGGGTGGCAGAAGAAGACAATTCTTTTTTTCAATTGAATAGACTCTATTCTTCTGAATGTGTTAGAGAGCAATGATATTGATTGAGAATTGTGGCAACCGCTGTGTTGGTTGGTCGTTAGAAAAGGCGTTGATTGCGTTCTGAGCTTGTCTGCGTACAAATTAGAAATGGAGTAGCTTTAAGGATTTAATAAATAAAAAATTGGTTCTGTGTTGAAAATCTGAATAACCAAATTTTTATTTATTTATTTCTTTTTTTTGTATCAATTTTTTTTTTTAGTTTTGCTTTGCTACCGCTGTGCTGCATTTAATCCAAATCTCATTACGTGCAAGTCGTACTTGCGATTAAAAATAATTATTGCAGTTCCAAATGCAAACGCAGACCGTGTGCAGGCAGCTCGGTTCAGCGCTGGAAAAAAAAGTGAAAATTCAATTAGAATTTCGCCGCAACTTTATGGAAACAAGCTAGGGGACGGCGCTCGGCATGATAACCCCAAATGCCGAGCGTCTGCGTTGAAAGACTACGCTTGAAGCGCAGCCATGTGGGGCTGTTATCCTGCGATATTGTGCGTACGAGTCTGTGTGTTTGTATCTATGACGACGTGCGCGCACGTAATCCTTTTTTTAACACATTTTTAGCACTTCACAATATTTTTTTTTTATCCTGTTTGCTTTGGTTTGGTTTGCACGGCACGCTTTTCGCTGCTTTGCTGTCTTTACTCATTTTTCAGTGCCGCAATAATTTGATTTCGCTTTGCTGCGCTTTGCTTTAACTTTAGAGAAGAAATGCAAAAAAAAAAAACATAAAGAGAAGAAGAAGACAAATGCCTTAAAAAGTTTCAAGTTTTATGCACACTGACATACACTACACTCGCTCACTACACGCACACTCACTCATTTGCTCATTCACTCATCTACACTTTGTGTCTGCCTACCGCTCGTTTGTCTGCCTATGTGTGAATGTATGATGATGATGTGTGTGTGTGTGTGTGTGTGTGTGTTTGTGTGTTTGTGTGGACTTGTGCAAAATCAGTTAAACCAGTTTTAATTTATTTTTTTCTTCTTAAAAACGTTCATCTTCACTTCGCTTTTCTCTGCTGTTCTACGCTGCTCTGCAGGTGAAACTCATTACAAGCCGACGAGTTGAGTTCTTTTGATATGGGAAGTGTTGTTATCCTCGCTGGTCCGCAGACGTGTGTGGTTCTTAAGCATTTTCAATGAGTGTTCTTTAAATTAAGTTAGCGGTAAAGTTCTGGGTAAGTTTAATGTAATCTAAGCTCAGTCATCGTCTTTCTGAAGGAGACTAGAAGGTATGGCTAGGCAGGAGCTGGCGAAAGCTGAAATTGAGTGCAGAAAGTAGGGAAAAATGGTCAAGTAAGAAGACTATTTTGAAAAGTTATTTATTAAAGTAGGAGATAGAGTTGGGAGTTCTTTATAAAAGAGAATTATTAATCATCTTGAATAGATATGTAGGTGGGTGTACTTGATGAAGAGACTTGGGCTTGAGCTCTATGCTCAAGACCTAGTTGAAGTAATATTGAGTAAACAAATTTATGATGAAAGTTAAGATTTCAATCGAAAGCCGCGACAGAAATTCCAAGAATACTTTATAGCAACGCATCTACTTCAGAAAAAAGATCGAAGAGAACTTCAATAAAAGGAATAGTAGCTTAGGTGATTAAAAAATTTACTACAAAAAAAAGTACTCAACAAGAAACTTATAGAATAAAACCAGAACGTCCCGGCTGTGTAAGCTTTCGCATGCCGCCTAGCCTCTGGGACTTTATCATTATCACTTTTTCCTTACACTGACTCTAACTCTGATAATAATTTCTTTAAAAATTAAAGAGATAATTGCGCATACGGTGACACAAAACAGTACTCCCTCAAAAGATATTGCTTAATCAACTTCTATAAATTTTATCTAAAATTTTTTCATAGAAAAAAAATTCTTTTGTCCAACAAACCCTGTTCGAAATCCTACGCGTAACATCGTCTGAGAGAATAATAATGGAGTCTACAGTATATGAAACTATAAATTACTGGTATTCCAAACTGTTTTCTCTGCGAGGAGGCCCTCTAATTTTTTTTTTATTTTTTTTATTTTATAGCTTAACTAAGTAGGCTGTTGACTAAGACTAAATTTTCTTGGCATAATTGTCCAAAAAATTTATTTTTTTTAAATAAATATAATAAGTATAATAATATATAATATGTTTACCATATTATTTCCCCACTTATATACTTCATAAAAAAGTAGATGTGTGCTTGATTAACGAAAAAGTCGGCTTAGCTCTATCCACTTTTAATCAATAATATAAATTATTATTCTCCAGTGCTGATCTGTGCTACTTAAGCTAATTCCTTAAATTAGCTTTTGATAGCACCGATCACTTAGTGTTAGTTAGGTGTAGTCTTTTTTTTATATTTGTTTTTCTTACTTTATATGAGTCGCGAGAACCGTTGCAATTCGACTTAATGGAGCAACAATTGCCGTTGTGGTTGAACTTAAGTTGAACTTAAGTTACCTTCCCTCTTGCTTATACATAAGTGAGAGCATAATTTTGTACGCTATTTTTTTAAATGTTATTTATTTTAGTTTTCGTTCGTCTATTACCTTCCTACTGTAATATATCTACAATTAAAAAGAAAAACCAACTAAAGTGGTTGAAAACTACGAGCAGCAAAGGCAAACAAACGCTTTTTGCCACTTTATAACATTTTTACATTGACATTAATTCTTCTTAAAAAAAAAATCAATCACAAACTCTTCGTTTACATTAATTTAAGCCACAGTTTTCACTTTCATCTATCCCACCCAGAAGAAAGTGCATAATTTTTCAATATGCCAACTCAAATAAAAATGTTCAGAAAAGTGCAGCTAGCCGGAAGAATACACTGACGAATTTCGCATTGTGTAAATATGCAAATGAATGTGAACAACTTTCATTGCAAAATCAGCGAATTCCATCGCCCAAAAAGTGTAGGCGAATGCTAATGCAACGAGTCGTAGGAGTTAGAATTACAAAGGAACTTAGAATCGCATGCGAAGCTTACTAATTAATAACTGCCTAAACCTGAGGGTGTTAGGAAAAATGTTATGTCATTAATATTAAACTACGCCATTATTATACCCAAAGCTAGGCTATTAGATAAACAAGTCATAAAAGTGTGACAAGCTCAACTAATCGTCGACAATTGTGGCATTGACGCTTGAATGTAAGCTTGACTATAATTTCATTGGACCAAATAAGTAGTATGGCATCAAAATTAGTTGTTAGTTTTATTAGTAATTCGTGGCATAAACTACGCACAGACCCAAGTGACCGAAGGATAAAATGCAAAAAGCAGTTGTAGCCAAGCAGACCGCATTGAGCACAGACACGTACATGTACAATTGAATAAGTATCTGAGAAAGAGCGGTGGAAAGCTTTTGTTTTTGGGGTCGTTAAAAAAACAAAATAAACAACAACAAAAAAGTAACAACAAGACCATTTGTCAGAGTGAAATTTATTAAAATGATTATCTCGTTGTTTTCGTTTGGAATGCGTAATTTTTCACCTCAGCTGCGCAGCCTTCACAACTCTTTGCCACACCAACAGACACACGCACACCGGGAAACCGGTGAAAACTTCTTCTTTTTTAAGACCATTTCAGCAGCACGTCCTTGGTAAGTTTGTCCTTTTTATTTTATTTTTTTTTTATTTTTTATTTATTTATTTTTTTTTTTTTTATTTTTTTGTTCTGCCAACTTTGCTTCTTTTATTTCAGATAAGAATTTATTATTTGTGGTGTATATCTTTCTGCGTATTTGCCGCATCCTTATTTCCTGCCATGTTTTGTGGTCCTGCTATGACATCATTAGCCAAAGAAATTCACATCGTTTAATTGTTGCGCGTGTCATGTTTTCTTCAGCTTTTGTTCTTGGCTTTGTTGTTGTTGTTTTCGCTTCGAGCAATTAGTAAAACTGTTCCCTAAGGAATTAGATAATTAAAATGCCGAGAGGAGAGCAATATTTTGCTCAGCATTTTTTTTTTTGTTTTTTTTGAATTAATTCCAGTCAACTCATCTATGGCTCTGCTTTAATCAGATGCAGACCCATTTCAAGCTGTTGTGATTATTGCTATGGTTGTTGTCTTTATTTTGCCGCACATAAATCTAGTTGGCTGGCTTTGTCCTGCATTCTGAACTAATAACTAAAAAAAAAAAAGATTTCTCAACTAAATTACAGTTTACCCTGCTCTTTCTAAGGATACACTTCAGTTTAATTAACTCGAGTTGCGCAGACCTGTCTAAGGTGAGAACTAAAAAAACTTGAGAAAAAGAAACTTGACCAGAATTAAATTAGTTGTCATACGGGGCATCGACTGCCATGCCTGTCACATGCGAAGCGAGTGTTCTACCATCTGAGCTACATGCCCACTAAACAACAAAAACAGGCGGACCCTGCAAAGAATACAACTTCTGGATTCGATCAGCTCAGATCACTGCGCTGATCACTGTCACCACTATGACTTATCTTTTTTTGCTCTTTTCTCTTTACATGTATGTACATAAAAACCAAAAAATGCTTTGCTTATTTCCAATTGGAATTCGAATCTTCTTCTTGCTTTTGTTGTCACTAATCGCCGCTTATCCTATTAAGGCGAACGTCAATTCGTGAAAGTTTCTGAAAAAAATAAACTATTAAAGTTTCGAATTCTTTTTTATTATTTTTTGGCCAAATTGAATTGCATTGTTTGGCATTTGAAAGGTGTTTTCCTTTCATGAACTCTGCTCCATTGGGTTAACCAACACCTTACATAGGTGAACGTTGTGGTGTAGGGAAATGATGTTGGCTAAGGAGCGCTGAATTTAATTTCAAATGGCATTGCGCGTTTGAGTGTTTGACTTCGATTATTGTTAGGACTCTTTATACAAACGAGATTCAATGCAATCAAATGCTTTCAATCAGGGCTACAGGAAAAGTTGAGGGAAACCGCTATGAGTGTTACTTGAACCCAGAATATAAACCTGAGAATCGAAGGAAATGGCTGTTTAAAAAAGAACTGTCAGCAGCTAAAAATTTACAGAGTCAGAAATTTTCGCGATAAGTAATAAAGAAATATAATATAATGGACGTAGTATAAAGAGTGATTGGACTTCTTCAATCATACAACTTAAATAATTTAGTGGATCACTGCGAATCCAGAAAATAAAACAATCATAACGGCTTAAGGTGAAAAATATTATTAAGCAAAATCTCTCTTAAGCGGACAGTTTCCTAATTTTTTTTTTTTGACTATCCAAGACTTGTGGTGGTTACGTTAATCGCATGGGAATTTAGCTTAGATTATTGTTATAAAAAATATTTTTAATTATATACAATCCCAAGAAAATTACGTAATCCAGTGTTATTTTACGTCTTGAAACAATCTTTTTAGTATTCCCATCCATTAAGTACTCAAGTGAACTCTTTTCGAACCGTGACCTGCCCCCAGAAGTGCTAGGAACCGGCTGACAAGCCAAGCCAATAACTGCAATGCAGGTTCCACACAATTTTTCAAATTTTATCTACTTGTAGCCCTGCTTGCAATTGTTGTAGATTTGTTGTAGATTTGTTGGTCACAAAATAGAGAAGTGAGTGAGGGAGAAGTGAATGAAGGAGATTTAACAATTTCAGCACTTTTTGGTATGATCAACTGTGCCAACTGACACAAAAGTCAATCAAATAAATGGCTGAGTGTAGCGTGCCACCCAGCAAGCTGAGCGCTCAAGCCTTTACGTCAAATTTTTTTAAGAAATTATGCAAATATGCGTAACAATTTGCTTATTCGAAAAGTGTTGCCAAACAGCTGCGTGATTTTTTCAGTGTTTTCCCAGCGCTTTTCTTGGAAAATCTTCTTTTGCAAACAAACAAACAAACAAATTTTCAGCAAAACATGAAAAGTTGCGTGGAAAATGTGTTCTCGACTTTCTGCACAAAGTTGTGTTTTTACAAAAAATTAATCAAGTGTTAATGTTAGAAATTGAGGCATGTGTTCGAAACACCAGGGAAAACATGCGGTGAATACACGGCGGCGGTAGCAAGAAAATCTAAGCGGTAAGGTCAGCTTTCAGGTCAGAAATTTCGATCAAGCCAAGTACTACGAGTTTGGTTGCGTGTGACCACGTCGTTACTGCAGTGTTAACGTCGGTAGCGCAGCTCCTTAAAACATCTCCTATTTCTGCACCTTGTTGACAGTAGGCGGTCAATACGGTTCCGCAAAGTTGTGGTCCATGGTCCATATGTAGGGGTTGACTGCTTTCTGAAATTTGTGGAATATACTTAGTTTGCTCTCTGGTCCAAGACCATTCCAGAGCAGAGTCTATCTGTGAAATGTTGGCCCCATTGTAGCTTACTGCCGTGCAAGTGACTCGCCTCAGTGAGCGAGTGATGTTGATCGATTTTCCGTGTTAATAGCTATTGAGTTCAATCACCTTGTCTCTTCAACAGCATACGCTAAGCTGAGTGCACCTTGTCTGACTTGGGATCAGGCATTTGCAGTGCGAAGACCCAACCACTCACAATTTGTATTCCATTTGTTATTGATTATATTACACAGTTATTTTAGCAATTTGTGGTATTCATTTATTCTATTTTCTTTCAAAATGTTTGTATTCATTATTTTATATAGTACCGTTATATAATAAATGTAAGCATTACATTAATACATATGGGAGTAATGCTTTAATACTTAGTCTAGCACATACGAGTATTGTTTACGGCATACTTAAAACAGTATCTGATATTTTATGCAGAATATGAGAAATAACTTAAGCACGTTTGAGATGCACAGCTCGCGCGCACTGCATATAAAACTATCATCTAACGCCTTTACTAATCAAACAGCAAACAATGCATTTAAAAACTAATAAATTCATAAAGAAAACAAATTATTAATTAATATTATTATAATAACTATATTATTATAAAATCATGTGACTCGATTAATACAAAAAGTAAAGAAATTCGTTGGTTTGTGTGGTTGCTCGAGTGTTTTTTTGTGACTTTTGGCATACAACGGTGTACATTGAGTATGTTCAGTATGTGTGTATGTCTGTTTGTATGTGTATTTACAAAATAATGCTAAAGTATAACAAGTTAACTTAAATTAGAAACTTTTCGTTTTGGTTCGCTCGTAATTCGAGTACAAATTTCACAACTTTCAAAGAAAACCTTTTTTTTCTGTCTGCTGGGCTGAGTGCCTGCACCACTAGAATTCTGTTCTAACACTACTTTTAAAAACTGCCGTTATCTTAGACCAATGTTCCTTAGACCAATGGTGATGGTGATAGCGTTGCACGTGTCGTTCTGGTCGGTGACTTGGCAGCTGTTGACACATTTGGCGAACCACTAGCGTGTAGCCGAAACAGTTCGCCAACGGTGATGGCCACTTGAACGGCTCCTTTGCCCTCAAGCACGTCGGCTGCGCAGCAAATTAAATTCTGTAAGAATGCAAAGAGTTTTATTTTAAAAGGTTTTCTCAAACATGCACTTAGCAATAGAATTCAAGTCAGTTTGAAGTCTTCTGTCGAACTGTGAAGATAAAAACGCCTTTCAATTTGTTGGTTTGTATAAAAAGTATTTCGTATATTCTCTTATATACTTTCATCTGTTATATATACTCGTGTGCTGCCTTAGGTTAGTTAAATGCTTTAAATATTATTTCATTTCATTTGCTCATAGATTTGGTTCATGTAAATGCAATTTTTTGCGCGCTTCACTTCCGAATCGCTGTACTCGTGCGCTTAACTCTTATTTTCGATAATCTTTAATAATAAAATAAATATCGACTTAGTTATGAAATATTTCATAGTTTGGTGTATAGTTGTATAAATAGCGTGTTTAAATAGTTATAAAAGTTTCATCGTATAAGCCTATGCCTCTTCCTTCAAGTTGCCTGAAATTATTTTTCTCTCTTATTTTTTTTTTGACAAAGATTGTTCTCCTAGAAGTTTGATTAGTTTTCTTATATAATTTGAAGTACATATAGAAAAAATATATATATACGATGTTAGTATGCAAATTAGATTTTTAGGAATGTATATGTTTTTATATAAAATTCAAGCCGTCCAATAATTTAATCAGAATCGAAATATCGAAAACAAATAATTTTACAGTTTCACTAGCACCGCACAGTTTTAAGCGTACACATGTCATTGAGTTAAGTGTTATACAAACAAAGGATAAGGTTTTTGTTTTTTTTTTTGGTTTTTTCTTTACTATCGATATTGCTTCACAACTGCTAAAACCTGGACCAGGTAGTCTGTTCGCACAGCCTAAGGCACTGTTTGAAGTATAAACGTTTTGTGTGTTTTGGAAAATGGGTTAGTTAATACAAACTGAAAACTGTGCTACTTATGAACGCAATCAACTGAAAGGCAAACAACAATGCATGTTTAAAGCTTTATTTTGGCACTGTTGAAAGCTTTCAATTTCACCTGCTTTCTCTTTTCTATACTCGTTTCTTGAAAATGTTTCGTTATAACAGTTTTAACACTTAACGAGTTCGACATTTGCAACGCACTGCTTACGTTTCTTTTATATATATAATATTTTCTTGACTACAACTATTGTATTTTTATTTTATTTTTTATTACTTGTTTTCTAATTCCCTGCTTCATTTCAAAAACACTTCGTAGTCCTTTCTTTAACTTTCGCACAACAAATGCAATCATCTCATTGTACCACAACACTGGTGACTGCCAACATCACACCTCTTCATCTCTCTCTACACTAATTTACTGGTACTACACACGCCTTGACAATTTTAAATTCCATTTTAATTATGACATATCTTTAAACAAACTGTTATATATACTTAACTTATATATTTTTAGCTGCACTGGTCGTGATAATATATAATTTAATGGTTCGTTGTTAAAAATTATTGCTAATTCATATTCCTTTTTTTGTGACAAAAAAATCAGTACAGTTTTACTTAGGTAGCAACTAAGCAATTACATGGAGATTATACACTGTTATACTAAATTCATGTTTGCTCTTCGTTCAATATATAATTTGTTTTTAAAGTTCTCTACTTGCGAACTAGGAATTATATAAGCATTAATACTCGATTATAAGGTTTTACATACGCTTCAAATAAGTCTTTGGATCTGGGATAGTGGATACGTATAACAATATTTGTTTGTTGTGTTTTTTTAAATCTTTGTTTGATTTCATAATTATAATAAGGTATACAGTATAAATTTCACAAATTAGTAGTGTATATTAAGTACTTAATTAGCCAGCCTCAAATATAAAGTGTTATATAACTCAGTATATGTTACGTGTAAGATTAATTCAAGTTTTATATAACTCAATATGTTGTATAAAATGTTCTTAAGCATATAATCGCTTTCATCGAATCGTACTTAAAACTATGGCAAATCTTATCTTTATATATACCAAGTGTTATACATAAAGGTAAAGCTTTTGCAAGTCTATTTTAGCCTGGTATTGGAAAGAAGACAAGCACTAAAAATGTCGCTATAAATACGCATGAAAGTATGATGGTTAAAGTATGCGAATCGTGTTTGAGCAATGAAGAACCTGCTTCCTGCTCCTTCTCCTTGGACTTGAGCATCATGGCGCATAGCTGGCCCGGTTCCAGTGATTTGCCGTCGTTGAGCTCACCATCGGTGATACGATAGATGCTGAAGATGCCACCGACACTAGACTTTGCAGCAACTTTGGGTTTGTTGGTGGCGCCCGTGGTGTTGTGCTCGAAGAATTCGATGCGTTTGGAGACTATAGCGCAGCCATTGGCGTCTTTTAGAGGTGGCTGCTCCTGTTGTTGTTGTTGTTGTTGTTGTTGTGATTGCTCATCCAACGTCGGCTCCTGTGCTTTTGTGCTTTTGTTATTCATAGATGATGTTGTTTTAACATTTGCATACAATGGCAACTGATCTTCTATGGTCTTCTCATTGATCAACTGATAATGCCCAGCCGGACCTGCGGCCACAACATCGTGTTCACTCTCGACAATTGTTTGCAATGTGGTGGTTGTCTCGCCGCAACGACTGCGATTATTGTTATTGCCAAAGCTGTGATGACCATGCGAGGTCAACAAATTCAATTTGATTCTCTGAAATGTCTTCAACTTGGCCGTGCGTATGAGCTGGGTCACCGTATTCCTGTTCACTCTTGACTCATTTGCAACAACATTGTCAGTGTTGGTTGCAACATGAGCCTGTTGCTCATAGCCATCATGATTCGCATCGTTTTCGGTGTCACCACGACGACCATTTGTGGTCGTGATAATGTTCTCGAAGTACGTTGTCGTATGGAAATTATCGCTTGAATTCTCAAATTCCATTTTGGTAACAATTTCATAGTTGTTCTCTTGTTCTTGTTGGTTTTGTTGCTGCTCTTGTTGCATCTGTTGCTGTTTTTTGGTGCAGGTTGGTGCAGTGAATTGCTCTTGGCCGAAATTGTGCGCATCATCTTGATTGACTTCATTTCGATTTATATTTTCATACAACGAACTTTGTTGTTGATAGATAAGTTTTGGTTCTTGGTGCAGTTGTTCATCGAGTTGCTGTTGTTGCTGTCGCTGCTGCTGCTGCTGCTGCTGCTGTTGCTGTTGCTGTTGGTGTTGTTGTAGCTTTCGTTGCAGCTCTTGTTGCTGTTGCACATAACGTATGCTCTGATGATGCGGATTCGTATCCAAGGCAATTAGTGCGGCCACAGTTTTCAGCACAGCTATCGGATTTGGCAATGTTCTCTTCTTCGACTTTCGATTGTTTTGTGCGGTTACTTTGACATTATCATAGGCATTATTATTATTACTATTCAAATAATCATCATTTTCCTCTTGAACATCATCAACATCATCATCGACTTGTGGCACAACATCTGCACAGGAGCAAATCAACTCCTGCAACCAACACCAATAACAGATTTATGCATTTTAGAACACTTTTTCAAAGAAATACAAATACTTTTGTGTGGGGGGGACGAAACAACACAAACTGAATTGGCCAAAAGCAATGCTTACAAGAAATTGCTTATTCCGAAATGCGCATTGCTAATGGCCATACTCGTATACATATACATATGTTAGTATACACAGTGAGTGAGTTAGAAACAGAGAGGGGATTAACTACAGCTAATTAGGTGATGACTTAGAACTAGAGTAAGTCCAAGGTACGCACCTCATCAACGCCAATGCGACGGCAAGCTTCCAAAAAGTTGTCAACGTTGCGTCGACAGCGCGCCATGGTCAATTTCGACTAAATATAGCAAAAATTAAAGTGTTATACAAATTGTTATACTGCTATAAAACTATAGTATTTGGACTTACAACACCCGGCGATGGCACATGTATGCTTGCAACCGAACGTGGCCGCACATAATTTGCCAAATGACACAATATAACACCATCAGTGAGCGCTGAAGCGATATCCTCGGGCAACGTCATCTTCAGACGTGTCTCGATGATCTACGGTGGGTGTTTAGCGTATTAAAATGTATATTTTTTGGCACCTTCCAAGATACACTTACACTACGCAGCTGCGTCATCAGTTCAATCTCTTCGCGCTGGCGATCAAATTCACGACGCATGGTAAAGCTTAGCTTCTCCGCGGGTATATCATGATTCCAGGTGACCGTACGATGTGTCTTCATTGTGCCAAGCTTTGTGTTAGCGCCCACCGGTGATTTAATGGAGCTTGTTGTCGTGTTAGTTGTTGTAACGTTGACACCATTCATTTTATTATTATTGCTGCTGCTGCTGGTGAGCGCAGTACTTGAACCAACACCACCGACACCATTTGCCATCTTCATGGGACTATTTGGCTTTACATAGCCCAGGCAATCACTACCATTCAGTGGCAACTCTGTCGGCTGCTGTTGTGCTTGTTGCTGTTGTTGTGTCAACTTTGTCGTCTGCGCCGTCATCAGTTCTGTGTTGCGTGAGGGTATGACTTTTTGTATGGGCTTCTTTGGTATAACAACATCATCACCGCCATTGCCATTTGTGGTCGTCGAAGCGCTATTATGGCCATTGCTGCTGTGATTGGTTTGTTTCATTATTGACTTTGGCGGAGTTGTTTGCATCGACCCCGCAACGGCGCCATTCAAACGTTGCAGCTGCTCCTCGGCTAAATCATTCGGACTGACGTTGGCATTTCCAAGCGCTTGCTTTGCCTTGTAGACGTTGGTAATTTCCTGATTACGTTGTTGCTTCAGAGCTTCCTTATACTCTCTAAAAAGTAGACGGGGAGTTTTAACACCAAATGGTAATCGATTGGGCTTCTACACAAGATGCATCACTCACTTATAGGTTTGTATATTACTTAAGCTCTTGTTGAGCTTCTCATCACCAACTTTACCACCGCCATTGCAGAGCATGCTACGCTCCTGATGTTCGATCATAAGATCATCCTGATCTGGCGAACTGCCATTGCTCGAACTCGTTGAATGCGCGTAGTTTCGATGCTTGACCGGCGATGCGGCCGGCGATTCACACATGCCGTGCTGCAACGGTTTCACCAATGCCGGCGAACTGCGCAACGAAACCGATTCATCCACAATTGTGCTGGTGCTCGAGGTCAAAGATGCATCCATCAGGTCCGCACTCAGCGAGTGCGCGGGCGGCGTCATTGTGGGTGTTGGACGGCGTATGGGCGAATCAATTGGCTTCGCCGTTGGCTTCACAGGCACATCGTGCGACCAACGTTTGTCGAGCCCATCGCAAGTGCTATAACCTGAGTCGATATGATGACGCGGACGTGTGCTGGTGGCTGTCGCCTCCAACATATTGCCAGCGGAGTTATGACGCGGCGCACGACGCAATGTAGTGTAGCCATCGTAATTGCCACCGGCACGTGAACCCTTCTCATCCTTGGTCGCCTGCGTCTCAAGGAATTTAAAGACGTGCACGAGGCCGCGTACGCAGAGCTGTAAAGCAATGTCATTAAGGGGATTTTAATAAGACTACGACACGCCGAAAGAAAAAGTTGTAAGCCAAATACTCACGCTTGCCGGCGGCAATGTCAGCGGATTATTCTCCAGATTAAACTCGACCAGCGTGGTCATTTGGCGAATTTCCAACGGCAGACTAGCAATGCGGTTATTGCTGACGTCGAGTGACACCAAATTGAGACATGTTAGTTCTGCAGTGACATAGAAACACGCAGCGATTATTAAGGCTTCAAATCTACAATATAATTTCGACTACGAGTTCACACGCACCTCTCGGCAGATACATCAACTGATTGCTACGCAATGAGAATGAACGCAACGACCGCAGTTCACCTATGCGTGCGGGCAAGGCGGTCAACTGATTGTAGGAGGCATCCAAATCGGTCAGTCGATCCATGCGTCCCAACTCATCCGGCAATGAGGCCAAACGATTATTGGAGACAAGCAGCACTTGCAGCGGTAAAAAGCATAGCTCACGTGGCAAGGCGGCCAATTGATTGCTACGTAAATCGAGATACGTCAACGATGTCAGCTGCTTCACGGACTCTGGAATGTTGCGTATGGTGTTGTGATATACGAGCAATGTCTCCAGAAAGGCAAACGATGTAATCTCCTCCGGCAGTTCACAGAATCTATTTCGGGATAAATCTGGAAAGAACCAACAACAACAACAAAAAAGTGAAAATTAATTACAAAGCGTGACGAAATATATTAAAAGATACAAATCGAAAACATTGTAGAATAGAACGAGCACACACACACAACACTCGGAACACTCAGCACTACGAGTTCCGGTGGTGCTCGCTCGCTGTGGCTACACTATTTTTAAATATTTCCCTCCTCAATTTACGACTCGACCGACAATAATTTCTGGATGAACTCTCAGGCATAATGAAAATTATAGAGCGTTGCTAGTTTTATGGCAGCGGCGACCTCAATTGCTGCGAGTAGTTGCCAAGTGGGAAAAAGTCGTTGCCAAACAAAACCGAAAATGGAATGGAAAAATTAAAATGAAAAGAGAATATATATATATATATATATATATATATGTATGTATATATGTATATATTTATGTAAGCCGTGCGCGCGCAATTAATTTGCTAAATGAATTTGCATGCGAAAAGTCGAGTGAAAATGTGGCAAAACTGGGACACAGCGGGGGCCGACAAAACGCACTTAAAAACTGAAGTGCTCAGCAGAGAGCAAGCAGCAAGCCGTAAAACAAACAACCAAACAAAAAAACAAACAACGAACAACGAACAAAAAAGTGGTAAATTAAAATGCAACAACAACAAAATTACGCATCGGTGAAGGGGGTCTGCAAATTGCAATGAGTCGTCAGCGTCGTAATCATCGTCTTCGTCAACGGAGACAAGGCAGCGCTTGCCTTATGTGGCAAGTGAAGGAGAAAAAAAAAACAGCTGCAAGCTGGACTGGAAAATGTACGCCCATAGAACCGAGCTGAGGCAGGCAGGCAGGCGAACGACTTACGCAATATTGAGTCACCTACAGTATGAGCCACATGTTGCCAAACAAGCTGAGGCACACGTTGCAAGACATTTGCCAACCGTGCCAACCGATGGGGAGCAAAGTCTCCTCCCATTGAGCGCTGTTGGTTCATTGGGCGACAATGACGATGATGGCGACGCTGTTCAACGACAAAAGCATCGCTTAAATGTTTTCATAGCTGCAGCTACTCAAAGTGCACTCCAAAGTTAGATGCGAGCACAATAAGTATAGTCAACGACGACGCGTTCTTATGGAGTTGAGAGACCTTACAACACAAAAGAATAGCTTAATGCATGCATAGAGCTAGCCAAGGTTGAATAAACTGTTATACTCGTACTAATGCCAGAGGGGTGCTGCTGCTGCTCGAAGCGCGTACACATTGAGCACAATAAATCATAAAGGATCTGGTAAGCGAACAATTGGCAACGACTCGACTGCAAAAACAAACAAAAAATTAAGAAAAGATGGAAAATAACTTGGCGACAACAACTTTAGATATATGGTGTGCTGCATACGGAAGTACCATTATAGGCGAAAATGGAAAAACGAGTAACACAAAGAAAAGCTCATTATGCGACTCAAGTTTCATAGTAGCACAAATGCGTCAGAACCTCTCTCAACCAACGCCAGCCAGCCAGCGAAATGCATTCGATAAATCAGCAAACTTCCACTGCGTTTCCTCTGCTCCTCTACTAACGCGGCCAGCACCATACATTTTGCTGGCGACTTTGTCTAACGAAGGATTTAATAGGTGCCGCCAACCAACGACATGGCGTCAATAACCTGGCAACAAGGATACGCGTGCACACCGCCATGTTGTGTGCGGCCAACACTTTTCATAATACAGAATCAGGAAATTGTATGCACGGCAGCAAGTTGTCGTTTCCCGGACTGCCGACTGACTTGGAAAATTGGTTTATGCTGCATCAAAAGGCGCACACAAACAACTGCGAAAGATACATTTCGTCGCCATTTTGTCGCATTGCTGTAGGCGCACAACTAGGCCAACACAGCATCAGCATCCGCAAACGAGCAGCCGCAGAATGGCAACGTCATCATATAACTTGCCTGGCATGCATTTTCTGATTGAATTTCATTACATTTTCAAAGGCCGACCTGTGGGGGCCTTGAAACCGCTTAAGCTGGCCAAATGCCAAAGCAAAAGCCACACACATAGGATGAGCATGCGGTCGGACCAGGAGGCGGAACGTACTACATAATACAGGGTACTGCAATGCATACCGATGAAGTATGAAATCAGCGAAAATCAATTATTGTGTATGCATTGAAGTGTTAGAGAGTAGTCTGAATAATGAAGTGCTCCAACTAAGTCTAGGGATGAGAACACCCAGTGCATATGTTCGTTAGTAGGAGAGATGCAGGTGAAGCCATAAACAAGGGTGTTCAAATTAACACAGCGAAAATCAATTGGAGGTGGAACTACAAATCAAGGGGTTCCAATACATCAGATATAATGTGAGGGATGAGGAATAATCTATTACAATGGATAATCAGTTGCGCGGAAGAGAAGAATGATAGTGCACTCCAACTAGCTCAGAGTATGGGCTAACGCAGCGGGGTAATTTCAATGGATATACACATTTGTGTAAAACCTGCAGCTAGACATTAAACGAGGATGCTTAAATTGGAATTCAACCACCACAGCGTTAACACAAGAGTATTTTTTTAGAAGGCAGAGGAATAATATGAGGTTTCTTTTCTATTGTGCCCACGCACATTTATCTTTCTGTCTTATATGTGACATTGCGAGAGAAGAGAGATGCAGAATATGTGTTTCTGTAGTGTATCGGTGTGTCATGGGAAGCATGATTTTCTTATAGTTTTTTTTCACACAACTTTTAACTGTTTTTAAGCCCACAATGCATTACTAATTTTATTAAAAAGACTTCGGTGCACATCTGCAAATGAAAACCAGTCGAATGGTATATTTTTTATCAAAATCGGTTATATGGTTTAGGCGTAAAATGGTGGTAAAGAAAATGTCTTGGGCTATTTATATATAGATTTAAGAGTTAGAGTTGCTTCTAAAAGTCAGCGTATTCCAAAGCATATAGCATTCCAAAGTATTCCAAAGCATCGGGGACATTATACATAGAGTGTAATACTAGGAAAATCCATTGAGAAGGCTTCAGTCAATATATGAACCAGTTAAATAGCATATTCCAAATAATTCAAAAAAAACAAGAACAAAATAACAAGTAAGGGGACAACGGCATTGGAGATGGTCCTATAATATAGGGTCTTTTAATGATAAATAATTGACTGTGTAGGAGACCTGAAATATAGACCACTCAGTGAAAATCAATTCAAGCACTTCAAAAGTGTATTGGCTATAAAACGGGGTAATTCCAATTAACCCATCAAATAGTTGCCACCAATTTCAGTGGCCAAGTGGACTGTGTGAGCAGAGCAAGCAGAAGCAGAAAGGCAAACGTACACAGAGCATGAGCTAAACAAAATCATTGGCAGCGAGCCAAAGCATGCGAAATTGTTTATAAATCATAACAGAAAGTGTTGTTTTTAGATCATTCGACAGAAATTAATTGCCAAAAAAAATATATGAGCGAACTTTTCGCACTTTCAGCCCGCAGTCTCGAGGCAGCTGGCACTAAGCGGAGGCAACACCAGATGTCGGAACGGAGCAAAATTATTGAGAGTGTTAGCTTAGGCACCACATCACATAACATCAGACCACACCACATGCACATGCATACTTGCGCGTGTCTTTGAGTGTCTCATAAATAATGCAAAACATCCTTTGTTATTTGGTCATATTCCAAACACATTTGCTGCCTGCAAAGTCATGAACATGAATGCCATCGAGTTGAATTGAGTAGCAAGGTGCGGTCTTCTGTTAACCCTACAGCAGTCAGTCGTGTGGCGCCTCCACACCATAACTTCATAACTCAGTTTTTTATGGGGGCATACGAGCCGAGCAACTTCGAACATGGCAGCCAGACAAGATTTAACTCGGACAAAGGTTGAAAAATATAGAAAAATGTTGACTTTCGACATTTGATTTTGGGGCGTATTCTAGCTTGGCATTGCCCATGGTTGGATGGTCGCAGTGGTAGAGTTAAAACAGTCTACCATTGGAATTTTCAAGTGCTCCCCAAAAATTTAGCCAAGGCAACAAGAGCCAAGGGTTGACGTTATTCATCTGACAACACGTTCTCTTGCTTATCAATGTACAGGCCCGGAAGCAACGAAAAATTTAATTTATCACGACTACAACCCAAAAAAGCCGTCACAAACACAAACAAACAAACAACTCACGGTATTTACCATGGTTTGGTGTGTCTCTTCCCTGTTAGGTTGGTTGCTGGAGCTGTTCGTGTACTTTTACTCTCGCATTCCAGCCACGTGCAATGTACAGACAACCCAGACCCAAGCAGGCAATAAACGAACTGTCGTGGCATTTATGCGCACCGAGAAGGTCACACTCCAATTTTCTTTACTCACTTTTGGAACTGAGCAAGCACTACCCGATCCATACTTTTGGCTATGCTACGCCGTTATGCTCATTTTGCCCGTAGCTTACCTTAATTGGTCGTGGGGCAACAGCTTTCGAGGCAAGTAATGGACAAAAAGCAAAACCAGTTGAAAATTAATTTATTAATAATTTTTAAAGTATGCCTTTAAGCTCCATGAAAACTTGTACAGCCGTTGAGTATTGAGGTTGGCTATTTCTGTGAATCTAAGTACTTCTTTTAGTATATCAGTTACAATGCTCTGCTATATGTAGCATGAAAAGGTGCTCTCCAATCTTGTAAAATAATATAAGGTTGAGATAAACAAGCAGTTTAATTGAAGAGTTGTAGCAAAGTAGGATTACTCACCAGGGGTTCACAGATCCGATTGACAGGAGAACTACTTCACTTGGTACACTGTACCAAAATCAATAGTGACTGGGCTCTTCTCTATGACTCTTAGCGCCCTATTCGCTAAACTCTTAATTTAATGAAGACGCTGTAAAGGCTAACAGAGGCTGTGAATAGTACTCTCAGAGTTCGGGAAAGAGTTCGGTCGAAGAACAAAATAAATAAACTTGAACACGTCTAAGTTTGATTGTTGGCTTAAGCATAGCTGTTTATCTCAAGAAAGATAAGATACAGAATTTGGTAGAAGAGTATGTATGAAGAGTCAAAAAGTTCATGTGATTGGTATTCCGACGAGAGCACCATATACGAGAGTTGTCAAGCCATAGAATATAGAATTTCGAATGCTTCAGAATTAAGATCCGATTAACATGAGAACTGTTTTACTTAGGTTGTCTCTCTTTACCTCTTTCCTTTTTCTATTTCTTTTTGGTTTATAGAAAAATTAATACTGCCTCAGTCCTTGTATGATACCCTACTCTGCTTTATCCTTAAAGTCTTCTTCTTAGTCTTTTCTCTTTTTTCAGCTTTCCGTTACAATTTCCCAACTTCCTAACAAATTTTTGGCTACACAGACGCCGCTCACTCCTCTACAGCTGCCGCTCTCTGTCGACCTTTACTGTAGTGCCAGCCGCCCTTAATCGAATCAAGCTCATCGCAGTCGGAAATTCAATCAATTAAAGAATTTCTATTCAATTTTGTACGAGAATTCTTCTATTTTCATTGTGTTATTTCTTTGTGGATTTTTCAATTACGAAATCGCAATTCAATTTCAATTAACAAAACAATATCAAAATTTGTATCTCAATGTGTTTTTCACACAGCCAGCACAGCCGTTTGCTTCACGGCAGCTGCAAACAGCAGATTTATCGGTGCTTGTTTTTCCAGCCTCTACGACAGAATAAACATATTTGAATATTCCTACATTTTATCAAGATTTTATTTCTTCTGTATTTACTTTTGAAAACTGATACTGATACCCATTCCATACCGTGCGTTCGCCGGGTGCTCAAGTGCTGTCCGATCGCGTTGGCCACTGTGGTTTGCTTCTGTTTGTTGTTTGGATTTTCGCTGTTTGTTGTTTTGACAGTGACTAGCATAGCAGCAACAATAACAAAAATCAATAAAACATATTTTCGAATGCCAAATATTGTTGCTACTCAACTGTTTTATGTCACGTTCTCATGTATCTGCATCTGTATCTGAGCATGTGTATCTTTGTAGCTGTTTGTGTGTACATATCTGTATCTGGATCGCACGCACCACTTATTGAAACATCTTTCCGAATGTCTAATGACGCGTGCTGCTGTGCCCAAAACAATTGAGCTAAATTGTTATATTTTACTGTTGTTGGTTTTTATTACAGCGTTTTTCATTAATCAAAGAAAGAAGCAGAAGAATAAAAAAGACGAGCTACGTTATAATAATGTTGGCTTGTCCGCATTAATTTATGCTTTATTGCTTCAGCAATGGTAGCTCACTCAGTGGTTGCACTGAGCTGGCCAGCGGCGACACTTATTTGAATTTCATGAGTCTGTATGTCAAGTTTAACCGGCCGATCGACAACAAGTTTTTCCATAGTTGACCCACATAGCTCATCAAAATACTACAAATCTCGCACGACTTCGACTTTGTCTTCAGCTTTTTCTTGCTTCATTTGATTTTCTGCTTCGACTTTGTTTAAACTTTGATTTGGCTCTTTAGAACGCCACACTAGAACTCTGTAATTTTATTTGTTCAACTCTGATTGGCTTAAATTATGCAGCTGAGTTCATTTCATTTCGTATGCAAATAAGGATTTCACTAAATCAGACAAAAGCCGCATTACAACAACGGCTTTTAGCTCTACAAGTGCACGCCCGTTTTCAGTGGTGTGAGGATTTAAAGCAAAATTCAGTTGTTACCAACAGAACAGGGTTACCAACTTAACAAAAATATTAAAAATTAATAATATCATTTCTCTGCTTCTCTGCTCTTCCACCCGGCCACCATTTTATATAAAAGACTCTCCCACGTAAATCTACCACGCTGCACTAATTTCATTTCCACAATCTTCCATCTTTAAATTATCAGATGATTTCAACTAACTCCAAACTTCTTCCCAGATAGCTTGTCACTTGAACTGTCTTTTGGGCCACCCTAAAACTTCTCTAGCACATTCGTCATCGTCACCAACACGACAACCATCATCAACATCATCATCATCATCATCAGCAATGCTTGACAGCTCGTCGCTTTTGACGCCGACTCTGCTCTGGCACTCCCGTCAGTCGTCAGTCGTCAGTGACGTCGATTTCCTGGCTACACGTAACTTTTTCTTGTTGTATCTGACGCTGCGTATTTACATACATACATACATCTACACTCAGCACTTGGTTCTCGCTTAACATTTTATAGATACACACACACACACATATAAACATAACTATAATATAACTATAACCACAATTGTAACCATTGTCTCTCGTTGCATCTATCTTGCTAGAGTGCTTCACATACATTTAACTACAACAACAACAACAATAACATTACTATATATGATACTATATTGTTTGACAACTTTGTAACCACTTCTTTTGCTCCAACGTTTTATTTACCCACTTCACCATTGCCGGCGTTGCCGCCAACCCATTTTCCACTGAGCGCCATTTTACATACAGTAAGAACTCAAGAAACGAACCAACTATGCTGCTCTTTTCAACACGACAAATTTTGTTGTCTAATTCGCTCGCTCAATAGAAGAGTTCCCTAAACCATTCGACTACTTCATGCATTCGATACAATAATCTGATCAGCGCTATAGATATGGTTACATAAGGTGGACACAGTAATGTCGTGATTACTGTGATAATCGTGAAATTGCCACGATTTGGTTTTAGAAAATTATTCAGAGGTATCTATCAGTCATATTTGTCTGCCGATTAGTTACTCCAAAGTCCCTTAAGTAAAAATTCTTCCACTGAATTACGGCGAGCCACGACTATTACAAAAAGCTTCTTAATCACGCCATAATTCAATAGGGCTTATCTCAAGAAGGATGTGATAATCTTGCCCTTAGATCAACAGCTATTGGTAGAAGTCGATATGAGATATATTTTTTCTGCCTAAGAAATCACATAGTTAGCGTTCTATAGTTTTGCTCAGCACATCAATTATATCGGAGCTGTCTGTTATTGTTGTTGCAGTGTTGCATTATTCTACTACAATAACAGCCAACCGTAAACCAACTAAGAATGATCATCAAAAGTATACCTTCCGATACTTTTAATGGCACTATTTTCATTGCATTAGCCTATGATAAGTTCCTCTAAGCATTGCCAGATTTCACTGTACTACTTCTTCTACTCGAGATCTTCAAGTCGCTTATTCCGTGCAATTTGCATAGATTTCTTGTGTAGTGCTTGCTCCTTCAACGCTCTACCACGCCTTCCAGACTCTCCTCTGGCACAGCTTTTTTTTTGCAAATTTTAAACAATTTCCTGCATCGACTGCAATTATTTATTTGTTTATTTTCTTTGGGTGTGTTTTAATCAACAGTCTTCTGCTTCTTCTTATTCTTCTTTAGCTCTTGCATTGTATTTCAATGTTTGATTCTTCGTTTTCATGCGTGGCTGATTATTTTCTTCGAAGCACAACAAGAAGTCGGCGACGACGTGCTCGGCGTGCTAATTGGTGCTTCTTATTTATGGGGCCCCTGCATTTTTATAATGTGTGGAAGCAATAAAGAAATATTTTGCAAACAAAATGGCTTTTGTCGCATACCAACAAACACCAAACCACGTCGGGCAGCCAGCCAAGTACAAATGGCGCCCTTGGGGCGCCCAAAAAAATGCGGCAAAAAGAAGCTGGAATGAGGCAAGGGAGCCACAAGGGAAATGAGAACCGTTACCAAATCTTAAGGGTTGCAATGTGTTTATAAGGAAAGCCGCAGTAACAGTAAACAGCAGAAGGTGGCAGAAAGCGGAGTGGGTGAGCTGAGGTGAAGCAGCGTGAGTCTTAGGCTGGCCGCACGCGCCGTCGGTTGACGTGCAAGAAAAGTAAAAACGAATCAACTACCAAAAAAAAAGAAGAAGAAAAAAAAAACAAAGAACTCAACACTTTGATTTCGTGGACATGACAAATGATGGCGAAATTTGAAACCGCCGCGTCTCACGTTACGACTTTTTCTTGTAAGAATCACTTGCACGCTGCTGCTTGCAGAAGCGGAAAAAATGGCCGCCGCTCTTGCCTCAAGTCTCCCCTTTTTCTCTGGCGCACTCGCAAAGCGTGTGAATGTGTTAAGTGTGCATGGCCCTACTCGAGTGTATTCGTTTCCCCATATTTTTTCTTGCAGTCCATTTCTTTATCGCTTCGAAAATGCTTTCAAGAGCGTTTACTGCCCGAAGGCATTTGCGATTAGATTTCAATTAGTCATGTTCGGCTACTCACTCTCACTTGTTTATAATCGTCATCGCCAACGATAACCGTTAGTCTTAATAACTCAATCGAAGTGCACAGAAAATGAATTAGAAACAGAGCATTGAAGCGTCACGCACGGCAAAACGCCTGAGGAGAGCCAAAGAAGTCGGTTACGCTACGCTAAATCAAATTGGAAAATGCTTCGGGAAAGCAACACGGAAGTCAAATAAGAAAAATGTTAAATGTTTGGCTATGAGGAAACTAAACTCATTGAACAAAAAGGAGCAAAGGCAAAACAAAAGATTAAACCAAATTGTCATTACAATTTTAGTATTACGAATAATTGGAAGTATTGGAAGAATTTAATAAATAATAAAGCTGGCCATACACGACGAACATGCTCGTGTGATTCGCTCGTGTAAATTAACACAACTAAAAATTTTACACAACCATTGGCTCGTCAATAGAAGGCGCCATACAAGGCGAACACACGAGCGAATCACAGGAGCATGTTCATCTTGTATGGTCAGCTTAAGTCAATAGGTACAAGTATCAATTTCGAGTTAAGATTTCCAGGGAAGAGCATGTTTCCAATATTCGAAGAAAAAGTATAGAAGTTTTCCAGATTTCATGAGAATTTCGATCTTGCCCAGAACCACACGACTATCAACCCCCAAAACTATCTGACTACTATATTATAATGAGTCCAGATCAAAATGCATTACATTTAAAATTGAGGGATGGGCTTATGCCCATTATAGTTATATAGATATATAGAATATTTACTATGACTTAAAATTAAATCTGAGCTTAGACAAATAAGCCGTGAGAATTTTTTTGAATCATCGCTAATGTTATATTTATAGATAGGAACTACTTCAGGGAATATAAACTTCATGGCATCTCCTACATTTCCTTCCCTCCTATGGCAGCAATAAGTTAGTGCATGAAGAGTACCAAAAAGGGAAGCGCAGACGCTGGGAACAAAAGGGACGGAAAGTGTGATACATGTGTGGGTGAATTCCTTCCCCTATTCAAAAATCGATAGTGGCAGACGAACAGTGAAACTATGCGCCTCCGAAAACTCTAGACGGGAAAACATATGTTTTTCCTGGGTAAGGGGTGTGAGTGAAGTTGCGGTCTGAAAGAAAAATGAAAGTTGGTTGAACTTGACAAAAGGCGTCGACGACAAGGGACGCTGAATGTTGCACTTATTAAGCGATAAAGGAAAACTGGAAAAACATTTTCCGAGAGGGAGGCAGAAGACCGGCAAACACGCCAACAGCGAATTAGCGATAGCTGAAGTAGACGGAAGGCGAAAATGCAACACAACAGGGGTGCGTGCAAACGAAAGAAAACGAAAATGGCAAAAGTAATAAAAATAAATAAAGAACAATTTTGTATGCGGCTTGGGACCTCCTAAATTGCAATCAAAAGCAAAAGCGAACAGGCGCACAAGGCGTAGTATGGCCAAGGAGGGAGGGCGAACTCAGGCGAGCGATTCCAATTGTCCTTGGCAAATCGCTCGCGCGTACAAGGCAATGAGGAGCGTGCGTGCAAGCAGGATGCTAAATGCATGCGTGCGTAACACACAATACGAAAGGGGAGAGCGCACACTGAGCGAACAAGGAGAGCTTAAAAGCAGTGAGAAGAGGATAGAAAGAGAAAAAACCGCACAAAATTGAGCAGCTGACGCTGGGCTGCTGTGCGAAGAAACAGTTACCAGGCGGATGAAGAAAATGTGCTTGAGGATGAGGAAGAAGAATGAAATAAATGACAGAGGCACAAGAAAATACTTTTATCGATTTTTTACAACACTAAAATATGAATAATATAGTCGCAAGAAGGAAGAACAATAAGCAGAACAATAAAAAAGTTCGGCCACCCAAACAAACCGCGCCCAACTGCAGTACACAATGGCGCTGCGCTGCTTAAATTGTATGTGCCCCTCGCATACACACCTGCAATAACCGTATCCATGAGATTGAATTTGGTGCCCGTCTTTGGGAAGTCCTTCAATTTGCGATTCGTCAGTATCAGTTCACCACTGAAATGCGCCTCTTCCAGTATGCGTTCCAACGAGCGTGCCAGCTGGGAATGTGCGCCACCCAAGCTGACTGCGCTGTTGCTGCCACTACCGCCAATATTGATGCTGCCGCCGCTGCCGACGCCAACGCCGCCACCATTGTGCAGACGATTGTAGGCGGCTGCCGTTGCAGCCAGACGCGTTCCCGGCGTAGGCGTGGTGGCGTCTTTTCTGGCCTACACTGGCGACAACTAAACAACGACACTCGCACCAACAACAATTCTTTGAAAAGCGCTTCGTTTGCGTTTTATTGCATTTTCCTTAATTCACTTTTGATAAAACCGAACACATTCACACCACACACTTCTTTTCCTAATAATGTCTTATGTCTTTCTTTTTCTTTTCTGCTTCGTTCAATGTTTTTGTATGTTTTCCAAAGAAAAATCCAACTCGATTTCAGAATTCGAAAAAATGATAACGCATTGAAGTGAAGGAAATTTAATGAAACCGAACGGGCAAGCGAACGAACGGAGGAAGCGCGCGAAGAAACACAAACGACGAGTTACTTTCAACGTTGAGAGAATACAAAACTGCGAGCATCGAACTATGAAGCGCTGAGCAGAAGACTAAAATTCAAATTTTCTCACTAAAAAATGACACCGTTCTTTTAAGTAGGGTGACCGTGTTATATGATATTTATTAAGAATAGCTTACCTATGTTGATTTCAGCCTTACCCATATGTCACTATATACAAAAATGTATTTCTCGCTAAAACTCGAGAATGGTTCGACCGATTTAAATCATTTTTAAGTTTGTAAACTCATAAATTTGGGTGTTGTGTTTTTTTCATTTATTTTGCCATTCTGTGACAAAATCGAAGTAAACCATTACATATATATAAATATGTTGCTAGTATTCATTACTTCAGAAGTGATTTATCTGTTTTGAACTAGTACTACCGTCCCGTTAATTACAAATGATTCCACTAGATGGAGTAAATTAGAATTTTTAGTTTGGCTAGGTTGATTCCGATATCATTCTAGATTGACCCATAAAGAAAAAAAAAACTAGACTAGTGTTATTCAATGAATACCTAGAACCGTACTTAAACATTTTCTTTTATATTGTTGTGTGTATCTTCTAAAAAAAATTTCAAACTGTAATTTCGTTAATAATATAGAATTATCATAATGATCAGAATTATGAATAATTCAATGTTTAAAAACAAATATCGGACCGTCAATTCAAGATTTGTAACTTGCACTTTAGTATTGATGGCAATACTAGAAGAAAACATGTTCCCTCCCGCTCGCACAACATTAAATTATTTTTACTTATGTATTTTCAATCTCCATGTGTTTTTTTCAACACAATAATTTGCATACATTTTTGTATTTGCCTAAAACGTTATTATAAAATATAAGCATTTTCATCAAAAGTCAAATGTCTAGCTTTGTTTGTAATAAACAACGAAGGAATAATAATCGTATTAGCGCAATATTTGTGCATATAATTGTTGACGTTCTACAACACTGAATCGAATATTAGAACAGCTGTTAACGTTTTGCAGCGTTAAGAATTTTTCTGCTCTTTCGTGAGATTTGTTCATGACTTCGGTCACTTCTTCGGTATTGTCAGCAGCGCGCGACACGATTTTCTCATATTTGAAAAGCGCTGCTCTCGCGATAAACCAGGCAGACGCATACGATATGTGCGAAGTGCAATAACATAGAATTATTGATTTTACGCTTTAATCGGTTAAAATCACTCAACGGAAAAAAGAGAATTATTAATTAACAAATTGTACAACACTGCATAACACTTTATTTGCTGTGGCGTGCCGCGTGTGTCATCCTGAACGCCACCATCGCTTTTTAAGTCCTTTTCCCTCGATATTTCTTATTTATTTGAACGCCACGCAGCATACAAAATTTGAGTTTAAGAAGTTACAAAATTAAAGACGGCTTACATTGATGGAAGTGGAAGAAGTAATCGAAATCAGTGACTGTAGCAGCAGCAGTGAACCGGAATCGCAACGTAATTCAGACTTCGAAATGGAGATCGAAGCGGACATCAATGATGATGGTGGCAGTACATGCGAAATTGTGCCGCCTGACAATGCAACGTGAGTATTAGTGAGATGAGTTGTGGTTAATGATAAAAGCTATATATTTACAATGGTTTTTGATGCATTTGTGATTTGGAATGATTATATTCAGATGTGTGTTGTGTGTGTGTTTGTGTAACAAAATATGATTGCTTGTGTGTGTTGAAAAGAGATATCTAGTTTTTCTTTTTTCTTCTATACCTCGGTGGAATTTTCATAAAGAAGCTGGGAATGTTTCCATGCAGTTTGTGACGTCAAACGCAACTTTGCTGCTGCCCATACCTAGAACGCCAACGCATTTTGCTCTGCTGCGTACACATGTAAATTATATTTACATAAGCATAGGGCACAAACGCCACTAATAAGTTCGCATGGTCATAGACAGTTGCACTCAAACTGTAATGGAGCTATTGAAAATTTTCGTTTGGCTCTCCCTCCGGTTTTAACAGTGACTCGTTAGGTTGTTGTTTTTGTTTCTGTTCTAAGGTGCGCAGAAACTGGTTTATTTAAGTGTGTGTGTGGCAATTCTTGTATTCGTTTATTATTTATTTAATTTTATTTTTAGTTTTTCCCTCTCTGTCAATGTCAAATTTCCCCCTCAGCTTTCTATAACTCATCCGCAACATTGTGATGAAATTTGCCAATTAAACATTTGAATGAATGAAAACGGGTGCACAGCACAAGCCAAGCAAATATTTTGCTATTTGGTTTGTTGTAATAATGACAACTACAAAAACGTACACAATTTCGTATACAACAACTAAATTGAAGAATTTTTTTCCACATTTATTTTACAGCTTTTTCGCTGCTCATTCGCTGCATTTTCAGTTCTACCTATGCTCTGTTAGCGCGCAGTTTGATTTACATTGCTCGCAGTACACCTGAAACTGTAAAGCTTTGTGAAGTTTTTTTGCTGTTTGAGTGTGGGGAATATGGAATTTTCTATATTTCAGCATAAATTCTTGTTTTTCCTTGTTTTGATTTTCCAATTTCTCTTCATGTATTAACCTCCCATTTGATGCAGTGTATGTCATTATGAATAACACTTTTTATACCTTTTTTTTGTAACAAATGTTTAACACGTCTTGGTCAATCAACAAGTTTTTTATTTATTTATTTATTTTTTTCATTTTCCAATAAGCTACATTATTTTATTTCTTTATAATCCATTTTGTTGAACTGTTTATGGTGATGAAGGATCATCGGGATCTCAACACATGCTGCTCTGCTTGGCTGTCTACCTTCGTTTACAGCAGCTCCAAGTACTCGAACTCGGCTGCACTTGTCCGCAATGAATTATAGGATATAGTAGGGCATAAGTGATTTTATTATATATTTTTTTCTCTAATTTTTTCGCGAAAATTCTCCTTGTTTTCATCATTCGATGCCATCTGCCAATAGCCCCACAAGTGTTATTTTTAGCTTTGATTTTTCTTAAACTGTTTCAATTATCTACGCTTCCTTATGCCATGCTTTATTTTGTTAAATTTCCACGCAATCTCATCGTAACGCTTCAGTAAATCACATTTTTCCAGCTCGCTCTATCCCTCTCTATAAATATGATCAACATATACCTTGCTGAAGTCGCTTGGTTCCAGCCCATTGCTCAATGAAATCATTGAAAATTGCATTTAGCACTCGTCATTTGATCATTTCTTATAGTCGATTTCCGCGTTTGCGCATGAAAATCTCATTTTCTTGACTCGATTAACAAATCGAAAAAGTGCTGATCATTCAATTCACATTTGGCACGCGTGAAGGCCGCCGGCATTTCCAAATGGCTCACTCACTTTACAAATGCTAACGGCTTTTGTGTCTAGAACGCCTCAAGCCGTTAGTAGCGACTTGACAAAAATTGAGAGACCAAGTGGTTCTAGCCAAATTTGTCGCTAATTGAATGCTAATTTCAATTTGTTGACATTTTGCGTTCCACTTTTGTCACGATCTTGACTAATGAGAGTCGTGGAGCGGCAGTGTTTTCGTTATTCTTGCTCTACTAAGTAGGTTTGCCTGTTGTGTACAAAAGTGGCGATTGGATTAGAGTGTGGAGGGATATACTTAAGAATTGTCGCACTCACAAATTACATTCAAGCCATTGAAACATTTTTCTGGCTAACACAACTCTTTCAAATGTCTTCCTGACCTTCAACCAAGACAATTGCTTTCTGCACAATAGCATAGCATACCCTAAGAAATTTACTGATTTCTTCAATTGAAAAATGCACTGTCATCTTCCGTTTACTTGTTTTCAACGTCAACATAGGGTTAGTCTTCTCGGAAATTACCAATATTCCTTGTCTACTAGGAATTTGTCAGAGATCTGAAACCTTAACCTTAGCAAGAAACACTCCAACCTTGTCAGTTTCTCTATGCCATTTCTGTGTATGTAATATAGAACTTTTGTTAACTTTGACTAACGCCCAGATTGTAGATAAACTTGTTTTTGTAACTGGCGTTGGCGATATATAACTACAAATATAACTATATAATTTTTTTAATTATGTTTTGTCGTATGCAACAATTTTGTTGCTCAGCCCACAAAAAACCTCGCTCAGTTGCTGATTGCCTTGTTTCTGAAAGGTAGAACGAACTGAAGAAGCGAAGGCTCTGAGAATTTTTGTTAGTACAGTTTGTGCGTATATAATATTAGCTGCTTGCGTTAGTTCTGGTCATTTTTATTTTTAATTGTAAAAGGGCATTTATTGAGAAAAATTTGTACAATCTGTATTAAATCATTTTCCATAATTTTCTACAAACTTTTCCCACTTTTTTTGTTAATATTGTTGGCCAAATAATACACACCTTCGTTTTCTTTCACAGCACGACACAGACTGACTTTATCTCTTTCGCCCTTTGGGCACACACACTTTTGACATTCACAGAATTTTCTTAAGCTTAAACTTAAAATAAACTAAACTAAACTTACGAACTAACTAATAACCAATACAACTTATATTACTACAATATGTTGCCATATTGGCGTTGGAAGAACGTTGTCACTGACCAGAATTCATGCAAGTTCCTAATAGGAACTTTATCATATTATTTTTTCTTTTATATTAGAACCTCACTAAAATTGAAATTGAAGACATTTGAAGTGAAGAATAAGCAATTTGTTAATGCATATATTTAGCTCATAACTGGTCCTAATACTATGCAAGTAGTATGCTCTAAGTAGTTTTCTATCAGCTATTACAGGCTACATCTCTGACGGAACTAGATTTGTTTGACCTGACTGAAAGGAGTGTTTTTATCGAGACCCTCTTGATCTTGACTTGGTGGTATTGGACGTTGCACTTGGTTACTTGGATCAATTCCAAGTGCAGCACAGAAAAAGTTCTTTAATTGTTATATATATAGATATCCATAGTCATTACATGGGGTGTATCCTAACTTGTAGCGCGTTGAAATGGCTTTTGTCGTATGAGAATTAGTATTCCCTCATACACGTGTCTAATTGTTATATAGAGAATATTTCTGTTGTTCAGTTGGAATGAGTGTTTAGAGATCTTTTCCTTCCCCCTCAGTTGCGATTAGCATTGAACTCGTTCCCCTTGACAAAAGTTCAAACAGTGGAGTCTCGTCCAACATTTTGCGATTCGTCGGACGTGTCGCTGACCTTTTCACGCTCCAATTCCAATTGTTTTTTATTACAACCAATCTTTACGCATTGTTCATTTGCTAATGTTAATATTGAAAAAAAAAAAAAGTAAAAATCAAGTGCAAAGACCGACACCATATTTTGTTTATTTGTTCAAGCCAAAAGTGCCGCCTCCACGCGGCACAGTTTTCGAAGCCAGAATGTCTTTCAAATCGAACGAACCTCGAACTCCACTCGATGTGTCAACGAACGCCTTTGAGGCTGAACGAACTTGACATTCGTCAAAGATACTTTGACGTCTATGCGTCTGCAAATATAATGGCGATGCTGAAATGCGGGGTTTTCTGCAGCTTTTTTATGCAGTTCAACTACTTTGAACGCGCGTCAAGCACAATGAAGGTACAAAAAGTATTTCAAGGTTTCTTACGATATTAGATACAGTTTCGAATCTTTTCAGTAGCGCGTGTTGCTGCTTTTTGGGTGAGTCAGCTTTCAGACAAGTTTTTTTAATTTTTATTTTATTTGTATTTTTTGTTGTTGTTTTTTGTTCTTGTGTTTTTAGTGGAGAAACTGTTGAAAAACGAGATTTTATTTATTATCTCAGGCGATTTGCGAATTTGCTGTTCAGATACTTCTGGCTTTGTTAAAAATGGCGAAACGACTTTTTTCATTTTAGTTGGGTTTTATTTTTTTTCTTATGCTTGACTCATGACTCACGCCAAGTTTCAGTTGTCTGCCATCCAAATGACTTCGAAAGTTGGCTCCAAGCAGCTTCTTCCCTTTTTTTGCGTCATTTGCGTCACCATGGCATGCTGCCTCCACCACGCCTACAATGTACTCGTAATCTGACCTTTTCTTCGATATGCTTTGACGTGCAAGATGAGTCCTGTTGTTGTCAACCTCTGTAAAGCTCGCTGTTAATGGCGTCGCATTCTGTGTGGGTGCTTGGCTGGGCTTATTGATTGTTGTTGTCAACCTGTTACAGTTTTAGAAGCTCTGAGTGAAAATTGCAAGCAATAGAATCAAGTGTAGATGTGTACCTGCATAGATAGATAAGCGTGTTATGTATGTGTGATTCGCTATACAAATGAGAGTGTTCAGATAAAGAGGTAGCGAGATACTGTATCGCAGCTAAATTAGCTAATAATGGATACTACTTAAACAATTGTTTTGCTATTTAGGTAGTTGAATGCAAGATTTATAAAGGTAATAGTTGGATATGCTGGACAATTAATAGGTATATAAGCAGATAGGTAATTTTTTGGTAAATGGATCCACAAAAAAAAGGATCCTAGATAGATGCTATGTTGTTAGGCAGTGTGCATAAATTAATGCCTTATCGATTAGGAGATAGGTAATGGTTTATATAGTGGGTAATTAGCTAAAAATTTCTGCTTAGATGACATGACAACGAAATATTTTTACTTATAATTAATGAAATAATTATTCTTAGCTAGTGAGATAATTATTAGCTACCAGGTACATTTACGCAATGTATGAGCTCGGTACAAAAGTAGATTTCTCAAAAACTTTACAACATTTGCCTGCCTCCCCACTTCCTGCTTCCTGCTGCCGCATGCCATGAATGGAAGCTAATAAGCAAATCAATCAAAGTGGCTTCATTCAAATAGATTTCTTTATGAAGTCCACAAATGTTTGCATGCTTCTTCATTTGTCATCGTCTTGAATGAGTTGGTTGGCCAAGTGTAATCGCACCCAAAGTGTTGGCACAACTTTGACCCACTTTTTGCCTAGGCTCCATGGCTCAGTTCGTGGCAGCTCTGATTTCATTTTGCTGTGCTGCTTTGGCTGCAATTAGAGCCGCTTTTGTATTCAATCAGCAATTCGTTCTATTCAATTCTAGCACAGAACTCTAAACCGATCCAACTCGATTCGCACAGATTCGCACACTCAGTCAATGAGTCACTATTCTTTTCTAATAAGCTTCACACGCAAACTTTTCCGCTAATTTCCTTCCCTTGGAGCAGAAGCAATTATTAAGAATAATGTGGGTCAATTGTGTAATGCCTAATTTTTTTATTCGCCCACATGGATATATCATTTTTTTCTTCTTTTCATTTCTTATTTTATTATTCATTATTTATTTTATTTTTATTATTTATTTATAACGATTTCTTTTGTGACTTGCGTTTGTTTCTCCAGCCAACTGCTCAAGCCGATTTGCGCTTAAAAGATTTCATATACCAACGGATGTCGTGGGCTTTTTGCTCATATGTCGTTATTTTGTAATGATCTTAAATGAATCTGGTTGCTTATTACGTAATTTTAAGTTCTGTTGCATGTTGGCTTTTAAGCTTAACAATGGCAATAAATTATTGTTTAGTACTTACTTATTTTGTGGTTACGTTGCATGCTTCGAGTCAATGTCATTTGAAGTTGCGGTTGAAGTTGTTTTGGGAACTTGAGAATTTAGTTACTTTGAAATTGAGTTGCGTCATTTGTTAGTCTAATCTGAGTAACGTGGTAAGCCATCAGCCGAAATTGAAGTCGAAAATACTATACCTAAGCTAGCCATACACGACGAACATGCGCGTGTGACTTGCTCTTGTTTGAAGACATGGTCGTCGTGTATGGCGATATTGTTTTTGTAAAACTTTACTGATTTGCTCAAGCGAATCACACGAGCATGTTCGTCGTGTATGGCTAGCTCTTCAAAAGTCGATAATCAAAATTTAACTCCTTGTGGTTTTAGATCGAATATTAGTAACCTAGATCCCATAACTTGAATTGGTACAAATCCACCGTTCAAGTATGCAGCATATTACTTCTTTAGCTAAGACATATTGATCGTTTTGTCAGTCCTGAAGATACCGTATACGAAATCAAGGCAAATTGATGTCATTCCAACACCAAAAGCTATTTCTTCAGAAAGATCCGATAAGAAGCTTTCAATTCTGTTGGACGTGGATTAAAAAAATTCTTGGCAGTAGTTTTATGGTAAACCAACCGCTTATATAATGTAAGAAGAGTTCCAAATGATCCCCAATTTGTTTTTATTTTTTTATTAAAATCCCAAGGCCGATACTTTGTAATGCGAGAAATAAATTCTTATTGCTATCTTATATATCTCTTAGAGCGCTTGAGACGACCTCGATTTACTTACAATCAATTGGATTGCAATAAATGACAATAATTACAGGTTTTCCCCTTATTATCGCCCATTTCCCGAGAGCAACCCAATCATTGCCATTGCCAATTAAATTGTATCAACTGAACCCAATTTCTCATTGCGCCACAATAAATTTTTGCTTATCCAAATGCTTAAACAGCTGTCAGCGCTAAATGTCGGCTTCGGTTTATCTGACGCATCAAATCTATGCTTTTTTATTAGCCAAACACTCACACGGTGCAAACCCAGCCTAATAAGCCTTGTGGCTGGTGGCTGGTGTGGTAGAAATTGTTGCACACTTTCCCAGCAACACTTGTGTCTCTTGGTTGGTGTGTGGAGCATGGACGGAGGGGAATGGTAATATCTCAAGCAAAACGTTTCACTGCGCGCCATGCTCCGTTTCAGTTGTTGGCCTCAAGTGATTTTCCCCTTTCGTTGGAGAGGAGACGCCGCAAAAACCACGACGCTGCTGCTCGCTCACTCGGTAACTTAGGTGGCAGCTCAATGACAAAACGATTACCTCTGACTGCACTCAATGTTGCGCCTTAGTTTGAGATACTTTTTCGTTGTTGCTTGTCTCTGCGGAGTCGGTTTTTCTTATCTTATTTTTTTTTTATTTTTTATTTTCTTTTGTTGCAACTGTCGCTTGGGGGCACATGTTGTCGAGCATGTTAAAATTGTCGCTCGCTTTTGTTGTTTGTCAAACACAGCAAAATGAAATTAGCATCTGAGCGCTACTTTAATTGACTGACAAACTAGATTTCTTTCTGTCCCAATGTCTGTCTTTCTGGCATTGGAGTCGACGCTCGAGGCGTCGTCGTTTATGACACTTTCTGACGATGGTTTAGCTTGGCTTCACTTGGTTTGGCTTTGTGTTCAGACCTGTGAGAAATGTATCTTTTTCGAATTAATTGAAGTGCTGTTTTTGTTATTGTTAGTTTGCCTTATGTGTCGCTTTTTTCACAAGCATTTACGGCATTTTCAATTTTTTCGTTCAGTTTTTAATTGCCTTTTTCAACGTCAACTTTCACTTGTCGTTTTGTGTTGTAATTTTGTAATTTACAAGGTAAGCGTTTTTTTTTTTTTTTTTGTTTAACGCTTTTCCTACCACATTTTTTAATTGAAAAATTTATGTTCGACCCAATTTCAATAATAAATTTTAATTTCTTCATAAGTGCTTAAATACAAGTGTTATTTTCGTATAAATTAGGAAATCGTTTTTGGGTATTTCTCATAAATTTGTTTGTTGTTCTGTTTGAGAAGATACGCTTTGACAGATACTTTTGTGACAGCAACCTACGCATCCATTTTTTTTATTTATTTAGCAAGGAGACGCTTCTTTAAATTAGCGGCGGCGCACCCAGTCTGAGTTCTTTCGTTTCAATAAACTTTGATGTGCTTGTAGTTACTTTCGAGAAGGTGAGGAGTGATATAGACATCTATGGATTTAAGAAAGAGTCACATATAAAGTATCTAAGTCGCTGTTTTCAAAATATATAAAAAAAGATATCTAAAGATCCTGCGTTCCTGGTTCCAGTTATGCCTAGATGTAGTCGAGCTGTTCATATAAAGTGATGCAGTGTAGATCGCAGAACTTCATGCCGACAAAATTAAAATTTAAAGCATTTATTGAAGTTTTTGGGTTTCCTTTTGTCATTATTATATATTATCAAACTGTATCTTTTCGTCTACTTTTAATACAGCCCTCGTCAAACTACAACCAACGCAAAAATCATATCTTTTATTATTTATATTCGCCCTGTTTTGTTTTATTTATTTTGTAATCAAATTGCGGTGATCGTTTTGTGTGCTCTATAAAATCGTACTCTCGCCGGTTTGTATTCGCTCTCTCTCTGTCTCTCCTACGAAAGATAGCGAGTCATATGTGATATGCCATTAGACACAAAACTACAAAAATATGAAGTTCTCAGAAAAAAATTAACGCCTTTTGCCTTATTCTTATTATTTACGCCCTATTTTTAAATATTAACGGATGTTTAGCATGAAACACAATATATTTAATAGTGATTCGGAAAAAAGGGAGGAGGGTAAAACACAAGGCTCATTGCTAACGTTTGGTTTATCTTCTATCACTTCTTATCTCACAAAGTGTTCTTCTATATTTTTCTCTCTAAATTTAAAGAAATTAAAATTTTAATGGTTTTGCAAAGTTTGCTCTCCTTACGTACCACTTTTTGTCTCTGGCTGTGAATTATGGTTTTAAATGCATTGCACAAAAGCACTCGAATGGTCTATGCAGAGAGAACTTAATTAATACTCTGGAACTGGATTAATACTCTTTGGGTCTATGAATTAACTCGCACATCTTATCTAAAATATTCTCTCAAGTTGCTTATAAGTCTTATCAACGGCGCTCTCTGACTCACAAACATCCAAGCAACGAACCAAAGAGTATTAATCCATGAATAAGTTCTCTCTGCAACGAACCATCATAGAAGATCAGCACAAACAGAGAGAACTTATTCATATAGAGTTCCCATTTCTCCCTTAAAAAAATGGCCGGAGAGACTTTTAAGAAACGATTGGCTTATGTTAAATTTTAAGCAGTTGTACAGATTTCTTGTCTGTTCAACCATGTGGGGTAAAATATTCTGTTGGTTTGCTTAAGGTAAACAAGCAAATGGACGGACTGCCGTAAAAGGGGAAAATATTGAATGATAACAAAATTATAAAAACACAAGAAAGACATAATAAAAACAAAAATCAGAGACACTGTCTTCTTTCTTTAATTTTTTTTCAAAGTTTTTTATTTGCAAGGTGTTCGAGAATATTAGGCAAATTGTGTGGAGTTTTCTTTAATTTATGAAATCGTTCTTTAACAAACGAAATCGAGCCATGGCTGCCTTGTATTTTGCCTATATTCATTTATATGAACGAAATGAAAATACCAGGCGGCCAGCAAAAAAAGGAGGCATGATCACAAAGCAAAATCGTACAAAAATATTCCCAGTGCTACACACAATAATAAACCAATACAATCTTATACACGCACTATACCTACATAACACACTCAAAATTATCACACTTTGTACGCAAGGTAGAAAAAGAAGACCAACACAACCTTATACACACACTATACTTACACAACACACTCAAACTTTTCACATTTCGCACGCAAGGGAGACAATAAAAACCAACACAATCCCATACACGTACCACACCTACACAACAAGGTCACCCACACAATGGCAAGTTTTGATTTTTGACTTCAACTTCTTGAAGACAATTTTCGGTTGTGGCAGAAAACGAAATTCATTTCAAGAGCAAGTACAGTGAATGCGGATTTATTGAACAGCCAAAGAAACCCAAGTGAAATTTTTAACTATCGTCGAATTTCCATAGGTCGAACTTTTATAAGTCGAATATCTCATTGACTCGAATTGAGTACGTTTATCGTGAAAAATCAATATAATATGTCTTCCATAACTGGAATATCCCCATAATTTGAAATTTTGTTATGCATTATGGTGATTCAAGATTTGGCAGTTGACTGTACGAGAAATACGCACAATCGGCGAAGTTCGAGTCTCAATCGCGCAAAGCAAAGTTCGTCACCCTTACTTTGTGTTGTGTTCTTTCCTCGATAGTCAATGAAGAAAGAGACAAAAGGTCTAGACTTTGTTGTTGCGTGAGCGTAGCAAAAAGAAGGAACTTTTATTCCCGCACGCGCCCCACTTCACATCGTAGCCGACAAGTCAATCTTCGCTTGTCAGGCCCCGAGCGCGTTTCGTTGTTGACTTCAAATTTGCGTGCACGCAAAAAGTATACATATTCATTCGCGCAGGAATATCTCTTTTCTTTGTCTTCCCTTATATTTGGCAAATAAGGAAAAAACAAATGTCACACGTTGTTGTTGGGCGAAGGCAAAATTTATTTCTTTCTTTCCTGTATTCGCAGTAGCGCAGGTGGCTTGATATCGTTTTCACATGAGACATTTGCAGTTGCTTGCTGTTTTTGCTGTTTGCCTGGTAGTCAAGGTAGAATTAGCTGTATTCAACTTGGATTTTTGGACATACCTAACGCAAAATATGCATTTTAAATCAATTTTACTTATTTATTGATTTATTTGTTTCTTTATTTCTAACAGCCCGAACGAATAATTTATCCGTTATTATTATAATTATTTATTGTAGTGGGAATTGCAATAACAAAAATCATGTTCCTCATTCATAAAAAAATTCCTCATTCATAAAAATGGATTAATACTCTTTGAATCGCTCATTCAAACTTGCCTGGCTAATAGAAGACAGTGAGTGAGAAAGAGAACGAGAGAGAGCGTATACAAAAAAGTTGACTCAACGCGCAGGCAGCTAATGAAGCTTTTTTGAACACAAAACACACTCATTTTCACATGTGACGATCGCTGCCTCTGTGTGAGCGAGACGCGTCATAATTGCAAGCAGCTGCGGCTTTCTGCTGTTGAGTGCATTTTTTTCGATTTTGCCATTTCGTTTGTCGCTTTCGATTTGGCTCTTTCGGCAAGTTTCATTTAACGTTTAATTGGCGAGCGGTGCGTGCGTGTTTTTCCATAAGCGCAACAGCAGTGTCTAAAGTGTCTGCAAAATTAACTGACGGTCGTTGATAATAACTAGTACACAATTAGCATAGAACCAACCTACAATTCTTTTACAACAACATTTAAATGACTTTCAAGCAAGTTAAAAAAAAAAATGATTTAAAAAAAATTAAATAATGAAAAATATTTCAAAATTGTGTTCGACAAAATGCACGCCGTCAATCAATAACCTAAAAAGTGTGTCAATTGCGAATTTTTAACTCGCGAAGTGCAAAGTGCTTATTTCAAATAAAATAAATTAGATTAAAATAAAGAAATAAATCAAATTATTTTTATATAAGAAAAAAAGTGCACAACTGGTTGCACTTATTTAATGTACATTGCCACATACATAATTCCTACATTAGTGCCAAAGTGTTTCGGGTTATCAAAAGAAATAAAATGTTATAGTAAGTCTTAGTTTTCTATCTATTATTTTATATTTATTTGTTAACTTTATTTAATTTTTTTTATTTTATTTTTTTGGCTTCATTTGTGGTTGCAACGTTTTTCGTAATCAGCGAAATTTTTTTAATGCCTTTAATACTAAAACACTAGCAACCACATTGGAGACGATTAAATGATTTTTTATTTTTTTTTAAATTAGTAATTATTTATTTTATTTTACTTTAATTTTTTGAAAATGTGGTTTCAGAAACAGAAATAGTAAACTTCTCTTATTTTTCGTTAAAAAAAATTATTAAATAAATTAATGAAGCATTTGTAATAGCTGTGAAATACAATCACAAAGTCAACCCTTTTCGAGATATGTGCTTTTTCTCCTCAGTTTATCTATCATTCCATTTGTTTATTTATTTATTTATTTTTTGTCGCTCATAAATTGCGAATTTTGCGAAAATCAAATATCTAGAAAAAAAGAATTATAAGAATAAATCAGCCCAAATAACTGATTCATCTTGGTCGCACTTGATCAACATCGTCATCGTCGGCGTTTTGTTTAGATCAGCTAAAAATGCTCTCGCCTCGCCGCTTAGAAAATCTTTGAACAAAAATTTTTATTTAATTTTTTATTTTATGTTTATAAATTTTCCTTTGTGCCCTTAACCCGGTTTTCTTGTTTTTCTCGGGTGAAAATGAAAATGTCACACCCGTTGAAATATCTTTTTTCTCCCTATTCTTTTTTTTTATTTTTTGCCGAAAGCCGAAAGCCGAAAATATGCCATACAATGAGTGCAATGAACGCGGTCTCAGTTGACATTTCATTATAGTTCGCTATAGTGTAGCTCAGCGAGATAGGACTACTTTAATTCTACAAAGAATTTTGCCTCCACAGGTAACTTTTGCCTGCCAAAAATACTTTCGTTTTCATTTGTGTCAAATTAAATAAAATGTTTCTAATCAAGTGGTCAAGACTGTCGAAGACCGCGTGTTGCAATTTCACTGAAACAACACTATATCTATGCTGATCTTAATAAAGCTGAAGTGTACTGCACTCAAATGTGACGTTTTTCTTGTTGGAATTTTATGCGAAGAATTTCACGCAGTTTCCCATTTAATTTTCCTCATTTTCTTTGCTGTATATTATTCAAATGAACCATTTTGTAACCCAAATTCATAAACAAAATTATTATTATTTTTTTTTTCTTTTTAATTTATCTTCTCTTTAGTGGACGACGCACCCACAATAGCGACAGTGTCGTCTTTTTCCCGCTCAACCATTCCCTATTGCCGCCTATTGGGTGTGTATCCGAATTTGTATATTTTCCGCCGTAGTTGCAGTTGCTTTGTTCAAATGCTTCCCCATAGAGTTTGTTGCATTTGTTTGCCTCTTTTGGTGTTGTCTGCGTAAATACAAATTTGCTTATTGTAGATTGTTGCTATAAGATACACGTAATGCGATATGCCGTTATGTCGCCTGTAAAAAACAGCTGTTGAATCATTTATTTATTTTATTTGTTTATCGCTTGGACGACATTTTCTTAGTAAATGCACAACTCATACAATTATACAAGTATTTATTATCAGTAGATGTGGTCTCAAATTTCTTCCTTCACTTCCAATAAACACATCCAGTAGTTAAACATTTCTCAGATACACAATGAATTGAAAATTGGATTTCTGCTTATTCAGCAAAATCGTTTTGTTTATCTTCTACTGAAATGAAAGTTTTCTATGAGTTTTGCTGGATCTAGTGCTTTCCTTGAGCTACTAAATATTATACAGTTAAACCCACTCCCAACCGACACACTTTTTTTGTAGATATATTAGTTAGCCCAGCACCAAACATCTCTTCGAAGACTACACGTTTAACGCTTTTTGAAACAGACTAATCCTATTTCTCTTTCTTGTGCAATTTCTAATAAGTATCCCTTTTAGACGGGCACCAAATCGCCATCGATGACTCAATAAGAATATCGGTGACATAAACAGTAAAGAAGTCGGGGACTATTTGCATTTTATTTTGCACATTTCATAGAGTCTAATCCGTTACCCCCTTGAGTGGACAAATATATGGCTTATGACGAATTTCCGCCTCACATAGTGCTTACCGCATCATAAAAGGATTGTCTTGTAGTATGATTTGTGCCAATCATATCACAGTATTTTGAAACTGTAGTTCCACTTGAAGACTCAATAATTCAACTCGTAAAAATTTGCCTTACACACGATAGTACTGATATACAGTCAAACTTCCATATAGCGAAACCTCACGAGACCAAAAAATCAAGCTTTGTTGCATTGAAGTTCGTTATAGGGAAGTTTGACTCTACTACTCTCCGACTTCATGCCAATTACTTTAAAAATCTTAATCAAGTTAGCTACAATGTATCTTAGAGTTGTCATCTCACCTATGTTTGATTGCCAGGTGGGGTAGAAGACCCTATATAAACACATCAATCAAATTCAATTTCCTTTTTATCAAAAATGTTTTTATATTTTTGCCGTTACCCAACTCAAAATTACAGCAGAGCATATCTTATCAGCTTATATACAATACCTCTGCACAACTCTACTTATTTATCTATACATCCATCCATATATTTATGTATGATTCTGCACTGAGCTATTGTACTACAAATGGTTCATTGCTCTTAATCAGTTCTATTGCAATTGCAATTTTCACCATTTAATCGTCACTTGACTGCCTTTTTCTATATTTCAGTACCCTCCATGACACTCCAAGTGCCATTTATTAACCTGCTTTTGACCTCATGAACTAACTAACAATTCGCCTAGAATATTCATTAAACTCGCATTCGCTTCAGACACACACATACAAACACACATACAACCAAACCTCAAGTCTGCAACGGAGCGCCTCTTTGTTTTGCTAATTTTAATGTATGCCACAGTTTAAAGACCCCCAATAGAGTGTTGCCCTCATGCCACTCCACTCACTTTTAATATTTTTTATTTGTCTTTTTTTGTGCTTTATTCATATTGTCACAATGCAGTGGAATTTCTATATTGCTTGCTATTTATAGTGCAAGTATAGCCCGCACAAAATATGTGTTGTGATGTGCTGATGAGAGTGCGCGACAACACTGGCTGGTAGACGTGTGAGTTTGCCCTCTGCAGACAATATTTCCGCTGTTGCTATCTCTCTCTTCTTCATACGATCTTATACGCCCATTGAGAACAGTTAACCACTTCGTTCGTTCGTTCGTCGCCGTTCGACTATAGACAATGGTGTGTTGGTGCTTGAACGGGACTCACAACAATAGCAATAGCAAAAATCAATTTCTTATAAATTTTCCATATTGTTTTGCGATACTTTCTATAATAATACAAATAAAAACAAAAAATCGAAAAAATGGCGATAACAACAATAAGAACGTTATTGATGGGTGTGTGATTGGCGCCGATTTGTATGTACTTCAAACGTTGTTTTGTTTGGGGTGCTGTAAGAAGAAGAAGAAGAAGAAGAAGAAGCAAAGTTAGTGCTGAGTTTAGTTTAGTTGCTTTAGGCGCACAGCCAAACACCAAAACCAGCAGCAGAAACAACAACAACAATGTTAAGTTTGAGTGACTTTATTGTCTTACTACTTGAGCAGTTGCCACAAATTATTTAATTTATTGTTGTTGTGATTTTTTTTATCTATTTATTTTTTGTTGCAACTATTGTAATCACCAAGAACTTAATCATGATGATAATTTTCTTATATAGCAGTAACAACATGATTATACACACTCGTGCCAAAATCAACGCCATTACTTGTCGTCATTAAGTCTGGCGTCGTATTTCCGGTTTGTTTGGTCTGCAATGCATGCAATGCACATACACACAAACATACATATATGTATGCACATGTGTGCTCATTTTGACCCACTGCAATCGCCGACACCGACGCCAGCGCATGGCTTAAACATTCTGCCGCTTAAGGCAGGTCATGTCCATGCTTGTTTGCTTACTTGCTGATGCCCTCTGCTCCTCTTTTCGCTGCATCAATGTGCTCTGTGCTGCCAACTACAGCACACATTCACATTCAGAAGCACACACATACATACTCGTACAATTAGATTCGAGTCATTTGCACGCGCGCCACTCAACTTATTGAACTCAGCTTGGCTGGCCCTTTAGCTGTCGCGGCTGCTGCTGCTGCGTCTGCTTCTGCTTCTGACTGACCACAAATGCACTTTTTAACACACGCCCATCAACGCCCATTTTGGTTTGCACTTCATCGTGTTTTTTTTTTATATTTTTTATTGTGTTGTTCTTGTCGTTGTTGTTGTTGTTTGCGTTAGCGGCGTCGCTATGTCTCCTTTTCGATTTCCAGTTAGCCGAAACAAAAAAAAAGCAACTTCAAACCACCTGCCGCGCTCGTCAAGCTCCTTTTATATGTATGGGCGTGCTCTCTGTCGCTCTATCGTTATACTCTTTTATGCTGCACTGAGAGAGCGCCAACAAACGATGCGACATTAGCTTTCGATATTTGCTCATTTATGCAGCGCTCTGCACCCGAAGAAGTAACAACAAAAACAACAACAAAATTGCAGTTCTACCATGACGCTATGTCGCTTGATTTTTGGGGTACGAACATTGATGTTGTTGCTGTGGTTGTAGTTGTTGTTGTTGTTAGTGCTTATGCTGCTGCTACTGCGGCTTGTTTCCTTGTTTGTATTACAAGTAACGCGCGCTGCTTTGCTTTGCTTCGATGGCTTCGCTTTATGCTACGTGCTACTGCATACGAAATTGCGCCAGCATCATTCTTCGGCGTTCAGTCGCTTCCGTTCGCTCCATGGCAGCGCACACGTTCGGCAAATATTTTCGACGCGATGCGCTTTTAAATTCAAATTAGTGTTGTTCTAATAAAAAAATAATTAAAAAAATATTCACTTGTTTGGTCGGCTACAGTTAAAATCAAAATCCACTGCCAATAAATCGACTTTAAAGCTTAAATAATTACGACTGAATTTTGTGTCAAATATATTTGAATTAAGAACAACAAATAAATTTATTCAAATTGTATATAGTAAATATTTGTAAGTGTAGAAAATAGACTTTTCCTGCCTACAATTATTTATAGTTTTTATGAAATGTCTGAGACGACACTTTATTGTATGACTTCCGAGGAGTTTACCTTTTTGCCGCGGTGAGTCTCATTTCAATGAATTTGTTTTTTTTTTTAGTGCACGGAATACCGGAATAAAAAATTCATATCTCGCAAATTGAAATGAAAAAAACAACTTTTCTTTATAACATTTAAGTTGCGCCGTAAAACTTTCGCTGCAAAATTTTGGACTTTCTTTTTCTACTTCTTCTTCTTCTTCTATAGATACGACGTTGTAGCGAGCGTGCTTATCGCACATTGAACTTTGCTTCTGAACTGACCGCATTGACACTACGCAAATATACTACACACACACACACACACGCACAAGCACAGTCGCCTTTCTTCTTCTTCGTGCACATCGAATCACACATTACAATCGGTGCGCTGTACTTATTTATTGACAGTCGAATTGCCTCGACCTCTGTCCCCGCCGGCTTGCACTTCTCTGAATATGCGAATTTCACAGGTGCGCCGCTGTCCCCACATATTCGTGTGTATATATAGTTGCACATGCAACTGTATACATTTTCGGCTGGTCGACGTTTGGCAGTTCTCTACCGTTCACCTCACGTTCGTCCCACTTCTGCTCGTTTAACATTCCGCCGACTTTAATCTCCATTTTCGCAAACGCATATCTTTTTTCATGCATGAAGTTTCTTTTGAAGTTATTATGCTTGATGCTGCCCCCCTATAGCTCTTCCTCATCGACATGCTTTTGTAGCTGCGGTTGGCGTGTGTCGCTTCGTTTTTATTTTTTAATTTCTTTTTTCTTTTGTCTGATTTTCAACTGCAACAATTCTCCATTTTCAAATGCCCCGCACACTCAAACTGTGCTGTGTGTGTGTGTGTGTGCTTGTGTGTATAATGCTGTCTGCTTATTGTACTACGAGTATTTAATTCGTGTTTGTTGGTGTTTCAGTCCAATAAATTTTATAGTTTATGCAAGAGGTGTGGCTTGAGGTGCTACAAAATGTCTATCTGCATATACATTTATGCAGTTGATTTTGGATTGAAATGCTTATGAGGAGCCGCCGCATTTAGCATAAATACTCGTAGATATAAGGTTTAGCTGCCATGGTTAAATGTGCTATAACTGAGCTGGGTTGAAAGAAGTCTGACATAAGCGTCAGGTTGCGGTTGGAAAAAGGGTCGAATGTGCTTTGAAATGCGTATAACTCAGAAAAGTAAAGGTGAATAGAAGAGGTAGAAACTTTAGAAGCAAAATTGTCATCACCAGAGCCAGAATGGACGAACCTAAATCAAATTCCTGCTAACCGGAGTAGCACTTTTTGACGAAAAATGTTTGGTTACAGAATATAAAAAAAAAGATACCCCCAACACATATGAGAAAGTATCTAAGAAATCCGTAGAAACAGCGTACAGAACCATAGCTTCGATTAAAGATTTTTGCAACTCTGATCTTCATGCCGCGGCTACTTCAGATATGCTTGGGATTCTCGCATGTCATGATTAGGTAGGTTATACAGATTTGTAAGCTACGAGAGGTACAAAAAAGCTATTAACTCCAGACATACAATATTACATTACATCCAAAAGTTCTGAGGCGTAAACACCGGTGAATAATACTAGATTAATTGGTATTTCGTGAGGACCATCGAATATAACATCGAAATGGCTATTAATATGAAGACCACAAATCTCAAATATCTGCTCTGCGTACGGATATCTAATCTGATATCTTGAGATAGAGTAAGAAAATGCCATAACTTTGAGTTTTTATAGTCTTAAAGACCTAAAACATAGCATTGTATTCTCTTAAATATCGCTCATCTCCATATACAGAATTCTTAAAGAAACTACTAGCGGAAATCTATTTATCTTGTAGAGGGTTGTTTTGGGATCTGTAATCTGTGGTAGTAACTGGACTTCTTGACTATTAATGAGGCAAAACGGTATATATTTCCTCCCTGGTGAAATAACAACCATCTACAGTTCATAGGCCTACTCTTTCTTAAGTAACAAGAGGCATCTATGATTAAAAGCGATAGAAAGTCTCATCTTAAGAGCACCTCTACTCACTAAAATTTATGCAAAACTTGCAATTTAATGGGCAACTATTTTCGGCCATTCCCGTGCAGTTTTTTCGACCGGAATTCATGTTTGCAAAAGAAAAAAGAAAAAAAAATTGTCTGTCCAATAAAAAAGCAAACATTCCAAATTCAAAACTAACTGAAAAATATTAAAAACTTTTTTGCTAAGCGGCACTACAAACTCCAAACTGCGGACGAACTCCACTTAAATCGTCGAGAATTAAGCATTCATTGCCTCTTTTTTCGGCTCACTTGCATTTTGCGCGTAATTGTCGCGTTACACGAAACTGCCGCATGCCCCGCGTTGCTCAGTCAACGCCTCAGAGTACCCAGACACACCACGCCTTTTGTATTGCAACAACGTATTCTCTGTTGAGCTATGGCAGCAATTAAAAGTTTGAAGCGGCATCAGCAGTTAAAGGAGCGGAGAAGGCTTAAATAATCCCATAAAAAAATAGGTTCGAAGGAATTTCTTGGTAAACTTAAAAAAAAATCTATATAAAAACAATTGTTCAGATAACGCGCAAAACATGGCTGGCGCAACGGCTGACAGTAAAAAAGCAATTGCCACTAATTAGTCAAAAAAAAAAACTGAAGACAGAAGACGAGTTGTGATGCCTGTCAGTGCAGAGCTTTCAAGAGTGAAGAGTGGCGTCGTCGCCGTCGCCGTCGTCGTCGACAGCAGAGTCGAGTCATTGACTGACTCGCTACGCTCGCTCTCTCGGTATCAATAGATTTTTCGCGCTCGGCTTGGCTTGGCTGCTAGAGTAGTGCTTGCTTGCTCCTAGCATTGTTTAATGTGGAAGTAGTCGCAGTTGTAGTCGTCGCCAGTTTCTACTTACCAACTTACACAACCACACAATAGCAACAACAAGTACAAGAACAACGGCTACAAGCACAATGTTGTTTTGATGCATGTCGCTGTGCAACTGCCCGGCTAGCTCAGTCGGCATGTCGCTGTGCGCCCGCCTAGAAATTTATGCCATTCGATTTCCGCGCTATTTCCGCTAACATTTTCACTCACACACTCATTGATTCATTCATTCGTTGATTGCAGTCAGTCGTCATTGCTTCACTTCTTCATTTATTGTCATAAATTTTCAGTTGTAGTCGAGCAATAAATGCTTAAGTAATATTTCTACATCGATTTGGGTTGCTTTCTGTGCCGCGGCCACCAACGGCGCGGCAGCCAACAACGCCGCTAATGGCTTTGCTTTTGTTGGAATTAGTGTCGATTTATAATATTTTTGTGCCATTTATATTTCCATACAAAAGGATTTCACTTGCCTACTTCACCCTCCTCTCCGATTCGGCGTCTTTGTTAGACACAATGCTTTGGGTTCATTGCACCAACACCAACACCAGCACAAACACACAGCTGCAGCGTCTAGCGCCAGAATGTGTTGACTTACAACCGTATTAACGTCCAATCGTCCGTCCCGTCCGTCCGTCCGTCTTTTGTGCCATTTCTTGAGGTTCCACTACCCAACTCATCTCATGTTGCATTTTTCTTGTGCTTGTAACGCCCGCGCCCGGCAGACTGGCAACACTTCTTCCGGGCTTTGGCTGGCGACGACGACAACAACAACAACAACAGCCACGACTACATGGTACGTACTATGGTATACGGGCGACGTTGACAAGCTGCCAAAAGCCAAGAATGGAATGAAAGTCAAAAAGCAACATAAAATTAAAAATTCAAATTGCACGAGCTTCTCTCGCCACCACCGCCGGGACCGTAGCTGTCTTTGATGGTTTGACGCCTACGTTTACACGCCTTAAATTATGCTAGACAAAATTTGCTTTCTTCTTTCGTGCGCTGGTCTTATACTATACTCGTACAGAGACATTGTTATTATATATGTAATCTAATAGCTCTCTCTCTCTCTCCGTCGCGCCTTCTCTCTAATTGCAGCATTGCCGAAGAGAAGAAGAAACTGGGCAACGACCAGTACAAAGCACAGAACTATCAATCCGCTTTGAAACTATACACAGATGCGATTTCATTGTGTCCGGACTCGGCCTCTTACTATGGCAATCGCTCCGCCTGTTACATGATGCTGCTGAACTATAACAGCGCCTTGCGTGATGCCCGCGAAGCCATACGACTCGATCCGAAGTTCGAGAAGGCCTATGTGCGCGTAGCCAAATGTTGTCTGGCGCTGGGCGACATAACAGGCACCGAGCAGGCGATCAATAAAGTGCTCGAACTGGATCCAAAGAATGTTGCATTGAAAATCGAAGCGCAGGCGTGTCTACGGCTGCGGCAACTGGAGACAACAATACAAACTAATAATGCCTCGCAAGCCCATCGCAATGTGATCTACTATTTGGACAGCGCATTGAAATTTGCACCAGCCTGTTTACGGTGAGTTGAGTAGCCAAGAAAGCCAAAAACAAATTATATATATATATATATATATTCTCCTATCTCGCCACATTTCAGTTATCGTCTGCTCAAAGCCGAATGCCTCGCCTCGCTGGGGCGCTGCGATGAGGCGCTCGACATTGCCGTTGGCGTTATGAAACTGGACTCAACCTCAGCGGACGCAATCTATGTGCGCGGCCTTTGCCTCTACTACACCGATAACCTGGACAAAGCTTTATTGCACTTCGAGCGCGCCCTACAACTCGATCCCGATCATGGCAAGTCGAAGCAGATGCGCAGCAAATGTAAATCGCTCAAGGAGATGAAGGAGAACGGCAACATTCTATTCAAGTCGGGTCGCTTCCGCGAGGCGCACACAATCTACACGGATGCGTTGAAGATTGATCCGCTCAACAAGGACATCAATTCCAAGTTGCTCTACAATCGCGCATTGGTCAATTCGAAGATTGGCTCGTTGCGCGATGCCGTCGTCGATTGTACGCGCGTTCTCGAACTGAATACGCTATATCTGAAGGCGTTGCTGTTGCGCGCGCGTTGCTATAACGATCTGGAGAAGTTCGAGGAGTGCGTCAACGACTACGAGGCGGCCTTGCAGATCGAGAAGACGCAAGAGATTAAGAAGCTGCTGCGCGATGCCAAATTTGCGCTAAAGAAATCGAAGCGCAAGGACTACTATAAGATTTTAGGCATTTCACGTACCGCCGGCGATGATGAGATCAAGAAGGCTTACCGCAAGAAGGCGCTCGTACATCATCCCGATCGGCATGCGAACAGCAGTACCGAGGTGCGTAAAGAGGAGGAGCTCAAATTCAAGGAAGTCGGCGAAGCTTACTCGATTCTATCCGATGCCCGCAAAAAGCAACGTTATGACAGTGGACAGGATATTGAGGAGCAGGAGCAAGGTAAGCAGGCAGCAATCATATATACACTAACTCTAACTCTATCTCTTCTCTTTATTCGCTTCTAGCCGAATTCGATCCGAATCAAATGTTCAGCACATTCTTCCAGTACACCGGTCGCAATACCAGCTTCAACTTTGAGTTTTGAACAGTTGAAACATCATGCAAACGCAACCCAATCCAACCCCTTCTCCAAGGCAACATCACCTGTTGGGCTCCAGTACGCCGAGAGCACAGACTATTTACTCATCATTATTCAGCAACATTACAAATTCTGCTTTCTTCTTTTTTTTCTTTTCTTTTAATTTTCTGAGAAAGAAGTTCGTTCTTTATTAATTTTGAGAATTTCAGTTTTTTGTTGTTGAAATTAATTGTGTAAATTTCAAAACAGAAATCCAACTCTTCTAAAAATGATAAGGCAATGCTACTATATAGCTATTGAATATATATAATAATTGTAAAAAAAAAACCGTTCAAAGCATATTCATATATTAAAATGTTTGCGAAATTATAATGCGCTACTGTTTAGCATGTGAATTGACTCGTCGTGCTTTATTCCGCTAGAACCGCATATACATATATACAGCTGCAAGGACTCAATGTTAATTCGTGTGAAAAGTCTGTTTTAAGATAATGAAAAACGATTAATGATTCATGATTATTTGCGTAAATTATTGCATGCTATCCAACCAACACAAATACACATACACACACACACACACAATATAAGCGATACGTAGTTTTCCAATATAGCAACTGAAATTGTCAATGCGACAAAATTTATTAATATTAATTTACTTAATTGTATTTCGCTTGTTTGAATGTTATAAGTTGAAAATCAGAAAATATATATATATATATATATATATATATGATATATGCTAAGTATAAAGCGTCATAGTGTATACGAACTGTAGAGATTATTTGTTGGACGCAGAGCGTAGTGCATCTTGTCCATGATTAGTTGGTTAAGAAAACCGTGAACGTTGGACGTTCGTAGAGTAAGTGAAAGAGGGAAATCAGAAAGAAAATGCGTCTTGCTCAGTTCAGTTTATTGTTCTTTATTTCAACTGCGTTAAAATGTTACCAAAATTGTTTATAGGAGTACCATCAGCTATTAGCTATATCTGACTATTCAGAGTACAACAACCCACTTGATGATTTTCACATCATACAAATACACTCTCTGATAGACATGTAAACTCCAACTGCTTCCAGTCCATGGAAGTCATAGAAGAAAACCAAAAATGTAATTAAGCAGAAGTAGGTAGATTAGTCCATTTCCATAATACCAGGACCTTAAATATTATAGTATGTATATCAATAGCAGCTCGAAAGGTTCTCAAAGGGAAGCTTGACATGCCAAAAGACCCAGGATTTGGGCTTCATAACATAAGTGGTGTTATATGTGGCCGTACTCAGAATTCCAAAAATATTTTTCTTAGCAGAACTTGCATCTTATTCGGTAGTTAATATAGGGTGACCCTCATCACCGTGGTTGGTTTCAGACAGTTCCGTCAGCTTTTGTGAAAAAGAAAACTTGACACGAAATTTCAATTCACTCAATGCAAAAGTCTTTGACATCTCGTCGAACTGATCAAGAGTATATATGCCTCCGATGTCTCCTTCCTTTAAGGCACTGTAGACGGTATATAAAAAGAACTAGCACTGGTAGCACAAAGCATAATGGGTAGGTAGCTAACTAAAAGGTATAGCCACACTCCTAAGAATAGCAATTAACATCTTCGATATGCCGGAGTTGGCTAGGCTGGTATAATCTGAACTCATATGGTAGCTTAATGCGCTGCCAGCTTTTAACCGAAGAAATCAAGTAAGACCTTACGTGGGCCTTTTAAAAAAATCCAGTTATAGTTTGGGTCCAGTCCTCTTGAATCGCTAAACCGAAAAGTATGCCGAAGCTTTTAATTTAAACAGCCAAAAAGTATGCCCAATTAATCGGTTTTCAGCTATCATACTGAGGGCGTTGTACGTTAGTAGTATGATGAATAGATCGGGTGTATATACATACTCTCTTTATTTAAAAAAATTGTTTTGTACGGTAATATCGATCTTCAACGCATGGCAGAGGTCACAAAGAACCTAATTTCGCGAAAGTCTGCATACTCAAAAATGTATTTTCCTTCATCTTCTATATAACACTTAAAGGTACATGTATCTCTAACGGACAGCTTAGTACAAGTCCAAAGAAAACATTTCGTAGGCAAGTAATAAGCCGCTGGGTAAAAGAAAGTGTCTATGATTTATTGAAATTGTCATTTTGAGATGCCTATTGTCCAATATCTATATCTTATCGTTAATCACAATAAATTAGCTATATACTGATTTCCATAACAAAGAAAATTATCGTAATATTAAGAATAAAGCTCGATGGATAAACCATGCAACAAATTGTTTACCTGTAGTCCTTTAAGACGCCTACGCATATTTCGCCGCAAGAGTGCCTTGCCAATGGGATTGGTACGAGCGAGCTGTCCATGTCTGAACCGAGTGCTTAGTGAGTTTGGCCGCAGTCTTAAGCCAGGCGTCTTGCAGCTGGTGCGCAGAGCCCGGTACTGAGTGATTTGACGGATTCCGGTAAGAGTGCAGCAACTGATGTGACCAAGCAGCCAGCAAAATTTACGTGCAGTGGCCGAAAAACTGATCTGCCCAATGCGATACCTCACATATTTTACACAAGTGTCTCTCGAGCTATGCATGCCAGCACAGAGCAACGACAGGATGCTGCTAGCTCTGCGCTGTCGAATGTTGCTAGAGTTAATGCGTAGATACCACAGCTGCAATAAGACACATTCTTCAGGCACGCTGATCTGTACGTGGCTCATTAAAGATAAATTGATAAAGAAGTATAATCTCTTGCTGCGGCGATGGCCCATCGTCTGGCAGAGAAGTAAGCGCATAACAAAGGTGTGCCTGAAGTACGAGTAGTTAGCAGACAGTGCTCCTTTTTAGACGACCCAAGTTAATGTTGAATAGCTTAGCGCTTGAAAATACCTCGATTATCTATCAGAGCAACATTATTCTATTTGTCTGTGCCAACTTTGTTAAAAAGTTAATAACAAATTCAGCCGGCAAAACTACAACTCTGAAAACTTCTAAGCAAATATTTGCGCGCCTTATAGGCGTCAATAAACAGGGCAGCACACACTCGCAGACACATTGCTGTTGTGACGCCCACGATACAGGCCCATCAACGCGCTTGGTCAATAAAACTAAAACTGGCATGGCTCACAATGAGGTACACATTTATTTATTTATTTTTTAAATTTTTTTATTTTAATTTTTTTTTCAATATTTTTTTTTGCTTAGTTTTGTTTTTCTTTTTTAACACTTTTTACCATTCAACACTTATAAACGCCTTTTTCCAGTTCTCGCTCACTTAAAAATACCTTCGAGTTGCGCACGAGTTTGACTATCTGCTCACCGTAGTACAAACACTTTGGTTAGACCCCACGTAAATCACGTAAACAAGCTTCTTCGTTGATTAGGTGAATTTTATTTCCCAGTGTTGCGTAGTGCATACAAAAAAGTGCTACCAGGTAGTACGTATAATTTTTTGCAAATTTTTGGAAAAAAAATTAATGCATTAGAATTAGCGTCTAATTTATAAATAATTCCCAGGTAAATAATTAATATCAATAGAGAGAATGAGGCACGCAAATTTAAAGTTTGAGTTTTTTTCGTCTACCTGCAGTGCTGCCAGCGCCTTTGCACACAATCGAGCCAATCAATTTTTGGATGGTTGATGGTTTCGTTGATGATTAGCTTTATTTAGATTATAAATTCTTTAGTTAAAATTTTGCTTGCTACAACAGTTAATCAAACTCGTGAATACCCTTTATTTTCTTCTTTTTTTTTTTTTTGCTAGGAGTACACAGAGCAAAAATCTCTCAAGTTTAGCTAAAAAATCTACATAATGCCTAACTAATCCTTTCTTTATTTTCTTTATTTTTTCAATCTTCTCTCTTTTATACAACACGTACGACACATAAAAAAACGTCTGCTTTGCTTATAAAAATAAAACTACTTAAAATGTAAAATTGCAACTTTCATACGCCTTCCAACACTCTAATCTATTTCCTTTAATAGCTTAGTTCTTACCATCTATCGAAAAAATACGTCTAAAAGATATCTAAAAAATAATGTAAAGACGTAACGTGTACGTAAACCGACTTAAGTGACTAAAAAAACATTTCTGCTTTCCACAAAATAAGGTACAATGATACATAACTTCCGTATATACTCGTATATAAGAATATATATATATATATATAATCCACTTGCAAAGCAGTTTGTCTTAAACTCTGCTATGCTCTCCACAAATTATGCTAAAAATATGTTCCTCTCTCTGCTCGTCCGACGACACGACCTTTTCAAGGTGCGTTTACACAACGTTAAATTTACACGCTTAGCTTAGGGTTGTCTACACTACACTCTATCTGTGTATAGTATGTCTGTCTGTGTCTGTGCATGATTGCAGTACTTGTTTGTACTTGCAGTAATTGCAAATTAAATAAAAAATAGAAAAACAAAAAAAATTAAAAGAATCTAATCTTTACTGACAAATGAAGCGAGGTACTTGTGTCTTTGAATTGTGTGTTTGCAACTCTGCTGCTCAGGACAGAGTGACTTATTGAAGTTCTCATGTTGAGGTTATGTTACGTCATATTGTTATGTTAAACTGTAAGTGCGCTAAAATGCTTTCTATTCATTTGGTCTGCTTATGTTGGCAAAGTAAGTCTGAGTGGTACTTGGTGGCACCCTGTATTATTTATTTATTATATATGCACATTGAAACCTCTTAATAGTTGACAGCTTTGGGCTTTTGATGCCTACTTTTGTATACATTCAAGAGAGCTGCCTACGTCAAAAGTGTCCGCTTAAGAGGGGACGCAATAAAAGACAGATTTCTTATTTAAATAAAAAATCTCCACTAATTTTTTTGCCCATTAAAGAGAGATATAAAAATTTTACTAAAAATATCAACGAAAAGATAAACTTCGGTGTCCGACGTCCGTTTAAAAGTGTGGGAGTAAGAGAGGCAGACGTTTAAAAGGGTCGACTCTTAAGAGGGTCCTTTATTTAGAGTATCCACTATTCAGGTGATCTACTATTTAGAAGGCTCTTAGAAGCACACACTATTGCTAGAAACCTTTGCCTTTTGCGAGCATCTCTCTTTCAGACGAACCCTAATCTTTTGCGAAGACCCTCTATTGAGAGGATCTATATTCCAGCGTACTATTCCATCCACTACTGAGAGAAACCCTATTGAGAGGACAGTGTCTCTATTTCAGAGGCTCCACTAGTTTGAGGAGCGCTACTATTGACAACTATTGACTATTATAAAATGTCCACTATTACGAGGCTCTGCCCCTTTTTAGGTTTTGTACACTAATGAGAGGTCTCCGAGTGCACATGTACCACATTTTTCATTGTTGTTGTTGTTGTTGTTGTTGTTGTATTGTTTAATTGGTTAATTCTGTATTAATACTGAGATTCCTCGTGGTTAGATGTCGTCTCAGATGACCGCTTCTTCTTTTTCTTTTCGTTGCCTCTTGTAAACTGCTCTCTGCTCACTGCTCACTGCCTCCTGCTTAGCTTAGCTAATGTAAAAAGTAGTATTTGGCTATTGCATAACCCATGCAGTTAGTATGCAGTATTACTCGGGACGTATGGGTAAGAGTACAGCTGTGCTCTGTCTGCTCTGTCTGCTCTGACTGCGCTCGGTCGTGCGGTACTGCCCATGTTGCATTATTTAGGAGTAGTTGTACTGTAATCATACTGTAATTATGTGCTAATTTTGAAAGTTTAACATGGAATTTATGTAGGTGTAGCGGTACCGGAGAAAGAGGTACTTTGCCATTTTCCCACTTTTCTCTTCCTCAATGGAGCAAACCAAAATCATGTGTTTTTAGTTTAGCCCGAAGCGATTCGAGCCGGCGAATCCCTCAGTGTGCCCGCTTGATGCTCTGCTTAAGTGCTGCAGCCATTGACAAGGCCACCGCCGTGCCTGTGCCACTTAGTCACTTGGGCTGTATCCGCGCCGAACGCTCCAGTTCATTGAACTGGCCGTAGTAGAGGACCTCGCTGATCAGCTTCTCGGCAATGATGCGCTGCGTTCGATCCATGGCGCGCAACTTGTGCGACACATTCGACCCAATGAAGTCGCAATCGTCCCGCGGCAGGCTCTCCGCGTAGAGCGCCGCCGCGGCGGCCGCCGCTGAGCTGGCATCGTGCGTCGAGCCGCTGCTCTTGAGCGCTGCCGGACTCGCTGCCGAACGCGTGGCATCCGCATCGACGTCGTGCTCGTCGGACATGCTCTCCTGCGACGATAGTAGGGAATTCATGAGCATATGGCCGGAGGCAGCTGCCGCCGCTGCTGCGCTGAGTTTGCGCATGTTGAGTGGCATGACGCCGGCGCTGGTGGCGACACCGTTGCCGCCGTTGCCGTTGTTGCCACTGGCTCTGGCCGGCGTGTACTTCTCCTCGAGCGATTCGCCGCTCATCGAACGACGCCGATGACTGTGGTGACTGTGGTGGTGAGTGTTCCGCGGTGGCAGCACAAACTGACTGAAATCGAGCCCCCCCTTGGCGGCCGCCACACGCAAATCCTGCGCGTAGTCCAACTCCGTGGTGCGATTCTCCTCTGTCGACGAGTACGAGCGATGCGAGTCGGGTGGCGCTGGCGGCGGCGGCGCATGAAAGTAGTCGACCAGTTCCTGCTTGATTTCGAGCTCGTCGCCGCCGTGATGATGCGCGTGCGCAAGGCGTGGCAAAGACGTTGACGTGGCAGACGAGGCCATAGCAGCCTGTTGCTGTTGGTGTATGGAGGGCAGGTGTTGTTGTTGTTGTTGTTGTTGCTGATGCTGCAGGTGGCTCTTGTGTGCTTCAAGTAAATTTGTATTGGGTATTGGACTAGAACCCGCATCACCAGATGGCTCACACGAATCCTGTTGCTGTTGGTAACGTTCATCTTTCAGACTGCCAACGCCGCTGTGATGATGCAACACACTCTCCGCCGTGATGACAGCTGACGGATCAGCGGTATTCGCTTGTGCCTGATGCAGGTGTTGGTGGTGGTGCGGTGTCGCCGTTCGCGATTCATGTTTCATGGCATCCTCTTTTTGATCTTCCGCATCCGAGGTGTCCATGGCTTTCTGTGGACTAGCATTGAATTCACTACTACTGCTGCCACCACCACCACCACTACCACCACCGCCACCACTGCTGAATATGACACGCGCCGCAGCTTCCGCTGTAGGTGTTGCGCTACCTGGGCCGCCGGCATTGAAGTTCATGGACAGCGGCATGCGTAACTGACTTCGTTCGCTGCCAATCGGTGGCGAATATTGTCCCACGGTATTCCATGGGTCCAATGTTGGACTATTCGCAATCAGCATAGGTATATTAAGCCCCATCTGGAAGTATATGAGAAAGATGGAGAAGGAAACTTAGAGAATTATTTTAAAATGCAGATGTATATAGAAAATGTCCCTAGTAGGAGTACTAGTAGTCCATCGACAAATCTTAGTTCATGTGATCACCCGAACTATCAGATCCCTTTTCAATGTCCTGTTCACTGAGAAAAGCGAGAGAGGGAGAGAGAGAAGGAATAAAGTCAAGCACTTTGAAGAGGAAGAAGTGCTTTGGTTTATGTTCGCACGCACCTGTAATTTCGAATGGGTCAGTTCTAGATTGATTGCTTTAAATGCTTCAACTTCTTCTTCTTCCTCTTTTCTTAATAATCTTCCATCACGCTGACTTTCGTTTTCTCATTCGTTCATACTGCAAAACTCAACGACCAGCGACGCCTTGGAATTCTCCAGAAGGTTAACGCGCTTTCGTAGACGTCGCGCACACTTCTCAGACAACCCTTCCCCCTGATCACTTTTGATCGAAACCATCTCCTTGGCACTTGCCGCTTATCAAGTTGTTTCTTATTTGGCGTTTAAAGTCAAAAAGTGTGTCTGTTTCGCGGTGGAAAGAGAGAGGAACGACATGGAATTCATAACAAAATCATGACGCATTCAAAATTATTCCTATTTACGTTGGTTTTTACAAGTTTTGATTCAAAGCGCCGCCGTCGCTAGCCATCGTCGTCGTTGTCGTCGTCGGTTATCACATGCCCCTCCTCAATTCATTCAAAACGTTAAAGCAAAAAAACACTTGCGCACTCACACATACACACCCACAACAGCAAACACAACAAACCAGCTTATCAGCGCTTTTTGCGCGCGCAAAATTATTCTGCGTCTAAAGCTTTGCATGCACGATACATGAATGTAAGTGATCGCGTCGGCACGAGGGCTATTTATTGAATGTATTCATTCCGACAGGCGCCGAACACAGCTCAATCTTTAATAGTGAAGCGTATTCCACACAGCCACAAAGCAATCGTGTGATCGATGTATATGTGTGATGTATTCGACGCTTAAAACGTGTACGGAGGAGACAAAAAATGTCATTAAAAAAAGGAAGATAACAACAAAATGTACACCATTTTTGCTACAATTAAGCTCGTAAAATTTACATACACGTTGCGTGAGAGAAACACGAAGCTGTTTAGCGCTTCATGACAATGCATGCGCTAGTGCATGAGTTTGGAACGTAGGGACGGCGAAACATGGACGAGCAACAACAAAATCAGGGAGTAAAAGGAAATTTAGTAAATGAGAATTTGGAAGCGCCACTCGGCAATGAGCGAGCAGCAGTGGCGAATTGAGTTCAAAACGGCGGCGATAACACAAAACGCGATCAAAACAAATTGGCGCGACAAAAAAGAGAAAGAATAATATTAAACTTACAAAGAAGGAACAAACACAACAACAAGAAGAAAGAAAGCTAACAAACAGGCAAAAACACACAATAGCATTCCAATTGAGTTGTTGGGTTTTTTGCTTTTACTTTTTTCGGAGTTTTTTATGAATAAGCAAAGTTTTTGATCAAGGCGCGTTGCAACGGAACGGTCGGTAAGACGGAAGAAATGAGAAAGATATATTTTAAAATGATGAATAAATGTATTAAATCGGCGTAAAAAAGGGTTGTTTCCAGTTGGACCATTAGACGTAATGTAATCATCTAATCAACATTCAAATCGGCGAAACTGGGTGAGTATTAGTTACTTAATAGATCTCACTTGACTTGTGGCTTGTGTGCAAATACCAAACGATTTTAATCCCCATATGTAAATGTATGCATGTATATAAGCACCCCCTCTTGTGCGGACATTTCTTTCCTAAAACCGAATATTTGAAATTCCGTTGCCGACAGATTTAATCCCTCTTAGCCGCATATGCCTTTTACCCCCTTGGTGGGCCTACAACGTACTCTTCAGGAGTGGTTTTGTCTGATTTTAGATCCACATTCTGAGTTCAAATTCCTCCAAAAATCACTGGGAAAAAATTCCTCTTTAATATCAAACCTTCATTAACCCCTAAACAATTCAAAATTTACATTATTTCCAAAAGACCAAAACGTGCCACACAACATAAATCTATTCAGTATTTAAGCAAAAAAAAGCCCATTATAATAACGACCTGACCCAATGTTTCTTGTAGTAACACTATTCAATAGCAATTATAACAGTTTCAATTACATTTGATGTTGTTGTCTGTATGACAGTTGACGCTAAATCCATTTGGTGTCGTTTCGTTACAGACGCAGCAGCTGATTTACTCAAATTCATAGTGCGACGCACGAGGAATTCCACACAATTCAATCACTTTTTTGAGAGCGGGCGGTGCAATAAACACGAGAGAGCGCGCTGCCACATCGAATATTTTGAGCTAATATGGCATGATCAACGAGCTGAGCACGAATCCTTTTGCTACGTTGTTATTTTCTTAGCGTACACACTTTATCGCGATTCTTATTTCGTGCCAAGAAAATAAACTTTCGCGAACACAGAAAGTTTTTCTTGGTTTTTCTTTTCAATTTTCTTATTTATTGTTCGATAATGAATTTGGTTGTTTTTTTTAAAACAAAAAACAGCATCAACAACAAAAAGTTAACGTATTTTTGCGAATGTGCGCGAACCAGGGCCGTCGCGTAGAAGAAGAAAAGAAGATGCGACAAAGCCGCTGTTGCCTTTGTCGCTCGCAGTTATTTGCCGTCGTTGCGCCGCGAAAAATATGAATTCGGCACGGCGAGTAAAAATGTCTGACTGACTGAGCGAGCGTGTAAGCGAGTGAGTCTGAAGCAAGCGAAGTCCGGACAAAAAGAACACAACACGTACAACGAAGGCAACGTCAACAATGGCGAAGGGCGAACGGGAACAATAACAACAAAGCTTGTGAGCGAAGTAGTGCGGCAGCGAAAGGAAAGCAAAGAGCGTAACAGTGAGTAAAATGTTTTATCGTGCTTGTGGGTGTGCGGCAGAAAGAGAAGAAAGGTTGACAAATAGCTGTGGATTTCATTTTGCAAAAAAAATTTTGTTGGAAAAAAATGGAACTGGAATGGAAATGGAAAAGGAAAAAATAACTGTCATCACTAACTACAACAACAATCGTTGCAATGTCGACAAGGTAGTGATTATGTTAGCTTGTGCGTCTTATTGTTGTTGTTATTATTGTGTGCTTTGTTGTTTTAGATTTATGTATTTCTTTATTGTTGTTCACTTTTCGCCTGAAATACGCGTGCGAATATCGGGGTCTCTCTCTGTACCTTCTCTCAACGCTTTGTTTTCTTCTTTACGCGCGTGCTATTTTATTAAGTATGTTATTGTAGTTGTTGCTTGCTCTGCTTATCCGTCGTTGTAGCAATTGTTGGCGCTTTGTTTACGCATATGCAACCAAACAGGTGCGACTCAAGGTTGTGTGTACGAAAGGCGCTTTAAAAATGTTTGTAGAAAAACACACTTAAGAAAAAACTGGTTGAAAGCGAAAGTTCTTGAAATATGAACTGATACTATAATTATGTTCTTTAATTTATCTTCTACAGAGCAAGCTTTTTTGGCGGATACTAACTTTTAAACACTGAGTATCCATGAACTTCTGGAGTTGGTAATATGAGAATAAGTTTGACAACATAATGGTTTCATATTCGGCTAAAAAGAGGTTCCTTCCAAGAGAGGTTCAGTTAGGTTCGGCAGAATAAGATGAGTGTCATCAAAGGGAAGTGGAAGTCATCAGAGGTGCCCGCGTCTATTAGGGTTGTATGTTTAATGATACACCCCCATGTTTAAAAGAAGTGTCCATCTAACAATAGTGTCACCTGATCGATCTTTGTCAAAATTCAAAATCACGTGAAGAGCTAAAGATCTCCCAAATTCTTTGCTTCATGGCAACTCATCATGATTGTCCAAAAATTGGTGAATTCGGTGTGTTTGCATTGTAGATAATTCTAATTAAACTATTCAAACCCTAAAAATAGCACACTTTTTATAAGATAAGAAAAACGATAGCTGGAAACGACAGTACTTGAGAGTACTAACAAAATTACAATGACCATGACGTTTTAAATGACCGATAATCACATACATAAATTGTTAATAGGGGAAAACATATTTATATGAGTCAAAGAGAGAGAGAGAGAGAGAGCGGGCCCAGAGCGATTAGATCGGTGAAAAAAAGAAACTACTACTCACTGGCATTCACACGGATTGCGAAAAGCCCAAACAAGTGCGTCACTAACTGACTCACTGCCAAACAGACTACTGACTACATAGCCCCACATCCGCACCTGTGGGCAATAAGTCAAACCATTAAGCTGCATGTGTCAGTGCGTGTGTGAGTTCGTTTGTCTCGCTGGCTGTTTTATTATTTTGTTAAAGCAAATAAAAGCAATGAGCGTAGAGTAGAGCCAAAACGAGTGAGTACGACAAGAATGAAGATGACGTGGACACAAGTGTTGAAAAGGGTGTAAGCAGAGAAGGAGAAGAGCAGTTGATACAGCAACAGCAGTGGCAACTAAAAATGTAAACAAACTGATTATCATCCAATCCAATGAATAAATAACATACTCATGGCTACGTTGCAAACAAACACACACACATGAAAATATATACATATATATATATATATATATATATATATATATAATGAAACGTAGATACGCAAATAAGTCAAACAAACAAACATATACGGCGCACATCATCATCTGATACCACACGCCACTCACTCTATGACAACACACTTTGTGCTCTCGCTCGCACACCCATGGCGTTTATTCGTTTTTTACGCTTTTCTACGGCATCGTTGTAGCAGAAACAACAACAAAAGTTCATATTAATGAAACTGTTCCGTCAGCGAGCGCACACACAACAACGGCAAATACGAGCGAAACGACAACAAACGAATTACAATAAAAACAGGAACATAACAAAGCAGCGGCAACAGCGGCGGCCTAAGTGAATGAGCTACGCTAATTCAGTCTCGTCCGCGCGAGCTCTCTAGATTTTTTACAATCTCATACAGCACACACACACACACCTGACGCGTTTGCTCGCTCACTTGCTGCGATAAGTTGCACACTCATTCCTCACTCACATCATTACGACCATTTTTACTACGCGCGCTTCATGCATGCACCGACTGACTGGACAACGATGACGGCGTATAAATGGCAAAGGCAAGTGTATGGAGCGCGTTGCCAGATTATGTTTTATATGATCGTGTGAGGGAAACTATCAAATAGAAGAAGGCAATCAAATTAACTCTTCCCAAAGTTCTATAACGTCTGAAATCTCCACAGCATATCCTCTTGTCATATGGAAAATAGTGTCAACAACAAATAATCTGGCAGCACACTTGCACAATGAATGAGTAAACAAAAGTGTTTGCGTGCACAGCGGTTGATGGGTTGACGGGGTAAGTGAAGTGAGCGAAGTGAGAATGAGGCGGGAAACTTGTGCATTTTATAAACAGCCAAAACGCATAAACAAAATTACAAGAACTAAAAACAACAACAACAATAATCAGGTATACAGTCAAACACGCAAGTAACAACACAATAAGGAAGTTCAACTGGCTGCGAAAGCGACAGCAACAATAACAGAAATAATGTGAATGCTGTGAATGATGTCCTGAGGACAAGTGTGTGGCGCTGTTTTGTCATTGCTGTCATTTGTTTTTGTTATGTGCCGCAATGTCGTTGAAAAAAAATAAACTCAAACGCCAAAGCAGTGACGCCAACGGCGTCGTTAACGCAGCTATGCACATTTGAAAAAATTATGCGCAGTGGAAAAATAAAAAGAAAATACGAGAAAAGAAAATTTCAAAATGTGATAAAAACAATAACAGATAAAAAGCGCAATGAGCGAAATAACGAAACATAAAAAATTACAACAAAAAGAGGAAAAGGAACTACAAAAATGGCATGAAATACAGCCAGGGAAAGTATTAATTTGTGCTTATTTGTTTAATTTTTTTGTGTGCGCTTAATAAACAACAACAGCCGGCAATAACAACAATAACAGCAAATCGTAAGAATCCAGAAACAACAAACAACAATCGTAATTCCAATGTTCCAAGTCAATACGCGTTACCAAAACGACCTCGTTGCACCTCACCCCACACATTCATATACAAAAAGAAATAAAACAAGCAAGCATAGAAGCGCACATCGTAAACAAACAACAACCATAATAGATACCCATGACACACACACACATGTATTTGTTCATGTAAATACGAGTAAATTCTAGTGCCAAACGCCACTTCACCTGACTCCATCGTTCGAAACATCCCTCACTTTAAATAGGAAACTTTATTTTGCGCCACAAAAATTGCATTTATTTGTGCAAAACAACTAGGTGTGTGTGTGTGTGCGCGTGTTTGTGTTAGAGAGAGTGTGTTGGCTTGTGTAAAGTACACAATGCACGAAGAAGATGCACGCATTGTTTTGATAACGTTGACAAACAACAATCGGCGACAACAACAAAGATAACAAAAACAACAAGAACGCTGCTACTACTGCTGGCAGCATCAAAGACGACACAAATTCCAATAAGAATGCGCAGTAAGAAATAAAAAGAGCGGGAGAGCGCAAGTCAGCGAAAAGAAATGCAGTCATAATGACGACGCGACAATAACACGAGCAAAAAAAATTATAATCATGTAAGGGTGGTGTGAAGTGGGAGCGGTTGGTCGATACAAATATGTATGTTTGTAAGTGCATATATAGTATATAATGACAAAGGCGATTTCAACGTCGCAAAGAAGACGACGACGTGGAAGAAGAAGCTTTTAAAACAACAACATTGCTATCACAATGTCTTCTTCGCCACAACACTCAACATACCATATTATACTTGTCATCACACCATACCAAAGCATAACACCACAGTACAAAGTAGTCAAGCATAACACCTGCTTAATTATGCCCCTCCTTCCCTTGCTCGATATTGCCGTCTTCGTTTAACTCGTTTTTTGCGCATTTCATTTTTACTTTTATAATAATCTCGGCCTGTTTTGGCGGCACGGCAAGCGTCACGAGCATTTCACGTTCAAAACAAACATTTCATCAGACTCAAAATAGCTTAAAGTAAGCCCTTCAAATCCACTCCCCTAGCGCCCTCTACAAGCATTGAGCATTCCACACCACCCCACAAACGAAATAAAGTAAAAAACGCAGCCACAATCGAATGAAATGCGAAATAAGCGCCAAAGAAATCAGCGCAAACACGCAAATAAAAATATTGAAAAAACAACAAATGAGACAATGACAAACACAAACACACACACACAACACGCGCGCCACCATACAAACAACAAAACTGGCGCGCAGACACTGCTGCGCTGCTACTGCGGCCAGTGCCTTGTCGCAAACACCAACGCAAACTCAAATCACATGTAAACACACAAGCACACGACACATGCGCAAATTTCTAAGAAATTTTATGCGTAAAAATTTTAATTTTGTTTTGATCGTCAACAACGCAAAAAAAGACAACTCGAAGTACGGCAGCAAGAATCGCAACAACAACACCAACAACCATGGATGGCGCAAAAGAAGTTAAATGCGAGCAAAACACAGGGAGAATAATAAAATGTTGAATGAAAAGAGAGCGGCGCACAGATGAAATTGAATGCCGGAGTACTATGTAGGCACAGTGGGCTGTTGACAGCTGTGCATGTGTTGAATAAGCAACAGTTGAATTTTCTGCTTACAAATTGCAAACGCAAAAGACTAAGTGAAATTGTTGGAGAGTACTTTTTATTGTACGTGAACCAATTTCTTTGTTTTTGTATTATTTGTCATAAAAAATGTAAGCACATAATTTAAAGCATATGATAATCTGTGCTGATCGAAATGGTCTGCCCACGCTTTAAGTCCCCTTAGATATGAAAATAAATATCTAACCGTTCTAACTAACTTTAACAGTTTAAAACTGTTGGAACGGTATCTGTTATATGAAATTAACAGAAGCTCGAGTTGATCAAATATTTTTAATTAAAAATATTTAATTCGCATTCAAATTTCGACCAATTCTCATCAACTAATTAGAGATCCTTCGAGAAAGTTTGGTTTCTGAATAATTTCAGCTTATCCAAACCACTGTAGCAAAAACCGAAGGTGAAATGTACAAACCAGAGAGTAGCAGAGTGGGAAAGAAAAGCGCTCTCTCAGCTGTGATCAAGCACAGTTATTTTCCGTGGTTGGCGCTGCGTGCTCGCACTTGTTTGTTTTGTATGAATTACACTTGATCGTTTGCGCGCGCTCAAAAAAATATCGTTGGCGTTGTTATTGTTGTTGTTTGTTGTTGACTTTTTTGTAGTCAGTCTTGCTCAGTCTCGCTGAGCGCGTACGGCATTCTATGCTTGTGTGTTTTTTTTTTTGGCCCGCATTAATCAAACAACAAAAACAACAGCAACAAAGTCATTGGGACTAGGCATTTTATTTTATTTTTTGCATTGCTTACTCACCGCGCCAAAATATTTCATCTCTTTGGTTTTTATGCGCCTATGTTGTTGTTGATGATGATGATGATGATGATGCGTTGAGGTGGTACTGCTGCCGCTGGGTGAAGCTGCCGCTGCTGCTGCCGCCGCCGCCGCTGCTGCTGCTGCGGCTGCTGCAACTGCACTCGGCTCGAAGCTTGCTGAGAGTCCGTTAAGGCCATTTGTGCCACTACCACCACCACCACCACCACCGCCGACGCCGCTTGTGGGTCCAACGCCACCAGGCACGACAACGCCGTTACCATTGCCCGCACTAACACTGCCCGCAACCAGACCCGCTGGACCACCATGCGTGCCACCGCCAGCCTCCATGAAATCGAAACGTTTAAACGCATACCATTTGGACGGATTCGGTTGTATGCCTTGGTAGATCTTTACGAACATTTTGTGTTTCTCGCGTCGATATTGCGTCAACAGCACATTCATCTTGCGCTCGACCTCGGCCTTGCTGCAGCCGAAACGTTCGGCGATTTCCGACCACGCACGAAAGCGACAGAGTTTGTCTTTGTACTTCGGATCGGCGCGATTCCACAGTTCCGTGTGACAGCGGTATTGCTCGATTAGTTCGAGTGCATCGTCATTCGTCCATTCCATAGTCTTCGCTGTGAACGCTCTGGACGCTGTGGATGCAACCCTGTTTAACGGTATTATATTCACAATGGCGGCGGCAGCAGCAACGGCAGCAGCCGAGTTGTAGCTCATGTAAAGAATTTTGATACAGTTTCTCTGTTGCTCGGTGGTTTCTTTTTTCACTTGTATTTTCTTTGATCACTTTTTGTCTCTTTCTATTTGCTGTTACTTTCACTTAATCATTTTTTGCCGTTTCTCCTGATTCTCGGCGGTTTCCGTTTCCGTTTCAATTTCAGGTTTAGGTTTGGCCTTCTTTTCAGCACGTGCCACTCTGGAAAATGAAGGGGGGATATTTTTTTGTATTAAGTTTTATTTGCTTTATCACTTTATCTATATATATACATATATATATATATATATCTGGTATCCGATTTCGTCTACGCATGTCGTGTAATTCCGTATCTACTAATCTCTATCTGGCTCTATATTATCGAATCACATTCGCGCTTATCTGATAAGCGTTACCTGCGCTCCTCTCTTCACCTGACTTCTTGCACAATATACACGATTTTGTCGCATCACATTTCTCTTTCATTCACTCGCTGGTTAGCTGAGTCAACGCCTCAAAAATATAACGGTTAACGAGCGTTTTTGTAGGTGGTTTGTCTTCTGTTTCAGTTACTTTTTATTTTCTTTCGCTCCGGTTTATTTGAAGGTGTCGCTATTGTTTGTTGTTGTCATGGCTATTCTTATTGTCAACGTGGTTTGTGTCTCATTGTTTTTTTCCGCTTTTGTTGATTCAAGATTTGCGTAAATTTTAACCCTCAAAAAATCTCGTGTTCCGACTGCGTCAACATTTTAATTGTTTGTCTAGAAAGCTGTGGCTCAGTTAACTTGATCTGATCTGTGTCGTGCTTCTTATACCACTTTTCAGTTATTTTTATTCATGGAGCAAACACGGCACTCTAACACGCTCTCATTCTAGTGAGAGTGATACCATTCTAGAGGTCATGGGCTCGAGTCTAATGCATATTAAGCTAGTATTTAGTAGTAACTTGTTTCGCGCTAGATTCCCACTTCCCGGTAGTCCCGCCGTCATCTATCATCGTTTGTTGAGTTGAGCTCTCCAGTTTACTGCTCGCTAACGAGAAGTAATTTTGATTTTCTCTACTTCAAAAACAATCACTTTTTAGAATCTGTTTTGGATCTGTATTGAAATAATAGAGGCTCAAAATTGTCATTATCATGTTGGCATTATCGCACCATATCAATTGAATCTGTCGTGTTAGAACTTTACTCTCTAAATTTTTATAATGGAATTTCTCTTAAAGGACTATCTATTGAGTAGAAAATCTTTAAAAAAAATTGTCTATCAAGTACAGTCGAACTTCCCTATAACGAACTTCTATACAACAAAGCTGTCCTTATTACGCATTGATTTAAAGTACACAGTTTTTTCGCTTACACATCATTTCTGTATAAAGAATTTTCCATTTAACGAAGTGATTTTTTGGTGCCGTGAGGATTCGCCATACGGAAGTTTGACTGTTTATCGGAGCAACTTATAGCCTGTTGAATACAGCCTTATTTTTAGGAAATCGACGAACTTGTTTTAAGGGCATATGAGTATACTAAGATATCTCTATTCCACAGATTGGTAGGAGTGTGTAGTCGTTATGCGTGAGCTCTAAATATTAGCCAGGAATGGCAGCAAACATGACATTTTAAGGTTTCTTAATCCACTTCTTGTGGTACAGTATAGGTTTTTGTATGACCATGATACATCCTTCGTAGACTGTTGAAAAATACTATAATTCAGTCATTAAGAATACTTGCCTTTTCCCCAATTTTCGTATGCTTCATCTAACATATTTTGGTACTGGACAAGTGTGTATTCCTTTGCCTTGCTATCTTACGTTTTCCCCAACCATTCGATTCATTAAATATATAGAACCTCGAAATATATCTCCCTTATGCATCCGTCCGCTAAGAAAACTATTAAATATAATGCTAATGAAAGTTGAACCTTTTCCATAAAAATTCGTTGTTTGTAGAAAATTGTTGTTGCATTTTCATTGCTCGATTTCGAAAATTCTGTTATGCATTCTCATTGAATGATTTTCTATAAATCCTAGCCTTAGCTGCTTTGTTAGGAACCACTTCTGATTGATGGAAACAATAATTCTACGTCAAGAAAACAATGTTCATCAAGGCAATATGTTATAAGCGGTTTTTCCTTTTTCAAACTTCATTGTCTTTTCGACCCGTTGTTGCATTTCCGTGTTCGACTTTGCAACGCTTTGAGAATTTATCAAATTCGTTGTCGCCTTTGTGCGAAAGAAAGCTCTTGTTAAATGTCAAACTATTCACACACACACACACACACACACACACATATATATATATATATATATACGCGCAATCAGAGTCGAAACAATACTTAAATATTTCATCATTCACAATAGACGGAAGTGAAAAAGTTCTTAGCTCATTACTTTTCACTCGCTACTTTTTTGTTGTCACTTTCATTCAATCTTCCCGGTTCTTGTTGATCTTTGCTTTGCATCTATCTTTGTTGCTTGACTTGCTTCCTTGTGTTTTGTTTTCTTTTCAAATAAATTAAATATGACAATTTATTTCATATACAGAATTAATATATTGTTTAATGTCAATGTTCGTTTCTTCTTTGTTTTATCTTCTGACTCATAACGGTTCTAGGCCGCTCCGCGTTCGCTGATTCTTCACGTTTGTTAGCCAGTAAAGAGATTTGTTTTGCTTAGGTTACTCCAAAGCAATGGTAATTGTTTTTTTTTTGTTGTTGCTCCTTTTCGTTATCTCTCATTTGTCTTATAACGGCAAACGCGTGACGCTCGTTTACTCGTTACTTCTGTCAGCGTGTTAATTAAATAAGCCTCTCCTATTACTGTTATTATTAAATTACATACATACACAAATTATGTTTCTCGCTCGCTCGGCTAATTCACTCGTCGCTAATTTCATAACGGCAAAGAAGCTGCGCGCGTTACTCGTTACTTTTTATCAAAGCGAGTAGCGCACGAACCGCTTGGTTTTTGAGGCATGCGTTATTTTTATTTAGTACTTATTTATTTATTTATTTTTATTTGTTCAGCTTTTCTTTTTATCAGCGCTGATTTCTTCAGAGAATTTGTCGTCGTCTCTGGTCCAAAGTAAAGCATAAAAAAAAGTTTATTTTTAGTGCGTACGAAAATTGTTCAAAAACACAAACGTGTTTCGTCTGCTACACTATTCTATTATTTTCTTTTCTTGTTCTTTATTTTTCGTTCTCTCTTGAAATTTCTTAGGAATTTTTATTGTTTTGTTTTTAAAGTCAATAAAAACAAAATATGCCAACATTGGTAATAATAAAGTAAAAAACATGGCATTTCAATGGAAATTTACACCACAACAAAAACAACAAATTTAGTAAGAACAACAACAACGACACCAATGTTAATAAAGCCACCTTCAACTTTTAATTTTTTTTAATTTAATTTTTTGCGACGAATTCGAAGAATTTCAATTTTTTTGCGGTTTTTAAAATATTTTTTTTATTTCTTTGTTGTTTTTTTCCACTTCGTGTTTAAAATAGGTTTCGGTGTTTTAAATTCAATTTATTTATTTATTCTTTTTATATGAATAATTTTTATTGTTGTTTTTTTTTTATAAAGAAACTTGCTTGACAAACATTTTTCCGCTTACATTTTTCATTTCGCCAATTTTTTATTTTGGTTTTTTAACTCTTTTTATTTATTTTTTATTGAGTTGCACACATAAGAAAACACTTTAAAACAACCGAAATTATTTGCTGATTATTATTTTTAACAAAACACGAAAAACAAAGAACGAAAATCACATTTTTATTTTATTTTATTTTTTTCATATAAGAAATAAAAATAAATACCAATAAAGGCGAAAAATACGGCGTAGTAAACAAGAAGAATTTTTTCTTAAATGAAAATGTTGAAATTTTTTTGTTATTATTTGTAGTGTATTTTTGTTGTTTTCTTCTTCCACAGTTTTGACACTTTTCTTCCACTGACTAAGGATTGTACTACATTTTCGTAGTCCTTGGAAGTTGTGATTTTTTTAATAAAATTTCGGGATTGAAAATTAAAACATAATCCTGCTCATTTTAATTTTTTAATTAAAAATTTTTTTTAAATTGGAATTTTCCACAAACTCCTTTCATTTTCATGACATTAATTTTTGCACTCCTTCATACTTCTCTAATTTATTGTACAATTGTTTAGAAACTTTATAATTAGAATATTCCGCTTACAAACATTTGAACTCCGAACAAACACACACCTTAGCAATAAGACGAGATACGCACTCGTCGCCTTTCATTCGCACACAAAACAAACACGCGCGGTATCCCTATCGCACAAATGTACGATACACGTACTACGCGAAAATGTTCCGTTATTTCCGTTTTCGCGACAAACACGTCCAAACGTTTGTGAAATGAATTTGTAACGGCAAACGGCTTCCTTCGTATCGAAATGAATTTTCTCAAATGATTTTTTGCGAGCGCCAAACAACGACAACAGCGGTACTTGCGAGCATCCAATATTAACCACACAAAGTGATTTCAATATTGAAACTTTATAAGTTGTAATACGTTTTAATAGTAACATCAGACACAAAGCGTAGATAGCATGTGTAACGACGTTTGCCGAGAGAGCTTACTGTTCGTTGGGTACGTTCGTGGGTTTGTATGGAGAGCGTAAAGAAGAAGTTGAAGAGAGCGAAACGACGAGCGTGTTTGTTTGTACCGATGCCAGCGTAGCGGCTGAGACGCGTACGACGATGGAGCTTTGATGATAAACAGTTGGTTTCGTGGAAAAACACACACACGCGTTTTGGTTTGAGGGGAAGTGTTGGGGAGCTGGGGAATTGTGTTTTGTTGTGAAATTCACATTCGGCTTGTTGTTGTTGTTGTTGGCAACTGCTACGCGCGCCAAAAAACACAACACAAATAACCGCTGACAGCGCAGTTGTTTTGAAAACGAACAAGCGGCGACCGCAGTCGCGTCAGCGTTGGCAAAGGTTGGAACCAACCATAGTTTCATTGATGAAAGAAAGAGAGGTGGGTTAGCACCAACTGCGGAGTGTTTTATTACGACGAAAGCGTAAAAGAGTTGTAGATGTTTTGTTAGAGAAGCGAGGCGTACTACACTAACACAAGCACAGCGAGTCAAACAAACAAATGAAATGTGAAGAAGGAATTAGCGAAAAAATTAAACAAACAACAAAGCGCGAGCGGTTTTTGGGCCCGCATAAGAAATTCAATTAAATTGGTTCAACTTCTTGTGTGAGAGGAATGTGCGACGCGGGTTTCTCGTGTGCGAGGTGAATAACCGCATGCCGTTGTTTGTGCCTGCTTGTGTTTATTTATGCTAAATCAAAACAACCAAAAATAAAAAAGGCGTTTCTTGCTTAGCATTTTTGTTTGCGAATTTAAGGTTCTCCGCTGGTTGTCGTTTCTTCTCGCCAACCAGTAAACAACAAAAACGTCTTAATTTAGCAATGGAGCGAATGGAAACCAACAAACACATCCACAACAACAGCAACAACAGCAACAACAGCAACAACAGCAACAACAGCAACAAATACGACCAACCGAGGTTGCGTTTTGTTTGTTCGTTGCTTGGATTTGTCGAGTGGGCGTTGTGGGGGGGTGATTGTTTTACTTTGTTGTTTACGCGTTTTTGTTGTCCGTGGCTTGCATTTTTCTACGTTGGTTCGCTGGCTGATTCATGGTAGCAGCAATCGCGAGTGAGGGAGACAGACAACGAAGGCAAAACGCTGCTGCTGTTCAGGTCTTCGCCAAAGGCGCAGTCGGCGTCGTTGTCTTGGCATTTCCGTTTTTCAGTGTTGATTTTTTGCTGTTGCTGCTGCTGCTGCTGCCGCTCTTCTTCTTATTCGTTGCCTTACATTTCGTTGGCTCATTACTTATGTAGTTGATTTTGTTGCTTTTATTGTTATTGTTGTTATTGTTGTTTTGTGCTGTGCAAACACAACAATTGCAGCTGTCACTGCGAGTGTTTGTGTTTGCGTGGAGACGACTGTGGAGTGTGGAAGGGAAGGCAAGGGAAGGTGTGATTGCAACGCATTTTTGTTGCGCTAAGAGTGTGAGTCTCCTTTCTCGCTCACTCATTCGGTTTATTTTTAATCAGCCGCGTAGCCGAAAACGTCTTTTGTCGTCGTCGTCGTTGTTGTTGTTTTTGTATGCTTTGCAATAGAATAGCGACGACTTCCGATTTTTACACCATTTGGGACAGGTGCCGAGATCAGACATCGACCGATCCCGTTAGTTGTAAAGGATTTGGGGTTTCACCCGGAATCTTTTAAATGTGGGTCACCTTTTCACTCGGCAGTTTTCCTTAAAAATTTTCGCAGACGACTCGGTTTATTGACGAAGTGCTCGGCTCGGCCGGCTTTTAGCGGTTTGCGGTTTTCGGATCCAATTTTTATTTATAGAAGGCCGAAAATGTTTTGCAAGTCACGCGAGGCGCTCTTCCAGAAGTCGAATCAAAGAGTATTCATTTGAATACTGAATATGAATAAGTTCTCTCTGAGTCGAATGCTCAAGCAGCGCAGCAGAGAAGAAACATCGAAGCCTCTGCATTAACGATGTCGACGCTGACGTCGACGTCGAAAGTCGCCGGCAAAATTCTGATTGGACATCATCAGCATCATCATCATCATCATCATCGTCGGCATCGTCATCATTCTCATTGCAAACGAACATAAAGCGAAAGGAAGTGCATTGGTGTGTGTGGTGAGTGAGTGGCGAACCGAAAGAGGAGGCGTTGGCGACGGCGGGCGAGTGTAAAATGTTTGTTGGCAAATACACAACACAAATGCACAAACAAAAAGCGCGCAAATTACAAATGACGTGAAACGAATGTTTTCGTTGATGGTTGTTGGTCGGGCGGGGGTTGTTGCATTAGAGGTTAAGGAGGCCGTGAATGGCGCAAAGCATTGAAGCGAGACAAGTGAAAAGCGTGCAAAGCATCGAGCGAGAAGGCAAGCAAACACTTGTTTGCACAAGAGAGCATCGCACAAGCGTCGAGAGAAAGGCAGGGAGAAATCGGTTGAGTGAGAGAGGATGAGAGAGGGAGAGAGCGGGTGAACAAGAGAGTGTGCTTAGTTGTGTGAAAGAGCGGCCAGAGGAAAACAGTACGTGCGTGGGTGAGTGGGTTGGTATGTGTGGAGCTTCTCTGTCTTAAGCAAAATCTGCTCTGATTTCAAAGAAACAATGAAAACTCGACTTGTTTGTCCTGCCATAGGAAAAGGTCCTGGCAAAACAACAAGTGAAAGGAGTGCTGGCAGGACGTGGCGTAAGCGTGACAAGTGGTAGATGTGGGGGGGGGTGGAACCTTTGGTGTTAGAATCTCAACAAAAAAGTCACCGAGTGCGGGGCAAGTTTTATTTTGTTGACCCGAAAACAATGAAAGAACAAAAGGACGAATGAGAAGGAAGAAAGAAAAAGAGTGTCATTGTGTGTGGGTGGTGGTGTGTGTGCCTTACACGGATAAACGAATGAACGAACAAACAACAAGAACGCCACAACAACAATTAAAGCTTCACGCCTACGCCGGCCGTCGTCGCTGACGCTAACGCCAACATCGCCATTGGCGTCGCCGTCGCCGTCGCCGACGACGCAACTGAAGGTCATTAAACAGCACAAATTCGCATTGTCTCACTATGTTTCGAATCACTATGTAAACAACAATAGCAAGCAGAATAAGAAGAAGAAGAAGCATATTGTGATTTGTTGATTGAGCAGGTGGAGGAGGGTGGACGACCAGAAAAACACGAACGACGATTGTGTAAACAAAGTTATTTTTTATGGTGCCAATGCAAGAGGCAACAAGACAAATACGACAAACCCCGATGGGGAAGGAGAGAATAGCAGCAGATGTGACAGTGGAGTCTCGATAATGAAAACACGATTGCCATTCATGGGAGTCTATCCCTTTTTTACTTGTATGGCTACCCACCCTCCCTTTTAATGTAACATTTTTTATTTCATCACCCATCCGTCTTAGCGAGTGCACACTGTCAAAATTACAACGAGAGCAGATATAAATGTTAATGAAGTGGTTGCTGATGTGCTGTTGTTTTGTCGTTGTTATCGTTGTTGTTTGCTCCTCTTCTGCCTCCTGTCTTGATTTGACCATTTTTGGTTGTTGTTGTTGTTTCGTTTTAATGCGAAAAGAGACGAAGCCACAACAACGAAAACATTGAAAAGGAAAAAAAAAATTAATAAAGAAAACAACAACAACAAAGAAATGCAAATATGCAAAGTAACCATGGCGAACAAGAAGAAGAAGAAGCAGAGCTAAATTCGAAATGCAGGCGAGCGAGAATAAATGGCAAGAAAACGAATAGCAACAACAACAACAAGAAAAAAGGCGCGCAAACAACGCCGACGAAGCAATGAACTTAATTAGGTGTTGTTGTTGTTGTTCCTGCTACTCATTCGTTATTTCTGGCTGCTAATAAGCCAATAAGCGTTGGCGATGGCCGCCGTCGTCGTCGATGTCGGCCTCGGCCTCGTCCTCGTACCAGTGAAGCAGCAGCGACAACAACAAGAACAATAACAATAGTAGCGGCAGCGGCAGCGGCAGAGGCATTTTTCGCATTGCAAAAGCGCCAGCCGAAGAGCATAAAAATTAGTGTGAGCGGGAGAGCGTAAGAAATGCATTTGCATTACTGCGAGAGCGACTGATTGAATGCGTGGTTAAGTGGGTGTGCGTGTGTGCGTGGAGTGTGTGTGATTGAGTGTTGAGTGTTGGTGTGCGTAGCACGCGACAGTTATCAATGCCGCCTTTTGCCGCTTTGGTTGTTGTTGTTGCTGCTGTTGTTGTGGATTTCTTATTGCGATTCAATTTCTTCTTCTTCTTCCTGCATTTCTGCTTCGATTCTTTTGTTCGCATTCATGTTTTCCATTATCCCGCACACAGTTCGTTTCCCTTTAACACCCACGCAACAAACAAAAACAAAACGGAGCATATTGTTGTTCGCTCTTGTTGTTGTTGTTGTTGTTTTTACTGAACTCCGTGAGGCCAGTAGAAAGCACAGCCGTCCGTGCCATCCAAGTCAAGCAGAGAAACCTGGAAGCGGACCTTGCCATTGTGCCTCGTCGTTATTGTTGTTGTTGTTGTTGTTGCTGATGTTTGAAAATGAAAGCAGAGGACAAGCGGAAGTGACCTATCTGCTCTTTGTTGTATGCAACACTTTTTTCCCCAATTTTCATCATCTTCGGCGGTTATTATTGTTGTTGCTGTGTTGTTGTTGCCGTGCTGTGTCCGCAATTTTGTGAACTTGGAATTTTTGTCTATTTCGGTCGCTTCTTTGGTTTCTCCGATTGTTCGAATCGTTCGTCTTTTGTTTAAACAATTTTCGCTATTTTAATTTTTGTGTGTAAACATCTCTCCCCGTTCCGCCATGTCACGGCATTCCAGCCGCTATACCATTTGTTTGTTGAGAACTCTATTCCCACTTCCACATCTGGGATAATTTCGGTGCATGGCAGATGTTGCCGTTGGATTGGGGCGAGTATTAAGGGGAATGGGATGCTTTGCCTGTTGGCTTTGGCCACGACTTCTAGTCGAGTTAGTGCGATGAAGTGCGACAAGAAGGTGGAGTGGGCAATGGCAATGGGTTGGTTCACCTTGCAGCTACGTGAGTGGGTGGCAAAACAAGGAAATACAAATAAATCAACAACGATGAACAACAAGAAAGAAAAACAGATGAAAAACGAGAAGTGAACAAAGGAAATACATAAAATAAATGATTTCGTTTCTTGTTTTTTGCTCGACAAATAAAAACAAAGCAAAATGGCGGATGTGCTGTCTCACAGTGTGCAGCGCCAACAACAGCATTGGCTGGGGCTGGTAGCAGAAGTGCCCGAAACGCGGAGGAGAAACACAGAAACATAAACAGTTTTAAACAAACAAAGGCAAACACAAAACAACAACAACCAACCAACTGATGCCATGGCCACTAATGTATTGTAGAAGGGTTGAGGGCGAGAGCGGGTGGAGCATGACAATTGTACTAATGAGCGACGGCAGCGGCGCATTTGGCCAGAAACAAAAACAGTAACAACATTAAAAGCAACATGACAACGACAACAGCAGCAAGGACAAACAATCCGAGCGGATGTCAAAGCACAAATTGACCCCTACACCCAGCGGAAGCTCCAGTTCTGCGAGCATTCTAAATGGTACGAACGCCGGAAGTCTCCAGATTAAGAATACGACAAATGAACGGTCCTATTTGATAGCCGGATGATTGTGTCCTCCTTCTTGGTTCGGAGCGCCAAACCAGGTCAACAGTGCCGCATTTACGAAGAATTCAGCGAATTTGGGAAGAATATACGAGTAAAGTTGATTGAGTGGGTGAGCCGGGTAAAAATCTTCAATGATCGGAAATTTCCTTCCCGGTCGGGCGGGTGAAAATATTCCTAGAAAATAACCGAAGGAGGCTAATCTGCTGAAAACGGGTGGATGTCCTTGGAAATACGCTATACGATGCCCTCAACCAAGAATTTTGATTCCCGCCATTCATATTCCTTTCTGATTGATCTAACCTCGTATTCCAAATACAGGGAGAGTTCAATGTTTAAGATTCAGCGCTGCTCGTCTCTGATTTCCTGCGAATCGACCACTTCGAGTGACCACAAGTCTGGGAATTTGGTGCGTAGCGCACAACGCCGCCATAAAGACCCATTTATCCCGTAGTTCAGAGTTCGTGAGTGAGATGGTCTATTTGAATCGGAGAGCGACAACAAATGTGAAATACACAGTGACGCACGGGGAACAGAAACTGTGTAAGTCGAAGCTGACTGAGTCGCCTACAGCTGCAGATACAAATGTATCTATCTTCGTGTATGTGTGTGTTTGTGTGAGTTTAAGGAAGTTTGTTGAGAACATTCGCAAATGTTTGTTTTACGAACGCTTCGCTTCATTTTTTGTTGTCGTTGTTGTTGTTGTTGGTGGTTTGGGCCGGGTTTGTTACGATGAGCTGCTGCATTACATTTCGATTGCTTATTTGTTGCTGTTGTTGTTTATTTTATTTGTTTTATTTGGTTTTTGTTTTGTTTTGTTTGATTTACGTTTTTCGCCTCGCTTTGTTTTTCTTGAGCAAAGTTTTCCCTCCAACCACCCAGACTCGAGTCGTGTCTCTCCCATGGACGTGGGGCGTCGAAGTGTAAAAGAAGAAGCAGTTAACTTGTACATAGAATTCTTTCTGGTTATGGTATTTGTAGTGCAATGGGCGGGGGCGGAGGCGGGTCTCGTGTTTGTTTTATGTCCTTATTGGGCTCAGTCGAATGACTGCAGCTTTGGTTGTACATGGACTGCTTGTGTGTGTTTCGGGACAACGCCTTAGAAGTGCTTCGTTTGGGCGGTTTGAAGCCTTCAAACTTTTCTCTGCGTGGGGTTTGTTGAAGAATGTGGTCTGATTGCTGTTCAGCATTAAAGTTTTGATTGACTTTATTTAAATATGCCGCAAAATTAGTTTTGAAAGGTATAGAGATTTATTCGCAACTATCATACCAAGACCCCTACTAATTATTATCATCCAAACAGTCTAAGGCCAAGGCACTCACTATTGGCTTGAAACGTCGGCGGCTGCAGAGACTCTAACCCAATAATCTTCTAAACAGAAGCTCCCCGACTATGTAAATAATCTCCGCCGACATTGAACTGAACTGAGTGCTCTGTAAACACTAAACGAGGCCTCTCCATTAAACAAGCTTGGCGTTCAAACAGTTGTCATCAACACGTTTTCACTCTTACATTGAAATTCTTCGTTTCAACAAAATTTCTAGTTAAAAAAATAACAAAAATTCCGATTCAAACAGTTGTCCACTCACAATGGCAGGTGGACATTTTACATGGTCGCGAGCCAAGTTGATAAAGCCGAAGGATCACTTTATGGATCCCCAGAGACTTCGCCAGACGTCGTTTGTGCCCTCATATGAGCATGGGGTGTGTTAACCGAGTTGACCAATCCACGGCATCCAAGTTATATTAATACCTTTCGATCCTTTCGCAGTGCTGCCCCACATACATGAAACTTCTGCTTGGGGGGGAGTACGGACGCATTTGGCAACGCGAGCGCACCGAGTTCCAAAAGGTGCGCGCTAAGGCCGGCAAAGCGAAGGTGATCAAAAACGACTACACCTGGTGGCTGGAGAAGCGAAAGACCAACAAATGCTTCTGTGGCATTCGCTAAGCCTCGATTAGAACCTCGATTGGCCCGGCAGAGCTCCTGCGACTTGGAGAACGATAAAGATAAGGATACGGAGTGAAAAGAAAATGGAAGATCGACGGGAGTTTATTTAATTTATTTATTTTTTCATTCATTTAACTTTGTAATTGCAAAAAGGAGGAGTACAAAAGAAGATGTAATTTCGACAGATCTAATTGCCTTGGTGCTTTTCAATATTTCTATGTGGACTCCAGAATGGTATGACCCATTCTCGGTGCAGAATATTTCCTGAACTTATCAGCCTAGCACTCAAAAGAGTCCCTTTAGATTTATCAAGAAGTTGATTGGGTGTCCTCTTGGGAAAAGGCCATACTTGACATTGGAGCAGCTCTTAAATTAGCATGTCATTCTTCCATGCAGCTGGGCAGAGGTACGGTTATGAGAAATTTCACAATTGGCTTTCAAAATGGCCGGGTTCGTGGTGGTCCCAACCTCGATTCGAGTTGACTACTTAAACACTGAACTCATCGCTTGACGTGTTGCTTCCTCAAGAGCGTCCACATTCTAATCATTCTTGAAAGCGAATCAAAGTTACTCCGTCAAATTCCTCAATACCAGCCGACCACTTCTAAGGCGTTGTTCCGAAACACACACAACCCAAGCTGCAGTCATTCGACTGAGCCCAATAAGGACATAAAACAAACACGAGACCCGCCTCCGCCCCCGCCCATTGCACTACCATATACCATAACTTGAAAGAATTCTATGTACAAGTTAACTGCTTCTTCTTTTACACTTCGACGCCCCACGCCCATGGGAGAGACACGACTCGAGTCTGGGTGGTTGGGGGGAAAACTTTGCTCAAGAAAAACAAAGCGAGGCGAAAAACGTAAATCAAACAAAACAAAACAAAAACCAAATAAAACAAATAAAATAAACAACAACAGCAACAAATAAGCAATCGAAATGTAATGCAGCAGCTCAGCGTAACAAACCCGGCCCAAACCACCACCAACAACAACAACGACAACAAAAAATGAAGCGAAGCGTTCGTAAAACAAACATTTGCGAATGTTCTCAACAAACTTCCTAAAACTCACACAAACACACACACACACACACCCACACACACACACCACACACACATACACGAAGATAGATACATTTGTATCTGCAGCTGTAGGCGACTCAGTCAGCTTCGACTTACACAGTTTCTGTTCCCCGTGCGTCACTGTGTATTTCACATTTGTTGTCGCTCTCCGATTCAAATAGACCATCTCACTCACGAACTCTGAACTACGGGATAAATGGGTCTTTATGGCGGCGTTGTGCGCTACGCACCAAATTCCCAGACCTGTGGTCACTCGAAGTGGTCGATTCGCAGGAAATCAGAGACGAGCAGCGCTGAATCTTAAACATTGAACTCTCCCTGTATTTGGAATACGAGGTTAGATCAATCAGAAAGGAATATGAATGGCGGGAATCAAAATTCTTGGTTGGGGGCATCGTATAGCGTATTTCCAAGGACATCCACCCGTTTTCAGCAGATTAGCCTTCTTCGGTTATTTTCTAGGAATATTTTCACCCGCCCGATTGGGAAGGAAATTTCCGATCATTGGAGATTTATACCCGGCTCACCCACTCAATCAACTTTACTCGTATATTCTTCCCAAATTCGCTGAATTCTTCGTAAATGCGGCACTGTTGACCTGGTTTGGCGCTCCGAACCAAGAAGGAGGACACAATCATCCGGCTATCAAATAGGACCGTTCATTTGTCGTATTCTTAATCTGGAGACTTCCGGCGTTCGTACCATTTAGAATGCTCGCAGAACTGGAGCTTCCGCTGGGTGTAGGGGTCAATTTGTGCTTTGACATCCGCTCGGATTGTTTGTCCTTGCTGCTGTTGTCGTTGTCATGTTGCTTTTAATGTTGTTACTGTTTTTGTTTCTGGCCAAATGCGCCGCTGCCGTCGCTCATTAGTACAATTGTCATGCTCCACCCGCTCTCGCACTCAACCCTTCTACAATACATTAGTGGCCATGGCATCAGTTGGTTGGTTGTTGTTGCTTTGTGTTTGCCTTTGTTTGTTTAAAACTGTTTATGTTTCTGTGTTTCTCCTCCGCGTTTCGGGCCCTTCTGCAACCGGCCCCTGCCATTGCTGTTGGTGGCGCTGCACACTGTGAGACAGCACATCCGCCATTTTGCTTTGTTTTTATTTGTCGAGCAAAAAACAAGAAACGAAATCATTTATTTTATGTATTTCCTTTGTTCACTTCTCGTTTTTCATCTGTTTTTCTTTCTTGTTGTTCATCGTTGTTGATTTATTTGTATTTCCTTGTTTTGCCACCCACTCACGTAGCTGCAAGGTGAACCAACCCATTGCCATTGCCCACTCCACCTTCTTGTCGCACTTCATCGCACTAACTCGACTAGAAGTCGTGGCCAAAGCCAACAGGCAAAGCATCCCATTCCCCTTAACACTCGCCCCAATCCAACGGGAACATCTGCCATGCACCGAAATTATCCCAGAGGTGGAAGTGGGAATAGAGTTCTCAACAAACAAATGGTATAGCGGCTGGAATGCCGTGACGTGGCGGAACGGGGAGAGATGTTTACACACAAAAATTAAAATAGCGAAAATTGTTTAAACAAAAGACGACCGATTCGAACAATCGGAGAAACCAAAGAAGCGACCGAAATAGACAAAAATTCCAAGTTCACAAAATTGCGGACACAGCACGGCAACAACAACACAGCAACAACAATAATAACCGCCGAAGATGATGAAAATTGGGGAAAAAAGTGTTGCATACAACAAAGAGCAGATAGGTCACTTCCGCTTGTCCTCTGCTTTCATTTTCAAACATCAGCAACAACAACAACAACAACAATAACGACGAGGCACAATGGCAAGGTCCGCTTCCAGGTTTCTCTGCTTGACTTGGATGGCACGGACGGCTGTGCTTTCTTCTGGCCTCACGGAGTTCAGTAAAAACAACAACAACAACAACAAGAGCGAACAACAATATGCTCCGTTTTGTTTTTGTTTGTTGCGTGGGTGTTAAAGGGAAACGAACTGTGTGCGGGATAATGGAAAACATGAATGCGTACAAAAGAATCGAAGCAGAAATGCAGGAAGAAGAAGAAGAAATTGAATCGCAATAAGAAATCCACAACAACAGCAGCAACAACAACAACCAAAGCGGCAAAAGGCGGCATTGATAACTGTCGCGTGCTACGCACACCAACACTCAACACTCAATCACACACACTCCACGCACACACGCACACCCACTTAACCACGCATTCAATCAGTCGCTCTCGCAGTAATGCAAATGCATTTCTTACGCTCTCCCGCTCACACTAATTTTTATGCTCTTCGGCTGGCGCTTTTGCAATGCGAAAAATGCCTCTGCCGCTGCCGCTGCCGCTACTATTGTTATTGTTCTTGTTGTTGTCGCTGCTGCTTCACTGGTACGAGGACGAGGCCGAGGCCGACATCGACGACGACGGCGGCCATCGCCAACGCTTATTGGCTTATTAGCAGCCAGAAATAACGAATGAGTAGCAGCAACAGCAACAACAACAACAACACCTAATTAAGTTCATTGCTTCGTCGGCGTTGTTTGCGCGCCTTTTTTCTTGTTGTTGTTGTTGCTATTCGTTTTCTTGCCATTTATTCTCGCTCGCCTGCATTTCGAATTTAGCTCTGCTTCTTCTTCTTCTTGTTCGCCATGGTTACTTTGCATATTTGCATTTCTTTGTTGTTGTTGTTTTCTTTATTAATTTTTTTTTCCTTTTCAATGTTTTCGTTGTTGTGGCTTCGTCTCTTTTCGCATTAAAACGAAACAACAACAACAACCAAAAATGGTCAAATCAAGACAAGAGGCAGAAGAGGAGCAAACAACAACGATAACAACGACATAAACAACAGCACATCAGCAACCACTTCATTAACATTTATATCTGCTCTCGTTGTAATTTTGACAGTGTGCACTCGCTAAGACGGATGGGTGATGAAATAAAAAATGTTACATTAAAAGGTAGGGTGGGTAGCCATACAAGTAAAAAAGGGATAGACTCCCATGAATGGCAATCGTGTTTTCATTATCGAGACTCCACTGTCACATCTGCTGCTATTCTCTCCTTCCCCATCGGGGTTTGTCGTATTTGTCTTGTTGCCTCTTGCATTGGCACCATAAAAAATAACTTTGTTTACACAATCGTCGTTCGTGTTTTTCTGGTCGTCCACCCTCCTCCACCTGCTCAATCAACAAATCACAATATGCTTCTTCTTCTTCTTATTCTGCTTGCTATTGTTGTTTACACAGTGATTCGAAACATAGTGAGACAATGCGAATTTGTGCTGTTTAATGACCTTCAGTTGCGTCGTCGGCGACGGCGACGGCGACGCCAATGGCGATGTTGGCGTTAGCGTCAGCGACGACGGCCGGCGTAGGCGTGAAGCTTTAATTGTTGTTGTGGCGTTCTTGTTGTTTGTTCGTTCATTCGTTTATCCGTGTATGGCACACACACCACCACCCACACACAATGACACTCTTTTTCTTTCTTCCTTCTCATTCGTCCTTTTGTTCTTTCATTGTTTTCGGGTCAACAAAATAAAACTTGCCCCGCACTCGGTGACTTTTTTGTTGAGATTCTAACACCAAAGGTTCTCCCACCACATCTACCACTTGTCACGCTTACGCCACGTCCTGCCAGCACTCCTTTCACTTGTTGTTTTGCCAGGACCTTTTCCTATGGCAGGACAAACAAGTCGAGTTTTCATTGTTTCTTTGAAATCAGAGCAGATTTTGCTTAAGACAGAGAAGCTCCACACATACCAACCCACTCACCCACGCACGTACTGTTTTCCTCTGGCCGCTCTTTCACACAACTAAGCACACTCTCTTGTTCACCCGCTCTCTCCCTCTCTCATCCTCTCTCACTCAACCGATTTCTCCCTGCCTTTCTCTCGACGCTTGTGCGATGCTCTCTTGTGCAAACAAGTGTTTGCTTGCCTTCTCGCTCGATGCTTTGCACGCTTTTCACTTGTCTCGCTTCAATGCTTTGCGCCATTCACGGCCTCCTTAACCTCTAATGCAACAACCCCCGCCCGACCAACAACCATCAACGAAAACATTCGTTTCACGTCATTTGTAATTTGCGCGCTTTTTGTTTGTGCAGCCTTTTTTGTATTTGCCAACAAACATTTTACACTCGCCCGCCGTCGCCAACGCCTCCTCTTTCGGTTCGCCACTCACTCACCACACACACCAATGCACTTCCTTTCGCTTTATGTTCGTTTGCAATGAGAATGATGACGATGCCGACGATGATGATGATGATGATGATGCTGATGATGTCCAATCAGAATTTTGCCGGCGACTTTCGACGTCGACGTCAGCGTCGACATCGTTAATGCAGAGGCTTCGATGTTTCTTCTCTGCTGCGCTGCTTGAGCATTCGACTCAGAGAGAACTTATTCATATTCAGTATTCAAATGAATACTCTTTGATTCGACTTCTGGAAGAGCGCCTCGCGTGACTTGCAAAACATTTTCGGCCTTCTATAAATAAAAATTGGATCCGAAAACCGCAAACCGCTAAAAGCCGGCCGAGCCGAGCACTTCGTCAATAAACCGAGTCGTCTGCGAAAATTTTTAAGGAAAACTGCCGAGTGAAAAGGTGACCCACATTTAAAAGATTCCGGGTGAAACCCCAAATCCTTTACAACTAACGGGATCGGTCGATGTCTGATCTCGGCACCTGTCCCAAATGGTGTAAAAATCGGAAGTCGTCGCTATTCTATTGCAAAGCATACAAAAACAACAACAACGACGACGACGACAAAAGACGTTTTCGGCTACGCGGCTGATTAAAAATAAACCGAATGAGTGAGCGAGAAAGGAGACTCACACTCTTAGCGCAACAAAAATGCGTTGCAATCACACCCTTGCCTTCCCTTCCACATTCCACAGTCGTCTCCACGCAAACACAAACACTCGCAGTGACAGCTGCAATTGTTGTGTTTGCACAGCACAAAACAACAATAACAACAATAACAATAAAAGCAACAAAATCAACTACATAAGTAATGAGCCAACGAAATGTAAGGCAACGAATAAGAAGAAGAGCGGCAGCAGCAGCAGCAGCAACAGCAAAAAATCAACACTGAAAAACGGAAATGCCAAGACAACGACGCCGACTGCGCCTTTGGCGAAGACCTGAACAGCAGCAGCGTTTTGCCTTCGTTGTCTGTCTCCCTCACTCGCGATTGCTGCTACCATGAATCAGCCAGCGAACCAACGTAGAAAAATGCAAGCCACGGACAACAAAAACGCGTAAACAACAAAGTAAAACAATCACCCCCCCACAACGCCCACTCGACAAATCCAAGCAACGAACAAACAAAACGCAACCTCGGTTGGTCGTATTTGTTGCTGCTGTTGTTGCTGTTGTTGTGGATGTGTTTGTTGGTTTCCATTCGCTCCATTGCTAAATTAAGACGTTTTTGTTGTTTACTGGTTGGCGAGAAGAAACCTTAAAGCGGAGAACCTTAAATTCGCAAACCTTAAATTCGTTGGCGAGAAGAAACGACAACCAGCGGAGAACCTTAAATTCGCAAACAAAAATGCTAAGCAAAAACGCCTTTTTTATTTTTGGTTGTTTTGATTTAGCATAAATAAACACAAGCAGGCACAAACAACGGCATGCGGTTATTCACCTCGCACACGAGAAACCCGCGTCGCACATTCCTCTCACACAAGAAGTTGAACCAATTTAATTGAATTTCTTATGCGGGCCCAAAAACCGCTCGCGCTTTGTTGTCTGTTTAATTTGTTCGCCAATTCCTTCTTCACATTTCATTTGTTTGTTTGACTCGCTGTGCTTGTGTTAGTGCGCAGCAGGCACATTACGTAGTGTTACCCCAGCAACAACAACAACAACAATGTTAAGTTTTCCACTCTCTACCAGTCAGTGAGACTATGTTCTCTCATATGCCGACCATGACGCGTTGCAGTCGCCGTTTGTTCGTTTTCAAAACAACTGCGCAGTCAGCGTTTTTTTGGCGCGTGCAGCACTTGTAAACAATAACAACAAAACAAAAAAAGCAACAAAAAAAAAAACAAAACAGCAGCAAGCAGCATAAGCGCAAATGGCACAACAAAATGCAATCTTTCTATCTACGTATGAAGCGCTTGTAATGTAATGGGGGCTGTGGGTCCTGGTGCTGGCTTATATGTATAATTTAGTCTGTATTTTATTCAGGGTATTACCGCACAAAAAACCCCAATCGTTGAGCATAAAAAAGTCACCCGTTTTTTCTCTCACTCTCGCGCACAAATGATCAACAAGCCTCAGACTTCGGCACCAGTCATTCTTCCAGGGTTCGTGTATTCTTTGCTACCCGATTATGAAAGACATCGCTCTTTCAAACTTATGTTGCACTAAAGGCTGGCCAGTTTAAGTGCCTTCAATATTGTATATTATATATATATATATGTGGCTATTCGTAAAGATTCAATCGAATCATATATACCAATTTACAAATTAGTAAAAAAAGAATGAACTAGATAATACTTTTTTTCAAATTAAAAGAACAACAAAGAACAACTTAATGCAAGATAATATTGAAATCAAATTGTTTCGGAGTCGCTTGGCTTTTTTCCGTTAAGCTCGTCGGCATTTGGTTTCGTTCTGTGCTGGTGCTGGTTTGATGCTGGGTTCATGCAAAGCTTTTTGTGTGTTGAAAATCTCTAAATATAGCACAGCTTGAAAAAGATTAGGGAATTCACCATTGAGTTGAATTCAATTCAAATGAGTTGATTTATTTCTTTTTAACAATGAATTGATTGAAACCGCAGTTTATAGCTAAAAAGCTGTCACATTAAGTCGCCGTTTTGTAATCTATAAATTGGCGTTAACTTATTGTGCTTTAAAATTTGAATCGCCTCAAGTTTGGGAAATTCAATTGGCATCTGTCGTTGCTTAAACGCCTTTTAACTTTCAATCATTCAATCAATCAATCAATCAATTTTATTACTTATATCACTTATATTAATTACCGTGTCTAACTGTAATGCTGTGCAAAATGTCATAAAATGCTTAACGTTTTGGCATGCAACTTTGCACCTTTAAACAGATACACATAAACACGTACACACAAATTGAAGAAATGACCCAATCGGATTTTCCTGACTAATTACTTTTATCGAAATGACTTTTTCATTAAAAATGGAATACTTTCCTGGTTTTAGTATGATGAAAAAGTAACTAACTAATTTTCTTTTACTTACTTTATAACAGGAAGTATACATACATATGTATATACATATACCTATACATACCTAATCATAGCGATTGTGTTTCTGGTAGAAAGAACTCCAAATATTCATGAAATGGCTTAACGTCTTACAAATAACTTACAAAGGTAGTGAAAAGTGAGGGCAACACATACACGTAACGAAAGGATATGTGATCATGGTAATCATTTACTCCAGGGAAAAAAATAATATTTGTCTACTGGAAAGTGCGATTGCGAACAGCTGCTTGTATGTGTGTGCGTGTGTGTGGGAGAGCTGCTTCATTATTTGTTCCATACACGCTTAAAATGCCAACGCACGTGCTACGCCAATTCGTTCTTTCTTGAGCGCTTAACACGAATGACATTTTCAACGCACTCACTTATTCACTCACTCAAACAACAACAAAAAGTTGAAAATTTATTTTTGTTGCTTGTCCATGTTGATGTTGCACTCAATTTGCAAAATCAAAAAAAAAAAGAAAAAGTATTTCACTCACTCTCTGTCTTATTGAAACTTTTGTTGCACTCCCACGCTTTTCATACAAACTCAAATAGAAATACAAAACACGAAGCTCTAATGTACTCACCACTTGTTGGCGCTCGTTTGTTTTTGCAAAGTCAATCAACGCGTTTGTTCTGCAGCGCTTGCATTCGTTTTGATTTTATTGTAGTTTTTGTTTCTTGTTTATTTGCGTTTGATTACGGTACTTCCCCCACATTGCATGATTATAACGTGCTTTTTCGCCAAACAGTCGGCATTTTTCATGCCATCGTTGATGTTGCTCGGCTGTTGCTGTGTTATTGCCAATTCGCTGCATGCTCTGCTTCGTTTTTGCTCGCGCTCGTGTGTTTGCAGTACGAACTCTCTCAACTCATTTGGCTTCGTAAGTTTGTATTTGCCTGTGTTGCTGCCGCTTTTTTGGCGTTTCGTTCTCCATCGCTCGTGTTTTGCCGTTTTTGCGTTTTTCGTTGTTGCCCAAGAGTCATGAGCAACTTTAGATTTTCTCGCTGCGTCAATCAAACGGTAAACGGCGTTTGAAGTCGCAAGTTTAAAATTTTTTGGTCCGGCCGCCGTTGCCGTCAACGACGTAGGTAAAATCGCATGTGAATTGTTGCAACTAAAAAACTAAGCAGAAAGGCAAAAATCTCAATAAATACATTTCTCGCATTCCACGCATTTAACAATACTATTAAAAAAATAATAAGTATGTGAGAAATAAAGAAAGTAATAATCATTACGAAGCCAAATTGCACTTTTCTTTGTTTATATGGCTTTGATATGGTTTGTTTTTAAATTAACAAAGCTTGCGTGCTTAAGGTGTTTGTATTTGTAACCAATGAAATGTCAGATTGCAATTGGCAATACTAAGAACAACAACGAAAAATGTTCAAGCAATTCTGATTGACATGCTTGAATAGTAGGCAAGTGTTTAATAGATACAAAAATATCAAAACCAACCACACAACGAAAAGGCGCTAAAACAAAGGTAAGACTTAAATGAAACTATGCAACATTAGAAAGAGATAGCAAGAAAAAAAAATTCATTTATTCATTAATATTTTATAAAATATTTCGCTTTTGTTTAACATTCACTTGCTTTTTAATATGTTTCACTATGGCATATTTTATTGGAAAATGCCAAAAATTGGCAACAATATGTTAGAAATGTGGCCAACACACGCGCAACACACTATTGCGCTTATACAAAACTCAACACGCGCCCACTCACACACAGCCACCAAACAAGAAAAAGCAATAAGCGACGACGCAGCGCAGTAAACGCGTTCGTTGCAGTAGGTGGCGTCCACAACATTGTCAGCTTCAGCAGCGTCAATGGTGGCGGTGCAAAACGAAATAACAGGAACAATATGAAAGAAAAAAAAAACACGAAGAAGAATAAGCAGCAATAACAACATGCGCCTGCACTTGTTTGCTTCCCTTCCGCGAAAGGCGACTGTAATTCACCACACGACCAAAAGCAGCAGCAAATAAAAAACTCAACTCAACCCAACTTAACAGACGTTGCGTCTTCGTGGCGTCCACGACACCACACAGCGTTTTTTCTCCTCCTCTAATTACAACTTCTGCATTTGTGTTGCGGTTTGCGAGTAGGTGACTAAAATCACTATTTCTAATTTCATTCGTTTCGTCTGCGCATTTCCGTATAAATTTGATTTTCCTCAAGTGGTTGTGCAGGGTGAGTGGTGAACTTGAGAGGAGATTGCTTTTAATTAGCCGTTAACGAAAATTTGTCAGAAGTTGACAGCTGTTTCGCTTTCGCAATAAGCTGGTGATTTTCATATCGATTTGATATTTCCTCGGGCTGTTGTTTGGCTGCCTGAAATTTGATTCCAATTTTATTTTATTCTTTGTTCGATTCGTTTTGATTTGCTTTAATTTGAATTTTGGTAATTTGAGTTGCGCATTATGATTACGCACTTTGAATATTTTTATTGAGTCATGATTTTTGTTTTCTTTTTTAAGAACAATAAGAACAATATAATAAAAGTAGTGCTGCGTTATTTATCGTAGAAGCGAGGAGAGAGACAGATTGGAGGCGATATTATTTCGAAAACCTCTAGTATTTTTAGTTTACACAAGTCCAACAGTCATGCTTCATGTATACGAATCTGCAAGATGTGCACCTTAAATTTGAATAATTTTTCCTGGATACTAGTCTGAAGCGCAAATAGAAAAATGGGTATACTCAAACTTGGTATTTTTCCATCACATTGTCCAACAAACATCTCAATAACCAAAGTTTCCAGGAGGATAAAGCCATTTAATAATATATAGTAGTTTTCGCCTAAATTTGATAAAGAAACGCTTAACAGCTGTTCTCACCCACCCACAACCACTCAGACGTCTACGCGCGCTTAGTGTAGTGTATGCACAAAACCAACTGACCCACTTTTTGGACCACTACTTCTTCAACGGTTTTTTATTCTTCTTCTTCTTCTTCTTCTTGCTCTAGCATTGCCTAGCTTCGGCTGCTTGCACTTGTAACCGCGGTCTACGTCATCAACACTTCACCACAGTCGAATTCACCATACGAGTGCACGAACACTTGTCGCTTTGCGTGTTGTGTTGTTGCCATTTGTGTTGGTGTTTGCTGTCTTTTACACTGCATGGCATTTCGAGTTTGCTTTGTTTTTATTATTTTATTGTGGTTGTTGTTGTTGCAACAGAATGCGTTTCAATTTCCTAACTGCTTCACTGCTTCACTGTCGCATCGAATGCGTTTTCTTTTCCAATTGGTTGCTGGCGGCAACGTCGCTGCGCCGCTTTGTAAGCTTAGCTTCAAAGCAACTAAAAAATTAAATAAATAAATGCGATAAATAAACAAAAAATAATATAAAATAAGTAAAAAATAAAAGCAAAGTATGGAAAGATTTATTTGGTTAAAATTGTTTTTAATAGACTTGGTTTATAGCCGTTATTTATATATATGTATATAATGTGTTTATTCTCATTCAATGTGTTGTTGTTAGTTTTTGGCTCGTTTCAGTTCAGTTGAGTTCAGTTCGACTTTGGTTGGTTTCGTGTTGTTGGGTTGGTAGTTTTTCGCAAACATATGTTTATCTCATTGACCTGTCAAAGTATTCGTTATCGCTTTTTATTTTACTTTTGCTATTCTTTTTCGTTTTTCGTTTTTCGTTTTACTTTTCTATTTTGCTTCGTTTTCTTTTTATTTAAATATATGTATCTTGTATGTATTTTCTGGTTGCAGTATTAGCAAAAAAAAGTGAATAATCATTCGCAGCTTGGTTCTATGGCAGCGAGTGACATGACAGCGCCTGCTTTGAGTGCTACTTGTGTAGCAGCGGTTTATGTCTGTGGTGTAGACTATTGTCTTAGATAGGTGAAAACGCATAATTAGCAATAGGCATGGTATGATCTCTTGAATGAATCTGAATGGAATTCGCATCCGTTGTTCTATTTTGCCAATTTTGTCGGTTGAACTCAATTCAAATTTAATTAATAAAAATTCAATTAAAAGCAATGGGCCATCGACTAATGTAGATGCTTAAACAACATAGCTTGAGCTTTTGACAATACTCTGTTGAAGTAGTCAAACAAGCACACAAGCAAACACAAGCACATCTGTAAAGAATTTTATTGGGAAATGCACAGCTTGAGTTGCCACTTCTAATTAGCATTGAGTCGATTACAGGAAAATGTCAATCTCGCATACACACACACACACACTCATTAATATACATATGTGAGTAGATGACAAAGGACAAACAGCGAACATAGAAAGCTGTGACATTTCATTGTCTGTGGTTGTCTCCGTGTTGCTGCCGTGTAGCCACAGTGGTCTTTGCAAATAACTCTTTCGCTTGTTTCCAAGAAGAAGAAATTCTGTTGGAGCAACAACACACACAAAAACTCCCACACACACGCGCATCTAACCTAAACACCCATGACCCTTTCTCATTGGCACGCACTGTTGCTGCTTATCTGCTGAATGACCGCACAAGTAGGCATTAAATGGAGTGGCGTAAAGTAAAGTATATGAAGTGTAGTAAGCGGTGAATAGAATGCTGATTGTGTGAGTGAGTCAGTAAGCGAAAGAGTGAGTGAAAGACGTAAACTGGTTTCTTATCAGAACTTTTCAGTTCAACTCACTTGCGCACACACTCACATTTCTCTTGGCTTTCCACTCACCATGCGCGCTATGCGCTCTCACCGCTCAAACCGCGGCGTTGCGCTCTGTTTACATTATTTTCGCTTACGCTTGTTGCAGAACTCACCACGATGTATTGTGTGTGGGTGGCTGCGTTCGCTTGGATTGCCATTAGCGTAGTGCTCGTGAGAGAAAGAGTGGGAGAGTGAGAGTGAGTGAAAGAGGGGGCCTGGGCCAGCACGCGTTGACATTAAATTCCTTTACATTCGCTGTGCGTTTGAACTGCTGCGCTGCGCTGACGCGCTCACACTGCATTCCTTTCTGACTTCAACATTTGATTTTGAATTTGTGTTTGTTTTTTGATTTTGACTTTGATTTTTCCTCTTTGTGTTTTTGGCTTTGCTTTCTTCTTTCATTGGCCAAGTGTTATTTTGTGATTCGCTCACACTCATTCAACTGAGTCTGACCAAGTCAGCCGCTTCACATGTCCTTTTTAACTTGTTTCTTCTTAGCCATTTTTTGTGTTGGTTGTTGTTCTTTTTTCTCGTTTTATTGCGGTTTCAGTTTCAGCTGCTTTGATCAACATTTTTACAAGGCAGACTTATCATTTTTTTGTTGTTGGATTTTGTCTTGTCAACGAAACGAAACGAAACAAAAAAAAAAAAAGAAAGAAGCTTTTAACGCTTTTCATCGTGAAAAGTGATACATTTCATGTGTTCTGCTACTCGTACTTGCCTGCCTCCACTGCCCTAAAAATATGACTGTCATTTGAGACATTTTCCTAACAATTTTTCCAGACATGTTTTCCCATGTGTCTGTTTTTCATGCTGTTCAACCTTCTTGTACAAACTTTTTTCTTTCGCCGTCAAGTTCTTCTTCGGCACTCTTTTTGAAATGTTGAGAGGTCAGCTCTGTATGGATGTCTATGCAGTTTTAATCAAGTGCGTCGGCGGCTTGTTGAAAGAGGACGACGCCCGCGTTATGAACTTTTTGCTTGGAAGTTCTACTCACAGAAGAATCAACTCTGTAGAGATTAGTCGGAATAAGTAATTTTTGGGTGGCTAAAGATGATGAGAGACGCGCTTTGGTGTTGCGTTGTTGGTTGATCTAAGGCCAGTGGCATGTGGGCGCTCCACGTCTAATTATTTTTGTGACAACAGAATCATCTATATTTGGGAGTAATTAAAATTTAGCCGCTGGTTGTGCGTTACTCTTAAGACGCAAAAGGATTGTATTCACTTTTTTTTCAATTTGCAGGAATTAATGTGCTGAATGAAAATCCTTGTTGCAAAGAAGTCATATGCAGTTAATTGTTTGTGTGGCATAATGTGAAAATGATTGGAGTTGCTATATTTGTGTAAGACTAGCAGGAACTTACCATATGTGTTGAAAATAATGCATCATCCGCCCAGACATTTTTGATGTTCAAGGAAGGCATGGATTGTCAATTATCATATGTATAGAGGCTCACTTTTCACAATGAACTCAACAGGTTTCACTTTCACTGTAAATAATTGCAAAAGAGTCAACCCACAAGAGCGATGGCTGCCTCTTTTCGAAGTGATTTTCAACAGAAGCAATCAAGTGACGTCAAATGCCTAAAGCTGATGGCTTTATGTAGCAACTTTGACACATATGAATTTGCAGACGTTATTGTAAAAATGAGCTACCCACACAAAGCCACTTGTAATGAGTCGCCATTGTTCAGCGTCTCTGTGTTTCCCATGTTAATCAGTCAAATCAAACAAAAAAAAAATATTAAAAAAAATAAAAAAAAATAAAAGGCAGCAGCAAACAGACCCACATTTAAATGTGTTCTTATTAGACTTTAATTAAACCCACGCACACATCGGCGCAGCTGTGTTCATACAGACACACACTTATATGGCGTCAATCATTTTAATGGCAATTAAACCGAAACAGCTGGAAATGTCAATAATTGTCGATAGTAGCCAGTGCTGCTATGGTTGTCATAATTATCATCATCATAATTATCATCATCATTGTCATCTCCAGCCAACGATGTCTTCTTAACTCATGCATTTTAAGTATGTGGGTGCGCCTCTTATAAACGAAGAAGAAGAAGCAGCAGAATACACGTTCTCAAGGCTACCCACCATTGGTAATTTTGATGCTTCATGCAAAGTGCAATTTTCATTAAGAAAAAAAGGAAACAAAAAATGTATACTCAAAGCGTAGAATGCATTTAATGCAGCCAAAGGCGAAAAATTTCATAATTGAATTGCACATCAAAAAAAAAAAAAGAATAAAATTACAACAAGAAAAAGAACAATCATGACATAAAGCATGCACCTTTACAACAACAATAAAGTTGAGTGTAAATGGCAAGCAAGTTGGCGACAATGTTGCTGTTGCTGTTGCTGTTGCTACTGCTGTTGTCGCTGCTGACGATGATAATGATGATGATGACGTTAATGAATGCCTTTGGCAACGTCGCTGGCTGTCGTAATGCGCGTGTAAAACTTGTGGCAGACATCACTTTTCCACGTAATTTAATCAAAATGGCATGTGAGAGACGCGACTCGTTGTCCGTGCACGCATGCACATATATATACACACACAAACACACACACACACACAACAGTCAAAGAACGTGCTGAAGTGACGAAGTGATCGAGTGTTGGAGTGAGTGAGATAGATGAACATATGGCAGACGCGCTGAACATGCACACACAAATACAAACAATTTGCAATGTGATAAACCTCTGCGTGTGTGTGTATTGTATAGGCGACGTAAATTCAAGCCAAGCAAAGCCAAAAACGAAGCGAACGGCAGCAAAGCAAAAGTTGCGCCGAGAAGTATGCACAACTTTTTGGCTTAACGTTTTGCATACGCGCACGATTACTTACGCTTGATCGTGTGTGCGAGTGTGTGTGTGTGTGTGTGCGTGTGTGACTTTTGCTATAAAGGATTTTCTGCTTGAATGAATCCATGAAATATAGTATAAATTGTGAAGTGGCGCAAATAATGAAAGAAGCTGAGCTTGCGTTGGTCGATGGGGGGAGATGAGGCAGGAAGTGTAGTCGATAGGCAACAGTTTCAGTAAAAACGGTTTGTGTGTTGTAAAGTGGTAGTAGTTAATGTGAATGAGGACGGTAGTGTTGAAGAGATGAAAGTTCAGCAGTGATGAGTGAAATTACCGAGAGTTGAATGCTGGGAGAATAGTAGTAGGGTAACGGGGTTTAGTGAAGAATGGCGGCGTAGAGCATTGAGGAATATAGAAGTGAAGGGTGTAGAAGTAAGGCATACAAAAGTGAAAAGTAGAGAAGTGAGTAGTAGAGTAGAAGGAGACTAGAAATGAGAAGTTAGGAGTAGGGAAGTGTGGAGGTGAAAAGCGAAAAGTTGCGAGGAATCAGTAGGGTGGTAAGAAATGGAGATGTGATGAGTAGAGAAATAAAAGTAGACGAAGTTAAGGGTGGCGAATTAGAGAATCCGACTAAAAGCAAGCGGGCGCAGCTTAATAGCAAAGGCTGATTATAAACCATAGGAAAGTAGCTCGAGCTGGCAGAGCAGAGTAGCATTAAAATCAAAGAAGGGGCAAAGTAGAACACAGCAAATCAGCGGGAATCCAACAGCACCGGAAATAGAAAGCAACAAGAGCAGCTGGAGTGAGTTGCACCCCTTCCAGCATTTAATCGTTTGAATCTCAGCGCTCAGAGTGCTCGCGTGTGCTTGTGTGGGCCGATAAATTATACAATACAATCGCAAACCGATTCACAAACGTTGTCGACATTAGGCACGCTTCTATCTCCATCGTCTCCATTCTCCATCCATCTGCATGCTGTGCTAAAGTATTAAACGACGCAAATCCCCCGCGGCGCGTGACTTGTTGCCTTTTGTCTAAAAATACAAGTAGCAGAAGAACGGATATTTGTGAATAACTCAAATAGGAAAACAAATGAAAATCCGCACAACCAGACACATACACACGCACACACACTCCCCCACAGGCGTACACAGTTACATTACAAAGCGAATTTAAATCGGCTGCCATTATAGCTGCTGTTGCTTGGCAATGTCCCGGTCGTCATTGTCGCGTCGTTATTCATGCATATTTATCTGTCATTTCATGCACAATAAAGCGCACGAAATGTCAACTTAAGGTGAGAAGGTAAAGTAATAAGGCCGAAAGGGTAAAACAACTCAACACATGGAAGAGACAACGTTGCAAGGATGTGCAAAAAATGGCGTTGTCATCGCCAACGTCGTTGCTGAATGTCATTCGGTATGTTGCACAAATGTTATTTTAACACTTGTCCGTACAAAAGTCGCAACATGAGAAGTTGACATTATTTATGTAAAGTTCTTCAAAAAAAAAGAAGAAGAAAAACACAAGAAAAAAAGCACAAGTACTGCGAGTGAGTGAAATAGTCAGTGCAAGAGTAAGCAATAAAGTAACATGTCAGTGAAGCTGATACGACCTGGGGAAAAAAGTTCTGTCGTTGTCCAAATGCTACTCATAGAGTGTAATCGTCATCCTTTGTATGCTTGGGTATTTGTCTAGGTAAGTAATCTGTGTCTCTGTGTGTGCTTGTGTGTGTATCTGTCTGTTACGTGACAAATTATATGCACTGCAAGCCTTCGAGAAACGAGGCTTGCCTCGAAAGTAACTCAAACTTAATATTCGTTTGTTCCAAATAGCAAATCTTCGAAAGTTCTTTACGGATTTCCTTGAAATTTTGTAACAACGTTGTCTTGGTTTTCCTGCGTGTTATTGACTAGATAAACATATGTTTAAACCAATAAATAAAGGAAGTCTTAATTAATAATAAATTCTTAAGCTTGAATTAGCAGCACGCCGTTAGTTCTTACTAAGGAAATCAGCACAAATTATAGTGTATCACTTCTATAACATTAGCAATATATTCATTTAAAAAAAGTTTTAGAAAAGTTTTAGCTTACAGCTAGTAATGTACTATATAATTCTAGCGTAGCCTTAATGAGGAACCTGAGGAATTTGAAGGCGTGAGTAGAGGCAGCGCTTCAAGAGGCTTGCCAAGTCCATTCATCTGGCAACTACAGCTTAGGTTGCCTTAGAAATACTCTATGAAGTGCGGAACACAATATAAGGACAAGGCAAGGTACCTAGCAGTGCAAGGATATTTGATTTCGCTCAAATATTAATGGATAAAAATTATTACCATAACTGAGTTTGGTGGGGGTGGAAGAATTGCTGTCACTTGGTCAGAGACACCTATGCACGAGTATCTTAGACTTAACTCTGGTTAGAAGAGCTGTTTGGTATGACAATCAATTCGCCTTACTTACTTTCGTCACCTCCCTACTCGCACCAAGTGACGCTGATGATGACAATGATGATGCAATTGTCGATGATGCTGTTGCTGTTGCTGTTGATGTTAGACGGAGTCGCGCTGAGCTGGATTGTTGTCGTTTTGTTAACATTTCGACACCTTTTTTCCGTTCAGTGTTAGCCAGCCGGCATGCAGTGGGGTAGCGAAGGCGCACGTGTGGACATCCTGCAGCTGCAGCACAATTGCGTTTGACCAAATCATTGTGTCGTTTGCTTACAACCTTTATTTTATGCATGTGCATTTATGCATTTGTGTGGGTGGTCCGCACTGCTGTTTGCTTGTTGTTGCTTGCATAAATTCTATTTAATTGGATGTTTTTCTGCTGAGCATTGAAGCTTAGTTTGGTCTTTTCACTTCTCTGTTTCTATTTTCTTTTTTTTAGGTCTTGCGTCACACATGCGTCGTGTATGGAATTGCCTTAATTTGTGTTCGAGCAGGGGTTGCTAGGTGAGCGTGTGTGTGTGTGTGTGTGTGTGTGTGTGTGTGTGTGTGTCTAAGTCTAAAAGGGCATGGTTAGCAATTCACACGTCAATTTAAGCCAGTTTTACAGTACGATTCGGTGCTCTCCTACTTAAACTTGTATGCATTAAATAAAAGCACGAATCCATCAACAGCCAAAAGGTTTGCAAACAAGAATTCGCCTGAAAGTATACAACAAGTTAATTAACTTTAATATCGCTCAGCAGGCAGTCTAGTCTAGTCTAGTCTCGTGGGTGTCTTTCTTTGTTTCAGCCTTTATGATTATGTGATTTGTATGTGTGTGTGTGTGTGCTCTGCGCATTCACTGTCAAATTATCACAATATCGCATTGCAGTTAATTCGATTAATTATAGCAATTTTTCGGCTTAGCTTACAAAGCTACACGTGTCGTTTTGCATTGTGGGCGTGTATAACGCCTAAGGACCTAGCTGAAAAACGACGCGTACCTGTGTCAAGCACACAATACTAATTAAACACGCACACACATACACTCACATACACGATCTTTGACACAAAAGCTGCTCGTTATTGTTTGCAGCTGCCACTTGTTTTAGCTGAAATCCCTAAGGATTGTGGCTGCTTCTTCTTTTTGGTTGCTTCTTGTTGGGCGCGTCAATGCCGGCATACCTATTTACTCACTCAAAATGTTTGTGTGTGTGTGTGTGTGTGTGTGTGTGTGTGTACGCGCTACGCCCTAAAAGTAGGCTAAGCAGCTCTTTATAAGGGCTAAAGTGTTTTCAAACTTGAATCGCTGCTGCTTTGCCTGGCAGTTGCGTCTTCTTTCTCCGGTGTAGACCTTTTTTTCAAATCTTTGTTTTATGTTTTTAGTTTTGTTGTTGTTTGTAGACATTTTCTTACGGTTTCCATTTCGTTTACGCCTTGTACGCGATAAAGAGTTTGTTGCTTTATTGATGTCCCGCTCTATTGTTGTCCTTCCTTCATGAAATTGACACGTTTCTCAGCAAAGGACGTTATTGCTTTGGGAATTTTAGACCAATTTCTACTTGTGTCTGATAAGCTCTTGATCTTGATTTTGATTTCTATACTGCTCCTTTGCCACACACGACGTATGCGTTACATTTCCCCCTCTTTTTTTTCTCAAAATTTTCCACTTTGCACTGCACATTTTCATTATAACTCCTACTCTCGTGTTTCGAAAGCCTCTAGGGATCGATGCTGAGTTGGCTTACATTAAAAGTTTTGACCTTTTGCGTATTTGCCTTGACTTGTCTGCTGATAAATAATTTCTTTCGGTCTATTAAAGTTTTCCCTTTATACGCTTTTTTATGATTTTCCGCATTTTTATTTTCCGAGACAGTCACAAAAACACGTGGCATAGTTTATCTTTGTCAACATAGCCAACAACATTGGCAACAAAAATAACGTCATTATCATCATTATCATCATCGTCATCGTCATGATTCTGAGTTGAGTGTTAGCCGGCGGCTATACTCGTATAAAGATAATATGAAAAATATTATTACATTATAAATGGGTTTCTGCCCGATGCGTGGTAATTGTAACAAAAAATGCGAGGGATAAAAATTTAAAAAATAAAATAAAAAAGAAATCCACAATTTTTTCTTGTTGTTGTTGTTGTTGTAGTTGTGCCATTTGGTTTAAGTTAGTTTCGCCGAAATGCGAAATCAAGTGAAGTCGTCTACTTGTTGCGCATTAAATTCATTTTATGTGTGCTTATATATGTGTATATGTGTGTGTCTTGCTTATATTAAAGTTGTTAGCGACGCCGTGTTTACTGTAGTAAACCCTCAGCTTTGCCGCTTCCCTTTGCTACGCTGTTGTTGATTTGACTTATTTAATCACGGCTCACTCTCTCATTGAGTGAAAGAGTCTTGGGCTTTCAGTGTAAAGTGTTAATGGAATGGTTACTCGGCTAAGCGTTTGTGGTGGAATGTGCTTTGTTTGTGTTGAATTTGTAATGTGCGGGCTTCCTCACATACGCCCATTCTCTGCTTCATACGCCCACACCAAAACTACTCACGTCTTACTATAGCACACTCGGTAACAAGTTTACCTCAAGCCAAACAGCCAGTCAACCACACACCCACTCACATAGCAGCTCACGTGGCACCGTTGCCATTTACTCGACGCACGTAACCAGCGTAATTTTGATGCGATTCTCATACAACGGATTTATTTCTATTTCTCCACTAGTGTATGACGCGGCATTGACCGGGTATTGTGTGGAAGGCATATATTTCTTGTATATAAAGAAAGAAATAAGTTTTTGTTTATTTTTATTTTTATTTCGAAAATTCATGTAAACAAACGACCAGTGACCACAGCATATTCTGTGTGAAAGTCGAAGGTTTAGAATGTGTTGTCGACATCAAACAGATAAAGGCGGTAGACTTGCTGCGGGTTTCCACATCCTATTGCAATAGATTCTTCCAAAGTGCTTCTTGTGGAAGGCATACAGAAGCACTTCAGCAGTGCTTCCATATCCGCTCATATCTATCATATTAATTACACGATACGATGAATGGCAGTGCATAGTAGGAAAAAGACAGAGCGGCAGACAGACAGATAGTTAAATTATATAGTTAGAAGATACATATTTCTGTTTATTTGTGTGCACATCTTATTGCTAGCTCCGCCTCCTACTACTTTGACACACTTTCTAGTTTGCTTACAATCGTATTCAGCTACTCTTTCTTCACCTTCTTATACATCATTTTCTCCTTCTTCTTTCGTTTCGCCTTCAACACGCTTCCGTTTTTTACCGCCTTACAATTGCTTCTGCTTGTGCCTCAGTCTTGGTCAAATTGCGTTCATTTTAGTTCCCTTTCCAATGTTGCACTTACGCACTGTGTCTGTTTCCCAACCTCATTACACTCCACTCCACTCATTCCATTAATTTTTTTTGCTTGTTTATTTTGTAATTGTTGCACTAATTAAATTCTCGTTCCCCGCTGCGTTTGCCCACAACGATTCGTCTCATTTCGTCATATTAATTTTCATATTTTCCTATCTTGATGTGCCTGAGCTCTGCTTCTTCTCAGTGCTTTGTTTCTTTGTTTGCTGCACCATTTTGATTGCAGTTTATTTATTTATTTATTTATTAAATTTTGCAAGGCTTTGCCAAGCCTTAGAGGCGAGTCATTGAGGCTCATCTCATCTGTCACAACAAATCAGCTTTAATTATTGAATTATTATTTGATTATTAGGCGTAATTGCGACATGAAGCGCCGCATTCCTTCTGTCTTTGTATCACTGTTGATTTAATATTATTTCACACAATTTATTTAATGATTTTATAATTAAAACATTTTGTAGCAATTTCTGCCTTTATTTTATTTATTTCCATTTATTTATTTATTTATTTTTTTCTTTCGTGTCCACTGCCCAAATATGAAATTACAAAAACTTATTAAGTCCCAAATTATACAAACATAATACATTAGGATTTTTATGCCCTTCATGTGAAAGTGTACTAGGAACCATGAATCACTTATGAATGTTGTGAATAAAGACCGAAAGCGTTGCACTGGCTCAATGTACAGGGGTCAGACTTACAACGGATAGACTCTCTGCATCCTGACTCTCTGGGCAGAACTTCTAGGTTTGGATAAGAATAGTATTATGGGGATTACACTAGGCACACAATAGCTGTAACGAGTAGGGGCAAATTGAGTGAGAGCGACAGATGTAACAATATCTTTGATGTAGATATATTGTCAGTCCCAATCAAGATCATCACATTATTTGGGAAGTAGTTGGTGTTTCTTGCACTAGTTTTACAATGGATCTAACTGTTTTCTGAGTACTCCCAAGAGATCTTTGTGTTGTATTAATCTAACTTACCCTAAACTACTATTACGGCTACAACTACTTACTTGCAATTAGGCATATAATTCAAAAACACTATCTCCAAATTTTAGGCTGGCCTGATTCCTAGTTTGTAGAACCTTCAATAAGTTTTATAAAGGATGTTATTACTACTTTCTATCATAAATCTATTGGTGAGAAGGGTTAAGCATTCAAACTAGAAGCCTAAATAACATTGGGAACGTGCAGAACATTTATTTTTTCTTCAGTCACTCGATGCAATGATAAGTTTCCATACATTTAACCATTTTAGCTGTAGGGCATTAAACTTTCGCCAATCCACTTGCACTTCCTGTTTTTATTGTTGCCACGTTTCGCGTTGTTTTTGTGTATTAAAATTACGCAATATTTTTGGCGTTTTTGGCGATTTTTGTGCTTTTTTAAGTGGTGCTGCGTGCGCATAAAGTTGGGCTCGCAATTCTGCGGTGCATTGCTGTGTATGTTCATATATTTTTTGCGGTGGTGAGGGCAGATTTTACTCATACAACCAGTGCAACTTTTAAACTCATCCATTGTTCACAGCAAATTTACATTTTAAATGGCGTTGCATAATCAACATCGCACATCGCGCATCGCCCATCGCACTCAGTGGGCTGCGTGTGTATTGATTTCAGCGCCGTTCTCTGTGTGTTATGATAATACAATTTATAAAAATGCTTAATTGAATTATGAATTCATACATTCGTTTCAAATGGATTTTGTGCACTTTATCATGGCGAGTATCAAACGTTTCAATTCATGTTGTTTTTAAATTGCTTGCGCAATTAAATTTATCACTTAATCATCAGCTGTTTTGAAATTAAAAGGAGTCGGCAGTCGTTAATTTAATTACTGTTTACAGAAAAACAGTTCATTGATGATAACTATTAATTTGAGGTTATAGTAATTTAAAATCTTGTGACATTTTTGTGTGTAAATTGAAATTTTAGCTTAAAGTCGTGCTAATATTGTAATAATCAATATAGAAATAGGCCAAGACATTGTCTTCACCATCATTTTACGCTTAAACTAATATAAGAGATTGTGATAAAAAAAATGCCATTCTACAGGTTTTCAATTGCAGTTGTGCACAATATACATTTTAGTAAAATTAGTTAGGTATTGTAGGCATAAAAACACTTAAAAGTTGTCACAAACGCAGCTACAAGAAAATCTCACATGACACACCGGCACACTACACAAACACATATTCTTCATCTCTCTTATAATGCCATATAGTAGGGAGAGTAGCTTGAAACCTGTCGGAGAATACTAGCTATAATCTGTGTACAAAAGCTGTTGTAAAGCCTCCCCGAAAAATGTGTTTCTTATGGCAAATCGACTACGCTAGTTAAAAGCTAACGCAACTTCTCTTTAAAGTACTTATTCCCTGTACTACTGTTATACATAGTCATCATAATAAATTTACGTTCTTCTTCGATCTCATATTGGTACTAGTCAAGCTGTTTAAATTAACTCATTAATACTCAAAGTGTCTTTAGGTAATGTCGCTTTAGAAGCCTTAAATTAAACCCACTAGTAAAATAGTTGGAATGGTCTAGTTAAGTCTGTAAATGACTGTAAAAAGCATTGCAAAGTTGGGAGAATCTACTAGAGTAGACAATAATAATTATAATAATACTTACATATAATAATACTACATAATACTACTACCACATACAACTACATTAATAATACTACATATAACCGTTGGTAGTAAAGTATTCCTATAGAAATATTTTTAAAGTAGAGAAAATTCTAATTTATTAAGCTACTAAAGTGGTTGGCAATCAGTGATAAAGGGAAGAGCTGATGTTATTCTACTGATTTTATATATTGGGCTATACGACTTAATGAGGCTGCGATTGTCTATTTCAGGAGCTAGAAGGATCAAAGGTTGAGGAAGAATATTATTCTTCTTTTATGTTTATGTCATGAGCTGTCTGACCTTACAAATTCTAACAGTTTGTTGAACTGCTCTGGAGCATCCAAAGGAGTTAAACTTGTCTAGTATATGAAGGAGCCCAAGTGGAATCAATGGCAGCATAATTATGATGTACATTTCAGCTATCCTTATCTAATCTTAATTATTTATTTATTTATAATTTTAATTTTTATTTTTTGACATGAGCCCAACGTTCAATTTCATCCGATTTGATTCGGTGAGCCATAATCTTCCGGGCAATAGCAAGAAAGTCACTAAACAAACTTTGATCATAAATATAATATTAATCGAAAAACATTCTTCTTCTTTGTTTACAGTGGAAAAGCAAGCGAAGCAAGCTCGGCTATAATTTGGCTATAATTTGGATGTGAAAATCGTGCGAAAACCGGATTTGCTGCTTTCTACACGCAAAGCCAACAGCGGCAACGGCAAGAACACGAATAACCACTCAGTCGACAAATTAACAATGGCAACAACAATAAAAACAACAAACACAGGAGGATTTCCTATCATTAACACAACAAAGAAAACAAATAAAATCGGATAAACGAAAATCGTGGCAGAGACGAAGAAGAAAGTCGTAGAAAAAATCATAAAGCGGAAGTGCGTGTTCGGGTAGCGGAAGCGCCTACAGGACTAATTTATTTATAAGCGCAGTTTCGATTCGAAGTAACGCCGGAAAAAAAGAACCCAAAAAAGGTTAAGAAAGTAGGGAAGAATCATTAAAAGAAGATAGCAGATGAAAGTGAGGGCGAAACGTGACACAAATGACAAACAGACGGAAACATATGCCGTTGGAAAAGGAAGTATCCTAATTAGAATTTAGGTAGATGCAAAGTGTGGCTTTGAGTTATAGAAAAATCAGTTCAAATAGTAAGGAACTACAACAACAATGTTACACTCAGTGACGACAGCAAGAAAGGCAGCACGCGGCAAGAGTAGCAGCAGCAGTGTGAGTGGCAGCAGCAATTTCCGTTTGTCGCCAAAGTCGGGTAAAAATATAAATTCGCAATTGATAATTAACTCAAACGATAACGGAAAGTAACAATAAAACGTGGGTGTCGTCAGCAGTTGCGACGAACAAAGAACAACGACAACAGCAGCAACAATAAGAACAATAGCAACAATAGCAACTAGTAATAACAGCTGGCAATTGGCGTCAGTTGTTGCCCACATACAGCAGATACACCCAGAGACAATCAGACAATGATATACTCAATCAACGAGTAACGAATACCAATCTCAAAGTCAACTCGGTGTCAGTTTATTGTGGTGTGGCGGGTGTGTTTGTGAGTGATAACTGAGTCAGAACGACACCAACGCCGACACTGAGAAGATAATTAAACGCAGCTCGTGATAATATGGCAGCAGCGACAGTGACCACCCACATTGGAGCGACAACAACGGCGGTTGTGGCGGGCAATGTTGGTAATTTAAGTGGCTCGGCTAGCAGTGTTGGTAGTGGCGGTAACGCGGCTGATAATGTAATGAGCGTCAGTGTCATTGTTGGCGGTCTGCGTGCCACAACAAATTCGTCAGAGGCAGAGACAAGCGATGATTGTGATTATTTTGATGACAACTGTGCAACGTCCAATGTTATATTTCTCGATAACAGCACACAAACTGAAGACAATGATGATGATGATGATGATGATGATGATGGTGATGCAGATGTTAATGACGATGATGAATATAATGAGAATGAAGATGATGGTGTGGTTTTCAACGGCGAAGCTTTGATTGGTAAGGAAGCGTCTGAGAAGCAGCTGAAACATGGCGAGGCATTTAAAAAATTTCCTACAACCAAGTTGAAAGCGATTGGGCAGCAGTTATCACAAATCATTGAAGAGGATAGTGAATGTGAGCAGTCAGATGATCAAACAGTGGAAGTGGCGGAGCAAAAGCAACCAGAAGTGGAAGTGACATTGATGACAGAGCAAGTTGAAGCAGAGGTGGAATTGGAGCAGGAATCAACAGAATGTATACGTTTAATTAGTGATAGTGAAGAGTGTAAGAATACGTGTAGTGAAAGTTGTGGCTATAATGATGAGCTTAATGTTATCGATAACGATAACAAAAAACTGAACGATAACGCTGGCATAAGTGGTGACGTGAGCTCAAATATTGTTGGCAACACAAATGTTAATGATGATGATGCTGATGCTGATAGCTATGATGATGATTACGATAACACAAACGATAACGTTAACGTTAACATTGTCGATAACACCGAGCGCACAATGCTAATCGTTGCGAGCAATTCAGATTTATATGAAGATTCATTGCTAAATGAAATATCATTGCGCATGAATGCCTCACTAAGCTATGCGCGTATAATCGATTACGATAACTTTCGCATAATCGAGCACGTAATCGAGAGTGATGATGAAAACGACGGTGATAACACTAACGCTGATGACAATGACGATTACGACGACGATAACGCCGACTCTGTCGATAATGCACTTGAAAATGAGTTCGGTGTATGTGATGATGCACGCGCTTCATCATCGAGTGATATCGAACGTCCGTCACTGTCGTGCGGTCCGGAATTGAACGAAGCGTGTTCGGAGTTGGTTGCTTTCATAGGTGAAAGTTACAAAATAATCGATAACGCGCGCGTACATGTACAAAGCGGCGGTGATCTGTGGAGTGCGACGTCCGCAAGAAGCGCTGCAGATGCACCGATGAATGATGAAAGTTTTAGTGATATGTGTGACATTGATAACAGTGTTGAAAGCAACAACATTGATAGTAATAATAATCGCAGTGGTAACGATAGTGATAGTGGCAGTGTTAGCTGCGGCATTAGCAATGAGCCTGCAACGCGTTTGTTGCAGGGTCTGATGCCATCGGCAGCGTCAATCAAAAAAGTACAAATGAATGCACCAACAACAACAACAACAACAATAACAACTACAACTACAAACTCAATGCAAACTGAGCAACAAAATCAAAAAATTAACCCGAATAGTACAACAACAACAACTACAACAACAATAACAATGGTGACAACACCAACAAAAACAGCACCAACAACAGCCACAACGATGGGCATGTCAAATTTGGCACTTTTGAAGGCCTACAAATCAAAATTGACGCCTTTGGCGCCGCCATTCCAACCAGCCGCGTTGAAAGCCAAATTGAATGCGGCCGACGCGATTGCCATTGCTGATGCTGCTGGTGCAGCTCTGACAACAACAATAACAATGACAACAACAACTAGCAATATAATGGCAACAGCAGCAACTGTGGCGAGCAGTAGCGCCAATAATGTTGCACTGCATACAACAAGCTTCGTTGAGCCAGCAACACTTTACTATCAACAGCAACCAACATTGCAATTGCATCAGCAACAATTGTTTCCTCAGCATGCCAATATACAATTTCACTTGCCGCACCAACATCAACAGTTGTCGCCCACTCAACAGAAGCAACAACAACAGCAACAACAGCAACAACAGCAACAGTTACAGCAATTTTGTTCCCAACATGGTGGTGGCACGCTAGCCAACAACATGGCACATTTACATCTCAATGCCGCAGCAACTGTTGCAAATGCTGGACAAGCACACGCCCACATACACGCCCATTCTCATGGCCACCATGCCCACGCCCATGCCCACACACACCACGCCCAACTAGTGCCGGTGCAGTTAATAACTCTAGCAACGCCACAGGCGATCGCAGCAACAGCGAATGCTTCGGTAGCGGCAGCTGCTGTCGCCGGCGCTGGCGCCTGGCCACTTGTAGAGGCGCCAATTTATATCGATGCCAATGGCGAATATCGCAGCTTCTGTCCAGCACATGGACCACCGTCAGCAGTTGAGGCAGCAGCAGCAGCAGCAGCAGCACATCATCAACACCATGTTCCTCTACACCATCTTCATCATCATCATCAGCAGCAGCAGCAGCAACAGCAGCACCATCATCATCAGCAACATCAGCAACAACAACAAAATGAACAACAGCCGCTCCAACTCCATACCGCCTCGCCACAGCTACAGTTGCCAACTGCTGGCACTGCACTCTTGGCGCCGCTGCCATCAACAACATTAGGAGCGGCAGCAGCAGCAGCAGCAGCAGCAGTCCCGTCCTCGACTGCGGCTATGTCTGCGTCATCATCATCTTCAGCGCCTGTGGTCGTTGCCACAGCTCAAGCGTCAGGCACACTGTCAGCCAACAATACAAACGCCAATGGCAACTCAACACAACCACAACAACAGCAACAACAATTACTATTACTGGACACTGGCGTTTCATTGCCGCTACAAATTGCTGGCAAACGTAAAGTTTTTCGAGGTGAGTGAACGTTTTATTACATCTGCTGCCCCACTGCCCGAGACCCTGTCGCCGGCCAAAGCCGTTGAGGCCTCTCTACCAGGCTTCTCGACAGGCGGCTATCGTCAGTCACCAGTGTGGCTTTTGCTTTTGCTCTTTCGTTTTCTGTTCTTCGCATTTTTCATTTCAACTTTATATAGAACGATTGCACTAGAATATGTACATAACTCAAACCTTGAATATTGCGTAGGGTATGTTGTGTAATTGGAAGTGTGGTTGTTTACTTTGTTGGATCGAGATGTGACTGAAAAAAGGCGCTTAGAAATCGGAAGCAATGAAAGCTGATAAATTAAGTTTTTCTCTATAATACCAAAAGGGCAAGGGGATAAGTGTTGCCAATTTGTTCTTATGCCCTAATAATATGTTTTTCCTTAATAATGTCCTCAGTTCTTCTACTTGATTTTTAAAACCATTTCTGTACACTATATACTCCCGCTCTATTAGTCTCATGTCTTCTTCAGCGGGTTGTAGATCCGTTTTAGCTTAACTAGGTTAAGTTAGATTATAGCAGTTGTTGGTTGAATTAGCTTACTTATGATAGGTCTATAAGATGATACTACGTAGATTGAATACCACTTTCCTCCCATGTTAATTTTGTGAACCTCACAAACTTCAGTAGACGCTTGTATTTTTTTCTGTATTCTGTAAAGTTGCTCTATAAATTCTTTAAAGCTGCTGCTTTTATGTTCAAACTGTATTAGTAAGTGATACATTACCAAGCCAGAAAAGGAGGTAAGGTGCTTTCCTTCTAGAGAAGCGTTCTCTGGGGTGTTTCGCTTTTGATTTTTTTCTTCCGCACTTTCTGCAGCTCTTTAACTCCGCTGTTTCTTTCCAATACTAATACTGGCTTCACCACTACCCTTCCCTTCATATCCCCCTTTCACTACTTCTCCCTTTCTTCAAACGTTTCTATTAATATTCATCAGCATACAGTCCACTTCGAAGTCGTCATGGCGGCACAAAAATTCCTGAACCTACAATGTTGTTGAGCTCATACACACGACTGCTCATGCCAACTTGACCATATCCAGCGGCGTATGCAGATATAAAACAGCGCCAGAATATATCCTGCTAGCAAAATGCGTTTGTGCATTCAAATGGTCGACAGACACTCGGACAGACAGCCGGACAGACACACTTAGACGCACGCATATGGCATGCGGTTAAATGGTCGGCGCATTCGATTGTTCGATAGTGTGAGAGAGACGTAGATTGAAAGAGGTGCACTCTAAAGCGAACAACTAGACACACACAGGCACGCATAAACTATTGCGTGCATATCCTTTGCGCCTTGAACGCTACCAAGCGAAAGAGTTGCCAAAAAAAAAATAAATAAAAATAAAAATGGACAAAAAAATAAAAATAAAAAAATTGCTGCCATTTTCTGTTCTACGCCGGCTTTTGTTCTACTTCAAGCAAAAGGATTTTCTAATTTTTCTCTGAATTTTCAGTTACATTTCGTCCCATTTAGAACAATACTTCTGCTGCTGCTGCTGCTGCTGCTGCTGTTTCTGTTGCCTTGTTATCTTTTGGGCACGCGTCCCCGTTTGTCTTGGGTTAGTTTTGTTGGCGCTCAGCCTTAGCTTGACGGGTGCGCCCAGGCTATGCGCCTCATGCATTTTAAGTGGTGCTGCGCCCTGCACTCTAAGCCGTTGCTGCGTCTTCTGTCTCGTTCTCTCTCTCATGTTGTCATATTTTTGACACTCACTGTTTGCTTTTAGTGGCTGCAGCAGTTGAAAAACGCTTTTAGGATGCACAACGCGACAACCATTTTTTTTCTTATGTTTACGACTGGACTTGGTTTGCCGTGATTTTTTTTTCAAAATTTTTTACATTCAAAAACATTTTTTTACAATTTTTGTTTCTCGTTTAATTTGTATTTTGCCCATTTCACAGCAATAATTTATGTTGCATGTAGTTCATTTATGCATTTGTGAGACCCCCATTGGTTTATGGCTTGTAAGTTGTCGACGTCGTCGTCGTCGTTCTCGTTCTCGTTGCGATTTTATGTATTATGATTTTTATTATATTTTTTTTCTGTACTTGTTTTTTGTCTATTATTATAGCAAGCATGAGCGCATATAATGAAGTCATACAATTTGTAGCTCTTTTATAAATTTTTTTTGGACACCGAAAACTGTAAGATATTTATGCATCCAGTGGCAACCATTGAGGCGTTAAATGAGAGTACAAAAGTATTTAATTAAGCACGATAAATGACTTTAATGAAATTTGTAAACTGTTCTCGTTTGTTGTTTATTAAATTGCACGCAAATCCGTTGAAGTCGCCATGAAAACACAACAACAACCAATATTCCTTCATGATCAAGAACGGTAGTGGGTGGTGCGGTGGGGATGCGCTCTTTCCCATAAAACAAAAAGCCAAAAACCAAACATGGAAAACTTTTAGCTTAAAACAACCACGAAAATGAAACGCAAAGCTTGAGAAACTTAAGGCTCAGTTGAGTCGAGTTGTTGTTAGTTGAGTTCAGCTGTAGCGTGCCGTACTGTACTGTTTGGTGTAGTGTTGCACAACTTCAGCGGTTGGCAACAATTTTCCCATGCGGCGACTTAAGTTTCCCTTTACTTCAGTGAATTTTTAAATATTTAAAAAAAAATCGACATTAATGCTTTGTCCCGTTTGTCCTGCTCAGTGAAGCTAATATTCTTGTTCGTTGCATCGTTTTGTGTTCTTCTACCATTTCGTTCTGCTTATTCTACTTAAAAGCTTTTTCAGGCTTCAGTGCAAAATGTGGCAATAAACATTTTAGACAAGCTCTTTTCGTCTTGGTTGGCATCAATATATCTACGATTTTGGAATGGTTTCAAAAATCCCAGAAGTCTAATAGAAATGTAAGTAGCCCGCGTAAAGTGCGCCTTGTTAACGGAAGTGGTGCCGTTATTTTTTTTTATAACACCACGTTTTATGACGTCATAGCGTATGGCAAGTACTTTATTAGCGAAACGCATTTTGTAGCTACTCAACAGCAATTTTCAAGCTAGACTTTCCCAGAGATTCTTGAGCCCGTCGTGCCAAACTCGGTCGAAAGCCTGCTTTATAATAATAGATCCTTTCAATATTATATCCACACTTACTATTTAAGTTGTTTTGTTAATTTTTTTATATAGAGTTTTATTGAAGTTGTATTAATAATAACAGAAAAATAAAATAAAATAAAAAGACTTTCCTCTTTTGTTTACGGAAACGATTTCATGGACAGGAATTTCAGAAAGCTTTCCTGACGAAGACATTTTTAGACAACCTTCTATACCGTTCATAGCCTTTTTCAACACTGAACAATTGATAACCTGATTACTTCTTAGACAAAATCGATTGTGGAAACTGTTAAGCAGGCTTGCTCAAATAATATCTGCCTCTAATATCTGGGCTTTGAATAAAATTATTGTATGAATTCCAAATGCTTCTCAAGCTATTTGAAAACGGAGCTAGAGCAGCTTGAACGTGGAGTTCTTCGGTTGATCTACAAGTAATCATATCACATTCTGTTGGAAAAAGCTCACAATTTAACAACAATAGTCACTTTTAATCCGTACGTGAGATGTGAAAACGTTTGACTTAAGATGAAGAAAAAAGTTTATATCCTTTAATATATTCTGGAGACAAGTCTAATATGTTTTTCAGAACAGTGTATTTGTATAATACCATTTGTATAATACCATTTGTAGAGCATTGATGACTTTCTCGTCACGCAACAAATCTGTTATCTACGAATTTAGTTACTTTTTCTGTATACAAGAACAATTCAAACAAACTGGCATGTGATCACTGATTTTGTACTGATTCCAACTGTCCTTCAACATCTATATATCATAATTTATCATATTAGTGCAAGGATCCTCCAAATGGAGTCGATAACTAAAAGGTACCGGGCGTGTTGCTGCCTCTTGGCATAATCTCACCATCTTACCTTTCTCGCCCCCTCTCTTGGACACTACCGGACCTCTAAAATCTCAGCCCTTTAGTCGCCAAGAAATAAATGTTATACCCTTTTGGGCATATGTGGGTATGTTTTACTTTTTTTCATTTTGTAGAAATGCTATACTTTTCTATGATTCACTTTTTTTTTTGTATAAAATTACATGAAATTTTCAACGCAAAAAACATGAGTTCTAATTAACGGATTTCTTTGGAAAGTACTCTGAAACCTTCGTCAGTCTTGGAAGAATATTTGTTCAAAATTACACATGGATCGGTTAACTAAGTAAAGCGTGATACTGAAGCATAGGAACAATGAAGGATTGTACAAAGATACACCTTTGTTTTATATATATACATAAATCATTTCTCATTATAGCTAAAGTGGCTTATCAATTCTAATTATTTTACTTCATTATTTTACTTTACTTCTATGCTAAGCATAGACAAAGACGGAGTTCTTTGTTTATTTTGTCTTAAAATCCTTTACTTGGAAATCCGCTTAGTATCACAAAAAGGTAGACGGGCTTGTAACGAGAACCCAGAAACCATATCAATGTCAAATGAAAGTTTTGTGCCACCACCTGTAAAGTAGAGAACAACAAGTTGCCCTGTAAGATTTCAAAATTTAATTACAAACTTCAACAGAAGCAACTTCAACTGCAATTGCAACTTCAACTTGCAACTACAAAAGGCAAAAGTTTCCTCCTTCGACTAAGGAAGTTTCGATGCGACGAGGCGGGTCTGGATGCAATTTTCACGCAATGCGTGAGTACAAATTATTGTATCCTGCGGTGATAGTGCGATGCAAGTGAAATTTAACATTTGAGTTCAGCGAAGTACAACTTGGCGATACACGACAGTGGCAACTACTTGTAGTATTTCGAAACTGTCACACACACAAAACTTACGTTGAAATACTCGTACAAGTTTAAGCTTGTTGTGGCAGCAGTGTAAGCCATGTGTGTGGTGGCTGGGTGACTGGGGCCACCATGATAATAACTACTGCCTCATCAACGAAAATCGTGCCTGTTGTCGTCGATGCTTCCCCTCGAACTGGGTACGGATGAAACTACTGACTTCCTGCACTTAAGTTTGTTAAACACAGGCGTGCACTTAACCCAGAAAATCAAAATAAAAAACAAAAAATAATAAATAAAAAACTGAGCACACTTAAAGGACTTTCACAAGCTACGTTGCCACGGAATGAGGCCAAAACCTAAGCTACAGTGATGATGTCGAAGATGATGATAAAGACATTTTTCGCGCAACTCGATGGCGTGTGTTGTTTAAAGTGGCAACACCAAAAAAATTGTTTTTTATACTCTTCAGAAGAGTATTATAACTTTGTGATGAGGCTTGTAACACATCATCGGAGATGACGTAAAATGATATATTATGCTGGCGGCCCCAACAAGATATTGTTATGTCATTTCCTGTATGTGGTGCGTTGAGCTTACTCTATAGTTTTCGCTCGCGAGTTTGTACTTTCTGAGTTTGTTGACTTCACACGAGCGTAATTTGATTTAATTTCTTTCTCTCTTTCTTCTACATTTTAAAATGAAAACCAACTTAATTGATTGAAAATTACGGGCAGTAGAGGGAAACAGACGCTTTTTGGCACTTGGTTTTATATATGTATTGATATTCTTGATCAGCTCTACACGATGAGTTCCGTTGACCATATCCGTTTGCTTGTATCTTTGTATGTATGCAAGCCAGTCCTTCAGTGTTTAAGCTAATGAGTTGATATGAGTTGATACCATATAAGCGCTAAAATTTCCTGAGAGTAGCAGAAGCACGGGTCAACTTAAAATTGTAATGTGAAAATTCCCTTTTGTTTTGCTTTTAGTTTCACAATTGAACTGAACTGATTTTTTGTGTAAATTTCAAGAACCTAAAGCATGAAGAGTACGACAACTTCGACATAACCAAATTTGTCGTTAATGTCAAAGGCGCCACTTTTAAAGTAAAATAAGATAAAAATAAATGTATTCAAATTTTTGGACAACACGAGTCAAGCGCAGCTGTAAAGATGTTTGTCATTGTCGTGTAAGACTTTAAACTTTTTTTTAAGTCACTTATCCTTGTTTTATTTTAAATTTATTTTTCTTCTTTTTGTTGTTTGAAGCTTTCCAAAAATTAATTTTTTTTGTTTGTCGCCACTGTCTTATGGCTACCGAGATTTTTTCCGGCGTGGCTTTTGTGAATGGCGGCAGCAGCGTTTCCGTTGCGCATTTTAACGGCGTGTAGCATTTTATATTCAATCTGAGCACGCATACATACGCACAGCTGAGCACACTCGCAGACATGTCTGTGCATGCATGCTTGCACCCAAGCGGAAATGCTGCCATGCTTTATTGTGCTACAGCGGCAACAACAACAACAACAACAACAATAACACAAAACTGCGAATCGTGTGAATGAGGCGTAAAGAAAGAAAATAAATAAAAAAATGTTTTCTAAAGTCGAAAATGCAATTTTTATGTTTAGACGTGAATTTCTTGCCTTTTACTTCTTTTTTCTTATTTTTTGTTTCTGTTTTACTACCTCTAAACAATTTATATCTGCGTATGTGTGTCTATCTGCCTAACTGTCGCACGCCTTAATGCAATACTCTGCGTATTGTGCACACTTTTCATATCGTCCCGTGTGGCACAGAATTAAAAAAATAAAAAAAATAAAAACACATTTTAAAATGAAAAAATTCGCCTTTATAAGTGGCACGCTCTGCTCTGAAAGCCAAAAAAATAAATAAATAAATAAATAAAGAAATAAAGAAAAGGTGCAATGAAAAATGTTGCTTGGAAAAAGTGTGTAACAATCCATCTTCTCGCTCACGCTCGCCTCGTTTATCTCAGTTGAGCTACTGTGCATCTGTTCTGTCTATCTCTTTGCCTGTCTGCTTGTCTATGTATGTCGGTCGGCATGTCTGCCATTTAGTTGTGCACGCTTTGCTAATTGTGCGCAAAATGATTTAAAGTTGCATTTCTTTTGCTGCTTGTTTAAACATGGCGAGCACTTGTGCTCATTCTCTATATTATTGTGTGTGTGTGTGTGTGTGTGTTTGTGTGAGTTAATCGCTTTGACTTTTTATATAACTTTGTTCGCCGAATTAGTTTTAATTTGCACAATTGGCGAAAGTTGAAAAGTGCATTGTTCTTTATCCCTTCTCATTTATGTTACAATTTTTTTTCGAGTGCGCATTGGCATTGTAATCAAAATAATTTTAATTACTTTCAAGCACTGAATTTTTGCTTTTTAATTTATTTAATAATTTCTTTTTTTCTTTTTTTTTTGAAAATATAATGGGGCTATAGTGAAGAACAATATTACTATCGAAACTTGGTATTTATTTTGTGAAATCATTTCTGGTGCTTTGGTTCAAGCAGTGAAAGGTAGCAATGCTGTTTTCCAGTACATTGAGAACGAGTGCAATTAAATAAAAAATAAATTAAATTTTTCGCTGCGCAAAGTAAATATAGCATGCAAAAAATTAAATATTCCATGCGATTACAATAATATACCATGCGATAAAAATTTATCTGCTAAGATTAATCACCCATTTATACGTTTTGTCTATGCTGGGAGTATCGTAAACAGTAATGTTGCTTTCCTTAACTATTTCGTATTTTTCTTAAATCGTTCCATAATCATCCTTCAGTTTAATACTAACCTCGTGCTCTATATGATGATTTCTCTTGGGAAGAGTTTAAGAACCCAAAAAATAAATTTTTACGAGTATCTCAACTAAGAACTACCTGGGCCTGAGCGACTCTTGAGCAAGTGTTCAAATTATTATTATTAACCTAGTTATACCGGTTACTTACTTACCGACAGTTTTCGAAAACGTGCTTTAAATACAACAAAATCTGCTTACATATTAATTATGCTTGATCCAAGCTTTCGCTTGATTGATATTTCAACAACATTGAAAATCCATTTAAAACCACTTCCCACACTTGCGCAGCTACGCAGAAAATGATATATCGAATTCACTGAGCACTCATGATTGACAAACCGATTAAAGGTAGCAAGTGAGACAGCGAGCGAGCGAGCGAGCGGCACACCAACAAACTATCTCGAATCTAATGGGAAAACAAATACTGGGAAAACGGAGATGAAAACATCAATCAACTTAGTTATATCAAATTAATACATTTTACTTTTGACAAATGATGGTAGTCGTGAGAATTTCACAGGCCGCTGTCGTTGGATCGGCTGCTTGCAATGGAGAAAAATAAACGCGACAAACAGAAAACAATTGGCGTGTTGTAAAAAATCTATAAATACATTTTTGCCGATTTGAAATACTCGTTGAACTGTCCTGAGTAAACATGCGCTGCTGAAGTGAGCTGGACGAGTTGAGTTGTGGCAATGATAAGTGGCGGTGTTGGCAAGCGCGCACCTTACAAAACTTTTTCAAAGTAATTGTCATGATTTGAACTTTGAACCTTTTTTCTTCTCTCGCACTGTTGCCGTTGCTTCTACTTCGCTGCAGTGGCATTGGCTGAGATAAAGTTTGATTTTCTTGTGTTGATTTTTTCTTACTTTTTCAGAACTCACTCAATTTTGTGCCAGACTGCCTTCAAGCCTGCCTGCTTGTTTTGTTAATTTGATGCCGAGTCGAGTAAACTTCAACATATTTCACATACATCTGTCTATACATAGAAGAACTCCTCTCCTACGGTCTGATCTTGCTCATTTTTCAGTCAAATTGCAGTCTGGTGTTGAAAAGTTTTTGCTTTGGTCTTTACATTAAGGTTGCCACGTAAGACTTAGAATTGTGGCACAGACCTCTTTTGAATCCAGGTGGTAGGAAGCTGTTAGTTAGGGAGTTGCGTAAATTTATGTAAATATGTAGCAGCCTGTTTCATAGGCAAAACTTTTACAACTTGACGTAACTCAACTCAACTGAACTCCACTCAACTGAGGTAAGCTCAACTTGGCGGTGCTAGTATTGTCGTTGGCGTTGCCATTGCCATTGTCGTTGTTGTTGACGTCAGCTTTAGTCTCGTACACGGTTCATCTCTTCTGCTCTGAGACCATGGGTTCGCGTCTGGACGAAAAGTTTCCCTCACGGTTGGCACTGCTGCTTTGCGCTGCTTACAAAGCGTCTTAAATATTAAAAGAGAAAATGCAAATTAAAGAGAAAATGACGCGCGCTTTGCCAAAGTCTTAAAAAGTTGTATTCATGGCAGTGTTGGTTAATCCTCACCGGAAATAAGCAGTTAGACATGAAGATTTCTGAGTACAGGTTTTGCATTTCTTCTTTCGTAAACCAAAAACAAAATTTCTTTCATTATAATTTTCCAATTAATTTTTTTTCATATTTTCCAACACTGACTTTTTGAATTGCTAAAGTTTTCGCTGAAGCAATAGAAATTTATGCGGAAAAAGCCAACTTGTTGCACGCAATTGTATAAATTTGCGTGTCCGCGGGCAACAAATTAAAATTATCACATAAAATGGTCAAGTTTTAATTACCGCTAATAACAGCAATAATAACAACAGCAACTGCCATTAAATCCCTATCTTTGTTATCCATTGTGCTACTTGGCTATTTGGCTACCATTATGTGACATGCTATTTTAAACCCTGTAACCGAAAACCAATCACAATCAATCCACAATAATAAAAGTAGCCCAGTCATCAACGACACCATCATCATTATCATCGTCATCATCGCCATAATTATAATCATCTGCCGGACAATGAAATGACAACGCGCTAACAAAGCCAAAGTGCTGCAAACGCACAACAGGCGGGAAAATCTGTCAATTTTCATTGAAATTGGCGCATGAAAAGCAGATAATATAGTACACAACCACACAAACACACAGCCAGAGTGTTGATAACACTAGGCCAAAACTGTGATATCTGGACAATTGGTATGACACTTCCAAATTGTGTAGCAGTATGCGTTGCTGTCAATGCTATTTTCAATACATTTTAATTGTTAGCGGGGCTGTGCGTCAGTGTACAAACATTGTAAGAGTCTACAATATAAATGTGTCAAGACATCCTCTAAAATGTTTTGTGTAAATTGTTTATGTGAGCAGCCATTCAATATTTTGTTATAGATAATACGCTCCTAATAAAAACATCTATCAGACGCTCATCCTCCTTAAAAAATGTGGTAATTGGACAAAGATAGGCTGCTTGGTTAATTGATCAGAATACAGAGTAGAAGAACGAAGGCATAAAGAAAGCAACAAAATGTACATTGACAATAAAGGTAATCGAAATTGGGGAATCACCGCATTAAATGTCACCATCATTTGTGCGCTTTAAATCGATTATTTGAATTTGAAGAATGTCCTTAAATGTTAAGTAAAGATTATTTTGTTATATTAAAATATATTACAGGAAAACATTTTTATTTAAATATTATTAATCTGCCCATCTTAAGCGGACAGCTCTCTTATTTCAATAATTTTCAATTTTGGCATATGAATGTATATAAAATAAGTACACGGAATGTTTCCCATCCAAATTTATTGTGTCGCCTTCGAAGTAAGCCCCATTAGAAGCAATGCACATACGCCAATGTTTCTTCCAGTGTTCTTCAGTAAAGAAGTTAGCGTCTTCAGCTTCTGCGGATTTTCTTTTATACCTTATACCGAATTATCAGCTCAAACGCCTTCTCCGTAGGTGTAATTTGAATTTAGAATATAACGAAGGGATGTGAACTATAGACAGAGCGTGTCATCCGTTGACGATACTGTCTCAAACTTTTAGCTTGAAGTGGTTTCAGTTTGCTGCCATAGAATATTAAAATTAGCTCTGTCATTTTTGGGTTCGCTGCGGCACTGATACTGCAACAAGAAACTTTAACCGATACAATTATCCGCCTAAGAATCCTAGGTCACAAACTCAGTTGTAAGAAATGGTTGTACTTTATTTTTTTTAGAAGATTTTACCAGTCAATTCCAGTGTTAAACAGTGATTACTGCCCCACTAATGAAGTGTCATAAGTTCTGAGTGAACCTGGGAAGCAAGTCTACTTTATTGAAGTAGCTAGCCATGCTATATAATAAGTGTGAGCATCTATTAATTCATTCTTAAGATATTAAGTAATTTATTGTACTAGTCAAATATGTAGGTTTCAATAGTTCTAGGAGTGTTTAATCTAGTACACAAGATGAGTTCCTCGCTCCTGTTTAGTATAGTGTTAGATGAGTTCCTCTTATAATTTCTCTGTACATGTTGAAGTTGTAATCATGCTTCACAATGAACTTGTTTTCTGTTCACATACAGTAATATTTTTGGTTTGTTCACTGGTCTATAATACACAAGACAATATGTTGAATATTACATAATGTACAGATTAACCATTATTGCGTGTCATATCAGTCTCGCCATCATCATGCATATTACTCGTATGTTCCTCGTCGTCATCATCATCACTATCGTCATTAACAGCTTTGCTATTATCTCAAGAACGCCTACAAAATTAATGCCAGCATCAATAACTTATTCTTTGTTTTGGTTTGGTCTGGTTTGAAGTGCGTTTTCTGGTCACGACATTCATTAGCTTCACTTTGCAACTAAGCTTTTGCGCCTTGAAGTAGACAAAACGCAAAAGCAGAAACATTACCCGATCCGTAAAACCAATATTCACAGCACCCTTGTCCGCATGCCATTGACATTGTTATACGAGCTTGTCATGTTGCTGCCATGTTTACACATACAAATTTGAGCTGCTCTTCCAGTTCGGGCACCCCTCGTTCCAATCGAGGATTACAATGGATTCGATTAGAAGTCGATTTAATTCTGTGTTCGTTTCTTTTATTGCATGAAGCAATGGCAAGGAAGAAAAGATACCCCAAAATTGTTGAAGTGCTGCACTTGAGGCGCACATTTTGGCGAAAAGGGAGCACATTCCGTATCATTTCAATGATTGGGCCTGCACTGCGCACCACAGTTTTCAAGTATCCATTCGTTATACACGATTTTGGATTGTTCTGATGCCTGATTTTGTGGTGGGGCTACTAACAACGGCAACAATGTCTGACGTCGTCTTCTGTGAATTCTGTGGAATCTGCTTGTAATTGCTTGTAGTCGAGCCATATTGAATTGAGTAATGTCGTCACTGAGTTGCCTGCCCTGTGCCAGTTGGTTTAGGCTTAGGCTTACAAGGAATTTGTGCGATGATATGTTGGTAATTGCTGTTTTGTGGCATTTGAGGTACGGCATTTTGTAATTTGATGGACACAACCGGAGTTTATTCGGACATTTTCTCTGTCACCACAGTCAACCTGTGATGTTTTATGCAGTTGTTGCTGTGATATGTTTTCTCGCATGTTGCCTGTCTGTATTATTAATTCAATTAGTGTTGCATACTATTATTATATTTTCACAGCTTATCAGAATCTTGTGATAATCATTGCTTCTATCAGTACAACTACCACAAATACAACAACAACAAAAACAACAACAACAGTAATAATTATGATTACAATATTCGTATATAGTTAAAATCAGAGTGTTGAATTGATTCATGTAATATATATGTCCTCTGTGTACGTTTTGAAAATATGACAGCAACCTAGCTTTGTTTGAAATTATATATATGTGTGTGTGTGTAAATTCAGCTAAAAATTTACATTTGTTTATTTGCTTGTTAATGAGAGCTTATCATATTACGCACTGAGGTCAAATCAACGCGCATATTGCAATGGGAATGCTGTGTAGGTGACCTTAAATTTTGATGGAAAATTCCGATGAACTTAAATTGCTGAAAAGTGCTACAAAAATATTTCTCAGTAGAACTTGTCTAACTTTTCAAAATCATTTTTTTGGCACATCTTACAGCCAACCACGAACCCAATTTAAGACACTTTTAAAACCCCTTAATGGAGCATTTGCTCTTGTGCGTGCTGCGACCGTTTTTTTTCTTTCATTCCACTAGGCCTCACACCAATTGAGGCTCCAAACAGAAACCGATTTGATTGAACTTAGCAGTCTTATTTGAATGAATTTAGTACCGAATGTAAACTCCGAAAACCAACATTTCGCACATTTTAAGGCTTTACAGTTTAAACAGTTCGGAAACCGTTCGAATTAAGTCTATTCTATGTGTAAGTTTTAGGAATTATCAGAAATGTTTCGTTCTACGAGGGAGTCGGATGAATTATTGTTATTTTTTGTGTTTATTTATTTCCGAAACACTCTTATTTAATTGTCTGTTTTATTTTTGGACAAGGAAGTATCTCTTAATCTCTGTTTGCCTAGAGGCTTTTACTAGTAAGTACCCGCGACTTCGTCGGCGCAGAATTTCGAGTAGCATATTTTTTCTTCAAACCTTTACCCATCTCAATAATATACCCATATACTAATGAAATGAATATAAAAAAACTGTTTAATCGTGAAAATGTAATATATACTAATTAAAATGTAAGTAAATAGGTTAATGAATGAGAGGTAATTTTTAATAAGAGATTGAAATAACTTACGCTAAAACATGATGATTTTGTGGCCTCGATACTCGTGAGCACGCGACATACAGCTGTCCATGGGAAAAACAGTTTCTAAATGCTTTGTTAGTAGTCATCGCGAATGCTGCTTACAGGGGAAATTGGACTCTTTTAAACTGGAATGGCAAGTCGTTAGGAATTATTGGAGTACGGGGTATTTATACATCTTCTCCTTCTTCTCCTTCTTCCCCCCCATATTAGTTTTCAGGTCGGGATAGACGTTGCTTTTCAAATCATCTGTGTTATGGACAATATTACAGAATTCTCGGCTCAGTGTAATCATACCGTTACTATATGATGCTATACGATCTTCTCTGGTTTTCAGAAGAGCAGCCGCTTATTGCCCTGATTGTGTATCACGGTTCAGTTGTACCCGCATGTCGCAGTTTATTGTTGTTTTAATGAAGCGGCATCGTAATCCATTTCTTTCATTAAATCACTACAAACTTCTCCGGTTCGTTGTGGCCTACTCATCCCAAAATCCTTTTCCAATAATTAGGACTTGACCTTCAATCTTTGTTAGATTGTTTCATTGTAAATGAAATCATTGTATTGAATATTTGAATTATGATCTTGTAATCTGTAATGTGTAAAAGAAAACCGAAATTCCTAAGTATAGTATATATAGTACATATAAGTATATAAGATCTTATCGTATATACTCTTTGGTTATGTGGAGTAAAATCAAACGTTTCCCTCTCTTGCTTCGATTTTCTCAACTCTCAGCGAGCACCACAATGTTGTTATTGTTATTTTCAAACAAAACAGTTCGAAATTTTAGTTTAATTGCTATGCTTCGCTTTCTCATTTGTATACACAGCGAGCGAGATAACGTATATGTTAGTCTCCATGGCCTTATTTATCCCTACACCAAAATGGATAAAAAATGCTTCAGCGGCTTAGGCGTGAAACGGCAACCGACAGATAGACAGACAGGCAAACAGACAGAGTTAGTTCCACAAGGACTAGTAAGGGTTGTTTATATCATTTGAGCATAAGCTGTAAAGCTATTACTAGTTTTTGCCATTTAATTTTATATGAGACCATCTACTTTTCTGTCTTTTTAATAAGAGCTATATACACACAACAAGGTGTTAGATTATACAATAGCTCCTCACATAAGTAAATGGAAGCATCGCTCTAATCTACCCATATTTCTGAAAAATTTATCGCCCATTTGACACACCGCTTTGCTTTATATTTAAACTTTGCATTTGCTTTTTTATATTTAAGCATGTTCTCTGTGCTTTAAAATTTTCTAAGGTTATTCAGACATTTTATCTGCTCGCTCTTTAAGTGCTCAAGTTCCCTGCTCCACCAGGGGACTTTTTCGTAGGTCTTTAGGTATTTGTAGTTGGCATGGACGTTTACGTTTGTTCGTGTGTTGAGTGACTTTCATGTTTTTTTTCAGTTGATTTTGACGGTTTTCGTCGTTGTGATGATGGATGGTTTTTCTGGAGTATTCCTCGTATTTACTTTGTCTTTATATCAGTGATCTCTTGGTTTCCTGTTGTTTTCTTTTGAGGATGTAGGTGGTTGTGTAGCAGTGGTGATTGTTTTTTTGTAGAATTTTGTTTTAGATTCAGGCACTGTGCGTTTTTCTTTGGTTTTGATTTGTAAGATCTCTTGGCCTTCTTGGTAATTTTGGCACTCTTTGCTACTGGGCAAGTGGTCGATGGTTAGCTGCACCACACCAATAGATGACTAACTTTTTTGTTTTGACTTGTGTACGTTTTTTACGAACAATAGGTGTAAGAGATTAGGCGCTTCATCGCTACTAAAAACAATAATAAATTGAAACCATGGCTTGTCTCAAAAACATCCAGAGTTGGCAATAAGACACGGTACAGTGATTTTTGCATTTGATTCCATGATAATGCACCGTAACACACAGCAAAATCTTGTAAAGACGCATTCAAAATGCTTGGATGGGACATACTATCGCAATAACCGTACTTTCCAGACCTGGCCACGTTTGATTATCACCTTTTTGCATTAACGGAACCCGCGCTGGCTGAACAGCACTTTGCCAATTTTCACGTAGTCGCAAAATGGCTTGATGAGTGGTTTGACTGAAAGAATAAACGGTTTTCTTGGGATGGCAATCACAAATTAATAGAAAAATGTACAAGTGCATAGAATCGAATGGGCAATACTTTAAATAAATAACTTTTCCTTTTTAGGTTATGTGTTCTCATTCAAAAAACACAATTCTAGTACACCAATTCGTTTATGCTTGAAAATCAGCATTTCAACGTTGTAAGACTCCCGGCCCCAGATCATATGGAACCAACTGTCCCTGCCTTTGAAGCATGCTCAATGATTTCAAAAGATGTGAAAATGCTTGCTGATTTATTCCTGATGTAGGTGAAGGTTCTCCTTGCGTGTCACACGAATCTTCCTCCAACAGTGAGTCCAATTCCACGTCTTCGCACAATTTCGGTCTTCCGCTATGTTCTTTGCCTTCGACGTCAAGCTTGCCTTTCGTAAAGTTTTGAATTCCACTATATTGCGATATGATGCTGAGGAATAGCTATTCCGCTACCTTATCTAGAACCATCGTATTCCAACCCAGAGCCACTTTCTCCTTGGGGCTCCTTAAACGCCTATGCATCCAAACTACCTAATGGAATGCTGCCGTATACCTATTTAGCACATATATTCGAATGCTTTGACACTGAGCAAAGCAGTTTTACTTGCTGTTTGTGTAGGCATTAAATAAATAGCATCCTTGAAGGTCATGATTTCTGTCGGTTACAATCTGAAATAATATTATAGTAATTCCTTTTGGTGCTTCACAAACTTTGATCAAATGTTTGAGCTAAGAAACATTAATTTTGAGTACTTTCACGAATTTAGCCTTTTTCTTTCTTCCTTCGACAGGCCAGAGTGTGGAATTTTTCGGCTACTGATTCACGTATATGCATATTCAATAATAAATCCAGCTTCCTGAAATTGTAAACCGTACGTCGCACAATACGAAGAACAAAATCATAAAGTCAAAGCTTGGGTAATAAAAATGGGAAAATTCACGTGAAAATCCTTATCGTATCGGTCGATCGTGAGGGTTGCAGGTACCAAATACGTGTAATAATGTGTCCTTCATCATCGGTGAACGCGGGTTAGTGAAAAATGCGAGAAAACGTGTATGTGTGTGTGTGTGTGAGTCGAGTAGGGTCAACTTGATATCAGACATTTTCATTTGCATACGCACACACACGCACAAGTGTCATTAAGGGCTTTTCAAAATGATTTGGTACAATAAGTTGCAATTAGCGAATGCTGGAATCGTAATGCTACTTAAGCTGGTACAACTCGCTGAAGAAATCATTTCGTGACAAGAATTCGAAGAGTTAACATCTTCATTTGCGAGCCGAGCCTGTATTCGAGTCGATCGTCTTGTTATTTATTGTGAAACAAGCCCATCTAGAAACCATTTAACTTCAATATTGTGCGGAGTAAACGCTTGTGAACAATGTCTAAAGAAGTAAAAACAGAAATTCAAGAATATTTCTCACAGCCAGAGGAGCTACAAGTGCCGGAAGAACAGACGGAACAGATTGAATCATTCAATCTGACCACATCGGCGACTTCCCCCATAGTCTACTTCATACTCGATGAGGATGAGTCAGTGTTAATCACAACCCTAGAACAGGTGCAAGAGTCATTAAATAAGAGTTTACTGGACATAAGGCGTTTATTGGACAACACTGATAACAAAGTAGATGTAGTGGAGAATCCGAGCGATGATGACGATGACGGCGAAGAGTTATCTCTCCGGATATTGCAAGACACATATCCATCGCTTGCACTTATAGGCCCATGGTGTAAATTTTGGAAAGAGTGGGAAGATATAAAAGAAGCGGCCCTAAACCCGCCAACCAGTGACATCATTGAACGAATTGACGAGAAAATGGGGATTCCTCCCCCAAAGAAAGAGATACAGGTGGAAGAAGATAACAAACCCAGCACGTCAAGGGCCGCGCGAGAGGCCCTCAACAAAAGAAACAAAGTATTCAACTTTGACAAACCAGCAAGACAGCATCAACGTATTACTTTGTACGACGCTGGCAGTTCGAAGAAACGATCTGTACGTCGGATCAACAAAGCGACAAAATTAGGCCATTCTGGTAGCATCAACCCCACGCCCTCAGGGTATCCGATGTTCGTTAGCCACAACGGTGAGATGGTCTATGTTCTTGGTCCAAATGGCTCAGCTATTACCATAGACAGATACAATGAGATTGAATGGGTCGATCCGGCTGTCATCACACGCTTTCTCATGAATGCCTTATTCACCGAGGAAGAAATGGCAACGCAGTCACTTAGCGGCAGACCGTCGCCGGCTTTCGTCGGACTTGGACTTCCGCAGAAAAATCAGTTGGACCCCAATCGCATTGAAGACATCATCTATTGCGTATGCAGTCAAACTAAAAACAACAAATTGCGAGGAGCTGTTCGCCGCGCCATCACACAGAAGTGTGCCGATGCGGCAAAAAAATACAAGCGTCATACCGTCGTCGAGGAGCCGGCTGAGGAGGTCGACGAAACGAGCGATGATGAAATTGATAACGATAAAAGAAATGATAGTGATAATAATTAAGATGATAATGAAAATATTATTCCCGGTGGCTAATATAAGAAAATTCGATCATAATTTCAATTTTTTAATAAATATTACCATATTCCATAAGCTTCTGATGTTTATTTATTCTTCACTATTTTTGATGGTATTTTTTTTCAGATTTGAGAATTTGCCTACTTAGTAATTGAGTCCAAGAAATTTGCATCATTGAAGTGGTGAAGTGGTGTTATTAAGGAGGAGGGTCCACTGCTGGAGATCGCTGATGTTGTGATCCAATCCAGACGATCGCAGCCCAGCTTATATTCTCAGCTTCTATTTTCACTTGCTTTCATGTCTTTCGGCTAAACTCTTGGGCACCGCAAGCCATCACTCACTTTATGTCGATTTCATACATTAAATTCGACCAACTATGATATAGTCACCATGTGGATCAACAACTTTTTAACATTAAGTGGGCTAATGTTCTAATGTTTATTTCCGAAACACTCTTATTCAATTGACTGTTTTATTTTTGGACAAGGAAGTATCTGTTAATCTCTGTTTGCCTAGAGGCTTTTCAAATGACGGTTCATATTCCCTCATCATACAAAATACTAGTAAGTACCCGCGACTTCGTCGGCGCAGAATTTCGAGTAGCATATTTTTTCTTCAAACCTTTACCAATCCCAATAATATACCCATATACTAATGAAATAAACATAAAAAGAAAATTGTTTAATCGTGAAAATGTAATATATACATATTAATATGTAAGTAAATAGGTTAATGAATGAGAGGTAATTTTTTGAGATTGAAATAACTTACGAATTTTTGTGAGCTACGTTTTTGGTTTTTCCATCCTTTGCTAAAACATGATGATTTTGTGGACTCGATACTCGTGAGCACGCGACATACAGCTGTCCATGGGAAAAACAGTTTTTAAATGCTTTGTTAGTAGTCATCGCGAATGCTGCTTACAGGGGAAATTGGACTCTTTTAAACTGGAATGGCAAGTCGTTAGGAATTATTGGAATACGGGGTATTTATACATCTTCTCCTTCTTCTCCTTCGTCATATTAGTTTTCAGGTCGGGATAGACGTTGCTTTTCAAATCATCTGTGTTATGGACAATATTACAGAATTCTCGGCTCAGTGTAATCATACCGTTACTATATGATGCTATACGATCTTCTCTGGTTTTCAGAAGAGCAGCCGCTTATTGCCCTGATTGTGTATCACGGTTCAGTTGTACCCGCATGTCGCAGTTTATTGTTGTTTTAATGAAGCGGCATCGTAATCCATTTCTTTCATTAAATCACTACAAACTTCTCCGGTTCGTTGTGGCCTACTCATCCCAAAATCCTTTTCCAATAATTAGGACTTGACCTTCAATCTTTGTTAGATTGTTTCATTGTAAATGAAATCATTGTATTGAATATTTGAATTATGATCTTGTAATCTGTAATGTGTAAAAGAAAACCGAAATTCCTAAGTATAGTATATATAGTACATATAAGTATATAAGATCTTATCGTATATACTCTTTGGTTATGTGGAGTAAAATCAAACGTTTCCCTCTCTTGCTTCGATTTTCTCAACTCTCAGCGAGCACCACAATGTTGTTATTGTTATTTTCAAACAAAACAGTTCGAAATTTTAGTTTAATTGCTATGCTTCGCTTTCTCATTTGTATACACAGCGAGCGAGATAACGTATATGTTAGTCTCCATGGCCTTATTTATCCCTACACCAAAATGGATAAAAAATGCTTCAGCGGCTTAGGCGTGAAACGGCAACCGACAGATAGACAGACAGGCAAACAGACAGAGTTAGTTCCACAAGGACTAGTAAGGGTTGTTTATATCATTTGAGCATAAGCTGTAAAGCTATTACTAGTTTTTGCCATTTAATTTTATATGAGACCATCTACTTTTCTGTCTTTTTAATAAGAGCTATATACACACAACAAGGTGTTAGATTATACAATAGCTCCTCACATAAGTAAATGGAAGCATCGCTCTAATCTACCCATATTTCTGAAAAATTTATCGCCCATTTGACACACCGCTTTGCTTTATATTTAAACTTTGCATTTGCTTTTTTATATTTAAGCATGTTCTCTGTGCTTTAATATTTTCTAAGGTTATTCAGACATTTTATCTGCTCGCTCTTTAAGTGCTCAAGTTCCCTGCTCCACCAGGGGACTTTTTCGTAGGTCTTTAGGTATTTGTAGTTGGCATGGACGTTTACGTTTGTTCGTGTGTTGAGTGACTTTCATGTTTTTTTTCAGTTGATTTTGACGGTTTTCGTCGTTGTGATGATGGATGGTTTTTCTGGAGTATTCCTCGTATTTACTTTGTCTTTATATCAGTGATCTCTTGGTTTCCTGTTGTTTTCTTTTGAGGATGTAGGTGGTTGTGTAGCAGTGGTGATTGTTTTTTTGTAGAATTTTGTTTTAGATTCAGGCACTGTGCGTTTTTCTTTGGTTTTGATTTGTAAGATCTCTTGGCCTTCTTCGTAATTTTGGCACTCTTTGCTACTGGGCAAGTGGTCGATGGTTAGCTGCACCACACCAATAGATGACTAACTTTTTTGTTTTGACTTGTGTACGTTTTTTACGAACAATAGGTGTAAGAGATTAGGCGCTTCATCGCTACTAAAAACAATAATAAATTGAAACCATGGCTTGTCTCAAAAACATCCAGAGTTGGCAATAAGACACGGTACAGTGATTTTTGCATTTGATTCCATGATAATGCACCGTCACACACAGCAAAATCTTGTAAAGACGCATTCAAAATGCTTGGATGGGACATACTATCGCAATAACCGTACTTTCCAGACCTGGCCACGTTTGATTATCACCTTTTTGCATTAACGGAACCCGCGCTGGCTGAACAGCACTTTGCCAATTTTCACGTAGTCGCAAAATGGCTTGATGAGTGGTTTGACTGAAAGAATAAACGGTTTTCTTGGGATGGCAATCACAAATTAATAGAAAAATGTACAAGTGCATAGAATCGAATGGGCAATACTTTAAATAAATAACTTTTCCTTTTTAGGTTATGTGTTCTCATTCAAAAAACACAATTCTAGTACACCAATTCGTTTATGCTTGAAAATCAGCATTTCAACGTTGTAAGACTCCCGGCCCCAGATCATATGGAACCAACTGTCCCTGCCTTTGAAGCATGCTCAATGATTTCAAAAGATGTGAAAATGCTTGCTGATTTATTCCTGATGTAGGTGAAGGTTCTCCTTGCGTGTCACACGAATCTTCCTCCAACAGTGAGTCCAATTCCACGTCTTCGCACAATTTCGGTCTTCCGCTATGTTCTTTGCCTTCGACGTCAAGCTTGCCTTTCGTAAAGTTTTGAATTCCACTATATTGCGATATGATGCTGAGGAATAGCTATTCCGCTACCTTATCTAGAACCATCGTATTCCAACCCAGAGCCACTTTCTCCTTGGGGCTCCTTAAACGCCTATGCATCCAAACTACCTAATGGAATGCTGCCGTATACCTATTTAGCACATATATTCGAATGCTTTGACACTGAGCAAAGCAGTTTTACTTGCTGTTTGTGTAGGCATTAAATAAATAGCATCCTTGAAGGTCATGATTTCTGTCGGTTACAATCTGAAATAATATTATAGTAATTCCTTTTGGTGCTTCACAAACTTTGATCAAATGTTTGAGCTAAGAAACATTAATTTTGAGTACTTTCACGAATTTAGCCTTTTTCTTTCTTCCTTCGACAGGCCAGAGTGTGGAATTTTTCGGCTACTGATTCACGTATATGCATATTCAATAATAAATCCAGCTTCCTGAAATTGTAAACCGTACGTCGCACAATACGAAGAACAAAATCATAAAGTCAAAGCTTGGGTAATAAAAATGGGAAAATTCACGTGAAAATCCTTATCGTATCGGTCGATCGTGAGGGTTGCAGGTACCAAATACGTGTAATAATGTGTCCTTCATCATCGGTGAACGCGGGTTAGTGAAAAATGCGAGAAAACGTGTATGTGTGTGTGTGTGTGAGTCGAGTAGGGTCAACTTGATATCAGACATTTTCATTTGCATACGCACACACACGCACAAGTGTCATTAAGGGCTTTTCAAAATGATTTGGTACAATAAGTTGCAATTAGCGAATGCTGGAATCGTAATGCTACTTAAGCTGGTACAACTCGCTGAAGAAATCATTTCGTGACAAGAATTCGAAGAGTTAACATCTTCATTTGCGAGCCGAGCCTGTATTCGAGTCGATCGTCTTGTTATTTATTGTGAAACAAGCCCATCTAGAAACCATTTAACTTCAATATTGTGCGGAGTAAACGCTTGTGAACAATGTCTAAAGAAGTAAAAACAGAAATTCAAGAATATTTCTCACAGCCAGAGGAGCTACAAGTGCCGGAAGAACAGACGGAACAGATTGAATCATTCAATCTGACCACATCGGCGACTTCCCCCATAGTCTACTTCATACTCGATGAGGATGAGTCAGTGTTAATCACAACCCTAGAACAGGTGCAAGAGTCATTAAATAAGAGTTTACTGGACATAAGGCGTTTATTGGACAACACTGATAACAAAGTAGATGTAGTGGAGAATCCGAGCGATGATGACGATGACGGCGAAGAGTTATCTCTCCGGATATTGCAAGACACATATCCATCGCTTGCACTTATAGGCCCATGGTGTAAATTTTGGAAAGAGTGGGAAGATATAAAAGAAGCGGCCCTAAACCCGCCAACCAGTGACATCATTGAACGAATTGACGAGAAAATGGGGATTCCTCCCCCAAAGAAAGAGATACAGGTGGAAGAAGATAACAAACCCAGCACGTCAAGGGCCGCGCGAGAGGCCCTCAACAAAAGAAACAAAGTATTCAACTTTGACAAACCAGCAAGACAGCATCAACGTATTACTTTGTACGACGCTGGCAGTTCGAAGAAACGATCTGTACGTCGGATCAACAAAGCGACAAAATTAGGCCATTCTGGTAGCATCAACCCCACGCCCTCAGGGTATCCGATGTTCGTTAGCCACAACGGTGAGATGGTCTATGTTCTTGGTCCAAATGGCTCAGCTATTACCATAGACAGATACAATGAGATTGAATGGGTCGATCCGGCTGTCATCACACGCTTTCTCATGAATGCCTTATTCACCGAGGAAGAAATGGCAACGCAGTCACTTAGCGGCAGACCGTCGCCGGCTTTCGTCGGACTTGGACTTCCGCAGAAAAATCAGTTGGACCCCAATCGCATTGAAGACATCATCTATTGCGTATGCAGTCAAACTAAAAACAACAAATTGCGAGGAGCTGTTCGCCGCGCCATCACACAGAAGTGTGCCGATGCGGCAAAAAAATACAAGCGTCATACCGTCGTCGAGGAGCCGGCTGAGGAGGTCGACGAAACGAGCGATGATGAAATTGATAACGATAAAAGAAATGATAGTGATAATAATTAAGATGATAATGAAAATATTATTCCCGGTGGCTAATATAAGAAAATTCGATCATAATTTCAATTTTTTAATAAATATTACCATATTCCATAAGCTTCTGATGTTTATTTATTCTTCACTATTTTTGATGGTATTTTTTTTCAGATTTGAGAATTTGCCTACTTAGTAATTGAGTCCAAGAAATTTGCATCATTGAAGTGGTAAAGTGGTGTTATTAAGGAGGAGGGTCCACTGCTGGAGATCGCTGATGTTGTGATCCAATCCAGACGATCGCAGCCCAGCTTATATTCTCAGCTTCTATTTTCACTTGCTTTCATGTCTTTCGGCTAAACTCTTGGGCACCGCAAGCCATCACTCACTTTATGTCGATTTCATACATTAAATTCGACCAACTATGATATAGTCACCATGTGGATCAACAACTTTTTAACATTAAGTGGGCTAATGTTCTAATGTTTATTTCCGAAACACTCTTATTCAATTGACTGTTTTATTTTTGGACAAGGAAGTATCTGTTAATCTCTGTTTGCCTAGAGGCTTTTCAAATGACGGTTCATATTCCCTCATCATACAAAATACTCATCATACAAAATACCGCGACTTCGTCGGCGCAGAATTTCGAGTAGCATATTTTTTCTTCAAACCTTTACCAATCACAATAATATACCCATATACTAATGAAATAAACATAAAAAGAAAATTGTTTAATCGTGAAAATGTAATATATACATATTAATATGTAAGTAAATAGGTTAATGAATGAGAGGTAATTTTTTGAGATTGAAATAACTTACGAATTTTTGTGAGCTACGTTTTTGGTTTTTCCATCCTTTGCTAAAACATGATGATTTTGTGGACTCGATACTCGTGAGCACGCGACATACAGCTGTCCATGGGAAAAACAGTTTTTAAATGCTTTGTTAGTAGTCATCGCGAATGCTGCTTACAGGGGAAATTGGACTCTTTTAAACTGGAATGGCAAGTCGTTAGGAATTATTGGAATACGGGGTATTTATACATCTTCTCCTTCTTCTCCTTCTTCATATTAGTTTTCAGGTCGGGATAGACGTTGCTTTTCAAATCATCTGTGTTATGGACAATATTACAGAATTCTCGGCTCAGTGTAATCATACCGTTACTATATGATGCTATACGATCTTCTCTGGTTTTCAGAAGAGCAGCCGCTTATTGCCCTGATTGTGTATCACGGTTCAGTTGTACCCGCATGTCGCAGTTTATTGTTGTTTTAATGAAGCGGCATCGTAATCCATTTCTTTCATTAAATCACTACAAACTTCTCCGGTTCGTTGTGGCCTACTCATCCCAAAATCCTTTTCCAATAATTAGGACTTGACCTTCAATCTTTGTTAGATTGTTTCATTGTAAATGAAATCATTGTATTGAATATTTGAATTATGATCTTGTAATCTGTAATGTGTAAAAGAAAACCGAAATTCCTAAGTATAGTATATATAGTACATATAAGTATATAAGATCTTATCGTATATACTCTTTGGTTATGTGGAGTAAAATCAAACGTTTCCCTCTCTTGCTTCGATTTTCTCAACTCTCAGCGAGCACCACAATGTTGTTATTGTTATTTTCAAACATAACAGTTCGAAATTTTAGTTTAATTGCTATGCTTCGCTTTCTCATTTGTATACACAGCGAGCGAGATAACGTATATGTTAGTCTCCATGGCCTTATTTATCCCTACACCAAAATGGATAAAAAATGCTTCAGCGGCTTAGGCGTGAAACGGCAACCGACAGATAGACAGACAGGCAAACAGACAGAGTTAGTTCCACAAGGACTAGTAAGGGTTGTTTATATCATTTGAGCATAAGCTGTAAAGCTATTACTAGTTTTTGCCATTTAATTTTATATGAGACCATCTACTTTTCTGTCTTTTTAATAAGAGCTATATACACACAACAAGGTGTTAGATTATACAATAGCTCCTCACATAAGTAAATGGAAGCATCGCTCTAATCTACCCATATTTCTGAAAAATTTATCGCCCATTTGACACACCGCTTTGCTTTATATTTAAACTTTGCATTTGCTTTTTTATATTTAAGCATGTTCTCTGTGCTTTAATATTTTCTAAGGTTATTCAGACATTTTATCTGCTCGCTCTTTAAGTGCTCAAGTTCCCTGCTCCACCAGGGGACTTTTTCGTAGGTCTTTAGGTATTTGTAGTTGGCATGGACGTTTACGTTTGTTCGTGTGTTGAGTGACTTTCATGTTTTTTTTCAGTTGATTTTGACGGTTTTCGTCGTTGTGATGATGGATGGTTTTTCTGGAGTATTCCTCGTATTTACTTTGTCTTTATATCAGTGATCTCTTGGTTTCCTGTTGTTTTCTTTTGAGGATGTAGGTGGTTGTGTAGCAGTGGCGATTGTTTTTTTGTAGAATTTTGTTTTAGATTCAGGCACTGTGCGTTTTTCTTTGGTTTTGATTTGTAAGATCTCTTGGCCTTCTTCGTAATTTTGGCACTCTTTGCTACTGGGCAAGTGGTCGATGGTTAGCTGCACCACACCAATAGATGACTAACTTTTTTGTTTTGACTTGTGTACGTTTTTTACGAACAATAGGTGTAAGAGATTAGGCGCTTCATCGCTACTAAAAACAATAATAAATTGAAACCATGGCTTGTCTCAAAAACATCCAGAGTTGGCAAGAAGACACGGTACAGTGATTTTTGCATTTGATTCCATGATAATGCACCGTCACACACAGCAAAATCTTGTAAAGACGCATTCAAAATGCTTGGATGGGACATACTATCGCAATAACCGTACTTTCCAGACCTGGCCACGTTTGATTATCACCTTTTTGCATTAACGGAACCCGCGCTGGCTGAACAGCACTTTGCCAATTTTCACGTAGTCGCAAAATGGCTTGATGAGTGGTTTGACTGAAAGAATAAACGGTTTTCTTGGGATGGCAATCACAAATTAATAGAAAAATGTACAAGTGCATAGAATCGAATGGGCAATACTTTAAATAAATAACTTTTCCTTTTTAGGTTATGTGTTCTCATTCAAAAAACACAATTCTAGTACACCAATTCGTTTATGCTTGAAAATCAGCATTTCAACGTTGTAAGACTCCCGGCCCCAGATCATATGGAACCAACTGTCCCTGCCTTTGAAGCATGCTCAATGATTTCAAAAGATGTGAAAATGCTTGCTGATTTATTCCTGATGTAGGTGAAGGTTCTCCTTGCGTGTCACACGAATCTTCCTCCAACAGTGAGTCCAATTCCACGTCTTCGCACAATTTCGGTCTTACGCTATGTTCTTTGCCTTCGACGTCAAGCTTGCCTTTCGTAAAGTTTTGAATTCCACTATATTGCGATATGATGCTGAGGAATAGCTATTCCGCTACCTTATCTAGAACCATCGTATTCCAACCCAGAGCCACTTTCTCCTTGGGGCTCCTTAAACGCCTATGCATCCAAACTACCTAATGGAATGCTGCCGTATACCTATTTAGCACATATATTCGAATGCTTTGACACTGAGCAAAGCAGTTTTACTTGCTGTTTGTGTAGGCATTAAATAAATAGCATCCTTGAAGGTCATGATTTCTGTCGGTTACAATCTGAAATAATATTATAGTAATTCCTTTTGGTGCTTCACAAACTTTGATCAAATGTTTGAGCTAAGAAACATTAATTTTGAGTACTTTCACGAATTTAGCCTTTTTCTTTCTTCCTTCGACAGGCCAGAGTGTGGAATTTTTCGGCTACTGATTCACGTATATGCATATTCAATAATAAATCCAGCTTCCTGAAATTGTAAACCGTACGTCGCACAATACGAAGAACAAAATCATAAAGTCAAAGCTTGGGTAATAAAAATGGGAAAATTCACGTGAAAATCCTTATCGTATCGGTCGATCGTGAGGGTTGCAGGTACCAAATACGTGTAATAATGTGTCCTTCATCATCGGTGAACGCGGGTTAGTGAAAAATGCGAGAAAACGTGTATGTGTGTGTGTGTGTGAGTCGAGTAGGGTCAACTTGATATCAGACATTTTCATTTGCATACGCACACACACGCACAAGTGTCATTAAGGGCTTTTCAAAATGATTTGGTACAATAAGTTGCAATTAGCGAATGCTGGAATCGTAATGCTACTTAAGCTGGTACAACTCGCTGAAGAAATCATTTCGTGACAAGAATTCGAAGAGTTAACATCTTCATTTGCGAGCCGAGCCTGTATTCGAGTCGATCGTCTTGTTATTTATTGTGAAACAAGCCCATCTAGAAACCATTTAACTTCAATATTGTGCGGAGTAAACGCTTGTGAACAATGTCTAAAGAAGTAAAAACAGAAATTCAAGAATATTTCTCACAGCCAGAGGAGCTACAAGTGCCGGAAGAACAGACGGAACAGATTGAATCATTCAATCTGACCACATCGGCGACTTCCCCCATAGTCTACTTCATACTCGATGAGGATGAGTCAGTGTTAATCACAACCCTAGAACAGGTGCAAGAGTCATTAAATAAGAGTTTACTGGACATAAGGCGTTTATTGGACAACACTGATAACAAAGTAGATGTAGTGGAGAATCCGAGCGATGATGACGATGACGGCGAAGAGTTATCTCTCCGGATATTGCAAGACACATATCCATCGCTTGCACTTATAGGCCCATGGTGTAAATTTTGGAAAGAGTGGGAAGATATAAAAGAAGCGGCCCTAAACCCGCCAACCAGTGACATCATTGAACGAATTGACGAGAAAATGGGGATTCCTCCCCCAAAGAAAGAGATACAGGTGGAAGAAGATAACAAACCCAGCACGTCAAGGGCCGCGCGAGAGGCCCTCAACAAAAGAAACAAAGTATTCAACTTTGACAAACCAGCAAGACAGCATCAACGTATTACTTTGTACGACGCTGGCAGTTCGAAGAAACGATCTGTACGTCGGATCAACAAAGCGACAAAATTAGGCCATTCTGGTAGCATCAACCCCACGCCCTCAGGGTATCCGATGTTCGTTAGCCACAACGGTGAGATGGTCTATGTTCTTGGTCCAAATGGCTCAGCTATTACCATAGACAGATACAATGAGATTGAATGGGTCGATCCGGCTGTCATCACACGCTTTCTCATGAATGCCTTATTCACCGAGGAAGAAATGGCAACGCAGTCACTTAGCGGCAGACCGTCGCCGGCTTTCGTCGGACTTGGACTTCCGCAGAAAAATCAGTTGGACCCCAATCGCATTGAAGACATCATCTATTGCGTATGCAGTCAAACTAAAAACAACAAATTGCGAGGAGCTGTTCGCCGCGCCATCACACAGAAGTGTGCCGATGCGGCAAAAAAATACAAGCGTCATACCGTCGTCGAGGAGCCGGCTGAGGAGGTCGACGAAACGAGCGATGATGAAATTGATAACGATAAAAGAAATGATAGTGATAATAATTAAGATGATAATGAAAATATTATTCCCGGTGGCTAATATAAGAAAATTCGATCATAATTTCAATTTTTTAATAAATATTACCATATTCCATAAGCTTCTGATGTTTATTTATTCTTCACTATTTTTGATGGTATTTTTTTTCAGATTTGAGAATTTGCCTACTTAGTAATTGAGTCCAAGAAATTTGCATCATTGAAGTGGTGAAGTGGTGTTATTAAGGAGGAGGGTCCACTGCTGGAGATCGCTGATGTTGTGATCCAATCCAGACGATCGCAGCCCAGCTTATATTCTCAGCTTCTATTTTCACTTGTTTTCATGTCTTTCGGCTAAACTCTTGGGCACCGAAAGCCATCACTCACTTTATGTCGATTTCATACATTAAATTCGACCAACTATGATATAGTCACCATGTGGATCAACAACTTTTTAAAACTAAGTTGGCTAATGTTCTATGCTGGATCTATAAATACCATTTCTTCTTGAGCGGAATATCTGTAGGTGGCATCAAGTACTCTGTGCGAGTATATTCCTTGGTTTTTATACAGCAGTCAATTGTTTCACACTGCACCCTTTCTTCATAAAAAATTCAAAAAACAATACTAGCCACAATTTCAAATCAGAGCAAAAGCCAATTTTGCTTGTTTCTTCTCTAAACCCTCATAAATTTTTGATGTGAAACATCTTTGGTTTCGGTAGAGTGAAATTTTACAGTAGCGTCATCGCGTCATCGCATTATCGTTCTTCGTTAGCAGTGTATCTAATGAAAACAACAAAAAAAGAAAGGGCATGGAGCACACGTCATCAAACAGAATAATTTAAATATTGTTAAAATAAAGCCAACCTCTACATTTATATACACATTTATTCATCCAGTTACATACTGAAAATGTTCCACAGCGAAAGCTCGTGAGTGCTAAGCACACTCACACATTTATTTTTAGAATTTTTTTTGCATTTCACAATTTGTTGCCAACATTTCTGATGGTGATAAAATTTCGCTTTAAAAGACTTCATCTCATTAGAAACTTTCTTTGACTTCACCTCATACCGCTAGCACTTCTGGAAACTCGTTACAGTCATTTGCGTTTTCTCAGCTTGTCGCAGCAGTTCACACTCGTGCTGACATGTGCCTTTTTTGATGTAATTTCAATGCCGCTGATCTCACATCGTTTTCGAACCGTATCAGCGGCTCAAAGTGACACACACACATCAAAAAAAAAATGACTACAGCACTTAGATAGGGTGGAGCTTACGACAACAGAGAACGGATACATTGCGATTTTATGCATTTTTATAGCAGCTGACATGCTTTTACTCACAGCAACACTAACTGCACTTGATGGGCACCACCAGTGGCATCGGCTACAGACCCTTAGATGGCGCCACATGATGGGTGATGCTTTCAATAGCATCAAGTCATTGTATGACGTTGTTACTTTGTAGCGTTTTTCTGTATGCATTTTTTTTGCTTCTTTGAAATGACACAACCAGTGGTCCATCTTCAGTTGCTAGCCTGCTTCATCAACTTTAGCTGCGTCATTTTCGTCATCGTAGCCATCGCCATTGTCGTTGTTGTAGTCACTCGCTAACGCCGTTATGAAAGTGTCGAATTATGCAATCAATTTTTCATGATGATGATGATGCCGTTGTTATTATTGTTGTTGTTAATGTTTTTGTTGTTATCGCTGTCACTGTTGGTAATGTTAGCAACTTCAGTTAGTTCCACACAGACACACAATTGACCACACAACTACATTTGTCGACGACAATCAAAGTGGTCTGCGTTTGTCTCTCGGCCTGGCAGCCTGCACGACAGCCACCCTCCCTCCCCCAAGAAGTGACGTGACCGTTGCTCTATTTAAATTTTTTCCTCCAGTCAACGTCAACGTCATCGCTCGTTGTGATCGTCATTCGTGTGTCTTGCCTCGCAGTAATTTTCATACAAAAGATTATTATGAAAGCATAATGAAAAGTGTGTTGCTGCAGTGTTGGTAAATGGCAGTAGGATGGCAAACAACTTTTCCAGTGCATTACAGCGGCAACGCAGTGAGAAGCTAAGAAAATTACAGACAACAGGCATCATTGTCAACCTCATGATCATGATGATGATGATGATGATGATGATGATGATGATGATGATGATGATGATGAGTTGGGTGGTCATCGAGAGATAGAACGTCATCGGTAAGTGATACACCAACAATGTGGTGTGGTCAATGGGATTGTGTGTGTTTGTGTTTCTTAGGTGTTGTTGGCATTGTCTTTAATGAGCACTTAAATGAGCGAAAATTATAAGTAATTTAGCACTTCATTAGCGACGTGACCAATTTGAAATTCGTACGAAAATTCAACACAAAAAGATACCGTTGAAAATATATTTCACATAATTAACGGTTTAATCAAGCGTATATGCATTGCCATTTAGCACAGTTGTTCAAATGGAAAAAATCTGTATGAAAAAGGATATTCACTTTCACAGATTGTGAAGTGCCAGCACGGCGTACACGTGATATGCTTTTTTGCTATTCATTTGCGTTAAGCCGCCGCAAGCTCACACACCCACAAGCATGCTCCCATTCATACAAGCAAACTCCAGTCGCCTTGCATGCCACAAACATTATGTTCTCGTGTGTATGTGTGTTTGCGTTTTAATGTCTGCCTGTCTGTTAAACTGTTTGTCGGTCTAACCACAACTGCCATAATCAAAACCATTGCCCCAAAGCTAAAGCCGACACTTCACGGGTAGCCGAGGCTGTCGCCGCCGCCAAGTTTAGAGTTAACTGCGCCAAAAATACATGTCAGCATTGCTTGGCACCTTTGGGCATTGAAATTTCGACCATCAACACTACTCGATTTATACACTACAAATTGTGAAAAGTACGACGATTAAAACTCCTTTAAAAGGGAAACGTCGTATTCAGGGAGTTTTTGGGCTTTTGCATTTCATCCGTATCTGTTCACCTATATGGATTTGGAATTTCGAATGCGTGTCTGCTCATGAATTATATTATAGAATTATAATACCTTTTTCTGACATATTCATTAATTTTTACACATGTCCCTGTATTAATATATTCTATCGTCCCGCCTATATCCTACCTACCCATCTATTAACTATTTGTCTGACAATATAAATACATTGAATAATTATTGTATTGTCACCAGAACAAAGGTGTGTACCAAATTTTAGATCAATCGGTCAAAAGTAAGTAGGAAAAATTTCAATTACAAGATTTGACCTAGCCAAACAGGCTAAGTTAATTAAAAGCGTTTAAAAACATAATGGCATTCTGCATTTAATGATTACCTCGAAGGACTGTTAGGCCATTCTTTCTGCTTCATCTACTCGTACTTACTAATGACACCATTAATGAATTCAATTCATCACGGATGTTGGTCATGGTGCAACTGCTATATCTATTTCTTGTAATCTAACAGGATTACACGTAGCATAAGAAGATACCGTTATAGCCGGGGGTAGCATAATTTTTATGTTTTCATGTTTCACCCGCAGCGGCAACATTCTTTCATGTTTTGGCACATGCTCAACAGGTGGCAAATGTCATTCAGCCCTCTGTCGTCAGCCGTCATGCCAATCCCCATCCCCAGCTCCATCAACACGTTAAATCAACTGTGCGAAATTCAAATGGTTCTTATCAGTTTCCGCTTGAATTGCGCTTGGCAGCGTGACTCTTGACAACTGACATTAGACTTGAATGCGCTGTGAAGCATTTTGTAATTAGTTTATTTTTCTAGCATATTTTTCTTTCTGAAGCTTTCACATTTTTTTGCGACTACTGATGTTAATTTGTACTGATTTTATGGTTTTTTTTGTGGCAAGAAGTACTAGAACCTGTTTGCTTCCGATAAGCTGCGATTTTCTATTGGACTTTTTATTAGAGTTAGTATGTGAGAAGCATAGCGGAGTTACTTTTTGAGGTCTACAAGTTATACTTGGTTGATGACATATTTTTATGTGCCGGCTTATCAGGCCAGCATATGAGATCCGATGTATGGTAGACTGAAGTTCGCTTGGTTATTCAAAAACTTCTCCGACTCATCATATTGTTTAAATAATTACTGGCAATTTGAATTTATGGGACTGTAGTACAACTAAACAGAGGCTTAGATAATAGAAAATTAAAAAAAAGTAAAAGAAAAGTAATAACCATAATTTCTGATTTGGGAGGTCATTTTGCAATTTTTTTGGTGTCCTCGAAAGTACTATGAAGTGGGTAGTCTACGAGTACGTATATAGAAGTTGTGGGTTAGTATCTTCCGGGTGATCGTAGGTATACTGGTCTTTGGTTGCTAATTCCTTCTAATACCTTAACCTTCCATTATTTAAAATAATAGTGATATTTAAAGTGTTTGTGAGTCTCGCATTGTAATTTTGCGCTTCTTTGAACTTCAATTATCAACTTCTGCAGTGCCAATATTCCACGAATAATTGAGCCTGTTATTTGTATATTGATAGAGTTTGTTAGGTCTTGATAGGTCCCCACTTGAACAAGCTATAGTCTAAAAAATTTAATATTCAGTTCCGATTTGAAGAATGTGAAAGCAACACGACCTCTGGAACTGCTGTACTGCCGAGCCCTTTCATATACTCGTAATGTTCGATTTTCTATTGTATATTAAAAGTTTAACGACTTCACTTTCAAACTGCAAGAAATTCAAAAACTTCATGGTAAATGCAAAAAATTACTTTCGATAAAAGCGCATTTAACGGTCATTGAACCTGACTGTCTGTCCGCACATGCAAAAATGGCAAATAAAAAGCGAAAGGTGCAGCAGCAATAACAAAAAAAACATGTAAAAGTTGAAAGAAATAAAAAAAAATTGAAATTGTACAGAAACAAAAAGTAAGGCAGCCAAGCATAGAAAAAAGCGGCACGTAGTAATCTCAGAAGGCAGCAGCAGCAGCAGCAGCTACAAAACACTGGCAACAAAGGCAAAGGAAAGCAAAGGAAAGGCAACAATAACTCAAAAAATAACTGCAATAAGTTAGTTACGAAAAAGGGCAGCGAAAACAAGTTGCACGTACAGCTGTAGTAAGACAAAAAAAGTGCAGAAAAATGTATATATATATATATATATATATATATATATATATATGGAAAATAGAAAATTCAACAAGGCAGCAATAGAAACGCTTAAGCATAGAGACCAAGTGAAAAAGAAAAAATTCAAAGAAAAGCAAAGTGAAGTGAATTGAAATGAAGCTTTAACCACAATAAATGTCACGAGCGAACTTGCAAGCAACAATTGCCATTTGCTGTGGCTGGCGCTGCTGCTGGCACCAAAGGAAATCCAGCGAAATGAAAGCGAATAAATTGCAGTACAAGTGAGAAGGCGAAGCAGAAGAAAAATATGCAATAACAAAAAAAAAGGAGAGAGAGAGAGAGAAAAAAGGAAAACAAAAAGTTAAAGGAAAAATTACTGGGTTTTCCCTTCATTGTAAACAATTTTTATAGTAAAAGCAACAAGGAGTGACGACGAAGACAACAACCAGCCAAGCAACCAAACGACGATTTCGACAACTCCCCGAACAACATTCACAGCAGCAGTAACGGCAGCGGCAGCAGCACAGCAGCAGCAGCAGCACCGGAAGCAAAGAAAACTATTTGCCAGCAAATGACTTTGAAAGCTCAAATTAATTTCAATTTAAGTGGCAACACGAAAAACGACGAATCGACGGTGACGCCGACCAGGGAGATCACGACGACAACAATGACGACGACGACAAGAACGCGGACGAGCACATCGTCCAGAAGGAACTTCAATCTGCGATGCTTGCCTTCGCATGGCTTGGCTTGCAGCTTGTAGCTTGGATTGTGACATGGTTGGCATGCTAATCCCGAGCATCGAGTTTTGTGCATGCCACCAGACCAGTGTTGCACAATGGATTGCGAATTAAGTAGCTGCCACTCAGCGAGTGAGTAAGTGACTGACTGAGTGACTGAGTGAGTGAGTGAGTGAGTCAGTGAGTGAGTCGTTTAAGCTGTCTTCTTACATCTCCTCACGTTGCCCACCGCGAATGTATTTTTTAACACTATTCTGCTCAAATGGCACTAATGAACCATTAAAAAGGGGAAAAAATGAAGAAAATCTCCTCTAAACTGTTTTATATTAGTTCACCTCATCAAATGTGTGCTAAGCTGAACTGTTATGGTGCGGAAAATTCTACTTTATGCTGCCAGTCAGCGCTACTTAATCTGGACTCAGCACGTTAAGTTTGCTTGTAACGAGGACTTATCGAAAAGTATTGAGTACTAACAAGTAAAAGAGCATTTTTAGGCCTTAAATATATCGAAAGAGAAAGGACTTCGAAAGGCGTATACTCTTCGTGAATAAATGTTTTTGATGGTACTTTGATGTTGCCCCATAAACAAAGGAGAGTATAGGAGTACAAATACTTTGGCTGAATACTTGGTCTACTACAATATTAAACGGCTGATAAAAAATTTGTGAAAGACATGGGACTAAGCAAGGAAAGACAAGGAAAAGCGTACATTGGATTGCGTTGTTCTTTACAGACTTGAGGGAACTTGAGAACAGAGTCAGAGTAACATAGTAACTCGGGGTTCACTTGCTGGGTCCAAATTTCAAAGCAAAATGTAAGATAACACGATCAGTCTTCGATCTACTTAGTCGTTGGTCTAAATAGTTGTTGCTCCCTTAGTTTCTAATAACTTGAAGAATTGTAAAAACATAATAACCATCAAGACAGCATGATAAAGTAATTTAGAAAAATGTTATTGAATAACGTTTCCATCCAAAAATTATTCATATTGAAGGGCTAAACCGTAGAACTTAATTAGTTGCTATATATTAAGGCTTCGAATATGATCGGATCTGCGGAGTGTTGAATGCCAGCCACTTAAGCCACTGTCTCCGTACCATACTCTTAATTTCAGTCACATGGGTAAGTAAGAAGAGAGCATTTGTTAGGTCAAAACATATTCCTATCCTTATTTGATTTTCGTCGAAGAAAATTGTATTGATTAATGTTCAGATGTTCGGAGAACTGACAATATTTGGTTGTCTTATTAATAGTATGCACAATGTCTTCACTAAACTATTAGACTTTCCCTACTATCCCGTCATTATTCATAATGTAAGCTGATGAAGTCAAATCAAATGAAATGTAATCTCTACTTGTAAGTAGATGTAATCATGTTTAGCTACTGGCTCGCCAGCCAGTTGTGCTTTAAAATTAAACAATGTTGTTAACGGTCTATACATTTGAAAATGATTAATATATGTGATATATGTATTTACACGAAAAAAAACCACTGACTCTAACTTAGTGATACTAAAAATGTTTGATCTACCCTTCTATGCATTTTTTTCCCTTTCCCTGCGTACACAATTTGCCGGTATTGCTGCTGTAAGTCAAATTTCTGCCTTTTTTGGTCGCTTGTTACTCCCAGATTTCCTTTCCTCCTTTTTATGCTGATTATTCCCACTCAACACCTTTTGACACTCAATGTTCAACTTGTGTCGTGTTTGATTTGCAAATTTGTTCGGAGATTTTTCATGGGAACATTCAAACGAAAACGTCAGGAGCAGCAGCAGCGACAGCAACAGCAACAGCAGCGACGACAGCAACATGAAAATGAAGAAGAACGTGTGAACACAACTACGTTGTTACTGTGACTCTGAATTTGCTTGTGATTTTGAATTGTTTTTTGTTTGTTTTATTTTTTTGTTTGTTTGCTTTTTTTGGCTTCAACGTCACTGTTTTGTTGTTATTGCTTTCGTTATACCGACGCTTGTCGCTTGTGTTGTAAAACGTCTAAGCTTGGTAGGCAAGCCGAACTTCAGTCGCACTCAAGAGACACAATCTCCATAGTTGCCACTTGGCAAAAGTTGCAGTTCCAGTTTCTGGATTTTTTCTATTATTTTTTATATATTTTACTTGTTATTGTCTTTTTTATTTTGTGTCTACGAGGTTGTCATTGCTTAATTTGTTTAAATTAGCATAATGTTATTTGATGCCGTTTATTTTTCCTCTGCATATTTTGCCATTTAAATTTGTTCACTTTTTACAGTTGAGTTGCTTATGAATTTTTGATGAGTTGGCAGCACTTTTTAGCTTAGTTTGGGCTTTTATTTATACAATGAATAGCAATACACAAGAAAGGATTTATTGAGAGGTGTGGAAATCGATAGACCTTGGCGTAATGTGTAGATAACATTTAGAAACGATAGAGGGGCTAGATTGATGTATAGATAAACGGCTGCCTGAAGAGGTTGCGAGTTTTTTATGTTACTCTAATAGTTATGGTGCGAGTAGAAGGATTAATTATGTTAAATGTTAAGAAAAAGGTCGTGTACTGTGTTGTCGTTGATTTCCTAGAATTAGTTGACGTGGCTAAGATTGGCGTAGTTTTCTTTCGCGTAGGGTAGGTTTGTTGCAAACCTATGGTGTTAGGATAGCAGGGGCAAACAGACAATTTTCGTTTTTGTTTCGAAGGGCTACTTTTAAAGAATTAAACTTTAAGTTCAGAATTGCCATAAGGCATACACTTACATAAACTTTAGAACTTGGCTCGCTGGAATACTTTGAGGGCATTATTGCCTTAAATTGTTTCTTGTTATTGATTTCTCGACAAGTCGAGGAAGTGATAATCAATGAAAGATCCATACAATTGGCACGTTTAATATTAATAGTCAGTAAAACTCGACACAACCAGTCTAGATTTAGCTTGGCTTGACCAAAGTCTCTCCATGTGGGGCCGTCATTATACGGGTACTAGAATCAGATCACAAGCCTTGGTTATTCAAAAAATGGGCTTGCGGGGAATAAAAAAAATGAGTTCAGTCAAGGGCCTACGAAATTATGATGCAGTCAGTGTCAGATGCAACTAAAGCTTGCATTATTAAAAATTTTGGTAAAGAACTGTGGCAACCATACGAATTTATTTCATTAATGGCATTTCATAAATGAATGGAATATGTCATTAGAAAGACGATGTATACAATTTAGTTCAGTTCACATTATACAACTTGCTTGCTTTCCCTTAAATGCTAAAGTCTAGTTAGTCTTCCTTGGTTTTGATTAAGAGCTTTTGGAATTAAATTATATTTGCCAATTTCGAATTTCATTTGAGCATTGAAACATTTGTAATGCTCAAATCCGCCCATTCCCAATCTCAAGTCGATAATGAGTACACTGCGAAATGCAATTTCTAAATTAATTAAATCGACTTTGCAACGCGCAGCCACAGCTTCAACTGAGTGCTTAAACTCAAACTCAACCTCATCCCCATCCTCAACTGCAGCAGATTCACAATTTGTGTAATGTTTCTACGATAAATTTGAAAGCATGATTTCCGTAAAATTATTTCTGTACACAGCGCTACACTTCCGTCAATTTTCCACACTTTTCATGCGCCAACCACTGACGACCGCAACTTTCACATCCGCAGCGCAGAATTTGTTGTAATTTTTACCTGAGTCATGCTATTTTTCAGTTTTAATGGCAGCGAAGCACGGACGCGTTGGAGCGCACAAAATGTCTCAGAAGTTTAGTAAAGAAATGCACGAGCAAAGGGTCACAGAACACCGAATGACAGGAAGGCGAAACGAAAGGCAGGAAATTAAGGCAGGCGCAATGGAAGTCGGTTACGCAGTCAGGCAGTGAACAACAGGAAGCGCGACATTGCATTGTTAAAGGAAATCAGCGTGTCCATTTGAAAATGGGGCATGGTGAGGCCGAGTGGATATACGAGTAGTGTACGTTTCCTGTGCCGCTATGATTTCCGTCTTGAATTAACTTGCGTGCTAGTAAACCTTGACCTTGCACAGGGTTTCCTTCACTTAGTCGTACGCTTATTCCTTGTTTTTACTTGCTTTTGTCTGAATGGGCTCCAAATATAAATAACTCAATTGAAACGTTGCTACAATTCGCTTTAATTGACATTTCGAATTGTTTTATTTAAATGTTTTTTTTTGTTGTAGGCATTGTTATTACTGCTTTATCGGAATGTCATTCAAAGCGGATGCGCTTTATTTCTGCATGTTGGTATTTCGCTGCAGCGCATCCGTTTACGTATTGTTGACTGTGACGGAAAAAACCAAACGAAATAATAAGACAGAAAAAATATTAAATATAAAAATATATATACAGACGATAATTAAATATTCGTGACACTAAAAACGTTGAAACGTTTCGTGTTGCGCTTTTCCGCACGGCAAATTTTGCGCTCTCTCATTCAACAGTTTTTTCAATGAAGTTTTTTTCAAATAATTTTTTCCCATTTTATTTTTACTGCAGATTTATTTGATTAACTATCAAAAGTATTAAAAATAGCCATGCAAAAACAAAAAAAATTTTTTTATTTAAAAAAAAACCATTTAAACCAAAGTTCAGAAAGCGTGTGTACTCGTATGCATTATTCAACTTCATACAGAAATGGGCTTTAAATTCGAATTCGTCGAATTTGATTTGTGGCAATCAAAGTGAAATGTATACAATCTTTGATCGATTTGTATGAATTTCAATGACATTTTATATTTGAATATGAGTACGTTTTTTCTGCATTATTTTTCTTCACTTTTAGGCACAACGCAATTTTATTTGCGGTGACTTGCTTTTTAAGTAATATTGTTTATATAAAAGATAGAAAAAAAATATATATACGTATATTCAGCATATGCATGTCATTGCTCAAAATGAGTAAACAGCTTTCAGGTAAACAAATTTGAAATAAATTCATGGTTATGGTTTTTTGCACTAAGCTGTGTATTTCACATAAGCTGTGGTCTGAAAATTATCTCTGTTTTGTGAGTTATTTAATAGTATTTGCACATCTTTAATGTACTACGTATTTGTAATAACTACTTATAATTAAAAGCTTCTGCTTGCGGTGACGTGACAGTCTTCATGCAAGTGTCCTTCTCAATTTCATTTCCGTATCTTTATCATTTCCTTATCTTCAAAAGCATACAGTTTGGGCTGCCAACTTGCGCATTGTTGCCCAACAATTCCCTATCAACATATGATTTATTTGGTTCTCGTGAAAATGTGGTTGTACGAGGTTATCAGCGAGGTGGACTTTGCAAAGTTTCCTATCAACCGTGGGGGGTTCGCATATGAATTGAACCGACTTCAATTTGACCTACCTCTTTCTTGAATAGCTCTTACATATTACGAGGTGCATTTTATGTTTTGACTGTTTCCAACAACACGTCTTCGCAATCATGTAAGACCTTCGCCATTATTAAAGTCTAGTCTCTAGTGTAAGTGTAAGCAGATCTTGCAAATGATTATGTGCTAACAAAAAGTAAGTTTTACTTCACACCCTCCAGACTTGTCTAATTACGTTAGATTAATTAATAGCGGAAAATAGAAGTCTCAAACCTCTAAAGTAAAATTCTTTTAATATGTGTGGGCTTGACATTAGTTGCGCCATCGTTCTCTGGAGGCTCGAAATGTATGCTTTTTTCATTGCGCTTCAGTGCTTCAAATTAGTGACTGAAATCATCGAATATAATTTATTTTCCATTAGGAAAATCCTCTGAGAATTCAAACGTATGCACTTTCTTTGAATACATATTCTGCTGCTCAATGCCAGAGCATAGTTTCAGGTTAACTAACTGGCGAGCCAAGTTTCCACTTATTACATTTTTCAATCGTAATAGTGTACATTTAATTTCAGGGTTTATTTACACTAAAAAGTGAAAAATAAAAAAATCGGAAAATGAAAAATAAATAATGTTACACATACACACCGACAGTCACTTTGACATTGGTGGTAGCGATAGGTGGTTGTGCGCCTTCGAGGACACTGCCTACCACGACCTACGCTCGTAAATATTTTTTTGACTTTTCGACCCAAGAGAAATTTTTGTTTCGTTACATATTTCATTTGATATATTTTCTTATTTCATTTTGTTTTATACATGCGCTTAATATGTGTGTTTTACTGTGTGCATCTGTGTGTCTGCAATAAATGGACAGCGGAAATGCGTTGGTGGCTCTGGCGGTTTCAACCAATTTTTTGTGCGCTTCCATTTCACTGCATATGAAAATATTGACTGTGCTCGATATGAACACCGACGGTCATCGATTTTTAATGAATAAATAAATAAATAAGTAAATATGTAATGTGGTGTCACGCTGTGGGCACAAATTTGCGGTCAACCTCAAATTCACAGTGAAAATTGAGTTAAAACGATGAGTTCAAGCGTGCTCGCCAGCATGGCAGAATAGAAAAAGTGAAGAAAAAATTGTAATTGAAGCAACGAATCAAATGATTAACAAAATACAAAGACTCACGCCCACACATACATACACAAAATAAATAAAAACATTAACAAACATAACTTTTGTCGCTGTTGTTTTTAAACTTTTGTTGCGCTTCACTCGTGTAAACTTTGTTCATTTAACTTTGATGCCCCGTTGGCTTCACCACACTGCCCCCAAAAACTATGCTGCGAAAATATGCTTAAATTGTATTCTTATGGCCTTAAACCATTTTGCACTTTCTTCGTGTCCAACACAACAACAAACACACACGCTCGGTTTACTCTTGGTTTCTCACTTTTTGATTTGTTTTTCCTGTGTTTGGGTTTTGGTTTAGTTCTGTTTGGCTTTGGCAAACTTTTGGCAACTTTCTTTTCTCTTACCGTGTCTGACGACATATAATCGTATATTTTTGCACCTCACTGTGAAAATACACCTTTCAGCTATCTCACTACTTCTAAGTTTGATTCTTTCCATATTTATTTCCTTCTTTCTTTTTTTTTATTTATATATTTTTTTTTTTAGATGTAGTCGAATATTTCTCTTTACTGTCAACCCACCTTAAAGTTTATTCCAAGCTGTATTTAATCGCAAAATAATGTTTTGTGTCACAGTGTCCTCGTCTTCCTCTGCTTCTTCGGGTTTGTCAACGTCGGATGTGTTACTCCTTGGTTTGGTTTGGTTTGGTTGCCATGCCTTCAATATGCAGACTGAAGTTTGCAAGTATCTCGTCTGTCGCCGTGATTCATCACAGCTGGTGTTGGTGTTCAGGTGAAATGGGTTATTGGCAACACTTGTACTGTTAAACTTGGTTTACGGGTTAAGTGCTTTGCTATGTGGTTAAGCAAAATGTGCTTGCAACATTAAACAAAAGTTTTAGGCGTCATTGAATTGGCACAGCATTTGAAGTTGTGTGTGTTGTTCGTACGTCAATCGGTAACTAAGGTGTAAAATCGGAGAAATTAATTGGATGGAGCCTTTAGATATTTAACTGAAAGTATATTGATTTAAGATTATAAGAATCACCTCATATGAATTAAATTTGACTTCAATTTATTGGACAAACTCTTACCCTTACTTCTAAAAAATGTTCGTGTCCGTTTAAGCAATTAAAGAATATAAATCCAGATCCAGAATGCATTTAACTTCCATTACAAAGAGCTCAACTAAATGGATATTAAGAATATATAGTACTTTATACTTTATCCTGTGACCTCGAGTGGGCACCAGTCTTCAGTATTATTTGGCCGGATCATCGATGGCCAATGTTAGCTTCAGATGTTATTCTTATCCAATCGGGATCAGTTTGATTATCTTGGGACTTTTTCTAACTTCATGGCATCTTATGTCGTCTTGGTTGTACGATTTAATATGTTATTCTACAACAGAGCCTTCCTTAACTATTTTATAACAGTACACTAATTTAAAATTTTGACTTCTTTGGAGTTCAACTTCTGACAGCATAATAGCACAGGTATACCTCAATAAATGTGAGATTTTTTCTTTAAGGCAAATTGCCAATCCTTAAAGTAACTTTTCAGTCCTTTTTATACCTTGAAGATATAAAAGAATACCGAAAAAAATATTGACGCCTCAAGAAAAGTCTACCATTTTCATTGACAGTAACAGAAAATATATTGCAAGGCGAATTCTCTTCGTAGTTGAATAGTTAGACCACCGATAGACATGTTTACTTTTGTTTAAGAATCAAACTTTATTCCGTTTCACAGATGCAGATTGCAGATGAATTGCAAATCATAGCTTATTCATATATTTATTTAACTTCTATGCCAACATAAATAAATCTGCTATCTATGACTTGTACAGCCTATATATAAATTTATATTTGTGTGTGTCTCTGTTTGTTTGTACCGCCCTCTTTTCTGTATTGCAAACTAGGCTATGCGTATATTTCTGTGTATAAAAAGTTGCAAGGAAAATTTTAATTACATCAAACACAAACATAGATATATAAGTGCCACATAACAAATGATGATTGTGTGATATTGTAATTACCACATCTACTTTGATTTACTGAAGTGAGTTTGTTATAGTCTTTAACGTCAGTCATGTCATTCAAACGGCAAACAGTTGGTCATATTTATATGCCAAGCAAAATATTTAAAAGAAATTACAATTTCCTGGAACAGACGAACAACGGGAAAAAATAGTGTTGAGGGATCGAGTATACATTCATCAAGCGCTTGTCTGAAACGGAAGAGCGATGGCAGGCAAAAGGATCGTCGAAAATATATTAGCCAAGGTAATCAACAGTCGATCCAATACGCACTGCTCAAGCACGTTGATATAGGAAGGCGAGACAATCACACCATGTAGTTTTTAATAATCCAACTGATGCACCTAACTACGATGCTAATTTACAGTGTTCATGAATGTCTGATTATTGGGAAACTAGAAAAGTTATGTACACTCAATGGAAGAACATTTTGTGGAAAAGTGAAATTGTCAGATTTGGTTATTAGTCTTGCTCTCAGATGACACAACCCAATCGAATTATTTCTTTGGACGTACAGAATGTAAATGCAAATACTTTATTTTTCAGTCGCATCGCATAACGAGTATGCATCAAATCAAAGCGCGTCTAATTCTAATTAGTCATTAAAAACCATTTTGGGTATTAAGCCTGCGCTTGAATGACTTGAGCAGAAACTGGCTCAGATGCACCACAACAATAACGACAACAAAAGTACTTATGTAGATAATTAAATTTCAGCTAACATGCAAAATTCAATTAGAAGTTGCAAAATGTCTACATCGTATCTTGCTTACTCTATCTTGTAGCTAAGTGCGTACCACAAATAGCAACTGCAAGAGTTGGAGCAGCGTTAGAGGCAGGGAGTAATAGGTAGCGTTGGTGGCAGCTTAAAGCTTTTAATCAAAGTGGTTTCGACTTAGCCAAGCAACACTTTTTAACAAGAACAATAACAACAACGTTGGCGGAGAATAGACAGTAAGGTTTTATAAATAGCCTTAACTAGAACTGGAGGAGTATTTGCGGCATTTTTAATTAAGTGAGAGTGAAAAACGTAATTTTGTTTATTTTATTTTTATATACTTTAATTTGTGTTATTATTATTTTCGGTTTTGCTGTCGTTTTAATTATGGCAAATGCACTTACCGAACAAGAGCCAAGCTTAGTGTGTAGTGCTTATGTTAAGTACGCTTTTTATCGTAATTAACGCAAATAAACTAATCACTGTGCAAACATGCATAGCAAATAAACGAAAATTAGAAAATCTCCGGCTAAAATTTCCACTTATAATAATTTCCTTTTTTTCTATTTCGAATGTGGAATTTTCATTTTGAAATATTTTACTGAGTGACGTTCGCATATTTTGGTACTGAGCATTTAAACGCCATTTGGTATTATGTTCGTTTGAGAATGGTTGATGTGTGTATAAACAAACAGACGAGCAAACAAGCATGCACCAACGCAACACAATTCATACACATACACACACATACACATCATGCACGAACGCACGTTTAGAAAATAACGGCTCAACTCAACTAATTTTCGTTGCTGCTGCAGCGCCCACTGTCGGCTTGCGGCAGCGTAATGCGTAGTCGTACATACAGCAAATCATGTTAACGCTCTGTGGTCTGGTGCGTGGGAACGTCGTCTGCAAAATGTGCCGTTAGCATATTTTACTTTAACAACCAATCAGCTGCCGGCAAGCTTCACTCTCGCCTTTGCCAAAGTTTGTGTCTGACAGCAAATTACATTACCAAAAATTGTACACGCGCGACATTCACGCCCATATCACGCCCCACATTGAAAGTATCCAGTTCCATTTTTGGTTTAAAGCGTAAGCGTTACATAAAAACGTTTCGCAAGCAATTTTCTATGAGTATTTATATGTGTGTGTGTGTGCGACCCAAGTATCTGTACGTTTTTGCAAGTGTCTAACTGTGTGCTTGTGGGTGTGCGTCAGTTAATTAATACCACCAATGCCATTATCAACATCAGAACCCTATCGTCGTTATCGTCGTCGTCGTTGACGTCGTTATTTTTAAACAAAAATTTAATAAAAGCTTTGCGCTACATGCTAGTCAAAAATATTTAAGAAGTACATAATTTATCACAGACATTAGTTGGGCGTGTGCATTTTGTACATATTTATCTTCTAACAGTCAATGCAGAACGATACAGAACAGTGTTAAATGCATTTTTGTTTCCTGCTGTTGTTTTCTGGATAATATGGAGTATATGTGGTTTCAACAAGACGGTGCCACCTGTCAGAAAGCCACCTTAATAATCGATTTATTGAAAACAGTTAATTATCCTCCCAGGTCATGTGATTTAACACCTTGTGATTTATTTTTGGGGATATGTTAAATCACAAGTTTATGCTAATAAACCAATAATAATTGAGCAATTAAAAATCAACATTGAACGTGCTATTGATGAAATACAGTTAAATTTATGTAAAAAAGTGATAGAAAATTGGGTACGTACGGAGAAGTCGTAGTGTTCATTTGAATGATGTTATTTTCTATACATAATGGTCTAATGCAACCTTTCAAGGAAAAAAAAATGTCTCACTGAATAATTTATGTTTTTTTTTTTTTTTAATTTTTAAATTGTATCATCCCTATTGGAAAACCAAGTATATATATAAAACAAAGCCGAAAAAATGTTTATTTCCTTCTACTGACCGTAACTTGCAACAAATTTAGTTGGTTTTATTTTTAAATGTACATAATTATTGTACGAACTGCATAGACCAAAAAAAAAAAATAAATAAATAAAATTAGAAACATTCAAATATATTTTAAAAAAAGGGAAGAATTTTCTTTTAATTTGTCAATTGTCGAAATATAATTATTTATTCTGAGAAGAGATAGTCTTAATAAACAATCTATTAACGCAAGGTGGCAATCGGTTGGCATAGAAGAAGAAAGCAAAGTTAAGCAAATGTAAGCTGCTCGAGAACGCCGTATTTTTTAAATTTATACAAATTGTTGGAAAAATATGTTTTTTTTTTGGCTGGGGAAGCGGCCAGTATATTATAAAAAAACTTTTTTAAAACAAATTAAATAAATATTTTTATGCGTTTGTTTTTCGCTTTCAAGGTTAAGTGGTTTGCTGTCAACGCAGCCAATTCGAAAGTTTTTCTGCAACCGGCGTTATTTTGCTGTTTTCTTTTCTATTGCAGTTTTCCTTAAACGAAGTTTGCATAAATTGTACTTGGGGCGCGTTGAATTATTTGCATGCCAAATGTGATAGTTTTATCACTTTCACGCATACGCACAGGCACAAGGGCATATACAAACACAGCGAGTTGCGAGTATATGCGCTGGCGCCATGTGCGTCTAAGATAGCTCACCCTGAACTAATTTTTTTATTTATATATTTTTTTGTATATGTTAAGAAAAGTTGTACTGCAAGTTTGACTGCTGTTCGTATTCGTTTATTTTTTAAATTTTGTTTCTATTTTTTTTGTAAATTGTTTTCTTGGCTTTCATTGCTTTCCCGCGGAAGTTTACTCGTTTACTAATTGCATTCTGTGTTTGCACAAATACATTTGCCACCCTCAAGCTACGCGCCCTTGCACTCTGCTATGCTGTTTCAATAAATTTTCTACAACGGCGTTTCTATAAATTTTCCTTATTTCATATTCGCCCACTTCTTTAACTACTTCGTGGCAGTTTTAGCTTTTATCGCTGCACACAGTCTTACCTACATACGCTCAATCATAGTTGCTTGCACAATCAAGGTATAAAACAACCACAGTTTATCTCTTTGTCTGTCTCTCTGTCTGTGTGAGTTCCTTATTGATTTCCATTCTTCTTTTATGTAATTTTCATTTCACTTGTGTTTTTTATTTCTTTTGTTTTGAGTCGTATAAGTTTTCGTAATTCAATTGTTCACAAAAATCGTTTATTTGATTTCTTCGCAAGTCGTTTTCATGGCTGAAAAAGTCGGAAAAGTCGTCGTCATCGTCGGTCGTTATCAAATAGATTCGTGTGATTTTTATTAGCGAATTGGCGGCTTGTCGGCCATCATTGAATGTTGACTGCCCTCTGTGTCTGTGGAGAGTTGAAGGTGATCACTTCTCATGCTGTGGGTAATTGTCATGTAACTTTGATGTAGTGCTGTAAATTACACTTATTCGGAGGTTTTATTGATTTCTTTTAACAACGCGACATTCGCTTTAATTGGGTTTTCATTTTTATAGCATACTTTCGTTCATTTTTTTCTTAAAAAATATATTTATTGTTCTGTTGCAATTTGGTTATGAAAGTGGGTCTTTGAACTTTATAAATGCATGAAGACATTGCGCATTGCTTGTGCTCTTGTCCGCAACCGCTACTTTAGTTTTGATTTATATTCAACTTTAATGTTCAATACATTATCGACTCTTTGAAATTACTAAGAGGTTGTCTAAATTGATTGTAACGTGTACAAATTGTTAATTGTCTATTAAAAACAATTTTTATGAACCGCCAACAATCAAGTTTAAGCCGTGAGAAGCACCACATAAAATATTTTAAAAAATCAGTGACTTCGGCTATGCTGTAGTTATAATACTCTTCACACACTCAAGGATATTATAATATTGATTTGACTTATTGTATGGATTTTAATGGTCGCTGCATAGTTCAGTAATTCCAGAGTTAATGCATGTAGATTGTGTGTAGAGTTGAGGTAAAGTCTGTCCCAATTTCCGTTTGATGTTGCAAAAACCAACAGAAGCAAAATCCAATTTTTTTAATGTTCTATCGTAAATCTCTCTTACGAAAACTTTCTCGTTAATTGGGTAGAGCGTTAGCATATGCTCGCAAATACAATTTTGATCCAATTTTGTACATAACTTATACATAAATAGTTTATGTATGAGGTCTCTATTATTCTCCAATATTCTGTTATTATTATATTTCTATTATTATTACATATATTCTGCTCACCTTCATTGTACTATAAGCTTCATGATTAAGGAAGCACTAAATTCAATTAAATTGACTACGACTAATCGTATGTACGAAACTGGAAAAAAAGAGATATTTTATCTGAATATTAGCGTCTGCTGTTGAAAGATACACGAAGTTCTCGCCCGCTGACCTTTGCATTTCAGTTGCACATTAATCAAAATTAACTTCGGCTTAAGCGTTACTCGGATTTTTTTATGGTGATTTTTTGCAGATCTCTTTGTATCTACTTTTTGTATCTTTTAAAATTTTTTTTTCATTTAATGTCGAATTCTTTATGTGCTATTTGGCATTTAGTTTGCAACTCAGCGCAGTTTCATCGCTGTTTTGTAAAATTTTTATTTGTATTTTTTTTTCGGCTTTTAGCTTGTGTTGTGTGCTTGGGAGCCATTTCAGTAAGATATGCACACAAATTAGCGGTTTTCAAACTGTAATGTGCACATGAACGTTTAATAAAAAGATATTTTTTATGATATGCTCGTTTACACTTCTTTCGCTAAGCACGTTGCAATTTTTTGTAGCTTAGAAACATAAAAATGTTACCGCTGATTATGGCTTCAATATAAATGCGTTACTTTTGTATGTCAAAATGTATCTACAAAATTGTGGTTGCTTAATTTCATTACTGCTTTTTGGTCCTTTTTTACTTAGTAATAAAAGCTTGATTTGAAAGCACAGACACACACACACACATATATAAAAACACACGCCTTACAATTTGCTACATTCAAGTTCACAATAAGTCAAGGACGAACTGCAGAAGTCAACGTCACTGTCACCGCCGGCGTCGACGTTAACACTGGCGTCATCTGTGTCTGCGCCACGCCAGTCGAACATTAACATTTCACAAAAGAAGATACAAGATACAATGTAATGTCAATGCGACAATAAAAGCGGAGGCAACGCATGTGATTAACACAGTTCCGAGTATTTCACAGTTCGATTGTCCTTTCTTGCTTATTGCATTGAGTACATAAAAAGGAAATGCGGTAAGAGAAACAATTTACTTCTTCTTTCCGCTTTTAAATGGAGTTGTAAAAGGACCTCACAAGTACATCATTAAAGGAAAACGCTGCAGCGACTTAATGAAAATATTTTCGTTGCCTTTATCGATAGAAACATCAGCTGCGGCTGTTCCCTCTCTCTATCTCTTTCTCTCTCTCTCACTCTCTTTGGCCCGGCTGTCGTTGATTTTCTGTGTGTGTGGACGAAAATTACCTCAATTATTATAAAGTGTTAATGTGGCTTAAATAAACCGCTAATGCGAAAGTGTTCACACAAACTGGCCTGTCACAATAACTTGTGGCGATGTGTTGTGGTTTGGCCTGGCTTGACGTGGCTTAGCTCGGCTTCCTTTGATACGCTTAACTCGCAATATTGGCGCTGTGGTTACTCTTCGATAATGCCAAGCACGCACAATCAAACAAATCACACACAAACACGCACACATAAGCACAACTCATTCATTGACTTGTGGCAATGACGAAGTCTCGCCATAAGCCATGCATCCACGCTGTTTTGGCTTGACTTTGTAAACAGACTTGCCTTTGGGAGTGTGTCGTAAGTTAACTGCTTATTAACCTCTAATTATCGTTACTTTTAATAATACGATAGACAGACATATAAGTCATGATATGAACAGACAAAAAGGCTGCTACTGTGGGTGCAGATAATTGCGGGCAATCAGTAATGAGTAAAGAGCGCTAATCATTCATAGGTTTCATTGAAGAAAGTTTTTATTTAAAATGCAAAAAAATAGTAAATAAAAAAATTAATAAAATAATTAAGTCTTGATGGACATTTTGGTTAGCCAGTGTGTCACATGCTACATGCATACATGCTAGAGTGCAAGTAAGGTCAACAACATTACTTTTATCTATTTTTGTGGATTTATTTCCATGTTTTCTAAGTTTTCTCTTTTTTTTTTACCAATGAAATTACAGTTTGAGCAGTGCTGTGACGCGCCTGCATACTATTCCAACAATACTGCGTTGTGCCCCTAAGACTGCATATATGGATCTGTGAGCTACTTTAAAATGCAATTTTTAGTTTTTTTGTTTAGTTGCGGAAATTTGTTATTAGTCTTATTAGCACGACTCGTGCACTTAAGCTACATTAAAATTAGCTGCGATTGCAACTAAAAATTTGCCAACTTCTTAAAAGCCTTTCTGCTTTGATTCTGTTTGCTTTCGGTAAAACCCCAGAAAAAAAAAACACTCACAAGAAAAACAGGCTTCAAATCGCGTTGCAATTATTTGTTGCACAATTTTAATACGCGTAAAATGTTTTTCTTTTTTATGTTTTTTGTTGTTAATTTTTCAATTTTTGGTTCGCTTTTTCAGTTAGTTTTCATAATTTTTGGCGACGCTTCTGATTGAGAAGCAGCTTAGCAAACGCGTAAAAATGTATCTGCGTATTTTCAGCGCAATTAAGTTGTCTGCGTTCGAAAACGGGTACGAGTTGTTTTTGCTCTCTGTTTTGGTCTCTCTGGCCTAAAGCCATGAAAAACTTGAAATTCCAAAAATTTATTCGTATGTAAGGCAAATGTATACGTGCAGGTTTTTCCATCGTTGCACAAAGTTATTAATTATCAAGGAAATTTGATGAAGAAAAAAATTTGAAATGATTTTGAAAAATTGCAAAATTATTAAAGTGAATAATGACTTTATTTACTCTTGGCATCCATTGAATTGGCTTGGGTTTTTGTGGAGTGGAATTTAGTTTTTTGAACTTTAAAATAGTTTACTGAATTTGTGGATAATTATGTGGCCTTCAGCGTATAACTGCAATACTTCAGCTGCTTTACTGAGAACCAATTAGTATTTATTGAGCTGTGAATTGCACGGAAAGTTTACAGAATACGTTCAAACATTTGTCTACATCTCTCGGAGTATGTCACATCGTTTTTCTTCCAACAGCATTGTTGACCAATAAACAACAGAGAACATAGAAAATTGTGTTGCGCACTCAATTTTTTCCAAAAGAAATGCCTACCTGAGAAGTAGTATTCTTAGTGCTACTGTTCAACGTCATGATTCAAGTCTATTGAAGATCTGCAATTAATCGAGACATACCAAGTGGGAGGGTAATTTTCTGTGTGACTAATGACGGCTACAAAATGATGACGATGAAAATTCAATAAACTTACTGAACTTAAATACAGATTAAGCCAAAAAATTACCCGTGGTTTATAATTTAAATTTCCCGGTAAAATTATATTTAAATTGTTGCAAAGGATATTAATTAAAATAAGTACAGAAAATGCCATAAATAATTTATTATTAAATTAAATTCGTAACACAAGCAATTTGTAACTTACCTCTGCCATTTCTTTTATCACATTTATACATTTTTATACATATACATTATAACATTTTTAACATATACAATATACATTTACGACGTTTAGTGAAGACCCTGGGTATTTGATACACAAGTTCACCTTTAGTTATTGGTTGGCAAATTTAATTCAGCTATAAGTCTTTAAATTTTAATGCATTTCAAATTAACAAATTTCTCCTCTCTTTCATTTTAGGTAAGTCACATGTCAGATACAAGTACAACTTTAAATTCACATCACTCTTAGCCAAGTGCTTAGGTAAGTCGACTTTATCTTGGCCAATTCGGCAAGTGCCCAAAGTATTTGACACATTGCCAAAATAAAAAAAGATAAAGAAGAATTGCACATGAACGATGAAAAATGTGCTGCATTCTTTCATAGATAAAAACGACAAAAAAAAAAAAAATTAGAAGAGAAAAACGCCGGAAATAAAAGAAAAGCAATCCAATTTGTTTCACTTGGCCCTTTCGAACAGACTATCCTGTCAGCTTGTAACGCCCACGTTTACCTTGACACACTTCACAATGGGCGGCCAGACTTTAATCCACAGTCCAACTAACCAACCGAGAAGAATGCATTGGAAATTGTTTGTCACACGGTCAGTGAAGCGACATGAAAATAAGCTTAGGGCTTCGATTGTACAGTTTTCGTTTTTATTTCTGTTTTCCTCGGCTCATTGTTACTAAGAAAGCCAATTTTCAGAAAGTTTTTCCAGCAATTTTCCATGACTGTAACAGATGCGCAATGCAGCAGTCAACATGAATGAGGCGTTCAGGAATTTGCAATTTCCTTCCATGTCGCCTGAAAAGACGAAAGGCGGTAAAAATTGCCTTTCTGCACTATTTTTTCCTCCTATAATTTTTTTATCAAGTCTCATTGTGTGTAGGCAGCTTGATCAAATGGACAGAGAGTCGGACGAGCGAAGAGTTGTTAGAAAATCCCAATGCTATTTTGGCCTTTTCAACGTCATTTAACCGAAAAACTGAAAAACAACAACAACAACAAGGAAAGAATTGTTCAGACAAATGACTCTTCGACACTGTGGCGCAACGTAGCGTGAGCGTCAACTCTGTCAGTCGCAGTGACAACCTTGAAGAAGACTTGCTTATTGATGGCAACAACTTTTGACATTCAACTGGGATTTTTGTGCAGCTTCTATTTTTATTTTATTTTTTTGTTCGTTGCTAACTTATCTGCGCTAAAAATAACTTTACTCCAAGTCACCTGTGCCTTTTTTAATCAGCGTTGCTAAAGTTGGCACTCAGTTGGCTCACGTTTGAGTGTCGTAATTAAAAGGTCAACCTATCTGGGGTCGTCAATAGACAGCATGACCTTCTTCTTGGGGTTGAAGGTGTAGAGCTGTTGCTGTCAAATTAAGTCGCCTCACCGTTTGTCGATGAACGTACAACGAACGTCTATATACGTGCAACAGCTTTGTCAACAACCCAGCCAACCAGCTAGCCACAAACTCAAGCTGATTGTTAGCAGCTTGGGCTATTGAATGTAATGAAAGTCTAGCAGAGGCTTTGGAAATGTCAATGACAGTGGCATTGATATATTAAAATGAAATGCCACACAGCGGTAACGAGTGAATTGAATTGGACTTGGAACAGTGACGACACGCTTAAAGGGTATTCATCTTGCGTGAACAGTTATCTTAAAACTAAGAAGATAAGTTAAACCCCCGCCTAGGATAATCTAGTCTTAGCGAGTTGGGGAACCTTAATTTTTATGAAGTCCCTGCTTGTAGCACTCCCTACAAACGTTTGAAATATATAGAAGACATAAAATAATTATTTGATTTGAAATTGGGGTTTCACTCCATAAACTATCTATGTATGTGTAAATAGCACAAGACATTTTCTTTACCACTATTTTACGCCTAAACCATATAACCGATTTGTACAAAAAATATACCATTCGACAGGTTTTCATTTGCAGATATGCACAACATACTTTTTTTTAAATAAAATTAGTTAGGCATTGTGAGCGTAAGCAGTAAAACTTTTAAATACACGATGCTCAATTGGTTGGTATTGTCGCTAGGGTGGTAGAATTTTAATCACTGAGCGAGCACTAGTTAAATTAATAAATCCTTCTTTTTACATATTTAGTTGAGGATGAGTTCCCACCCAAGACAGTTTCCACTGTATTAGTGTTAGCGCATAGTGTTGGTAGTTCGTGACAGTGAAGTTCTCGTCATTATTATTTTCATCATTTTTATTATGATCATTTGCTACGCCGTCCGTACTGCACAAGGATGTAAGAATACACGCCTTACTATCCTGTCATTGCTACGTGACGCACATTTTCTTATTTAGTGGCATAGATTGTACTTACGGCATTATCAACCGACTTTGCACTCCCTTCTGCACAGTGGCTCAACGTTAAGCGCTCCGTTGACGTATATTTCTATCTAATGCCCGTTGTTACCATTTGACGCCATTCTGTGCTGTGTGCCACACGCCATTCTGTCTTCATTTTATTTTGCAATGCTTGCTGCGTGACGCAGTTCCTCCCTTAGTTCGTTTCTTCTACTTATTTTAAAGCATTTTCCTTAAATTGGCACACGTTATTATGGCAATTTTTTCCAGCACTACTTAAACCGCATCCGAGTGGTTGTTGCCACCTCAATCATTAACACCTATTCTGCGCAGCGCACTTCTTTAGTCCCAAGCGTTAAATTTGTGTTAAGTAGATGTAGTGTGAGGCGCCACGTGCCTCATCAACTTCAAGTGTTTAACTTCCGGTTCGTCGTGCTCAGCTTCAAAATGACTGCCGCCGCCATTTTGCTTCATCTTCAACGCGCTTTAATTAGTGAAAACGATGCGCAGCATTTTGATAAATAAAAAAGAAAACTTTCGCAATAAAATTATTCATTCATCTTTGTACATTTTTAGCTCAGCTCTCTTCTGTTTGTGGTGCTGTTGTGCCCGGGGTTCCCCTCAGTAGAAGAGGAACATGATGATGATGATGATGAAGAAGAAGAAGGGTGAATTATTAATTGAAGTTGCATATTAAAATTTCGATGTACACTTAGTTGTCATGACGTTTAACTTGACCGAAAGTTTCTTAATTTAATTGCTCCTTTTTATGCTTCGCAGGTTAAATGCTACACGCATAATTATCTGATGCGTAGGCAACTGGGATGATATCTTACGACTGCTTTTATTCGCTTTGACTCTTGTGCATTGAATGCCAACCAGGCGTGAACACTATTGACCTACGCTTAAGAGTGTTTTCCAAGAATTTCCTAGTCCAAATATTAATCAAGCTAAACTCGTTATTGACTAATAAGCAACAATACAGCTTGAGGTGTTTAGTCTGTCACTTGTTGATTTTGTGCAAGCCAAATTTGACTTCCAAATGGCATGTTTGCTGCATATTTGCACTCGACAAAGCAATCATTTTGAAGGATATAATAAAATTCGTTTTTGCGTAGTTCTTGCTGAAGTGTGTTTTGTCGACTTTGCCGAAATTCTTATAACTTAGTAATTAGACAAGTTAAAGCGTTGTTTGAGAGAACACTTGAACGCCACGAAATGCGCCTAAAAATATACTATGTCGAGATTTTTATAAATATCGTTTTATATGTTTTATACTACCCCAATGAAGTAAAGCTACTTTGAAGTACTTCAATGTCTTTTCGTTTTTTTTTTCGTTTAGTTTAAGCAATGAAAGTGCTTTTGTTTTTTTCGGCTGTAAATTGTTTTAGTTGAGCTTTGAACTCGGTTACCGTTTGTCTTACTGGATGATTTATCTAAAATCTAAATATTTATTACTGGCACCTTCTGAAGAAACCCTATTACTTCTTGACTACTTACATAGGGTGTTATGGTATAGACTTGTGAAACCTAGCTTTTTCTAATTTCGTATTTAATATGTAGTACGACACAAGCTGTCGACAATATGTATTTAGATGAGGAGTGTCATTACGTTTTTCCCTATATTGTAATAGGTCTCGGCTTTCTGTGTAGGTACCCCGTAGTCTGAATCAAGCTCCGTACAGATTTTTCGCATTCTAACACACTGAATAAAAGTAAAAGTAATTGAAGTAAAAAGCTTCTGCGACACAATACTTTATTTGTCAAAGTGCTGCAATAAAAGATCGACTGGTATGTGATGGTAGATTATTTTATTTATTTTTGGTAATCCACCAGCTCAAACCTGCCACTATACTACAGTTTCTCTCTGTTCTCAAAAAGTATTTATGCTGCTCTCTGGTACCATCATTGAACAGTTAACGAAGCGTCATCAGCCCGTAATTTAACAATTATTGCCTCCTCTGAAGTGTGATAATTAGTTTAAAGCCTCTTAACCACTCAAAGCCCTAATAGCACTTTTACGTTTTGGTATTACAGACACTTGTGGCCACTGTAATTGAATTCGACAACACTTTCTCTTTTTTTTTGTGTGGGTGCACTTAACACTTCAGCAAATCGATTAATCATTACACAAATAACACAAGCACCATAAATATTAGGCAAACGCCCACGGCCACTTCAAAAACGAGGGGAGCGTCCTCTTAGCAAAAGTAAGCGCCTACCGAATTTGTCGAATGCTTTGACATGTTAATTACAGTTGTCACAGCGTGCCAGCCGATGCCAAAGGCGCAAATGCTACCTTAACACCCGCATGACATACGCTGGGCTGGCAGTCGGTGAGGCGACAGTTGAGCTCAACTCAGTTTGATCGGAAAGAATAGGCGACGTCAGCAGAGACGCCAACACCAACTGAGCGGCATACTAACACACAAAATGAATGCAGGCGCAGCGTTGATGATTGTATGCCAATCCACATAAGCAACGACATCGTCATAGTCGTCAATTCCTCATCAGTGCCAGCAGCCTGTGCAGGCACACCCACAAAAGTTGTTGCAAGTGCCCATGCAGTTGGTGCGAAAGGGGCAGTAAAAGGAAAAAAAAATTATAAAAAATTAAGCAAAGCAAACGGTCTGACTGCATCTGTCATAAAGCACGCAGTGTGTGTGCGTGTTTGTGTGCATCTGCGTCTGCCACCTTCCTTGGTTAGCTGGCACTTTTTGTGGATGCGTCACCTGTAGCCATTCACTATGCCCCTGATGTGTGCTGCTGCTGCTGCCGCTGCTGTTGCGCCCCCATGGTATTTTGGTCTTTGCTGTTTAAACCAAGTGTGAGCTCAACTGAGCCTGCTGCTGGCAAAAGTGCCTGGCTACGTTTAAGGCGGGTTATGGTGGCCGGCGGTGAGCGTGGTGGCAGAGGCGTGTCATGACATATAGTGAAGTGAAGTGAAGTGAAGTGTCTGGAAGTTTGATGTATGATAATTTAAATCGGAATTTGTGCTTGGCAGTTTTACTGCCAACCTATCTCGTGTGTGTCTGTATACGTGTGCGGCAGATTGAAAGAGATTTGGGTTTTGCGTGTTGCTTACATTGTTATTCATTTATTTATTAGTGTTTTTGTAATGTGAATTTTTTGTGCTATTTTTTGGTGCTTAATAGTTTTTTGTTATTTGTTTGCTTAATTCGCTTTTATGATTAATAAGCCACAATTTGCATAAATTTGCGGCTTTAAGCTTGATTAAGTGATGCCTATCGCCGTGCTTGATGAACTGGCTGGCGGTGGCTTAAAGCTAATTTTTTGAGTATTTTTTAAAAAGTATTTTAAAATTTTTTTAATGCTATGTCGAGGTTGGATAGCACTACTTAAAAAATGTAACTTATTTGATTTTTTTATTTAAATTTAAAAAGGATATTATTATTGGTATTTTTCGAGAAGAATTTTCAAGAAAAATCTATATGGTTTTTATGAAAGGAAATTTGAATAATTTGTTTCATTTTCCCCCGCGACTTTGTGTATAAAATTAGTACTTCGAGTAGCCTATTTTTCTCCAAACTTTTATCAATCTCCATACTATGAGAGAGTTTCTTTCGTATTTATAGCATTAGTAAGGGTTCCCAGACAATTTTTTAAAACTAAATAAGTTTTATTTCAAATTAAATAATTTTTCCTTCATTAATAATATTTTTATATTTAATATAATTTTTTATTAACACTTTTTTATATGAACCAACTACAAATAGTTTTTGTCTGAAGTTTCTATCAAGAAATTACAAAAATTAATTTGTCTGCTTAAATTTTTAGAATGTTTTTTAAAGCAGTTTTTTAAGTGATAGCAATCGTATATTCTCTAATAGGTTTTTAAATACTTTTTAAATTATTATTAAATATTTTTATGGTTATAATAATAATAAAATTTGTAATACATTTCAAATTTTTTTTAGTATATTTTTGTACATTTTTTTTTCTCTAATGGCTTTAACAGTTTCAGCCAACAATTCTTTTCGGTAGGCTTAGAGAACTACAACCTCAAATCTAGTCAAGACACACAGACTGTTAAACCACTTTAGTTGAAACTCTTATACGCTATGCCCTTGTCTCTCTGATACCTCTTTATATGATCAGCATTCTCTTCAATTATTGAGCATTGTTACTCTCTTTGCTTGTGTACTTTCCAATGTAAACTCGACTTCATTGGAATGTACTCGCTCACATTCGCTTACGCTCACGCTGTCTTGCTCTCAACACTCGCTTTGTCAACATGCGCATTGCGATCGCACTGTTTGCACCGTTGACAGTTACAAGTGTACGTGTGCTAACTGGAATAGTATGCTGGTCTGTAACACTGGAAATGGTTTCACTGGAAACATCGGTATGCGATTTTCGGAATGGTCAATGGAAGAAATCATAATAATTGAGCACTTGATCAACACAACAACAGAATGAGTGTAGCAAAAGCGGAATATAGAAAATATAGTAGTGGCAGAAGAAGAAGAAGCGGTGATTACGGTTTGCGTTTGAAAGCAGAAACGTAAAAGATCATCGAACGACTTTGGTGAAGGTGGAAGGAAAATCTATAAATTTCTTCTGTTTCTCTTGCTTATGTTGTTATAATTATTATTATTATTATTATTATTATTAGTTACGTTCGTATTAGTGTGCCGCAACGAACAGTCAACAAGTCAAGTCAAACTGCAGATACAAGATACATCTCATTAAAACGCGGCTGCAGCACACAGCACAGCTCGCGTTCATGCCTTCGCATACTAAAACCAAAGGAAACAGAAACAACAACTCAAAGCAAAAACAAGAAATGAAAGCAAATCGCTGGAAAAATAATCATTAAGTCCGAAAAAAACAAAAACTATCTACAACTACTAAAAACTGCAAAGGAAAAATGTTGCCAGAAGAAAAAAAAGATGCAATGGAAAATCGAAAAACTCGATTTATGAGTTTTTCTTTTGTGCAACAACAACAACAATAGCAACAACAAAAACGGCATGCCACTTTTTACTGCTGTAGAGATACAGATAAACGCATACGCACACAGATACACACATCCATATATACATCCATATATAATATGAGTACACAAGAGCCGAGTTAGATTTAAACCGGGTTGCAACGCGCATACCAAACTCAAAGCGAGTTGCTGCTGCAGTTGCTCTAATAAAACGAAGACGAAGACAAAAAAAAAAAAAACGCAGGAGAGAATACACAAAAAAAAAAATAAATTAAAATAATATAAAATCGAGGCGAATGCACGCAAAACTTGTATTGCGGACTTTTTTCTAATACATATTATTTTAAATTGTATCAATTTTTTTGTAACTTATTTTTTCCTCGAGTGCACCAAATTCATAAAGATTTAACCGTAGTTGTTTCGCCAAATACGTTTTGGCTGTTAAATATTTATATGCATTTCGAGCATGACTGATATCCTGGTACATGACAAGCACAGTCAAAGATACATATTCATAGATATGTGCACACATTCGTAAATAGAAAATTTCAAATGCTAAATAGACGTCATAGTGGTTTTCCTTTCTGGATAATACCCAACAGCATAGCGGCCGAGCCCATTTCGAAACGTCCCTACTTGTTTGCGTTTCCCAGGCGAAGCCTCAGCGTCGTTAGCAATGCCGAACGTGTCTGGGTTGTGTGCCGTAGTCATTAACACTTATCCTTAGTACACTTTGCTTTTGTCCTGTGCCTTGTGAGTTGATCGTTCCGTTCGTGTGTTGATTATTTTCATCCACTCATTCATTCAATCATTTGCTCATTGTTGTTGGTACCCGCATTTTTCAAATTCAATGCATCAATGAAGCAGTAACCAAGCAGGCGTAGATACAAAGGCGCCTGAAAAATAAAATTTTTACAGCTATGTTTCGCCTGAAAATGACAGTGCGATTTTTGTCTGTTGTTACGAAATGGTATCTGTAATAGAGACTACTAAAGGCAAATCTTTTATCTCTAAAATCAGCTTGGTCCTACTGATCAGTAACATAGAGGCAGATAATTGTAGGTGTGTTTTTGGAGGTAGATAACTTAATTGGAGCAGATTTCGTAGGGCAACTTTAATAGGCTTCTTAGGTATAGGAGCTTAGAGTAGAGACACTGAGCTTCGAGTATTGGATAACACAATTTTTAAATTGTAGGTGTTATGTTGGTAAGACTGAGTCATAAGGTTTTAGTAGAGGGTAAGTTTAAATGGATGTAGCCACCTAGTGGCTTACAGTCCAATTGTTAAGAACTACTACAAGCAGCTCATTTGTACTAAAAAAAACACAGTGGTGCATAGAAATTTGGGAAGTGGCTCTGTTAATATAAAAGAAGGGGGTTAAAACCCTATGAATCTGTTTCTAGAAAAATCATTTCAATGTTGACTGTCGAGTGAAAATAATCTGACTAGAGAAGGAAGACAAGGTCAAATCATTAAAAAAAAACTTTGAAATATTATTCGAGTACTTGATCATTTACATGTTTTTTATGTTCTACTTTTTTTTTTTTTTTTTTTGCTAGATATTGAATAATACAATACATTGCTAAAAACAATTTGAAAAAAAAATCCACTAGACACAATCTCAGCTGGGAAATCACAGTTCTGAAAATTGTTTCATTTCCTTTGCTCAAATGTAGCTAGGATAAGAAATTCTGCCAGCATCATTCAAACCAAAGTCCAATAAATAAGTGCTGAGCAAGGCTAAAAATAAAATAAAATGAATAAAAAATCATAAACTTCGCAATAAAATAAATCTTTGGTTTTTTGTAAATGGGGAAATCCCCAAATAGCATAAAAAACGAAATATTAAACCCTGGCACATACTCAAGTGCAGTCAAAACAGGCAAGACAAACGAAACAAGAAACTGAAACAAGCGCAATAATAATAAAATATCATAAAATAAGAAAAATCAGCAAAAATGTATCTAAAAAAAAGTATCTAAATAAAGAAAAAATTATATCGAAGCAAAATTCTGCACAACTGTTGCTGGTATTAATAACTAAACTGATTCGAGTTGAGTTGAATTGATTTGCGCTGAGCTGAGCTGAGTTAAGTTGAGCTACCTTCAAACGATGCTCGTCTGTCTGTCTGTTTGTCTATCTGGCGATGGATGATCATAGGAACAGTGCAAGTTTAAGAGGTAGAAAAAGAACGCCAAACAAACCATTCGCCAAGGTCCTATTACAACGAAATGAAACCGAAGTCGTCGTAGTCGTTGCTGCCACAAATGCTTGTCTATGCTTAGTTGTAACAACGGGGCAGAGACGACATGGCAACTCTGGCAAAACAACTTTTATTAAAAAGTACGAGTATCTTACATGACATGATTGCTGGAAACGCTAAGCGAATATAAGCTAAAAAATACAACAAAAAAATCAAAATAAATTTAAAAAAAAAACTACCACAGAATAAAAAATAAGAGAAGAAGAAGAAGCATTTGTTGTTGCAGCATTTGAAGATGAGATCGAGGCAACAGCCGCAGTAACAGCAACACAAGCAAAACGGAACACAAAGCGAATTTTAAGCTGTTGAAGACACCGAAGTGTAGAAGATGCAACGAAAGTAATGCAACCAACTAGTAGTAGTAATAAGGCAGGCAGAGCTAAATATACCATAGATTGAAAGAAAGAGAGAGAAAAAAGAAAGGTTTTTCAAAATGAAGTTAAAGAAACGCGAGTTGTGCAGACAGAAAGAAAAACAAAAAAAAAAAACAAAATGTGTAGCAGAAATGCAGTTTTATATAAAAAGACTGGCAACAAGGAAAAAAAGCAAAAAAAAACCGTCAAGTTGATGATGCGCCTGCAGTTGTAGAAGCTGCAAGCGAAAAAAAGGGCTAAAAAGAAAATAGAGAAAAAGAAAAAAAATCGAACCAAAGAGCAGCCATATTGGCCAGCATATTGTCAAGGCTCGCTTGGCGAAGCGTAAGGTAGAGCACATGTTACCAAGAGGGCGTCTGGTCGAGTAAGCTTTTGGGCGACAATGAACAAACGGCAACGTCATTGAAATTAGCAACAAGCAGCGGCAGAGGGCGCTGTACATAAAATGAGAGATTGCCGTGCAAAAATGGCCTTTACTGAACTCAGTTGAACCGCACCGAAGTCGAGTTGTACGCGTAGAGTTGCCAAGTGAGTTGTGGTGTGGTGTGCAGAACACCACTACTCCATCTTCAATAAGCTTGGCCTAGTCGAAGTTGAAATCGTTGTTGACGTTGTGCTCGTTGTTGTCGTTGTTATCGTCAAGGTGCTTTGGACTTTGACTTGACTTATTAGTGGCGTCCGTCCTTGCGCGCAGAAACTCAACATGCAGCAACTTGTTACTTTTGCAGTTGTTATCGTTGTTGCTTTTGTTGCTCTTTGTCGCTGAGTAGGTGAAAGAGAGTAAGTAATAAAAAAAGAAACAAATTAAAAAAAAAATTCAAATAAAAAAAATCAACAACCTTAATTGCATGTGGCATCCCAACTCGTGTGGCGTTGATAAATGCAACACGGCGTTGCACTGTGGTTTCAAGCAACGGTGACATGTGATAAATGAATACGAAGACATTGTAAAGCATAACCAAAAGAGGTGAAAGTTTTGTTGTTTTTTTTTTAAATTTTTTTATATTTTTTTTATTTTTTTTTTTATTTAATTATTTTTTAGTACTTTTTTCTTTACACGCTTTTCAAGGTCTTTTACCGCAACTGATTAAGGAAGTTCGTACATTGGCAAGCTTCCGCTTGGACTAAAGCGTGTCGCGAATTTTAATCTATTTTTCGTTGTTTTCTATGTCAGCTGCATTAGTTGAAGAAGGGGAAGAAGAAGAAAATATATGTATGTCTATATTGTTATAAGAAATAATCGTCACATAATGTGCGGACGTGCTAGTGAAAATACTTCGGACGCTGCATCGTTGAAATGCATTTTCCAGACACACATACACACATAGATATATAATCTTATATCGAAAATCCGCATGCCAAATAACCAATAAGATTTGCTACAACAACAACAAAAAATGGGAATAACAACAAATAAGAATACAACTTCAACTACCATCAGGCAAAGCAAAGTAAGCACTTTTCATAGCAGACGCGCTACTTAAAGCAAAACCGAAGATAGAAAAAAAAAGTAAAATAATAGGTAGAAGTAAAAACCCAACACCGCAACTATCTAAAACTAGTCTTACACACACGCGCACACCAAATACACTCAGATACATATATGCAGCTATAGATGCAAAAGTATCTGCTTAGTGTATCTGTGCGTACTGTGACTACTTCTAAGAGCGGGTGTTAAAGCTCACCAGTAGAGACGATGTAGAGACCCATTTTGAGTTCAAGATTCTTTTGTTGCAGCAACAGCAACAGCGCCGACAGCAACGGCAGCATTCGAGAGATACACTGTGGTTCATTGTGTTTGTCATTGTTGTTGTTGTTTTCGTTGTTGTATCCATAGAATGCATTGCAAAGATTTCAATTTGAATTGCATTTGATGTGAAGTTTAGTTTAGTTGGATTTTTAGCTTCTTTTGCATGGTTGTAGTTGTATTTATACTTATTTTTCTTCATCTTCTGCTTTTGGTGTTTTCGTTGCTACTTATCGCTTATATTGGAGTTGTTATTATTATTCTTGTTGTCGTTACTTGTTGTAGTCTCGAGTTTTGACTTATTTCATTGTTTGCAGATACAACAACACCAACAAATACTAATACAATATTAGAGAGCATTGAACACTTCTTTTGCTGGTTTATTATCTGATTTTTAAAGTGCTTCTTCGCAATGCAATTTTATCTCAATGAAAATATTTGGTCGATTTGAATGGATTATTGAATTGGCCTAGTTTTTTGTCACTTAAGAAGTGAGCGGTTATTGGAGAACTAATAATATCTTAATAACCTTAAATAAAAGGTGGCGCTATTTGTAAATCAGATAAGACATTTTTCTCAAGAGAAAGATATACTTAACAACCGATAAACACTAGGATCAAGCAAAACAAAGGTGAAGGTTCTCCAGTTCGTATACTGACTACCAAGGTAAGTAAGGACCATGAACGCACCACGAATACCGGGTGATGTAGCAGCTTATAAAAGTTGAATAAGCAGAGCATCAAGTCAAGTCAATTATACGAAACAAATGGTAGATGCTGAGTAGTGAAAAAATTGTATAAGCACTGGTTGAGTTTATAACCTCACAACCAGAAATAATCTCTGTGCTTTGATGCTCTGAAAAGCTAAAAGAATAAAGCGGCCACCATAAACCCAAAAAAGAAAATGTTAACAATTCGGATTTTTAGATAGACCAATTCTAGTTACACTAAACGGTGGCCCATAGTAGTGGGTATTAGCTATGAATCCATTTTTCATGTTATTATAATTGACGCCTCACCACACCTACTCAATAAATCTCAAAATAACTAACCTCACCAGAAGACCTGCTTTCTCTAAATAATTATTATTATAATTAAGTTTAATAAATAAATAAAGAGCTATGCTCATAACAAACTTGTAATTTATTATTTATATTGATCAAAGGACCTTTGAAACCGCCATGTGCTAATCTAAGCCAAGTTAGTCTCAACCAAGCCTAAACCTAAGATCTCATAATTGCAATTTACTGCAGTGTCGTCGTTGATTTGACTATTTGTCTCAAATGATTAGCGTACGTCATTGCCACTATAATAAATCATTTGATGATCAGCGTCTCATAAAAATATTATTTTTTTTAATTATATATTTTATGTTTTCGTGATTAGTTTGGCAATGAAATGTGATACTTGTTAGGAGTATTTTTTCCCAAGTTACTAATGCAAAGGTCAAGGTTCACTACAGTTGCTCGTTACACTGACTGATTTTCATCAAGTTCGACACCCACGACCTATGTTTATGGCATAACGAATGTCACTCTGCAATTTGTTGTTGGCAAAGGTATTCTTTACTCCATCTCACAAAAAGAGGAAAAGTATTTGTTACTTAGGATAGTGAAGTCATATTCGCGCATAGCTGTTGTCATAACTAGTCAAAGCGTCTAACACAAAATTAAAGAATTAAAATATAAAGTACGAGTACTCAAAAAGCAGCGAAATGCCAATTAAACACCGATGGGAATTTCTGGAAAATTACAGAAACAAACGAAAATTGCAAAATGCTGAATGAAACGAAAAGGAAAACAAATAAAACGAAAAAGATTAAGAGATAAGTAAAAAAATAAGAAGAAAAACTGCGGGAATAACTTGCTCGACAAAGTGGTGAAAGATGCAAGCGAAGGCACAAAACAGCTCAGGAAAGCCACAAATTAAACGGAATTCAATGTTGGTTCATTCGCTTTGTATGTACTCAGATACTCAGATACTCAATAGTCGAGGACGTAGACGACGTTAACGGCGACGTTTACGTTTTGCGATTGCGATGCGATTTGTAGGTAAAGTCGATAAGTTGGCAATGGATGGCGCTGTTTGGCTTTGTTTTAGGGCGATGCTAAAGGCTGTCGTCGTCGTCATCGTCGTCGTCGACAAACGGCACTAAAATAGCATTTATGGAGAAAGTGCGCATACCAAAACCAAGACCGAAAAAAAAATACTCTTTACAGTCTAACAATTACAGCAACAAAACCACGGGCAAGACGACGGTCGTGATTTTGTTGCTGATGACGATATTGTTGTTGATTAAGTTAGCGGCAATGTAAGCCCACAACAACAACAACAGTAACAATGTCCACAAACATATCATTACGAATTAACCGAAGAAGGAACAAGTTGAAATGAGGTAAAATCCGCCTTGAGATGTAATAATGTAATCGAAATGAATTCAATCGAAGTGAGTGAGCGAGAAAGCTGGCACAACACAAAAAACAAAAAAAAAAAGGAAGAAAGAGAGTGGCACATTGTGGGTATCTGAAATGAGTTGAACTCGAGGCTCTGTTAAGATGCAAACCCAAAAAGAAAATCAAACAAAAAAATGTCTCAAAATGAAGACAAAAAACCTCACAAAATGTGTGCATTGAAATGTATGAAAATGCAAAGTGACGCGTGTCCAGATTACAGAAAACTGAGCTTATACGCTTCATGTACAAATTTCAATTGCTTATATTAACAGAATACAATTTTTTCTATATAAGGAAATCCTCTAAAATTACCCTTAGAGTGCAGTCTAGGTTTTTTTGTGTACTTTGGCAGCACCGTAGAAATAGATGATAATGGTGTGATTTCGATTAGCAGAGGCCTAATGCTCGGTTGTCGCTATGGCATTTAAGCCGGTTGACAAGTTAAGAAAAAGGGCATTTTTGGCAAGTAAATTTTTTGTAGAATGAATAAAAAGAGGTGGATGAAATAGGAGAGGTAAAACTGTGGTCTTAAGACAATAAATAGTCTAGAAAAGTCAAGAAAAGTTATACGTTGAACCAGAAAGAGGTCAAATATCAGTATTCTTTTAAATCCAAATGTGTCTGCTTGTAAACGTTTCTATCAATAAATTAATGATTCAGGTTCTATCAAATAAGAGTTTTATAATAATCACTAATCACTAACTAATAAATACTAATGTTCCATGGCTTAAAATTTTTATCTGCAGAGAAATTGATTGTTTTTCTATATAGAAATGTGAGTGTAACGTTAGGATTCAAATCGGAATTTCCTACACCCGGAACATCCTAACACTATTTCGGAGATTGTATTTCTAGTCGATGGGGTAATCTGTTAAATACTCCAAACCTCGTTGTCATCGAGCAGCCATAACATTATTTGTCATTACTTGCATAGCACATTAATATCAAACCCGACTACACAGTAAATGCAAAAAATTGGTTTAATGACACTTGACTTAACTATATCGGATTTAATGTAATAAACCGCAATGAAATCACATCCAACAAAATCGAAATCAAAAGGGACTCGTTTGTTTGCTCAACACTGAGCACCCAACTCATCGATTCTATTCGAGTGCACTCAAGGATCTCAATTAGTGAGTAACGCCCTTTATTGCTTGTCGCCGTTGATTATGCAGAAACGATGAATGTCTATCATCCTTTTTTTTTGATTTTCATTCCATGCCATATTATACTCGTATCAACATCATCACATCGTCAAGATCAACTCATATTATACTCGTATGATAGGTAATTGACACTTGATGTGAAGTGTTATCGCTTGCTTGCGTAGTAATTAAACCGAGCAGAGTGGCGAACATCTCATAAAAACAGCAACAAAAAACATTTAAAAAAAATATACTAAAAAACCCAGACCAGTGAAACTCGTTTTAATTGCAAAAATGTGCCTGTCATTTTAATTGCCCCACTTCTTTCTTTTTTTTTTTGCCAACGCTTCGCTGTTTTTATGCGAGCGACAATCGAAGCGAATGCTAAAGAAATCCCTGCTAAAAAAGCTTTGGGTTACAAAAGAAAAGAGAAGAGGTCTAAATAAATACGAAACTTGCGAGAAGTCCTTAGGTTGGCCAAAAGAACCTTGGAAATTCCCAACTTTTGTTGAGGGCGAGCAAAGAGCATATAAAGAAAAGGCAAGTCGGACGAGCAACTTGTTTTCGCCTTAACTAATGCACACTACAGTCGTTTTAAAAGGCTTTTTTAACACGAAAGTAAGAAATTGAATTAAATTAAAATTACATTATATTAGAAATGGGTCATCAAAAGCCTGTTTGGTTATAAAGACTTGAAGTTTACGCCAATTTTCTATGTCGATTAAATTCAAGATATTCCAAAAAGACATATCTCGGGTTTATTTATTATATACGTATATGTAATTTTTAGATACACCAGTGTCCACTAATAATTTAATAAGTCTTCTCTAATTGTTCTTCCGAAACACGGAAGTAGGCACCTCCCCCTAAAAAATGTAAATGTTCCTCATATAGCTCCAAGGCTGTGGTGTCAGCTTCGTGCTCGTAGTGGGCCTCTCTTATTTGAGTTTCTTTAATTTAATAATAATTGTTGATGCTCTGAATTTTTGGATCAGCGTATCGACCTCACTATGCTTGTCTCTTTTGCTGTTGATTCAAAATTCGTTTATATTGTTGAGGAGCCTGATTCGTATTTCGGGATTGCCCTTAACGACAGTTTTTAACTGTGTCGCATTAATCACTCAGACAAATCGACCTTGGTCTTGGTCTGTTGGTCCTGATATTTATAACTATAAAATCATTTGATTCATGTTAGAATAAGAGAAAATAGCGTTCTCGTTGCAGCTACCTCATAATATAATTGAATTTGAAAAAATAAATATATGTTTAACAAATGGAGATCGTTAATAGATCGCCTGAACAACGACCTAAGAAAAATCAAACATCTATAAAAATGTCATAAGAAGGCTGCTGATTAGGATTTATTAGCTGTACTAAAAATCTAAAGTAGTAAAGTCTTTCGTAGTCCAAGCAATTCAAATGTAGATTTATGTGCAATTTTATGAATTCGACTTGTACACCCCTCGCACCACACACCGCATCATAAAGTAAAATGCTCACACATTTCAAAGAAGCCACAATAGTAATTTTTATTGCTGCTTATATTTTTAAAACCCAACCACTCCTCTTCCCCACTGCACACAAATGCGCAGTGCTTGGAGCTCCACCAAGCGGGTTATTAAGTTGGTTAACACAAGTGGCTGCCAGAGCTAGAGAAGAGCCGCGACAAGAGAAACAACTTAAAAGAAATATTGTAACAAGACAAAACAGAGCAACATGCAACAGTAGCAGCACGAATAATAATATCAACAACAATAATAACAAGAATATATTGCAAGGCTGCATTTGCCATTTTTTGTGTTGCTTTTGCTACGCACTTCAGGATCTGCCTTTAATGTGTATTGCCATGGTGTGCTCGGTGGGGTGGGGTGAACGTGTCTGCTAAGCGACAAGTGGCAAGGCGTGCTGCCGATGTCTAGAAAATTGAAGACGTTTGTCATTCCACTCTTTTAGGCAGAAACCAGCAAGCAGAAAGCACCGAGAATAGCGGTTGAAGTGGAAAAATCTGGCTCAGAGAGTTGAGCTCAGCTTGCAAGCAGCTGGTCTTGGTTGAATTGAGTTGAGTTGAGTTGCGTTGAGTTGAGTTGAGCTGCGACGCATTGCGAAGCAGTAGTGCTAAAATGTATTGCCACATAAAGAAGGTATAAAAAGTAGGAGATAACCAGGAACATATAACAATAAGAAGAAGAATTGCAAGTGGCAGAAGTGCAACCACAAATAAAATAAAAAAGTCATAAAAAGAAACGACATTGCAATTTTCAAGTGCGTTGCGATGTTGCTCCTTTTTGGGTTTGCTTGAAGGCTGCTGTTAGAAAGTGGCGAATGGCTAGGAGAAGTCGATGGTTGGTTGTTGATGTTGGGAAGTTAAAGGAGGAAATGCAACTAGAATCGTTACTGTTGCCACCGCTACAATTGTAGCTACTGCGGCTGCTGCTGTTGCTGCCTCAGTTGCTTCAACAAACTGGCGTTATCTTCGAATCCTGTTGGTTTACAAGGCTGCTTTTTTTTATTGTATTTTTGTTGTTGTTGTTCTTGTTGTGGCAACATTCTTTGCTGAGTTCTTGGAGCGCGTAAATTGCATTTGTAGCAGCTTGGCTTGGCGTGGCTGGTCTTGGTTGAGTTTGTTTAACTCTTCCCAGACGCCCGCACCGCAAGCCAATGCTCGCTCGATTCGACTAAAGTTGAATTGCGCTATAAAAAAAACACTACTTGTGCCCAGTTACTATTTTTTTTTTGTACTCCGCTTTTGAGCTGTTTTTGATGTTGAGTTCTATTGGTCAGCTGGGAGCAAAGCGAGAATATTTTTTGATTAAAAAATTTTTTGCAGCTGCTCAAAAAGCAACCACAGCAACCTTCATTTTTGTGGATTTTTTTGACTAAGCAAATTCTATAAACATTGTTTTTCAACTGTGCGTTTTACATAAAAAGATTTTGTAATTTAAGCTGCATGCTTAAACCGAAAATTAAAAAAATTGGTGATAAAAGTAAGTAAAATAAAATAGATTGATTAAATAAAAAAAAGAATAATAATAATAATAATAAAATATTGCTACAAAATGTGTAATGCAGTTTACTGCGATACTGGGAAATTATAAAAATAAAAATAAATTGTGTTGCGAGCAAAGAAATTTTATAAAGTAAATGAAAATTCTAATAATTAATAAATAAGTCATGCAAATTAAATAAACTTAAAAAAACTTTAAAAAAAATTACAAAATAATTTATTTGATTAAAAAAATTCAATAAAAAAATTAATTGATTAAAAAGCAAGTATATTGAATAAAAACACTATTTATACTTGAGATCCTGGGATCTTGGAATTTTCATATATTATATATATTTGTAATAAAATTTCAACTAATTCAATATATAGCCTAAATAAGACAAAGAACGACATATTATTTATTATACTTAGTCCTGAAAATGTTCACAGTTTGTGGGTAAGAACCTAAGATAAGGTCCGCCCTAGATAAGCTAGTTTTATTTTAAAACATTAAATGTTTTATTGAACTCTAAATTTAAATAAATATAAGATCATCATTAAAACTTCAAATTGAAACGCGGTTCAAGTTTGATGAAAATGACAAATGTTGCCACCTTCTTTGACCCGCATTTTAAAGCAAGTGAAATACATGTCAGTTTCTGGAATTGTTATTGGCCATTAAAAAAAAATCAAAGAATTCCAACGCCCGAAATTTAAGTCAAAGATACAACAACAATAATAACAACAGCCATAAACAGCAAAACACAATCGATAAACGACAGGCGACAATCATAACTACAAAGAACACGTGAACTTTGACCTGACCTAGCCTACTTTCAAAGGCATAAAACATTGAGACGGTTAAAAAAAGAAAGAAAAAAACCACCAATAACGCCAAGAACAACAAACCGAAAAGAGCTCAAAAAAACATAAGTCGCATGCAACAAGGGAAAGGCAAGCAAGGTAAGCCAAAAAAAATCAAACCATCAAGCGTCGATACATTCACAGAGCTTGCTACAGATACACAGATACAAACGACGACCGAATTTAAAAGTTACTTTTTGTAGCTGTATATGTGTGTATGGCATCTATGGCGGGTGGCGGCTGCGACCGGAGTCAGCCTAACGACAGTGGACAGTTATGTCAGAAACCTAACAAACCAAAAAGAATGCACACACATGTTAGCACAGACAATGCTTTAGATACAAATTCAAGTACCAAAATTACGCAAAAGCAAAATATTGATTTACGCTACGCAGCTAAGTCAGGTACGAGTATGACATAGTTGTGGGCAGTGCTGGCCTGACGTTGTGCTTGTTAGTCTCGTTGTCACCGTTGAGATACAAATGTATCTCGATACTATTGAATTATTAAAATCAATTGCAAATTTGATTAATTGACAGTCGATTGCGACTGTTTGACTCGCTGTGTGAGTTTTTGTGTGTGTGTGTGTATATAACTGCGCGTACGTGCTACAGGCCAACAACAGTCCGGTTGTATATATATTTGTATCTGAACTGTGCCGAAATGCATTAAGCACGTTGGCCTTTGCGGCGCACACTATTTCAATGCGAAACGACAGTCGGCGCTGAGCTGCTGCCTTTGCTGTTGCTTTTTCTGCTGTCGTGCAGCATAAAAGCCAAAAAGCGAATGGCACACAATTTAAAATGTATCCATAAGATACATTACATTTTGTTCGCTCGCTCGCTCGCTCGCTCGCTCGCTCGCTGGTTGAGATACAAATTTACGAACGTATGTTGGTATGTTTGAGGCCTTTAGCTGCACAGTTGCCAAGATTGTGTAGTGCATAAAAGCGCATGGAAATCCCTTCACATTCTTTCCCACATAGACACATGCACAAGCAGACAGAGAGACAGACAGACAGACAGATATATAAAAATATATTGAGACAAGAACAGATACTATTCGAAGTACAATGACAGTTAAATAGCAATGGTGGCTATAGCGATTGCCACTTACGCAGTCAGCGTTATCATCATCATCATTATCATCATCACCTTCCTCGACGTCATAATCATTGTCATCATCATTATTATCATCAAGTTCAACTCAGTGGGCCTAGAGCCGTGCTTCATCGTAAATTTTATTTGAGTGCCCCAACGTGCGCGACTCTACTTTGTTCATTGCCAAAGTTGTCTACTCTAACTAAACTATCAACATCATTTTCATCATCTACGTCATGTTTGCTCTCAACTCATTCTTATCAGTAATATTATTATATATGAGATTATTCGGCGACCTAACGCAACTTTTTAGTATTACCACAAAAATTTGTTATTTCCAAGATTCTCGATTCCCAATAAAGCAAAGTCTTCGGTTGAGTGTAGAACTGATACGAATTTATGACCTTTGATTGGTCCGTCCAAACATGGGAATCGGATTTCTGGGAACTTCCTAGTCTTAAAACGTAAACACAAAAATTGAGATTTTCAGCTTTTGCAGTTCATAAGGTTATCGACGGTTTGTTCTATCTTGATAATTCAATCTGAAATAATTTTGGCACGTGACCAACGGGACTTGAAAAGATTAATGTCTTTTCGATGAAAATATAATGAATAGAGTTGAACTCGGTATAGGCTAGAGTGTTATCAATTTGTGTAGCGTGTGGCCACCCATCGATTGAAAAAATCGCTTGAGCCACGATAACAACTCAAGGGGTTTTTTCATGAGACTCACAACATAGTTGTTTAGATTATAGTGGCTACGGGTGAACCAGCACACTTGGCCTATAAAGCTCATTGAGACCACGTCCGTTTTGAGGAGTTTAGAAACTTATCACTTTAAGTAAAAAACCCCTTAACAGCTCTTTTTCCCCTAAGTAGCTTCTACATAGTCCTTTCTGCGTTTTGAAGTTCGATTTGAACAAGTTTAACAAACACAATCCTGATTCTCCCTGATATGTAGATTTTCTTGACATTTCCGGCCAATGTCCGTGAGAAAAACTTGGCACTCATTCCATGATGTGCTCTCTATGCTTCTGAGGGTCTCCTACCTCTTTGCGAGTTGAATGGTTTCACCTGTGATGTGCCACCTCTTGATATCTACATATATAAAAATGGATGTTTGTCCGTTTGTTTGTTTGTAGGCAATGGACTCCGACACTGTTGACCGAATACCATAAACATATGGATGTCATCATAGAGAATGTGTGTATTTGGACTTTGATGCGATAGTCAGAAAGTCAGGAAATTATGTGACATGAGTATTGCTTCCTCAGTTTGCCGTTGATACGTATGTCAAATTCGACATCGAAAGCCTATCAAATTGAAATAATAAAACGTTTAATTCAAATCGAAAGTTTAGTGCGTTATTGGTGGTAATAATATCAATTTAGTATGCTTCAAATCCCGAGCAGCGCCGGGGTCCCTGCTAGTCTTATATATAGCAAATTTTTTGTATTAATCATAAAATGATAGTACTGAGTTCGATTGGTTTGCTTGGGAGAGACAATTTGTATTGGTGCTGCCTAGTTTTGCGCTTTAAGTACTTGTATCTTTTGTTGCAGTACATCCATAAAGTCTAATATGAGCCATTAATATTATTATTGTTTTATTTAATTATTATTCTTGTTATTATTATTATTATTTTTTTTTACTACAACACTTTGAAATTCGCACTCAAATTTTGATACAATATCTTTACCATGCACCAACCTGTTGCATGTTAACCACCAACTCGTTTTCGTTGTTAGTACGAATTCCATTCTCAGTTTTCTACAGTAAATGGGCTTGTAAGTAATACATTAACTGCACAATGGACTTCTGTTGCGCATAACTTAAGAAAGATCGACCACCAAACAATCTCAAAGTCATAACTGACCTACATTCATATAAAAAATTTTGCTCAAACGCAACTACGCTACTAATATGTAACGCATAGCGCATTGCTTACCATTTGTACCTTCAGAGGAGAACCCCAGCAACAAAGCATACGAACCCAGCGTACGAAAGATTCATACAACTTCCAACACATTCGAGATACTTTCAAAGCAACTGGCAATGCCAAATGTATACTCTTTGACGCTGATATACACACCAAAGAATATATAAGACTCTTTGACACACACTGGCATATAAGTTAAATGCCGGTTTGAACGTATGACGCGTTGTACGCTGGCTAGTATTTTGTATCTAGATAAATTTGTATCTACGAATGCCGCTCAGCTGTGCAATGCTTTGTGTTGTTTTTTGTACGAACGCGTTCCAATACATGCGGGCGGCGAGTGTATATTGGAATGACTGAATCTGTGTGTTTTAACTTCCAGTCGTCTAAAGCCGAGTAAGCAAGTGAGAAAAAAAAAAAAAGATATTCGGAGTCGAAAATTGACGAGGTTGCCCGCCGTTCGTGTGGCAATTGGAAGTCGTTCGGGTTTCGTTTCGTTTTGGATCGTTTCGCTCGCTAGCTGGCTGGCTGGCACAGCGTTCGACATTTGATTCCGAACCAACTGTCTGAGAGTGATTCTAACTTTTGAAGTGTACGGTACGGCGGGCGCGTGTTTATCATCGTCTTTTTTCGCACTGAAACTGCTACTACTACGACAACAAACAACAACGAACTGCACTGAAACATAAACTCAGACGCAGCAACAGCAAAAGGCAGCAGTGACCAACTCATCAAAGCAATCATCAACATTAAAATCAACGACGAAAACTTCAAAGTGACAAAGTCAAATCGCGAGTGCTGCAGCAAGCGAGCAACAAAAATAAAAGTGAAAATAATTTAAGCAAAATTTTTTAAATTAATTAAGAAAAGAAAGCTAAAGATAGTTAAAAATAGTTCTAATCCAGTTTTTCGATTTTCTGCATTTGTCACTCTGATTGGAAATCAATATCGACGCATTTTAGCAACAAAAAAGGTGCCTTGGTTCTTTCTAAAAAAAAAAGAAACATTAAAATAAAATAAAATAAAATAATCATCCTATTTCTGAACTGTATTTGAATTGAAAATGTTTATCGCATGTGATTTTTCAAAACGTTTCTGTTTGACTGCTTCCTCATTTATTTCGTGTTGATTAAAAACTAACAAAAAATGATAAACACAACGATGCCGACAACAACGAAAAAAACAAAATTAAAGAAATCCACTCCACTCAATTGTAATTTCCGGTCTAAAGCGCACTTGTGTTAAAAAATCAAAAAGAATAACAACAAAAACAAACACGAAGCATTGAAAAAACAGTATCTCGTAGAAAGCAAAGATACAAAAACATAACAGCATAAAACAATTTGCGTTGTGACACACACGCTTAGTAAAAGGAAAAAAAGCGTGGAAAAAAATAAATAAAAAATTAACAAAAGATGAAATTAGAAAAAAGAAATGAAACAAGTGAAAAGAACAACAACAAATTAATGTTTTTTTTTTTTGATAATTTTATTGTAGTTCTTGAACTTTTTTAATGCTTCCTTTTGCTTTCGTTTTACTTTTTGCGCTTTGAATTCTGCCATGCGATAAAACAAGTGCCAATATTGAGGTTACATAAAATATTCTAAGAACAACAGCAATAACAACAACAACAATAACAATATTCAGAATGTGAACTACAATTCACAACAACAACAATTAAGCAAAGTCGAGCCAAATCAAACCAAACAAAGTCAAGTCGAGTCGAGTCTGTCTCTCTGTCTTTCAGTCAGAATTCTTTTATTCTTACATTGAAAATATAAAAAGTGGCTAACTGCTCTTGCTTCTCCTCCTCCTACTTCTTCATCATACATTTGCACTTCTCTGCTTACGCTAAAAATGAAGGCCACAAAATCTTGGCGAAATTACATAAATAACTAGACAATAAATGATGTGAGATTAGATGCTACGCTAGTGTCCGTGATACTTTTGTTAAGTTTGGGAAACGAGAAATAAAAAGTTCGAAATACTTTCTTGATGAAGAAATGAAATAAAGAGAAAACTTGTAATCTTCGAACAAGTTTGGAACAAAAAACTATAGCTCAAAGAATAATGAAGGTATCTCAAACTATATTGTACTACACAAAGACATCCAGAGTAAAACAAGCGTACTTAGAAATCTTAGAAATCACTTTAGTCAATGTTGACGATTGTTTCATGTAATCTAAATACAAGTAGTTTACTATCTATACTATAGATCGAGGGACACAGAATTTTTTCTTCACTTAAAGCAGTAATTAATCTGAAAATCGAGAGTTAGATGTTGGATAATTAAAAAAATGTCAAGACTAAGTACTGATATCCGAAACAAAATTTCTGCGAATTCAAATCATTAAAAAGAATTCAGATATAATGAGTTCTTAGATGAGAATGTATTAGAAAAATATATATACTAAAACAAGGTCCTAGAAATAACTAGGAAATTGCGTAAGAACGTCTGAGGAGGAAATAGGTTGACGATATTGAAATACGTCCTCATATACAAGATTTGGGCTTAGTGACTTTAGGAGCCTGCCATAAAAACCAACTACCTGAAGACACCTACTTGCAAGAACATTGATCTACCAATTTAGGCATGCTGGGAAGAAAATTAACAATTATGTGGATAGATTTTTATTATGTTAATAGAAATATGACCCGAGATAAAGACCAGAAGAAGCATAAGTAAAATATGTCTTAAGCTGGTACTAACTACTCGCCATATTTTCTCATATATCTGATCTACATCTTATATATACATAATCTATTAAATCTAAATTTTTTGACAGTGTCAACATCACTATCATGTTTTTTTTTTTTAATTTGAATTTTATTTTGCAACTGTCTTAGGCAATAAACTAATTTCGTAGCAAAATAGTTTCAATTGCAGAAATATCTTTTCTCCGTGTCACCATTTGAGTTTTCAATTTAGAGAGACTATAAAGATAACTGCGGAAAAACAAAATTTTTCATTTGGGGTTTAAAATAGAACAAGCACCCTGTGTTCCGGAGGAACCACAGTTAGTTATGATATTCGACTAGGCACACGAACCTTGGTTTTATTAGGCGCAGTCGTTATCCTACAATTAGAATCTGATTTGGCAATTATTAACTAAGCTTTTCTCTGACTTGCTTAAAAGATCTTATATAAAGTTTCGGTATTTAATATACCAGTATCTATACATATATGCATTAGCTTTATCATGCGTAACTACTAACATTTATCTTGCCCACAAAAATCAACAAAGAATTTTGTCTGTTGCCGTCGAAAATTTTGCGCATCCCGAAAATTGCAAAAAGCAAAGCAAGAACTCTCTCTCACAAAAAAAAAAGAAGGAAAATCGCACACATGTCGAATATCAACAGCAAATATTTTATTAGCGGCAACAAACATTATTTCAAAAAGTTTTCAATAAACAAATTTATGCAGCGCCAATGCTGCTTCTGAAAGCGTGCGCGCAGCAACAACAGCAGCAACGGCAACGGCAGCGACAGCTGAGTAGATACACTGACTCAGTGAACATGCACAGATACAATATGATAATGATGATAATATTGTACTCTTAGATACAGCTGTGAATAGTTATATTGTTTCTTATATAGTACAAGCCACACACATGGTTCTATGGTTCTATGTACACGTAGATACGTGTACTAGTACGAAAACATCTAAACAATTAGCGACAAGTAGCGTTGAAGTAGAAGAAGAAGAAAAAACAACAGCAAACACTACTTTGTTGACTACGAAGACGACAACGACGAGAGGGTCTATGAACATTAAAATGTTGTCGTTGCGGGGGCTGAAGTGGACGTGCTGAATTCGCATTGTTAGTCGTTAGCAAATGAGTGAGGGAGCGAGCGCATAGTAGAAAATGAAGAAATGTTTTTGTAGCCAATAAATGAATTCTAATGCAGAAAAAGTTGAATAAAGCAACTAAAATTATTGCTTTTATTGTACATTGCTATTGTTGTTGCTGTTACTGCCAGTTGTTGCTATAATTGCTAATGTTAATTGCTAAACACAAAGAAGATGTTAGGCATATAAAAAAAAAGCAGAAAATATATTTTATGTAACCACAACTGTTCCTGAACAACTATAATAATTTTTTTTATTTAATTCATAGATGTTATTATTTCTTACAGTGTACATTTTATCTATGCAAGCAACGGGAACAAGTGCAATAATCATTTAGCAGCCAAGGATAAACAAGGAAAAGTTGAGAGATACTTTTTGAAATTCCCAATTAGAAAAGTAACCACAAAAGTATACAATCCACATTCCATTAGGTACACATAGGTACACAACAATAAAACAAGTGCAATAAAACAACAACAACAGCAGAGAAGATTATTCGTGACATTCGTAATCATTTACGCGCAGTGTTTGATTAATAAGCAAATAAAAAATATAATAAAATAATAAAAAAATAAAAAACGAATTATTTAAATAATAAAAGAGAAATAATTAGAAACGCGTGAAACAAACAAAATTTAATTAACATTTTTTATTAAACGCAACTGCAAAAATAAGAAATACAATAAGATATAAATATATATAAAATACAAATAATAATAATAATAATTAAATAAGGTTTGAACAAAAGACGGGGCCCGCTCATCTAAAACAACAAAGAATTTTATTGAACGACGAATGCTTTAATTTGTGCAATTAAACGATTAACTTTTTTATATAAAATATAAAAAATTTAAAGCTTAAAAAATTAAGTCAAATTAAATAAACATAAAAAATAGCTTAAACAATTTTTAAACAATATTTCACAAAGCCTTGTAAAGGTTGGAATTAACGACTTTTTATATACAATATTAAAAAAAAAAATAGTTGAAAAAAAGTAACGAAAATAGTTTAAAAAAAAAACATAAATACTAAATTAAATAAAATAAAATTACCATAAAAGAAACAATAATAAATAAAATTAATTGCTCTAGGCGCTTTTTCAATGTCACAAATTTTTGCAATTTATATTTTTTAATTACCTTAAACGTAAATAGAAATAAAACGAACTTAAAAAGTCGAAACTCAAAGAAAAAAAAAATCGTTTTAAGCTGTTATAGACAATTAAGTGAAGCAGCAGGTTACAGCAACACCTTCAAAATTAGACATTCACTTAAATATTACTACGGATTAAATTGAGACTTTGCTCATACAATTGTTGTAAGTATTTACAATAAATTATTTATTTATTTTCCTTTTCATTTTTCTTTATTATTTCTTTATTTTTTCATTGAATTATTTTTCTCTTTTATGATTCTGATATAACAAAAACCCGTTTTGCGTTTGTCTTACAAGAGGATATAATACATACATTTTTGTAATGTATTTTGCTAAATGAAGTTTTCAAGTATTCAATAACTAACATTGAAAGGCAAAAAACGATTTAACAAAGCAGTGAGAAAGTAGATATCAAACGAGTTGAGCTTTTTTTATCAACTTATGTGTATATGCTACCCTAACAGGAATAAGTCTACTAGAATCGGAACCACGCTTGGTAAGATATTGCATAACATTTCTGTAAAGTCAAACTGCAATCTATGCGCTTCGATTGGACCATTTACTTTCACATTTGTTTAAACTAAGTGATTACGCATCAGACTGGGCAACCTTATAGTTTTATAATATTATTACTGTAGGATCAACAAATCACAATGGGCAGCAACTGATTGCTTATGGAATCGAATAGAGAACATTCAGATAGGAAGTAAGATCACGTTTTATTTTTATCAATTTTATACCCTAAATATGGGTAGAAGTCATAGATAAGCATTGCCCAAGTTTGTCTCTAATGTAATAAGAGATTGGAAAATAAGTCTCTGACAACTGCACAGAGGAGAGATTAGAGCATTTGCGCATTTTTTTCTTTTTTTGAACAATTCCAAACTTTAAAGGCATATATTTGGCGATTCTAGTGTTCCAAACTCCTTTTTATACTCATATTCAGTTTTAGTTTTCATAAAAAAAGTAAATTTTTCGATTTAATGACTCCAAGCACTGCATCTCTGCACTATAATAATTTACTACAGTGAAATCGACGTTAGAGATTCCTTGGAGAACACATATTTATCTAGCCCACTTTGACAACGAGAGCTGATCCAGTGTTGGAACGTTGGCTTATTGTTGGATCCAGCTAAATCCCATTATAGTAATGGGTAAAAAGGGTAATTTACAAACATTTCAAAGCTCTTCTAGAATATAAAAAACTTTCTTTTCTGTATCGATTAAACTAATGGTGGCTCATCTTAGACACATACAACTGGTCTAGAGAAATTTCACATACGAATATCTTATTTAATTGATTCCTAATTTCCTTCTCTGTTTGCTTAAGTACAGTATATATATGACTGATCTAATGAGTAGCTTTTACATTAAGAGAGTGTAGTTTTTTGAAACACGCAAAGTTCTTTGAGAAGTTGCAATGATGACTCACTCAACCCATTTTAAAGTGAAAACAAAGCGTCGTAGATGCAAGGCAATTTCACAGGCTCACACAAACGGGCTTTCAACTACTTCACTATTAAAGATACTCATTCATTAGTTACTATTTACGAATTCAATTATTCACACATTCATTTATTCATTCGTGCATTCGTTTGTTTACTCTTCATTACTTACCTTAAGTTCGTGTGAACACACACAGCAATCAGAATGTGGCAAAGTTAATCTTGCAATTCTTATCTCTGCCATTTAATTTACACTTCAATCAAGCTCAGATTTTTCTTTCTTTCTTTTGTACTCGTGTTCTTTTGATTTTCTGATAAGCATTTCGCTTGAATTTTCCTAAATACTGCCTCGATGATTATCAATGCGGCTTACTCGCACTAACGGCACTGAACATGCAATTTTGCAATTACAAATTTCGCGGTCTGTTTGAGTCGACTTTTGTGTGGGTACTCGTTTGTGTTGTTTTTTTTTTTAATTTAATTTTTTTAGTTTGCAAACTGCACACGCAAAATAAAAAAAAAATATATAAATACTTTTCTCACCTGGAATACACGCGCTCATGCCAGAAGTTGGCAAACCGATTTCCGGTAGATAAACGCGTTGATTGTTCTTGTCAATAAGAATGAGAACACGAAGGTTTGTTATCAATTGCTAAATTATTTATTACTTACGATATTTTCTCAGCATTTCAATTCAATTCAAAAAAAAAAAATTTTTTTGTCAGTGTCTGAGGTTAGTGAACTCAATGTTGTGCACAAGTGAATGCCGTCGCTTATTGCGTGAGTTGTGCGTTTTGTGTCTGTAGCTTCAGCTGTGTGCGTGTGTGTTTGTTTAGGCCCAAATTAAAAATAAAAATAAAATTTTTAAAAAAATAAACAGTCAGCAAAGAAACACGCGAAAGCCTAAGAACGCGAAGCCAAACGGTTATTGACTTTTGAAGACTTCTACCTCGTTTTCTTCGCACTTGACCAACAATAAACAAAAAATAAAAAATAAAAAAACAAAAATAAAAGTAAAAAAAGGTAAAAAGAAAAGAAAAATAAATATCTCAAAAATTCGTGGCCCAAGTTAAGTTACAGTTCAGTTAGTTTTTTCGTACTCTTTATTCTTTTATTTTACTTACTTATTTTTATTTCTTGGGCCTACGTTTGACTTTAATTCAAAATTTACCTTCACCTTTTTCTTTGGCTTAGTTGAGGCTTTTGTTTAATTTTATTTTGTTGCCGCTACTCCTTCACATACTAGCCGAACATATATAATCAAATTTTTATTCTACGGTTATTTAATTTTTGTTGTTTTATTTTTTTGTTGAGATACAATACATTCTCAGGCCATTTTTCGTTCCGTTTGTCATTGATGTGCTGCTTTCGTTTTGTTTATAGCAGTTTGAGTTACCATTTTTTTCTTCGTTGGATTGCCTGATTTTAGCAGATTTTTTCGCCGTGTGTTTCTGTGTTTATCGACGTTTAGCGTACGCTTGTGTAGCTATGTATTTTCATGTGTTGTGTATCTGCAGTCAGTTTCGACTGCTTCTGTTTCTGTTTTCTGTCTTGTCTACTTGCTGAAACTTTTGTTTTCTCGCGTTTTCTTGGTTTTTGCTGTTGTTTTGCGTTTTTACTTTTTTTGCGTTGGCTACTTTCAATATAAGCTCAAAGATTTTTATTCATCTCAACTTAGCAGAGGTAAAGAGCAATGTTGTTATTGGGTATTTTCTTTTGTGTCGAAAAATTTAGGTCAATTCATTTTAAATTATTTACACGTGTCGAGGTTAAGTGTAGCTATGCTGCATAGGCTTGTACATATTTCATTTAACTACACTTGATTTGATTTCATTGTGTTTTCTTGGGTTTGATTTGGTTCGATTGTGTGTTGCTGCAGCGCTTTGTGGGTTACATAATGAAAATGTTTAAATTTTGATAAAAGCCAACCTGAAAGAGGAAAATCTGCTTAGGCAAGACTCTAATTACATTTATTTTGGTTTACTTTGCCTCATTGTCGGTTTGTTTTCTTTGGTAGCTACTTTGTTGATGAGGTATTCAGCACTAATTAGGCGCATTGAGTGTACAGAAATAAATCGAAAAAGTCGAAAAAACACTTTTACAGCTTAGAAATTTTCAAAAGTGTCTCATCTGCTGCAAGCAAAGCTGCATTTGGCTTACCAATTAGATAAATTACACGAGAATAACTACGCAGCATTGTCAAGCATAGCGAAAATGAAATTAGGCTGGCAGGTCAAACTATCGACAGACATAGGTTGCCGCGTATCTACGACGCTTCGCGCTTGAAAATAGCTACAAATGTGCTACGACTATGCGAAAAGCCGTATACCACCTACGCGAGTGAATGAGTAGGCATGAGTGTGTGAGTGAGTTAGTTAGTTGATAGGCCATTGACATCTACTTAAAGCTGATAGATACGTCACGATAAAGCAACAAACAAACATCTATAGCATTGAAATTGTACCCCTAAAAGCATACATAGGCCGGCGAAAGCCACGTAAACCTGATGTCATGTTCTTGCGCATGTAGATGTGAGATTGTAGTTATAGTAGTAGTTGTATTAAAATTCTAGTGCGGTGACAGTGTACTCTTGTTATTCTAGCACATAGTCTGTGTCTGTGGATTGTTTTTGCAACCTAAACAGAGGCATGTGGTTCCAGTTGTTTCTTGGTGTTGTTGTTGTTGTAAGCATTGTATGTCGCGGTTGTTGTTGTAGCTTGTGTATAGGCTGTAGTAAAACATGACAACAAAAGTAGCTGAAATAGCAGCAGGCCTGGTACAGCTCAACATCAGCAACAACGACACTGCCAGTGGCAGTGGCAGTGGTAGTGGCAATGGCGAGAGCATCAACGTTGGGAGCAGCGGCAGCTAGAAGCGTAACCACTAAATGCCAAGCATGTAAAGTGAGCAGAAGCCCCAAAGGCGTTTGAATAGTTTCGCGGGTCCATAAACACATGCACATGCATAGATACGCACGCACATAACTCAACTGCGTATTTATTTTCCATCAACATCATCATCAACATCGTCATTATTATCGTCATCATCATAATCATCATTAACGAGCCGCCGCACACTGCACCTGCATGAGATTTCAACTAGGGAATTTCGCTTAAAAGCTTTTGTGGTACTCATGTAGCTCTGTGTGTGTGTGTGTGGCAGTTATATGTGTGTGTGCTACTTTTGTAGCAAACTATCCTTTTTTTATTTATTTGTTGCTCTAACTCCCAGTTTTTGCGTATACCAGCCTTTTTTATTGTGACTTTGCTTATTTAAACTTTGCTCCCTTCGCCATGGAAATTTAGGCTAAAACTATGAATTTGCTTATTTTTAATGGGCGTTTTTGTAAGGCTCACAAAATGGAATTCAAGCAGAAAATGTATATTCAAAGCATTTCATACATTGGCTTTGACGTATCGAATTGCTTGAGTAGCTGGAATAAGCATACGACATAAATATCTGCTTTGAATTAGTTACTCTAGTTACACGCTCAAGCTTTGTCAATAATGCGTTACGACAAACGTCTGCGAAATGCTACAGTGAAAAGTCCACTGACAGGGGGCGTCTCATTGTTTCATGAAGTAATTGTATTTCTAAATAATTAAGAAATTTCAGAGACGCAGCAAAGGTGACAATCTAAAAATCATCAAGCACCAACTTTAGACAAATTGATTAACATATGGAACTTGACTAACCGTGCATCTTAGAGAGTTTCTGCAGTACTTGTTCAATACTTTGTCACGCTTCTTTTTACATTATATATTCATGTGATTTATATTTTATTGCTGTTGTTGTGCTTTGTTGGCTACCAAACCATTCACTCATTGCGTTTGATTAAAACGCAGTGCCTTCTGCGTACTCCTTTTCACTCTTTTGTTTTACTCTCACTATGCATGCATATAATAATAATTTTGCAGCGCACACTTGATTTATGACTCTCTATTTGAGACAGAAACAATACGATAATTATTTATCATACGACATGAACGACTATAATGGCGAAGAGGATGAGACAGACGGGAATGAGAGCAACAAAAGCGCCAAACCAAAAAAAAAGTTTACTAAATCAAGAGACTCGCAAACAGTAAGCAACGCCAAATATAAATAATAACTTTTTATGAAGGACTCTACGCTCGAAATACAAGACCCAACAACGAATTCAAGAATTCAAGTGTGAGTTAAGTTGAGTCGAAATGAGTGGCTTTATGTGGCATGTACATAAATACGCTAAGTCATGCAGTAATTTATAACTAAAGCACATAAAAAGGCAAAGCTATGGCAGGATAAATTTCAACTGAGCGCCAGCTTGGAAAGCAGCAAAATAGAAAAAATAAAATAAAAATTTGAAAAAAAAAAACTTTAATTTATTGCAATAAAGTGCTGAAAACTAAATCATAATCTTCATCAGCAGCGTTGAGACGACTCGACATGCAACCAGCCAAAAATGTGGTAGGGAATGTACAATGAGCTCCGCACAACTTTGTGGTAGTCCAATGGCCGCGCCAACAAAAATAAAAACAACAACAACAATAAAAATAATAAGAATTGATACACATTTAATATTTATGCGTTGACATACGCTGAAAAGAAAAAAAAACGAAATGAATTGAAATCGTATGAGTAAGTTGGTGCGCCATCTAGCGGTACATAGCGAACACAAAGCCAGCTTGTTTGTCTGTGAGCATTTAAGGCTTTGAGTATGGTAGTTGTGATTGGGTATGAACGAGTATAAATAAGGATAGAATGCATTTGTGGCGAATGCATGAGTATTATTATAAGATCAGTATTATTATAAGAGCAGAAAAATATGCGCAAAGCATAAATAAAATTTTAATTTAGTCAGGGAACACTTTGCATGAGAATGTCATAAAGGGGCAGAGGAGTTGAGTGGTTGAGTGGTGGAGCAGAAGCAGAAAATCCATAACACAAAACAAACAAAGTCAGACAACTGAATGAAGGAGCATGAGATTGTGTATATAAGCAGACAGACGGATACAAGTTAGCTACACTAATAAATTATGAGCATAAAAAACTATTTAACGCCTTTTTTAGGCATTAACTAGTAAATATAAAAGAGGCGAAGAGATGGAAATGCGGAAAAAAGAAAATGAAAATCACTGACTACACAAATACACACATAGCAAACAGACACAAAATTCGCAAAAAAAAAACAATTGAGCAAATCAAGAACAACAAAATGAGCGCATAAAATAAAAGTAAATTAGGGAATGCCAAGCAAAGAACTTCAACTGATGAGCAGGCGTCGTCTTAGAGTCCTGGCTGTCGATAAAGTGTATAACGAGACGGGTGTCTTAGCATATGAGTGTGTGTTTGTTTGTGCGTGTGTGTGTCGGCATGCTAAGGAGTTAAATAAAACATGCCATACTTACACTTTATTCTTGATGATGTGAATGGCGTTGGCAGCGGCAGCGTTTCGTGGTCTTGTTTGCTTGCGCCATTTTGAGCTCCATTTTTTCTTGTCTTCTTCTGCGTGCTTCCTTCCTTTTCAAACTTCTCTCAAAGCGCCATTTTATTTGAGCAGCCGCCGAGGAAGCCCCTTTAACGCATAACGTCACGCCGCCTGGCATAATTTTAGGCGTGTAGAGGCAGATGCGAATGAGAAATGACAGCCTGTTAAACGTGTAGCCAAAGCAGTTTGTGTGTGTGTTGGCACTTCGGCTTGCTTTGGTTTGCTTGCCGCTAATGCCGCAGGCGTTCTCTTCGTTCGAGCAGACGAAAAAGGTTGTTTGAAAAATGTTTAGCGATTTATTTTAATGAGAACCCATTTTCGTTCGTTTTCTGGGTGGCGAGGCTTAACTCAATGTTTGACGTCAAGTGCAAAGATGATTTAGATGATTCCCAATGTTAAACAAAAAATTATCAGACTAATTTGCATGATTTTTCAATATGTTTTTAGGAGCTTAGCATTCAATTTGGAGGGTTTTTACATACGCACAATACATAAAATAAACTAAGGGGTCTTAAGTAATAATATCACTTGGTTTAATACTATGCTGGGTTTGAAAAGACTATAATAGACTAGGGGTATAATTCCACTGCCCATCATCTTCATCAACATCATGAATGGATTAGAGTAGCACCAGAAGTACTGCAAAACAATTCGTACGCTGTCATCACAAATTTTGGTGGTTCGCTTCAATTTATAAGTACATCAAGTAGCACAATTTTTTAACCTAACTTAATATAATACAGAGATACATTGGTCTAATGGTTCTTTGTTTCGCTTCCGAAATAATACCTAAATTCTGCGAGCATCTTTTGATGTGACTCTCTTTGTATTAAAACTACGCATTGCAACATTAGGCTAGATTCAACTGACGAGTATTTTATTAAATCCCATTTACAAAGAAAAGGTATGGTGGGCTACGGTGATTTATCTTCGTTGGCATATCTATGTAGGAAAGACCTCATAATTATGTTGGATTTATCCTTTAGATATTTTTCCACTAACATAGCCAATAATAGGTAGGTAATTCAAAGAGCCTATCAAACTTCAACTTCTTTCGCAGCAAGTTGCTGAAAATTATTAGAAATTATAGAAAATATTTGGGGTGATGCTAAACTACCAAACTCCAACAAAACTTCGATGCTTCGATGCGTAGATCCTTTCTATCTCTCACTGTCAGACAGACCAGTCTCTACAAGTGCTTCTGGTTGGTGTTTGTGAACCTTAAATAAAATGAAATTTTCTGGTTTATATGTCATATAAACTTTGAGATTTTTGCTTCACACACACACACACAACTCAAAGATCTCGTGATTGCGCGTGCTTGTGTGCACACATCATAACATGATTTCTTTATGTTAAACTTGAATATTCTTACAGCTTGTCACGGCTGCCATTTTCGAAGACTTTGAGCGAGGGCAAATCTACTTAAATCGATAAAAAACTATTAAATCTATTTTGGGGCATGCTTGCCCATGAACGGTATCACCATCGGCAGCACCGGCTCCACTAGCAGCAGCAGCAGCATCAGTAGTAAGAGTATTAAGCGTAGTCCTTATAGACACTTTGTTGGTCGGTTTGTCTGTCTGTCTGTCGTTGGGTCATTCGATCTGCCACACATACACAGCACTTTGACTCAAGCACAATGATGGCACTCCTGCCGCACCGTCGTTTTGGCCTTTTGTCTGTGCGGCAACAACGCTCAACCACTCATTTTTCCATGTTGCGTATGTTGTCAAGTCTCTTCCGCTTTTTCTTTCTTTGCCGTTGTTCTCTTACCATGTTTTCTTTTTTATATCCTTTCTTTTCCATGCCTTTACAGTCATCTTTTTTCAATCTTTCTGCTTTTCCCACCATTGCTACGACTTTGCAGTTGGCTCATTTTTTCTTGGCAGCAAAAATATTCATAGCGCAGAGTAAAAAGGAAAAAAAAACAACAACATTTTTTTTGGCATGTCCGTTTTGGCATTACGCTTACACATGCCCGTCCGCCCGATGAAAGAGCAATAGCAACACCAATACCAATACTAAATGCCATGTAGCACTCATGCAAAGATTCATTGTCTTCGATTGCCCCTTGGCGCAAGGCGAGTATGGACATAAGGACAGACGAACGTAGAACGAAGTTTCGGTGTAGAAAAGAGTCATTGGCGACGACAACGACGACGACGACAGCGCCATGCCATGCCAGACATACTCAAGCTAAGCGAAGGGCATGGCTTAGGCAGCGTACGACATGAGGCACGAGGCAGTCACTCAGTTTTGGGCAAGCTTGAAGAATTTCCGTTTCACTGTTGTCAAGTCATTTAAACATGTGTGTCGGCACATGTGTATGAGTGTGTGTGCGTGTGTCCGCATAGGCGCCGCTGTTAGTAGCATTAGTAGCATTGACTTTCCATACGACTGCTACTATTATACATCCAGCTTAGCTCCTCCATAAACTATTTCCACTACTCCGCCGAGTCGCTGGGCCGCAGCGGCAAATGTGTGTTTAGTCATAATATACAAACAGTTATTATAGCAAACTATAATGTTAAATGACAAAATATGACAAATTATAATAAAATATAGAAAAAATGTATAAATTTATGACCGGACGCCGGCAACGAACCAAAGCACCAAACCAACCAAACCGAACGAAACATTCACATTTCTGCCAACGCCTGCTTCAGCTGTGGCCAGTGGTCAAATGCGCATAAATCTTGTGAAATGCCTTTTTATTTCGGCTTCTACTCTTTACTCAAACTATATTCTACAGATTTTAGTCAGGATTTTTATTCTACTTTGCTTTTATTTATTTAGTTTAGGTTTTAGTCGTATTTTTTCCGTATTCAGTATGCGCACTTTGTAAATGTTTTATACAAAAATCACGCGCATTTTAATGTTATTTTTAGTGAGTCGAATTTGTGGCGTGATTTTATTTGTAAAACAATTATTTTCAAATTATGAAGCTTTGATAAGCAGATTCGGTGACTTATTGTTTTATATTTTTTTTTTGATAATTTTGTGATATTTTTCGAAATTAAATTTTAGCAATAAAGTTGTTTGCCCGAAGCTGTAAGAGTTTTTTTTGTAGCATTCGATTTATACTTTTTATTTTTTTACAATAATTTTTTTTTTTTAAATATAGTTTGTTCCTTTATTTTGCTGAGCATATTTTCGTAAAAGTTTTTGAACCAAGCACACGCTGAACTATAAACTTTTATATGTTTGTATGTACAGTGAGTCTCTATACAGCCGTGCCGCCGGAATGCAATGGAAAACGGAAGTCGAATGCCCAATCGAATGCAATGGCATGAGTACGAGGACTTTCGATTGCAATATTGAAGTATAAAATTGTTGAAAATATGTAAAATTATTGTGTATTTCACACGAGCGCACATCAATGCAAACATACATAGAGAAAGCTGTGCACACATACGTACCGGAAAAAGTGCTCGTGCAGTCAACGAAACGCATTAAACTGCAAAATTCAAGTGGCAAAGTTCTATTTTTTAAAAAAAATTTGTATTTATTTATTTTTTTTCTTTTGCTGAAAACTACCCAAAAATGGTAGAGTCCCCCAAAAAGTGATTACCCACGCAGTGATTATTAGTTTACAAACTCTATTTTTTTCAAAGCATTGAAATCGAATTGGTATAACGAAGTATCTGCGCCGTTGTATGTTTGCATACTTAAGCCGTGTCTAATTGGTTCTCTAGTTTCTCAAAAAATAAAAAAAATAAATTGTTTAATTAAATTGGGGGCAAATAAAATCGTGCTTGCTTACTGCAGATTATGGCAAAATAAATTTCAATCGAACTTTGTTTGAAAGAGCATAGAATACTTTAAGGCGCTCTAACTGCACTTTAATGCACTCAACGCAAAACTATTTTAATTAGGCCATGCCAAGCCTACCGTCAACCAACTCAGCAGCAAAGAGTTGCGTACAAATGCGCAACTTTTGTAACAATTCATTACATTTTCATGTGACTTTGTAATAAAATATATTAGTACTCATTGCTGCCCAGCTGCAAAAAGTAAAACTTCAATAAATCCAACAGAAATTTATTTTATTAGGTTTTCAACAACGTAGCTGCATAATTGTAAGCAGCACTGTCGTCACTGCGTCATCATCGTACTACTTCTGTAAGCTGCTCTGTGCTCGTGCTTATTCTCATTCTTGTTAACGTTACCACCCGCTGACTGAGATTGCTGCAACCGCTGCGAATGGCAATTTTCAGCATGAAGTACTAAAGTAGGCAACGTCAGTATAGTATTCGTATAGTAAAAGGATGGAACAGTAAGGCCGGGCAATTGAGGCTCATGAAATACAGTGAGCAAGCCAATGTAGGACAGTGGCGTAACAATGAAGGACATCGTGGTTTAGTGTAGGACACACTCTGTTGCAATGAATAATGCAAGCACGACAACTGCTTGCTTTGCCGCGCTGTGGCGCACAAATCATTTCATTAACAACTGTTGAAAGTACTCGTAGTTTATATGCCTCAGCCAAACAACTTAGCGCTCAAGCTTATTTGAAATTCTATTTTAAAAACCACACTAAAAACGCAGCTTTCAACCAAAATAAAATCAACTAATTGCGTTTTGAAAGTTTTCCCGTCGCGCTGAAATCTAATAAATTCGCGTGAGCGAAAGTCCCCACAAACAAAACCCACAGCGAAAAAGTGCTCTGCATATACTCAGAAGAGTATGCATGAATATCAAATGATTTCATATGTTGGCCTGCCTCACCCGTACCACAAAATGTGCTCCATAAAAATTTGTTTTTGATAAATAGAATTGTGGAAAACCCGTATGATTTTTGCAGTGCTCCAAAAAAACCCCAACCAACCCGCAGAAGGGAAACTTCATTTGATGTTATGAAAATGCAAGGAAAAAGGTGGCGGAAAATATATTTCACTCGTTCACAAATGCATAAAATTCAAGTATATTTGCTACATATTCTGGATTCAGTGCGTTCGTTACACGCCTGCATCTTAAATTTACGCGGGTATCCTAAGTGCCATAGCATGTGGCAACCTGCAACTGCTGCATACGAAAGTCGTGCCAAAGTCGTTTGTTCATTCGTTTGTGGGTGTTGCATGGTTGAAGTGCGCTTTGCCACCAACACTGTTTTACATAGGTCATTACACGATTCATACACGCATATCTGTCTGATAGCACTGAATTGCGTTCTGGCGAGTTCAACGCATATTTGTAATGTAATTGTTAGCACGTTTTTCTACTCCGTTTCAGGCTTAGATACACGAACTTTGGCAGCTATTTCCTATACTTAACAAATTCAGCAAGTGAGATCATTTAAACTGGAATCGGCTGCACATTCGTACTACTTTGATTGGCTAGAACTTTAATGATCAATGTATGTAATATAAAGGCATTTTGAAAAATCGTTTATGTTGAACTTTATGCTTTCAAAAGAAGGTTCAACGCATATATTTTGTGTGCTGGTTCGTCAGTTACAATATTTTGTAGATACTACTTAGGCAAAAGATTCTTCAGATTTATGTTTTTGTGCCTTGGGGACATAAGTTTCCATGATTAATTGGATTTTGGGTTTATTCTTATTTCTATTATCATGAGATGCCACATTTATCCCTCTTGAATATATTGAATATATTGAATATAAGAAGTATCCGCTATTTTTATCACTAGATGGTGTTGATACTCATATATTTCAATAAATATTCAATGGCTATAAGCACATTGTTCAATCTAATATAAAAAGAGACTCCAAAAATCTCCAATTAATGTGAATGAGGTTTTTTTGCTTCTCGGTTTCTAGACTAGAACACTATGCGTAAGTTAAGACAGAAAGCTTAAGCACAGGCATTTTCAAGCATATGCTATTAATGTGTCATCCAGCTTGATCTTTAAAAATTATTTGAATGCTTTTATGAGATTTTTAAAGCTTTATGGCATACACCATTTTATGCTTAATACTTTTAAGATCTTTATTTCCGAGTACTTCTGAAATGAGTTTAAATTGGCTACGAGTGTATTAGTTTTATGAAGTCATAATTTTTTGCTTAAGCTTATAAGCCATTGTACTCTACAAAATAGAATAGACTGATGTTTAGGCTTCCTTTTGTAATCAGTGTGCTGCGACTATCTTATTAGATAGTGTGCAGCTAATGGACACGTCATTTAGCTCATATTATATTGCCTTCAAGCTTAACCTCTACAGATTAATTTTTACTCTTTTATGGTTTGTATCATTACTCTATCAATGATCTCTACTTCCGTTTGTGGCACTAAATTTTTACATTCATTTTCATAACAGCTGCACAGTAATTAGGCCGACACCGACACCGACACCGATATGAGTACCGCCAACAAACGACATAGTCATGAACACGTAGCGTACAAATACTTATCTGAAAATGTGTAACCGCAAAACGCGTAGATATTCATTTGGTGCACAGCGTTGTGCATAGATGGCGTACTCATTACAACAATTCAACTCTAGTTAAGTTGAGCTAAGTTGAATGGGATTGGATTGGATTGGGTTGGTTAGGGTTTGGGTAAAGTTTGTGAATCGCGATATGCGCTCGTTTGGTAATGGGAACTATAACAACAATTGCATAGACACAGTCCAACACACAGGCATTCACTAACTACCACTACCACAGCAATGTTCATTCATATTAGTGGCATTTGTTTGTGGCAAGGACAGCATACGTTCATTTAGCAGTAAGCCCTTGCTCCTAATAGCTGGTTATACCAATCCAATACTCAGTGTGAGTTCGAGTCCCCAGTCGCCGACGAGCTTGTGTACAGGAGTGTATGTAGCCCTCTTGGCAATGGTGCAATAATGATGGGCGTTGCATGTCGTACTAATTTGCAGTCATATTTTTGATAACGATTTTAGACTGTATAGTGATGCAACTTACCAAATCCAAGGCTTTAATTAATGCTGAAAATTTTAATTAAAAAATCCCACTAAAAATAATGAGGAAAATTAATTAAAAATTTCGCTTCTTGTTAATAAAGCGGAAATCTGTTTGTTTTGCGTGTTGTGTGAAGCGAGATTCGATTGCTGGGTAAGCAAATAATTAGTTGTATAAGTATGTGACTTATGTAATACACACAAAATACATGTGTTAATGATGACATTTGATGATAATGCTGAAAAACCAAAAGCCTAAACCCAAAAACCAACACGGCTCCTATAGCAAAACAATAAGCCGAAATTCCAGCATGAAGAAAATTAACATAAATGTGTGTTGGTTTGGCTGGGGAGAAATGTATGGGTATTTATTTATATAAATAAAATACAAAAAAATAAAAAAAGAAGGGGAAAAAGAATACCAAAAAATAAATATTTCGAAAAGTAATTAAAATAATTAATTGAAGATGTCTCAGGCAGCACTGCATGCTGACGACAAACAGAAAAAAGTCATTGAAATCGCAAATGCCAACAAAGAAAATTAGAAATTGCTTAACCGAAAATAACAACAACAACAGTAATAACAACAACAATGGCCACAAAGCTCGTAATGATGATGATGATGATGAGGTATCAAGATGAGGAAATTATTGAGGCATGCTGCTTGTTGCCTCGTCGTCGTTGGTTGCTTTGTTACTTTGTTGCTGCTTTGCTGCTTATGCAATTAACTTGGTTAGTGAATGTGGCAACAAGTTGTTGCATGTGACTGACTACGGTCGTTATAATACAACAATCTAAATATCTTATAGTCTCAACATCAGCACCAGCACCAGCACCAATACAAGCACACATTGCCGCTGGCATACGGAAAATCATTGAAAAGTCATGAAGAAATAGAAGAAGCAGAAAGAAAAAATTCCGCTGTGAAAAACCACAAATTATTACAACAACCATGAAAATTATACGAAAAACTAAGCCGAAGTAAGCAAAAAATAAATAAAAGAAAGACGTAAAAAAAGAGAAAAATTGAACTAAAAAAAGAAATACGAGAAAAAAGAAAGCCGCAGCAAACGGCAGTTTTTCCTGTAATTTCTTTCGTCGGTTTCTGCTTTAACTTCCTCATCTTCCTCTTCTACTGCTTCGCACACTTGTTTCGCTTGGTGCTTGTGGCTAAGCTAGCCACCCAATGCGCCACAGATTTGCCATACTTATAATGCAGAATAAGAAGACGCAGAAGTCAGATTTGTAGAAAAAATGTTTCGCAATGCTTTTCTGTGTTGTCTACAGAAAATGAGTACACGCGCCTGGCATGCACTTGAAGAGTGATCAATGCAAAATGTGTTATCCCCCCTACTGATGTCACCCACGGCATGAAGTATAGAAATATCCAGAGGCTTTGCTGTTAACTGAAGATGCCACAATCGAACGAACGAACTGACTGAGTGGCTGACTGACTTGACTGTCTGACTGTATGACTGTCAGCTCAAGCGTAACAAAGAAATCAGAAAGACAGTGATGATTATAATGATCATGACGAAGAAGTTGGCGATGATGATGTTGTTGATGACTATGTTTAATATTAAAATGTAATTAACATCTGTGTGTGTATGTGTGTGTTTTCATTTGTAAGAGTATCTCTATATAGGAGATGTATAGCTAAAAGAGGCCAACTCAACAACTTGAGACGGTCCGTCTTGAATGAATGAGTAAATGAGTGAATGAATGAATGGCTGAATGGCTGACACTCTGACTGTATGATTGACGTCTGACTGTTGTTGTTGTTGTTGTTGGTATTGTTATTGAAGTAGTCGGTGTTGAAGTCGTTATTTGTCTCTTTCATTGCAACTTGGCCAACTTGTCTATTAACGGTAACTAGGTAAATGTTAGGAATTACCGTTAGAAATTATATGTTTTTGTGTGCATATATGTATGTGGGTGTGTGTGTGTGTCTGTGTGTGTGGTTGCCTACAGTTGCTATAGTTTGCAGTGTTAAATGCAAATGAAGAAAGAGAAAAACACACTTTTTTTTGTGTGGGCTGCAGTACTTTGAGCCAAAGCGTATGTGTTGAAAATAAACCTTTTAATTAAAATTAAATTTTATAGGAATTTCATATAAATAAAGAAAAAAATGTATTTGCTTGCGATCATTGCAAGTGTGAAATTTTACGAAAAACTGTAATGTGGTTACCAAGTTACGATAGGTTAGCGCAATAAAATTTTTCCTAGATAGTTTTCGACTTGCTTTGGCTGGTTATGGTTTGAAGAAAGGCATAGAAATTGTAAAAGTATCATATAATTTTTATATATTTTCTTAAATAGTTATTTATTTTAAAATTATACAAAAAATTGTTTAATATCCTTTCAATATTTGATATATCACACAACTTAATCGATCTAGTAGAAGGTATTGGAGGTATTGAAAGCATAAACCGAGGCCGATAGCTAAGAGCAAGAAATACTTGTTTTTATCAGGATTTTTCAATTAAATTTTTAGTGTTGGATGTCGAACAAGTGACTTTGTTTTCCCTAATCTAGAGCGAGCTAAAATTTTTAAATAAAATTTTCTGCGTTTCACAAAGATAATAATGAGTCGTTTTACTTATCTTTTGGCGTTTGTATGGCGTCTTTGGCTTGGATATGACTCGCCACTACAAATCCAATAAAAATCCTTTAACCATATTTTTATTCAAAATCACAGCATTTGTGAGCATGAAAAAATCTATAGCAAAATAATCCTCTCTGAAAAGCAAAAGAGATTTAATTTTATTCACAATTTGTTTCGCCATTGTTTATTTCCTAAGTTCTTCAGTTTTTTCAACAAGTCTCGACCACTTTATTTAAACAATTGTTTTGGTATTTCTCTTGCGAAATTTTCCTAAAATGCAATTTCGCTGAATTTTTGCATGAGCACGCTATGCCATGCTGTCTTGTCTGCTCAACCATCCGTTTGCCGTCGTCGTCGTTGTCGACAATATACACAAAATCAAATAATAATAATTTCGCGTGAATTGAAAGTTTTGCTTTCAAGAGCAGGATTCAAGCCAATTACGAACAACAGCAACAGCAAATTTCAACAATCTCAGCTTCGCTGAACAACCAAACATTGAAACTAATGAAATGAAACTCAAAAGACCAACAAGAACAACACCAGCAGCAACAAAAAATGTCTTAAGAATGCGCGAAATTAAAGTGAAATGAAATTTTTTGGTTGTTGTTGTTTTACTTGTTGTTGCTTGTTCTATTATCTTGCTGCGTTCTGTTGCTGTTGAATTTTTTTATATTTTTTTTTTATTTTTTTCAGTTCACAGAGTTTTAATTCAACCATTTTATTTATCATTGTTGTTTATTTGTTTATTTGTTTATTTGTTGTTGCCATACCCAGTTCTCTTTCTTATTTTTCTTCTTCATGCTGCTGTTGTTGGCGGCACACTTATTAAGCGAATTTATCAGTGTCAGTTGGTATTATTGCTCACATGCACACACACTGCAAAAACACTACTTTCATTAGAGCTCGAATTTGTACATGAAACGCTTACCAAAGCACTCACTCTCTCTAGCTCTCTCTCACTGAATCGTGCAAAATTTGTCTTGCAAAATAATTCGTTGATTTATCTATAGAAGCATCTGTCTATGTGTTTGTGTTGTGTATGCAAAGTTTATAAATTATAAACTTCTGCATTTCATTCGTTTTAGTTATAAACTTTCGTCTGTATTTGTTTGCAAATAAATTCCAATGACTAATACGAGTAAGTACGAGTGACATTTAAGCTATACGAGGAACGTCCTAAAAGTGTCACACAGAATAGGATTTATGAAAATGAAAAGGTTTTTGGCTCACTTATCCGAAACAAACTATTCTAAGTTGGCGCAATTATTTCCTCCACTTCATTTTGGATTTGGTCAGGACTTCACGGCTTTCATAAAGTTTGGGCATCATCCCATAATCTTACTAAAAGTCCTTTACATTATTTATTATTATTAAATATTATTGATATTATATGTGATTAACTAAAGAAAGTTCCACCTGCCCGATTACCGTGGAAGCTCCGGTAAGGGGGTCGTAGACACTGCTCGATGGTTTCCTGATTTGTTGTTGGTAAAAGACACTTGAAATCAATATGTAACAGGCTGTGACCTAAGATTCACTATACATCTTATCTTTGAATAAGCGAACGTCTCATTTACATATGGGATGTATTTTGTGGAAGTGGACTTTTTAGTAGCCCTTACTCTGTTTTTGTTGAGTCCAATAAATTTTGAATATGGTCACCACTAAAAATGCAGTAATCGAACACAACATTAAAAATTAGATCATGGACCTTTTTTTAAATCAAAATAAAATACAATTTTAAAAAACTCCCTTTGCCGCAACTTGAAACTTTCCTACAATGGATTATGAAGATTCTTAGTAGCCTACTCTTGCATACAATAAAGAAACATCATCACCATCGCATATAATCGATCACCTTCGTCGGCTCACGCACGAAGGCATACGAAATCGTTCGTTTGCCTGCCGTCCCAGAGATTGATCGATCCCCCGGAGGGCGAAAAAAAACCATTTTCAATGACATTTGGCACACGAACCAAGACGCAAATTGCACAATGGAACGTGAGAACCAGGGAAGTAAACCTCGAAGTGGATATGACGACCCATTACATCAGCATACTTGGCGTAAGCGAGTTGGGTTGGAATGGCAGCGGACAGTGTGTAACAGCAAATGGCAACATTGTACTTTACACCGGGAAGGACGAAAGCGGAGCAGGCCTAATAATATCTAAGGACATGCGGAACACTTTGCATTCCTGGACACCAATTTCTGACCGCTTCATTCTGGCCCGCTTCTGGACCGGTATACACCGGCACATAGCCATCGTGCCATGCTATGCGCCAACCGCAGGGGCGCATTTCATTTTTTATATTTTTAGCCTATCTAATACGCCCTCAAGTGGTGGCTGCACCTCGCTCAGTCAGTCACTCTGATTCAGTGAGTCAGCACGAACAAATTTGTGAAATTCCATTAGCGTTGCACGCTGTTATGCTGTTGCGCTGTTGTGTGGCATGTGGTTTCACTTGTTGCGTTGCGCGTTCGACAGCGTTGTCAAAACACACGCGAGCTTGACAGCTGCGCACGCGTTATGCTGCCAACAGCCTTCGAATGCCATCAACAGAAGCAGCAGCTACAACAACAGCAACAATAATATTATTGAAAGCCGTTGCCACAGCGGTTGTGTTTGTGTTGATTTGAAGTGACTCTTTTTGTGCATGGAATTTTTCCAAAATGATTCCATTTTTGCTTACATCAGCCGAACAGACAAAGAAAGAGGCGAATGCACTAAAAATTGCCAACAATCAAAAATATGCAAAACATAAAGAAAACAAATAAAATAAAAAATGAAATAAAAACTTCGATTGAAGACAACAACAACGAAAGACAGAAAGAAAGGAAAAAGTGCCAAGTCAGGTCAGTCGTCAGATACTCAGTAAACGGTTGAGTGAACTCTATAAAATGCAATTTGGCGTTAATTCAGCTTTAGACTGAACCTAAACCGAAGGAGAGCCAGCGAATGAACTAACGAGTGACAAACAATGCTGACCAAAAAAAAGAAATAAATAGATATAAAAAAACGCTAATAACAACAACAACGAAGGAAAGGTGAAAAAATGAAGAAGCAGCTAAGTGGCAACATCAGACGAAGTCACTGAAGTCGGCGATAGCAACAGAAACCCATTAAAACAAAGCTGCTTTAAGCGCTTAGCAAAAAAGTAAAACACCTTCGCTTTGAAAGCTACAAAGGTAAAAAACGTTGTGCCAGTGAGAAAGTGTATGTGTGTTTGTGATAGAGAGAGAATGAGAGAGAAAGAGAGTGAGAGAGAAAGAGAGAGAGAGTCAAAGCTATAGTATGTCTGCGTATATTAGCGCAGTGCAGCAACAAAGAGTTTGGCATCAAATTTCGCAGACATTCGAACACATAAGCCAAGCAACCAAATAGCAGTGCAGCTGGCAACCCTTTTTAGAACCGAAAACGAATACACGCGAATGGCGTCTGACTACGTTGGCGGCTTTGACGTTGACGGCGCTACGTGTACTTCAAATGGGGAATTCCAATTCTGTGCGATTAAGACACGTTGTTAGCTTCGGTTGTTGTTGTTGTTGTTGTTGTTGTTGTTGTGAGAGATACCCTTCCTTCTTGTTTTATCTTTTGTGTTCTTTGCGGGGTTTCACTTTAATTTGTAGTTTTTTTAAATGGTTTGTGTTTCCATTATTTTTCTTGTTGTTGTTGTTGACTTTTTTATCGCATTGCAGTTTCATGCGACCCTTATCGACTTGACTTTTGTGTCGTTATTGTTTTGTATTTTAGTTTAGTCATTTAATCACCCAAGCACATTCACTTCCCTACAACGCATACATTCGCTTGCTCTACTCACACACACCCAACCCGTCCAGTCCAGTCAGTCACTCAGTTCAAGTTTTTTCAATTACTTGTCAAATTGTCAAAGCGCCATTTTCGTTTTTATTTGACACGTTGTTGTTAAATTTTTTTCTATCATCACCACAGTTTGTTAAAACTGTGTGTGGTTTTGCGTAGGTGTCTGCATCACGTTTGTTGTGAAGAAGTCACAAAAATCACTTCTATTGCATAAAAATAAAGCTGACAGACAGCTTTGACAATTTTTAAATTAATTTGTGCTGAACTTTTCGGCAAACATTGTTTTTTTTCTCTTTCTTTTTCTCTTCTGTGGCACGAGAAATGTTATTTGCCATAAGAGATATTTTTGTGAGTTGTTCTTTATATGGAAGTTGTCAATTTCGGTTTGTTTAGGATTAGGTTGGCTATTGAAAAACTTAATATTGAGAAAATAGATGAGACAATAGATGAGAACACTCGTCGCCACCAACCGCACAAATGATTTTATATAGATATTTGTGCATGGAAGATCTGATCTTGTCGAAGTACCCCATCCACTAATTTCTGGTGTGCCATTTTTGCTCTGATTAACAACGTCGTGAACAACGAAATTCTTTGCAGTACAAAAGTAAAAACTGATTGTTATTATTCAACGAAGTATCCATCATAGCCTACAAGTTCTTCTTATCTTAAAAATTCAAATCATCGATAAAATAAACTAATATTATTGGTCACATTAAACTAATTTTTATACATCTTCATTCCGTAGAGACCCGAATTTTAATGGTAATTAAATAAACCTAAGTCAACATTGGTTCACTTAGTCGTTAGGACAACTCCTAAATGGATTATGAGCCTTAAATAGTACGACTTGTCTCTTAATGCCGATTTCTAATGATTGTTTCTAAAAATTAGATTGTCTTAAGTAAACATTACACAGAGCTAACAATGCCAACGTTAGACATGGTCGCCATAGAAGCCCAACTTAGATTTTCGGTTTGCTGTTCGGCAAACTAATCGCTATAATCACTAATTAAGCATACTATCTAAACAATCTAACGCTGATACCATAGCAATCGCAAACATAACTCAACTCCCATTTGAAATTTAAACTCAGGCCTTCATTTGTGATTCCAGTGCACCGCAACTACTACTTGGTACTCTGGTTCTCTGACCTCAGTGTATCCGAAACTATTTGTTTTTCTGCTGTGATCTATATTTAACTATATTGAACTAGTGGTGGCAAATAAATGTAGCAGAAAACCTTGTGTGTGTCTTGTGTGCTTGGGTATTTCAACTGCAGTTTTCGTATAGCTGTTTGGGAGAAAAATTAGCTTTTGTTAAAGTTAATTTAATGACTTCGTTGTAAAGGCCTTCTTTAAGGTTGATATGTGCTTTAGAAAAATTTATTTTAAGCTTTTTCTTAATGGACAGGAAGCGTCTTCAAATGTTTCACCATATCTGTGACTTGAAGTTTCCGCTTTTGTTTATTTATTCATTTTTTTTTTCTCTCTTTTATGCTGATCAAACTCTTCATTCATTCATAATTCGAATGCTGTTGCCTAAGCAGAAAAGCAAATGTTTATCTTATGAAAAATTTTGCCAGTAAAACTAAAAGGCCGAAAAAAAAGAACATGTGTTTCTCTGTCAGTCAATCATTCATTCACTCACTCACTCCGTCAATACACAAGTCTTTACTTTGTATGCTCGTAATGTATAAAAAATATAAGCAAAGCACGCAGAAAATGAATTACTTCATAAAATAGTTCATAAATACAGATCAGCAAATATTTTATTAAATATGCCACGACGGACCAGGCCGATAAATATTTTTTCTAGGGACAAAAGTAAAATAAAAACGAAAGAAAGAAATAAAAGTAGCTAGGAAATAAGAGAGAAATGAAGTGGGCGAGAGAAAATAAATAGGCGGAAGTTATTTATGCCCATTCTTGTCCATAGTTTTGCCTTTCTAGTATAACTGCAATAACGGCGTAGCTGATAAGCGAGAATATTGTTTCTTTTTTATAAAATTTTTTATTTACTTTTTAACTGAATGTCGACGACTTCGAACGCCAAGAGACACGAAAATGGGTCACTACAGCTTGAGTATTTAATAATTTTTTTTACTGGATTCTTTTCACTGCTGAGTATAACCTTGGAGATTGACAAGCTTATCAGTCGCATTATTTATCATCTTTTTTTTTCTTTGATTAAATAAGTATATAGAGAAAATTAATATAAATAAAAGCAAAAACAATTTAGACAAACCTTTGAAATGAAGGCAAACGCAAAACGTGGTTCAAAGAAAGATAACGAAATCAGTTGCTAATTATTTTTCTCTCTGAAAACTTTTTACAGATAAACAATATACATATATATAGAGAGTAAAAAATCAAGTTTATTTCAAGAAAATAGTAATTAAACGATGACTGCCTGAAAAGTGTTTTACAACTGTCAAGGAACAAAGTTACTAAATGCCCACAACAAAGTTGAGATTTTTTAAACTTTATAAAAACTTTTAAGCGAAAAGATAAAAAAAAACGCAAAAATACAAAAAGAAAATTACGTGAAACCGCAGCAGCAGCAGCAACTACAACAGAAGCGCCAGAAAGTAGAGCAGGCGAGCGGCGGAAACGGAAATCAAAAAGGAGAACACAGCATGGTGCGCTTGAATGTTGCGGCAACGACGCATGAACAGCAACAACAGCAGCAACAAGCAACACAGAGCAACAACAATAACAACACAAATACTAACAGCAACAACATTAATAACACAAACAATAATAACGAACCGCCACAGCAACAACAAGAGTTGCACAACAATGTTGCACAAGCAGCAAACACGCCTTCTTCAGCCACAACGAGTCTGAATAATAACGCTTCCTCAAGCAGCGGCATTGTCATGGTTGTTTCACAGCAACAGCAACAGCAACAACAACAGCAACAACAATCATACCAACAACAGCCAACGCCATCGGCGGCTGTTGCAACAACAACAATCACAACCACAGCACATCAACCTCCTGGCCCGGCTGCTGTGTATCAACATGTTGCGCCCCTACCGATGCCGCTGGCACCGTTGGCACAGCCAACACATCAGCAACACTCGCCCTCAGATGGTTCAAATTCTTCGTTGCCTGCTTCACCGCCATTGTTGCAACAGACAGCAACACCGCCGCAAGGTGCACAAATAGTGCCACCAGTCTGTGCCGTCCACCATCCACAACAACAATTGGCCATCATAGCTGCAATGCATCAAGCAGTCGCACATTTGGGAATGCCGCATGGGCCGCACACCGCCGGACCACATCATGGACCGCCACCGCCACACATGCATCATGCGCAACCGCCGCCGCCCCCACATCATGTGACTGGTCTACCACCACATGCACTCTCGCCACCTGGCGGCACAGGCAGCGCTTCGCCACCACATCAACATCAGCAGCAACAACACCAACAACACCAACAACACCAGCAACACCAACAACACCCACAACAGCAACAGCAGCAGTCGTCACAACATTCCCACGACACAAACGGTTATCATGTGATGAACGCCGGCGGCAATGGTGGGATTTCGCCCAGCGGTTCCAGCAGCGCCAGCAGCGTGAGCAGCACCTCAAGTAGTGGACTCACCAATGGCGGCGGCACGGCTGGCGGACCAACGACTGTTGTCGCTTCGGCACCACCGCCACCACCACCGCTTTACATACAGTATCCGGGTGAATTCTATCCGGCGGAATATTACATTGCGCCACATCCACACGAGGGCATTTGCCCGCAGCATCATCATCCTCATCCGCATGCGCATCCACATGCGCACCATCAGCCCATGTGTGCAATGTCAGCGGAATACGGTGAGTGGTAGCGATTAGAAACCAAACCACTAACATTAAATATTAAGAGAGTCTCAAAACATTCCTGAAAATAAAAAAAGTACCTGATAACAGTTCAGAGTTCCATAAGTCGAAGGCCTCGAGTAGTGCAACCAAAGTTTTTCTTTTGTGTACTAACAAACCCTCTTATTATCTTAATATATGCAATTTTAGGTTCGTTTGTTCCAAATGGCGAATGTCTGAAAAATGTCTACCGATTTCTTTGAAACTTTAAAAAATTATTCCCCTTATTCGCCGGCGTGTCTTTATATAGATATAAATTTATTTAAACGATTAAATAAATTTATTATTAATTAATAATAAATTCTTAAGGAGCGATTCAGCTCAATTCAAACATTTTTGCTTAATTCAAATTCTTATTACATTGACTCAAATAGTTTAGATCGTATTTCCCAGTTTAACGACCTTGGTATTTTGATGGACCCGAAGTTGCATTTCGGTACCCACATTTCCACTTCGGTCTCTAAAGCTAGAGGTATCCTTGGCTATATTAAACGCTTGTCTAAGGAATTTGATGATCCGTATACTACCAAAGTACTATACACTTCACTAGTAAGACCTATTCTGGAGTATGCGTCTTGTGTCTGGGATCCTCAATATCAGATGTATATTGATCGTATTGAGTCGGTGCAAAAGCAATTTCTACTTTTGCTCTCAAAAACTTGCACTGGGATCCTAATGCTTGCCTACCATCTTATCGGTGTCGTCTCAAATTGATCAACCTCCCTACCTTGTCTAGTCGTAGAACGGTCATTGGTGTAACTTTTATGTATAACCTCATTTATGGTAGTATTAACTCACCTTTCTTACTTAGAATGATTAACTTTAGTGTACCCGCACGTCCAACTAGAAACTATTCTCCTATTATTCTTCCCTTTTGTAGAGCTTCTTATTTGCAACATGATCCATTCTATGTCTTATGCAAATCTTTTAATACCCACTTTGCGTGTGCTGCTCCTCCCACCTCTTCTTATGTTATAAAAACTAAATTGTTGGCATCATTGAATTAATGCATAACTTATTTCTATACTTGTAACCTAAATTTTTCGTCCTTGTTTAAATAGATATGTTATTGTAGGTATTGAATTCTTAATTTAATATTAGCTTTAGTTTAATCTTGCATGCCGATTATGTTAATCGCTGATGATGTTTTTGTCTGTAGCCAAATATTTAGTACGTAGACATTAGCTTTGGTATCGCATGATCACCAAAGATATTAGCAATTAACCATACTAGATACATTGTAGAATGATCTGTCTACTTTCCACTATAGCAAATTTTGAAATTATCACTAAGTCCACAGTTGACTTCGAAATAGAATCTATGTCCTCTATCATGTTTTCTGCCTCTACCTCTCTACCCTTTTCTTTAAGACTACCATCATTTGTCATGTTATCCCATTTGGCCACTTAATCCGTACACAAAACCCGCACACCAGCACCCACAGCCTGAGGTTCACTCTAAATCAGTCGGTCTGTTTGTACGTCTCTCTGTTGCTAAGTCGCATAAATACATCTTCATTATGAAATTTCGTACGCGTCGAAACAAAAACTTTTTAATTCCATTGTCAAAAATGTGATTTGTCATTAAATTCGCTCAACTCCAACTTTTCAAAGCTAATGCTGCCAGGCGGGTGTAGGGCCGATGCGATGGCAACGCTCGGAATGCAACTCCTTTAAGTGGTGCCTGGTGTTGGTTGCCACTGACGCAATATTGAGGGAGCGTACGTGAGCTGATGCACAAAGCTGTCTTAAGTTGCCAACTCTGTAGAAATAATCTCACTCTCATTCATTTCCCCCCTGCTCGGCATGTGTTCCTTGTTTTTGCAAGTTTCTGCGGTCGCTCTGTCTATGTCTCCGATCCTCCCCTAACAACAACAATCGTCGTCCTTTGCAATTTGCTGAGTCGAGCGTGATTTAACAAGAAATGAATTTGCATCAATTACAAAGTACGACGAGTATTCAAGTGGAAATGCTCGTGCATATTTAAAACAATTGCAAATTGTAGCCGTCATGTCTCGACGACTCACATCCAGATCATTCAGAAAGGCTCATTCTGCATTTTAGTCGTGGGTGATTGTAATGGGTGTGTTCTATTGCACGCCCAATTCTGAATAAAAGTGCGTGTATTTGCTTCAAGGGTTCCAGCTAAAAATAAACTTCTCACATAAATTGAAAATAATGAAAGCCATTCATATATTATTTAACTCGGCAACTCTGAAAGCGCTGTATTTAGGCAATTAGTCCATGCAGCCATCGACCAAAAGAACAAGAGTAGCAATGTTCAGTCACACGAAATTTACCTTAACAATATATAGGGAAGTCTTCTAAGGTTGTCCAATAGTCGGATTACTATCCTGAGAGCTAACTGCTTAACTGTTAGCTCCGCAATATGATATAAACTCTGTAATTAGGCTTTACAATCAGACATTAATTTAGTTGAATTACTAAACAAAGCCATATCTCCTTTACATCAATTTCTTATGCGTTCACTAAGTAATCGTTCATAAATTTACAAACTGTATATAATCAAACTGCTTTAATTGTTTGGAGCTCACATCGAATTTCAACAAAAATTTTCCAAAGTTTTACGCGTCTTGCCTCGAAATTGAAATCTAATCTATTCCCGCAACTGGTTTAAATAGCTTTTAAAAGCGATTAATCTTATTATGTGCACTATACTTTATTGGCTTAAAACAGCACGAAACCAATAATTTACAGTTAATTGAGTCATTTATTTCTTTAGCGGTTGAACTTCTCTCTATAAACTTTCGAGCGCCATGCCATCTAAACCAAAGTTAAGTGGCATCTGAGTTTAAGAAACGCCGCGAACTTAGCGCATGAATCCAATACTCAGCAAAGCCAGTAGTGGCGGCATTCCATACTATTTTGATTGCACCCTGCCAAACAATAGCCCAGCAAATCGTCGAATCGGACACCCGCTAATCATGCTCAGGGGTCACGCGTTCATGTATATGTTGTATGTATATGAGTGTCTGTGTTTGTGTGTGTGTACGCTAAATGCCACAATGCCGGTTCAGATTTCGTTGGAATTTCATAGAACACGCTAGCATAAATATACTAACTAACACACTAAAGAAACTGTAGAGTATTTAAAATAAGAACAACAAAGAAAAAAGGAATGCAAGAAGCTGAGGATAAGTGCCAAAGTATATTATAATCGACAAAAAATGCAAACGAACCAAACGCCCACATGGACTCGGGCTCCAATCGCGTATTTAGTATTAGATACATACGAGTGAAGTGAGTACAAAGAACAGTCGTCGCTAAAATAGCTAACTAGCAACTGGGTGCGACGGCTCGAAATGAAAACGAAGCGACGCTAAACTCAGCTTGATTCAACTAAAATAAAAGAAACAGAACCGGTCAAGCAAGCAAGCATGCGGGGGTAAGTAGGCAGCATGGACTGAAACAACAAACAGCGCAGATCAGAACAAAGCAGAAATTGCCAAGCTGGACGAAGCTGAGCTCTGATATGGCAAAATGAGTTTATTGTGGGTGGAAGGGAATGTACTCGTATAAAATGTAATGAGCGCACAAGCGAAATGATTACGCCCACACTGTTCAGCGCATTTGATAAAGATACCGTTAGCAGTTGTAAGAGCAGCGTCAGCGTCAGCAGCGACGGCATCAAGCTTTTATTAGATTGAGACACATTTTAGCTTAAGTTCGTAAGTGTTTGATTGCGCGCTTTGGGCGCAATTGAATGAGTAAATGAGTGACTTTCTTGGTGTGATAGACGAAGGATGCTTTTACCGCTAGCAATGGCTCTTGTATCTTAAAAATTTGCAAGTTAACAGGAAAAAATGTCAATTAAATTATTTTATCGACTTCACTCAGAGTTTAGATTCAGGGGTTAGTCATGAAGCTTCTAACATGGTCATGGTCATGAACCGCATAAAGAGTATGAGTGTACTCTTGATCAACTAGTTATAACAAACCAACTGTCTGTGTATGCAAGCTAGGCCCTCAGTTTTTTTGTGTTAGAGAAATGTATTCTTACCACTTGCTTACCATTTTCTCATGCTGCTCTACATTTATCGGCTATTAATTAAATACAACTACTTGAACGAAGAGCGCTTTGATGTATTGAGTAGAGCTTCGAGATCCACAATAAAAATTTCCAAAATCTGTCATTACTACAATATATTGTGGGAAGCTCTATGAAGAGTCTCACAAAGTCATCTTAGCCATAGATAATAATTTTTACTAGTTCTTATTCTGCTCAGCTAGTCAGTCATCCACGTATTTTGTATATCAATACTTATGTGTGTGTGTGTGATTCTAGAATGTCCAACTAACACTGCCCATATGCATGCATACAAAGTTAACCGCATTGTGATGAGAACTAACAACGAAACAACAAGCAAAGTAAGAACCACAACTATGAAGCTCTGCTAGCCTATATTGCTATATGCTGCTTTATACAGTACACATATACATTATATAGATACAAACGACGTTTGCAGATACTTTTGCGCAAAAGTACAACACAACATAAAAATAATAAAAATAATAATTCAATTTTGTTTTTCGTACAACCTAAAAACCTCAATAACCACTTTTTCAATTTATCAATGTCATTAACCTTAATTGTTAAAACCAAACAACTACGACAGCATCGCAATTGTACTAAGACAGTGTGAGAGGGTGTATCTGTCAGTGTGGGTAGCTGTAATTGTTTGTGTATGTATCTACGTGTATGTATCCGTACGACAGCTTCAATGAGACAACTACGTTGTTACCGTAATTGTTTTTGTTGTTATTGTTGTTAGTGTACTTGAAAAGATTTCTTCACTTGATTGTGAAAAACGAACGAAAGCAATGAACAAACCTACGAAGAACCCATCATTAACAGCAACTGACAAAGCAATCACAGTCGACACACACACACACAGACAGACTGGCATATACAAAATACATATTTGTAGATACACTCATGCATGTCGTAGAATTGATGCTTGTGGTAACTTGCTACAAAGTGGTTTTACACATTGCCAATCAAAAGAATGAAGTGCCATTATGCTGTGGCAAAGATCTGAAGCAGAGCTGTACGAGTATAGAAATCATGTTAGGCGGGGCTCTATTTGAGCGAACATGACTGTGACAAAAGTCAACTTTGTTGGCGGCAAAGCTTTATATTTGTCGTGTTAAGGTTGACGACAGATTGACGGACTGACTGCCTTTTAATCTCAACACAATTTTCAATCAACTTATTTTTGTTCTGCTTCTTTTTCTTCTACATCTTCTTTTTCCGACCGCTTCCCTCCTCCTCGTGCTTCGTTTTCTTCGAAATTCAATTTATCCATTATAATGACTTTGCATTAACGTTTTATTCATGACCGATCTAATTGAATTTGCATGTGTTAAAAGGCGATGTTAGCAAACGAGTGCACGAGGGAGCAAGCGAGAGAGCGAACGACTGAACCTATATTAAAGTCAGCCTTTACCAACACTACGCTGAACAACACTAGACTCGGTATTAAGTAATCTATTTTCACCGTTTGCTGGGTGCTGCTTGCGCAAATGGCCAATGTTCTTTATGGAGCACGGTCGTCTACTCTTTGTAGTACTTCGGCTTCTGCTGCATGAAGACTGACGATAGCAGCAATACCGTGGCTTAGGTCTGAGCCTCGGCATGGCCATCCCAACTATTTGCACTTGTTTCCTCGGAGCTTGATACTCGATGCTCGGCACTATTAAAAGGCATAAATAGTTGCAACACATAATTTACAATTACAACAAAGTGTAAATGGGCAGTTGCTCTTCCTGCTCCGGTTCCTGCTTCAGCAGCCACTGCTGGTGCTCTTTGCTTTTGCCGCTATTGCCTTTGAACGAAGCCCCTCATCTGAATGAGTTACTCTGCGTCGCGTTTCCTCAAAGCGACACGACGCGCTGGCCTTGTTTCCTGCCTCTGCTTAATCGAATAAAGTTGCAGGCAACCAAAGCCGGGAGTGTTGAAAATTGCGTTGTGGGCAGGCAACGCAGCACAACACAGCGCAACGCAACAGCAGACAGCAACAGTCAACCGGGCTGTGGGTGGTTGGCTGCCAGTGTTGGTAATGAAGTACATTTTTAATGGAATTTTGTAGTCTTTAAGTTTTAGTGTTATTTTGGTATTTCTTCTGTGTTGGTAGAAATATTACATCAAATTGTGGCACGTAGTTTGTTAATTGGTTTGAATGTTGTAAAATATATTACACTTTAATTATGTATGTCTGACGCTGAGTGTTGACGGTCACTGCTAATGAAGATGTTATAAAGTGTTTGAAATAACTATAACATTACGGAAAAACTTTAAGAAAATACCAAATAAATTAAAGTTTCTCGAAAACCATTCAAAGTTAGAAAAGTTAAGGCAAATAATAAATAATAATTAAGAAAGTCTTGGTGTCTCAATAAGAGTAATTGCTTGCACAGAGTAGTCTATATCATAAATGGAATATTTAAAGGTAATTTGTAGTCAGACCAATTACTGCTTACCAAAGAAATTATTGTATAACCTATTATGTAGGTATTCCTATTTTTAATGTGAAATTCTCTCGTTCCAGTAGCGTAAAATTTTGCATAGCGTTACGCTCGCATCACGCATGACGTTCGTATATAGTGAAATCATTTGCCTGTCCGAACGAGAAGTTGAAAGTGTGCTTTGTTGTTGTAACTGCTTTTTATTTATGTGTCTTTTTGGAGTTTTCTTCACTTGGTGTTTTAATCATTGTCAAGTTTGTTTCACATGAGAAGCATTAGAAGCTCGCGTATGTTTAATGGTATATATATATATATATTATTCATTGAAGAGCATATGACCTCCACGAAGCCCTTTCATCTTTCGCATATACAGACACGTGTTGGTTACATTAATGGAATATTTTGTCTGATAGGGTGGGTGATTAAATATATATTTTAGTTTGACTTAGTAGTACCCGGATTCCGGATAATTGGATAATTCCGAATATAATTTATAATAAATTGTGCACCTAGAGGAATTTTGGTTCGATGGTTTGAAAATACCCACTGAAAATTCAATTATCTGAGGGTCTAGTCTACTGACAAATTGTTCATCCTTGTACTATTTCTCATACTTCTCTCGCTTAATATACAATAAATACTTTGATTTGTGTTTGACCTAAAACTTCATTTATCTTGATTATTATCAAAACAATGCCTTGGCCCACCATCCCCTAAAATTTTTCCAAAACATTTTCTAAAGTAAACAAAAGTTTGGAAGAACGACAACGTTTTGTTTTATTTGGAAAACTTCTAACCCCCTTTGCTGTCACACCCGCAGCAAAACCACTTAAAGTTCATTAACCGGCAAAGTTCATGAACTGATTGCTTTTACTAATAATGAGCACATTAAAAATGTGTTATCGGCAGCATGTGTGCCATTAAACTATATACTCGTACACGAAATATGAGTTGGGGGTTGGAAAACAGAAACTGTTTCAGACAACACCGCCGCACACTTGTGAGCACCAAGCAATATGTCATTACATCAACACTTGCCAAGTACATCATTCAATCAAAATGCCGCGCATAGTTCAACATCCAACCAAACATCAGCAATCCAGCATCAGCGTACTGCATCACAGCATCAGCCGTACCGCTGCCCTCTACGAGTATAATTTTCGATACGTCTACATTTTCGTTAATCTCTTTAGTAATAATTTTTAATTAACTCATGGGATCAAAGTGTTCTAGATCAGCGTCATGTAGACGCCGCAATGTTGCCGTCATCAGCAGCTCAACGCCATCAGCGCCATCGCCCTTTCAACAACTTGAGTCAGTATCGTTTGTCGAAGTTACCCACGCCACGTTCGCTACAACACGAAAAAATTGAAATTTCGGTTTCTCTCAATGGTCTATTGTTAGACGTACTATCGTTGTTGTGCTATGCATCAGCTGAATATGCTATAGTCAGTCATCTTATTAGTGGCCTTGTTAAGTCTGATTACTCACGACGACGACGACGGCGCGTCTTCGAATTTTGGTAGTTTGGTTATTTGTTTGTCTCCTTTGGTTTTTTCTTGCTCAAGCGCTGGCATCCTTAGTATTGTAACTAGATTATATAACACAATAGTATGTTAGCATCAGCCATCGCCTTTACCCATCACCCAATCCAATCTCCGCTATTCTCACCCAACTTTTAATTCACTCGATGTTATTCGTTTGCTCGTCGATTCTCAACTCGACTCGACTCGACACGACTCTGCAATAATTTATAATCAACTCTGACTCTGGCTTCATTCATTTTTTCATTGCTTTAATTATAACCGCTTGCACTTCGACTTTTATGTGGCTCTTCTCATCGGTTTAGCGCCCGTTTAAACGGCTTTAATGCACTGAACCATTTGATGGCCAAGAACGTTGAGCAAGCGAAATTTAATTAGAATTAACGCTGGCAATGTCAGTGTGAAGTGATAAATCGCAAGTTCACAGGCACACTACGTTGCCGTAATTCGTGCAAAATTGTTGCAAAATAAAAAAAAATTAACTTTGAACTTTTTCGAATAAACTATAGCTGAACTCAATGAACTGAACTGCCCGAGCGGTCAATTTGTGTGTGCGTATGTGTGTGTGTGTGTGTGGCATGCAACCAAAGTGCACTGCATAATTACAAATGTCCATCACAGCTATTAAGAGCTTTTTTTCTAATGAATTAAATGACCTTTCGTTGGGCAAGCCATTCAGCCAGCTAGCCAAACAGCCAACAATGAAGTCAATGTAAGCAGCATGTTTGCATAACAACAATAATAACAACAACAAAAACAGCAGCATTAAAAGTACTCGTATCTGCTCATAGATGCTACATATGAAGTCGAATTATGCAAGGTTCTCTGTCTCTATGATTACGTTCCGCACACTTCGCCCGCAAAAGGTAACATAATGCAGTGCACAATGCTAAAGTTGAAGTACGACTACAACAACGTGTATAACGATACGAGTGCGAATATCTGAGCATCTAAGTATGTGAGTATCTGTCAGCATTTGCTGACAACTAACGTAACTGTAAGTCGTATTTGCTGCATCTTCGCCGCCACTTCAGCCGTTGTTGTTGTTGCTGTTTTTTGCTGTTTTTGCTGCGTTGTTGCGGAAATTTGAAGCTTTTGTATGCAAACTAGGTTAGAGGCACATTAACTTTAGTCACAGTCAGTCGCCTCACGCTCACGTTGAATCTCTAAACTCAGCTCGACTCGACTCTCGTACGACACTACGCTGCACGAACATTGCCAAACTTGAGCTGCACATTTTCAGTTCGAAACAAACAATGCCCGTTCAGCATTGAAGTAACTCACATTTTTCGGCTGTGTGACTGCCTGACTGCCTGATTGCCTTGCTGCCTGCCTTGATTGGCTGAGTGTCTGTCTGACTGACTGACTGACTGGCGGTCTGACTGAACGTTAACAAAAGTTCCTTTCATCACATTGCATTACATTTGATTTCATTGGATTCCAATGTCTTTGCGTTTGCTCTTTGCAGTCTTTGAAAGTTGTGCAGAATGAGAAGTACGCGTGGAAGTACGAAGTACGCCAAAGTAAATGCAAATGTTGTCACAGGTCATCTACATGTACCAAACTCGAAATTTGTATGCTCAGCATTCTTTTGTGCTTCATTCGTTGCACTAAGTTTTCTTTATTTTGTTGCTCTCAAAATTGTTGTTATTGTTGTTGTTGTTTATTATTTGACAAGCTGAGTTAAGCATTATGGTTATGCTCACATCGTATTAACCGTGTAATAATAAAATTTCAATTTAAAATTTGTTTTGTTCTAAAATGTTTCATCAGTTTTACACATCAATTCTTTGTTACACATCTAAATCAAGTTTTATTCATCGAATTTTTTGCATCCATTTTTTGCATCCATTTTTTGTCAACAAACTTTTATTCAATGCATTTTTTCTTAATATTATTTTTTTTTCAATAATTACTTATACGATTTTTTAATGAAAATATTCAAGTTATTTGAATTTTTTTCATCAATTTTTTGCATGGCCCCATCTGTTTCTATACCCAAATTCATAAAAACTGATTAAGCTGTTAGACGTAAAAACATGACAGACAGACAGACTTTAGCATTTATAATATTAGTAAAGATAGTTGTGGATCGCCATCTTTCAGTATGAATTGATTTTTTTAACTTCCTTCTAAGGGGGAGGTCATGCGGGTGTAGCATTTTCAATCTTACTCATCATTAAAAAGGCTTCATCAACAAAATTTTATATATTTATTTTATTTTTTTTTCATCAAATTGCTTCATTAATTCTTTCAACAACCTTTTGCATAATCCGTTTTCTTTCTCCAATATTGGGTTCCTTTAGTAATTTGTGCAAATCACATTTGTTTGGAAATTTGTTTATATGTTGTCTTAATAAATTTCTCATAAAGTTTTTGATAAACAAGTCGGTGCACCATTTGAAAGAAATGCCCTTTAAAGTTTTGCATGAACAGAGCCGAGACGAGGTGTTGCCTTCTTATAACCTTCATTAGTTAACACTATCATAAGAATTGCTTGGAAAGCTGTATGGCCAGTTTCATGCACGGCGAATATGCTTGTGTCATTTGCCCGTATTTGAGTTCATGTTCGTCGAGTATAGCGCCGTTGACGAGCCGATTTTTGTGTAAAATTTCAAAATTTATTGAATTGCTCTAGTGAATCATAAGAGCACTGCGTCATGTATGGGCCAAAGAATCCGTAAAAAAAAGAAATAAATAAATAAATTAAATTGAAAAACAAACAGTTCATCAAATTACTTCAAAAGTACAGTTTTCCTATGATTGTTATTCAAAATAATGGCAATCTCTTGAAATGAAGGTTATATTTTCTATGACTTTATTACCGAACTTTTTATAGTAATAAACATCACTGACGATAATGACAATGACGCTTTAAATATTCATTACATTATTTTATTATTAGTTTGATTAATCAAATGATGAACATTTTAAATTATGAAACAGAACCGAATCCAACTTTCATAATACTTTAACTTTCAATTTAATGATTGAAATTCCTTATTATTAAAAAAGCATGATATATGTCATCCGCAAATAAAAAACCGTCAATAACGTCAAAAATAAGATTTTGTTTATTTTACTCACTCAAAATAAAAAATAAAAAAAAACACGTCATTCCTTGCCTTGACTGGGCAGGCGGTCAACCATCCATCCAACCGAATATGCACAAATAAAAGCAATTTTTATGTATGACCGCAGTGTTTGCGTCTGACATTTTCTGTTGTTATAAATTTTGTGTGACTCCAACTTCGCCAATCTGCTTTATTTCATTTTATTTAAGAGTATCACTGCGGCTGCGGCTAGTGCGACGGCACTACTGTCGTTACTCGCATACTGTTCTTGCCAATTTTTATGAGTATTTTTCGTGCAGATTTATTAGTTTCTTTCAGAATGTTATTGTGTGTCGGAATTGAGTTTGCAAAGGCGGACAACGACTACGACTACGCAAATGATAAATACAACTACAATACTCTGGGAATGATGAGCATGATGATCACTTCGATGTTGATGAAGTTGTTAATAATGATGATTATTGTGTGCATGAGAATGAGAAGCGTTCGATTCGAATGTTTTATGCAGACGGAATTTCGAGTAGTTGAAACAGAACGCAGCAAAAGTTGTTAATTTTTATGCGCAAATTTTTTAGGATTACTCGATTTTTATGGTTATATGTGCATAATTTTTCAATAAGATACTTTTTTAGATATATATATATATATATATTGGTTGTTGTTGTCATTATTTAATTTTTAATCTTATAGCGCACTTGGCATTGTGTCGACTTATAAGAATTTGAGTTGTCACGATAATTACCGATACGACATGTCGAATATCGGAAATCTGTGCTTAAATGTTTATCTCATGGACTTCATCACATCCTCAAAAGTCTCAAACAAAGCGAAAATCAAACAGCAACAAGAGTAAATTTGAAAAAGCACGAAGACAAAAAGAACACAAAAAACGCCCACGCGCATTCAGCATACAAATCCCATGGGACGGATCTGCGACAAATCGTGACGTTGAATAAATATGCCAGCCTAGAGCTGTGACAATTTACCTACGTGCACCATACGAACGAGGAACATGCGCCACGCCAACTGGATTTGGTCACTGAGTGGTGCTGTGTGAATGAGCAATGGTCGACATGAATAAGCACACTCCCTGCAAGTGTCTTTCACGCGTACCTTTTGTTATTACTGTAGGTAATATCGACCTACCGATCTCCACTGATTGATACGTCATTATAATGTTTTGGTTATGCTGCAGCTAATTGCGCTGACAGCTTCGTGCGTTTGTTCTTTCATTCATTTGTTCGTATCATTTACACTACTCGCTCTCACGCCTCATGCCGTATGCTGTATGCTGCATGCATTTCACTGGCATCGGTGTGAGATACTTTTGTGCAGCGCATAGTGTGCATAAGTTATATACAGGCAGCTCGCGTGCATCTATACAAATGCATAGCAATGCAATGGGTGAACGGAAGTATAGCATTTCTCACTGGCGAACAATGCCGAGCTACAAATATTTTCTTACTTCGTCTGGTTTGGTTTGGCTTATTTCTAGTCTTGCTTCCTTCTGTTTTCGGCTTCTTTTATTTTTATTTCTTGTATTTTTCGTAACAATTTATGCATTTTACGCGGCCACAAAACGGAAACGTTCTGTTGGTAACTCACGCACGCAAACACAAACAAATGCACCAACAAATATACAAACAAATACGAAGAAAATAAACACATACAAATACACAAAATTGCATTTTTTTTAAGTTTCGTGTTGAGCTAGACGAATATACTGAGTTCTATACGCTGAGCTCTACTCAGTAGCCGAGCTCAGTTGAATTCAAGTTTGAGATATGTCGGTTTCTGTGGCAAACAGCAATTTATGAAATGCATGAATTGCAGTTTTCCTTAAAGTCGGTTTCAATATCGTCATTTCAACAGTTTTCTGGTCTCTAGCGTGTGGCTCAACGCTCAACGACAGCGACTGTGACAGCGACAGCAGCAGCGGAAGAGGAAGTCGTCAAACACAGTCGTCGGACGCACGAAATCACACAAAATCAAAAAGAAAAAATTGTCGTTTCCATTACTCTCGTCATCATCGTTCTGAGTGCTGCTGCTGCTGCTGCCAAAATGGCACTGAAAATGCATATTTTCCTTCTATTTGAAGTTTGAAGCGTATTGAAGTGAAGTGAGCCTTGTCTTGAACAATGCGTGTCTGAGCAAAATACCCTGTCGAGCTCCCCAAAGAAAGTTTTAATACCTGACCAACAAAAACCAAAAGGTTTGCCAAGATACTATCAGACTTTTGCCAATGGCAAAGCTGATGTTTTTCAGGAAGGCAACGCTAGAACACACACGTCAATAAAGACTTGCCGAAAACTCGGGGCGCTTTGACATAAGTTGGACAACGTAATCCTTATTAAATAAAGTTATAAATAGGGTAAAAATGATGAATTTCTTTTTACTCAACCCAATATAAGCCTAACCTACGGCTTGGTTAATTCTCATTTCTCTCTTTGTTAATTCTTTGTACTCAGCATTCCTCACATCCTCTCCCTTATGTCGCCGTACTCAACTCTTAATTCTTCGTTTTTCATTCTGCGCGTTTTTGAAGTCTTCATTTTCAGGACAGCTTTTTCAGTGCTACACTCTCTTCAACTTTACATACTCTGCGCTTTTTTCCTCTTTACCAGACTCTCCGTTCTAAGATCTTCTTAAAATAAGTTTCAATGAATGGTTTTCATTCTTGTCCTTTTACTTTTCATTGTCTTCGGATCTTCTTTTCTTTCCACGTATCCTCGAAATAGGTGTTTTTTGACCGTTCCATTTTGTGGCTAAATCTGTGGAATTTGCTGGATAGGGTAGCATGGATTTGTGGATTTTCGCCATAACGACTACACAGTCATGCGTTGTGATGGTGGAAGAGCACTTTCTCTTCGTCATGTTCGTTAGTTTTTGGTTTAAATCAATATCGAATCTGTCCAACAGTTCTAGATTCTCATTAAATTTCTTTCTGAATCTTCCATTCTGAGATCTTTTACTGATATCCTTGTTATCTCTTTATTTTGTGATTTTCTATCCAAATGTTCTCCCCATTTATTCGTTATATTCCCTCATATCTTCATCTGTAACTGTTCCTTGTTAATTTCTCTTTTAAATATTTTGAATATGTTTTTCTGTAATCCAATTCCATAACTCTTCTTTAAGCTTAAGCCAGCTGATATCATAACCCACTCCAAATAATCGAATTAAATTCGACAAATCTGTCATAAATGCATTTGTATAAATCGCGCTCAAAATCAACTCACATCAACCTCAATTCGTCGTCGTTGTATTCACCCTTACCGAAATGCTCATGCTGCCTGTGCGTCCTTGACTCAGCTGAACTCACCTGAATAACTTCTTAATAACCTTTCAAACGCCAATATCCTGACTTTGTACGCTTGTAGGTACATTCTCGTATATATTTGTGTATTTTGTAGCAATATTTTGCACGCAAGCAAACTCATAAAGCATGCACAGGTATGCCGGAAAAGGAAACCAATTTGTCCCAACTTCGGCCAGTTGTTACTTTTGCTGCTTTTGCTGTTTTCCTGTTACCTTTCGCCAACGCTATTTTTTGTACTAAACACATTACAACGGTATTACTTCAACACGCTAACAGTCACACTCGCACATAAACAAGCTGTACTATATATGTTGATCGATTTATCTACGTCTGATTTTATATCACTTTAGAATTTATTGGCATTTCGAATTTCGATAAACTCCCGCTGCATCGGGTTCTGATATGCTGTGCTATGCCATGCCATTGCGCACTTACAGTTTTCTGCTTCCGGTTTGACGCAGTTAGACGCTTCCGTTGCCCTACACTGGTAGGTCGATTTAATTGTGTTGTTGTTGTTGTTGTCGTATTGCTGTTGTTGCCACCCGTATCCTTGTTATTCTGCTGCTTTTAAAGTTGCCGTGTACAAATAAAAATGGCGTCAGCTTCATTAATATGTTCGATATGAGGTACATGAGATTATGTACGAGTGAGACACCATTTAAGTGGTTTCATGAAACAGCTGCGGACAATTTGATTTGATTTATCATAGTTTCTTTACAGTTTAGATGACATTAGATGTTTTTTATTTTTCTTTATTATTATTATTTTTATTTTTTTAAATTCCCTTGCTTAAATTGCTTGTTCTGATTGCGAATTTCTTTTTTAAAACATTAGACCAGCTGAGCTACATATATAATATTTCATATTGATGAGTTTGCTACCAGTTTTGCTACTTTTTATTCTTTTTATTTTATTTACTTATTTTTTGTAATGCATTTTTGGTTGACCGTGAACTTTTCTTTGACACTGTATAACATTCTTTGGTTGTTGACAACAATAAAGTCAAGAAAAATCAAGCGGCATCAACTTCCCAACAAGTTTATTTTGCAACGATTTATTACACTTATACTACGCCACACTATTTTCTGTATATACAGTGTGGTTCAATTGAATTGAAAACAACATCAAACGAACCTCTTGCACCACTGCGTCCATATTTTAAATAATGGCAGCTTGTGTGTCAGTTGGGTGAAAATTATTTTACCCGTACTGGTATTTAAAGGGAATACTGTACGAGTAGGTGAACGTCTCCTGTCTCTCAACATAGCATGTTACAATAATACTGACAGTGTTGCAAAACACTATGGTGTCGGTCAGAAAAAACTACAATACATTAGCAACAGTTGCATTTTTGAAAGGGAATCCCGAAGGCAGAAATGTCCAAAATTTGAAAAGGATGCTACGCATTTATTTTTCACAATATTTCTAAATTAAATTAAATTTAATTACAAATAGGAAAAATATAATATTTCGAAAAGATAGACTTCGTTTGAAACACCCTATATGTGGTAATTAGTAAATGCTCGCATGAGCTTCAATTGTTATTTAATTAGTAATTATTGAAGGTTTCTTATTATATGTATTTATATAATTGTTTTAATTGTCCAGCCAACTTCTGATACAGTTGGCGCATAAAAACTGCAAAATAGGAAGGGCTGAAAATTATTACGTCCCCTTTAATTGAATTTGGCGCTTGATTAAATCTTAATGAGCTGGCTAAGCTGCATACACACATAATTAAATTGAAATTAAAATTAAATATAATTTAATTTGGTGAAAACAATTTCAACTAAAAAAGTATGCCAAGCTCCCAGCCAAGTGAATCCGAGAAGCCAGCAAGGAAAGGCAGCGCTAAGAAATACGTACAACAATCACTTTTAAATTGCAGGAAAATGTGTTCTTAATGCTTGTGGAATGCGCATTCAGAATAAGGAGGAAAAACATACCAAAAAGATATATAAAAGCAGAACTTCAGATAAAAGTATCTTAACCGAAAAACCCACCGTAAGAAAACAATTTTTTTTGGCAAAAAAGCGAGCCATGAATAAGCAAAAAGATACGAATAAAGCACTACTAAACCACGAACAACAAGGAGTAACTAACTAAGTATGCGGCACTTTAGTATGAATAGCAGACCTACAAATAACTGAGAAGCGTACAGAGAAAAATTCATAATGACAAAATAACTTAAAGTAGCAATAAATTTCCAGCTCAAGGACATGCTTAACACTCAAAGCAGCAACTAACCAGTAGCAAGATCTACCATCAACGCTACTAAGGACCTGTATTGACTATGACAACAGCGGCCGCCGCAGAAGTGCGCGATTTGCGCTTGCTTAAGCCGTAAGCATGTAGTTAGAGTAGCCATAAGGAAAAAATGCGCAGCACAAATGATGAAACGAAAGTTTTCCTTTCAAACCGAACTACTACTGCGGTTACCCGGAGTACAAAGTTCGCATTCGGTTGTATCTTTTTTTTCTCATTTGTGTTATTGTCCACTTCATAAGTAGGTGCTGCGTTTTCTTGTTCTTGTTGTTGAGTGTAATTTTTACTTTTCTTCTTCTTCTTTTCTACTTACAACAAGCAAAAGCAAAACTGTCAACACGTTTTTGCGTATTTTATTTATTTTATTTTTCTATTTTGCCGCTCGCTTTTCTTTCATCATTGAGTATGCGATATCTTCGTTTTGTGCTCGAGCAAAAATAAGCAATTTGTCTGCGGCGCGCAAGAATGCCGATAAACGTTGTGCGGAAAAATAAATAAAATATACAAAATTATTGTAGCATAAGCACAGGAGCACTCAGTGAACAGCTTGTAAGAAGAGGCAGCAGGCTTAAGTGTCGCCGTACTTAAGTGAAAAAAGGAAAAATTGTATTTCCTAAAGGAAAATTGAATAAGCAGCATTAAAAGGAAGATGAGGAGGAACGTAGAACTTTGGCGCCCGACTCAGCTGCTCTTTGCATATGGGCCGTTTACCTTTTTTTCTTTGCCTTTGAGTGAGTAAATGTGTTAGTAAGTGTGTGAGTGACTGTCGGTGAACACGGTTGTTGATGTGATGTGATATGTTGCGATGTGATGTGATGTGAAGTGATGTGATGTCCTGCAAGCCAAAGGGCATAAAAGCTTGATTGCCACGCAATTTGTTGGCGTCGTCGGCATCGTTATCCTTGTTGTTGTTTGCTTGTTGACCTTTCGTGCTTCACGTTCGGTTTACATAAACATTCTTCTTTGCGTCTGTGTATGTCTGTAGTCACGCCTCGAGCAAAGTACATAGGAATGAGCTACAGAGAACACGCGTATATCTTGCACTTCAGACTATATGAGCACAAGTGCGTGTAGACAATCAAAAGTTGACGATGCCTACGCTTTCTGAGTATTTACTTACTTATTTTTTTATTCCTTAAGGTGTAACAATGTGTATAGGTGTGTGTGTGTGTGTGTGTGTGTGTGATTTTTTATTATTTTGTGTTTTGGTTGAGTTGACCTTGTAAACAGCCGCGAGTTATTTAACGCGCCAAACCATTGTAGCCTAATGGCTCGATCGTTGAGTTGCTATGACTTTTTTTGCTCTACGTGCTCTACGCACTCTGCACATTGACCACTGACAGTACAAAACGGATATTGCGCACCAAATACGGAAATTACTTTTTAAGTGACTTTTTTTTCTTTTTCCTCTATTTGCCTTGAAGTGCTTCGGTTTTTTTCTCCTTTTCATTTTACTTTTTTATATTTTTTTTCTTTTGTCTGCACACAAAAGCCGAAGAGCACATAAAATTTTATTTCTTTGTACTGTTGTTTGTCGCAATTTACTTCTTTTGTGTCATATTGTACGTTCAGACGCTTTGGCAATGTGAAGGCGTCAGTCTGTTAGCCTGTGGCAAATGTCTGCGCTGCTGGGACTTCCTTGATTCTTGTGCTAGATTTATGTGATTTAAAGTGCTTTAATTAGTTTTCAATATTTTGTAGTATATATTTTCTACTATTTACAGGGTGTATTTGTGGGCGTACTCAAGGCAACCAATCTGGAACGATAGCAATCAATGTTCAATTTCTTTCGAGGCAGCAGCACTTCGAAACCTTTTATGAAGATTGGTTTGCAAATTGTTTCATTTCGTATCCATGAGCTTAGTGTATGAGACTAGTAATTAAACTTTGTTTAGACTCAGGGACAGTTAACAGCTGCTTGCGGTACACTCTTCGTATAAGTAGCGACCATAGTACCGATTATTGATTGTCAATCATGATGCCATACCAAGCAAAGTAATTTCAAACAATACATTTTCATTTCTTACCTTAATTCATACATTCCATGATATCATTGCTTTGGCTTTCAAATGATACGTCTTTTTGCTCTACCCCTTGATTTATGCTAATACTTTCAACACTCCACCTTCACTGCCTACTTCACTCGTCTAGCAAATTTTCGCCTTTCACTCATCAATTAAGTTTTTTAGTTGCCAGTTTCATCACCACATCACTTGTAATTGCTGTTTGTCTTTCTGTCTCAGTATCGCAATGCGACCACTCTATTGACCAATTTGACATTTTTATTGACGTAATACTCAGCTCCTGTCAACTGCGCTGCATCAGCTTCATAAAATAAGCACACTCCAAAGCACCACAATGCGCCAAGTGTCACGCACAGCTGACGTGGCATTCAACCAGTTATTCTTCATCCGTCCATTCATGCATTCATTCATACGCTCATTCACCAAACCCAATCACATAATTATAACGCCATGAAGCAGACTATAAACTTTTAATGCTTCAACAAATAAACAAACAAACAAACCAACGAGGAGCGAATGAACGAATGAACGAGCGAACCCAGCGACTCAAAGTTGATGTTGCTGACGTTGTTGTTGTTGTTGTTTTTGTTGTTTTTGTTAATATGAAGCAAGACAGCAAGGACCAAAAGTAGTTGCAACTGCGTCAGTAGCTTCAGCAGCAAGTATCGCGACTTCTGACGTTGACAGCCGACAGCTGGGTATAGACGAGTATAAATTAAACAAATTGACTGCAGAGGCGATTTAAACGCCGGAGTGTAGAGGGAGTTGGCAGTTCGATGATGATGGCATCAGCAAATTGCCATGATTAAAAACCAAGCGACTTCATAAATTACAATGAGCGAGCATAAAGTGACAAATGATGAAAGTATCTTTTGCCCACTGTAAAGCAAGCGAATACGAATAAACAACAACTGCAATTAGAGTAAAGCTGTGTTTGTGTGTTTATATTAAAAGTGACAATGCTAACAAGAGCTTTGTCTTTGTTTGTCTGAGCCTTTGATTAAAACATTTCTTTGATTGCCTTGGATTTGTACTTACTTGTATCTTCAGTCCAGCTGACAAACTTCATGCAATTAAGACTGCATATTTGTATAGACCATATATAAAAAGAAATACAAATAAAAAAAAGAATAAAAAAATAAATCGAAGAAGTAGAAAAAAGCCTTCTTTAATTTGCCTTGTCATGGTCGCCTCTGCAAGCTTTTTGGATTTGTCTTCTTCAATATGAGCTGAAAAATGATTTGTGTCTGTATGCATTTGTATATGCGTGCATGTGTGTGTACATTTGATTTGTTACTTGCTTTCACCAAGTAGCGTGCCGCACCCTTTGCAGCACCCAGCATGTCGCATGACTCGCCTTGATCGTTTGTCAGCCAGCCACTTACGCTGAGCGGCAAAAGTCTTGCTGCCGTTGCTGCTTCATGACGAGAGTTCAACAACCGACAAATGGGCATTGAAACCCGGCAAAAAATGAAAAAAAAAAATTTCAAAAAAGACAAAACCAAACAAAAAATCTGAAATGCAAAGAAAAATTGGCATCAAACAGCAGAAGTTACTGCAAACAGACACACACATACACAGACAAATACAAATTCATGTATTGTTGCATGGATCTGTATTTAAAGGCTATGTTGGCATGTATCTGCACTGCTTTGTATCTGCAAAGTATTTATGTGTATCTCTCTATCTCTCTGAGCGTGAGTGTGTATTTTGTATTTGTAGCTCACTCACTGTCGCTTCGAAAGTTAAGTGCTTTTCGTGTGTTTTTTGCATTACGTTTTTTTGACTTATTTTGCTTTGTTTTTCTTTTTTTGTTTCCTTCGATCCAACAAAAAAAAATTCTTTTCGGTTATGTATCTTTTCGTATACTCAGATTCATTTATTAAAAGTTTTTTTTTCGCTTGTTCGTTCACTCAATTCACATAATTTTTCATTGTATTTTTGTTTTGATTTTTTTTTTTCTCCTTATCTAAAAAAATTGTTTTATCATTTAACATACGAAAAAGTATCTGATATAATTTTTTGTTGTTAGTTACTCCGCTTTGTTTTTGTTGCGTTTGGGATTTGGCGTTGGTGTCATACAAGTCTTGCTCATGTTGCTCGTATTGCTCTGCAAGGTATTATTTGTTGTAATTGTTATTGGCAATGTAGTCATATCGATTTTGTTTAACTCAAATCGACACCACTATACTCCATTCAATTCGATTCGATGAGAAACGAGATGATGTGAATGTCCGAAACACATTTCATGACCCGTTTCACATTGCTGGCGCGAATTTTTTTTATGTTTGTACATTTAAACGATTTGTACTTTTTGTTCTTTTTTTTATGATTTTTAATGTATATTTTATACCTATATTATTGTTGTACTACAAGTTGATTTGCATAAGTCGCAAGTTACATATAACCCGCAATCGTTTATTGGAGGCACAATTTCCACTTCAAAGCATTTTATGCGCATTTCCCACGTCATTGAAATGTGTATATTCATAGCGAGATATACACAAATTAAGACACAAATTCGTCATCAGCAAATGACAAAGTACAAAAAAACAAAACAAAACAAAAAAAATCCATGCAAAACAGGCCAGAAAAATATGTTGCCATAATCATCATAATCGTCAACAGAAACCACATCATCATAATGCACATAGCTACACCGCACATACATAAAATCCATATGTTGTTTAACCTCAAACGAAATTCGTTCTAATAAAATATATCGCAATCTTCATAGTCTCGTATATTCATTCATCGGTCAAAATGTCGAACCGCAGCCATTTCAACTAAAATGTTCCAAACTAAAAATAAAATAAAAAATAATAATAATAATTTTTTATTATATACTTGTACTTATCTCTATGCCAGATGCCCCTGCTTATATGCAAAAAGTTTCCATCTATCTTCATATATCTTTGCAAAAATTCTTATTCTTTTGATTTCGACTGCTTCAGTTTGTTTCTTGCCTTAATTCTCTATAGCTGTTTGTTGAGAAACACGCACTCGAACGTCTCAGTACATGTTTCTCAGCCAGTCGCCATTTAAATCAGCCATTTCAACTGACCGTGCCCGAATTCGCAAACAACAACAACAACAAAAGTGTTCAACTTTACGCTCGTGTATTTTCTCAAGGCTGCTTGCCGTGTTCTGCGCTCGCATTGGCAAACGACATGCCGCAAATTTATTGCATTGCTTGGATTGCAATTCAATTGAATTGTGTGTAGGATCGTACGACGTAATGAATTTGGCTTTTGGAAATATTTGCAAACAAACGCCTAATTATAAAGTATGAGTATATTTTTCAATTCACTTATTCTAGTTGTTATTCTGGTTGTTCTCATAGATGTTTTGGTTTCTTGTTTAGACCAATAGGGTTGGGTTATGTTGCAAATCCATTTAAGTAAAATGATTTGAATTCAATTGATCAACTTCACTTGCACTGATACTATTGTGTTGTTTGCTAAATAACACAAGGCCTAAAATTTTGCAACAAGGGGCTACAAAATCCTTTTGTTTCATTTTTAGGTAAACAAAGTCTTCTCTAAGCCTAAATAATCGCCGATAATTGAATTGATTTAAGGGTAACTTCCAATCGCCTGAAAAATCACAACACACAACTACTCAACTGCCTCCGTTTAGAAGATTATTTTGTTATAAGCACCCATCTTTTGTATGAGCACACGGCTGTGGCCAGTCTTTCTTTATAGAATTTGAATCAGAAATTCACACCACATATTCTGATAGCGAATGATTTTATTAACAGATTCTGCACTGGATTTGCTTGCTCCATTGTATGCTTAACACTCTTGTGTATTGTAACTCATCTGAAAAATAGGAAGGGCAATTTTTATTATATTGGTAAATCCAATAGAGCTTGGTCATTATTATTGATTATGAGGGTGCATAAACGCTTATTTATTGACAAAAAAAAAATTTTAATTAAATCGTGAAATTTTGTGAGATTGAATTATGTGAAATTTGAGAAAGAGTAGAATACATTAAAATAGTAAGTTAGTTCTCAAATAGTGCGGTAATCTACATATAAGAAATAGTTCTTTCACTTCAAACTTTTATAGGAACGCCAAAAAGGTATAAAGGGTATTTTATAGAAGTCAAGGGGCTTCTAGTAATATTTGTGGAAAGTAGCGGCCTTTAAGGAATTCAAATCATATTAAATTGATAGAGTTTGTTTTTCTTTGGCAAAGCTTTTGGCTTAGCCAAACAACATATATGCTGAATTACAAATTTAACAAGTTGAAAATCAGAAATTTACAACGAAATATTTGCCACAACAATTTCATTACAAAGTCATTAAATCAATTAATTACAAACAAAGCAGCAAACAAAACGATTGTTGTTGCTTAATTTTTCGCATCAACCAAAATCACTGAAGTGGGAAAACGGCGCAAAATAAGCTCGAAATGAATTTTAGAATTTGGGGTATTTTAACTATGAATAATGCAATGGATGCATTTATTTCATAACAAGCATACTAACCACATCAACAACAACATTGAAAGCAATTAATTTTGACTAATTGTGCTTTATTAAATAACCGATTTAAGTGCTCAACTTGTTTATTTAATTGTTGACTATTCAATAATAAATGTCTTTATCGTCTCTTCTCTCGTTTTAGGTAAGCAAAGTTCTTCTAAAATGACGTTTGAGTCCAATAGATTTTATTACTGTAAGTTGAAACTTTGTAGAAAGTAAGCAAACGACTTAGATGACGAGCTACAATGAAATTTGTGCGTGTGTCTCGTATCTGTGAAATGTCATTTAAAATAATCCATTACCAACACTGACATTTACATATGTAACTCGAAGAGGAACGGCAACAACAACATGCCATCGCCATGCCAAAAACATTTGACAAGCTTCAACGACGCCAACGACGAGAACGACAATTTCGAGTTCGACTGCAAGTTCGAGTTCGACTTCAATGACAGCACATGCGAAAAGTTCAAATTGAATTTTGACAGTTACAGTTATAGTTACGGCGTGAATTTTACTGTGTATGTGTGTGTGTGTGTATGTGTATGCGCTTCTAAGCAAAAATCTGACATGACAGCTTTCACTGTGCTGCTCGTTTTTATCATTATTACTTTTTTCTTCTTTTTATTTTTATTTAAATGTCTAAAGACATTTTACGACTAACAACTTACAACGTTCAGCTATGCAAATCGAGATATATACACACAGATACCCAAACGATGTACTCTTATACTTGAAATGCACAAAGTTTTCGCCTCGAGCGTGTCACAAGTTTGAAGAGAAAATTAAGCAATCAAGCGAAAAGTTTTTGCATTTTGACTCACTCGTCTCGACTTAATGAATGCTCAAATGAGAATGAACCGCAAATTCGACAAAGATTTTGTCAAAGAAGAACTAAACTCGTTGATTGAGCGTTGAAGTGCATGCGAACAAGTCAATTTGAAATGCAATCGAAATCTGAATCAGAACAGAATCAGATTGAACGAATCAATGAATGAATGAATGAATGAATGAATGAATGAATCAACGAGAAAAGTTTTCAATTTTCAGTTCTGATTGGTGTCAACCACGCACTGACACACACACGTGCACACATTCAAGCAATCGCACGTGTCACATGCCATTGCAGCAAGGTCGTCTTTTAAGTGTATGTTTGTGTGTGTGAGCTTAGTAAACCGTTAAACTTTTATTGTGGCCAAAAACAAAACTGACGCCGTGGTTGCCCGCTGTTTGCTACTAGTACACTTTGCCAGTGATGTAGCCTGTGCAAAATCAGTGAAGGAGGCAGGTGCTGCCCGAATGATATGCGTATGTGTTTCGTATTCGATTAGATTCAATTTAGTTTAAAAAAAATCAAAATAAAAAATAAAAAAACAGGAATCCTTTTTTAGAGCTGTTTTCAATAACTCTTGATTGATTTCCAAACTACTATTTTCCGGTTATTGTAATCAAAGCATCAAATGCCTTATGAGTTCAAAAAACATTCCCCACATTATATATACTCGCATCAGCCAACTTTCATCTTTGGACTTAGGTTAATAAGTCAGGTTCACGCTCGGTAAAAATTCAACCCAATACAACAACCTCCTGATGCATATACCTCTTCATGCGCTGTTGTCTTGTTCTCGCATAAGCATTATTGAGTAATTTAGAAAAATGGATGTTTCAGATTTCTGATAGTTTCTTTATTAATCAAGCAGTTGCTTATAACAATTCTTAAGCTTTTGAATAGTTTCTGGAGTGGCCAGCTCGTTAGGGCGCTCTGTGCATGGCTTACCTTCAAATGACTCGCTGCTTTGTTTAAAGAGTAGACTCCACCAGTTGTAAACCAAGACCTTTTCTGGATGAAAACTCTTCTAAGATACTTTGAACTGATTTTTCCTGCTTAGTAAGGGAGTTGATAACGATTGTTTTTCGATTTTACACTTTTTTATTACGGATTGAATTGCTTAGTGGACGATAATTCATAGCCGAATGACCGTATTATGATAAAGTTTGATCATTGAACTTTTTAAGACCCCATCATTCCTAGAACTTTTTAACATGCCAGTTTATATCTTCGATTTTATGGGCTCTGTTGTTGATTGAAATTTCATGATGTTTTTATGTGTTGTGATGATTGAAAATACATTTTCATTAAAAAACTATATTTGCTCAATATAATTTGCTCTACACACGATTTTAGGACCATTCGCGGTTTATCCAGTAAGCCTGTGGCTAGTTTGCTTGGCAGCCATCGGGCACAGAAACATAAATATTGAGTGCCGTGGAAAGCAAAATAAGCAAAGTAACTTTGCACGTGCGTGAAGTAGCAAAGCAAAAAAAAAATATTGCTTGGCACGCTTCAATAACCACAAATTGTAAAAGAACAGTAACACTAACAACAACAACAACAAAAATAACAATAAAATATATCTTTGCATACGCATTGTTTGTCATTTACGATTCTCGGTGCCTGAACTGTATTACTTTCGGTCATAATGGTTTTTACTTCCTCTTTTTCTTCTTCTTATACTTCTTGTACGCCATTTTGTTTCGCGTTGTAATAGTGTAAATGAGCCCGTTAGACTTCTTCTTCTTGTGATTTCTTTTTTTTGCCACTGCGGCTGTGCATAGAGGTCAGGGTTTAGTTCACTGCTTTCTTTGCTTCTCTTGCCTTGATCAAACAAGGATAACTCAGATGAAATAAATTTCTTTGTTTGCCTAGTTGCTGTTGTTGTTGTTGTTGTTTTTTGTTTCCGTAAAAACTTGGAAAATTCATTTAAGTTTTTTCTCTTCATGGGTGTGTGTGTGTGTGCGAACGTGTGCAAATTTTATTTCATTTTGTTTCGTTGTTGTTTGGCAATTTGTTCGCTGGGTGTTGTTTAACAAGAGAGATCCAATGTTCTATTGTATTATGTGGTCTCAAGCTGTGTACCTACGTGTGTGTGTTCGAGATGATGTCATACTAACATACTTGACTTCGTATAAGTAGTAGTAGACTTGGCGAGTTCAAACTCATTAAAAGTAACCTAAAAAGTTTTTTTAGTGAAAACAACAGAAATTAATATGAAGTAAAATTCGATGGACACAAACAAAATACAAGTGTTATAGACCAGGGGTCGCCAAAATTTTTGACCTCACGGACCAGTAGATTCATGGTTTAATTCCCGCGGACCATTAATTGGATTTTATAATTTTTTGGCGACCGCTGTTATAGACCATTTTATTCCATTTTGTAAATAGGTAGATAACTTTTTCCTTTTTTTCAGAGATATTTTTTTACAACGCTCTAATTTTTCTTGATGATGCCGATACTTGAGACTGAGGTCCGACCAATACTTAATGTGTGAATAAAAGATCTCGTAATCATTAGTTAACCCAAGTTCAAGGCAAACCATTCTTTCTTTTGATTATAATAAAGCTTAAGAAAACTAATTTTCTGCCGTTTATGCTATGATCTCACTACATATGTCTAAGCAGCTACAGCTACGCGAAAAGAAATATTGGAAATTTTGGCAACTAAAAAAAATACAGTCTCTGTGAAATTTTGGGGTTGCCACTAAAAAAAACATTTCACATTCTTCAGTGCACTGGTAATATTTTTCACGCAGCTGTATGAACGTCTTCTCAGCTAATTGTAAGTAGTATGAGTTACTATTGTACAAGTGTCCTTGATTCTTTTGAAAAGTATCCCATTATTTCTTTCTTTTCTTTTTTTGACATTTTAATCGTCCAATACACTCATCAACTTTTGCATACTTAGTCTGAAAGAAAGTTTCAATTGTCTTTCTTAGAACCCATTTTGCACACTCACCTTCAGACTATCAGGACTATAGTATGAGAGCTCCATAGACAATTAATTATTTTAATTCCACTAATCGCAACCAAAATCAATTAATGTCAATTCGAGTTCGTGTCTGAGCTTTGTCATTATTAAATGCAAATTTTCTAAAGTCGGCACCTGACAACGTTTAAATCCTCTTAAACAATAAATTGCACTAATAAAGCAAAGCGGCTTTTCGCCATACATTTGCGTGGCTGAGCGTAATGGCAACAACGACGAATAAAAATATTCCTCGCGACCAGAGTCAAGGGACCAACGACAGCAGCAAGCTTTGTCATATCTGCTTAACAAGCAACAGGCAAAAAATTAGTTAAATAAAAAGTTTTAAAAAAAAATTAAAAAAGAATAAAAAGTTCTTAAGCGTTGCACACGCGTGCTAAGTTCTTGCTATTTGCTGTCGCTTTTCCCCGAACAGCGGTTTAAGAATGTCCACTGCACAAGCTTTAAAAGAAAATGTTCTCATAATTAGCGTTAATTGCTCGCTTAAATGTTGCGGAAAGCAAAAGAAAGCAACAGCAAAGTGAAAAGCACAATGCACCATGGAGGGAGGTTAAAAAAGAATTGTAGCAAAAATAGTAGTAGAGACAAAAAAAAGTAGTAAAATCATTTGCTGCGCTGGGTGGAGGTGTTGCTTGCTGTGTCTCCGCTGCTTATGGTGCGCTGCATTCACTGCTTTCATTCTGTTGGTTGGGCGCTGAGTCATCGCTTCAAGAGAATTATTTCAGTAAATAAATTACAGCGTGTCAGACAATGAAAATGAAGTGTGTATAAAATGTTGTGAGAAATTCTGAAAGAGAAATGAGCTCGAAAACTGCAGTGCCCAGGAAAATGTTTTAAATGAAGAAATTCTCAACTTGTTCACAAATTGTTTTTGACAAAAAAAAATTTTTTTTTTTAAATCAAAATTTTTTGCATTCATTTTTTATGCTGCAAAGCGAAAAGTGAATGGCGGCACACAATTTTGGTTTGTGATACTTTTAACCCGAGGCAAGTGCAATGAACAATAACAACAAAAACAGCAACAAAAAAGCAAATCAGTTATAAGCGCCAGTAAATACACACTCACACACACACACACATACAAATGAAATGTCAAAAATGCGAAAAGCGATACTAAAAACAATCACCGAACCGAGCTCGAATAACAAAGAAGAGAAGCGTTATTAGGGGCGTAAGTGGTGCTGAATGACGCTGAGGGGGCTGCACAAAACAATTTCAGTTCTTTTGTTTCATGGGTGCGGCCTGACTTGACTCAACACAACACAACACAACACAATTTAACTCAACTCAAGTCAACTCAACTCGCTTCGTTGCGATGTGGTTTCGTTTGCATTTGTTTGGTTCGACTTGACTTGACTTCACTTGACTTGATTCTTGGGCTCGGTTACCTGCTTCAGCAAAATTGCCCTGAACTAAAATGAATTGAATTGCTGAATTGAAGGCGTGGCACAATCTCACACACTTACGGGCAACGCGAAATAGTGCTGCTAGTGCTGTTCGCAACAAATGATATAATTCAATTGAATGTTAAAGTAAAAAAAAAATTTAAGAAAATGAAATGAATAGGTAAGGTAAACCCATTTAACTCCAAAAAAAAAAAATAAAACAACAAAATTTAAATAAGTAAATAAGGTCTGGATTTATATTCTCTCCTGAAAAATTTGTATTATCCATCTCAAAATATTACCAAAGTCCAAAATATCTTGAGTTCTATCACTCGTTGGGCAAAGTATTTTTGAGACAGAATTTCTGAACGACCTGTAGGATCCACAAAATTGACATGATATAGAAAAGGGATTCCAACCAGAAAAAGATGTCAACTTTCCTTTCAACTTCAACTTCTTCTCTTATTAGATTCCAGATATTATAAAAATGAACACAATTAAATCGTTAATTTTTTAACAAATAAGCTAAGATCATTTTTGAAGTTATAGATAAATATTCTTTCTAAGCGAACTGTTAGTTTGTTTACGATTAGGAAGAAAAAGCCAAAAGAGCGTAAACTAATTTCCCACAAAAATTTGCACTGAACGAAACGAGGAGGAAGTGCACTAAAAAGAGGAAGAGCAGGCCTCATTTTAATAATATTATTATTCTTTTTAAGAATATGAGGCTCTTAAAGCTGATCCGATAAATCATGTACAAGTCGGACTGAGAAGGTCTGCTTAGATCTTGGAAAATTACATTTCCTGAATATATCCATACATTCCAAAATTCATTTGTTTATCTTTTGTTTTTAATAAAATCTTATAACGAAAAATCTTGAAGAGCTGAAAGCTTAGAATTGTCTTAAAACGATGAGTTCCACGAAGAGCTTCTGACTCCTTTATACATACCATAAGCCCTGATACACGAACTCGTGAACAACTTAGGGAACTGTATTGATGAGCTCTACATTATGTTACGTCAGATTAGGTTTAAATGCAGTGATTTAGACTACACAAATATTGCTCTGTGTTGGTGAAAAAAATGCTACGATCAGCTCATGTGGTTTATGGTAGGTGGTGTGCTTTGCAGATCATATCAAAATAGTTTCGAAAAAAATGGTATCCACAGATACCATCTGCTTGTCTACTTTCAAAAGTTTGTAAGTCTTTTCATTTCATTTATATTTCATTTATGGTCTTAGGAATGCCAACAAGCTCAGTTAAGCCCATCTGCTATATCAGCTTATCTCTTTTAAGTATCACATAAAAATATTCCAATAAGTCACATAATAAAATAGAGTGATGTAAGAAATGTATTCTAATTTCATTAGGTTAATGAAAAAGCTATCAAGCAACTTGTGTACTCACAATTACAATAATTTACAAAACTTCTTTGCGTGCTGAAAATATTCTCAAGCAGTTGCTACCAACTAAAAATGTCTTGAATCAGAGAACGCACACACGCACACGCACATGCACACACACAGATTACACATACATTGTACGAACAAACTGAAGGATTTCGAAGAATTCAAGCACAAAAGGTCTCATTCAAAGCTTGTTCAAATTTCTCCGAAGCAAAGGAAAACAACCGAGAACATGCCATTCATTTCATATTTCGTACATACAAATTCGCATTTAATACTCTTACTTATTTTACTACGAATTATTTATGAGCTGAGTTGAGTTGTGTTGAACTGAATTGATTGAATTGAATTGAGGATTCGATGCAAACCTTTCACAATTAAAGTGAAAGCGTTTAAGCTTGAAGAAGGTCGAAAGTGCATGTGGAAATTATTTTATTTTTATTCTTTACCTGATCGGTAAATAATATTGTGTGCTTAAGGTTTTCTAATCAGAAACATCAACAAACAAGGAAATCTTTTTGATAAAATATTAAATAAGACATTTTGGCAGAAAAATTTTTTTTTTGCATACTGCGATATTTACGTGCTAAGTGAAAATATTGTATATCAAAACGATGCTGAGGCGCTAGTGACGCTGACGAAGACGACAACGCAAAAGTGTTGACAGGCCGCAATAACAAATTTCAATGACAGCATGCTAATAACTTAATTACGTTTGAATAATGTTTGCGCAGCTATTAGCTCAGAATAAATATGAAAAGAATGAAATTTTTGTAGCGTTCAAGAAGGCTCAAGAAAGCAGAGTTGCAGCTACAATAGGCGATGTGCGCTTGTTTGTTTAAGAGCGGCAAAGTTAGAAGACACGAGTATAGCAAAAACAACAATAGCAAGAAGAACAACAACATGACTTGATTAAGACATTTGCTATATGCAAACACACATATGTACACGCGCACACATACAAACACATACGCGTATGCCACAAATTAACACATGAGCGCAAAGATATAAAAGATTCGAAATGTGAATGTGCCTATACTCGTATATATGAGTATGTGCGTTAAAGATACAAGTGAGTACTGATGCCTCAGCATGACTCACATCCTCATTTGTGGCAGTGTTGTTGTTTCTGCATGCTGGTGTTGCTGTAAATTAATTCATTCATATAAAAGTGCTTGCTTATCAAATGACGTGCGCATCGTCGTCGTCGTCGTCGTCACTTTTACTGTATTTATTTGGTTTTTTATTCAATTGCCGCATTTGCAGCGCATAATTTTAATTCATTCATGCATTTGTGCAATGTGTGCTATCTTTAATTTTTACTTTTTTTTTTTTCTTTGATAAATTTTTGCCCATGAAACCCGCAACACACCGACAATAAAACTAGTTTCTAAGCTTAGAATTTCTCTTTTCATTTTTATGGCTAAAAAATTCCCCAGTTATGAGTCACAAGCGGTTATGTAAAACAGGCACAACTCGTACTGAACATTTGGCATTGTGTTTGCGGTAAAAGGGGCTACCAAGGGGCAACAGGAAAAGATGTTAAGTTCGATTTGGTCGTGGTTTGAATACGCTACCGATCTCTGTCACAATTCGACTTATAAATGCTTTTAATTGTTGTCACACACAGACACACACACATGCACACAAAGCAATGCACTGCTTCCTACGAGTGGCATGTGAATGTCTTAAGTTTTATGCAAATTGAATAAGTTCACCCCAACGGAATGAAGAGTTCAATTTTGACCAACATTTGTTTCGTGAGATGTTTCACACGCTTGCACCAAATGTCTTGGGTCGAACTTTGCTTAAAGTCGTAAGTTTATATCACTCGAGAGTCGATCTTTGATGGGTCTTTGATTTTATTAGAAAATTGTATGTGAACTAATGAATAAACAATTTAAAGTTTTTTGTTACCGTGCTAATGCTTTTTCAAATGCAAATAAATTGATTGGTTTCTTTAATGAGGTTGATAACAGATGCCCTAGACTAATAATTTGTATAAATTTTGTATAATTTAGATGCCTTCATCAGTAACTCATCCATGGAATGACAAGAAAAATTTGGTTTAATGAAAAATGTCCCGAAATAAGTAGTTCAGGTAATGGGTGTATGAATGTTTCATAGAAAAGCGGTCGGCGTATTTCAGACTACAGGAGAGAATGTATCTGATATGAGGTCCGAATAACTTTGTTAGACCCGAAACTGAAAACAGTCAGGATACTAGCTGATAAATTCGCACTCATCCAGCGATTGACTCTGAGTCAGTTAGAGGTGTAAGCATGGCGTGAATCATGCATTAAATCATCTTGAGAACGGTGTTCCAAGGATAAAATTTTTTGGCAGTTATGTACCGAACTGATATCGTTTGAAATTAAATACGAGTTTGCTGAAGAAGTCCAGGGATAAAACCGTGAGATTTCTGCATTTTAAAAGATCTAAAACACTGGTCTTGCTAAGCTGATCATAGGTAATATTGGCGAAAGTCATATTGAATTCAATTTTGAAATTGTTTAGAAAAAGTTATCGAATAATGGAAAGCAATTCTATTCTTCCAAACTTGTTCGCTCTGTTAAGCAACTAAACGAATTGCATAGCTTCTAATCACATATCTTCTCTTTTTGTAGGGTCTTAGACAAAAAATAGTGTATAGCAACTGAATCCATAGTCAACATTGATATCTGCCTACCTTTCTGTTTTTACTGTTTAAGTATCATACGAGTATCTTTATTTGTAGCTCTAACACATTTGTAGCTCTAACAAGATACATCGCTAGTTAAAAGTTCATCTCTAAAACAGCCCACTTTAGTTTATAGTAAAAAAATAAATAAATAAAAACTAAAATAAACAAATTTCAAAAGAAATGATTGGACGGTTTAATGGAAGCTTTTATTGGATCTGGTTTACTTCTTTAGTTCAGATCATTCAGATCAAAATCAGATGTGATTTATTTATCTTTAATCTGAACAAAAAATTATTAGTCCATTTAATATTTTAGAATATTTATATACATACTCTCTTAAGCAATGCAACTTAATATGCACTGCTAGTCACACTGCAGAAGCTCACCTTGCAGACCTGCGCAATTAAGCGATCATTGACTTCTGTCGAAAAAGCCCATAATTCAATCAACTGAGCCTGTTGAATTCCAACTGTGCAATTCAGACTTTATATTCTAAAGTGAGCAGCTGCAGCAACACAAACAAACAAAAAAAAAAAAAACAACTAAAAAAAAAAAACGTTGTATAAAAACAAAAAAATAATACGATTAAATATTGTATCTAAAGCGAAAAAAGCAGACATCTGATATTTTACATATTTTGTTTTTAAACATTTTTTTTCACGCGAATACAAGTTCTTCTGCATTGATTTCTAGTGAACATTCGACGTAAATGAAACTTGTGATTTAATAATATTTTTATATTATTTGATTTTTGGTATTTTGTTTTTGTTATACGATGTTCCATTATCGCTGAAAATACGTCAAACCCGACGTTGTTGTACGTGCTCAATAATTGAGTTGAACAGCAACAGCGAAAGAAAAAAAGTGTCGATCTTGATTTCGATTCCTACGTACATGGGTTTTACCCAGACTGCTGTAGTCGCTGTTGAACACATCTTTCAATTGATTTTTCCAAGAATTAAGGCAAACAAGGAAAAGAAAAACAGAAAAAATGTAGTATTAAATTGTAAACTTGTTAATTTGGCACGTGGTGCGTGTGTTTCATATTTTCTATCTATTCTTGTATTATTTGTATTGTATTATTTTTTTCCACAGTTTAAAAAAGTTTTTTTTCTCTTTGCAGGTATGTGTAAAACAACAAATTATTTGCTTGGTATGTGATAATGACAATATTATAAAATAATGTATTAAAAAAATATTCGCATTTTGATTAAGCTAAAACGCTTCAGCGTACGAAGCGAAGAATGTTGCCCAATGCTTGAAGAAAATTGCCACACGCACGAATAGCAACGCAGCGCTGTGCGTCGAAACGTGTGGCGTTGAAATAATTCAATTCAAATCGTTTTTAAAAGCAGCCAGCTTAAAATGGTGGCCACTAAAAATTCCAAAAAAAAGAAATGAAAAAAAAAAGGAATTAAATATTTTTTCGCTCACGGCTTGGCATGCGAAACGCACAAAGCGCGAATATATTATCAAAAAGTGAGGCCACACATATATGCGAAGAAGTCGTATCTGTGTGTTGCAAAAAATAAAAAATAAAAAAAATCAAACAAAAAAAACGTTTATCTTGTATCTGCAGCTAAATGCAAAAATGTATCTATTAGTTATAAAATGCGGTTAACTGCATTTTAAGAGAGGCGCGAGCGCTCATTGCAAATTGTTTTTCTTTTACACTTTGTTTGCGTTGCGTTTTATGTGCGAGAAATGAAAATAAAAAGAAGTAGATAACAACAACAATAATAGCAGAAACAACAACAACAGAAAAATGCAGCACGCAGATACCGTTACGCGCTGGCTTGCATGGCTGTCGAAAGCATAAAAACGTCGAGTTAGACAAAGCGTTCAACGAGCTAGACATAGGTAAAGATGAAGGCGACGAAGTAGAAAAGAAAAGAAAATGCTAGAAACGTGTAGCTGACGACGTTCATGACGGTGATGATGTTGATGAGGGCCGAGAACGTGTATTGCGGGAGCTGGAACGAAGGGAGTTGTTTTTGTAGACAAGTATCTAAAGCGTCAACACTTGAAGCCCGACATACATACACAAGACACAAGAGTATTTGGGTCAGTAGCCGCAGCGCGTACAGCGACAATGGCGATGACGGTGATGGTGGTGATTGTGGCGATGACTGGGACATATGGCTGACTGCTAGCATACTTTCGCATTTTGCGAAATATATCTTGCGGATACGCATTAATAACACGCGCAAATAACAACAAGCATAACGTCTGTAGTGAAGGCTTGCCTTGGTTTGTCTCGACTCGCCTTGCCTTGCCTTGGCTTGGCTTGACTTGGCTTGACTTGGGTTGCTCGGCGTTCCGTGCCACGCTCAATGACGTTATTGAGACTTGTCTCGATTCAAGTGCGCTCTCAACACAAGCGCTGCCACTACATTAAGACATAACAGTCAACCACCTACACGTTACATGGTGCCATGCACCTTCAAATTATATTACTATCAATAGTGTTAGGGTAGCACAGCTGCATGCGCTAATTAGTTCTCTATTGGCAGAGGTGTAACTTTGACTTAACTCAGCTCAGCTCAACTCAACGCAAAACCAATTCAATTTCAAGCAAAATCTAGTTACGGATACAAATGCGGATGCAAAAAAACATATCAAAAAGAAACCGCAAGCACACAAGGCATATAGTTATTTATATATTTAAGCTCGCAACCCGAAGCTGAAGCTGAAGCTGAACCTCAACTCGAACCCGAGCTCCCCCGAGAGCGACAAGACCGCGTGACAATGATGACTTGACGACTGACTGGCTCAATGAGGTTGCATACGTGTGAGTGACTTGAATGACGTTAGCGCACAAGAATCCGTAATGCTTGATAAGTAAATTGTTATTGTTATTATTCGTGCGAGTATCTCTTCGTTGATTTTTGCTTGCTTCTTTTAGCTGCTGCTACTTTGCCAATTTGGGTGATAAAAAATGTTTTTAAGTGCATTTAAGTGATACATTGAGTGACAACTTCAAACGTCGCTCCCCGTACTCTCAACGGTCAGCGAATCACCCTTGATTTACCACCATAACCAAATTTCAGTTTTATTGCTCTTTCTGACTTTGTATCTGCCACTTGGCATCACTCTCAGTGCTAAGTACTACTAGTAATGTTGTCGCTTTTAGTTTTAGGTATCCCGGTATTTGCCAGTGTCGAAACTTGAGGAAAGCAAGTTTCACAGATTAAAGTCAGTGACTTAAATTGGATGGCGGCGAACAAGAAGGCATTGACAAGAGGAAGTTAAACACACTGAGCAACAAAAATATTTTTTGTTAGATTCTGTAGTGCTACAAGCTTAACTAGGGTATTATAGAGGCAGTTTTGCGATTGTAGCTCAGTTACTAACATATGTTAATATGAAAAATCACAAGAAATAACATTTTACCTAGTCATTTCAAAATTATATTTTTCTTATAATGCCATAGAAATCTCTTATTTATTCAGTGGCAAGTAGTCAAGTAGTTGTCATCTGCCATCGCCTTTTCGCACAAGTTATTGCATCAACCTAAGAAACAAACCAGTCTCACAGACATTCTAAGAAATTGTGTGAGGCAGTTGAAAACCTGACAATATTATATTTATATATATTTTAGAAAAAAAAAATCCGCTTAAATTTTTCACACTTTTAAATCACTTCATATCAATCGCTTCAACTTCTTTATGTACGATAAAAAAGTGAAACAAAAGCCTTAAATTTGTAGCGCAGTGTTTGTTTGGAATTTATATCACTTAAAATTTCGCAATGCTTTTTCTTCATCAGATTTGCTTTTGCGACTTGCGTGGGAAACTTATCTTGCAATAGCCATCCCCTGAGCCTTACCCTCATCAAACATTGAGAAATTCGTGAGCCTGCTCTTCTACTCTCTACTCAACGAACCTTTAAGTCCGCAAACTTTTTAAAGCAGCCGCTTTGACTTAACGTGACTTTGAATATTTTGTGGCTCAACAAATTTATTTATTTTGAACTATTTTTTCGTGTTTAGCTACATTTTTAATTTTTTATTGCAAAATAAAAGCGAAATACAAATAAAAAAAATAAACCTTCGCGTGCAGCGCACATTGACAGAGACATACATCTATTGCTGGATTCCGCATCCGTTAGATACACACATACTCGTGCACATAGATCAATTCAACCGAACACAAGTAGCGTATCTAACTGAAAATGTTGCAGAGGCAATGATATACAGTAATTAATTAGTTTGCTGGTTATTTATATTATTTTCTCGTTTTATTATTATTGCTGCGCCAATTTAATTTTTTTGGGTGCACATTTTGCTGATTTTAAACTTGATTACGATTTTGCAATTTCTTTTAATGTTTTTTATGTTTATTTTTTATATATATATAATTATAATTTTTACTTTTATTTGTTATTCGTTGCTTCGTTGCGCCATGTCACGTCACGCCATTCACGCTATTTTCACTTTTCACATCCGTTTGGCGTTTATCTACGCCATTTTTCTTCTTCTCTTTCTTGCATGTTGAAGCGGATTTAGACACTTTCGCAATTGGCGTTTGTTAGTTCGTGCTGTTTTTTATAGAGAAAAGTGACAATAAAAATTTAAAATGCATTTTATTTCAAGCTTTGATTTTTTTCCATTAGCTAAACTTTGACGGTTGCACATGTCTACGCTATCTATACGTAGGGATTAAGCCATAATATTTTCAGAAAAAGTTCACGAATTCTCTATAGTTCCTCAGAAAGGAAGAAGAAATATGCGTCGGATTCCAATGAGGGAGATGAAGTATTCAATATTCAGGGTCTATTCAAAGAACTATCATAATAATAAAACTCGACTTCACAATGAAATCACCGAACTACAGTAAAAGTCTAACAATAACAATAGGTGCATAGTTCAATAGAAGCTGGTAATGTTTATAGTGTCACAGAAGTTCTAAGGCGTTTGGAGACTGCAACGTTCACCTTAATCTTCATATTTCATATTATATTAAAACCCTTACCTTATAAACCCGCTTGAAAATTTATATATGTTTATGTGTGTTCTCCCGACTTCTTCAATTTACGACTTACAGTTTTACATTCTCTCTCAAACAAAAATTTTCAAATCCCTTAGATCTATTTCGTCTTTTATTAATTCCTCCTTTAATACAATAAATCTATATCCTGAACATTTTGAAATATCGCATTCAAAGACCTACTTCATAAAGTATTGGCTCACTTTGGCCACCTCAGCTTTAACTCCCCAGGCAACATTTAAAACCACATTTGACTTCACCTCTGACATCCCACCCTCAAATGCTGGCGAATGTTAACAGTAAATGTCAACAATGTAACCAGTCGAAGAGCGAACAGCGGCAAGCCAACGTCCGGAATCCCAGTCTGACTCAGAGTCGGTCAGAGTCACGTACGCGTTCGTTTGAAAGTTAATTATGAACGATTAAGCTTTAATTTATTTTTTATTATGCGCTAATTGTATGTCAAAAGGCCAAAAGCAAACCGCTGAATGCAGTGCAATAGCAGCAGATAAATTTTAGGGGGAGGAATACTCAAAAAATAAAATATTTTTAAAAAAATTAAAAAAGCCTCGTTGATGAATACACCACACCGTATTTAATGAGATTTTTTCATACCATTTTTTTTTTCCTTATGATGGTTGTTTGGCCATCATGGAAGACAATTGCGTTGACGCTCATTAGTCTCCGACTGGCGCAGTCAGATAAACCTCCACAACTTCAGTTTTATTTATTAAACAAATATTGATGCGAAAAACGCAAATCACTGTGCTTGAGCAAACGAATTATACACAAAGAAAAATATATTTAAAAAAAAATAAATATAAAAAACTCGCTCATGGTAAAAATTCAATACGCTTCATGATTTAATTTGAAAAATAATAATAACGATTAATAATAGGATTCGAATGCATGAAGATTCGTTCATGCCTTAATAGACCAGAAAGATCATGATGACGATTTAATTGGTTGGTTTTAAATAAACTAATGGATGGGTTTGATACCGTACCTTACCTATTCAGAGCGGAGTTTATTTATTTATTAGTTAATGGCACCCACCATCAGACACACACAATGCCACACGTATAGTCTCCTTTATAGGAGATGATAATTTTTAGACGTCAAGTGTTGCTAAAACTCACTTGATTATTATTTTATAACCAGACAAAAAAAGTGGGTTTAAAACCAGTAAATTGTATTCAGCATTTCACGAAATAATTGAGAAAAATATTTGCTGACAATAATTAAGGCATTGGAATTAATCTAAAAAACAATTAAAAATAAAATTCAACCAATTAGATAGGTGGGTGCACAGTGATATATTTTTAACTCTGTTATCCATCGGGACTTGAATGTTCCAATAATTAAAGAAGAAATCATTAAGCACAGCAAAAGACACGTCATTAGGTTGGAAGACCGTGTCAACCACCTAGCAGGAAATCTCCTGGACAACAGCAGGCCAGCGTAATGCTTGAAATGGCGACACCCCTAGATCTCCCATTCCGCATCACGGATGAGTGATCAGTCATTCTAAGTTATTAATGTTCATGTGATTTTTAACCATTATAAAACTCGCTGGATATCACCTGAATAAAAAATAACATAATTCAAACCGTCTCTTTATGACAATGCTGTTTAATGAACCCTTTAATGTTTTAGAGATATTTTTGGCTGATCAAAGGGTATAAAAACAAATAGGTTACCGGAAAAAACCCCCATTAAAAGTGTGTCTGCAGTTCAATGAACGCACAACAATTAAACAATAAAAAGTTTTAAAAAAAACAACAATAACAAATAATGAAATCAATGCCAAAAAAAGGCGAACGTTGAAATGGCGTAGTGGCGAAGGCAAAGCCAAGGCAAAAGCAAACAAGTAAATAAGCGAAAAATGTATGTGAAATAATAAATAAAAAGCGCTGGAGTAGTTATTAAATATTTTTGCAACTTTTTTTAAATTGTTTATTTTCTCAACTGTCGACAGTGTTTTGCACTCATCATTTTTTCGCATATTGCGAAACTTTTTGTTGTTCTTTTTTTTTTTTTGCGACTCAAACGAAATTCATGCAAAAAGTGAAACGTTGCGCTTTAAAAATATTTCTGCCGTTGAAGTGCCAAAAATTGCGAAGTAATTTTTTTCACAGCTATAGACGAATAAATGGGAAAATTCGCCGTTTGGGTTTTTTATCTCGTTTCGCAGCAAAAATTTCACTGAAATAATTTCAGTTATTTGCACACTTTGCGCCTCACAAATTGAAGCTTCATCAAAAGCAGCCAATTTTGGACTATGAAGCATGCAATTTGTGAATTGTTTAGTGGCTATTTGCCTAGGCAATTATTGTAACTTCAGAGCTGTCATTAAAGGCGTTAAACGTGCTCAGATGGCGCGAAGCCTGAATCCGCAAACGGCCAACAACAACAACAACAGAAATGACAAACAAAGAATAATAAAATAGGAATTAATAAAGCCATAAAATATGCATAAAGAATAACACAAATAATAACAACAAACATTTCACATGTGCGACAATAACAACAGCGAAAACATAATAAATGAAGAACAGCTGTCAAAGTGACGCCATTTATGGCTTTGACAAATAGAGCAGCAAGAATGAAAACAATAAAAACAAATAATAATAAAAACATGCACTCATTCCTCAACACACGCACTTCTCTAGTTTATTAGAGTTGCCCACTCAGACAAGGCAGTCTGGGTCTGACATTTTTTGTAGTGCCGCCTGACATATGCGTCCGACAATGAAGCTATTGAGGTTGAGTGCCAACATAAATTAAATTCATAAAAAAATATTAAGGTGTGAATTGTGAATGTTTTTGTAGATTTTATTACAATAGTTTAAACAGCAAAATTATTTGAAAGTTACATTTTCGGTTCAAAAGTCAAGCGACGCCTGTTGGTATGCAACAAGAATATTTAACCTACACTAAAATTGCGCAAGGCAATTAAGGCAAGCAGCGACATAAAAAGAGTGAAAGTAAAGAGTGAAAAAGGAATGAACTACCAAAAATTGCTTACTGCTGAATCGTGACATGCGAAAACACTCAAACAAACAGACAGACAGCCACATCTAACAATAAGTATTTAAGCCGCCATGATCACGTTGATTGATGCCACAGAGCAAGAAATCATTAGCCCAACAAATTGAGCAGTGGGCGTCACCAAAGAACCCTACTAATAATCTAACGAGTGGTTGAGCCTAACGATTTTTTTAAGTGTTGAAAGTAGAAGTGGCCACGAGTGGGTTTGCTGTTTGCAAATTGACAAGACCCAGATGAAGATACGAAAAGCAAAAATCGTTGACGTCGCTTCGGTTTTAACCCAAATTAATGTAACGTTGCCATGACAGCGGCAACTATTGGACCATCAATAATAGCAGCAACAACAAGAAAAACAATGGAATAGATGAATACAATAGGAAAAATAAACGCTGAGCCCGAACTGGCACACATTCAACAACGCTTAGGCAGCTGTGCAAATACAGACAAGCCAAGTGACCGAAGTAAAACACTTGAGAAATCAAAAAAAAGAAGAAGAAGCAGTAGAGAAGAGAACGGTACATATCCAGTGGCAGTGGCTCTCAAACTGTCTGAGTGTGTTGGTGTGTTTGGCTGTATGCCTGACAGGTGCAAACGAGCAAATGTAGACAACGGAGGCCAAACGAGCAAATAACCAGCCAAGCAACCAACCAAGGAGACAACCATCAACAACAGCAGCAAATAAAGTAAGCACTAAGCAAGTGCTATTTGTCTATGTCTCTCCATTTTCTCGTTTGTCTGTCTGTCTGTTCGTTCCTCGAAATCTCTCTGCATTTAACCACATGCAACGCCAACACTCAAGCACACACACGTGTTTGCTTGTCTGCCACTTCGGTTGTTGTTCTTATACGTCCTTCTATGTCCTTGAAGTCTTTGCCTATTTGGTTTTTTTGGTTTGCTTGTTCCTCAATGCACATAAATCTTACGAAAATTACGCACCGTGCTCTCATATGTCCTCAAACCTGTTCTCGTCTTCGTCATTATCGGCAACCTCGAGGACACTTGTCAAAAAGTCTTTTGCAAATAAATTATTTTCGCTTGCAATTTACACATCAATCTCAGACGTGCAGCACTTTTTGGCAGGCTTTAGCCAACTAATTGCTATATGCGCAACTGATTCTTTAGTTCCTCTGTGTGAATTAGTTTTTCAAAGTTCAACTTACAATTGCTACACTGTCTCCAAAAGTGTAACCCTTGTGTTAATTAAGCTAATTAATATATGCAAGAACCCGTAAAGTTTGGAATTTGATTTGAACATTTGAAGCGGGGGTAACACGTTCTTATTTGTTAGGAGACTTATTACGCCTAGTCTTGTAAGTCTAGTTTTCCTTAATTTAGGAGGCAAATCCTTCCTATTGCAGTACAGAAGTACAAGTTTCTGATAGGATATTGTATACCGCATTCAATGTTTTCAACCTCAGATAAGCTAGATTGCCATTGCCACGAACGCTCCCTGCCATAGTTGCAACGAACCAGAACCCTCGTAGATACCATGAGCTGTAGAATGGCTTTAATCAACCATACTAACTTATAAAATGGGATCAATTACAAATTACGCTCCAACTGCTCGTTCGGATATTTTCCTTGTGTCTATAACAGTGCCTATTATAATCTAAGGAATATACAATATCTCAAAGTCACCCCATGGCATGCCTAGATGTCTCCCATCGTGCATCGAGTCTGAACGGTTTCGCAATAGTTGACTGAGCATTTTACTCTGTGTTCTTTTTTTTCAGAGAATACCCATATTCAATTAATGAGAGTATATACTATAGATTGTTCTGCATTATATGGTATCGAAAGCTCATGTAACCTGTGAGCTCTATTATGGTGCGATAACAGAAATTGTCATAAAGAGCTTCTCTTTATATATCTATATGTCTCTTTACACAATTTTGTTGTTAGCTTTTAGTTTCACGTTGCCTTAATAATGACCCTGCTACCTCATCCACGATAAATTGTGCCACCACCTCACTTTGTCTGCCTTTTATTTTGCGGTGCATAAATTATTAAAATCGGAGCGGACAATTAATAAACCACGTTGAAAAGCTTGTTTAGCATACCAAAAATTAAAATGTTTAAACACAAAATTTACCTGTAACATGCACACATACACAAAAAGGTTAATTTCAGCAGTACATTCTGTCGCTTCATCAAATCATCAGACTTATTCTAAACAACAACAACGAGTAACGTTGAGAGTAAACCATAAAGTGACACTTCCTGCCATTTACGGCGCCGTTTTCATATTAAATATTTATTATGCAAGCCAAAATCTAAGGGAAACAATATTTAAAAAAAAATTTTAATATTAAGGAACACGCGAATACAAAAATATTCGCTCGTCGTAAAGCATAAATGATCCGTTATGTGTTGTGATCCGTGTTGTTGTTGGTTGGCGTTCTTTAATGCCTTCACGTAGGTGTTTTGCGGCGCAGCTGTAAATTTGAAAATGTGTACGTGTGTGTGTGTGCTTATGCATGTTAAACATGCGGTCGGCGTCGTGTTCCATTATCTGTTGTCTGTCATCGTCAGTCGACATGTTTGCTGTCTCCTCTTCTTCTGCTTCAACTTGCTCCCAGATTGTTTGGTGTCAATTCGTAGGCGGTTTTACGGAGTTTCCATTGAATTTTCTCGCCACACAATTTCCGTTGCCACATTACACTTTCGCATAGCAAGTAGCTGGCGGCGTTTTGATGTGTAGCGACAAGGAAAAGTAAATTGCTTACTGATGCTGCCACACAGCTGCCACAATTTGGTATTTACTTAATATTGAAAAATTCAAATTATTTTCGATGAATTTCTTGTCTGAGCAAATAACCGTCGTACGTGTTGAATGTGTGGGACACATGAACGAGCGGCGTTTTGTTAAGGCTAGACAGTAACAAGGTATAGGGCGTGAGTAAGCTGTATGAAAATTATTTAAAATAAAATTATGACACCAGAGAACAGACTCTAAACGAATCATCGCTCACTGTTTACTGCCAAAACAAAGCGAAATTTCATTAAATTTAAGTCAAGCTGAATGTCAGCAAAAACGACAGCGACATTTTGACAAGCCCAGACAACCTTAGAAAAACAACACACGTTACGCATACGTCGCATATACCAGGATCAACAGCATTGACAGCAGCAGCTGTAGTAGGTGTAGGGCCAGCATCAGCTTAAGATACAACATGTCACTACAGCTCAATCAATCTTGTAAATCAGTTTACCCGGCGTATACGTAATTAATGTGGCGTTGAAGGCAAATTATATCATTAGTGCTGTGACGTAACACTTTCCGTGACACTTCGCTTAGCAAATAACCTGCTTCCTTGCGTGTGAGGCTTTTGTGCGAGTGCTGATGAAAAAGAAAGAGAAGCACAAGCACCTCAACACACAGATTGTCTGCATAAGATTGATTGCATGATTGTGCCTCAATAGTAGTTCCACTATTTACGTTTTCAATATCCACTCCTGCCACTTTAATCAACTCAATAAGCGAAAATCATGAATGTTAAAACTAACAGCATACTCATAATGAGCAAAGTCGTAATTATTATACATAATATAATCCTCATTATAATACACGGTTCTTTAGGCGAGCATATTGAATACTTCAAATTAAATAAAATCTATAGTGTCGAATTGCAAATGTAAATAAATTAATTTTTAATTTGTCCACATAGAAGATCAACGACGAATTAGTTGTGTTAGTTTAACACTATATATGGGTATAAACACCATCTAGTGATAACAATTAAATAAATAAAAAAATAATAAAATACTTAAAAATATTTCCTATTTAACCATGACAGAATATTATTGTAAAGAGATTATTACTACCAGCATTGGACGAATCCATCGCCCACCAATTTTATTATAGCCGAAGCAGTTATACTAGATTTCTAATTAGTATGACTATCTCAGCCATCACTACTTTCCTTTTTTGTTCCCTATACAGTTTCAAATCCTCTCGAATTTTCACGTATGAGGCTTCGACTGTGTGTTTCTAGGATTGCCTTTTGTAAAATTCAACAAAATCATTGCACAATCGCTTTATCAATTAAACAAACTGATAATTCACATTTCAACGTTTCATGCGCAAACGCAACAATGGCAACAGACACCAACAGTTTCGCTTATAATAGTCACAGTTATCATCATTATTAATTTAAATTTTAATAATAATAGTAATAACCAACATCATCATCAACGCAACGCAATGCCACGCATACACTTTTGATGGCAACGCTGGATCAGTCACGCGTCGACAGGCGACTTCCGCCGGCCACCTTCGTTGGCGCCATCGGCATCGCCATTGCTATCGCCAGCGTCAGCGTCGGCGGCATCGTCTGAAATCGCCAGCGTTGTGTGACGTGTCCTAAATAGAGGCAGCAGAGCGTGAATCAAGCTGCTCGTGGGTGCTGCTGCTGCTGTTGTTGTTGTTGTTGTTGCTGATGATGATCATTATCACAATAATGACTGATAATAATGTAATTTGCAATTAACATGAGCAGCGAATAAAAGCAAAGAAGAATAAAAAAGTAAAGAAATCAGCAACTGTCACTCTGAGCAGGCACCCGCGGCTTAATTGCGCATTTACCAAGCCACGCCACCAAACCCAGATGATCTGTCTGCCCTTACAGCGTTGTTGATTACAGACTCCACCAAGCCGATTTCCATGCTATAAGCATAAAAACACTTCAACACTTTGAGCTGAGCTAAGTTGAGTTGAATTGAAATAAAATCAGCAATTTTCTTACCCATTTCAATGCTCAATTTGCATGCGTCTTTGACCAACGTTGTTTGCTTTTGGGCACAATTATGAAATCAGTTGGTCGCCATTTAAGTGGCCCTCCGCCATGAATGTAATTAGTTTCTGAACTTACTAACTCCAACAAAGTTATTTACCAACAAAGAACAAAAACAACAACAATAACAGCAGCAAGACTAGTAGGAAACCATGATAAGCTATGAAACGTCATTGTCTGAGTTCGACTAATTGCTGATTTAACACCTGCCACAGCAGGTGGCACATTTGAGGTTGCCATGTCTGGCTCCGTGCACTAACCACCGCTTGAGTGCCTTCGTGAGGTTGGCGAAAATTAATCAAGGTGTAAATTACAAGCGAGACTGTCTTATCAGGCACGGTGAATGAGCGCTTAGAAGTGGGTAAAGCGAAGGAAAGCAGCCACAGCCACAGTCACAGTCACAGTCACAGTCAGAAAGTTGCTCCGGCACATAAATGCGAGTGTGCAAGCAGATTGGCTGGCAAGCAAACAGTCAGGCAGACATGCACACAAATGCTTCATTAAACTTGCAGAGTCGATTTGGCTCGACTTGAGTGGCGATTAGACAACAACAACAACAGCAGCAGAAATAGCAGCAACAACGGCTTCGAATAATCATCGTCATCAACGTATTCAACGTCATCGTAGTGGTGCTCTTTAAGCGCCCAAGTGTTGGCTACACCAATTTAACAGTTTGCGTTCGCACTCCTAAGTTTTGCATGCCCACCCTCAAGTCCCGCCTCAGGCGTTGCTCATCATCAGTTCGCTTTCACTTGTCGCTCGTCTTTCATTGTTATTTCTTAATAAGCCAAGCAACACCCTTCTCTTCGCAGACTCCTCGATTGCCGCTTAGACTAACTGTCTGGCCGTCTGTCTATCTGTCTGCCTATCTTTTACGCGCTATTCACCTAACTTCACAGACTGTCTGCTATGTCTGCGGCCTAGGCTTCACCCCCAACAAACGTCTCGACGCGTCATCATCGACATCTCTGTCTCTCTCTCTCTCTCTCTCTCTCTGCTCTACCATCCTTCGCTATTCCCCTCTCCAACCAGTCTGCTGTCGATTTTCATATGCGTGACTGCGCTAAACCAACATTTTTACACCTGCCACGTTGGCGTAGGCGTTCGCTCCAATGCTCTTGCCGTTGTCGCTGCCGCTGCCGCTGCCGTCTGCGACGACGACGATACCCTCGTATCTGTAACTCCCACTTTGTTGTGTGTATGTGTGTGTGTTTGCTTGTGTGTTTGCATTGAGTACATCGTGTTTATTTAATATTATATTGTTATAGGCTGTTGTTGCTTATTAGGCGCGTTTTTACACTTGATTTAATGCGTACACACAGCAGGTGTGCCCTGACATGCAGTTCGTCTTCATTCTCGTTGGCGCTTTACCTGGACTGCTTCCGCTGCGGCTGCTGGTACTGCTGCTTCTGACAGATTTCGTTACACTTTTCGGCTTGGCTGCACTCTTGCAATGCTAATAGCCAAAGCAATTGATGGTAAGCGTATTACAAGCAAATTAGTTGACCAGTTTAAGTGTCTAGTCTACTCTAGTCCGATCTCGTCTAGGGTACCGGTCTAGTCAGCTTGCTTCAATTGGCTGATTGGTTTAGGCTTTAGCGATTCTCTGAGCCCGCTAAAGTCACTGTGATAGCCAAAATATTGTACAAAGTGTATGGCTGGATGATTGAATGAATGAATATGTTATTGGTGTGGCTTTTGCTAGTAGTGGTGATGAACTGTAAATATTACCTAATTATTATTAATATTAGACTTGGATCTTATTGATGAAGTCATTAACTCACAAAAAGGACAGTAAGGAATATAAACACTTTTGCTAGTAGACTGATTGATAACTAACTAACTAACTACTTATAGAAGGCAAGAGTAGTATTGAGTAGATACAGAGTTCGGTTAGTATTTAATAGAAATTAGCTTCGTCATCAGCCATAAAAAAGAAAACACCTTATCCTCATATATGTTAACAGGAAGGTGTCTCAGAAAATCCTAACAACCTACAGACCTGAGCCATTTTGACAAGTCCCTGCATCGTTACATAACCTGAGCGTTACAGAGATTTATCAGTATCAGCAAACTATTAAAGGAAAATGTATAGTTCTCTCACTGGCCGAGGTCATGCAGATTTGAAAATTTCTCAAAAAAAGGCACTCATCTTTAGAAGGCAGCATTAATCGTCCATGATATAATGGATAGATCTCAGTTTTGAGTGTCTAGTGGTAGGCATAGGTTAATGACCAGAAAATTTATTCATTTACATTTACATTCTCTAACATTCTAATGTCGGAGGTGTCTAAATACGTTTTGAGGAGTTTTTTAGTAACTTTGAAGCTTCGTTGAGGGAAATTGATACAGTAGATTTTATTCAAAATATTGTCCATCCTTAGCTACGACTTCTCTCCATCTTTCGGCAGCATACGGACTCCGCATTCAAAAAATTCCTCATCTTATGAAGCTATTAAAAAATCGACGCATTTTTGGCTTCTTCGAAAGATGTGAAGCGCTGCTCGGCCTGGCCATGAGTCATCGACCTAGCACATTTGCAGCTATATCAGTCCTAACCAATCTAAACAATAAAAATACAATCACAAGCAGACAGCTGTATTGCAAAATACACTTGGCCGGTTTATTGTGCATCAGACAAGAAGCTTCATTTCCATTGCTTTCCTAAATGCCAGCTTCATTTGTACTGATATTGTATATACATGTTTTTAAGATCTACGCTCTTTAGATGCACCTGAACTTTTAGTTTTAAATTACAATTGTACTTCAGCTCGCATTGTGTCAGTTATTTCACATTACGCATACGTCACGTAACACCGAAAGCATTTTGACAACAAATGACAAAAGAAAACTAAGCCAAAATGTGCTCTAAAAAATATAGAAAAAGTAAAAAATAAAATCCTCGTGCAAGTAAAACAGCACAATGACTTCAGCTGCCATTGATGTGTGTTCTTACATGAAGTACACCTACCTACCTTACTACCGCTCCTTAAGTTATGCTTTTCTTCTAAGTATAATAAATAGAAAAAGTAAACCAAATACACACACACACATACACAGAAACACACATGTACACACAAGCACATAGATTTTTATTTCTTCTGCCATTTCAGTGACATTTTCTGTTATTGTTTTTTTCCCCCTACTTCTTTCTCTCTCTTTCTCGACACATTTCAAAAAGCCTGCATATAAAGAAAAGCTGTCTTTAAGCAGACCAAATAAAAAAAAAGAATAATCAAAAACGGAATCCTAAAAAATAAAGAAAAACCTCTGTTTGTGAAAAGAATGAAAATTTCAAGTCAGCGCGCGTTGAAAGAAAATCTCGAGCGTTGCACATTTTTGCATTTTCTCTTGGATTTGTATGCAAAGCGCTTGGGCTGTCGGCATGCATGACAAATCAGACACGCCCACAATGACACAAGTCGACAATAGTGACAACGATATGCATTTTTCCCACACCACCAGCAAGCAACCAGCAACTTTAAACTCGACTTGTCGAAAGTTGATATTATTTCTTGCAAAATCAAATAAAAATAATAAAAAACCAAACAAAAAACATTAGAAAATCGTTGGAAGAAATAAATCTTGTAATATGTAATAGTTAAAACGCATTAAAATTTTTGGCAACGTACGCCATTTTGATTTATGTCGAATTTGGTTGAGTCGAATTGTGTTGGGTCGAGTTTTGGGTTGGTCTCACTTCACTTTAATTTTGAACAAAAAGGAAAAAAAAAACAAAGTTTTCATGCTTCGTTTGGCTATCATTAAACAATTTTCTTGGCTTTTATGATGCTTAATCGCAGCAAATATCAATTCACCGCGCAATGGGTGGGGAAGAAATATGCAATGCTAATCTTGGCCAGACATCGCCAAACCGAAACGAGTTCAGGCATATGACAAAAAAACGGAAAAAATAAAAACAAGAAATAGGCAGACCATTATAAAAACGCAGCGTCGCATTGCAGAAGGAAGTCAAATAAAAGAATAAAGACGAAAAATAGAAATTGAATGCAATACAAATACACAAATCAAAAAAAAAAAGAAAAAAAAAAGCCTGACAAAAACGCAGGCAATAAAGCGACAAAGTAGCGAGCGTGAGTTGGGGTGAGTGTCTTTGCTAAGAGAAAATAAGTGCTACAACCAAAAGGAGCAGAAGAAGTGCAACGCCAAATGCTTGTGTCGCACAAAACGCAAATGCCCAATTCGAATGCGAATGCGATTGCGAATTGAAATCGAGTTGGACCAAGTCGAAACGAGTAGAATCGGGTCGAGTGGTGTTGACGCAAGTTTGGTCCAAAGAAAAAAAATTTAAAAAGAAAAAATCTCTGCTTAAGCGAGTTCAATAACAGCTTAGTCAAATGTGAAACTAGCAAGCCAAAAGGCATGTCGCGTCGAACATAAATGAACGTGGGCCGAAAACAGCAGCAGAAAAAGAGAAACGGTGGCCATGACAACTGCTGCTGCTGCGGCTGCTGTTGCCGATAATGGCGACTATGAATGTCATTGCTAGCGTTGGTAGCATCAGCACACGTGCTGCTGCTGCTGCTATTGCTCCTTGAAGCGCATAAGAAAAGAAAAAAAAAACAACAAGCGATTTTATGACATATGGAAATTGTTTTTTCCTTTTTATGCTTTCGTCCTTTCAGTACTTTTCAATGAAAACGCAATCAAATTATAATTATATACGTCTATACATGGCGCCCCTCGTCTCTGTCGGTGTGCGCATATTTTTGCATAATTGAGCAAAAAGCGTAAATTTAGCAAATAGCATAAAATTAAAGCAAATTAAGTGAAGTATATAATTAAGACGTGTGGGGTTTGGGGGTTTCAATATGTATACATTTTTAAAGCAATGTCTTATTAAAGGAATTTAATGAGTATATATAAGAGAAATAAAAAGCAATAAAAACCAAAAGTAATTTATGCACAATGGAAGCGAAAAATTGGCGACAACAAAAGTAGTTTTCTTTAGGCTTTCCTTTTATTTTGGCAGCTACTGTAGAAACGCGTACAACGCGTTCAACTTTGACTGCTCATTGACGTTGAACGCATACTTTGAAACAGTTAAGCCATTAAACTTGCATACGCATACTAGCACTGTAACAGCCAAGAAAATGAAGAGTGAAGAAAGCTAAGAAATACAATGTCGCTTTGTCTAACACACATACGCACTATGCAAGCAAGCAAGGATTTGACGCTGATAGTGGCGTCGCCGAAAGAAACAAAGAGAAAAAGCTTCACTCGCATAGAGCGCGCCAAACACGTGGGTCTATATACATAGCGTCGCGGCCAGCGTCGATGTCGTTGTCATCGTCGTTGCCATTCTTGCCACAGGCTTCGTCGACTGAGCGGCGCCGTTGGTTAAATACGCGATAAAATGTATCGCCTGCAGAAGCAATCTGTTCGCAACGCGACAAATGAATATGTACTCGTACTTATTAGATGCCACTGTAGCTATAATACATCGTTGAGTTTTATGTAGTTGTGTGTGTAAGATTATGTATGTGAGCTATGTGGCATATGTCAAATTTAAATTTAAGACTTTAATTTGGCACTGAACTTCGACCGTTCCTCCAGCTCTCTCACACTCACTCAATTTCTCAGTAATAATACTTATACTAATGTAACTCTCACTCACTCACTCTCTCTTTCTCTGTCTGTGTCTCATTGCAGGTCCCACAACAGTTCAAATGGTTTCACAAAATCGCCCGCCACCGCCACCGCTGACGGTGCCCGTACAGGCCGTGCCACAATACGTGAACGAGAATGGCACTTTGACGCACGTCATGCTTTCGCCGCAACAGTATCAGCAATTGCAGCATGCCGCCGCTGCCTCTGGACAGGGTCACATACATGCCGCACCATTCGTAAGTATTGTACTACCCTGCCGCGATCACCCTTTGCTCTAAGCCGCCGCAAAACAGACTCAACCAGTGCAAAGTACCAATTGAACGGAATTAAATTTCAATTTGTGTGCTCCGCTGACTTTTATTAATTAAGCATTAATTTCAATTCCGTCATAATCCCCCGGCCGCAGTTGTTGTTGATAATTGATTTTTTCCATGTAGCTTCAACGTTTTTGTTTTGCGTTCCGTTATTCAGAGCAGGTTCTTGCATCTGTTTATTGTGAATCGACTGGATTGAATGTACTCGGACGTTGAAACCTTAGGGGTTTGGAAAAAGTAAATAAAAATATAATTACGAGAGATCGGAATGCACTGCTTTGTACCGTTAACGTTTTGATTGACACATTGTAAGGGGCTTATATTTTATTATGAAATTTGCGACTTCGGAATTTGAAGTTCACGATCAGTTTTGCCAGCCCAACACGGCAATAGCAACCATATGAATGGACTTCGTTTTCGCACTCTATGACTACATGAACTGCGGCCGGTCAAAACAAGCCTCTAATTCATCATTCAGTAATACCCACCAACTCAATAGGCGTTGAACTACGCCTGCTACCTCAATAAAGCTGCTTCACCGCGGCACCCAGTGATGAAGTGCTTGTCGTTTAGTGTTTTCTTCCCCCTTACTATTTTGGCTAATTCAAAAATATACAAAACGTAGTCAAGATAGATCCAAACAAATCAAATTAAAGCAATCAATAAATAATAATAAAAAAACAACAAAAAAAGCAATAAAATTTGCCTCAGCGAAAAGTACAACAACAAACTGCAGCACCAACAACAAAAATTATTATTTCAATCAGTTATTGTGTTCACGCTCGTTTTACTTCAAGTACACGATATTTTCTCGATTAAATTTCTGTTGTTGTTATTATTGGCGACAGCGATTCCTAGAAAACGGGGAAATCCCACTTGCAACTTGCATTCTCTAGTTGAAAGGCATTAGTGTGAACGATAGCAAGTGTCTGATTGTATGAGCGGATGGCTGAGATGATAGTAGTGAGGGGGTAAAAAAGAGCACTGAAAAGAGAGTCGTGACAAATGTCACAAAATTACCCACTCAAAAGGTCCAACAACAACATCAAATAATTTGCAACTAATTTGCGAAACTCGCCATAATAAATGCTTGTTGCTGTGAACTCTTCTTCATTCTTTTATTGCTGGCGAAAATTGTTGCGCCACAATTGAAGCTCGGCAACATTGTTGCAAAGCACACGGCTTCATGCCCACGAGACTTTGCACAAAGCGCGACACATTTAAATGCATTTTTCGCGATTTAAAATACAGGGTATGCCAATCCAAGGTATCTTGTCATTCAACCTGGCCTGTGCACATTGAATACAATTTGCAATGTCATGAAATTTACACAAATTAGGATGAGTCTCTATGAAAACGTTTGGAAACTGTACACATTCTAATGCACCAATAATTTTTTTGTCGTTTTTATTATAGTTTTTATTTGCTACTATCAATAGACGATACTATCTAATTCAACAAATTTTACCAATGAACAAAAATCAGTTCAAATTCAAATCAGTTCAGTTCAAATCAGTTCAGTTTTCCAAAGCGTCTAATAGTGAACCCTGTATTTATTTAATAATAAACTGTTGCCATGTTTAGGGTAACGGAACAATAGTGATTAGCGTAGCTTAGTTACTATTTTATTATACTAAATTAAGCGTGTCATTGGTCTGTAAAATTGGACGGAAAATTTTCAAATCGTTAAACAAAAAAAGAAAAAACAAGAAAAAAATTATAGGAAAATTGACGAACAATTCAGAAAATGTGTAATCTCGAATGTCAATAGCGTGAAATCATAGTTCAGTGGCAGTTGAAATAAGTCATTAGCATATTTTTATTTATTTATTTTTATTTATGTTTTACGCCAAGCGCATTTTTTGCAACATTTCGAATTGAATTTAGTCTAATTAAAACAATAAATTTGTTCATCAATATTTATTGGACTTTAACAAGCAAGAACACTGAGATAGACGACAAAAAAAAAAGGATTTTTCGACATTTGCTTTGCAATTTAATGATTTTTTTGTTAGCATTTCCACGGAAACCTATATTAATAATGCCACTCCACTCTTAGTGGCTAGACAAAAAATATTAACAAAAATAAAAACAGAAATATTTCCTTACGCTATATAATAGCTAATTGGCTAATGAGCTCGTTTAATATTATAAGGGCGGTCTGAATTATTTGATTCATCCAGAGTTACACGAATACACTGTCTTTTTGAACGTCGACTTCAATGTGTAATAACTTTGAGATCGCGAGATTCGTTTCAAATTTTCCTTGTCCGACCTCAGAGTTCAGACCTCATAACATCGAATAAAATAGTCAGAGTAATTTCACGCAAACTGCATTCGAAGGCTTCAAGTTCGAGCCTCAAAATGCATTTAAAAGTTTTTTGCATTAGAATCGATTTGCGGCAAGTTTTCAAACTTAAGTCGAAAAGTTAAGTCCCCAAATGAAAATCGCTTCGACAATGGCACCACCGATGTAGACGCTCGCCGGCGAATAAAGATAAAATCCGAAAATTTCGACTCACATAAACTGCCACACATTTTGCTCAAACATAAAACTTTGTGAATTGAAACTTTCCCACAAAATTTGATTTAAATTTGTTTTTAGTTGTCAGTTTGATTGTTTTTTGTTGGCGGAACAGCTCTTCTTCACAGCTCCTATAGCTACTACTACTGGTACCTTCAACACTGCTTGCTCTGAATTGCATTAAAAAAAAAATGAAATAAAGTAGAAGAGGAAGAGGAAGAGGAAGAGCGCGAAAAAATGAGTGCCCATTAAACTTTACTCACTTCTGAGCGGCATAAACCCGCATGCCATGAGAAAACGAAAAGCCAGAAATCTTTCTTAGTTACCATTTTAACTGCCGCCAAAATCATAAAAGCCACCAGTTAACTGCGCTCTAAAAAGATGGAGACAACGCCACTACGAGTAAGTGGTAGCGGGAGCGGGAGCGGGAGCGGGAGCGGGCGCTTTTTAGTGAGATAGTTATGGCCGGTAGTGAGAGCGATGTGGCATGACTATATAAATGATTGTTATAACGGCAACATGTGGCGACACGTCAGTGAAGAATTGATTGCCAGCGACGGGGAAAAGCTTCTCATAGCTGGGAGATCACCTTGACAGCAAGTCCAACTCCAAGGCGACACGACGCATCAATGCCCGCCCGCGCAAAGACGCACTCAGCTCGTTTGTGACGCTTCGTTGCACACCAAATGGCCAGATAAAACTTAACTACAAATAAATGCAAGATCGGCCAAATATATCTTATTCTGTGCTCAACTACCTCTAAATAAAATTAATATGCCTGAAAATCGTATAATTAGAAGTATAAGTAGCAACAATTAATTAGGGCAAACAATTTTTAGCGAATCCGAGTGGATCTCACTAGATCGGCTGTACAGTGGTAGTAGGGCACCAATCACAAACACATTTCTAATTATTGTAATTGAAATCTGATATAAATTGATTATTTTTTTGATTCTGACTTTATGTGCCTTCAATTTGCAATTTAAAAGAAATCAGATTGGCAGCTCACAGCTGTGCGAATATTGCCAGCATAACGAACAAAATAGTCAGTGAGTTATTGGTAATCGATTTTCAAAACTGCATGTATGTATGTATTCATGTATCGGCCCGATACATGACCTTCCGTATACTGTGCGACCGTTCGTAATACTTTCCTCGACGAGTGGCAACAGTTAATGGGAACCACTGTAAAAGTGCCCCGCTTAATATTTCGACAGATTTTTAACAACTCCAAAAATATTTATTTCCTTTGTCATTTATGCAAATTAAATTTGCCAAAAAAAAAAAAATATATTTAAAAATGTTGTTATGCAACAAAGCGGAAATCATTTTGAAAAGGAAGCCAAAGAAAGAAGAAGAATTGAAGTCAACATAATTTCGGCTTGTGCAGAAACCGCAACCGAATTGTGTCGAATTACGGCAAAAACGTTGACCTTTTTAATGAGTTTTTATATTTGGTTCATTAATTTTATTATTTTTTTATTATTACTAATATTATTTTTATATATATATATTTTATACATATTTATATACATATAACTATAAGTCCTAAAACCCTCATGCCAGAGAGCAGAAAACCACAAAAAAAACCCATTAACTTTGACCCATTTCGACGCTGATTGGTAGAAGTTGAGAGAGTTGAGAAGTTTAGTAGTGGCGGAAAGCGCATCCAAGAAGAACAGTTAAATCATCATTTCGCCTTGGTTGATTATGGCCAGTTGTGACGAACAAATACATATGTGCCAAATTGAATTAGTTACATTCGTTCGATGTGCGAAAATATGTATATAATTGAAGTCGCTAAGATAAGGAAATGTTAAAAAAGTATTTAAATTTAATAACGCCCACAAAAGCGCCCTCTTTGGTTATAGACAACAGCATTTAACGACTGTAAACAACAAGGAAAATACATGACCAAACCAATTTTACTATTTTGTACGACATGACCATATACTTTACTATTGCTACCTTGTCATGCACTTCATTCACACAGCCACGTCACGTATGCTGTTCGAAACTTAGTGTCTTATTGCCGTTTCATTCGAACACACTGCTTTTGTAGAAGCAATTGACAAGCCTGTTCTTGTTGAGCGGAGACGGACAAATTACAATAAAAATCACTTTAAAAAGATTCGTTAAACGGTGGTGTGAACATGCAACTGATAAGAATCGCAGCAAAGAAAAAAATTAAATAAAAATTCGCTTTTTATTATCAAAACAACAAAGGGACGTGTTAAATTCTTTCTTTTTTCTTGTGATAATTGAATAAAAACAAAAGTTGGTGACATTTTGTAGTACAGAATATGAAAGGCAAGAAAAAACAGGCGACCAAGGCAAAGCCAAAGGAAGCAGACAAAGGCAGCAATGCGAGTGCAAGTACCACAACTATAACAACAACAACAACAAGTGTTACGGCCACAAGAAAGATTTTGTTGGCAGATATTGTTTTAGATTTCGTTGAAGTACTTAAAATTACAGAAATCAGTTAACTTCAACTCATTCCGCAATTGACTTTTTTCTTGTTTCTTTTAATTTACTTGCAGATCACCTCGAACGGCACATCGCATTTCTACTCACATCTGCCTGGGTATCCGCCGCCGGGACCAGCTGGAAACGGGCCACCGCCCACAGCGCATTACCACATGCCGCAGCCGCAGCCGCAGCCCACACAGCAGCCACAGCAGCAGCCGCCAGCACCGCAACAACAACAACAGCAGCAGCAGCAGCAAGCATCAAATGCGGCACAACAACAGACTTCACATTCCCCACACTCGCCTTCGCCGCCAAATATCTACAAAGATGAACGCCGTCAGCGACAGCACACAAAGCTGCTGCGCAAGCTTGAGAAACAACGAGAATACAGTGAGTATAGACCAGCGTCAATCTCTGCATTAATTGCAGCCCCGATCGGTCAACAAATTGATTTTCTCAATGCGACACTCGTAGATTCTGCGTTGTCAACGCCCGCGCACTCCCCATCGCCACGCCGCAACGAGCTGAATGGTCACCACAACAGTCCGAACAGTTTACCGGCAGCAGTGGTTGCTAACAATCATCATGCTGCACATAATCATAGTCACCAAACAGCCACGGCTGTGCACTTGCAACTGCATCAGCAACAGCACGGTGTGGCAACCGCACAGCCGCACCTGAACAATCATCATATTATGTCCAATCATGGGCGCGGCATGCAGCCACAGCAGCGCAACGGTACGCACGTTCCTAACTCGGCCTCATCATTGCCGCAGCATACGCGCGCAGGTAGCAGCGTTGGTGGCGCCTCTTCGGTGGGCACATCCGAGGATGGTGAGGACACTTCAAGTTTAGCCGAGGACGAGGAAGATTACCAGGCCACAATTGTGGAGCAATTGTCGGCCATTGAGAAGCCTGAGGTAAGTAATTATACAACAATTGTGATGCACCATGAGGGAGCTCTTTCCATTAAACACGATGCTGTTTTATAGGTCATTGACATTACGTCACGTGCAGCCAAAATAATTTGGGTGTCGCCCACCATCACCGACACGTTGCTGATCAATGCGCGCGATCTGCGCTACAACGTACTGCTCAGCGACACGGCAAAGCAATGCAAATACAAGAGCCTTTACATGGGCGAAGCGTACGAGTGTATCGTACAGGATCTGCAACCGGGCCAGGATTACCGAGTGCGCGTGCAAGTGCACTACCAGAAGCTGCAGGGCACCGTCTCCGATCCGACTGAATTCAAGACCCCACCGTGTGAACCGGACCAACCACAACCGCCGAAACTGGTGACGCGCACGAAAAACTCGCTGAATCTGCGCTGGGCAGGTCCGGCGCCAAACGGCGCCCTCATACAGCATTATTTGCTAGAGTATGACGAGGGCAACGGGAATGGCTTGCATTTCGTTGAAGTGGCCAAGACCAAAGGCAAGCACTATACCTTAAACAAACTTCAGCCGACGACAGTCTACTGTTTTCGGTTGGCGGCTGTAAACGAGGTGGGCCAATCGCTGTACTCAGAAATCGCCACCTACAGCACAGCGGGTAATCCGCCAGCAGCGCCCAAGGCACCGGCACTGCAGGCCTGGAGCGCCAATTCTTTGCGTTTGGTCTGGGAGCGACGCGCTCAGGACGCCGAATTCTTGTTGCAGTTGCAGGACCCCGAATCGGGACATGGGTACCTGAATATGTATAGCGGCCCGGACGCCGTGTACGAGTGCTGCCAACTGCGCCGTGCCACCAGCTACCAGTTTCGCCTGCGAGCCGAGAACGAGGCAGGCAACTCGCCGTGGTCGCACGAGATCATCTATAAGACCTCGCCCGAACGCCCAGGTAGACCTGGCAAGCCACATGTCAAGGGCAAAATACACGGCACACACTTCAAGGCACGTTGGGATCCACCAACGGACACTGGCGGCGCAGAGATACTCCGCTACTTCCTGGATATTAATGCCGGCCCGAAATTCGAACGCATCTATGCCGGTGTAGATCCGGAGGCGAACTGTGAACACCTGCAACCGGGCACGACTTATCAACTGCGCGCATGCTGCGAGGGCCCTGCTGGTGTAAGTGGCTTCTCCGACATTGCACACATCACGACCGAAGCCGTTGTACCTGCAGCACCGCAACCGCCGTGCTGTAACTCACCACCGGCCGCCTATGCTGCACTGCTGCGTCTCGGCAAGCCGGACTATAATGGCGGGGCACCTGTGCAGGAATTCGAAGCGCAATTGAGAAGAGTCACGGACAGCAAGGTCGAAGAGACGCCGACCATTGTGTATCGCGGCAAACAGGACTACTGCGTCGTGCAACAACTAAAACCGGGTTGTGTCTACGAGCTGCAATGTCGGGCCATAAATCGCATTGGTGCTGGACCCTGGTCACAATGGTATAGGTTCACTGCTGCCGCAGCGCCACCCGATACGCCCGATGCGCCCAAAGTGCTCGTGAAGTCGGCAACCCATTTGCAAATCAGCTGGAAACCGCCAGCCGCGGACAATGGAGCACCTATCACCGAATATCTGCTGGAGAGTGCCACAATAATCCGCAGTAATGTGGAGAATGACAGCGGCGCAGCTGACGCCGCGTCGAGTTCGCCAGCCACCACAGACTTCAACAGTTGCTACCACGGTCTGCAGACCAATGTGGATCTGCGCAATCTGCTGCCCTTCACACACTACTATTTCCGCCTACTAGCCGCGAACGAGGCCGGCGCGAGTCAATACTCATCGCTGGTCGATGCAAAGACGCCAGCTGCCGTGCCAGCGGCACCGCAAATCCAAGAGTACGAATTCACGGCAAACGAAGTGAAACTGAGTTGGTCGGCGCCCGCCTGCAATGGCGCCGAAATCACCGCGTACCACATCGAGTACGCCGATCGCATGGTCACCACACCGGACGCAACCACCAAGTACACGATAAGCGGTCTCACGCCCGAGACCAACTACAAGATACGCGTGCAAGCCGTAAACTCAGTCGGCCCAGGCCCGTACTCAGCCTTCACGAAACTGACAACGCTACCGGCGCCACCCACTCCGCCGACGCTCGAATGCACCGGCGCCGGCCACAACTACATCAAACTGAAGTGGCGCGAGGGTCGCAACACGGACTTCACGAAGTACTACGTCGAAATGTACGTCCAACGTGCCAAAAAATTCCAGCCTGTCTACACGGGCACGAACTGCATGTGCAAGGTGCACAAGCTACAGGAGCGCACAGCCTACACATTCCGCATTTACGCCCACACCGACCGCGCCGGTGACGGCGAATACTCCGATGAGTACATCTTCGAGACGACCGCCACGTTGCCGTCGAGCATCAAAGCGCCGCGCGTCGCTTTCGAGAACAGCATCTGTCTGCTTGCCGACGCGATAACCGCCAACGGCAACACTTGCATGACTGCTCCCGGCTTGGGCAACATTCAACTGGGCGTGCAACTGACACTCGAGTGGCAACACTCGAAGAACTCCTTCAGTGACCGCGTTGAATACGAACTGCAATATGCGCTCGTCGAAAAGGATGCGGCCACAAGCAACAACGGTAGCGGCAGCAACGGCAACGGAAGCGGCAGTAGCACAACGACCACCAACCATACTACCACGAACAGCAGCAGCGCGAGTAGCAACGGAGCAGCTGGCAACAGCAGCCACGATTTTCGACAGCTGTACCGTGGTCCAGAGACAAAGTTCACCATCGACAGCCTGGCAGCGGGCACATGCTATCAGTTTCGCGTGTGTCCCGTGCGCGTAACGCCCAGTGGTGATTTGATCTACGGCCAACCGTCGAGCGCGCTGCGCTACCAAGTGCCACAGCTACCCACAATCGACGACCTCGATGGCAGCCTAGCCGCCGGAGTGCTCGCAGCAGCGGCGGCGGCAGCGACCAACACCAGCAGCGCCAACACTTGCCACGTGCATCCGGCCACGCAGCGCAACAGTCGCCAATTGGCCACCGCCGGCTCAGGCACCCTGCACCACCGCTCCGTAAGCGCCTCGGCCATACAGCAGAGCAGTTCCTCCAATGCCCCACCGGCGGGTACCAATCCACTGGCCATCGGTCTAATACCGTTCGGCAGTGCCTTGGCCAATGAGTTGGCAGCCAACTTTGCTGCATGCAATGATCCCCACCACCACCATCATCATCACCACCATCACCAGCCATGCGTAGATTTGCTAACCGGGTCCAGCAGCGGCGCTGGTGGCACCATAACACCAACCGCCTCACTGTTCGCAGCAGCCACACTGCTCGGTGCCAACAACACAGGTCACCTGCACCACAATCATCACTTACATCATGCGCATCATGCCCATCACACACATCACGGCGCTGTAGGTGGCGCGTCGGCTGCGGCACATGCCCAAAACGGTACTATTCGCCGGTTCGCCGCCAAATTCACGTCGGTCTACACGAATCGCAAACGCTTCACAGACCAAGAGAAGGCGGTCATCTTTATGGTTTCATTCCTGATAATCACCTTTCTGGTAGCAACGCTCGTCAAATGGTTTATAGCATAAGCGTGCTCCACCCCCAATCATTAGGTCTCAACACTTCGAGCACGGCACGGCACTAGGCGCCCGGCAACGCTCAAAGTGTACGCGCGGAGGATTTCGTTGCGCAAAAAACACTTGTGACTTGTAATAACGAATGGAAGAATAAAGAAAAGCTCAAAAAATACAATTTCGATCTTCAGATGTCGCAAACAAGTGATTCAACTGCTTTAGTTTTAGTTGTTTTATGAATTTTATTTGTTTAAACACAACAACAACAATAACAACAAAAACAAAGAAAACAAAAAACATTCTCCATAGCAAAATGGTCAGCCTAAATGTGTAATACATGCTAAAATAAATGTGTAAAAATATAGTTGATAATTATATATGTAAATTTGTTGTTGCTAACGCTGCCTGTGCAAAAACAAAATGTATAAAAAAAATAAAAAAACACATTCTAACAGCAAGTAAAACGAGGCCAGCAACAACCAGTTAATTGATGTCTCACAGTGCTTCTCAAACTTTCACACTCGCTTCTCAAAGAAAGGAACTCCTCTACCCTGAAAATGCTACACAAAGAAAATGAAAGAAAACTCCATGTAAAAACGAAATGTATGAATTTATTAGACTATTCCTAGTACTTTTTTACGTCTATATTTATATATATAATTTTTTCAATGCCATGAAAAAGTCTATAATATATATACCTGCATATATATATAACGTCAAATACAAAAAAATTCCAGATAGCTAAGCAAAAATCGGTATTACATAAAAACCACAGAAAGAAAAAAAAAATCATTTTTTGTATTTAAACGCAGATCGCTGAACGCAGACGCTTTCTTCTCATTCTCACATTTTTATATATATACAAACATACATTATTATATGAAACACAACAAACAAAAACAAACAAAAACAAACAAAAAAACATATAAAATAAACCGCTCTCAAATATATTTTTACAAAACAGAAGCCTAAAAAATAAAAATAAAAATATAATAAATTAAATAAATAAAGTGCAACCAACCAACAAACGAAGGCAAATTATTATAGTTAATGCAACGCAAAGTGATGTAAATTCCAATTATTAATTATTATTATTACAATTAATTTTTTATTATTTTGTTTTTATTAACATGTGTTTTTTTATTTTTACGCTTAATGATTTTTTTCCATAGAATTTAAGCGATTATCGAATTTTTTGTTTGCTTATAACTCATATGTTTTCTATGTATGTCTATATGTTTATGTAGAGTGGTAAATGGTTACAATACACACGCGCCGTTACAAACATAAATACATATATACTTATGTATATACTCTATGTTAAATAACTAAAGAATTTTGTTGTTGTTTTTGTACACATTAAACCAGGACAGAGTAACGCAGAAAAGAAGTTTAGCAAGGAAAGAAAGTCTAGCAAAATATGAATTGTAGCTAATTTTTTTATATAAATAAACAACATAAAAAACTATTTTTAAAGCAAAGGCAAAATATTGAGAAGATACTAAAATCAGAATAGAAAAGAATTTTTTATATAACAAATTTATTATGCTGCATGTCTACAAAGTAACTATGACAACTTAAACGAAAACAAATTCAAAATAATTAAAATTTAAAATTAACTAATTAAAAAAATAATTAATTAAAAAGTGTGAACGCCGTGAAAAACATCAATTGTTATAATGAATCAAAAGGAGTATATTAAAATAAAATATATAATGTATTTGTCGCTTGCGCTGATGATTTATTTAATATATATTCGAATATATATATTAAATAAATAAATCGACTTAATTATATAAAAATGAAAAGTTTATAAATAAATCATAATCATAAAAAACAACAAAATCAAACCCAAAAACAAAACAAAAAAAGAAAAAAAACTAAGAAAATAAAAACTATGTGCATTATTTAGTGGTGAGGTGTATGTGTAAAACAATTATATGTATAATTATATATTATAAATATATAAACAAAATTTATTATATTTGAATTTATTATTATTATTATATATTATATTATATATATAAATATATATTTGATTTGTTTATTACATATATATATATATATACTATGACGATGACAACAACAACAGAAACAACAAGATGAAAAGATGAGTTACAATCTCTATATATATATAAATATATATATTAAAAATTTATTTGCAAAATAAATATATATAAAAATAATATGTGTAACAAGTTGCTATTTTATTTCTACGGTAAAAATTTGAGTTTGGCCTTGACATCTTTCAAAAGCTATCCGAGGTAAGAGAATTTCCGAGTTCATAAATAAATCGTTCACCAGAATCATCATGACAGAATTATTAAAAATAATATTGGCGTGAGAAGAAACCTCGGACTTTTTGACTAATTACCACATTCTGGAGGCGAAGAATTTTTTTATTTATTAATTAAATAATTAAAATTAAAAAATTTGGTTACGGGGACTTATTTCAACGTTAGTCCCACCCCCTCCACACTTGGTAAAGGTATCTCCGCGTACATCTTTATGCTTCTGGTAAAAGCTGCGCACAAAGGAAGCATACTCTAAATACGACGGAAACTTGAACACGTCCAAGTGAAGATGGTTTGTGGGTTCAGGTAGATCTTCGGCACAACAGGGGCTCGAACCCTTGACAGCTGGCATGCTGTCAGAACACGCTTTCCTCTGCGGCACCACCGCCCCTGATCGACAAGCATTTAAAGATGTATTTCAATTATCAGAAAGGGTTTGAGTCCCAGAAACCCTGGGTTGGGAAAATCGTGTTTGTCTACGATTCGGAGAAAATCAATCCGAATCTTCATACAGACAGCAATAAAGCGTCTAATTAAGTTCCGAAACTGACACATAGATGGCGCTTCTTTGAAATACATACATATGTTTATTATAATGCAGAAAGGTCCAGGTGTTATGTGTAAAAATTGTATGCTAATCCGAGCATTGGTTAACAAGTTACAGTAGTTCTAGGCGAGACTTTTATGAACTGGGGGCTTGCTCACAGTGGACTTAAAAAAGCAACCATGTTCCAAGTCTTTGGCCACGATGGAAAAATTTTACGAATTAAATACTATTACTAAAAACAATTACGTAAATTACTTTCGTCCGCTTCAGACCATCACGGACGATCCTGAAGACAACATAAGCGATATGGCAAGTGAGAGTGCAAACACTGTGTCTGCTCCAAAAATTATAGTCCCTCCTATAACTGTGTTTCGTGTTTATTCACGAAATGTTAAACAGAGTTCAAATTAAAGAATACAACATTAAAACCATTTCTGTTGGTATATTTTTTTGAAGTCCGTGATTTTTTATGTTACAGTGTCCAATAAAAATACTAAACCTTAAAAGGCGGTACTCTCTAGTCTTGATAAATGTTCCAATTAAGAAGAAGTGAAGAAAATTTTAATTGATTCTGGCTTGAAATGCATCGGTGTAAAACTATGGAAAAAAAGGTGTGCGGTCGGGGGACCGCCATCAAGAACGACGTTCCACACGCCTTTTTACATATAAATTACAATGATTTCTTTGTGGCCTTTAACTAACTCTCATTTCTTGATGTGTAACTCTACGTTACACTTCCGAGAACTGCGCGATTGTCCAATTTTGTGATCCTTTACTTTACTTATGTAATGCACTTATGGTTTCTACCTATCAACTTCTATTGTGGACAGTAAACTTTTTAATCGCATCATACTCCACCATGGTAATTAATGGCTTATGGTAACTATAAGAAGATGCGTAGGCTTGAGATTCAATTTTGTACAAGTATCTTGAAAAAACAGCGTCAATGGTAGTACAGTATTTTGTTGCGAATCATTATTAATATGTAAATCAGATGTATTTAATAAAAAGGATATTAATTCTTCGAATTGTTCTTCATTATTGAAGTTGACGTTGTAATCTCCGGCCAATATAGAACCTCGCTTGGTGTATTCAACAATAATCGATGAATGACTAATGTAATATCCTCAATCTTTTGATTTGGGGATATATAAGTAGCTACAATAACTATTGCAATATCGTTTCCTGTTTTACAAGTAACTAAGCAAATGTCACCAACTGATGAGTGATGAGTGATGCGTGCTTAGTACTCAAATCACTAATGTTGGACAAAAGCGTTCCCATATTTTCTTCAGGTCTTCAGTTCTACTGTATATATTACGACTCCACCTGCACGAACAATGTCTCGTTTATAATGAGAAATGCAATTGAAATTATGAATAGTAGGTTAGAGTTCTAAGTAACTGGATCCAAGAAATCGAAGATGTCTTCTTAAACTTTGGCAGCTAAAAATGGATAATGAAAGGCTTCTTTTTTTACAAATCATAATTTGAGTTTTGGTCTGCAAAACCGATAATCTTTGAAATTCTTGCAGCAGTTTCTGTGTTGATCTGGCTTGCTTTCGATAATGATAAAATTTAAATTTCGTTGGATCATCTTGGGGTGTTACGATATACAAGTTTTCGATATGTGTTACTCGAGATAGCGCAACGTTAACAAGTTCTGGCAAATAATATTTGCTGTACTCGCAAACTATTTAACTTAAATTTCCGCCCTGCGATTTAAGTGTGGTAATAGCGCAAGTCGAAATTAAAGGAGAATGCTTTCGAGTAGCAATAATTTTCTTATCTGATGCCAATGTAATGTTCGCAGATCGTAGTTCAATAGGCACAGCACGACTAACCGTTGTAGAACGTAAACATGCACCTTTTTGAGAAATTGGCGCCTCCCATTAGAGCACAATTTTTGAGTACCCTTGATTCTGTCAACTCGACTCAATTTGTTTTTCTAAAGGTTCATCATTGCCTGTCTCTGGGCTTGGTTGAGTTCATAAAATTTAAGTTTTCGCCAAAGATGTGGTCCAACCATGTGTCTTCTAAGAGAGTTATATATTGGTGTTGCTCGTACCGATGGTAGCTGCCGCAAATCTCCAATATATATAATATCTATACCACTAAATTCTTCGTTATGATTATTGGTTATTTACTTTAAACGTTAGTCAATTGTCACTAAAGCCTCTCAGCTGATCCTACTTATTTCATCGATGATTGATGAGTGATGATTGATGATTGATACTTGCACATATCTAAAACGAGATCTATACAAATGCGCTATTTCAGATGGCAGAGGCAATAGTTTTGAAATTGAAATTCTAAGTGCAGAATGACTTGTTGTCCCATCCAATTGACATAGAAGCTTTACCAGTGGCAGCGCAAGTTATATAAGCATTACAATAGCCATCTGTGTCAGTAAATCTGTTCTAAATTTCCATTATGAGTAATGACAAAACTTTTACCAGCGCCTGCTGGACCAGTGAAAAAAGTTTGTAAAGGTGCTTGGTGTGGAGTTTGTAAATGTTAAATAATATGCATCAATAACGAAACCCGCGAAAAAGAGATAACGAAACCAATGCAGCAGAAGTGTTTGATGACCTTTTTGGATGCTTTTCGCTCATTGTGAATGCCAAATTCGAAATTTCGTTGAAAATTTAGTGATTGCTATGACTAAAAATTCATCACATAAATACTTTGATAACCAAGTCAGCACATTTCAATCAGATATTTTTCTTTTGTATACAAAGTAATAAAGACACAAATTTTAAAGTAAATAATTTGAGTGTTGTTATTAGTTGCTTGGAAAGTGAAATGTAATCATATTTATTTATTTAATTTTTGTTTATATGTATTTATGTTTCTAATATGTATTTAACAGATGCGTGGAATGGAGAATACGTTAATATTAGACTTAATAATCGATTATTAAGTCAGAGAAAATGGTGAGTGATGAGTTCTGCTGAACACGCCCAATGTGTGAGTGTGCTTGGCACTCACGAGCGCATGTAAAATATCATTCCATCGAAAACAAAACGTCATCACCCCGACTACCTCGCTTCCCTTGCCGAAAAAAAATTTGTCATTGCTAACCAAGTAATATTATGTTCGAAAATGCAACTTATAGCTCACCTTCCCTTAGATTAGCTATTAGATTATTTATTTATAATTTATATGAAAGCCTGTGCGAATCGAACATGAGCATATATGAGCAGTTTTACTTTTGGAATCATATTATCTCTGATAATTGAGGCACAGCCTCAGCGACATGCATGCCAATTGATATACGAGGTCAGCGTTGAGTACGGTACACACACATAAATTAAATTCGCTCGCTCTCTCTCTCTCTCCCCGTAAAAGAGCGAGTGCTTGAAATTGCGGGCAATTGTCTTGTTGTTGGTGCCGTGGTTGATGCGCTCATGCAGAGAGCGCATAACCAAACAGCAGCAAAAAATACAACAAAATGCAACAACAACATTGTTACGCTTTCGTTACTTTTCTGTCATTTCAATCCTACTACAAGTCGCGTAAAGGAATTTCGTTCCAAAAATTTATTATGCTGCATGTCTACAAAGTAACTATGACAACTTAAACGAAAACATATTCAAAATAATTAAAATTTAAAATTAACTTGTTAAAAAATAATTAATTAAAAGTTGTGAACGCCGTGAAAACACATCAATTGTTATAAGACCTTTATTTATTACTTTTTATTATATATATATATATATATATATATATATATATATATATATATATATACTATGACGATGACAACAACAACAGAAACAACAAGATGAAAAGATGAGTTACAATCTCTATATATATATAAATATATATATTAAAAATTTATTTGCAAAATAAATATATAAAAAATTAATATGTGTAACAAGTTGCTATTTTATTTATACGGTAAAAATTTGGGTTTGGCCTTGACATCTTTCAAAAGCTATCCGAGGTAAGTGAATTTCCGAGTTCATAAATAAATCGTTCACCAGAATCATCATGACAGAATTATTAAAAATAATATTGGCGTGAGAAGAAACCTCGGACTTTTTGACTACTTACCACATTCTGGAGGCGAAGAATTTTTTTATTTATTAATTAAATAATTAAAATTAAAAAATTTGGTTACGGGGACTTATTTCAACGTTAGTCCCACCCCCTCCACACTTGGTAAAGGTATCTCCGCGTACATCTTTATGCTTCTGGTAAAAGCTGCGCACAAAGGAAGCATACTCTAATAAATACGACGGAAACTTGAACACGTCCAAGTGAAGATGGTTTGTGGGTTGAGGTATATCTTCGGCACAACAGGGTCTCGAACCCTTGACAGCTGGCATGCTGTCAGAACACGCTTTCCTCTGCAGCACCACCGCCCCTGATCGACAAGCATTTAAAGATGTATTTCAATTATCAGAAAGGGTTTGAGTCCCAGAAACCCTGGGTTGGGAAAATCGTGTTTGTCTACGATTCGGAGAAAATCAATCCGAATCTTCATACAGACAGCAATAAAGCGTCTAATTAAGTTCCGAAACTGACACATAGATGGCGCTTCTTTGAAATACATACATATGTTTATTATAATGCAGAAAGGTCCAGGTGTTATGTGTAAAAATTGTATGCTAATCCGAGCTTTGGTTAACAAGTTGTAGTGGTTCTAGGCGAGACTTTTGTGAACTGGGGGCTTGCTCACAGTGGACTTAAAAAAGCAACTATGTTCCAAGTCTTTGGCCACGATGGAAAAATTTTACGAATTAAAATTAAGATTGCTGCACCATCATCGACTCCTATCTGTTCAACAGTGGAAAGAAAAAAGTTTTTAACGGGGACTTATTGCAACGTCAAGTCATCAACCCATTCACCGTAACGCCCACCCACAGGACACCCTCTTCTGCGCAATACCACCACTGAGTGTAGCTTTGCGCTGTCTGAAAGTATTCCAGTGGGACGGTGGATGTAGCAATGGGATAGATGATTGAAACTCGGCTCAACTCGGACTTGAACCCTTCATTTCATGATATGATGTGGAGTATACTTTCCCCTGTGATACCGAGGCCCCTTGCTGTGATAACATTAAATACGTATTTTAAAGAAAACACCAGGTCCACGATTTAAAAGCTAATCATTTTGGATTTGAAGAAAATTGTACTTTTATTTTTTAAAAGGACAAAATAAATAAATAGTTGATTAACAACCAACACCCGGAACAATATGGCGTTGAACCCACGAACCTCTGTGTCACATCAGAAAGCAACCTCGCCGTGACACCTTCCCCACATTGTAGTGCTTGGTTAAATATGTATTTATTTAATGTAAGCCTGCGAATAGATCCGAAGCACAACAATTCTGAAGTTCTAAAATAGATGAAAACTGACCAGCAATTTCTCTATAAAATCCGGTATCTTTCATACTTCTTAGTTACCACAAACAAATTTGGATCAGACTAAAAAGACATGATAACATATTTAACGTTAGGAACCCTCTCCGCGCAAGATCAACCCGAACTTGGCTGTACATTTTGTTTATACTCTTCATACACTGAAACAATGAATTTACCCAAAAGTCCGGGGCAGGCAAATGTAAAGCGGGTATGATAAAAAGTTCCTAACTGCTAGCGGCCGGCTGCTACCTGTTCTACAGTAGATGTGTGTTGAAATCTAAAGTGTCGAAGCAAAAAAAAACCCATATTTTTCAAGCCCAGGAATAAATGGTCTTACAAATCTGATCCAAACACTTCTGCATTTGTATAGCTGGTTTTCCAAAGAAAAAAATTGTTTGCGAGGACTTATTGCACGTTACACCAACCAGCTTCCCCCCGCCAACACAAATCACTTTAATTCACCAACATCCTCCACCAACTGGGGAATGGCTAGCAAGGTAACCGAAACCCCATTTCTGGAATAACACCAGTTATTGTAAAGTGCCAGTAAGAAGTGTGGTGACTGTAAGTGCTCGGCCGGGGAGAAGCATGACAGAAAAACTCCGCATCAATAACGGCTCGATACCGAGAGCCTTCGATAGCCAACACCCTGTCGAAGAACTATACCGCTGTGACACGGAGGCCCCTTAATGATCGATTATCAAAATTGCATTTAAGCTACATGCCAAGCTCACAACCAGTTCAAAGCCCAAAAATCACGGAGACAAGTTTGAATTTTTTTAATTTTTCTTTTTTTGAATTTAATTTAATTATTTTGTTGTTGTTGAGATTTGGACCAGGGTTTACTAAAACCAATTACGGTACAAAAGTTCAACTCTGGTCCTTCGACAGGAATACCCCTCAACTGGTTGTGGATCCTCGGACCGCCAACCGTTAACAGGCCTAAGCCTGGTGTCGCGTGTTCCACTGGATGGCTGAGATCAGGTCTCTACCACCACGTCACGCTTATTTTTTATTTATTTATTACTAAAACCAATGCGAATACGGAATTTGTTATGTTCGAGCCTCAGCCTGGTCAGAAAATCAATGTCGCATCTCTTACAACACAAATATAAACAAGATGGATTCCTTTTTCTGGATGCTTGCAACTATAAATCCAACGTTCATAGCAAGCACTCTGAAGCAATAGATGCGGTGCGATTTAAAAAAAAAAAACGGACGTTTGATAGAGAACAACAAATAATGATTATACACACATTCCCCCGATTGTTCTGATTTTGGCTGACATCAAATAAAAATGGTACAAAAATTACGCAGCACAATATACTCGCAATATAATCATAATCAATTTTCGGTTGATCACATTAAATGTTTTCATAGTGTCATGGGTCATTAAACCTCTATTTTTTCGACCAAAGTCGCAGTCACTCGTGAAAAATCAGTATCAACAATTTGAAGCAGTAACGATTCAGTGTCCAGCGTAAATAAATCGAAACAATAATCAAAAAAATTAATAATAATAATGTTCTTCGATCTACTTGGCAGCATATTTCAATTTCTATTGGGTCTATTATTTCCAGGTGCGTAAGGATAATCGTAAATGTGAAGATAAAGTGTACCAGAAATTTCTACAATAATAATTCTTTAAGGCACCGATGACGAGCCGAACTCCGACGAAGTGGAAACTGTGCCCTGATGCATACAAACCGCAAATGTGCCCACCTCATAATGAATGAATATGTTGTTTTTACTGTTTTTTAATATATTAAAATAGTTATCTTCCATTTCAATGTCTTCACTTTTCTATATACAACTTATTCAATGTACGAGTATAGTGGCTATGGTAAAATTTGAAAACGCTTCCAAGATCTTAAAACTACACATTAGAGAGAGAGAGAATAGCTCAGAAAAGTTTGTGCATCTTTTTGAGCTCCTGTTTCTTCCAGCTCGGCAATTCCTCAAAGTCCCAAAAGGGCATTTTAAAGACGGAAACAAAGTCGTCGTGCGTGAGATGAAGCTGGAAGTTGAAGCATTCGAATTGGCTTTAATATAAATTCAATTGAGAGTAGCTAAACGGTACCTACCTCACGCTTGAGCGGGTTGATCTCCGGTGGCAGTGAGTCAATGTCCGTTTGCAGTAATTTAAGGGGATATTTGTGATGACGATCGAAGTCCTTTTGATGGTTGAGTAGCGATGCGGGCAGCGGGGTATTGTTGCTTGTAATTTTGCCATTAGTTGAACTATGCCCGTTTGTGGGTTCGCCAGCAGTGCCAAAGCATTGGCGTTGACTCTCATAGCTGACGAAGCCCTGCAATTTTGGATCAAAAATAGGAATTATTTTAAAGGTCGTCTCAACGCGTACACGAAAATCCCTACCTTCCACCAATGTGCATTCCAATTGTCGAAGAAACCCTTGAAAGCATTCGGCTCATCATGCTGCAGTACGATGGCCAATGCGGCTGCGGGATGTCGCTCCAAGGGCAGAGTTTCGAGATATTTCTGCCCTATTTTCAAATACTGCTCCTTCAGATCACGCGACGCATACTCGCCCAGCCACACATAAATCATTGTGCCAATGTCGAGCACGTAGACACAATCCGAATACAGATCGCTCTGTGCATAGCCGTAGATCTCACGCGTCTGGAACTTACCCTGCTGCCACCAGACGAGAAACAGTTGCGTCGGTGGGCGTGTCTTCGGCGTCACAGCCGAAGTGTTTAAGTAGTGATTGTGCCTGCACATGAGCGGCGAGACGTTGCCACCATTGTTGCCGGAGCCGTTTCCATTGCTATTGCAGCTGGCCTTGCTGCTCGTGCTCGAGCCGCTGCTGCTGCTGACACTGAGACTCGACTTGTGGCCATTGGTGATCACCGGCTGACTGAAGTGCGTGGCCACCGATTGCCAGAACTCCTTGCTCTCCTTGCCCTCGAATACGAGCGAATTCTCTCCCAGCAGTTCACCAATCGACTTGGCCACCTCGCGTGCGTCGCCCGTCGAGCTTTGGCCACACCACACCCACACGTGGTTCGTCTTGATCACACAGCACTCTTTCGAAGTGATCGTGCTTAGCGGGAAGACCTCGACCGCCTTGGAGTTATAGCTGGCATCGCCGATTATCTTGAGCATGAACGCTCCAATGCTTAAAGACAGACGTGTCTCATCGTAGGTGTTGTTGTGATCGGGCAGGGTACTTTTGCCTTGCAAAATGACCAGTTTGCCATCGAAGATCTGCAGAAAATGGGGCGTTTCGTCGTATTCACAGAGCTGCACAAGGATGCCCTTCTCCGCTAGACTCTCGAATCTGGACTTGGCAAAGTTTTCTGCCTTCGTCACAGCTGCGGGCGTGGCGTCGGAGCCGTTCCATTGATAGATGATCGTTTTAATGCCAACAACATCGAGATCGGCGAGATTTGGTGTTGCGCACTGTTCAACGATTGTTGGTTATTCACTTGTATTGACATTATATTTAGCCGCAAACTCACCACAACTGAGTATTTCATGACGTAGCAAGTTGTCTTCGTGAACACGACCACCTTTGACGGCGGCAGCTCGAACACCTCGTCCGCTGTGATACGATAAATCGTACGCTCGCCGCTACCATCATCGATCAGCTGTGTCTCTGCGGCCATTTTGGGACGTTCACAAAGCAGCACCGCGTCCAGCTTGCCGAACTTTGTCGACACAGGCTTGTAGCATTTACTGTTGTCATGCCACTCGTTGAGCCAATTTGTGAAGAGTCGCTTGAACTCGATCGGCTCGTGACCCTCAACAACGCGCACGACCAGCGTAGAGTTCGCGTACTTCTTCTTCTTCGTAAATGCGCGTCCATTGCCCATCGACTGCTGGCACTCCTCGCTCGAGACCTGACTGCCCACCCAAAGCCAAACTCCCTGGCCGCACGTGTCAAGCAGAAATGTGGCGCTCGAGTCTTTCAAGTCCTCCTTGGCTGGCGTGACCACATCCAGCTGATCCAAATGCAAGCGCCCGCGATGGACGCATTTGTAAATGCGGAACTTCGTGTTCGACTCATCTGTCGGCGTTGTCTGACTCGACGGCGTTTGATTTACGATGCGCTTTCTAAGCGGCAGCAAGGCGTTCCAAACCTCTTTGTGTTGGTCCGGCAGCGCCTGTTCATAACCATCATCGACTAAGATGGGCTGCAGCAAATTGCCCGATTGCTTTGTGGCCCACTCGATGGCGCTGCGGCGCTCGACGGACGCCGTGGCACGTCCAATCCAAATATAGATGTGCGTATCCGTCTTCAACACCATTATGTAATTGGAGTTGAAATGTGACCAAGCTATGTCGGGCAGTTCAATGCAGCGCAGCCACTTGCGACCATACAGCTGATAAAGGCGTGGCTGCATGGGCGCATTAAACAAAGCGCTGCAACGCACACTGTGGACGAGAGTAAGAGAAAAAGGGGGTTCAGGCGATGGAGCCTTTGGTACGATATTACTTACTCATAGCCCTTCTTGAAGTACGACAGAAAGCGTACGCTCTCATGATGCTGCGTCTCGCGATAGATCGCCGCTACATTGCCCAAATACGAGTCCAGCTCTTGGACCTTGTGTACGACATTGGCGCGATTCTGTTCGGTCACCTGGGCGCCCAGCCAAAAGTGTATGAAGCGTTCGAGGCACACATTCGGTTTCTGTTCGCGTGTCTATTGCGTATGCGGTTGAGTTATGGACAGAAGACTTGTTACTATGAGAATATGAACAACAAACAACAAATGTGTGACCACTCACTATTGTCTCCTGATTCACATAGTGTCCGGCAGTTGTTGCTGCATAGATAATGTAGGCGCAATTGTCATAGAACATACCGAACTGAGCTTTGGGCACGGCCTCCAAGCGATCCTCATCGATGCGCCAGGTGGCAAAACTGATCGCATTCTTGGCCACCTTGCGAAAAGTCGCATCCACTTTCGGATCGACGATCGTGTTTGGCATGATTTCCTGCAGAGAGAGAGAGTGAGTGAGTGAGTGAGAGAAAGAGAGAGAGAGAGACATGAGTGTAGAAATTTAAACTTTCGACAAATTAAAAATTGACAATTGTAGTTCGCACTTAAGGTGATCGTTGTATCTACGACCAATTAACCAATCAATCAAACAAACAATTATACTTCACCTTCACCTTCACCAAACTGTCACACTGTCATTGAGTAGGATGTGGGGACTGCCTTGAAGTCTGCGCCATAACAATTAACAATTTTTGAAACAATTGCATCTTTCTGTGTATCTGCAATAAATACTCGCTTTTTATAGATACGTGCAGCTGTCAAATAAAGCGGTTGTTGTTGTCGCTGTCGTTGTTATTGCATTCGTACTTGGCGGTGATATTTGAAGCATGAACTACTTTTTAATTAGCCACGCTCGACGTGCGCAGCACAAAAGAGGTAAGCGCGACAAAATAATTTCTAACTATTAAAAGATAGAGTATCTCAAAAATTTGACAGAAGAAAAAGAAATTATCTAATAATTCATTTAATGTTGACATTACAGTTAGAAATAAGAATGCAATAATGCGCTTTTAATTACCAAAAACGTTTCCAAGACAATGCAATTCATTACTCATGGAGTTATAGCCAGTGTCAGAGCCAAAGTCAAATTCAGAGCCAGAGACAGTAAGAGCCAGAGTCATATTGAGCCAGACTCTAGTCAGAGACAGAGTCAAAGCTAGAACCAAACTCAGAGACAAAGGCATTGCCAAAGTCAGACTCAGAGGCAGTACCAAACTCAAAGACAGAGTCAGAAACAGAGTAAGATACAAAGCACACAGCACAAAGATACAAAGCACACAGTCAAACTGAACTAGACTCGGAGATAGAGCCCAAGACAAAATCAAATTTGAAGCCAGAGTTAAACTTAGAGACGGAGATAAAACCAAACTCTGAGACAGAGTCTGATTGACCCAGAGCTAGAAGCAGACTGAAAGGCAGAGTCAAAGGCACAACCAGACTCAGATAAAGAGGCAGAGGCAGAGGCAGACTCAGACTCAGATTCAAAGCCAGAGTGGTGCGCGTAAAGACAGAGTAAAACACAGAGACAGAGGAGCATTCAAAGACAAAGTCAGATTCCTATTCAGAGTCAGACTCACCGACAGAGTGAGACTGAGAGAAGCGACCGAGTCACACTAAGATTCAAAGCCATAGTACGAGTAAGACTCCAATATAGAGCCAGCGAATCCAAGCGTAGGAAGCACACTTCTAGCAAACACTTAAATTTATCACTTTTTCCAAGCGTGCACTGATTACAATCATAAATATTAAACAAGACGCCGCCGCTTATGGAAAAGCCATAAAGAAACGAAGGCAGTTTTCACTATCACTTTGAGCATTTTTCCGAGCTGTGTCTGTGAAAATCAAGAAATTATTCAGCTTGAAGCGCAACAGCCATACTCGGCCATCACATCGGAGCCGTTTGCAGTGCTAATGTTATGGAAAACCTGAATTTCTTAAAGGAAACTCACTCGAGTCGACTCAGTTGCGCACCAACAACTGACATTGGCCATTAAGTGAGGCCTCTGCACTGGCATTGTTTGACAAGATTCAAACAACAAGTCCGAGGTGCAGGAAAAGCCCAAATTGACCGCTAATTGATTGGAGTGAAACTATGTTTGTTGTTGTTTTTGTCAATTGAAAGAGCACAACATGTGCTAAGATAATGGCGAAATTGCAAATAATCGATTCAAATCAAAATAGAGCAAAAAAAAAAAAACCTAAGGCGGTGAGACCAGGCCAAGCCGAATATTCAGACTTCCTAACTGCCCCCTGGCATCATTTTGGTTGTACGCAATTATGAGTTGTTGAAACGGTACGAACACATCATGGGACATCGCTATCAACTAAAATCGTTCGAGCATTGAAATATGATGTAGTTATTTTGAAACATGACCACGACCAACAATAATTGTACTACGCCTATGTAAACCTATTTGGTAAACCTTTATCTTAATCCAAAAATAATATGCAAAAATAATATGCCTCATCCAGGTATCACTTTTTTGAATCCGTTGGATTTTGGAACAACTGAACCTGAGTGCAACAACTCAACAAATTCATGAACTAATTAAATCCTGCTAGAACTTACTGAACTGAGCGAGTTGCCCGACTAAAAGTTATTAGCTTCCCGCTATAAGCTAGAAGTGTGCTTAAAGAAATTTTGAACTCAAAGCTTGTTAACCTAAACAATGCAAACTGTCTGCTTCATTGAGCATTTAACATTTAATCCCTACTGGAGATGACAGAAATGGGTTGAATAAGAAGCAACGCGAATTTTATAATTCGAAATTTGCATTTGAATCTTAAACATTGAGAACTTGTTTACTCTACGCAGCTAATATGCATAATAAACTAGAATTGATCACTCTGGAAAAAGTTGGAAGTCATATTTTGCTTCTTATCCAGAGAATCGCTTCCGCAAATGCTATAAATTAAAATAAAATTTTCCTGTTACCGATATGTCTACTCGTATTTGGCAAGGTAGGCTATATTTTAAGATATTCTACGAGTATCTATCAAAGCACCCAAAATGAATTCGTAGCAGGGATCGGTGGCAATCCAATCAATCCGAGACTTCAATGAAGCGAACATAAGCGCTTATGAGTTATAAAAGAGGCTCGAACCGTGCTGCTGGCACATTATAAATCAACTATATATAATGCTGTTAACATCTGATAAAGGTGTCTGTAATTTGATGAGAAGAAGATCTCACCAGTAGCGACGGCAAATGGCAAATGGCAAATGGTTACAAATGCGTTGCGAAGTTGAAAGCCCATAATTACCATTTCTTTCTGTGACAGCTCCATGTTGTTAATGACGTTGTGGCAATCAACGCCGATAATGATAATTACGTTGGCAATGATGAGCGCATGCAAATTCAAGTGAACACGAATCAAGTCGAGCTGAACGAAGTTAGTTAGCCTTGAACTAGTTCTGGTCAAGCTGAAATGGTAATGGTGATGGTGACTGCCGGCGCAGTAGAAGACGGAGACGTCAGTTTAAACTGCACAAACACGAATTGAGACAGGCTCAGCTCCTAGTGAAAATCCTTTTAAAAATTGACTTCGATTCTTTTTTCTTATTTTTTTCCTTTCTGCTTGCGAAAGTTGTCCGCATGCGCCAGCTTCGAGCACTTCTTGCCTTGCCAATTGGGATGCTCCGACTCTCAGGCTGATTAATTTTGGTACACTAAATTATTTTGCACGTGTCCGGAGAGGCTGTTCTTTTTTCTTTTTCGGATAATTTTTTTTTTTTTTTCTTATTACATATAATTTTTCTTAACTTTTTTGATTATGCCGAAATAAAAAGGCAATGAAAATTAAATTTTGTTTTCTCGTGTCTTTGTATAGTCACAGCGTAAAGTTTTCGTAGAATTTTTTCGGTGGTTTTACGATTGAAAATTTAATTTTTAATTGTGGTCAGAATAAGTAGACACGGCGGGGGCACTTTGGCCTTTCACTCGGTAACGGTAAGCGGGTGCTGGTGCTATGGCTGAAGAGCGTGCGAAATTTACGCATGCGTAGCCAAGCTTAGCCAGGCAGGCGGCGGCACCAGAATCGGATGCAATGTCAACTGCGCCGAACCGAAGCGTACCAAGGCGAAAACAGTTAGAAGAAGAAGCGCACGTCAGACGAGTTCCAGCGTCGAATGAAGACTGTCTAGCGAGTGTGGCGTACCGAGCGTTTATTACCATAGGCCGCCGCCACCAGGCTGAGACTTGCAGCTGAGCGAGTGAGTGAGTGAGTGAGAAAAACATCCGTCTCTAAGATAAACACTATGAATGAATTAAATTATTAGCGAAGAAAAAAAAGAGCGAGTCTGTCGCAGCTGAGAGCGGCAGTAAGTAAGCAATAATTGTGAGTGCCGCTCGCGCAAGACCATCTCTCTGTGTGCGAATATAAGCCACTCGCCACTAAGTCACCGTTCGAACGTGTGGTTCGCGGCTGAAACGTGACTCTGGGCTCCACTCGAGACTTGTTGCATTTTCATTTCTTTCCATTTGCAATGCACGAATCTGTGTTGCCGTTTAGCTCTTAGCTCTTGGCTCTTCGCGCGCATCTTTTTTGTTCACTTCATTTGCTGGCCACGCCATGTTTACTTGTGTTGTTGCCACATTCAATCAACCATTTCTATTACATCTCTTTCTTAACTTTTTTCGCGTTTCATTGCCAACTCCTTCATAGACCAACTACGTCTTTATTGCCATCACCATCGCAACATCGTCACCATCGCCGTGTGGTTTTATGATTAACTATTCACATGTAATAATCATTAACTTCAACAGCTTCAGCTTCAACTTCAGCTTAATAAATACACACGTTGAGCTTGTCTGGAATTCCCTGAGTAACTAACTGACTGAGTGGCCTTGTATACGAGTAGAGTACAGTGCGAAAAATATGGGTTGTAGGCGCTTGGGGAAGTTCGCAACTCCACTAGAAAGTTTAGACAATCGTTTTGTTCCTATAAATAATGAAATATAAAGAAGTATAGAGCACAGATAACTAATCAATTTTTAACTAAGCTTAAGCCACTGTGCCACCCATGAAAGCATTTCTCTCAGTGCACAGTACACTTATTCGTAATGGATGTCTTTGATTTGCATTTGAATGCCACTAATGCAACACGCTTTTTACTATTATTACTTTTGGCATTAGCGCAAATGCCAAAGTTATTTTACAGGTTTTCACAGTCAACATAATCGGTGGTACCCTCAATAAACACAATTTTCCTTCGGTTCCAAGGTTCAGCGCACTCGAAAGCGTTTTACTCGACACTTAACACTTTTGATTTCCAGGCAACTCTTTTCTCTTTGTTGAACGACAAATATTAGTCGAGGTACAAAGATGGCAATAGGCTATGGCTGTGGACTATGTATCCCGAACAAAGCGCACCCATTGAGTTTTTGTTTGGGTTGAATGAATTGAATTAGTTGTAGGCGTTGAACTAAGCACATTGTTTAGGATTCAAATGCTTGCCAAGGTTATTTTATGATAATGGATAGTTCAAACACTATTGAGAAAAATGCAGTGGCGACCGAGGTTATGGGAAATAGGTATAGGTATATACGTTTCCTTGTGGCGTCTTCAATAAAGCAAGTACTGCGCTGAGAACCAAGAGGCATCATCCTTAAGGTATTTCTTTGTCAAGAAGAGTATTTCCAAGCAATGAATTGGAAGGCAGTAATGTTTTTTGGGATAGGTAACAGGTTAACAGTTCAAGCAAAGTAACATGACCTCTCGAAAAGTTAGATATAAAATCCAAACTGGCTGAAAAAATTCTCTCTGTGATGGAGATAGTGTGTTATTAAACTCTTAAGCTCGCTCTATGATTCCATGTTAAATTAGGAGGCTGTAATCTCTATTTTATAATACACGTACTTCTTACAATTATAATAATATTTCCAGTTCAGTTCAGGTTTTCGACAAAGTCGAATAAAGTAAAGACAAAATGAAAACTTCAAAACTTTTACCCCAAACCGTTTGACGATGATTAATGTCTTTATTAATGCGAACGATGCATTTTATTTTTATTATTTTTATTTTTATTATTTTTTATATTGCTATTCTCTTGACCCCATTGGATTGCAAACAAACACCTTTGGTTAGAAAATAATAAAAAGGCATTACAATATGAAAGAAAGCAAAAAAGAAAAATAAGAAGTAAAACTGGTACAATTTTCTTGATAACACTGGCGTTGCTTTTATACAATGGTTTCGATGTTTTTTTTCACGACTTTGATTTAAGTCGAGCTATAACGCTGATGTTGTTGATGAGCATAGCCTGCCGCGCGGCAAGAATCACATTTAAAGCAACTCGACTCAGGCTGCTGTGCGTTGCGCCCATCACTGAGCGAGGCACAGCCGCACAATAAAATGCCAATGCATCATCATCATCATCGGCAAACGGTAGCTATGGAGGAGCTTGTGGTTGCTGTTGTTGGCTTGCCAACTTTGTACATCATTGCAAGAAAATTGTATTTAATTTGTGCAAAAAGTCATCGTTGTCTTCGTTGTCTAAGAAGAAGCTGCCAACAACAAACATAACGAACTAAATGTCGCTCGTTGCAAAGACTGGAACTCATGCCTGAACAGATGAGCGAAGCTGAGCTGAGCAGGGGTGAGGTGAGGTGAGGTAAGGTAAGGTGCTGGTTGGTATGGAACTTAGCGGGTACAACGGGTATTTTCAAATTGGAGTTCGCACAGTTCGCAGTCAAGCGCAGTTATCGTTGGCATTTCTGCAACGGTTATCGTGCCAATGATGCTGCTGCGCTTCAGACAAAGCGCTAAGCCAAGCCAACTGACTACAAATAGTGCAGTTGTGCTGCCTCCGACTCAAACACAGACCAAGACCCCGTGTCTTGAAGCGGCTTGAAGCCGCTTTTAATTGCTTATTGAAAGCATATTTCATGCTGAGGCTCCGTGTGTCTGGAGTCTTGAGTTGTGTGTGATTTGACATGCGAGAAATGCTAGAAATTCATCATTCAATTTTCATTCGTCCACAGTCGTTCGCATTCGTTTTGCATAGAAAAAAAATTAATAAAAATTAATAAAAATAATGGAAAAACACGCCGCACGAGTTATTTGAAAAAGGAAAAGTCAATTGTGTTTGCATTTGTTCAGATACAATACTTTCGAAAATGAGTCCACAAAAAATTTTATTCACTCCGCGACGAGTGCCCGGAACATCTCTTGTTGTTGCGCGTTTAGCAATTATTATAAATTATTCCTTTTTAATACATTTTTGTGGCACTGCTGCAACGAAAGTGTTCAAAATGTTGTTAATGGCAACAATTTTCAATGGAAAAATTGAAAATTGTTTTGCATTTGCTTTCATTTCGTAAAAAGCAAATTCACGCCTCTTCGGTTGATTGCACTTTGCATTGAGTGCCAAGAGTTATGCTCAAATGACTCTGGGTAAGCGAAGTGTGAAAAAAGGCGGGACTGACAGGTGAGAAAAGAGATAGTTTGTTAAGGTAACAGCTGTAATCGATAGGGAGCTATGAGGCCATCGAAAGCAACGCACTCCAGAGTGCGTCTCAGAACACAGTTTAAGAAGAGGCAAGTCAAAGTCAAGCAGAGCGCAAAAGGAAGAAAACTTCTTGCAAGTAGATAAAATTAGTAGATAAAAATTAAAAATTATTACATTTCGGGCCCTGAAGCCCGAAGTTGAAGAACTAATAAGTCAATCAAACATCTCGAGTTTCATAAAACGTTGTACGCTGTACAGGGATCATCACTGGACAGGTGCCGACCGACGTCTTGGCTGGATGAATGGGTATAACGACAACTGATCATTGTGAAAGCTGCAAAAAAACAGAGCAATGATAATAAATGATTTTACTTCACGGTAAGCTACGCCTTTAAATGAGCGAATGGGTGTACCTACAACCGAACACAAGAGAACTGCATAATTCGCGTTGTCTTCTGGCTACCGAACGACCTGCACCCAGCTGAATGCCAAGTATTACACAATGAGAGTTTGAGTATAGTATTTATTTTAGAGTATTTCAGATTATGTTATGGTAACAGCATCTAAAAAAAATAATTTTATTACAAATGAATGATTCCTTTAGTGTCTCTAGGATACACTTTCTTCAGAAAACGTGTAATTGGAAAACTGACTGAATAGAATAATTTCCTTTAATAAACTAACAGCTGAAAAAGCTCGATTGACTTAAGGCCGCCAACACAGTTCAAATATTTCAACTGAAGTGTTGCTGCAACCGAATGCCTCACACCCAACCGCGAATTACAACAAACACGAAAAGTTCAAAGCAATTTCAACTCCAAACAGGAAAAACAAACCGCCATCAGAGTCAACAAAAATCAGCGACAGACAAGAAGACAAGACATCGCTTCCCACGCCGAAACTGATGACGCCGACAACGACGACGACGTCAAATTCGATTTCAACTTCAACGCCATAAAGAAAAGCAATTTGGTAGCCATTAAATAATCAAAAGAAGATAAATAAAATAAATGTAATAATAATAAATAAAATCTAAAAAAAGAGAAAATAATAAAATTTTTCAGGTAGCGCGATGCGCTCGTAGAGCGGTATTACTTGATTTTTAAAGACCACAATTAACCGTTATTATTTAACTGTTACTTAAGCTTGTAATTACACAGAAAATGCAAATTCGTCTTGGAACAGAAACTGAGACCCAAACCCAACCTCAGCCTCAGCCCCAACCACAGCCACAGTTTTATGCAACTCGGCTGGGACGACGTCAGCCTCTCGCTCATGAGCTCAGCCAGGTGGCTTAAGTGGAGCGCAAGCGCCTTTGTTTTTTAGGGCGTTCACGGTGCAATAACTTTCTAACGAGGCTTACGTCGCTAACGCTGGGTCATTCATCTTAATTATTGGTGAAGTCGTTGTTCCTACTTTGAGAAACTACATTCAACAATAAAAATAAAGCGTTAGAAATGGGAAAAAATAAATAGATTTAAAAAAGAAACTAACAATCTAAAAAAATTATGGCTTTGAAATTCATTAGGCGCTGCACTAACTTCACTACGTAAAACAACTGAAAGCCCGACGTCGCAACCAACACAGTTTCCCTCCGTCGAACCATAAGCATTGGCCAAGTCGGACTAACTGTTGAGTCACAAAATATACGAAGCGTAATAAACTATAAGTGGTCCCAAAGTCTTCCCACCTTCATTGCTATTGCTTTTTTGGTTTGATCTTTCACTTACTTTTCCAAGCTGTTGACTGGTCTTCTTTCGCTTTTAATCGCCGGAAGTGTGTCTCATTTGACAGAGGCAGTAAATATGGTTAATTACGAATTCGCGAGTTTGTCTCTAATTTCGATTGTAATTTCCAAGAGAAGCATTCAAATTTCGTATCACATTCTAACGTGAGTTGCGATGCGCATCAGACACGTCGGCGATGATTGGCCTTGTTTGGCAGAAATTCAGAGCGATAACGTCTCTACTTTCGCATAAATTCTACCTTAATTTCACCGTTGGCATCATATTTTAATTAATTAGCTTTGTCGTGTTGCTGGTCTCATAAGAACTGATAGAACTATTGGCACAAGCAAATGCCCTGCTTGGGTTGTCTGAGGTAGGCAGTTCGAGGCGGCGACAACAATAGAAATCTCATTTTTAGTTGAAGCAACGTGTTAAATGTGTTCTAAGTAATTAATTTAATGATTTTTTGATATGGTGTGGAAACCTACAAATCGGGGGTGCTTCGAGTGTGGCAGAACGAAATTCAACTTTCAGCAGGGAAAATCGATCGAAATGATATAACGAAAAACAAGCTATGAATCATGCAATCACATTCTTTATATGCTGATTCATTCTTTAAACTACTACAAAAATTTCACATACCATATACACCAGTTAATCATTTAAATTGATTTAAAAATAAGTTTAAAAAAGGCAGCGCTATTCAATATTACGCAGATATAAGCCTGCCTTACTGAATCCCAACTTATTGTTGGCTTTGGTAAAATGTTTTGGCAGAGCCTTACGCTTATGTAGAATCCAGCAGTACCGATTGTTGCAATTTAATTTATATTATATGAATATCAATGACACTACGAGACCATTCTAAGGACACTCCAAGTTAGTGTATATTACCACGAAAAAGTGGATCACTCTTCGACATTACATTGCCTAAGTCCAATTCATTCATAAGAAATATCTTTAAAGTTCGCTGAGCTTACATAATAAAGTACTCATATTAAGCGGCTTATATTATGTGCATATAGAACTAGGATTTGCATTTACTTTGAAAATTCGTATTGCCTGCAAAAATTAACCAGCTTATATACGTTTCATTAGAGCTAAAAGCCCTGGTATAGTGCTCAAGTTAAATAGAGTACACATTTTTTTCATCTCTCTAATTATAAATCAATAAATAGGATACATTGAAAACCTTATTTGAGGACTCCCGCTTTCATAATTTATCTCGCCCCTCTCCCGTAAACATGCATACAAAACACTTTGTCACTATTTTGCGCTATTTTAAAGCAACTTATCTATTGCAGTCTCGTACAAACAGCTGTTTCGAACTTACAATTATCGAAATCTGTTATGATCATTCCGAAGGCACGCACACAATGCAAAGAGCCGCTATTCAATTACACACAAGTTGGCCGACTCACCTGTTTGATGAAATTAAATCGCGTCATGATTGTTTAATTCTATGGAAAAATCGCCCACGTTGTAACTAGTAATTGCTCACTCCGTTCTTCTGCGTCTTCTTCCACTTATTTACAGTTTTGCGTTTAAGTAGTGCCAAAACCAACAACAACAACAACAACAATAGAAAAAAATTCCTGCGAACTTCTTTTCGACGCTGCAGTGTTTATGCTGCTGTCGTTGTCACTACTACTTCTTTGTTTCTCTTGAATGCTGACAATTATTTTAATTTGTGTTTTGTGCTTTTTTGGTTTGCCGTTACAGCATCAGCACAATTAACGAAAAACGGCAAGACGCCCGAAAAAAATTAATTTCGATGCGTGTTTCTCTGAAATTGTAGCGGAAATAATTCACACAAGAGAAAGCAAAGCGAATAAACTAATTGTTTTTGAGTGTTTCCGATTTTTCCAAACAAATGCGGAAAAGATTGCCCCGTTTTAGTGCACTTTAGTTGAACTTCAGTGTGGTTGTTGGTGTTTGCGTGCGTAATTCGGAGCCGGCACTCAAGCCTGTTGAAGTGTTCGGGTTAAAAGTCAGCTTAGAACTAACTTAAAACACGAGTACGCCGTCGTGTCGTTGGCGTCGCTGTTGTGTCGGCGCAGGTCGGCGAAACAGTAGGAAATGAAAGCGATTAGCTAAAAAAAAGCACACAAGCACAAAAATAACAACAGAAATTGTACCAGCTTGTTTTCTCATTTGTGAGCGAACTACACCTTTAATTGCTCTCTCACAAAGCTGCTTGACCCTTTTCCTGTGTAATTGGTAGCAACAACACAAACACAACACAATCACACGCTAATTCAAATGTTTATTTTTTGTTTTGTGTTTTTGTTTTCCATTTCTCTTTTTCGTTCTTTCTGTTTTCTGCGCAGCCGGCCACTTAAACAATACAGCAAAACAATAACAGAAAAACGCTTTTAGCCAGAAAAATTATTAACGTTTTTTTTGTTTTGTTTTGCAAGTAAATTTTTATTGTTGTTGTTGTTTCTGTTATCGTGCGTCGTACCGTACTACACTTCCCAGCCGAAATTTAAATTGGCAATCGTTCCATCTAAGCCGACGAACTTGACACAGCTAACAAAGCGAACGAAACGATAAACAGAAACAACGTTGACTTTAAAGTAGAGAAAGAATTTCTTTCCTTTTTTCGACTCACTGCATGAGGTCGGCTCTCTTAATTTCATAAAAGAAAAAATGTCCGACTACTTGGATATTGAATCTGTGCTCTCCAAGTACACTGATATCACCATTACAGCGGTGTCGAGAACAGCGACTGCTTCTGCCGAACCGGACTCTACCATTCCTGGCCCTGGCCTTGAGGATGCGCCACATGTGGAGATCACACGTGTAGCGTTGGAATGTGCAAGCACATCTAAAGATGTTACCGCCGCTTCAACCAGGAAGCCATTAGCTGAAGTGTCCCAATTCAGAGTGCCACTGCCACCGCCACCGCCACCGGCACCACGTACATCCACTTCATTATTGGCAACATCAGAAGTGCCAAATTCCGCCGATTATCTCCGGGAGTATACCGCCTTGAAATCTAGGTTGGATATGACGAAATTTTTGCAAGCTCGGCTCGCCATTCTGTCACAACCGCTGCCTCTCTGCGACGATGGTTCCGATATCACAGAGTTCGATTTGGGGAATTTAAACTTTCCATCACTCAATGCCGGATTCTCAAGTGGGTATTCCGGCTGGCGCTTGGTGTGTGCCTTTTGTATCACACTATATTACTAACTCCACTGTTTTCAGCAGGCGATGCGAACGACAACATTGTGACAAAGTACGAAGAACTGCTGGGCGTCATCGGCAGCATGAAAAAGAATTTGGTGCCCAACTATACAGGCCAGCGTTCACCGAAGGAGCGCCTGCTGCGCGAGATTAATCAGGCGCGTGTGCTTATACGCGAGTGCAAGCAGATGTTGGAGTACGACGATTTGATTGGACAAGGCAACACTGGACTGTTTTGAATAGACTGCAGATTTCGTTAATGTTATCTTATCGAATAAACTAAAACTAGTCACCAAAAGCAACTAATTATACAGATGGATGTGGAGGCGGAACGCTGCCCACCAGTACTCCGGGTCTTGCAGCCCATCAAACGTACAACAGGGCAAGGAGTTAGGGAGAAGTTAGGGAGAAATCGAAATAAAATAGAGTATCCGATCACACTAGCTCTATTGAGGAATGAATGTGGCCAAGCAAACCACAGACAAAAACTGAGGCACCCATTATGAGGCACTCTCGCGAGAGTTTAATCGGTGGAATTTTCGCCGCCAAAACTACCAGTAAAGCCAACAAGTATAGGCCAGCGAAGTCATTGAACGCGTTTTACATTCATGATGTAACTAGAATTATATATATACATATATATTTATTAAAAAAAAGAACAATAGAAGTGCCAGCATAATTTTGCAACCACCATCAGGGGCAGCAGAGCGGCGCAACACGTTCTGCGCAGTCCGAATCAACTCGCTCATGCGTGTTTCCCTTTGCGTGCGACGACGTCAGCGATAACAATGTTCTTCCCCCACATAGAATATGCAACAGGCTGATGACTCAAACGCTTGGCATGCAGACACATTTGAAGCGGCTTCTTCCGCTCTGTGTCTAACGGCAAACCACTGCCCCCGGTGTATGTAGGCGAACGCGGAACTGTGTAAGAGAACAACGGAATTTGGTGCAACAGTTCCTGACTTTCATACAGAATCCGCTGCTGTGAGTGGTTCATGACTGAGCGATGTAAGGGAGTTGCAATGCAGAGAGGGGGATAGGGCAAAACAAAAGCAATGGATAAGACTATTTTAATTCGTAAAAGGATCAACGACCCTTGCAAAGGCCGGTTCACAATACGTCATGAGTATGTGGTTGGGTTACGAAGTCAGTTGGGAAAACGAGTGCACAGCTGGTATGAGTCCACAACATCTGAGTTTAAACAACGGAGGTAGCTATGCAGGGAAACCCAGTAACCAGCTGCAGGCGAAATTAGAGTAGCCCAGGTGGTTCTGGGCAGGTGGTAATTGCCAGTGTATGTTCATATTCGTAATAGGATTCGCTATAATTTAGTTTGCACCTACAATTTTTTATTGCATGACAAATCCTAAGCTATAAATAATCAAATGCTATCCATTTGCCAACAATAACAAAGCATTTAGGTAGCCTTCGCCTCCGGTTGCCACCCAACTTTGTCGTTTTAATTCTTGAGCTTCGCCTGTGTTAGCTCATCTTCGTTCTTGTCTGCCGTCTGGCCGCACTCGTAGCGATGGTAGTCGATCACCTGAACGTTGTGCTTCTGCAGAACATCGCCGACCGTTATGTCGGGGTCGTAAATAAACTCCTGATGTATGAGGCATGTCTCATCGTCCTTATTGGGCAACGGCTCATCGACGCCGCGCTCGCCAATCTTGCGCGGATTCATGCCAACGATGTGCTGGCAGATGTTGCGTTGCAGTTCCTCATTGTCTGGGCCTCCACGAAAGGCGACAATTGTGCCGTATTTTCCGAGCTGTATGACATTCTCAGTACTCGAGTAGCCAAGAGGTGCTGGATGAGCATAGCCGGCAAGCTGCACATCGTTTTCCGCTTTAAAGCAAATGGCGCGCTTGATTGTGGCATTCTCGCCTACATTGCCGATGAGCATGGCCAGCTCATCGCCTAGCGTGCGATTCTCGACGGTGCGCAGATTGCGTAATGCTTCGGCCTCGAAACCGAGCTGCGCGGGAGAAAGAATATTTTCATGAAGCCTAATTTATGTGAAGTGTTTATTTGTCCAACGTACCTTCCATAGATCACCATCGAATAGTGTTGACTGCGTGTAGCCCGCACAGACACGTGTCACATGGTCAACGAAAATACGGAAATTCTCATTGCGCGCCACGAAATCGGTTTCACAGTTGACCTCGACCATGGCGCCGATGTTGCCACGCACGAGCACGCCGACGAGACCTTGTGCTGTGGCGCGTTCAGCCAGTTTGGTTGCCTTGGACCAACCCATACTCTGGGCCTGCTCGTGCAACCATTTTTCTGCCTGTTGGTAATGGGTAGACGGTTGCGGGTTAGTCTTGGTACGATTCACGGGTTTAGCGGACTTCTACTTACCATTTCCACATTGTTCTCGTGCAGCTCGAGGGCCTTCTTGCAGTTGGCGTAAGTGTAGCCCGTCTTCTTGCGCAGGGCCGCCAGTGCGCTCTTTTTGATGTCGCTTGCCAAGGTCAGCGTGCAATGAAACGAGCGCACGGCCTGGCAATTGTTGATTAGCAATTTGCGCAGCATGTTTACCTTTGTTGGTGGGCGATGTATGTATTACTTGGTACGTATGTTTTGTGTGTGTGTGTATGTGTGTGGTTAGTTGGGGTGGGGGGCGGTGTTTCTAAGGACACGTTTTCCAAGTGGCGACACTTTCTGCTTTGTTGACTTGTTGCTGCTGCCCTGGGATACCGCGTTTTCACACGCACGTGTATTCGTTTTGTTAATTTGGAGTAAAGCCGGAAAATCAATTCATTCTAAACAAACTCTTTTCATTTAATTTCAGTCGTTCATTTGATCAACTGGGAAAAACACACGAGAGAAAATTTTCTACACTCACAGCAGCGGCTATAAAAATACTTCAATTTCAACTATTAACGCCAATTTTTGGCATTTGCGGTTTTATAGAAGCAGCTGAGCGGTAAGTTTAGACGTGCTTGTTATTAAATACAGATGAAAAATTTCCAATTTCCACCAATTAAACCGGCGAGAGTTATTGCACAATGCTAATACGAGCTAGTTCCGCGTGGCCAGATCGGTGTAATGTGTGCCAAACGTGTTGCCATTGGTTCGCTGTATTTGCTGTATATGTGGTGCGTGTCTTCGCTAAATTTTTGTCAATGGCAAAGCGCCATCTAGTGTTCGTTTGTACAAAAAGCGCACTTGCATTCTAGTAAGCTTTAAGTGGCGTTAGTAGAGCGCGTGGGAAATTGGATTTAAGTTTTTAGTTCTTTTGTTATTAGATGTGTGTAAAATGCGTGTTTTTTCAGTTTCATAGACATATTACGCCGGCACAATGTCTGCCGGCAGCAGCGGCACCAACAATTCAACGAATCCGAATAAGCGTATCAATGCGACGTCGGCATGCGGCGAAGTGAAGCGCAAATGCTCGAATCAGAGGCTCGTCTATACCCGACCCAAGCCCGATATTCTCGAAAGCATTATCCAATCGCGTGCCAATCCGGACTACAAATCACGGCGTCTGTGGTACGAGCTCAACATGCCGGAGTGCGCTTCACGAATACTCGATGGCAAAATTCTGAGCACCTTGCCGGATCATTTGCTACACCACAAACACGACATGCGCGGCAAGGCGACCAAGCTCATGAACAAAAAGAATAAGGAGGGTGAGTATAGTGGCGAATGCAGTTGGGTCACGTGCGCTAATCCGCAATTCATTTGTCATTGTTGCCCTTGCAGCCAGAACGACCTATCTGCAGATGCGCTTGGAACGCGAGAGCTTCCGCCGTAACCTTATCGAGCTCATTTTGAACATGGATGTGGGCGAAGATGATGCCACCGGCGGTGTTAACGCTCCGGACCAACAGATGGGCGAATGCGACTCGGAATTCCCCGACAAGGGCGAAAAGGAGATGCTGCGCTACTATTACTACATCAAACACGGCATTGACACCATTCTCGTGTCTGCTATGTCGAATAAGGTTCTGCTACGTATCAAAACACTCATACCGGTGTATCTCAACAAGTGGGAATTGGCGCTCAATGAGTGTATCACCGAGATCCAATCGGACTATATTTTCTCCATGAAGAAGGCAGTCGTGGATTTCGTGCTGCACAACACGGTGCTCGACCATTTAACGCGCGAACGCGGTCATAGGTCGTTCAGGACAGCAGAGCGACAAGAGGTAGATACGCTCATGGGCCATTGGCGTTATCGGTAAGTGAGCGTGCTGAGGGCATTGCAACACACAATGCGGAGAATGAGAGAGTGAGAGAGAGAGAGATGTCATCCAAGGTAAAAAGCGATCGCATTTAGTCGGTTCCTCGGCATGTGTAAAGGTGGTTAGAATGAGTGAACAATTGAAGAGGTGGAGTGTATCAAAGATCATAAGATTAGCAATATCAAAGCGTGAAGTAGTCAATGGCATTGGCATTTATGTGGAGTGGTGATTGTGTAGGGCGGGATTCAGAGTAATTAAGGTTGAACGTCTTAGTCACGTCTGGCTCCGTATGGCGGGAGCTACCACAGATCCACTCAGATACTGCGGATGGTCAGTTGCTTGTGTATTATCTTTGGCGTGGCACGGAAATGTGTGTCCATACACAGGGAGAGTCGCCGAGGTAACTAGGATTATTGTGGTGATGAAGAAGTTTTCAGCGGGTGGAGTGGGAACACCGTATTCGAGGTGCTCACAATTTTAAAACTTTGACAGAGAAGTTTTTTCTGGCTCGTTTAGAGACGACGATGCATGTTCCGCGGGAGTTGAGAGAAATTTGCTTGAGGGTATTTGCTTGTCAAATTTGATGATTTTGGGATAGCAGGCATCTGTAGGCGTGGTGTGTGCGTATGCCAGCCAAACACAATGCCGATGCCGATGCGGCATCGCGATGCAATGCGAAATCGTTTTGTTAGTCAACGCGGCAAAAAGTTTTGCCAACTCAGCTGGGGTCGGTCCCAAGAGTGAACGCTTCACATTGCTGGTGGTTCGCTGTAGGGGTTGAGGGTGTGTATTTGTTGTGGTAGACAAATTTAGTGGGGATATGCTTAAAAATGAATATAACTTGTTTCTGACACTGAGAGCTGTTGTCGACGATGTGGTGACGAGCGGTGGCCGTGGAGGTGTGTAGATATGTGTCGTAGGGATGGATCGTAGAAGCATTGTGTGGAGTGGTGATGTAATCAAGATGTGTAATTTATTACTTTCAACATTTGGTGAAGCAATTATTGGATATAGGCAGAGCTTAATGGCCTGTAAAGTGCGAAATTCGAGAAATTGAATCGTTGAATCAATTGGGGAAGTTAAGGTAATAAATTTAGACGGGGCGGTCAGGAACAAAGGGGAAGTAGGTTCAAAAGTAGCTAACAAAGTTTCTCTATCCTCTTCTTCATTGCTGTTATATCGTTAGCTTTGACGAGAATCGAATACTACTGAAGGAGACCCTGTTCTGCATACACCGCAGTGTAGCGAGCATTCTGGAGCTATGGAGCATGAAGTATTCGCAAGTGACGCTTGTCGATGTCAAGGAGTTGAGCACGTCAGAGAAGCCTTTCAATTTGTTTGGCTTCGGTGTAAGTGGAGTTTTTATGTTTTTGCTCTTACCTACCCGGTTTACATTGCCCTTTTTCCTTCGCCGACTACAGTACTCATGCGGTCTACACATCGACCATGGCAAGAAGATGCTCGAAGAGCAGTGGTACGGCGAGATACACGCCACGTTACTACGCGCAAGCAGGCGTGGCATGTTGCCGGACATCAGGCGCGTGAAGCTGATCAAGCGCTTCTTCAACTGCGTCGCAGCGCTGATGACCCAGCAGCTGGAAGATATATGCATACGCAGTCTGAAAGCGTTTGCGGATTTTATATGTGACTTTGGCGTGAGTTCTTACTATATTTTGATCTACGAATGATAATAATATCCTTGTGGTTGTGTAGAAAAGGAATCCGGGCTTTGAAATATCGATTATGCTACAGGACGAAGATACAATCGCCTTTAGTCCGACGTTCTCGAAGTTTCAGGAGGAGTTGTTGCGCGTTATCGAATCGATAACGATGGCAGTGCAGAATTTCTTGCGCATCGAGAATAAATTATACACGGACTTAAAAATATCCCGGAAGATCTTTCTGACGCCAGCCGTGCCCGACTCTATTATAGCGGAGACGCGTAATCGGATATGCAGGGTTCTCGAAGAGCAACGCATTGGGCCTGAGTTGCGGTTGCAGGACTTTGATCAGTTTATCGATCTGATAAATGGCATCGATGCCGAACGCTGTGCCCGATTTATGAGTGGCGAACCGAGCTTCGAGGCATTCTGCGACATGGTTTACGAGTACCGTCAGAAGGAGGATCGCATTGCTCGTGAGGTTTGGTTCGTCATACGAATGGGTCTCTATGAATTCCATCGTGAAAAATTTATCGAGCACATGGAGTCATTGGCGCGTCTCATGCAGAACGACTTACTCGCACGCATGGTGAACGACCAGCAGTCGCGCATATCGCGTATTGGCAAGGAATACGACGCCATAGCGAAGAAGGCTCTTACCGTCCCGAAGGACACGGCTGAACTGATGGAGTTGAAGGCGTTCGTCATAAATGCAGAGGAGAACAGCTCGCTGGAATTGGAGCAGCGCTTGAAAGAGAATATGGGCCAGATACTCTGGCTGATGGATCACACGGTATATTCGCCACTAGAGATAAAGAACAACAGCAACTCCTTCATTTGGTATCTGAAGTTGTCATCGATATTCGAAGAGCATCGTGAGATAATTGCCGAGAAGGTTGTTGAGTACCAAGAGTTGCTGAAGAAGCGCATCGATTTGTTCCGACGCGAGCTGCAAGGCTACTACGATCAAGTACAGACCTACGATACCTGGGGCGATATAAAACAACTGTTGAAATACAAGCGACGTGCTCAGACACTGGACTCGCGCCTGGTGCAGGCAATGGATACCATTGATCGTATTAACGAGGAGGAGACAGCTTACGGTTGGGATCTATCACAGTATTCCGTGCGTAAAAAGGCACATGATCAGCTTAAGCCGTACAAGACGCTCTTTGATGCCGGCCAAGACTTCATGGACAAATGGGATTTGTGGATGCATTCGCAGGTGGGCAGCTTTGATCCCGATGAGATCGATACAGATGTGGCGAATATCTATCGCGTTGTGCAAAAACTCGAGAAACAAATGGGCGATCATCCGGCAACTTTGCAATTGATATTGGATGTGAGTAATGAAGCGCCATGCTTGTTTGCCTTATAAGAAGCTTTTATATCTCTACCACCAAAATGTAGGTCAAAGGACAAATCGAGGAATTCCGCGGGCATATGCCAATAATCAATACACTTGGCAATCCTGGTATGAAGCTTCGCCATTGGGAGCAAGTTTCGGAGATTATTGGCTTCCCGATCAAGGTGACTCCCGATTTGACGCTCGAGAAAATCATCGATTACCAGCTGGGTGAGTTCGTGCCCAAATTCGAACAAATTTCGGAGAGCGCCTCCAAGGAGAACAACCTCGAAAAGGCCATGATCAAAATGGCTAATGAATGGGAGGGTGTCGAGTTCAACATTTCGCCATACAGGTGCGTATCCTTTTTGATTAATTTGTTCACCATGTAATTGATATAACTCCCGCAGAGACTCAGGCACCTACAAATTATCCGCAGTTGATGATATACAGATACTGCTGGATGATCAAATAATCAAGACGCAGACAATGAAGAGCTCACCGTACATCAAACCATTTGAAGCGGAGATTATGTAAGCGTGTGATTATGAGTGCTTAAGTATTGAACCGTCGTCACACTGATCACCTTACCCTTCTTTGTTTGTTACTTACAGAAAATGGGAGGCCAAACTCATGTTGTTGCAGGAGATCTTGGACGAATGGTTGCGTGTGCAAGCCACTTGGATGTACTTAGAACCTATATTCTCAAGTCCGGACATACAGCAACAAATGCCAGAAGAGGGTCGCCGGTTCAGTGCAGTGGATAAAATTTGGAAAGAGCTAATGAAGCAGGTGGCTATGGATCCGAAGGTTATGACAGTTGTGCAAATCGAGAAGATGAGCGAGAAGTTGAAGAAGGCCTACAGCCTATTGGAGATTATACAGAAGGGTTTGAATGCGGTAAGTGAACCCCCTGTAAATTACAGTTGTCGAAATGGTCATGGTCTAAGCTGTACATTCTATTTTGTTTGTAGTATCTCGAGAAGAAGCGTTTGTACTTCCCGCGTTTCTTCTTCTTGTCCAATGACGAGTTGCTGGAGATACTTTCGGAGACCAAGGACCCAACACGCGTGCAACCGCATCTCAAGAAGTGTTTCGAAGGCATTGCAACATTGAGCTTCACAGACGAACTCGAAGTGACCGCAATGCGTTCATCCGAACGTGAGGATGTCACTTTGGTCGACATAATTTCGACGGCAAAGGCTCGTGGTCAGGTGGAAAAGTGGTTGCTGGAGCTGGAGATCGATATGAAGAAGAGTTTACACGATATGATGTCCAAGGCGTTCTACAGTTATGTGAAGATGTTGCGACATGTTTGGGTACTGACATGGCCCGGCCAATGCGTGCAATCGATATCGCTGACCTATTGGACATTGGAAATTACCGATTGTTTTTTGAGCGAAGACCCCAAGGGGAACTTGCGTCAGTACTTGCAAAAGTGCATAAATCAGATCGGTCGCATTGTCGATTTGGTCCGTGGCGATTTGAATACACAGAATCGCATTACTCTGGGTGCGCTCGTCGTGCTTGATGTCCATGCTCGTGACGTGTTGGCCGAAATTGTGGAGAAAGAAGTGGAGGATCTGAATGACTTCCAATGGTTGTGTCAACTGCGTTACTATTGGGAGGATGATAACCTCGATACGCGCATGATAAACTGCTCGCTGATGTATGGTTATGAGTACTTGGGGAACACCACCCGGCTGGTGGTGACACCTCTGACGGATCGTTGTTACCGCACATTGTTCGCTGCGCTCAATTTGCATTTGGGTGGTGCACCCGAAGGACCAGCAGGCACTGGCAAAACGGAGACCACTAAAGATTTGGCCAAAGCTGTAGCCAAGCAATGCGTGGTGTTTAACTGTTCCGACGGCTTGGATTACCTCGCCTTGGGAAAGTTCTTTAAGGGTTTGGCTTCTTGTGGCGCTTGGTCGTGCTTCGACGAGTTCAATCGTATCGATTTGGAGGTGCTGTCCGTAGTGGCACAACAGATTATGACTATTCAACGCGGTATTAACTCGGGCAGTCCAACACTCATGTTTGAGGGTACAGTATTGACGTTGGACCCTACTTGTGCTGTGTTTATTACAATGAATCCGGGCTATGCCGGCCGCTCTGAGTTGCCGGATAATTTAAAGGCAAGCCGATCCATTCAATTTGGTTAAATCTTTTCGTAATCCATGTTTCTTTCCATGCAGGCGCTCTTCCGCTCGGTTGCCATGATGGTACCCGATTATGCCTTAATTTCAGAAATCGAGTTGTACTCGTATGGTTTCCTTAGGGCCAAACCGCTTTCAGTGAAGATTGTTGCCACTTATCGTCTGTGCTCTGAGCAGCTGAGTACTCAATGTCACTACGATTATGGAATGCGTGCTGTGAAGTCCGTGTTGAAGGCCGCCGGTGCACTGAAATTGCGCTATCGAGATGAGGATGAGGACGTACTAGTCTTGCGTTCCATAAAGGATGTCAATTTACCCAAGTTTCTTAATCAGGATGTACCCTTATTCCAAGGCATCACATCAGATTTGTTCCCGGGCACAGTATTGCCGGAACCGGATTATGTGATTTTCAATGAATGTGCCTTGCTTGCCTGTGAGAGGCAAAACAGGCAATGCACACCCTTCGTGCTGGAGAAGATACAGCAGCTTTACGAGATGATAGTTGTGCGTCACGGCCTCATGCTGGTCGGCTTGCCCTTTGGGGGTAAGACGACCACTTATCGCCTCCTGGCAGATACCTTGGAATGCATGGAGAATAGAAATGCGGGCGAGACTCGTGCCATCTATACGATCATCAATCCTAAGGCGATTACTATGGGCCAACTCTACGGCCAGTTCGATATGGTGTCGCACGAATGGAGTGATGGCATTTTGGCGGTCAACTATCGCATATTCGCTGTGTCCGATACACCCGATCGTAAATGGCTGATCTTCGATGGTCCAGTAGATGCCATTTGGATTGAGAATATGAACACAGTGCTAGATGACAATAAGAAGCTTTGTTTGATGTCCGGCGAGATCATACAATTGTCACCGACGACGAATTTAGTATTCGAGCCAATGGACTTGGAGGTGGCTTCGCCTGCAACGGTCTCACGGTGCGGAATGATTTACCTAGAGCCCAGTTCGCTGGGGTGGGAGCCACTCGTGACATCCTGGAAAAACGAGTTGCCAGCGTCTTTTCATTCCGTCAGCAAGCAATTGATATCGGCCCTCGTACAGCGTTTCTGTCCGCTGCTGTTGTTCTTGGTGCGAAAGAGTCTGGTTGAGATTGCGCCCACTTCCGATGCGAATCTCATGACGAGCCTGATGAACTTCTTTGAATGTTTCATCGATGATTTTAAAGACGAAAAATTCGTGGCGTCCATTTCGGATTTGGACTTCCGAGCGCAAATTGAGGGTAGCTTTTTGTATTCGTGCATCTGGTCATTGGGTGGTGCGCTGAACTCGCGCAGTCGAGAGAAGTTCAACGTTGTCTTCCGTGGGCTAATGGAAAAGAATTTCCCGGATGCATTATACGAAACATACGACATTCCAGAGGAACTCTATGTGCCTCTGCTTGCCAAGCCATTTATTTTTCCTATACCAAAGCAAGGCTCCGTATTTGACTATCGCTACATAAAGGAGGGCAAAGGCAAGTGGAAGCTATGGCAGGATGACGTGGATTCGGCACCGCCAATACCACGTGATATACCTGTCAATCAGATCATTATACAAACCAATGAGAGTGTAAGAGTTACGGCGGCCCTCGATTTGCTTGTGCGTCACGGCAAGCCGCTCATGCTGGTAGGACCAACGGGTACAGGCAAAAGTGCCTACGTCATTGATTTCATGCTGAAGCGCATGGACTTGAACACCTACAAGCCACTGTTGATCAGCTTCTCGGCACAGACATCGGCAAATCAGACACAAGACATTATCATGTCAAAATTGGACAAGCGACGGAAAGGCGTTTTTGGACCGCCCCTGAACACGCGCTTTGTCATATTCGTCGATGATATTTCGATGCCACTGAAGGAGTTCTACGGTGCACAGCCGCCAATAGAGTTGCTGCGCATGATGCTCGACCATTGGATGTGGTATGACCGCAAGAATATTGTACCCATGAAACTGATCGATATTCAGATGATCACCGCAATGGGTCCACCTTCAACGGGAAATACAGTAACGCAACGCTTCCAGCGGCATTTCAATGTGATCTGTATTGATGAGTTCAACGACGATATTCTATACACGATCTTCAGTAAAATTGTACTTTGGCATTTAGATACTCGGTGAGTAGTATTTGCTGTGGCATCGCTGGTACTGGTATTTATAATCTTTTATTCAATGCCAACAGTGGCTTCTCCAAGGAATTTGACCCCTGCATCGATGAGATTGTCAATGCCACCTTGAACGTTTACAACACAGCCAAAAAGAATTTGCTTCCCACCCCGGCCAAATCGCACTACCTCTTCAATTTGCGTGATTTCTCGCGTGTCATACAGGGTGTACTACTTTCGGTGCCAGAAGCGACAGAGGACATGAATTCCATGCGACGTTTGTGGGTGCACGAAGTGTTGCGCGTCTACGGCGATCGTTTGGTCGAGGATGGCGATCGCACGTGGCTCTTCAATCAGCTTTGCGAAACGATTAAAGAAGCCTTTATTTCGGATCCAACGCGTCTCTTTTCAAGCCTTGTTGAGAAAGATAAAACGCTGCAAGAGGCTGATTTCCGGCGTTTAATCTACTGTGACTTTACAAACCCTAAAGCCGATACCAAAACTTACGTAGAAGTAGCTGATCTGGAGGAGTTGCGAGGTGTGGTCGAGGCTTATTTGGTTGAATATAACAACATGTCGAAGAAACCGATGAATCTGGTACTCTTCCGCTTTGCCATCGAACATTTATCGAGAATATGTCGTATTATAAAGCAGCCACGTAGTCATGCTCTACTGATCGGAGTCGGTGGCTCCGGACGTCAGAGCTTAACTCGTTTGGCTTCGCATATTTGTGACTATGAACTCTTTCAAGTTGAGATCACTCGATTATATGGACCGTATGAATGGCACGAGGATATTAAAGTTATCCTACGGAAGATCAGTTCATCGGAAATGCACGGTGTATTCCTATTTACCGATGTACAGGTGGGCGTCGACTCTTTTGGCTTTAGTGTGTATTATTGTATTAGCGACGTTTTCTAATGCTTTCAATGCTTTAGATCAAAGATGAGTCGTTTTTGGAGGATATTAATAATCTATTGAACTCTGGTGAGGTGCCAAATCTGTTTACGAACGAAGAGAAAATTGAGGTGGTCGAGAAAATGTCTCAAATAGACAAACAACGCGACAAAGCCGTCCAAACCGATGGCACACCCGTGGCGTTATTCAATTTCTTTGTCACGGTTTGTTCTTGAATCAGCACTTGCCTTCGAGCGTGAACAACTAACTTCGTCGTTTGATCTTCTAGACCTGCAAAGATCAGCTGCATATAGTGCTCGCCATGTCACCGATCGGCGACGCTTTGCGCAATCGCATAAGAAAATTCCCCTCGATTGTCAACTGTTGCACTATCGACTGGTTCCAGGCATGGCCAGAGGACGCACTGCTTGCGGTCTCAACGCGTTTCCTTGCAACGGAGGATCTCACCGCACTCGAGCGTAGCACAGCCATTGATATGTGCATGGAGTTCCATACGTCGACGCAAATGCTCTCTGAAATATTCTTTACACGTCTACATCGCCACAACTACGTCACGCCCACTTCGTATCTGGAATTGATACAGACCTTTAAGGGGCTCCTCAATCAGAAGCGCAAGTGGGTATATGCTTTCCGCATGCTTTCCCTTTTATATATAATCATTTGTTCACCTCTAGCACCATCACAAATAATCGCAATCGTTATTTGACTGGCATATCCCAACTTGACATTGCCGCTCAGCAGGTCAGCGTGATGCAGGAACAACTTGTTGCTCTGCAACCGAAGTTGAAGGAAGCCTCCGAAATCGTAAGTTCCATTGGTGAACATTAGGAATTGTAATTAAAATTTCCCAATGCCCACCAGGTTGCCGAACAAGTTGCCAAAGTGACTGCGGACAGTAAAGTCGCTGAGGAGCAACGTGAAATGGTCAAACAGGATGAGGCCATGGCCAAGGAACAGGCGCAAATTGCACAGGCGATCAAGGATGAGTGCGACGCTAAACTGGGCGAGGCGTTGCCCATCTTGAATTCTGCATTGGCCGCTTTAAATACGCTGACCACTGCCGATATTGCGGTGGTTAAGACCATGAAGAGTCCGCCGATTGGCGTGCGTATTGTCATGGAGGCTGTGTGCATTCTTAAGGACCTCAAGCCAGAGAAGGTGCCTAATCCCGCCGGCGTGGGCACTATTGAAGACTATTGGGGACCGTCGAAGCGTGTGCTCAGCGACATCAAATTTCTGGATAGCTTGCTGAATTACGATAAGGATAACATACCCGTGGAGGTCATGAAGAAACTACACCAACGTATTTTGTCGAATGAAGCATTCGATCCGGATAAGATTAAATCGGCTTCCATGGCTTGCGAAGGCCTGTGCCGTTGGGTTATTGCATTGTCCAAGTACGACGTTGTCGCCAAGGTGGTGGCCCCCAAGAAGATTGCCCTGGCACAGGCTGAGGCGACTTACAATGTAAGTGCTGGTGTAATGTAAGCATAAATGATTGACTGACCTCCGCATCGTAGGCCGCCATGAAAACCTTGAACGAGAAATTGGCGATGTTGGCTCGTGTGGAAGCGAGTCTGGCGGCTATACAAAAGGTGCTCGACGAACAGTTGAGACAATACGGGTGGGTAATCTAGAAAAGCATGGATTTTCTGGTTTACGAAATGTAGTATCACTCTTCTATCTTAGCATACTACAATCTGAATTCGATGCTTGTACGAAGAAATTGCAACGCGCTCAGGAGCTCATCTCCGGTCTGGGTGGCGAGCGGACGCGTTGGTCCGAGACCGCGCGTAATCTGGCGGCCAGCTTTAAATCCGTAACGGGTGATGTGCTTATATCATCAGGCGTGGTCTCATACTTAGGACCCTTCACCATTGATTTCCGCGTGGACCAAATCAAAAAATGGGTAAATAAATGCAACAACTTCGGCGTTGCTTGCACCGCAGACTTTCAATTGGCTACGGCTCTGGGCGAAGCTGTGGAAATACGTACTTGGAACATTTGTGGATTGCCGACGGACGCGTTCTCCGTGGAGAGCGCCATTATGATGAAGTGAGTAATAACTAAGAACGCGTGTTGAAAGTTTGAGCGGTAGCAACTTGATGTATCAAAATATTTGCTTATATGGATTTCTGCTTTAATCGTCCGATCATCCATTACGAGTATACCCGGCCGTGTCACGGTAATTATAGCCTGCATGAGCGCGGTAACGGGAAAACTTGTGTCAGCCGCAGACGCACGAATTTCACTTTTGTCTAATTACAACACGCACGCACACACAAACACACACACACACTTGCCCAGTCATATAAAACAGGCAGGCAGAAGGAAAATTCGTGTAAAATGTCAGAATTCACGCTTATTAAAAAAATTGGAAAGACGCGCTTAACTGCGCGCACCCACAACAGACGGAGGCTGTGCGTGAAAGCCACACGCCTGCATGCCTTGCCACAACAAACGTTGCCATCATCGTCCGTGTTAGCATGACAGGCGGTGGTTGCTGTTTCTCTCTGCTCTGCTAATACTTTTCACTCTTACTCTTCCTCTGCTTCTGCTTCTGCCTGTGCTCCTTTACGTAATGCTGTGCCGGCTGCTGCTACTGCTGATGTGTGCGGTAGGGGAAAAAATAATAACCGTGAGCGAAATGCTTCAAACGCGCATCTGGTGCGTTTTCGTTTTGTTCCCATCTTGCCCTCATATCACCTGACCGCTCTCCTGCCTGCCTGGCTGCCGCATTTGAAACGATTTCCCTTGTAATAAGAGAAATTCCTGCTTCGAAAAGTGTTGTAAAAATAATTTGTTGCATACCGAAAATACCACGTCGAGTTGCCTCGTTTGTTGTTGGTGGTTGGGAAGGTGGCGCACATGTGTAATAGTTCTACTTCTTTTCCCATCACTACTGGCATTTTCTTATTGTATTATTCCTCTTCTTGCGGCGAGCACCCGCTGGGGGCACCGAAATTGATTAATGTTCGACTTGCTCGATTACGCTTAATTTTTATGGATAAATGTGTGTAGGGACGGACGGATAAAAAGGCAGACGGACTGATGTTTAAATAAATGTGCGAGTACGTGGTACGTGTGTGTCTAAATGACACATCACATAGGCGTACGTACAAATGGTTGGCACGCACGGCTCTACCTTTTCACACGGAAGTCGCGACTTCGCTCTAGGAACACGCACCAATTTTTCTTTACTCTCATTGTTACAATCGCATTTACGCTGAAAGAAACTAATATAAATTGAGCGATTTTCTAGATATACTGATTTACAGATTCTGGTTAGACAAGGCATTCTTGTATTTTAGGGAACAAGCTTTCTCTTAAGCGGTTGGTTGGCCAGTCTTTTCCGAACCATAAATAAGAAAGCTTTTCGAGAGAATTTCATTCCACTTGATGAGACACCCCTTTTTAGTACTACCTACTAGTACTACTACCTTACTACTACTAATACTTATACTACTACTGCTCCTACTACTTCTATTATATTTATACTATTTCTGATACTACTACTACTACTACTTATAACTGGGTTCTATTCTAGTGGTATCTGTAACAAAAGCCATTCATGATGACTATGTGACTAGGTAAAAAAGAAATTCGTAGATAGGGAAAACTGAAAAATTATTTTCAGCTCTAACAAAATAATTATAGCATACAAAATATTTCTATAATTACAAAAAAAACATTAATAATAATATTACTTTATTCACACGTCTTGGCATTGATTCAATTAATGTCTGAAAGATGGAAAGTGGTATCTTTTTCCATTACTTCTGGATGCAAGTTTTCAGATCCTTTCAGTATATCCTAGCAGTATATGTCAAACATATTCATTCAGTTGATAGTAATGTTTTTTGTTAGATTACAAGTTTTGCATACGAATTTCCTCAGAAGAACCATGTAGAAGTCACAGTTCTAAAACACTCGCAATTGAAGCTGATTAGAAATAGTAGTTGATTTAGGTTTATGTAAAAATTAATTTATTATTAGCTCTACAAAAAAAAAAAAAAAAAACATTTCCTAACCAAATTTTTGGGCAAACAAAAACGCTTCGCTTGGCCCGCGTACTAGTATTTGTATTCGTACTCGTATCCCCGTGTCTTCACACTCAACTTCGCTCAGTGTATGATTGAGTCCCATTGTACTGGTGCGAGTATCTTTTCACCGGGGCGGGCATTGTTGTTCCGCTCATGCCGTCTTTTGTTTTTCCATCAAATATTTTCCATTCATCAAGTTTTCAATTTACAAAAAATGTTCAACCATTCGTGGCGCTGAATTTGTTGTGTATTCGACGGCATTCGCAATCGTATTCGATGTGAATTTGTCATGTGTTTCTGCCATTTAACGTAACTCTCTGCGATGAAAGTGTTTCATTTGTTGTTGTTGTTGTTGCTGCTAAAGTACACTCAAATAGTACAAATCGCATATTTGTATGCGTATGCATGCAAGACCTCACCACATCGACATCATCCATTCCTATCATCCTATCCATCTATAAGTACGTAGATACGTTCAATCTATTCGTGTGAAGAGGCATTTGTGGATCGATGAATGCATGAATTCGGTTGGCTGAGTGCAGCGGATAATAGTTGCTTTTGTTTTTATGAACTGGTGTGTATTTTCATTTAATAATATTCCACAAAAGAATTATTTATTATTTAAATATTAATTGCAAAATGATTGCATTACTTTATTTATGGTTATTTGTTTTGTGAATTGTGGCTAATTGTATAATTCGTCTCTGCTGCACGCATCCTTTTTGAACTTGACAGAAATGCGCGCCGTTGGCCACTCATGATCGATCCTCAAGGCCAGGCGAATAAGTGGATCAAGAACCTCGAGAAGAGCAATAAGCTGTGCGTTATACGGCTAAATCAAGCTGACTATACGCGCGTTTTGGAAAATGCCATACAGTTTGGTCTGCCTGTGCTTCTTGAGAACATCGGCGAGGAATTGGATCCCATATTGGAGGCGGTGTTGCTAAAGCAGCTCTTCAAGCAAGGCGGCACCATGTGTATTAAGCTGGGCGATTCGACAATCGAGTATAATTACGCATTCAAGTGAGTGTGTCGCTATCTCTATTTATTATCACCTCATCACCTATACTCTGACCGCTGTTTGGACTCGTTACAGATTCTATATGACAACAAAACTGCGTAACCCCCACTACTTGCCCGAGGTTGCAGTAAAAGTCACATTATTAAATTTCATGATTACCGTACAGGGCCTGCAGGATCAGTTGTTGGGCATTACGGTAGCTCGTGAGCGCCCAGATTTGGAAGCGGAGAAAAATAATCTGATAGTGCAGGGCGCTGAGAACAAGCGCATGTTGAAGCAGACTGAAGATCAGATATTGGAAGTACTCTCATCAGCGGAGAATATATTGGAGGATGAGACGGCAGTGCAGATTCTAAGTTCGGCTAAGGCGTTGGCAAATGATATTAGCGAAAAGCAGATTATTACCGAGGCTACCGAGAAGCAAATCGATATTGCACGTCTGAGTTACGTGCCCATTGCCGAGCACTCGACAATTTTGTTCTTCACCATAGGTGAGTGAATACTCGTAGATGAGATTGTGTGACAATTTACTAATACCTTCACTGTACCTTCACTCCGCCATCAGTGGAACTGGCCAATATCGATCCCATGTATCAGTACAGCTTGGTTTGGTTTGTCAATCTGTATATGTCCTCGATTGATAACACGGAGAAGGTTGACGACATCGAGGCACGTCTTACGGATTTGCGCAATCATTTCACATACAGTTTATATGTGAATATATGTCGTAGTTTGTTCGAACGAGTAAGTAGAACGGGTAAAATGAGAGATAATTGCGTTTTAAGTTGTTCGACCGTGTTAAATGCTTTACGACGCATTCGTAATTGCCGTGTACCCTTCCGTGCGAGCGTAAGTAATGGCATTTCATTGAAGCATATTTCACTTGAATGCGCTGCTTCTACGACTCTTTTTCAACTGCTAAAGGTGTGGATGTTGGTGTTATGCACTTCTATTTATAAGTACTACAACAGCCTTATCACCAGAGCCACTCAAACTCTCACACGGCTTGGCATTTAATTTTAACCAAGACTTTTGTGTCTTCGGGAGCGTCTTATTTACTGATTTAATACTCAAATGGACGACCATCGAATTCAACTAATCCGACACTCTTACTCTTTTGCGTTTTTTGTAGGATAAGCTGCTCTTCTCGCTCATCTTGAATATCAATTTGATGAAGCACGAGAAGCTCATTGAGAATAGCGAATGGATGTTTTTGCTCACGGGTGGTGTGGGTCTTGATAATCCACACAAGAATCCGGCTGCCTGGTTAGGCGTCAACAATTGGGACGAACTCTGTCGTCTTAACGATTTGCCCCGATTTAAAGGTTTACGCGAGCACTTCGCTGCTAATTTGGAGGCATGGAAGTTGCTCTTCGATTCTAAAGCACCGCAGGACCTTAAAGAAGTGCCAGCGGCGTGGGAAAGCCGTTTGACAGGTTTTCAGAAGTTGTTACTACTGCGCGTGCTACGTCCGGATAAATTGGTGCCGGCGGTGCTGAACTTTGTGGCTGATGAATTGGGCAGGAAGTTCGTCGATCCACCGCAATTTGATTTGATGGCTTCATTCTCTGATTCTCACTGCTGTGTGCCGCTCATATTTATTTTGACACCGGGCTCGGATCCCACAGCCACATTGTTAAAATTTGCCGAAGATCAGGGCTTTGGGACAAATCGGCTGTTCTCACTCTCATTGGGTCAGGGTCAGGGTCCGATTGCAATGAAAATGATTGACGAGGGCGTGAAGATGGGTAATTGGGTTGTGCTACAAAATTGCCATTTGGCAGCGAGTTTTATGCCACTACTGGAGAAGATTTGTGAAAATCTTCTGCCCGATTCAACGCATCCCGATTTTCGACTGTGGCTTACATCGTATCCGGCGGAGCATTTCCCTGTTGTAGTGCTACAGAACGGCATCAAGATGACAAATGAACCACCGAAGGGTTTGCGTTCGAACATAACGCGCTCATTGCTAAGCGATCCCATCAGTGATCCCGAGTGGTACGAGTCGTGCACACAACCCCGCTTTTTTAAACAGTTGATCTACTCGCTGTGCTTTTTCCACGCTGTAATTCAGGAGCGACGTTACTTCGGCCCAATTGGTTGGAATATACCTTACGAGTTTAACGAGACTGATTTGCGCATAAGTCTAATGCAGCTGAAAATGTTCCTCAACCAGTATGATACTGTCAACTATGACGCTCTGCGATACTTGACCGGTGAGTGTAACTACGGTGGACGTGTCACTGATGATTGGGATCGGCGGACTTTGAGTACCCTTCTGGATTTATATTATTGCCCCCTCGTATTGGACTTGGAAAAGGTGTACTACTTGGATGAGTCGGAGTTGTATTACATACCAGTTTATAAGGAAGTTGAGGGTTATATAAACTATACAAGGGATCTGCCACAAATTTCGGCTCCCGCCATTTTTGGATTCCATGCTAATGCCGATATTATGAAGGACCAACAGGAGACGGACATGTTGCTGTCACACACACTGATGACACAGGTAAGTGACTTGGCTATTTAGTAAGTATGTGACTCGGCTTGTCGATATAGTGCACTTTTTGCTAATACTGAATTATATAAATGCCGCTTTAATACAAAGGATCGAGTGGTAAGTAGATATTAAGAGTTTTGTAGTTTTTTGTCCTTAATCTTAGCATTAAAACTTGCACGCATTGAAGGATTTGTATGAGAAGCGCGTAAGTACAGCAACTTAAGTTTGATAATTTGGATCCTTAAGGTTTGGAATCTTGTCTATTTTCGCATTGCCTCTGCTTGCTTGCTTTCGTTAATGCTTCGTAGCGACTGGAGAAATCTCAGCCTGTGTACCTTGAAATGCTTTCCAAACGCTTTCCTGAAAACCTTTTCCTACCTAATTTTCCCACTTGTCCACCCTTCCTTGCTCTTCACTCCACCACCTCAAAGGATACCAGCGCAACCTCGGACGACACTGAAGGCTCTAAGGCACTCACTCCCGAGGAAGTGGTTACTAACGTCGCTACAGACATACTTGACAAACTGCCAAAGGAGTTCGATCGCGATGCAGCTTTGGCCAAATATCCTACCAAGTACCATCAGAGCATGAACACAGTGCTGGTGCAGGAGATGGTACGTTTTAATGTGCTGCTCAACACGATTCGCTCCAGTCTGATTACACTGCGGAAGGGCATTAAAGGTGAGTACATACATTCACACTCTGACTATTAATTTATCATTTTATTTAACAAAGTAACAAAATTATAAAATGAAGCTACATTGGGGTTTAATTACTGTAGTGCATCTTCCGGTTGAACTTCTTCAGCTTGCGCGGCTTCAGTCTCGCCTTGATGTTCACTAACACCTACTGATACAGCTTCTTGATTCTGCTGATTTTGAGCTTTTGTTTGCTCACCACCAGCGTCCACGGTAGTTTGATTAGCTGCCAATGACGCTATTTGACTTGCTACCTCCGCGACTTCCTGAGGTGGTGCTTGAGTTGTAACCTCGGTAACTTGTGGTGCCTCCTTAAATACTTGTCCCTCTTGTTCTCCTCTTTCAGAGGCAACACGGCGTTCTTCTGATTGTATATAGGAACTTATCTCCTCAAAACGATTGGCGTCGGCAACTTCGCTTACAATGTTTTCCTCACTGGCTCTTATTAAGATTGATTGAGATTTTGAGGCTTTGGAAAAGTCTGAAACATTAAGACTAACAACTTTCAAGGATGACCCCTTATTGATCTTATTCTCTTCGTTACTGCCTTGATTTGTCATGGATTGGGGCATTACGCCACTAAAACTACTTGGAACGGCAGAACCGCTGAGTCTGCGCGCACTGTCCGCAGTATATAACTCTATCACCGAACCGTCGGATTCTTCTTCTTTGCTTTCGCCCTTGACCAATTCCTCGTTATCACTCTGCAGTGTTTGCTTTAATATGCTCATTATCATGTCATTTACGCATGTTTGCGTTTCACTGCTAACGGGCGGCGGTGGCAGTGGTGGCAGCCGTGGCAGCGGTGGCTGCCGAGGCATTATTTTTTCGAATTTAATGCCAATATCCGACAAGCTTGATGAATCTAGTCTCTGGAGCTCGATAGCCTTTTGCAACTGTGCTACATCGCTGAATTTGCGGAAATTCTCAACTTCGCATATATCAAGTGTGCTGGGAACATGACAAATAAATGGCGTCACTCCCTTAGCTATGGGATCTAAATCTGCTTGGTGTGTTAGGATATCCATATGGAGCAGTTTCTCTGGGCCGGTGTCCTTGAAATCATCATCACCAATATATATATCGTCTGTTACTAGTGCTCTCGAAATTTTATCTTCTTTTAAGCGCTTGAGTATGCCAAAAGTTTTTATCCTTAGCAATTCGGACTCGCCTGCTGGAAGAGATTCACGATTTTTAACATACACATCGCTCTCATTAATATGGACTCGCGAGTGCGCTTCATGTATACGGGTAGGCTCCATGGCCGATAAAATGGACAATCGTGCCTCTTTCTCAGTAATGGCTTTGAAAATATCATCAAGTAAATCATTGACATTCTCATCGATATTGCGTTCGTCCTCTGTACGCCAGCGTCGCCCTGGGGTGGCGTAACGTATCAATTTGCGTATGATGGCTTTGGACTCATATTCCGGTACATGCCTGCTCTCATGTTCGCTCTCGCTGTCTGTTGAGAAGTAATAAAGATCGTCATCGATCAATCGATCCAGCATCTCGCCCGTTACTGAACTGACGATGTCCCAGGGCTCTATTTCGCGTTCTATGCGTGGGAAGATTACGTCATCGACGATGTATTTAGCGATCAGAACCTTCTCTTTTTGGCGCAGCAGCTCATTCACATCGGGGAACATCCAATCGCGCAGCATATAGCGTAGTGGCTCGAAAGTGAGTGGTGTCTGTATTAGTTTGAATGTGTCCAACCAGCGCTGTATGTCCTGATCGATTTGCTGTGCTTGCATGGTGGCTGTTGCGGCGGCATTCCATTCAGCGTCGTGCGCCATGTCAGTGGTGAGTATGTTTTCGAGGTAGTCATTGCAGATGTCGCTATTCACACCATCGCAGAACTGGAAGAGCTCCTCGTAGATGTAGCGCATGTCATTTTCTTTTTGGCGCAGCCCAGCCTCGGCAGCCTCGCGGCGCCAACGCTCTTTCTGCGCCAATAGCGAAAAAAAATGCAGCTTCCGCTGCTCTTTAAGTCGTTCCATCTCCTCGGACAGGAACTGCATAATCCAACCGATTGTTGTACCTTCAAAGCGGTGCAGTATGCTTTCAAGTTCCTCTTGGCGGTGTTCGGCCAACATTTCTTTGGTCATATCTACCGGGTGTTCTGGTTCTATAACCACTATTTTCTGCTTTTCCGCTTCCATATCTCTTACCGTTATCGCCCATTCCCCAATCAGTGGTGTATCCTGCTGAAGAATATTCTCAACGGGGGTCTGCCAATTGGATTCTGACTGCTGACGGCGTACCAAGCACTTCGGTGTAACCTTGTGCTTGGAAGATTGGCTGCGTAGGCTCTACAAATAAAAATTATGCAGCTTAGCTGTTTGAAATGATACGCAGATTTACTTACCCGCAAAGTCTCATAAAGCTTTTGCAGATTCTCGTCGGTACAGAAGTTCTGCTCGTATTCCTTTACAATCGTTTTTGGTTGCGACCACTTCTTTAACTTCGAGAATGGACATTCCAATTTGTTCATATTCACGCGCTTCTCCAGCTCATCAATGCGCATGTCGAAAGTTTTGCGTCCGCCGACAAAGTGTCGATGTGCCGGATTCACTCCGTGGCGTATCAGTGGCGCATAGAACTCAGAGCCTGGCGAGGTGAGCTCGTAGATGATGTTGTCCTTTGCTGCTGGTGGACGTACTCCACGATACTTCTTTTCCAGTCGCCGCATACCGCGCTGGTATTTGATTTCGTTCTTCTTCAACTCTGCCTGACGTCGCATTTCGATTTGGTTGCAAGACAGCTCAATGCGTGTTTTCGATGCTTCATGCATCTCTTTCTCCCGCCGATCGAACATCCGTATGACGATCTCGAGACGCATCATCTGACATTCCTGTATGTACTCCTCGCGCTCTATCCACTTCTCCCACTCGAAAGCCTGGAGCACTTTACTATATTTCGATTTGAATAACTTTTCGCGTGCCTCGCGGAACTGGCGTTTGAAGTTGGTCTTCAGGGCCGATGTGAAGGCCCAACGTTTTCGTGCTCTCTCCAATATCTCTACCTCATACAGACCTGGTGGCTTATCACCCGGCAATATGGTTGCGAGATTGAAGAGTTCTAGTATTTCAGACCGTTCTTTATCCTCGATCTCCGGTAGATAGGGAAGAGTTTGAGCAGAGGATTCGCTAAGCAGGATAATTCGTATTCATTACCATTAATGGTTTTTAAAGTCGTCTCGGCACTACTTACCGGTAAAGCGTCTGCGTGCCGATCGTTTTAACGGTACATGTGTCTACAGCACGTGGGAAGTAGGTACACTTGGTGAAGACTCGCTCTGGAAAGTTTGCATTGATTTTCACCTCTCTCGTTGTCACATGCGTTTCCGGCTTTCGCATGTAGCCTGAGCCAGGCGCTGGCATTGTGCACTCACCAGGCGAGCTTATAACGCGACCAGTGAAGCGGTCAGCCGGACTATTTGCACCTGTAAAAGGAAAGATTTCTTGGAGGTTAATGCTGCTACTTTCCTTGCATTAGGTTTTCTCTTTCTCGAACCTGCTCTAAAGCGTTGATCCGATGTGGTCACCAGACAGTCGCGCAGTCCCTGGTTCATGTCGCTGCTCTCGATGCGTTTGTTGAACGTCACCCTCTGTTTACTTTTTTTTGCATGCATTTCGCTTTCGACATCGCACTGCGAACTTAAGGAAAGTCCCGACAAGGAACCGAGTTCACTGTTTACACGCCCATTGTAGAGGCGCGTCTTCGACTTAGTTTTAGCCATATAGGCCATAGTAATTCTATTTTAGTTTTTAATGTCTCGAATTTTATCTTTATAAAATCCAAAAATAATAAACACGAGTTTTTCTCTATTTTTCACCGATAAAAAATATAAAATTCCAATGACCGCACAGAGCAGAAGAATTTTTTAGTGTGTCTGCTTCTTGCAAAAACGTTTTAGAATTAAGTTTCGCCCAGCCTGCTTTTGTTCATTGCACTGGAATTTCGAATTCGTTTCAGGCTTGGTTGTCATGTCTGCGGCCATTGAAGCTGTATACAAATCAGTGTTGATTGCCAAGATTCCAGGCATGTGGGCGTCCAAATCCTATCCGAGTCTGAAGCCGCTCGGCAGCTATGTGACGGACTTTTTGCGACGCCTTGAGTTTTTGCAGGTGAGTAGTAGTGTTCGACAACCGAAGTATGGTGTAAAAGTATTTACACATTGGGTTGTCATGGCAACGGAGCTACGACCGTTACCCGGGTGCCATGCTTTGTTTACTAGCCTATTAAGACGAAAATGTTACTTATTTCCATGTCCTTTCAGCGTTGGTACGACGAAGGTGCGCCCAATACGTTTTGGCTGTCGGGCTTCTTTTTTACGCAGGCTTTCCTCACCGGCGCACAACAGAATTTCGCACGCAAGTATGTCATTCCCATCGATTTGCTTATCTTCGACTATGATGTACTTCGCATTGAGGAGACCGAAATGGCGGGTGTCAGCGCCCCCGACGATGGCGTTTACTGTTATGGTACTTTTCTTGAGGGAGCACGGTGGCATCGAAAATCTGGATATTTGGCCGAATCGCGACCACGTGAACTGTACGACGTCATGCCGTTGATCTGGCTGAAACCAGTCAAACGTAGTGACCTAATTGAGCGGCATATCTACAGATGCCCCCTCTACAAAACATCCGAACGTCGTGGCGTGCTCTCGACGACAGGTCACAGCACCAACTTTGTCGTCGCCATGATGTTGGAATGCAATCCGCGCACCACGCCCTCACATTGGATTATACGCGGTACCGCCATGCTCTGCCAGTTGAGCTTCTAATGAACGACTTGACTTCTCCATGTATATTTTTTTTTTGTTAATTTCTTAAGCACAGCATGAGCTCATCGTAGTGCCTTAAAGTGCTTGATGTTTATTTATTATGTAGTTAATCCATTGTGACAACTAAATTTCCACTGAGATACAACAAATTCCAGAAATTTCTGTTATTTTGCGTTTGCCGCTCAAAGTTGAAATGACGTGGAACTTGATTTGCTGCTCAAACAAACAAACCACATCAATTTTAATTTAAATACATTTCATTTCCAATTCCAATGCAGTGTGCTCAGTCGGTCTTCCTCAACAGCAGTACCTCAGTCATGCACCCAGTCATCCCTTTGCCGCCGGCTGATGATTCCGTATCCTTTCGAGCTTTCTTTTCACGCTCGTTTCTCCTTACTCGTTTCTATGTACCGAAATATGTGAATATAAATGACCTCAAATGTGTCTTTCACATCAGGCGATAGTCAGAATATGAACCTTTCAGATATTTGTACATATTTCACTCCAAAACGCCACTTCATCTTTTGCCACTTAGCCTTGTTCACTGTTCACCGTTGTGTGCTCTGGTCTGAGTTCATTAATCATATACTAACATCTGACATGGCGTGATTATTTCTTTTAGTTTTTCAACGCATCCTCACATATATTTGAATAATTCCGATTGTGATAGCTTTAAATTTAAATTCGGCGAAAATGTCTTGTTTGTTTGAAAAATAAAGAGCGCATTTTCCTCACTTAGTAGGGCTTACTCGTAACATAACTTGTGTGGAGTGCGGAAAGCAGAGTTCGAATACTGCTGTCAATGATGAAAGCCAGTTTGGGTTTAAGAAGTGGTGTTTTTTTTTTTTACATTCCAGCTTGAAAACTATAGTTATTATGGAATTCTAGAGCAAAAAGGGGCCAGTCTCAAGAATCGACAAGAAACTCGCTTTTAGTTGACAAAATGTTAATATCAACACATGCACATTGAGTGAACCAGCCACTCTTCAGCTTAATCGCGAACTTTAGATTGTAGATAATTAAAATGATAGAGCCACCAGCTTTTCGAAAGACATTTGGAGGTTCTTTCTTGGAGTAAGCGTGGTCATAACAGTTATGTATTCGGACGGTCGACTATAAGTGCTGGTTTCATGATTCATGATTTTCTAGATGGACCATGTAAGTAGAAGAAAAAATTGGCAGTCGTAGCTTGTGCAAGTTATATCTCAGTCGTTATACGACCTGCTGAGATTCGTGTTTGTGTGAAACAATTTCGCTTGAGGAAGTGCTCTGAGGCCAAGCTTAATCTATCTGAACGATTCTTCTTTTATTGTCTTAGTCGTTGCCCTGCCCAACCTAATCCCACTTCTAATTATAATATAGTATATCAACACAGAAGTTATTTAGATTTTTGGATACTTAAAATCACCGCTGATACATTGTCCTTTGAAGTCTCATGAATGTTGCTGGTATCAATTTGCCGCACATTTCAGAGAGCTAAAGCAATAATAATTCAAATTACTTAAAAGTTTTCTTATTGGATTCACTTCACAATCTTCACAATCATCAGTCAGTCAATCAATCAATAGACTGTCGACTGATTAATAGACCTAATTTGGTAGCAAAGTTTCTCGAGGCTTGTGAAAGCAATCAGTTGGCGGGCTTTTAGCGCTTCACGCACATTAGGCGCTCCTCAGCCATTCCCGCATTCAATTAAGTTGATTTAAAGCGGAGCATCTCATCATCAACGAGCAACCCCGAAAGTTCGGATTTTGCATATAGAAATTCTGGTAATTTTTTCCCGAGTGTATTTATGAGCAAACAACGAAATTATATTTACTTTCTCTCTGTACCAATATTTGCATCCAATTAATTTTCCCACTTCAGACGTCGTCGCCTTCGTTTGCGACTTCGCTGCATCGTCTTTTGAGTCGACCGGGTCGAGCCCGGGCCGGGTACGCTAACGAACAAATGAGCGAATGAACGCACAAACGAACCGAACCGAACCGAACTGAACTGAAGTGAATCCTACTGAAGTGCACCGAACCGAGGGGAAACGAGCTGAAGTAACCGTTATAGTGTTTTCCGTATGTCCCTCTTCGACCCAGAAAAGTTCTGTCAGACAACCACCCACGCAATTTACTTTAAAAGTGTTGCTAACGAATCGAAGCAATATGTATGATGTCCCACCGGCTTGTTGTTGTTTGCGTTGTTGTTGTTGTTATTACTGTGCAACACTGTTACTTTTAGTCCTTTGCCGCTGCTGCTGCTGCTGCCGATGCTGATGGGACTTGTAATAATAATAATGATAATGATGATTATAATCGTGATGATGTTGTTGATGGTGATGTGGCATTGCCAGTGCTAATGATGAGGTTGACGCGTACTGATGTTACAATACGTTGCTGATGGCGTTGGCGATGTCGTTGACGATGGCGATGGCGATGGCGATGGCGATGGCGATGGCGTTTGGGGCGGTGTTTGTTGTGTGTTGCGTTGTTTTCACAAAATTTGTCTTAAATTAAAATTCGTTAAAATTCGTTGTGTTTTGTTTTCGCTTTTTAAATTAAATTTGAAGCGCTAAACAAATAAAGAACTTCGCTGTGTTTGCAAACGGCGATGTTTACTAATGCCACCATCACTACCAACATCGTCACCACAACGATCTATTTCATCAACAGCAACAACGGTGTATTTCATTGTATTTCATGCATTGCCCCACGTGGCAACACTGCTTTATGCTGTACCCCTGCCAGCAACATGAGCCGGTTTCTATTGACACACAAACGTGCCTTACATTTTACAGCTTATCGTCTTCATCGTCTCCGCCGGCGTCGCCAGCGTCAACAATGTTTTCTTCTTGTCGAAATATTTTGAGCCGCTTATATTAATTTATTGCCTCCGGGTGCAATTTAGTGCAAAAATCAGCATATAACGTTACACAAGCGGTTACCCACTTACGCAACGAGCGCCATTGCTTTCGAGGTTAGTCAGTATTTTACCAGGCGATAAGCCCGCTCCAAATTAATCGTCTAAAAAACGAAATGATAAATCAATATTTATAGCCAGTTGCAGGATATGGCGCAGTGGATTTTGTTATGGCTGTGGGGTTTTATGGAGCGGTTCGCTTGATTCGCTTGGTTCGTTTCATTTGCTGAAAATGACTTTAGCTTGGTTGGTTGACTGCTAACGGCGCTGATAACCTGGGAATATACGTTAAGCTTAGGAGGCTATTCAGAAAGTTTAAATTTATTTGATTTCGCACAGAAAAGGTGAAATGTATTGGTAACAATTTTAGTGGGCACTTAATACTGCTACAACTAATCTACTCAATCATTTTTTCCTGCTAAGATTACCTAACCTCCAATCATGCCTTGTCATTATGTATTTAAAATATCTTCTATAACTCTATAACTTGGGCTAAACAACCAATACACAAGGCCAGGAGATCTTGGATCAAGTGGACATCTCCCGTTACTGGACGTGTTTCTAGGTACCAAATCTTTGATCCTCGATTCAGAAGAACCTCGAAAAAATATTTATTTGTTGGAGTCTGATTTCCTAGGTGAATCAGCATTCACTCGTAAGGTAGAGTATTGCTGACTAGTAAGCGTTGCTGCAGTGTTAGCCCACACTGCCTGACAGAGACTTTCGCCAAGGCTATTTCAAGAATAAACCCCTTTTTCACCTGGTTTCAAGTCGGTTTGGAAAAGTGGCGTTTCAATAAAAGCAAAGCCAAGCAGTTACACAAAGCCTCTTGAAAGTGTCCAAATTTACACGGACTTCATTTGACAGTTTTTTAATTGACACGCACACCTGTCGCCTGGATTTACTGCTTCTTCTTATTTTTTCAGCATTTTCATCTTATTCTGCGTTCTCTTCATATTGTAGTTTTCTTTGCTCAGTGACTTTAACATAAAACCATATAAATTGGGCTTTAGACCACCAAAGGGATTTATGTCAAATTCAGTCTACTCGCACGGAGAGCGCCAACAAAATACGCCCCAAAGTCTTTAGACAGGCAGCTAAAAGGAAAAACTTTTCCACAACTTTAACGGCCTGATTTCCTTTGAAGGCACAAGTTTTTCTACTTCGATAAACTCAAGGCAGGCCGACAATCTGGCAGACTGGCATGGCAAGGCAGGCAAGTCAAATACACTACAATGAACATGGAGCACAAGACGTGTAAGAAAGCAAGCAAAAAATAAAATGAGCAGAAAGAAGGAAAGAAAAGAGAACGCGGTTGCGAGAAGACATGCCAAGAGTCTTATAATAATGTGTTGCTGCTGTATGTCCTTAAATGATTTGTGTGTGTGTGTGCTGGTGTATGCGTCCTTATGTACGCTCGCATGAGCTTAGGTATATCGTTTTATATATGGCGAAATCAGCTTAGTGAACTTAAATTGAGGCACTTTCATTTTGGCTTCACTTTGCATTGCCGGCAGCTCGCTGAAGAGGCACAAACGCACAAACCCATCTCCACAAATGGCCTAAGGCTGAAGTTGTTGTTGTTGTTGTTGTTATGTTTTCACAATACTCTGCTATATAAATGGATATAGTTCCACATCAAGTTCACGTGTGCGTGTGTGTGTGTGTGTATGCGCTTATGTGTTGCATACGTAATATATAAATCATGAGATTGCTGGGATTTAGTTCTTTCTTTATTTGATTTCGTTTTATTCGGGTCCATTTCTCTCGTCCCTTTTAAGTACTACAAAAGAAGCAAAAGAAGCAACATGTTTCCCCGAAAAGCTTTACTAACGAAGCTCGAAAAATGTTCTAACCTCCGCCCAGCCGCAGAAATACCTTTATTTCTTCTTTCCTTCGCCAATCCCACTTCACAGCCCTCTCTTCCATCGTTACGTCCTTTTTATTTGGTATGGAATTATATACAAATAAGAAATTCTTGTTTTGTTTGCGGTTTTTGTTAGCACTCCACTTCCCCGCCCCCCGCTAGCGAGGTATATGTTGTCTTTGCATATAAATGGAATTCATTAAATTCAATTTAACCTAAGCATTTGACGAGTATCTCTATTCTTCTTCGGATGAAATCCATTTGGTTTTGATTGTGTGAAATTCGACGCATTTCATGTGATTCGAACGCGTTCAAATGCAGTGTGAACTTCAGTTCTTTTGAAATTTGGTGTAGCATTTGATTAAGCATTTCAAGCTTCATTTAGAAATTAATTAAAATGAAAGTTGATATGAGTGCTTCACTGACTGGATTGGCTTTTGAAGTTCTGCTTTGGTTCCGCTGCGGTGTCTGGTACGCTACTGAACAGTGCACTTCACCACCTCACCAGATTCAAACTAATCGAATACGCCATAACCAAATTATTCGCCCACAATTTAATGCATTCGAGCTACACACAGTTGCAATGCGACTTGTTGGTCATTTCGAAATGTGGTTAATTAATGTGATGACATTTTGGACTAATTAGTCGTGGCACTGGTGCGTGTGCGCTCGTCTTTCTGCCACTAATTAAATTGGTGTGCCGCTTGTGCTGTAGAGTACTACAAGGATATGAGGACAATTGGAGGTTTGTATACGAACTGAAGTTGTCGAAATCATAATGGGCTGATATGATCTCAGTTATAGCACTACAAAGCTTTCTTTCATTATGATTCCTTACTGACTTCAGAATATTCCTCTCTCTCACGAATGGAAATATTTGATGTTCTCCATACGACATCTCATTTCTGAACCCAAAAACGTGGACCCCCAGATCTTATTCCATGCCGTACTGAATAAGTAAAGGTCTTTCTAGTGGTAATAGTTGTTTGCATGAATTCTGGACAATGTGTTTTATTCAAAATATTTTCCATCATTTGCTACAACATTTCCCTACCTTTTTGGCAATATGGCAAGATAGAGTAGAAAGAACGATCATGGTTTGGCAGCGATCTAATCATCGGTCCATTTTTGTACTTCTGCAGCATTTCGAAACCGTGCATCAACCAAGCCATGCTGCATCTAAACAGAACGCACTGTATCTAGTGCGTACGTTTGGTGCGGCAAAACTACCCAGCCAAACTCCAACAGTGTATCCTTTACAACTCTTTCAATGTTCGCTATACCCAGCCTTTGTAGCAAAAATGCGTTATTCAATTTCTTTAACTGACGTTGGTATAAATCTGCATTAAGAGTATCGTTCGGTTTTTGAATGTCGTAACACATTACACCTTGCTGATTCCACCACATGACAGAATGACCATATGACCATGACAATTCGGCCTCGGTGTCGATGTGGATGTGTGGCAGATCCACTTTTTATCGTCGGTTACAATACACCGCAGAAAACTTTTCCTTGTTTTGCCCAACCAGCAATGACTTTGCAATGATGTTTCACTCAATTCGTATGGCAGCCATTTTCCCTCTTTTTGGATCTTTCCCAACATATGTATACATCTGGAAACAGTTGATTTATCAACTGCTAAGTTGTATGCAAGTTCCTTCACAGTTGGAGCAATGAATTATTGCGCCCAATAAGTAGTGAGATTCATTATCTTCGAACTTTTTTGGTCCTCCAGCTGGTTCTTTGTAATTGACATCAAAATCACCACTGTGAAATCGTTGAAACCGAAACCGACAATTGGAATATGACGGAGTAACAACGCTATAAGTTTCTAAAAGTGTTGATGGGCTTCGCCAGCAGGTTTCTTCAAATCAACAATATGTGGAACAATAACAAATAAGAAATGTGGAATATGTAAATTTTGAGCGTTCTGTGATTAGCGTCAATATACATTAAATAACTCAATAAGGCTAAATGGAAAGCTGTTATTTTAGTGTTGAGAAGTGTCAGAAACATCGAATTACACAGCTGTTCGCCAGCTATTATGCTGATACTTCGATCGTTAGATATAACTGTCCAGAATTTATGCACGCTCCTAATATATTCACGACTACAAATGTATTCCATACTATTGGATGCATACTTTAAAAATAACTAAATGACCTGCACTCCATTGCTTTTTTATACTAATATCATGATCAATAGTAATATTCTCTGATTGAGCCACGTTGTCTTATGTTCAAGTCTTCGGGAGAAGACCAGTAAAGGTTCAGTTATGCAGTTAACTCATTCTTCGTACTTATGCACGTAAATTAATATTTATTCAGTTTAACCCTGTAAAATATCCGTCGAATGGACGAAGCTTAGTACTTGGTAAAAGTAGAGTAAAGCGTGAAAATTACTTAAGCATTTGAGATCCCAGACCTCCAGATCTCTACTATCGTCGGCCATTGACATAGGTATTCACGCCAGTATCCCAGTATCCCAATATAATGGGAACTACTGCAGCACTAAATACAAGAATGAACGGGAACTGGCCTTTACTATGTACGATTTTGTCAAGTTTTGTAGGGCAAATACTATACGAACCAACATGTTTTGCATAAATACAGGCGCCTCATGAAGCCTTGCAATCAAAACGACACTGGATTGCATATCTGCCTATCTTGTAATCTATCTAAAGGCATCAGTTTAGTTTCGATTCTTTAGAACTCATCTACTTGAATGTTAATGTTATAGATACTAGCTATCCTTTTTTTGTTTCCTATTGAAGCGCAGCATTTTCAGACGAATAATAAAATCTTCTGGTTTTTTGCTTTCAGTTGGTTTTTAATCCTTTTATGAAATATGACAGGACTTAAGTGTTTCGCCTCTTAAAACACTTCCTCCATAACACAAATAATATTTTATCAGAGCCAAGCTCAGGGATTAAAAAGAAAGTTTTCAATTTAAAGGATGAATGTTGTATTAAGATACAATATCATAGCTTATGCCAGATAACGGACGCAATGCGTACAGTCAAAGGTGCTTTGTCAATGTCGCGCACAGGCATTTTGACTGTTATTAGCCGACTTTAATTACGAGGAATTTCCAATTATGAAAATTTTACGGTTTTAGCGTAGCAAACAATAGCACGCATTGCGATTGTGAATGCGATTGCCTGGGGTAGTATTGAAAAAGTTGCTAGAATGGTGTGATGGAGTGGGGAGTGGGAAGTGTGGTACTTAAAACGCAGCATGAAAGTGGGCGTTACAAAGAGCATGCGAAACAATAAAACGCTTTTGAAGCAACTTTTCAAAAGTGCCTGAGGCAAAATTTTGCACACATATTAATTTGTCTGTTTTTCCAAAGTGAGTATGAGCGCGTGAGTGTATGAGTACATGTGAGTGTCTTTGTATTGGTTTTTGTGTACGAGTACGTGCACAAAATGGCGGCACGTGTTGCAGCGATGGCGACTATGTCGGCTTTGGCGTTGGTAGTGGTGGCCGCGCCGTCAGCAGAAATCGAAGCAAAATAAAAGCAATTTTGCTATTGCGTCAATTGGCATTTGCCCAGACATTTTAAAGCACTTTTTTAATACCAGATATATTTTTTTTCTAATAAAAAAAAAAGAAACAATTAAAGTAAAAAAGAGAATTAAGGAAAGGTGAAAAGAGATTTTTTGCTGTAGCTGAAAATAGCAACTGACCGACCAGCTGAGAAAAAAGAAATAAGAAAACAATAGAGCTCATGGCATGGAAAGAAAGAAAAAGTGAAAAAGAAAAAAACCACAAACAAAAAAAGAAAATCAAACAGAATTCAAATCAGCGCAACGCTTTAAATGTCGACGAGCGACGAGCTGTCAACAGCGGCGCCGGCAGCGGCTGTGAAGACAGCAACATTTGACATTTAATTAAATGGAAGGAGCGCATGAGTGGGGAAATGGCTAAAGCGTGGTTGCTACTACGCAGCACAAATTTATTTGATGCACTTGATTTCATTTTCAATTTTTCGTAGCATGCTTTTCTGCGCAGGCAGCTGGGACCTGCGTTCAAACTTCTTTTTTGCTGCCGTTTTGTTGCTATTTTCTTTTTTTATTATTGTTTTTATTATATCAGCTCATGAAAGAGGAACACGCATAAAAATATACAATGCATTTGACACTGATGCTTAGTCGGACGGGGGATTCTACGTTGGTGTAGATATTGCTGTTTACTTTAACAAGCTCCTAACATCGCCGGCGGCAGTGTCATAAGGCGCCAGCTTAAGCAAATGAAGCGCTCAAGATAATGATCGTGATGTTGTTGATGATGCTGTTGTTGATGACGACGATGATGAGTAAGAGGAGAATGCAATAAAGTTAATAAAAAAATATTTCTTATTACGGCGTAGATCCACTTATTTGTTTTTACTCCGACGCACATTGTAGATATTTTGCCTCGTCTCGCCCTAAGGTAGATTTTTTTATTAATTTACTTATTTATTTATTTTTTTGCTAATAAATAGCGGATTTTCAGGCATTTTGCTTGGGCTTTTATTTAATTGCATTTCTTTATATAACCAAATGTTCTCTTGAGGCATATCTTCTAGTGCCACTCATCCGGTCTGCGCGGTCAGTCATCAAGCGCGTTGGTATTAATGAGCTGTGGTCATTAAAATATGATTTAATAACCTGCACATAAACAGTGATTTGCGTTATAGAATATTAGAAAAAGAGAAAATATGTATTGCATATTTGTTGTCGCTTGCGGTATACAAAATGCTACAATCGGCCTACTTATATATTTTATCATTTATTGGAATTTATAAATATTTCATACACTTCACACGATTTTGAGTAATAACACTTTACCGACGTGTATGCGTCGGAATTTTTGAGCTATTGCATGCAAAATTAAATACCAATTTCAAGGTTTGATTGCTTCCAAGAGAGTAAGATTGTCATGCAACAAGGTTTGTGTGCCACAAATAGTTCGTATATTTTCGAAATACATATACCTGCAAATTCTGGTTAAAAAAATGAAAATCGGTTGAGTTTGGAAAGATTGATAACGGTCTGAATCTAGACCACAGCGCTCCCTACCGGCTAAAGAACTAACAGCATCACCATTTAATTGAAATCTTTTGGGTGGCTATACATATAATATATTAAAATTGAATTGTTCCTCAATGTTTATAACGCTTAAATTTAAACACACGATTCACCTGAGTTGCGCACCAAGAGGAATACTGTGTACTACTCTGAAAATTTGGGAAAATGTGAAATGCGACGTCGGTAGAATTAGACTATTCAAATGTCCGTCTATTGTACGTTTATGTTTAAGGTTCTTTGTTTTCAATGCAGAAATAATATAAAGTTATGGGAATAGTCAAGTAAAAAATAAGATCATCGATAGACTGTATATTATTATGAGTTTTATTTAGATACCAACAATTTATTTCAAGGCCGCACCTTGGTTCTATTATATATTGTATACTGATAGGAAGTGATTTTAAGATAATTGAGTATTCTGGCATCAGAGAGTGGGCGGCTTACGGTTTTATTATTCTATATATCAACATTTCTAGTCTCAACAACTCCCAGTTGAATACCTCAAATTGTTCTTTATTGTCTTCTCAAATCTGTGGCGAATTCACGCTCGAAGCTTATATTTTATTAAATAGTGTTGCATTAAAATCGACTAACTTTAATATTCTACCCCATCACTTTAAGTACATAAGACGTTCCAAGTATAAAGGATAAAATCCTCAACCTAGCCGAACAATTAATTTACGCATATTTTATGCTTCAACGTGCTTTAGGGCGCCGATTGCCATTAAAATTTAATCCCTTTGCGTGGATTATTACGCAGTCGGAAATGTGTTTACAATTGTTGTAATCTACAGAATTGCCTCTTACTACAGTAAACTCCGGTTTATATAAGAAATTAAAATGTATTGGGCTTTTGTGAGAGCTTGGGTATTTGACGAATATGCCCAGACTGCAAATACGCGCTTGGCCAGTGAAGTAGAGGTAGAGTAGAGTAGTAGAGTTTGAAAATAGATGGCAAGAAATTCTTAAAGCAGTTAATTTGAAAAAAAACTTTCAATGTTCCGAAAAAAAAAAATTGTAATGTAAGGTCTGAAAAGGCTAAACCCCTTAGATCTCCCATTTCGTATTACGGATGATGAATCAGTCACACTACGAGTAATTCCCTGCATATCGTCTGACTATAGTAATATTATAATTATAATACTATAATAAATTTTTTTGACTTTCCATGTACAATAAAAAAACCTTCTCATTAATAATTTAAGCATCCCTACAGGATATTTACTAAGTCACCAATAAAAATAGCTGGCTTCGTTGGGAGTTTGTACAAAAGAGTTTAATTAAAAGTAAATTTTTTTTCTGGTCCACTTCAAGCTTTACTTTTATGTTGCCATTCACATTAATTATGCATCCATTTTTCTTCTTCTTGTTTTTATTCACAACGCCTTTTTGTGCAATTAAATTGCTTTCGCTCGTTCGTTGGTTTATGTTGCGCCCAGAGGGTTTTTGGTTTATTTTTCTGCTCGTCGGTGTTGACTTGTTTTGTTTTTTTATTTTCTATTTTTGCCAGCCACTCGAATAATTATTGCATATTAATGAAGCCGTTGTTGTTGGCTGGTCACGCTGCCACTAACCATAGCAGAACAACAACAAGAATTGCAACTCTACGTGGGCGGCATACGAGAATACGAGTAAATATTTTGAATTTAAACATTTCAAATGTGTGAAAAATGGGTGAATTAATTTCCTTTTTTTTTCTTTACTATTTTGTTATATACAGCGGAAAATTGTTATTTCAATTATTAAAATTAAATGAGCATAAATGAATAATTAAAAATGTAAATAATATAAAAATAATATAGGAAAAAGAAGCTCATTAGCACTTCTGAGTGCTTTTGTGGTGGGCATTCAAGCTGTGAGTGCTGTGCGTACTGTGCCTGCTATGCGTATGCGTAATATTTATTTAGCCTCGAATACGCTTCGTTGCACTCCACCTTAATTTTTTTTTTTTGTATTGCCATAATACCACGTCACAATCCAAGCCGTCTTCCAACGAATAACTCAATGAACACAGAGAAGTTACTGAAGCGCAAAGCATTAAAAATCATCATAAAGTGCTTTGACAAGGAGCTCGGCACTGTGTTACCATGGCTTTTTTCGCTTGACTTCTAAAAATAGAAAACCTGACATTTGAGATTCTGGGAAAAGAGACAATAAAAAAGTAATAAAGTAACAAAAAAAAAAGATTGCAGAAAAGCAACGCAGCACCCTTAGAAACATGCTTAGTCCAGCACTACATGTAGCTTAACCACCCCAAAATGAAATATGACGTACAAAAAGGGGCGGTGGGGGAGGGGAATAAAAATACATAGTCTATATAAAAATGAAACGCATTCCGCACACACCTCTGCCACTGCCACCAATTGTGGGATTGTGTGTTGCTGAGAAACTGCATGGCAGAATCTGAGATTTTCATATTGTTGTTGTTGCGCAAAATTTAAATTGTAGATATGTATGTATAATATATTAAATAAAGATAATAAAAGGTATTTGGAAACGTAGCAACAGCAACATCAAACAGCTATGCGTCTGCATGATCATCATTGTTGTTGCAGCAAATAATATCCCATTTTGTAATTTTCTATGCGCTCATCATATTACGTTACGTACGGAGTTATGACCACGTACCGTGGCTAAAAAGCTTCAAATTTGTTGATACGTTCTTAAAGTTAATTTTTATGTTTCAATTAAAGCGAAATTTATGCATTTAGCACCACTGTGCTTTACTCTGCTTGGCTGTGTTGAGTTGTGTTGAGCTGTGTTGTGCTGTGTTTTCCTGACATAACACAACAACGCACTCTTGAAGGCTAATTATATTTGGTCCATGTAGTTGAATGCGCTTGGTTACCCTTTATCCTTTTAGCCGCCAAGCACAGCTCTTGGTTATTTTTGGTCTGCGCTATACGGCGTCAAATGTTAAGGGCGGTTTCGTTCGGTGAAACCGCTTGATGCGTCGTGTGGGATTTGTCATTGATAAGGATATAATGTAAAGAAGATAGTCTCTAGAAAAATGCATTTTCTCAATTAACACAGAATTCGATGTTATGCAGGATCTTGCATATTTGGGTTTTATTGTAAAGCTCAATGAATTGATTTCGTCATCATCTTCTATGCATTTATCTCTTTATAAAACCATTCAGTCAACTGCAATTTCTGCTATTTGTACATTACCAAAGGGAGTGTAAAAGAACATTGACTGCGCAATAACTATCAACCAGCATAGAGACAAACATACTAAACACAAGCAAAACGGAAATACATACAACATATTGGTAAGTTCAAAAGATAACTTTATCCTCTTTAACGGACTAAGGAATTTTGTTTACCATTTCAGTTCCACACAACCAAGGCGGGGTTATTTAACTACCTACTCCCGTCTGACCTCTTCCTCAATGGAGGATTGGGTTTAAGGCACAGGGTGCATTATAAAGCACTCAGTGTTCCCCTTAGAACCCAATTGAAGTATTTGATATATCTAGCATCTGGCAAGGAAACTCGTCGACAGATCGGGTTGAAAGTCGATATAATAACTAAGCAGAGTCTTACCAACCAGAATCAATCCCAATTAAAGAGGCATTAGTACGGTCTCTGTAAAGTTATATCTTCTATTTTGAATCTAACAGTGAAATTATCTATTTTCTTTAAAGGTTGTAGATAAAATCTTCACATAATCAGTTCTCAGTAATCATTACAATTTGATTTGACAACGATGTGTTGGCGGTTTTCAATCCATAGCTTTGTTCAGAGTCTCAGTCGTTGTTGTCTAATCATAAATGGCACGACTTTGTAGGGTATACAAAATATGCTTACAATTTCTTTCTTAGCTTATTAAAAAAATCATTTCGACCCCAAGGGAAAGCAGTCATCATGTGTCGATATGAGACCACATCAAGAACAACAACAACGCTAACGCATTTAACTGCAACTCACAGTAGAATGAGTGTAGTCCACAACGACGCACGTCGACCTACCAACCAAACACACCAACTGAGCTACACCAACGAAATTGCATGCCAGATATTCGCACAACAACACACACACATACACACACGCACACACACACAAACGCAACACAAACACTCAGATACATTAAGCAAAATGCGTGGGTCCGCTGCTTGGGTTGCTTGGCTGGCTTGTTGGTTGGCTTGGCTTGCTTGCTTTGTGGTTTCACAATTTCGAGCATTTTGGACAGGCAAACAATGTGAGCCAAATACAAACACACAAGTACACATAACTATGGGACTATAAGTAAGTACATTTACCATGTGTAAGTACGCACACATAAGGATGAGGATATGCGATTGTGGCTATTGCTATGGCTATGGTCGTGCAGACAACTCCCTTATAACCGCCCAGCGCGTTGAACATTTGCTTTTTGACTGCTCCAGGCGATTGCTTTATTAAGAGTTTCTGCTCTACTTGATATACGCCGAGCTCTTCTGTTGCTTCGCTGGGCTGGTCTCAGCTTCTCGCCGTCATCAGTCTTCAGTCGCGTACATTCATATGTGTATGTCTGTATGTCGATATGCCAGCAGGATGCTTATCTGTCGCTCTGTGGCTATGCGTTTGTGTGTGTGTATGTGTGTGTGTGTGTGTGCGCGAGCTCTAAGTGCTTCACTGCTTTGCTCATATTTTTTCTTTCGCCTGTGTGCGCATAATCTGAGTTACTTAGTTAACTTTAAATTAAATCTTGATATTCACATAGAGCATTTTTTGTCGAGCAGTAGGGCTTCGTCGTCTCTCGCAGGGGGTGGTTAGAGCTGCCAATTTTAATGTTACTCTCGTATCAAGTTATGTTTTTTAAGCACTCTCCCCACCAACTTTACAACACACGGCGAACAATGCATATGGGTCTTATTAGTGGCAGTGAATGTGACAGTGAAAGGGGAAGTGGAAGTAGACTCACGTTGCTCGCTGCTCGTGTTCCACAGAGTTTCCATGGTTTTTATATAATTTTTACTTTTTAATGAGTGTGCTAAAAATTTAATACATTTCATTTTGGCTTTTATTACACTCCCAAACTCGTGTTCGGTTCTGTATTTGCAGGTTTTTATAATAATTGTTGCTGACATGCTTTGTGCTATTGTTATAGCTTATTAAGCATTTCAGTGCGCATAGCGTTTTTCGTCTATTTTCTATAGCATACAAAGAGGCGTAGAAAGTTCGAATCCCATTAACCAACCCACTTGGATGTTGACTAGAGTTTCGATGTTTTGAATTGTTGTTCGCCACTTGAACTGCTAAATTTCTTTCACACGAAAATTAAGTGCAACTTGAAGCAATAAACTTTGGAAATGAAAGGAAACAATAACAGTTTCTGACATGTGCGCCCGAGAGACGAACCGCATTTTGCTATAGAAGCAACCTAAGACTTTTGGGCCTCAAACTCTCAACTCCCAAACCTCTAACCATCAACCACTGACCACGGAGCACTGGCAATGATTGTTGTTGCTTGCCTTGATTTTATATGCATAAAGTTACCCTTCCCAATAGCTTGAGGTCGAGCAAATGGTTTCTGTCACTCAACATGATCCCAACGCCCCCACTTCTGAGCTTAGTGAAGCTCGGTTTACCACTTCAAACTAATAAATGTGTATAATTTGCGAGTAGAGTTGGCATTTGCAAAAAAATGTGAATTCTTGTTTTGGTATTTCTAGATTCATTTCTGGTATTATTTACTATCTGCTCAGTAGTTCGAGTGGAATTTCGGAATGCACAGCAGGTTTTCGAAGGGGAATGTTGAGAAACCACCAAAGCAAATTGAATTTTCTGTATCTTTTCTCTGATACTAGCAGTTTCTGGTGTGGGCAGCATATGATGCGGTTTGATTTTAAGACTTCGATGTATGTTATAAATGTATTTCTCTTGTTATTATAAATATTGTAACTTCTCTGGGTTTACATAAATAAGTAAATAGCTATAAAAGTAAAAAATAATTACAAATATATAAAAATTTCGTGTACCGTTGTTCGTTTACGGTAGACTCGGAAACCAGCCAACCGATTTCAATGAGATTTTGGGAAAACGTATGGTGGATTCCAGCTTGAGAGATAAGATAGTTTTCGAATTCATAGGCAGGGCTGTGGTATAGGTGTATATTCTGTTTCCTTTAATATATATTGTGTTTTGACAGGAAATGAATAGCACATGGTTCAGTGAACGGGAGATGGACACCTAAGGGATTAATGACAAACGTCTTCAAATATGTGGTTGCGTCGTGAGTCTTCGAGCGTAATTGGCTTAGAGTTTTCCATCATAAACAACTTAACTCTTCAATGATAACTGATACAAAAGCCTTTCGTTTAATATGAGCTTGCATAGCGTCGTCATGTTCCATTAAAACAATTCACTTTAATTTAGCTCACAACATGAAAGTTGATTTTCCTGCTTCGCCAAGGTTACCACCCAATCGAAATTGCATTAACATAGTGCACTTTAATTATATTAATGCGTAAGTGGAGCTTTCGTGAAAGACAAAGAACACAAAAACCATATAATTTTCGCAAGATTCTTCCTTGATCTGATTTCTTTTCATTTTGCTGGAAAATCATTAAAATTATATACTCTGTCTGACGTAATACGAGCGAGTAGTTTGATGCAAGAGGCGGAAAGCACTCTGAAGGGAGCCAAGTATTATATAAAGCCAAGTAATAGCCTTTTTAATTAAGTGCAAAAAATGTGCTCATCTCAGCTCATTGCGGCAAATTGTTGCTTTTTTTGGATTTAATTAAATTTCTGCACTTCAAAGCATCTCAAATGCGTCGAGCTGATTCCAAGGCGGGACAACTAAAAAAAAAGCAAAACAGTGAAAAAATAATTGAAAGAAAAAAGGAATCAGTAAAGAAAAGTGGAAATAATAAAAAGGAAATCTTAATTTTGCTTGCTTCTTTCTTCTCCACATCTTCTTCTTATCGCTGGAATCCTTCAGGTTACAATTTGTTTCGCTTTTAATCACTCACTTCTCCTCTTTTCAATATTTCACTTCATTTGCTCGCTTCGTTTCGCTTGTTACTTTTCACATTTTATGTTGTTGTTTTTTTTTCCTTTTTTGTCTTTTCTGTTGGCAGCCATTCTTTTAAGGCTTTCTTTGTTTCTTTATTTATTTTTCTGGCTTTTCAAATGCGTTTTCTGTTCAAAAAGCTGCTTCGCTTCGAGCTTCCTTTACTAATTAATTTCGATTCATTGAACACTTTTACACGGCATTACATCTGACCTAGCAACGTGGCCGTGGGACGAGGGAGATGAGGACAACGACGACGATGACGGAAACGACGTCGGAGACTTCTTGTACTCGCACAGTGTCGAACAACGCGCCCGATTGGCAGTTGTTACTTTGCCTGTCTGTCACTACGTCAGCTAGTCTTGTATTGAGCTACACTCTGATTGGACTTACTATTGATATTTTTCATTTCTAGGTTTTCTTTTATGCACCTCCTGTTGAAAGTCTTTGCTCGAATGTCTGTGAAAATGAAATTGCTGGAAAACATTGCTTTACCATTGTGGCGTGGCGCATTGTGCGCTGAGCTGTGAGCTGTGAGTACTGAAGAGCGAAAAAGAATTCTCGGTAATTGTGCTAATCGTCTGCAGATAGAAATCATTTGAAATTTTCATGTTTTTCCCTTCAACTCTTTCTTTCCCGGCTTTTCGTTCTTTGTCTTTGGTGGATGTGGGTGGTGAACATGATGGACATGCCGGATTTCATGTTAGTTAGTTACAAAACTTCATTAGTCACGTTGAACTCGTTGTGACCCTCAATAGTCTTAACTGCATTCCAGTGAAAGCCATTACGAAATGAGTTTGATGCCGTTTTGGGCTAAACCTTTGGGTCTTCGAATTTTTTCTTCAAATGCGTACTTTCAATTAGAGGCATTGGATTAATGACAGTTGCTGCTGTTTGTTAAGTGGATTAACTCAGTTTCGTTGAGAACCAATGAAATGAAAAAGAAATAAATAAATAAACAAAATAAAATGGGAATTAACAGAATTCAAAGATATGTTCTGAAAGCCTCTTATATCTTTGTCTTCAAATGCACTAATGGCAAGAGAAGTGTTCCTCTAGCTGTGCAACTCTGCGACGACACTGTCCCACAGTCTAAGAAAGTATAATATCTGGTGGTTCAACTTCAGAACTCACTTCTCGTCAGTGGTTCATAGTTGCTGAATTGAAATCACCAGGTTATACTGGCTCCTGAACAAGAAGAGCGGACTATCTTTCAGGAATATGTGTATAGTATACTGCCAGATGATTACCAATCTGTGGTATAGCTGCCAAATTCCAACGTAAGAGAGTGCAAATCATGCAAAATAAAGTATGTCACGAATTGTGCTTGGTTTGTCAGGAACTCAACTCTGCAAAGGGACCTACACCAGGCGCTCATCAAGGATCAGATCACCTTCTACTTCAGCCGAAATAACGATCGATTGTTGGTGCACAGAAATCGCTTGACCACACTCTTGGCTACAACTGACCTATCCGCGACTCACCTCAGGCAGTATTGCTTCACTACTACCACATATAACACTTTTCCTTTTCTTTTTTGTAACTATTTTTTCTAATACTGATTCCTCTATTACTTCCAAAAATGAAAACTGTACCAACTTGACGTTGATTTGATATAGATACAAAGCTCATTGAAGCATTATGAGCCCTGATTGACGCTTACTAAACAAATTAAAAATAAGCGAAACGAAGCGGTTTAAGGCATTTCTACCTAATGACTATGTATAGTTAAAACTCATTTCAGAAAATTAATAGTTCTTAGTAAACAAATGTAAAAAATTACTCGTATTTGTATGACCTGAAGTGAGGTTTTACATGAGGACTTTTCTATAAGGTCCACCTATTCAAAGTACAGAGTGTCAAAGCATCATTTGTTCCACTTAGCACCAGGGCCGCATTATCCTTTAGGCAGTTTAGGCAACTGCCACGCACCGAGAAAAGAAATTTGAAAATATTTCAAATTTAATTTGAAGGTTTGTATCCTCAATGACAATATTATTTCTTTTTTATATTACATTGCCATATGTATTTGAAATTATTATTATTAATTATTGTCATTATTTATTATTAATTGTTAATCTACTCAATGCCGTGCCATTTTCATAAGGTTAGCAGATCTGCCAGTACTTGCAGATAATTGCTTCGCGATTATCGGTGTGCCTAGTTGTATTCAAAGTTCTGTAATTGTGAACTTTATTCCGAGGACATTGAGCCTGAGTTTAGAGACAAGATGCTGCAGTTTAAGTACTTCATCTGACAATTAGATGCGGAGATGCGGGTAAAGATAAAATTGTACCACCAGAGGAATCGTATAAATTTATATTTGATAATATGGCATAATAAACTTTCCTGAATATAATAGCATTACAAACATATAGAAATCTGTTGGTATCAAACGCCACGCGTGAACGTAACTTTTCGAAATTAAATCTAATAAAAAACTGTCTTCGTTCGTCAATGTCTCAGAACCGTTTAAATTCATTAGCGATTGTAAAAGGATGCGATTTCAAGATGTTTGAAACGATTTTGCGTCTAAAACAGTTGGAAGAGTTGGCATTTAAACATATTGTGCTTTACAAAACTATATTCGTTTTAAAAACACCAGCCAATCAAATTTTATTGTATTTTATTGTATTAAATAAAAAACTACGCATACATTTCTTTTATTTATTTTATTGCTTAGGGTGATGGCATACCTTCTTAATGTAATAAAAAAATAGCGTAATTATGAATATAATGGCATTGTGGTAGAAAAAACGTCTTTAAGGAAGTTAGAAAAGGATAAAGGGGCCCTGCAAATTGCATTGCCTAGGGGCCCCGACAACGTTAATGCTGGTCTGCTTGGCACAAACAGACCTTTTTTTATTCAACTTCTTCTTCTATCTTCTGTTTGCTCAGCCATACATTTAATTCAGAAGGAATAGGAACTTGTTGCCAAATATATATGTGTTAAGTCTGTCTTTCCCTGACAAAATCTGTATATCTATACTCTGTTTTATTAGTTCATCTTCTATACAATTTATATGTGACTGCCTATTGTCCAGAGATGCAAGAATTTTTCGAGAGTGACTATTACACTTTTTGTCTTATTGTGGTTTGATGAATATCCATTTCAAAACATACAAATGATCTGACTTTAGAATACATATTTTCCACACATCATAAAGTTTTTTGCCAGAAAATAGCAACAACTACAGAATACAACGAAAGGTGTTAGGTCAAAACGGCCGTTCAAGCTGAGAGCTCAAAAAATATCCGGCGCTGTTATTGGGAAAACCTAAATAACGAAAAAACTCATAATCCCATCAAAAGCAAAGGCCCCACCCAACTACACACACACACACACACACACACACATACACACACACACACACACACCATTCAATTCACACTATGTAGACATGTTGTGTCCATGCACCAAAATCCCGTCTCATGTTGCCACACACGATTTTTTTTTGTTCGAATACCCCTTGGACTTGTCCATATTTCATGCACAATTCATAAAATTCAAACTTGCACTAGCACCACTCGCTTCCGCTTGCCATTTTGACAGTTTGCCCACTCACATATGCACATTCAAAGCAACCTACAAGTATGCAACGACATAAACCATTTCAGTGAGCAAAGCATTTGCAGGCAGACCAGACCAACAAAGCAAGAATAGTTTCGGTTGCGTTTTGTCGGTTTCTTTTGCGAACAGGTGCAGCAGACAAGAGCAGTATTCAGCATGCAGTATGCAGCATGATGTGGCAACAACGCCAACTACAATGAAAAAGAAAAAAATATATAGAAATTGAAGAATAAGCAGAACAACAACGCAACAAGAGCAATTCAATTGAGCACTGCCAGCTGCAACATGAAGCAAGCGTTCGTAAGTGGAAAATTGTTGCCAGTTTTTCTGGTGTTGTACTATTTGTTGTTGTTGTCGTTGTTGCTTTGTTCGTCACACACGTTCGATACATGCATACATTCAATTAAAACGCCACATCGTGGCGTACGGGTGTGTGAGAAAACAAAATGGCGTGCGTGATTACCGCGTTGCCGTATTGGTGACGGCTTTATTTGCCACTTGCCATAATGGCGCACAAACACAGAATGAAGTAAAAACAGCAAAAAAAAAAGGAAAAAGAAAATGTAAATAAAAACAACAAAAGAAGCCTGACAAAAAATGATGTCTGCGCCAATGCTAGGCAGAGCCAGGGAGACGTGAATATTTGTCACTGACTGAGCGAATTATTTGCGTACGCGTATGCCAGGGTTATCTACGACTGCCTCTACCTATACTATCAGCGACGACTACGCCGGCACAACATCCATTGTACACGGCTTGTCACAAATTCGAGTGCTGATTGCAACATCACCTCGTGCGTGTTAAGCTTCCTGAGCAATTTCCGTGTAATGTGCCATTAAATTGACATGCATTTAATGAGCTTTCAGCTTGTTGGCAGAGCGTCTTATTCAGATGATGAAACTCCTTTTACTTCCTTACATATCGTTGACGCCCTGCAGATGTACTCATATATCTGTTTGATGCCAAGAGTAAAGCAATCCTCGGCGAGGTGACACAGATTTGGGTGTACTCAAATGTAGGCGGCGATCGGCACGAGGCACCCTCACAAGAAATTCCAAAGCATTAACAATATAGTCAACTGGATTGCTTAGTGAACTATTATTAAGTGATTGGATTATAATTTTTCGAGGCCATCTTCACGCGGAGCCAAAAAAGCTCGAATGAGCAAATCAAAATTATAAGCAATGATGGTTGTTTTTTTTTTCGATATTGATGGTATTGTCAATCTTCACTGGGTTTCTGAAGGAAAACCATTAATTAACATTACTACCTTCACGTTTTTGCTGAACTTCGTCAAATAATAAGGAAAAAACAACCCGAACTGTGGAAGGGCAAGCGATAAGTTATCCAACAAGACAATGCTTCGGCTCATTCTAAGACAGCATCCCAGTGCAAGACCGACTTCTATCTGTTTCCTAACGTAAAATCTGCAAAATTAGAGTCCGTTGAAGCTGCGGAAAAGGAAGCGTTAGACATCCTGAAACAGTTGACAGAATCAGGCTTCCAAAACTGTTTCGAACAAAGGTATTGAGCGTTGTAGGGTTAGATGAGGTAATAAAAATGAAATCAAAATAAAATGCTTTAGAGCATCAGTCTCTTAATTTAATAGCCCCACCTGGTGGATGCGTACTGTCGTTTAAATATAATTGAAATCAGCTTTTATTTGATTGTTCATCTCTCAGTCTCAGTTTGATCTGACAACTTTTTTTCTATGATTTTTTAGAAAGACACAGGTGTGCGGGTCAATCTCAACTTTTATTGAGCTATATAATCCCATTGACTGGTTGTCCACATTTACGACCACCAACGTTGGCGCCGTTACAGCATCCATTTGTCTCCACATGCCACTACTGTGAGTCCTGTTGGTAACATCATTTCATGCGTGTATATCTTCCCGGGCAATTTCCGCTTCAAGTGCCGTTAAATTGTCATGCTTTTAATGAGCTTTCAATACGACGAGCACAGCTTCTACCATTTTTATTTTCTGCTTCTGATTTTGCTTCAACTTTCACTTGCTCGTCTTGAGCTCCTTTGAGCCTTGCTAGTCTCCCGCTGCGTTATTCGATTTCCTTTGAACGTTGCCAGTTGCTATTTCACATTCGATATTGTTGACGCATGCTGTGCCCAAGTCTCTCTCTCTCCCTTTCACTCCTACTCTCCCCATCGGCACTTTATTTGTATTTATATTTGAGCGTTATTTAGTAAACATCTTCGACACACTCGAGTCCCGTTAATGTATACACAAGTCGCTCTATGCGTATCAGCAATCAGGCATACGCCTTGTGTGTACCATATCTGAGACATATTTGACAATTTTAATTGCTGTCGCTTATCAGGCAAATGTTGTGCACTTCAAGCCACTTTGGCAAGTCATTATTGCGAGCATTTCTTGTGAAATTATTTCGAAGTAAGTCTGGGTGCTCGTATTTCGTAAACTTCGAGCGGCTCAAGCGACTTGAAGTAAGTTGATTTGAGTTCAGTTAAGTAAAGCACTCGTCTTATCCTCTTTGCGCAGACTTTACCTTCGTCGTTGTTGTTGGTTTTGTTGTTGTTTGTTTGAGCTTGGAACTTAAGCCATAAGGCTAAAATGCGAGAGCAAACAATTTGCTTTCAACAACTATGTGAGATACTTGTACTCGCATATTGCCAAATGGATTATGCACTGAACGACCTAGCCCGGCTCGGCCCGGGCCGGCCCGGCAACATCAGATACAAAGTTCAAGTGCGTCAGCAGATGTATCGACAGCAGTGCGTTTGCTCTCAGTATGTATGTGGGTGCCTGAGGGCCTTTCAATAAGTCTGAATCTGAATCTGAGTCCTGTCCTCCACCGAGACTCCGGCCCTTCTCAGCTTAGTTGTGCGCACTATTAGTGCAACTAAAGCAATTATTTTGTGCAAAAGTTGAAGGCTGAACTTTCAGTTTGCCTTCGAGTTGCAATGTGTTTGTATTTGTGTACACTCGTATATATGAGTGGATGTCTGTGTGTGTGTGTTTGCTTAGGCAACTGAGTGGTTAGTAATTTTTCAATTCTTTTATTTTTATATAACTTGCATTATATACATACGTGTATACATGCACTTTTTTCTATTATTTTTTCCGCCCTCTGCGGTTTCGTTTGCATATATATTTGCTATAATTGCAGCCAAAGTTGTGCGGATTGCAAAACTTTTATCCGTTGTTGTTTTTCTGTTTCTGTTGAAATATGGTTTATTTTAGTTGGTTACCTGACGCCTCAACGTTTTTCAACTATTTGAGTTAAAAAAAAAACATTCTTTTTTTTTTGTCTCTTTTTTTATTTTTATCAATTGAGCTTAGCTGCGCTTGCATTTAAGTTATTTGTGGAATATTCTCCATCCAAATTGTTTGAGTAATAGAATAATTCTACAAGTGGGGTGCGGCTGTTGGGGGCGCTTGTGTAGACATAGATTAGAGTGAACAACTGTGGGAACTGAAATTTTCTCTAATCATACTACATGGAGAAGTTTTTCATAACTTTAGTTCTAAGAGGTGCATATTTTCAGCAAAGGATTAAAGCTTAAAGTTATCCGTTGAAATTCGAACAGATTTCTTTGTCAGTTTTATATTTTGTGTGCGGTTTACAGAGAGTGTTAAGAGAAACGAGAGTTAAAAAAAATAGAAAATCGATAAAAGGTAGCCCGAGAAAAATAAAACAACAAATACAGAAAAACTTATTGAAGAATTAACTCATATGAGTATGATTGGTGGTTAATCGTATATTAAAATTTTCTTTCCGCATGGTCCATAGGATAGGGTTTTCCGTTAATATTCCTGGCATCCCCAACCTCCGGATTCCAACAAATGAGGTGGCATTCGAAAGGAAATTTGGTGAGGATTCCGAATATGTTAACCATTCTTAGATCGGTCCACTGGTTCTCCGGAGAGAACTAAAACACCGGTAATAATTCGGATAATCCACATAAAATTTCCTATAAAACCCGAGTAATAGAGTAATAGTAATGAGTTAATTAATTGCTTGCATTGCAAATATATCAGTCTAATCAGTATATCAGTCTAACTTTATATATAATATAACTTTGCTACATAAAGATATTCTTTGCATTTAAAGTTTTCGTACCCACATCGAACATCTGCCATTTCGATAGCCTTTCATTTGTCAACTTCATTTTGTTATTACTCATTTCAGACACAGAAACCATTGAATACCGAAATTACTATAAAACATCTATTAATTCAACTGCCAAATTGTCATATAAGAAGCACTTCCCATACGAATGACTCAATTTTCTCGCTTCTTAGGTGTAGAATTTCGAACAACCTGGAAGAGCGTAGAGAAAAGCTGAGGTCAAAGTTATAAAAGAGTGAGGCAGAGACAAACAAGCCAGGACGAGATACGGTGGGAAAGAGCAGAGAAAACTTCGAAGACCGCAGGAGCTAACAGCCAACAAGGACATTTCCAACCGTCAAAAACGAACATAAATGTTTTGAATTTTTTCTTTTTTAAAAGTTTTTTCTCTTTTTCCTTCGCTGGCTTGCTCGATCTTCTTGTCAGGGACATAAAACAGTTTTCCCGGTAATAACATCTCATTTTAGTGGAAACTTTTGCTGTATTTGTTGTTATTGTTGTTTGTGATGTTGTTGATGTCGTTGAAGTTGGACGCTCATGCCTTTCACCCTGAGCTGTTGTTTTCATACACCTGCCATAAAAATAATATGCCAAAAACGAAATGAAACAAAATGAGTAAACAGAAAAATACGAGAAAAATAATACTACACAAATAAAATAACTTTAGCGGAGTGCAGAGCACTGCGAAAGAAAGGAAAAAGAAGAGAAACTTTGGAAAACTTTTGGCAGAGCCTCAATAATTTATGAGCGTAGGTGGACAAAATTTAGTAGAAGATGACGATGTATAAAATCATATAAAAATAAGAAAATAAAATAAAGAATGAACAGCTCAACTTTTTCACGCTGCCCTTGTTCGTCTTTTTTTATTAATTTACTTTTGTCATTGCACAACTTTTCGTCTCTTCTTCCTTTCAACTTTCATGCTACCTTACTAGTATTTTTCACTCTCCCTGCTGCTCCTGACGCTGGCATACAATAATTAAGTGTCTGTATTGTACCGGGAAAATTGCAAAAATCTACAACAACAACAGCAATAACCACAACAGCAAGAAGAGCGACAACGTTTACATGAGAAACTGTTGATGAAAAATATAAAACGGAAAGTTAAACGAAGCGAAAAAACTTTCTATAGCATACTTTGAGGCTTTCGGGTGCTGATGTTGTCACACAGTTTGATGATTGCAAATTTAAAATCTTTTTTATTTGTATTTTATATGTGTAAAGCTGAAATACATAAGCAAAAAGAGGAGCAGAGGTCTTGAAATGACAGTTTGAATGTAACTGAATGATAAATTGTACCGCTGACAGGTTGTTGAAAATGTTGTTATGGAAATTTTCGCAAGAACAACAATTACACTGCTCAGAAGACGAAAATATGGAAGAGCGCAATGGATTCGCGAAATGCGAATGAAAGGAAAGAAACGACGAACAAACGCACAAAGTGAACCACATCGCCTGCCTGACTTTGCATCTATGCTTGAGTAATTGTCCTGTCCATATGTGCGCAGCTGTTGTTCGTTGCTCCTGCCTGAGGCACAGCCTGCATGCAGTTCCAGACATTGTTGATGTTGTTATACTTGTTTTTTTTCTTGTCATCTTGATTTTACTAGAGTTGCGATTTCAATTCAATTTGGGAAATTGTTTTGAGCTCGGCACATGTGTCCTGGTTAAGTTGTGCGATGCTTGGTTGATGAAGGATTTCGTTGTCGGTTTTCGACAGGTGAGCAAAGTTTTGGAGAACTTTTTTTAGTAAATTAATTTAGTAAATGGCTTCTATAGTTGCAGTTGTAACAGCTTGTTAAACAGTTTAAAGAGCAAGGATTCTTTTGAATGAGTAATAGTACTAATATCTTAGCTTATGACGTTACAAGACTGGAGTTTTGTTCAAATCGAATATCGCTGGGACCTCTAGAAGTTTTCAAAAAATTATTGGAGAGGTCCAGGAAGAATTATTCTCTGTTGTAAATATTGATTAGGGTAACTTAGGTAAAGTAGATTTGTATAGGAAAAATTATGTGCACAAGAAGATATGCAGAACATATTTAATGTGTATTGGAGAGCATTAGAATATCGTTAGAAAATGTGCAAAATAAAATAATATTAAAGAGGTTCCATTTATTTGAAATGTGGGAAGTTAAGCTAGGTTACAACTTTAGTTACGAATTTGAGTCTTCAAGTAGAGTAAGGTTGTCTTCTCAAGACTAGAGAGTCACCTTTAGACAGTTAAGAGAGTTTGATCTCGAAGGAGGAAATGTCGTATATATATTACTATGAAAAATGTACCCCGAATCACTAATGAGGTGTACCGACACAACCACCTGGTGTAAATAAACTGTTGATGGAACGCGTTCGTTTTTGGCATATCAATTAAGGACGCACATTTTAGGGTTAGTCTCAACGAGTAGTTCAAGTTGGATGCATTCCAGTTATAATGAAGAACAGAATTTTATTGTGGACTGCTATTAGGCAATGACTTAACAGGAGCACCAAGGAGTTTTAGGATTTGAACCGTTTTGTGAGGCAGTTGGATCAATATGTACTTCTGGCTATCTTGCAGGTGGTCGTGTTCTTCGCTTCAACTTGATTTGGTGGTGTTTTAAAAGTGCTCTCTATACTACGTCGATGGCCTAATGTACTGCTATATTTTATGCTGAACACGATTTCATGAATGTTCCGACAACTTGACCCCATTAAATATAGAAGTGTAGAAGAACAATGTCTTGATTTCTCAAATTTCATACCCATAAATACATCTCTGCTAGGCTAGTTTTACATATTCCGCTTTACGACTATGCTAAGCATCGACTTTAAATTTGAACTTATTTTATCCTTTATAATTTTTGCTATTTTATAACAAAGTTCAATTGAATATCTTAACACTTAACTAGAGTAGGGGAAATTTCAAGTGGGAAACACACCTGTTAACATGCCCACCCTCAGAGCCAACTTCAACTAACAAAGCCAAAGAAGCACGACAAAATGAAAAGAAACAGATAAATAAAGAACGAAGATAAAAAGAGGAAAAGTAAATTATGACGAACAATATAAAACATTAATAAATCCGCTTATGAGTAATGAACAGCATCACCGACAAGGAGATACTCAGTGCCGTGGCTGCAGTAGCGCTAGCAACGGTTCAGGTGAGCACACAAAGGCAACGTCGGCTGAAGAGCGGCAGGTGGAGCTTGAGGATAGGACAATGGGCGCGCATTCTCGCCACGCAGATAAATGAAAGCGCGTGAGAACAAAGGAAAGTTTGTGCTTTTTTTGCTTTGTTTTTGTTTCTGTTTTTTCGACATTCTTCTTTCACGAAGCGAGCCAGCCAGCCAGTCAGCGAGCGAGCGAGCGGAGCAGGTGCATTAAGTGGTATTACCTGAGCTGCAGCAAACCTCAATGCCAAACCACCTCAGAAGCACCGCCAACACCAATAGCACCAGCACTCAACCGAGTTGGCAAGTCATTTACCGTTCTTAATGTGCAACTTGAAACAAAAGTAGTACGAAAACAATAACTAAGCACGCAGAAAAACTGCCAGCACGACAGGGTGAAAGTAAACGAGGCTGTAAGGGGTTGTCCGTAGTTGTGCTGAGGTTGGCAGAATTTTGGGTTGACTACAAAGCGAAATTCGAGGGAAAAAAGTTCATTTGGATAGCGCGCATCTAATGAGATTTTGTGCAATGACGTTGCTAAATGCCACACGAACAACAAACAATGCTCAACTGCTACAAAGAAGACAACGGCGTCAGCGCTCAACTGGCGGATGCAAGGACGCAAGCGTGTGCCACAAGCACGTACGTACACACAGGCACACACACACGCACGCATGCACTCAAAACTCATTTTCACTTTTTGTGTGTGTCCTTTCCTATTTTAGTTTTTCACTTTACGCGCTTCGCTCTATGATTTCTTTTATGCTGCACAACATTAGGTTTCTCAAAGGATGTAATACTTTGGTATTCTGCAGCCGAAAACCATTAGGTTCGCAAAGGAAATAGATCACTGATCGCATTCATTCAAAAGGAAGTCCACACAAAATTTCTTTTGGTAGAAGAATAATGGTTATGAAATTTCAGGGGGTCACTACAGGAGGAGAAATGTATGCAATTTGTATTTACATCTGAATTAATATATATATATGAGGGCAATTTGAGAAACACAGACGATACATGGTTACGTTTCAACAAACATAAGATACCAGAAACCTAGGAACACTCCAAGCAGTGGACCGCTAGCAGTGAACATGCACCAAAGAATGCCACGAGGTTGTCGGATTTCAATTGCTTTGTACCACTAAAATGACACAACATACTTAAAGCCGTAGTCCATTAACAGATTTTTGACAGGAGTAGTGTTGCATTTAAAGTAACTATGTTTTATAAACCTTATAGCTGAATAACGCTTGAAATGGAAGAAGTGAAGTGAAGTGCATTGCTCTAATTAGAAGATAAAGGAGAAGTCTGTAATTGTTGCTCTGTGGCGTAATAATTAGATAAAGTCGTGTTCTAGAAGTGAAACACAAAATAAATTCCAAAAACTTATCAGAAAGAAACGAGTATTAGTAGACTTCGTTCCTAAAACTATTCATACTGCTACTAGGACTACTGAGAGTGACATGATAAAATACAACTAATAGAACACACGAAACCAGGCCAAGTCTGTTAACATGTAAGGAGATCCACACATCTTTGAGCAGATAAAGGCTTTCTCTACGAGAAAAATATATATAGAGATAGATGGAGATCCAATCTTCTCATGAAATCGGGAAGGTTCCTTGTGGGCTACCTTTGATTAAATAAAGTTTCTTACGGATTTTTGGAATCATCCCTCAGTCAATCCTAATCCGTTAAGAGGTCAACCAAGCTAGAGAATGGGATTATTGCTTTGCTGAATATTTGTGGTATAGCCGTAAATTGCTGATGGCTCATTAAATCAAGAGTGATCCTAAACTCAACTTCCGTAAACCTTGGATATCCAAGGAATAATGATTTGGCAGAATTTCCAAGACCTTTTCCGGGCGAATTCCGAATACTTTTCAAATATTACCGAACATGCCGATTAATGAATGACGTCCGCATATTTGTCGAATATTTCTACTAGCAGCTCAAATACCACTCGACAGGCTGTAGGGCATTTTTCAGAAGCTGCAAAACTTTGATTTCCTTCTTGTTAGTTGTTCGATAGTTTGTCTTCTGTCGTTGTATTTATTTTATTTTCAAATTACAGTAATTCTTTTCTTGTCGCACTTGGCATTTTTTTCACCGCCATTGTGCTAATTCCTTTTCTGACGCCATTTTCCCCATTCTAAATTCACATTCGCCCTCTTTGTGCCCCTTGCATGGGATGACTTCGTCGGTGACGCAGTTTTCGAATACTTTTCCGTTCACATATTTTCACTTTTAACAATATCGCACAAAGGACCTGGGACAAAGGACATTATAAATTATAGTTTCCACGTTTTTATCTATGCCTCGTATTTGTTGTTGGCGTTGTTGTTGTTGTTGTTGTTGTTGTTGCATTCGTTTTTCTCTATTTTATTTGTGAGTTGTTTGTTGTCGCTTTTTGTGCTGCTTTTGTGCGAAAGTTTGTCAACTTTCTTCCCCTTTTTTGTTGCTAATGTTGTTGTCTATCTGACAGTTTTTTCAACGTTTCAAGAGCGTAAAAAAGAGATAGCCTATGTGGGTAGACATGAGTGCGAGTGAGCGCAAATAATGCAGCACGCTTGTTCCGTAGTCCTGTGGTTGTTGTTCGCTGTTGTTGTTGTCGTTCGGGGACTTTCATTCTTGCCATTGCTCTTGGTCATGTCGTTCTTGTTTGTTTTGTTGTTGTTTTTGTTGTAATCTTACTAGTTTATTTTCTCTTCTATTCAAACGTAATTCCATTTCACTATTTATGTACTTGAATTGTATGTGCTTATGTACTTGTAAAAGTTAAATAAAAATAGTACAGGGTGCTTTGAAATAAAATGTCTTACATCGAATTCTTAAGCGTTCACCTTTTCTTCTATTCTTCTATTATAAGGTGTCCATATGATAATGTGTTGATAACAGATTTAAGAAACTCTATTTTGGCAGTCCATTGTAAGCATTATAAAATATATTCATATATATCTTTGATAGGGATGTCAATTTAACGAGATTAATCGATCGGTTGCTTCATAAAAAAGTCTGATTTACTCCATTTGATAGATCTGTTGAAAAAAGAGATCAATAACGTTTTTTGCATCTTGGTATGATAATGTTTCAGAAAACCTAGTTCATTTGAGAAAGCTATTCGGTAAAGTTGATGTTTCAGCAATGAATGATTGGGTCTGCATATTATATCTTTCATCATAGATTACTACAAAAGTTGCCAAAACTAGATAATGTCTGTGTTATCGTCTCGAGTCTAATTCCTACCCTATGAGAGCGAGAGAACTATTCATCAAGAAATTCCTTGAATTTTTTTTTCCTTTTTTTTCGGAACACAAGGCTAGGAGAGACAATGAGACAATTTATATCTGATGGGTTCAGAGATATTTAAGGTTAAGTAATGGTCTTGTTTTCAATTAGTAAGAACCAAGTCTTACCCATGGTATAATGACCTGTTGGCAACTCGGTTATTACGTCAGCTTAAAAGGGAAAACTTAATGAAAAGAAAAGTGAATGTGAAGGCGACTTCGATTGGAAAACCTTTGTTGTTTTGGCATTTATTCAAATTATAACGCAATAAATCATAACAAAAATAGCCAAAGCAAAAGATGCTTGACAAATTTTGTACGAACAGCTGCGCATATCGGTAAAAGCCATCGATCATTGGCGTAAAATCCAATAAAAGGGAACGTTAAATAACATCTTCTTACCTATCGCGAGTACAGAATGGTGGCAAATAACAACAACAACAACAACCATAATAATAAATGCTAAAAGACATTTACGCAGGCAAATCAATGAGCGAGCAATGAGAACGGCACACCCTGTTTTGGCAATCAAATTCCAGGAAAAAACAAAAACAACAACAACAACAGCAACAACAACAACAACAATAACGGTCGACGAATGTGAAGACGATGAGGCGAAAATGTGGTCACCCTACGTAAAGCGCAGCATCGACGACTATGACGACTTTTACGCCGACGTCGAGTTCTGCTGATGTCGTTGTTTTTGTTAACGATGGTGCTGTAGCCCAGGCAAGCCGAGCTGAGTCGAATGAAAAACGAAGCGAGACGAGCCGAGCAGAAGTTGAAGCTGCAGATGTGAGGCTGTACCAACAAATGTTATGCCATTCACACAGATTTGCGCGAGTGTATGTGTGTGTTTGTTTGATTGAGAGTGGAATGCGTGTGAACGTGTGCATGTGTTTGCATATGTGTGAGTACATATGCTGGCATATGGCAAAATTCTTCACGCCGCTGACTCAGCCGCAGCTACAGCGGCCGCAACTGAGGCTGCAACTGAAGCAGCGCCATCATGCGGCGAAACGTCGAAGGTGAAGGTGGTATTTGCCCAGGCCAAACAGCGATGGGCAACGGGTGGCGGAATTAAGAGGCAGAGCATAGCCCAACCACCACCCCTTGTTTGTGTATTTTTGCTACAGCAAGGGGTGGGTTTTCGGGGTTTAGTTTCTTTCGTTTGCTGTTGTTGTTGGTCCCAGGAGCAAACCCAGCTGTGCGGGCTATGAAAGCGACAGCGACGTCGACGTCGACGTAGACTGCGTTCATTTTTCACTGTCGGGACTGTAAAAATGGATTTTTATTGCTGATGCTGTTTTTCCTTCTACTCTTTTTGCGTTTCGCTTTGTGCGCTAGTGTATTGGTGAGTGCCTGAGAAAAGGGAGGGTGAGAGCGAGAGTAAACTCAACCATACAGAAATGTTGCTCGTTTTGCTTTTACCGGGATTCGAATGAGCTGAGTGAGCATGTACTTCTGAGCGTTTCTCGTTGATGCTGAGCGCACTTGTTTGAGTGAGTTGTGGGCGTTTAAAGTAGCCGAGTGGTTTAGCCTCTGAGTGGCTCATGTGGCGTATGCTGTACAAAAATTTCAGGGTTTTCCATGGAATTATTGATAAATTTCCTTTTATGTACTCGGAAAATTGCGAAGAAAAATTAGCAGCTTTATGTAAGTAATGCCAGGCGTGGGCGTGAACATAAGTGAAAGTGATTTCGTTCGAGTGTGCGTGAGGCATGAGCTTTAGAAATGAGCTCGAATTCGTGCTGCAGATAAAATTTTCTGAAATTCCAAAAACCCTTACTTTAATGCTGTGCATAACGAGCTTTACACTGCAACTTTTAAAGTTATTACAGTATTCTTCCCCAAAAATATGTCACGAAAAAAGTAATATAATTTAATTGAAATAAGAAAAAAGAAACAACACTCCAAATAACCGGGAGAGAGCGAAAAGTTGTTGAGCGCACAAAAGCCGGCAGCAACAGTCGCTTGTGAGTGTGCCACATCTGTGTGTGTGTATTGCACGGTCGAGCAGAGAGAACAGCGCTCACACATACAAACATTAGTAACAAGGATACAGCTTCAGACCAACTCATACACACACAACAGCAGCTGCTGCTCATGATGCTAAAGTATATAGAGAAGCTGCTATATAAACGCCTAACTGCGCTTCCACCACCCCGAAAACGGGACGTACACTATTGGGATTAAGTTGAATTGCTGTAGAGTTTGTGCATGTGTGCGTGGCTATGTGTGTGTGTGTGTGTGTGTCTTCGTTTTGCAGCTGTGTGTGCGCAGCAGCAGCAGCATCTTTTTGCTGTACCGCGAATACAATACATACAAGGGAGTTTGCTGATTTTGCTATTCGTACATAAATCACAATGAATATTTCTGTGTGTGTACGTGTGTGTGTGCTTGTGTTAGTGTATGGCAGCGTAGTCATCATCGTAGTCGTTGTCGTCGTCGTTATTTGGTTCGACGCCATTTGAAATTGTTGAAATTGGGGTCCGCTACAACAAACGTTATTCGTAGTAGACGTTTAGGCGTCAACTGGTGCGCTTGGTGCGCTCTATCGTAGCGGCTGTGCGCCGCCAGCACCAAAAACGCCAATCACATTGAACAGTAACTGTAACTGAGACTGAGCTGAACCTGAACTTAACTGAACAGTAACAAATTGAACTGAGCCGAGCTGACTTGTGAAAGTTGAACGCTGCTGCGGCTGCTGCGACTGCATAAACAAAGCCAAGACTTACTAACGAACCGACAAACGAAGGCAACGCATGACAATCGAACGGCGACTAGGCGACTAAGTGGCAGTTGGACAGACAAATCGGCACTGGGACAGACAGACACCGACAGACTTTGTCAAAAGTAATAAAATATAGGTGCAGGACGCAGCAACTCGGCAGTTTGGCTGCTGGGTGCGACTGTGCCAGATGGAAGTCGGAGTTCAAATTTCGCTTTTGAGCGTTGCCCTACACAATTGTTCCAAACTTTGATACGGCGTCAGCCACCATTGTTGGTCATCACAGCACATCAAAAAGCGTCGGAACTACTATTTTTCAAGAGTATCGAACGCAGACTCAGCCTCCGACTCGGACTCAGATAATGACGTGACGGACTTTAGGGAGCCATACACAACACAAAATATTACACAAAAAATAATCAAATATCGGTTAATGAAAAGTGAAATCAAACGAAAATATATAATCCAGTGAAAATAAACAAATCAAATGAAAATCGTATAAAACCAAATGATTTTTTGAAGTGCGAACGAAATCCGAATCAACTCTTGGGTATGTAGTCGATGTTGTAATGAGATTTGAATGTTGGTGTTGTCGTTGTTGTTGTTTTCAAATTGTATAATTTAATAAAAATACTTGTAAAGGAAAGTGTGCCAATGATATGGTCTCAAATGGTCTAAACGTAAGTATGCACAATTTTATAATAATGTCATAAAATAAATTAATGAATAATAAGAGAGTCAGTCTTCACTTGTTTCGATGCAAAATAATAAGAGCGAGTAGAGAATAAGTTAAATCTTGGAGAGAAGCTGAAATGTGGAGAGCTTCAATGTTAGTTCTTGAATAGCTAATGAGGAGTAGTTAACTCTAACTAAGTCTCTTCAGGAACGATCATTTCTAAAGCACTCAAATATTATATAGTATTGTACGAGGTCACATTTTATTATACGATACTTTAGTGTTTAAGAAAGTCTCAATGTCGTGTTATATGTGTCTACCTTATCTATAAACTAAAGTCTAGACAACTAAAGTTCACCACAGCTTCTATCTATAAGAGCACACATAATATACACAGTATGCTTTATAAGTTCGTCACTATTGTCTCTCAATCAATAAGTAAAAAAATTAGAATAAATTTATTGAAGAAATCACATCGATATAACTCTCCGTTTAGACGTGAAAGAACCAGAAACTATACAACAATATTATGTAAACTTGGTTTTAGATAAGTCATTTCAAGGTTATTATATCGATATAAAAAAATCTTCCAAGTTCATAAGGAGTTAGATAATATCGTATGATCTCATCTTAGGTTATTTATCAACGGTAAGTCAGGATCTCAAAAACACACCTAAATTGGAAACTATGCAGTATACATATTAATCAGTTGATTGAGCATGGGTTCTTTTAATTCATTTAAAGTCATGGTTAAGTTAAGAGACGCATTATTATCGCTTCAAAGAGTTCACAGTTGAAATCCATTCATCCCACATTTCTCATCACCGAAACATCCACATCAGCTACACAGCTTCTATATTGTAACTCACCTCTAACCTCCTGTTTCCGCCTCACTGCCAAGCAACTCGAAATTAAATTACGTTGCACAAATGTTTCCCATGCAGACGACAAGAATAAAATTAACTCGAAAAACAAGAAGACAAACAAGAAGTTCGGCTTCCAAGCCGAATTCGTCGCAGCACAAATACTGCAGCTCCACTCCGGCTTAAAGCTCTGCCTCTTCCTCTGCCTGTGGCTTTGTGTACGTGAGCTTGTGTCTGCGTCTGTATGTTTTCTGTGTGATTCAGCTTGACAGGCTCCACAACTGTGTGTGTATATGTATGTGTATGTGTGTGTGTGATGGCTGTTTGAACATGACTGCTGTTGTCGTAGTACTACAACTGCCATTGCTGCGTATTTTTGTGGCTCTGTGTGGGTGTGTGCGATGCGTGCGATTGTATTTGTGCTGGGTGTCATGCGTCGTACGCGCGATGTCAAGGACCGCACCCAAAAAATTTTTACGACCAGGATGAAGACAACGAGGCAGCACCACGAACGATGCATTTCGCTGCTTCTCTTCGTTGTGCTGCGAGCTTCAGCAAAAATTTGACGCCGACGGCGTGGGCGGGTGTCAAGCAAGGAAGTCCGCCTTTTGGCCCGGCTATCGTTATTGCCATAAAAATGTGGGTTTGTGCGGTAGTGTTTGTGTATCCGCCATGTTCCTAAAGCGAAAACATGCTTTGCATACGCGTACCGAAATCGTGAAGTGTTTTTTATAGTTTTTACTCCTAGCATCCTCGACTTTTTATTATTTCGCTTTTGTGGCTTGGAATGTTTTTCTTGCTTAGACATTTTGAATGGCTTTTTTTGGTTCGTTTTATTTTGTTTGTATTTGTTTTTTCCATAGCACAATTCAGAGTTCATTCGTGTGCGCTTTTTGTGCCCAGTGCTTGATTCGTGCTGAATTTGATGGAAGTCTGTTGTATGCGATTCGACTCGTTCGACTCGAGTAGTTTTCACATAAAGTTTGCCTTTTAGTTGGTTAAGGATTTTAGACTGCCTTTTTTGTGGGGGTTCTATTGGAAATTTTTCAGTTTTAGTGCCCGCATGGAGAGGACATGAAGAGAAGGCAAGTTTTTGTGTCTGGCTTAATGATGGCTTCTGTGATCTTCTCAGAGTTTCACTGTTAGAAGTTTTATGCATTTTCGGTTACCGAGTTATTTGAGTTAAATCAATAAAAATGTAGCATTTTAGTAAACATCATATGGTCCGATGGCTAATAGTGGGGTGTAGTACAATAATTTCTTTGAATATAAGTACATGCCAAAATTGGTGTGTGGCAATCTCATTTCGGATCATCATATCTGTTTGTATCTGTGAGCAAAAAGGACCTTTTGGACATTGTGAATGGGACTGCCGTAGTTTAGTGAGTGAGCCACTGAGCCACGATAGCCAACTGACAGTGGGGTAGGGGCCCCCGAATTAGAAGCAGTTTATCAAATTTCTCATTACCATCACACACATTACAAACATTATTTTCACTTCATTGTTGTGCAGAATATAACCTTATATATTAAAACCGAAGGTTCCAGTTACTTTAAGTTTCTCTTAAGGACTGTAGATAGATATACATATACATATAATGAAATATATGTTTGGATGACATTGTTTTTTGCCCAAAAGATCGATAGAGGAACCTTATATCTCACCTTAGTTGAAGAGTTGAAGGTAAGGTCAATATAATCTTAATATAAATGTATACTTTGTTTGTTCTTTATCCCTTAATACCATTGATTTAAGTCTTTTAAATAGGATAACGTTCACTAAGTTCACTTTTCATATTCACGGAATCTTCCAGTCATCTTGAGTATACTATTGAAATCAGAAGTGTAGATCCAATGGGTTGCTACTCTCGCAGCTTCTTTTTATCAGGTTTATGGAATATACGCTCATATGATTTTATTACAACAGAGCTTTTTGTTTGACGTTATGATTCCAGATCTCTTCTGTAATGATTTTCCTTTATTTTATATTATGTTTTCCTTATTCATAAAGGAGTTCAAGTCTCACAATTTAAAGCTTCCATTAAGATTTCTTAAATTTTGTGCTTAGCTGTTATTTCCCAGCACTTGAAGCCAACTGAAATTGAAACAAGACCCCCAAAGGACCAAACACATCATGACGTTCATGTTGCTGTAGAGAGTGAGAACAATAAAAATAACAACAACAACAACAAGGAAGAAAGAAAAAACCTATAAAAGTACTACGACCTCTAACACTTTCATCTACTTTTGCTAATCCGCGTGCACCCCGCCACAGTCGGCGACCATTCAACTAAACAAACAACCCTTGACGTTGTGGGCAAAGAGAAGAAGATGTTGAGAGCAGAGTGCTCATGATTATTGAAGTGGTTGAGTTGTTGAAAGGGAAGGGGGGAAAGTATATCTGCAAAACCATTGACATTAAAATCATGCTTAAGTGGCTCATTTTTGAGATGCGCTGTTGCATGACGACGGTGCGACAGTGGACGATGACGGCGACGATGTTGGATGAGAGACCAGTGGCGACGGCCGTGGCTAATTGTCAACCATTCAGACAGTCACTTTTTAGAGGCGGCGGGCAGCTGGTGTCTGCTCCATGATAGGACACAGCCTGAGTGTGTGTGTGTGTAAGTGACATAAGAATGAAATGAATCATAAGTGTATAAACAAAGGAATTCTCACACACACACTCATATGTAAACACATACCAATTGCATTGTAGTAAAGAAAAGGCAAAAAGCAAAACTGTTGTCATATTTTCATAAAAACATATTCTCTTTTTCATTTATGCATTTTTGCTTGCCTTTTTTCCTTGCATATACCAGGGCGCTGTGGCGGGATTTTTTGCTTTATTTCTAGCTTCTGCTTTTTTCATATTATTTTTATAGACGAGACATTTTTTATGATGTTGAGCGTCATTTGTTCTGACTTGGCTGCAGTGTCAGCGACTCTCTGCTTACATGAGTGTGTGTGTGGGTAATTCTGTGTACTTGGCTCTGATTCACTCACATGCAACTGATGTATCTGCGTGTGTGTGGGATTTGGGTTTATGGTCTCCGCTTTTATATAAGCTCTGCGTGAAAATAACATGAGTCACGACTTAATAATTTCCCCCTCATTTTCTCTACTCTAGGGGACTTTTTGAAAATAAAAAATGAAAAGGAGATTTTTTATAGACTTGGAGGGGCTTTATTAGATTTTGAGCTCGTTACTCAGTGGAGCAGATGATGACGATAACTGGCGGCAACGTGAGCCCATGGAATCGATTGAAGGGTTTAGTGGTCCTATATGTATACTGTGTATATATGAGTCTGTGGGGGCGTAGTGCATATGAAGGCCATAAAAATCAATAAAATATATTAAATATGCAGCGGCAATGTCGTCAACGAACGTGCTCAATTAACTTCTGTACATGACAAGCAGCGAAGAATTTTCCGCGCAATATGCCTCGAAATTGCCGCAGCTGCCTCGGCAATGTTGAGACGCTGCCTCGGCATTGTTGAGACGCTGCCCTTGCAATTTTCCGTCGGTAAATCTCTTTTTTAAGTACTGATAAAACACAACAATAAAGAAAGAATGGGGAAAAAGATAACTTCGCTCCTTTGTGACATTCCTCAGGTTAACATATTATTGCGCCAATTTCTGGCTCGTTCCATGCCACACTCACACGCAGCAACAACAAAAAGGAAGAAAAGAAAAGCAGGAAAATTCAAATGCTCACCGCCTGCTTGTCTGGCATCGCACTCTGAGCCTAGGCCAGCTGCATTTTGCAGTTGAATGGACCCTGAGGCGAATTTGTGTCACGGGACATCTCGTTTTCAATGCAAACCCCATTGTCTCTGTGTCTGTTTATCTTTTTCGATCATCTGCGCCTGCTGTTGGTGATGTTGCCATCGCTCAATCGATAAAGCGAACAATGCCAACTTCTCGGCTGCAACAACTGACTTTGGTTGCCTTAAGGAGTCCTCGAATTGAATGAACTCAAGCGCGAAAGTCGCAAGGTTTTGTTAGAATTTGATTTATAACGTTTGCAAACTGAGGCAGATGGCAAATGTGACTACGTAAAGACGAGTGCAGCCAGTCAGAAGGTCAGAAACTTATTTAGAGAGAAAGTCAGACTATATTTTGAATATTTGGGATTCTGTTATTTCTACCGGAAAATATTAAAGAAAAATAATTTTATTTTCCTTTCAAACGATATTTTTTTTCTAAAATCAAATTTTGCTACTAACGGCTGACGAAGTTTATTATATTTTAGTTTGAATGACTTCATCACTTATCCGTTATACTGGATGGGCGATCTAGGGGGTGTAGCCTTTCCAAACGAAATTAAAATTGAAAAATGTATAGAAAATTAAAAATATTTCAAGAATAAATAGGAATATTATTAAAATAAATTCTATAAATTCCCTTTGAAGATATTTCAGCCTTTGTTACAACTGAGTATCAAGCGGTGAAAACGTTTTGCTTCACAAATTACAACCTCCAAAGCTGAAAAATGTACTCAGTAATTACGACTACTCAAGGCTGCATTAATTCAATTTCATCGGAGCGGTTCAAACGTAACATACTATTTAACGTGGTTTCCATCTACTCTGACAAATGTCCTTGTTGTTGTTGCACTTAAAGTGAAAAATGAACTCTCACAGAAAGGACGAGGGTGATTGAAAATCACATGCCGACTTACACTGATAGCGCAAGCACAAACAGGATATAAATTGCATTTGCAACGCTGCAACGACGCAAAACAATGGGCCAAGGATACAAAAACAGGGCGCACAGAATGAGCAAAGGACCCGAGCAAGATACAACAGCAACAACAAGAAAAACCATAACAAGCTCGAAAACCTAAACCTAAACAAAAACGCTAGGCAAAAAAAAAAACAGAAAAATAAATATGAATTAACGGATTCCTGACAGCTGCGCCTGCAGAATGACATAAACCGGCTTCCAGGTTTCTGCGATTGAGAGCGCAAATGTGTATTTGGACTCGCTCTCATCAAGTGATCCTGTGAAAGCAGCAACCCCTAAACCAACGCTAAGCGCTCGCGAGAGTACTTAAGGATCGTGTCCTGCAGAGTTTTGTGCCAATGTACGTCGACGAAGGCAAGCAGTGAGACCGTGGCTCTCATGAAGATCGGAACATGCGAAGCGATCAATGAAGAACGTCGAAATTATTTCGTTGAATGTGGACGATTATTTGGAAAAAAAAAAATCTGAAGTGTTTTTAATAAAAATCTCACGGGCTTCTAAAAATCAATGATCACTAGTAATCAAATCGAACTTTTTAAATACTTTAAGTGACTAAGAAAACGTGTACTGAACTGCTTCTCAACCGGTTCGTTGAATTTGTGCTATCGGTCAAAGTACTACGTGTTCAATCACCCCTTCGTTCGTGCGGTGCGTTCCAGCGCGGTTCGGTTTCTTGGGTTCGTTCCCTTCGTGTGTCTGTCTATACATAAACAAGAAAGCTGTTTCTTTTGCGCACAACTGTGTCGAACTTGTCCTTAACGGTGGTGAGCTCAACTAAAGAATTTCGCGGTCTACAAATGCTCGCGAAAAGAATCAGCTGTTCTGGTATTGGTGCGTGAGTCATGCCTCGTTTGCGTGGTGCGAAGACATTGACTTTATTCATCCACGTCACGATCGTTTAGACGCTTTTCTCCTGGTATCCACTGTAGGCCTATATGTATTTTGTCCATAAGGCACGCGGTGAATGCCAAGAGCGGGCGATATCCTACCCAAACGATAATATTTTTTTTTTATAAATAAATAAAATGTGTTTGAGAAGCCTTTTATTTCGTTTATTTAGATAACATTATAAGATTATTTAGATAACAATGTCATAAGTTAATTACATTAAATAAACAAATGTATGTGTGTAAGAAATATGTTGGACAACGTCTCTGGTCGAGCTCTCGAGTCCTTATGCCTATTATTCGAATCTTTCTTTTTAGGAATTATTTATAACGATTAACTTTTTCTTAAGCACAAGTATATTTCGATTGCAATGAAAAATTAATAAAAAACATTGCTTCACGATATATAATAATAATTAACTAAGACTAATAGTAAAAACTAGGTGCGGGATTTGGTGGGTTATTGGGGATAGGAAGATGGGAATAGGATGTTTGGTATTTTTAGGGTGTTTTCCACCAACAATGATTGGTGGTTTTTGTTGAATCACTCTTATCTTTCGATGAGATCGTGGTGTCGAATCGTTTGTTGTCAACACTTAAAGTTTTTGAGGAAATAACTTTATTGCTGGTTCGTTTTGTATAAACCTTCTTTATCGATATAAATAAAGATCGCGGGAGGGGTGTACCCGTTAACTGTGCACTCTTGAAAGTACCTATGACTTTCATAATACGGTGCGAAAATAAAGCTGTTGGATGAGGTTGATTATATGTGAATCTATTCTAATAATTTTGGCCTCATTATAAAGTGTTTTGTTTGAATAGTATTAAGTAAAATTGCTATTATGAGTTATAAACATAGCAGTGCATGATCTTAGTGTGTGTCTTAGTATGCGCTCCATGTAAGAAGGGGATATGTTGAACCATATTGGGCAAGCATAAGTTATTATTGGCCTAACTAGTGCTTGAAACATTAAAATCTTTACTTTGGCGTTTTTCAGTCTACACGAAAAGACTCTTTTATAAGGATGATATGCTATTTTGGTTTTAGATATTTAAAAATTGACATGATGGTTAAAGTACAAAAATTTATCCAGAATAATACCTAGGTATTTGACAGAATTGGTTTGCGAAATGTTTTCATTATTTATAGTTATTGCGAATTGTCTCCAATTTTTTTTAATGTTACTATTGCATTTCTTTATGGGCGGACGAAACAAGATACTTCCACATTTGTTTTGTTGCATTTTTTCATTAAGGTAGTTTCTCACGATGTCGTTTATCATTTTCTTAATAAGCTTAAGTTTGGTTTTAGCTAACATCAACATAGTGTCAGAGAGTTGGAATTCAAGTATATAGTGCCTTTTGATTAACGTTAGGTACTTCTTTTTTTTCGGTTAATAATAGTCTGGTTATGGGGTTATTGGCTAGAGTTTTAATTGAATTACAGTTGAGATTTTTAAGCACAAGTTTGTCTATTGCACTGCTGATTATTGCATCTAATTTCGAAAGGTGATTATTTTTTTGAAATTTTTTAGGTTTCTATTGTTTGGTGTAGGGCAATTCTGTTCATATAAATGATTTGGGGTATTTTTAAATTTTTTCCAATTGGTCCGTTTGTAGTCTCGAAAATAGGTTGGCGGGATATTTATTATTTCATACATAATGGATCCATCCCGGTTTGAAACTATCATTTGGATGGGCTGGTGGTCGCTATCGTAGTCTAAACATTTTAAGCAATTAATTTGAGTGGATCTTAATTCTATTATCAGCAATGTATATGTCCGAAAATGACATTGCTTTTGGGTAAGATGGGGTAACTGAAGCATATAATGCTGTTCTATACATCGTGGAATTCGTGTTTAACCAATTTCTCATGGTGGACCCCTTGCTGTTGTTACAGGGGTTACCCCAATTTGTGTGTTTACTGTTAAGATCACCGGCTAGAATATAAAAGTGTATTGGGTTTTGCAAATTCAGTGTCTCAAATAAAATATTAATTTCTGTTTTGAATAAGTCATTATTATTGCCTGCCGGATAATATGCGGCAATTAAATACATTTTAAATTAATGACACTAATTTCTAAGTAAGTGAGAGAGTCAATTTTTCTATTTGAATATTTAGAGAATTTTATATTTTTTTTATTAGTATATCTGTGCCTCCCCCTCTTTTCCTCCCCGATCATTCGTTACGGATAAAAGTGTATCCTTCAAATTTAATGTTATGTTTTGGGTTCAATTTAGTTTCATTTAGTAATAATAGGTCAGAGCAGTTATCAATAAGAAATTTGTTAATTTCCAATCTTCTACTCAAGTTTATAATGGACTTAACATTAAGGAATATGATGTTTAATGTTTTAGGAGATATTCTGTTGTTTATTAAATTAGCTCAGTCAAATATACTGAAACTCAGTCAAATATACCACAGACTGTATCTAGCCGATGTTATTCTTTAAGTTGAATTTCTAAGTTCGCTACCAGCAAGCAAAGAGCTTGTATGGCATTATATAATTGGTTGAGAGTTGTGTTTGAACTGGATTGATTCGAAGTATTCTAAGTGGTAGGCTGCATATTATCTCTAATTATTTATGAGTAACTTATATTAGGATATTATATTAGGAACTGTGAAGGACTAGTTTTATATTTGTTACAATGTTTTTTTTAGCTCTTATTTTATATATAAGTTATTTATATCGTTCTCAACCTTTATATGATGCAGGGTGACCAGCTTTTTTGCACAGGACGCAGAAGAGCTTTTCCTTCTCGATGGGCGCCTCGGATCCCAAGGGGCAATCTGAGATTTTGGGTGTATTGCTGCATTTGTCGCATCTAGGTGTTAAATGACAGTTAGCCGCGCTGTGACAAAAGCTTTGGCAGTTTCTACACTGGGTTATTTAAGGTCTTCGAAGAGCTTCCCATTTAATGTGGTGGTATTGGATGTTGTTGATATATTTTAGTAAATTCACACTACTCTCCGCGCTAATTTGTACCATGAAAATTGGTAGTTTTATATCTTCTTGAACAGATTTGTTTGTTGTAAATTGCTTTACAATGAGGTTTTCGTTTTCATGTTTGAATAATTCGTTAATAATTTATTGGGGGGCTCTGTAGTGCCGCCTAAGCCTTTCATTAGATATGGCTTAGCTTTAAGACATTTGGGTGTATAAGAGTAGAATTTAGCATTAGTTATTTCTAAATGGTCTCTTACTCTTTTATAATTGTGGAAATTTGAGAGAAAAATGGCAGGTTTGTTTTGATTGTATTCTCTTATTTTAAATTGAGAAATGTTGAGACCGTTTTTAATCAGCTCAATTATTTTTTTCGATTGTCTATCAAAAATATTTATTGGTGGTACGTTTTCGTCATTATTTTTAACGTTTGTTTTGGTATTTGAGCATTTTTCGTTGTCGTTGTTAACTGTTTTTGGCGCTGTCGAACTTGATGGGCTCATTGAATCGGGAGATAAAATGGTTTTTTCCCTCTTTTTGTTTTTGGAAATTGTTTTGTTGCACTTCTCTCACAAATTCTTGAATAACTGTTTCATTATAGTTATCTAAGCTCTCAGAGAGAACTGCGTAATAATTATTTTTCAGGCTTTTTGCCATTGTTTGGTTGTCTATGTTGGAATTTTTTCTTTTCCTGATTAGTTCAACATTATTATTATTTAAATTATTTTGAGATTCTGGAGCATAAAGCTCAGACATAATAAACGGCGATCACTATACGACTTCGGTGAACTAATCGCACTTAAACAGGCACAAAAGTAAGTAATAATCGAGTAGATAAATCGAATAATCGCGGTCACACGTGCTGCTCTTACCGCGGTCACGACTCGACTCCCTTTGAGAAGACTTGAATTTGATGTAAAGGTAAGTACTGTGAATCTATTAAAATATTTCTAGATGCACCAACTACTTCTGACCTTCGACATACAAAAACAAGTTTATTTGGTAGCCTCAATAGTTAATTAAAACTAGACTTTTCTTGAGAACGGATTTGGAAAGCTTGTCACAGCCTGATATATTTCTTAGCGGTTTGAATTAAGAACGCGGTTCTCATTTTAAAGTTAACGATTAAACCATGATATATTTTATGATATTCAGCATGGGATTACTATTAGGAAAGTAGATGAGCGTCAACTTTTCTTACCACTACCTATTCTGCCTCCCGCTTGACTTCTTGGTTATTGTTCACTCTAATATATGCTCTAAGACCAGTACTTACTACCCTGATTATCACTAGTGCTGTACATAAACCTATATGGGCTCTCAGTCTCCTTTATATTAGTCTGTCATGAAGTCTGCACCACAGTGATGGCGACATCGGATACCGCATAAGGTATATTCTTGACCAGTGCGACGAAGAAAGTTAATTTAATTTTGAAAATTGTCCACCTATATGTAAGCAAACTACTCCTTGAGTCCGTAGAGAGCTGAAATTTTTTCTTACCTTAGGCATTAGTCGGGAAGGGATTCGATCATTAGCAAGGGAATCGCCCTTTACACATCCCAGATACAAATTTAAGTCCTTATTACACCAACCCCTTTTGTTGGAGTACCTACTGGAAAATCTTCAAAATTTTTAGTATTACTGGCTGTTATATCTCCTACACGGGGTGCTTCTGAAATTATCGAAAAATTTCTGGCATAGTCTTTAGCTATCAGCATGGACGAAGTTTCTGGTGTTTTGTCATTCCAGGCTACCCGCTATGAGTCCAAACGTTTTTGGTCTTCAAAGATCATACACCATAACATAACTGAATCGGATGGTTCGTTTATAAAACTGTGGATCTCAGTGGTGAAGTGCAATATGAATAGTGACCATTGGTTAAACATAAGTCAAATGAATAGTGTAAAATAGTTTTGGGCTCAAACATAGAGCCGCGTGGTGATATATTCGGCATAGCAGGAGTTAAATTTTTTTTGTACTAATTTTTTATTGTACTGCTCTTTGCGGCTTTCTAAGGCCCAGTGCTTAAAACATTTACATATTTAGTAACCTAAGTTCGGTTGTGTAAAGCTTCATATTTGTCAGTACCTATGTGATTTCTATGTTCTGGTGTAGTAATTACTTTGGTAATCTACACACTTTGAGATGCGAATTATTACAGTTGGTATATGAAGATTGCAGCTTTATTTTCTCTCGATTAAACATTTTGCAGCTTAGTACAAAATATGTTTATTTGTTTATGTGTCATTCACTACCACTTTGGCTGCAATGCCTTGAAATCCATTTTTTTTTTTTGGATCTATTGTGCAGTTTTTGTATACTCTTGTTCCCGTTTCTATCTTAGGGTCTTCACAAGGTTTTTGTTGTGAAGTTAATAGCTTTGAATTATCCTAGGTAACATTTTAAAATATAGGATAAGAGATGAAGAAGAGTATTTAATCCTGTAGAATTCTATATACCTTAATGTGACAGGTAGTGGACTTGATTGTCATTTATTTATTTATTTATTTATTTTTTTATTCCTTCATTACTCCACCAGGGAGCATAGGGTCTCCCACAAGTCTCTTCAATCGAGATTGTGGTGGTTTCATTAATCGATACAGCCAAGTCTATTTACTTTGATAGATGGTTTCTGGGGCAGAGCAGGTGATTGGCCTGTTGCTGCCGTGTACAGCCAATGTGGCGCTATCTGTGGGTTGGTAAACAAGGCTTCTCCTTTCTATTATTTTTAATGGTCACCCTGAACATACAACATGACTAAATGTTTTTCGTTGGGCCATATGTCGAGTTGTGGTTCCATTGACGGTAGGTGGCGTCCAACATGTAGGGTGTTTTTCTTTATTAATTAATTATTATTAATTAATTAAATAGTTAATTAATCAATTAGAAGGGGAGGAGTTAAGGAGAAATGGGAAAGGAAAGGTTGGAAATAGTGCAAGGACCATTCGCGAAGTGGGAGGTCGAACCGACCGAGGTCGATTGTCATTTAGTCATTAGTCATTTATTGAAGTACTTTTGGCTAACCCCTTCTATTCTCGGTTTACTTTAGTTGAAAGCTCAGCTTAACCTAACCACCATATTCATGCCTCTGATGATGACATCGGTGTACGCAAACAAATCAAGTCGGCTGGCCCCAGTTCAACGTTCCATTTCCATCTGTCAATCATATAAATAATAAATGGGAACACAAAAACCTTTTAGCGTTGACAAAGCCAGCTCGTGAATTTACCCAAGAAGTGCTGTCACGACAGGCATAATAAATGAGAAATCTGCAGTGTTCCATAAAACCTTAATAAAATTAAATTTGCCAAACTGAGATGACACATACCACCACACCACAAAAGGAGGCGAACCCATTTCTAGCATATGTAGAAGAACGTGGGTGGTTGGCTGACGAAACCACTCGCGATGTAGTGACGGCCGACAGGGTTGCCATATCATTATTGTTGTCGTTGATGTCGAGCACAGAAAAAGTTGACAAGCACAAATTATTTCCTATGAACGTGGAGAAATGCAATATTTTTGCCTCGAAAGTCTCGTGGAAAGCCTCGTAAAAAGCCTTTAAAGTGCAAGTGTCACAGCGTGGAAGGCGATTGGGATGCGGGGGAGTACGGTAACAAATGATGCCGCTATTACTGCAGGAGGAGACGAACTGTCAAGGACTCACGTCCAGGAGATTGGTGGAAATTGCAATGAAAGCACCAACTCTAAGCGAAAAAATTTAATATCAAAATATTTTAACAAGGCTGACACACAAAATTGTGTAGCCAGCTCCGTTTGATTGTGAAGGGAGTGCGCCGAAAGCGGTGTGGTAATGGTATACTAATATGTGTCTATGTGGGTGCGAATGGCTGCTGGGTTAGCAAAGTGCCAGGACAAGTGGAAAATCTCAACGCAAAATGCATGTAAATATGCAAACTGACGATTATATTTTTTTTATTTTTTGGTTTATTTAAATTTTTTTTACGGAGTACTCGTAACAACAGCAAAAAGGGGGTATGTTAGCATTGCTACGGCATTGCATTAGGCGTTGTAAGTTATGTGTGGATAGACAGACGGACGGATGCATGGGCATGATGAAACTCAACTGTGACGTCGGAAAAATCGTCGTCGTCGTTGGAAAAATAGGAAAGCGAAGAAAATGTATGCAATTTGTTCATTTTGTGTTGCATTGCGTGGCGCAAACACTCACTTACATTGTTGGGGGGTGAGTGTTTGTGCATTCCGTACACGTCCAATACACACATCCAATATACACTTGCATGCGTCATAGCATCAGCCAAGTCGCTGCTTTGCTATGCAAATTTTGTTCGCCTTGAATCAAATGTTGCCCACACCCGCTTGCAACAATGGCAACGGCATGGCTCTTGGCGCCTCTCGACCTCTTTTCAATGGTGGTCTCAGTTGGTACTGGCGGCTGTGTTTTTGTTGACTCATGCCACACTCTGTGCCACATTTATGCTGCACATTCTCGACGTGCGTCTTAGCATTACATGAATGCCAACAACGACACACAGTTGGCGGCGATGGCAATAAACGTAATGCAAGCTTAGAGTACCACAGAACCGAATAAGCGTAGCCATAACCATTCAATGCAAAATGAGCTCGAAAATATGCTGCTTTAAGTGGCGTTTTACTCTATTTTTATTATTTTTGTTATGCTACCGTTTCTTTTCTTTGCTACTTCGAATGTTTAAATTTCAAATTGTTGCATTTCCCTTTTCTTTGCTCTCGCTGCCAGTTGCTCTTTGTGCGGATTTGCATAAGCAGCAATTTGCAATGCAGGTTTCCATAGCATACGCTAGGGCGCTTGATTATGTGTGGTTTCTTTTAGCAAACATCTGCTCGATAGCTTTGCCTTACTACAAGTTTTTAGCATTTCATTGGCAATTTTATTTCACGAGCAGTGAAAGCGTTTGAGTACTCAACGCTTGAACATGATCTCTGTGAAATTGCAGCGGAAATTGAAAATTGTGGAAAATAATTTTTGAGCTGCTTGTTGCAGGAGCGGAAGTACAAGTCGTCATTGGCGAAAGGCTGACATGACTGTATTTGAAAGCTTTGAATTGGTTTCTCTAGCAATCGCGTAATTCCGCCTGTTTTTGACAGTTGAGGTAACTGTATTTTAAGGAAGATAGATGGGTTGCGCTGTGGGTGGGTGTGATGTCATACTTGCATATAAGCAGAGTTATAGCTTCAAATAAATCATAATTTGAAGCACATGGTTGAATTTTGTGAAAACAGTATATGTATATATAAATTATATAAATTATATAGTGAATAAATTATACATCAGAAGAATTGCTTAAATCTGATCAAGTTCAAAAGCTCATAAGTTCATAAGTGTGATGTCGGTGCAGCTTCAATATGTAAAAGAATCACAAGAAATCATTAAAATATATAGTTTAATGTGTAGCCAAGGGTAGTGGGCAAATCAAAGCTATCACAAACACCGCTGATAAAAAGTTATCTATTATGGACTTTATAGGCAAAGTGAAACTGATGTGAGACGACAATTGAAGTGACGTTTTTTCAGAGGGATTTGAGTAAAAACACATATTCAAAACTCATACTTTAATGTCCGGAGTAGGACTGAAGAATGTTTGTAGGAGTGTCATCCTTAATATATTTTGTAGGAAGTGTTTCTAACCGTGCTGGGCCACACAAGTGGAGGAGGACCTAAACCAACTTGGTGTGCGCAATTGGAGACAGCTGGCAATAGCTCGGGGGGGCTGGATAGGTTTGTTGGTTGAGACAAAAGTTCGTCGTAATAACCTCAGATAACTAAATATTTTCAGCTTTACCTCTAAACTCTCTTTTCAAAATCACATAACAAATAAATTAAGTTAAGGGGTTTGGGTCTATCTTGTACTCATGGAGAGAGTCTTCTTATTAGTCCCTTCAGTTTTCAGGTGGCTTCTGATTCGGTTTTTAATTTCCTGGCACCACTAAGCATGAATAGCTGTCTTTATATTCTCCCCGCAGTGGGATGACTGGTTTATCTACATCAAAATAAAATTTTCCTAAATTATCTTATCTGTTTATCTGGAAAGCAGATTCTTTGTAATTACGCGTACAACTAGTTCAGGCTCTCGTCATACCATTAACACTGAAACAAAGAGTTTTTCTTCTTTATTGTTGAGAAATAAATTTGAACGCATTGCGAAAAGTGTCTCGTTTATTTCTATGGGAAAACTAATCCAATGCGCAAGTAACAATTTTCACACTTTGCAACATATTTCACCATGGCAAATAATAAGTCTGAGCTCCAGATATACTCGTATACACGCAGGCAAGCCTTGTAGTTATATGCGAATGAATGAGGCGAAATGAATTGTAACACGAGATATTGAAATTGAATGAGAACTGAGTATGAGGTCGCCTTAGGTTGAGGCTGAGTTGGCTGCCTGAAAATGTGCGAATGTTGGCAGGACAACTTAGATAAAGCATCGCTGCAGCAAAGTAAGCAAGCACGAATAATGCTACAGTACGGACCTGTGAAAGGACGAAAGGACGAATGCATGATAGGACAAACAAACAAACAAACAAAGAGGCAAACAGAATCAGACAAATAATGGTGAAAAGTAGGCTGGCTTCGTTGGCAGGCGGTGTTCAAGAATTATGTATGGTAGGACACAGGAGCACTCTCTCACGACCGGGTGAGGACGCCCGTAGTATGCTTTTCAGCTATTGCTTTCGTTACAGCGGTTATCTTCTTTCCTCTTCCTTTCGTTACCCTCTCGCCATGCTGCCATTTTAGCATAAAGGACAATTGCCACAAGGAAATCAGAGTGCCATGTAGCATGGAATATTTTATATGCGTAGGAACATGGTTTACTTGCTGAACAACCAGCTCAGATAGGGATATATGCGAATGTGCTGTTTGTGTGTAAGTGTGAGTTTGTTATTACATTTTTCTCTGCTGTTGCTGCTTAACATCGTTGTGCAATTTTCCATTAAGGGAATTAGTTGAAGAATAACAAAAAGGAAAAGGAATTACGAGCAGCACAAAAAAGGACAATGACGACTGCGGCTCCTCTCGGTGACCGGGCGACGGCTGCTGTAGGAAAAGCGAAAATTTATAGAAGGTGACAGCTGTGGGCACGAAATGATAACAGGCAACTGCACAAGTGTTCAAAGGATTTTTTCTCATTTTCATTTCATTTCGGGCACAGGCAGTGAATGAAATGGTGGAGCGAAGTTTCGAATTGGCGCGTGGCAAGCAACGGCTGCAGCTGACGCCCTATAAAGTTGATTCCTAGTCAAGCGAAAAGAATAATTTGATGAAAGTTTTTCTATTCCAAATATGAAATGAGACAAATGGAAAGGTAGATATGTGTTTGTACACAATATTTATCTGGATCTATCTTTCTCAACAACGTACATAGAAAGCAGTAGAAAAAAGAAATATTTTTAATATATATATAAATCTGAAAAGTTTTGGTTCTGAAAGTAATTGCATGAATCGTCTCTGACTTGATATTTTAGAATATTTCAATATGTTATTCCTTTCTGAGGTATAATAGTTTGGTCTGGTGATATAATTAAAAATGAGTTCTTACTCTTTACAAAGACTCAATATTTAGGTAATAATTATTAATTACTTAGGCTATGTTCATGTTCATGTGAAAAGTAGTAGTAGTACCTTTTTAAGCATTTATGGCTAATTAGGGATTGATTGATTTATTACTTTAAAAAATCGTTTTACCTACACTAAAACATGCGATCAAACCTGGACGACGTTGTTTCAAAATGTTACAGAAATTGGTGAAGAACCTTGAGAGATTTGCTATTTGGAATAAACGAATGTAATATTTTTATATATTGTATATATACAAATTTGGCTTGTTCATTAAGGAGATTTATTTAGATGAGATGTGTGTTTCTGAGAAAAATAATGTCACAGTAATCTTGTATTGTCCATTCCTTCTATTCAAAAGGATATTAGACGGTTAGATTCAATGCATGTTTGCTTCTGAGATGGAGCTGAGGGCCAGCTATGTGTTAGGAATAATATACGGTCTGCCATAAACCGATAGACCGATTAACTTTTGTTATCGAACAAGAACTCACTTTTGTATGCATATATACTCAAGGCAACTACTGCCGTGTAGGCATAATTTTATTATTATCTGTATTCTCTGCCATTCCATATAAGGGGCTTAGAATTTATTAGTAGGTTCGTACTGGGAAGATGGGAGAGCTTTCGCTTCCTGGTGTCTACTTCACCCGTTTGATTTCTGGGTGTTCAACATGATTTTCTATTTATTTTACTCGATGCCGTCCATGTACGATACTGATGACTTTTTGCATTTCAATGTAAGAGTCTAATAGCATATTTTTTATGTTTTATGAGGTTAGAATACTTGGGGAAGGTTAAATTTAGGCTCATTGCGACATCGTAAAATGTTTCCATAGGAATCTTTACGGTCTAGTCATTTAGTCAGTCAAACTACATGGCTACTCTACTAATATTTAATATGATATTTAATTTAACATAATTGGGAATGAAGAAATTTCAGAAACATTATTACTTTTGTTAAGAATTAATCACCAACTTAATGATAGTAAAACATTTATTTGACTATCAAAAATTATTACCAATGATTTAAAGTCGAAAAAAAGGCGACCGTCCGCGTTAAAGTAAATAGCTTTACTTTAAACGGAAGACATGGGGTTTTTAGCGTGACAATTTTGTGATTTCGCATGCTACAAGGCGAATAAAATAGCTACGCTCTAATAATCTTTCCAAAGTGTCTAACGTGTTTTTTTAAGGTTTCGCTTTTATTATAGGAATATACGACTTTGTGTGATATCGACAGATTGCGACTTGACAACTCACGAATTAAATATATATTATTTAAAAAACTGTCAAGCAATTAAATAAAAGAATCAAATCATCGGCGTTGCACTAAAGGCCAATCTGACAATTTAATTTCCACTCGATTGCCATACTTTAATTAAATTTTAGTACGCATGACAAGCGCACAAAAAGTATAAAATTTGTGCAGAATTCAGAATTCAAATGTATGATATTTGAAAGAATATGCAATTTCATACTTTAATCTGCATTTAATTTCATTTTGTGGAGCCTAATGCGTATCAAATATGAAACAGCCCCACTAATGGCGCACAATTCGAAAACAAAAACCAACGGAGCGAAAAGCGTCGAGTAAAAATGAGCTGAATTAATTTAAAAAAATGAAAAGTAAATGAGAGAATGAAATAACAAAAATTGGCAACGTTTCATTTGACTTGACATGGCGGCCATGTTGGCCATATTGGCAGCCATTTGTGCGCGCGTTTTGACTGGTTGGCTGGTTGGTTGTTGTAGTTTTGCTCAACATGGCCAAGAAAGCAATAACAAAAACGCCAAAGAGCAAATCAAAGAGAAACGAAACAAGGCGAGGAAGATGATGATGTCGATGGCAATGGCGGCCATTAGATCGAAATTCAACGACGATGACGACGACGACAACGACAACGTCAAAAGGCCAACAACAAAATGCGAGCAAAGTATTGAAAAACATGGATGTGGGTGCATGCAGGAGATCGGTCATGTTTAGGGCTGCAAGAACTGAGAACCAAGTAATTGTGTGTGTGTGTGTGGAATCGACTCGAAAGACTCGAACCGAATGAGTGGTCATTCGGGCACAATCTACGTGCTCGTTAACTTTTTCTGTTAAACTTTTTATCTTTAAATATAAACGAAACACGAACAACACAAACAGCAACAACAAAAATAACATGAGAAAAGTCAGTACCAGCTTACTACACGTAAAATATCAAATATGGCGTCGACCGCAGCCATGGCAACATCAGTAGCAGCGAGAGCAATCGCAAAGGCAGAGCCAGCAACAACCGCTGCGAAAGCGAAGAAGAAGAAGATGAAGAAGTACACTCAACAATACACTCAAGTATGCCCCAACGTATAAAATCCCCAAACAACAACAACAACTGTAAGTGTGGCAACAACAACTGCAACAACAACAAAAACAACAACAACAACATTGGCAAGTCGACTAAGTGAGGAGCTGGTCGTCGGTCGGTTGGCGTGGGTTCTGAAGCTCTGAAGCTGCTTTACACGTGTGTGTGTATGTGTGTGTGTGTGTTAGTGAGAATGTTTTTATGAGCCGGCGAATGGCAATAACACCAACAATAACTACTACTACACCAAACAACAACAAGGGCAGCTGCGACAACCGGTAAAATCGAATGTTCACTTTGAGTGCTCCACACACTCACACACACACACATAAGCATGAACACATCATCCATTGCTCTCCCACAGGCACGGGCACAAGCACAGGCACATCATACAAATGGCACATTTTGCACACATTTGCAATTACTGTAAATGTGTTGAAAATCGTTTGCAAATCTGTGAGCAACACTCATACATAGGCGCCTGCATCAGTGTCTGTGTGCGCGTGTGTGTTCAGCGTGGGCGGCTTGCTGAGCTTGTGTTGTGTTGTAAAGTTGTGGTGACGGTGGCGGTGCGGTTTTTCTCCCTCCAACTGGGACGAACCTGCATCTATGGTGGACTACGCCATTTGTGTTTAGAGGAGATTTGAAGAGCGCAACTTCGAGCTGACAACGTTGCCGACATCCGGGAGCGTGCAAAACGCGCAGGCGCTACAAAGCTGCGGATACACTTCGAGAAATTGTGGTGCCTTCGGAGTTAGCTAATTTTGCAGAGCTTAGTACGGCTGTAGAACGACCTATTGCAATGTAATTTTTCAACTTTCGCTTAGAGTTGGGATCCACTCCCCTGCCTCTTGTATGTAACGTAATGAATTTCCAACTGGCAACTCTTCTCTAGGGATTATGTAACCTTTAAAGGTCACGAAAGCCCCACGTACCAACAATGTCAGACAAGGTCGGGAAACAAATCTTTTGTAGAAGAGCGACATATTACTCAGAACAATAAATACCTCTACATTTAAAACATTCAATTCAGAACTTCTATATTATATCCTTTATCCGAATTCGGAAAAGCATCGTTCCTTTATATCATATCTTATCTGTATTATGTGGTATATAAGGGTTCCTTAGTGCCAGGTGTTATAATGGGCGTAGCTGGCTTCGGAGTCCTCTTACGTGCAGAGGGTTACGGAGACTAAATAGTTATAACCATTGATGCTTCTGTATATGAGGATCTAACTGCAATATAGGGTATAGGATTCTGAATATTCTTCCAACGAAGGCAAGGTAAGAAGTAGCGGTAATATTTTTCCTAATTATTTTAGGTACTTGCTTCTCCTCCTTCCTTTTGGTATCCTCTCAAAGACTTACGAGTTATGCTTATATTACTACTTATGGGCTATGCTTATATATATCAATTTTCTGAAAACATGCTTCAGCCTCAGAGATGATGGTACAGCACAAATCTCACTGTGAGAAAATTGTGAATAACCTTGGAACCCGGACAAATCAAATCTCGTCATTGACTCAATACATTCGAGTTAGTCGCTGGTTGTGCATTGCTCAAGAACAGCGGTGCGTTTGCCTGGACAGCTGTACAATTTGTTGCTTTTATAGCACGCTCCAGCTTGGTGATGCTGTGCTCTTCAGTTGCCGCAAACTACGCGAGCCCCAGCCAGGCAGCAGTATTTGCGATTGCAGCCAGCTCAGCCAGCAGCTTTTGCTCTCCCAGATATTGCCATAGCAACCTGCAGAAAGCAGCAGGTTAAAATGGTGTGACTACCTCAGCCAACAACAAGTGGAGAGGGACACAACCGAGCAGGTGGGAATGGTGGGCATGTTGTTTTAGTGTAGGCGTAGAGGAGTGAATGTTGTGTGTGGTATGAGGTGCTGGTGTGGTGGTCGCAGCTGCACGGCAAAACCTCACATTCGCATTGCCTTTATTACCGTTGATGCTGATGCTTATTCTGATGTCGTTGTTGTTTTCGTTGTTGTTGTTGTTATTCTAGAGAAATTTCCATTTTCCTGTAGAGAGCCACCTTGAATTTTGTAGTGGTTTTGCTTGTGTTGGCGTTGTTGGTGCTTCTCGTACAACCTTTTTTCCTGTGTGTGTTTTAGCCTTTATGCCTTCCTTCGTTCGTTTGTCCTTTTTGGTCCTTTTTTGTTTTGTTTTATTTTGCTTTATTTTGCTTTGTTTTCCTCTGTTTTGTTTGGTTTTGCATTTTGCGTGCAGACTTTTGGTTTTAATGGATCGATGACGTTTTGCTACATTTTGCGACACACGCGCTGTGATGTTCTGTGCTCTGTGGATGTTCTTCTGCTTCTGCTGCGGTCTGACTTTGTTGGTTACCTGTTGTAGGGTACATACGTGATGCTGTGTTTTGTACTACGTGGCCACTTTGCTGTGGCAGCACCCTGGAAATCAACACGATACAGGACTTTTTTGAGCTGCCATGTCGAAAGTCTGGGTCGCCTTGCCCTGCCAATGGTTTTTTTTGCCTTGCGAATGCGAGGTTTTCCTTTACTTATTTCTCACTCGAGTTTGAGGTTTTTAAAGTTTGTCTTGGGCAGGTGTCGAGTGTCAGGTCAAGTGTCAGGCTGCATTAAATATGAGACGAGCGCGCAACGCTGTGTTTGACAGCTTGGGGGCGTTGTTTCGTTTCACTGGGTTAACCGCGTGGCTCATTAGCTCGAATAAGTGCTAAGACAACTCGGCTGAAAACCAATGATTCACAAAGCAACCACACGAATGGGCATGTTTCACAGTAAAATGTCGCATGCCTCAAAGCACATCAAGCCAAGTCAAACCGAGTTATGTCATGCGACTCACCATGGGTCAACTTTGATGCAAAGCGCATAATTTCGCATGAAACTTAATTTGCGAAAATTAATGAATTGTGCAGTCAAACGAGTGTGTGTACACGGTCGATCAGTTGCCACTGGTTACAAACATACGCCCAAACACACCTACACACACAAATCATCATCACATGACACTATCCCATAGTTGGCTTGTTATGAATTCAAGGCGCATTTCACGTGAAATTTCATTTCATTTCACATTACGAAAATTGCATTTTGCATTTCCCGGTAAGCATTGAATGGCAAAACACTGCAAATCAAAGCTGAGAGGAGCTGCCCGTCTCGCTTACCCTTCAGCAATGCTCTGTTCTTGGAAACCATACACTTTGACAAACAATATTTTTCAATTTATTTCAGAGAAAATGAAAATCAAAGGGCAGAGAGCAATGAGCAATGAGCAAAAAAGTATGCAATGCAAAACTTCCACTCGAGTTGAATTCTGTTGAATTGATTCAAGTCGAGTCGAGTTGAGTTGAGTTGAGTCGACTTGGTGCGCCTTGTCTCGACAGACCAATTTTGATTTATACTGTCGCTCGTGTTCTTCGTCTTCCTACTGGCTGCAAGTGCATTGCGGCAAAATTGCATGCAATCAAGTAAGCTCAGCTCAGCCCAACCCAGCCCGAAACATCATAGAGCAACTAAATTCTACAACAACGACCATGTCCGCTCCTTCTAATTCACTTGAAGTTCACTTCGTCGTAGTTGTTGCTTCCTCCATTTACATTGTATTGCATCTTATTTATTTCATTTATAAATTTAATATTTGCTTTTCGGTCCAGTGGTGTGCGCAACTACGACTACTCGTGTGTTGACTTTACTATTTCCTTACAATCTCTTTTTGGACATACTCGTATTAATATTTATGCAATTGAAAATGCTTCGACTCCCACTGCGAGTCCCTTCGCAGTAGAGCAATATTAATATTAATATTGGCATTGAAGTCTTGCAGCATCCTTTCAAACTCGCATTTTCTGTCCTATGATTTCGTATGTGAAAATAGCAGTTGCCCTTGGCGATGCACACCTTATTGGATTTCTATGTTGACGGACAAAGGTAAAAGCGCAATGCTTGATGAAAGTCCATAGAGCCAGGGGGTAGTTTTTAATAAAGTATTCATAATGCTGTCATTGCATCAAAGGATATCATATTAAAGTTGCTCTGCCAGTACATAATTAACTGTGGGGAAGGTTGTAATGGGCTGAGTGCTTAAAAGGATGAGAAAAATTAATGTAAGGCAAATTAAGATAATTTAATAAAAATTACTGTTATATAAATTATATCATAAAATGCAAGGTAAGTTTTTAATTATATTAGCAATTTGTACTTGAAAAAACAAGTCTCTCTTGACAAGTATGGAAAAGCTCAAATCAGATCGGTAGCGCCCCGTCGAATAGGCAAGGGCAATATATTTTTTTTTCCCATTATTTTACGCCTAAACTACATAACCGATTTCGATAAAAAATATATCATTTAAGAGGTCTTTATATGCAGATGTGCACAATAATGACGAAAAATGGTTGAAAATATATACGCAGCCTCAATCAACACTCAATTAATAATTAAGATTGAACATATAAACTCACTATAGAAGTAGTTTCAATATAACGCGTTCCTAACAAATGATCTCAAGCAAGGTCAGAACTGGCTTAAGGTTGTTCTTGTAATTGCTTTTTATGTTTGTCTCTTTGGTGTTTCGAACTATCACGCTGTTGTTTGGTATTGAGTTATACTGTGTGTCCGGCACTGTCCAGTCTTATGGCTTAAATCGTGGAACAAGTAGAAAGGAAATAGTCATGACTCACGAGCGATACTTATAGTATTGATTTATCGTATTTTACATATACTTACTGGTCACATGGTCTGTTGAAATGGTTTCTGGACTTTCGCTTTCTGAAGGAGTTTTGTTATGTTTTTATTTTTATTTTTTTTTTCCTCTCCCGTCTCTCAGTACTTTCAGAGTCATGTTGCGATTTAAGTCCTTAGTATAGCATATTAGAGATTAGTGATATTTCACATCAGCGTTTTTTCCTTGTGAATGAAAAATCTCATCGTCAACTCCGCTTTTGGTATACACTGCTGTAAGAGTTTCGTACGGTTTTAGAAGTTCGTAATACACTACACCGTCCTGATTCCACCATACGCACAGCATTACCATGACTTTGCGTCTGGGATTATTATAGTAGATCAAGTTTTCATCGCCGGCAAAATACGCTACAGAAAACTCCACTTTTTTCGCCTAGCAAGCAATGACAGTGCGCTGTTGAAGCGCATGACAACCATTTTTCCTCTTCTTGTATCTTTGCCATCGCATAACATAACATATGCTCATCAACTGCTAAATTGATTGTAAGTTGCTTGAGAGTTTGAGCCGGCTCCTCGTCAAATAAGTCTTGCAAAAGCAATAATTGGAATATGACAGAGCAAAGGGCATCACTTCAAAATATCTGAAGAAATGGAAAAATTGGGTCTCTGGATGGTTTCCTCTGAAAAAATATTTTTTTTCGTAAATACTATGTATTTAATTACACTTTTTACAAATTTTTCTTAAACTAGTGAACTATTACCTATACCATTTACAGCTTTAACTAATTATATCTAAAATATATATCGAAGTACTTGTAATGTACCCTGGCCTTAAACCCAATCCTCCATTGAGGAAGAGGTCAAGTAGAAGTAAGTATTTAAATAACTGCGCCATAGTTTGTATAATGGGTAATATGCGACAAATCATCTGTATAACGTATATCCGAGAATTCACATTACATTAGGACAAAAGATTGCAGATTTATGCCTGCTTGTCGGAAGCAAACCCGGGCCTTTGCGAATGCAAAGTCGCCGCTTATTCTACTGTGCCACGCCGAAGTTTGAAATGAGTGTCTTTCACAAATTTTAAGAGAGATGTGAAAAATGTGTATCTGACTATGGGCAAAAGCGTTTAAATTCCTCTGCTTTGAATCAATTTTGTTGTTCAATAAGTTAATAAAACTAAATCTGACAAATTTTAAAATAAGGGGCAGCGAAATTAAATGAAATTGCAGATAGCTGCAACTACTCATGCCTATTATGATTTTGCCACTTTGGTTGAACGAAAAAAAGCGACCTATTGAGCATGAGCTCAATCAATCAAACAATCAATCAATGCTTTATTCCCCTAAAATTTACAAGTTACACTAAAGCTGGTGATTTTACACTATATTTACAGAGTTTAGTAAGAAAGTTATACTTATCAACTGTACATTTACTATATATGTGTATTTGTTTAAATTTTGTTTAAAATATGTAATAGATATTAAGGAAACTGGGAAAACCTTAAACAATTTTTACTAACTTAGGAAGGAGTCAGTACTTAATAGTACTAGCAAGTAGATAGTAGATTAATTACATACTGAATAGCACCATCATTGTGCAATATGACAATTCCTAATATTAAAATTTGTTTTCGGGCGTAATATTTGATCATGGATCATTTGGACGTTCGTTTCAAGATTCTGTCTGGATGTTGAATAATAAAATGGAACTTTGAGAATCATTTTAAGTAGTTTATTTTGAGGAATTTGTAGTTTTTTTTTGTGCGTTTTTGCAAACACACCCCATACTTCAGAACTTGTTCTGTAAATCAAAAGATTGTTTATAATCCATAACTCGGATCTGCGGTTAATGAAGGGTAAGATATACATGATCTTCCGTTTTTGCTTAGAAACAAGCAATGATCGAATATGATATTCGTAATGAACTTGCATGATGGAACTGTTCGTTTTTGTTCGGATCGCTCATGACACGCGAGCTACGGTCTACGGGAGTAATCACAAAATTTGCAGTAGTCACGTAAATATACAATTAAATTCTCTATTTTCTAAGCGGAATACCAACGGATACCAATGCGAACGGCATCAATCCAACGAGTAGGTCCGGTAGGGTACATCGACGGAACACTTATTCCGGAGAACAAGTCGATGACTCGTCACCGGAGATGTGGCTAATGGTTCAATAGGAATTTACAGCACATAGAAAGCAGCGTCTATAAAACTATGCAGCTTTTTTTTTGGAAGTGAAACTTCTTTAGCGACGTGTAAGTCTTTCCTGTAAGGGAAACGGAATTCAAGATGATGACGTTTGAAAGACGAAGGAGGGATAAGCATTGACTTGTGCACCTGGAGCATACAAATTGAGTGTTTCTGCGTTTTCGCTCTTGTATTCAGTTATATTTGTGCTCATGGAGAGAGTAAATTTCGTTTATGCTTTTCATTTTTGTGTATAGCCTAAACGATGCCGATCTCGCATATTGATATGTGTGAACGTCGCCTTTGCTATTATATGCCATACAATATATATATATATATATAAATACGTTATTTGCCCCAATTCTTTGGATTATTAATTAGAATATGTCTTCAAAGCTAAAGTTTCTCTTATATCTAAGTTGTTCGATTCGTACAAGCTTAGCTAAGCTTATATGTGATGAATTTGTCTATTCTATATAATTTCATAGTCCTGGACATTTGACACAAGACAAAATGAAGCGCATCAAACATAACAAATAAAAATCAATGAATTTATCTATATAAAATGGGAAGTATGTTTGTTTGTTTGTATATCTATTTGTCCGTTATGAACGCCGAAACCACTGTACCGATTTTGATGAAATTTCCATAGAATGTCTACAATAGCCTTTAGATGGTTACTATGAATTTTGATGAGAAAACAATGCGGGGTCCTTGCCAGTAATATTATAGAATACATTTTTGTTAATTATATTAAAACATGATTTCTATTGTTTTGTTCAGCAGTTGTACTCCAATAGTATGATAATATAGATGAGGCACATTACTTTTTGTTTAATTATGGGAACATTTGTATGTATTCTGAGTAGTCTTAGTAAGAAAAAATAAAGTTAATCAATTAATGAGAAAATGTGAACACCAAATATATCGATATGACTTTTAAGAGTTAAAATTTAGTGTATTTTCACTTTAAACAATATAATTTTATAACATGGAAATTTACTACTCATTAGCATAGTTAATAAAAGCGAGTAATTTAAAAACAACAGTCAGAAAAAGGGAGTCCATAAAATGATTGAAGTGCCACGTTCGACCAACACTCAATAATGAAAAAACGCGCAATCAACATCGAAAATCGTAAAATTAAATATTGACTTCGGAGAGCCCAGCAGAATCAGTAATGGCAAAAATGAGTTCGCCACCCCCGTCGTCCCAACTGAAACGGAATACAATTTAAAATTTTTATTACACTTTCACATTTTGCGAGTACAACAACTGAACTCTTTTTTCCCAAGCCTCGGCTCTCGGAAAAAATTCAAATTTCAACAATGCAACAAAAAGTAAAAGTCGAAAGTGTAAAGTGTAAAATTCAAAAGAACATAAAGAGGAGGAAAAGTTTGAGTGAGATGATTCATGGCCGGCGGAAGAGGGGTTAAACAGAGAAATATCGTGAACTGGAAATGAAATTAAATGCTGAACATTATTTATAACGCCTTTCGCATATCAAATGGCTGCAGCGGCCGCGGCAGCAGGCAGAGGTAGCAATCAAGTCAGAAATCGAAGCCTCAGCTCAGATTGCCCAGCGCCGGACGAGTTTCGGAGCACGGGTGTAGAGGTAGCCTGGCATGTGCCGGCGTGATGAATTGAGGCGTTGATGCAGTGGGTCGGTGGTGCACCCATTGCACAGGCACCCCTTTCGAAATTAAAGTGAACCCTTTTTTTTTCTCTACACGATCCGCGATTTCGGCGTGTTTCGGCATCGGAGTGCGTCCGTGACTTCCGCGCCGGGATTTGTGTGGAATTTATTTTATTTTCATTTCAGATTTATTTTTTTTTGCCGTCATTTCGTATGCTTTCATTTCTCTTCGTTTCGTTTTGTTTGTTCGTTTAGCTTTTTTGCCTTTCCCTCTTCTTCTACTATTTTCCATTATTTGTATCTAATTTGCATATCTCCATGGATTCACGACGCTATTCTCTGTATGTGTGTGCGTACTCGTCCTGTTGCGGATTGGTGGGCCTTTTGTTTGCTCATGCCACTCCGTCCGTTGTCGGCGTTGTCGTCCTGACAACCGGTGGCAAATTTTTTCTCCGCTGCCAGTTCTGATGCCAGCGCGACTCGATTTGCATTGTTGCCATAGCTTTCGACTTGGCTTTCGTTTTGACGTTGACGTTGATATTCGAGGGGGTTTGTTGGTGTTAACGGCATCGGTCAGACACGCTGCTCATCGTGCACACTACACACAAACACAATAAAGCAAACTCGGTTGATCTTCATTAAAAAGTTCACGGCGACTGCGACAACTGATGAGTAAGATGATGATTAGGATGAGAACGAGTATAAAGAAAAAGACTACGATGAGGAAGATAGCTATGATGACGATAATCATGCCTTTGTGATTGATGTCATTAGGCCTAATGTGCTCACTCAGTTGGTGTTCCCTTCATGCCATTCGTGGCACTCTACCTCGCTTGTGGGCGTCGTGCGCACTTTTTTCTGCAAATCCTGTGCAATTTAAAGTTACTCCTTTTATTTTTTCATTCCTTGTTCACTCTGCTATTTGTTCAGCATGCTTGTTATGAAAAGTTAATAAAGTTCTTACTTTCATGCTTGCGCGCTTCCTTTCACAGTACTTTGCAAAATTCGACTTCCTGCGCTCACAAATTTCATTTCCGCTTCCGGCAACTCGTTCGGTAGAGTCAAGTGTATTTTGCATAAATATGACAATAAAAATCTATAAAAAAAACGCATGTGTATTTTTTCATGTTGGCAACTACAAAGCGTACGCCATTTTGTTGGCGCCACAAACGGAAACGGATGTGGCCGATACCCAAGTGAAGAGTATACAAGCGTGGTAACAACATTAGGCAAGCTCAAAAAAAAAGAGACACATATCATCCACCATTGTATACACAGCCATGTACACCTGTAACAAAAACACACACACACCTATATACGTATATTAACATTTGATGTCTGATCAAATACATCGAACTGGGGCCTGCCAGCATGACAGCTTGATGCCTGACGTTGACGACTGTCACTCTTTGTCGCTTTTGTCTCACGCATTTATTTCGCGCATATAAACTTAATTTAATTTATCCTAGCTGCTTTGCGCTTCCTACTATGCCTTTCGGCAATTTTTCTCACCAGCGTCGTTACCTTCCTCGTTGTCGGCTCAGGCGCCTTTCCAGTCGCGGTTGACATTTATTGTGCAAATTTATGTTAATTAGAATTGAATTTTCGACACAAATGCATAGCCTTACATCGCTTGGGGCTTGCGACAACTTCCTTGAGTTCGACTCAACTTAGTTCAGTTCACTTCAGTTCAGTTCAGCTGAGCTTAACTGTACTCTCCAACTACTCTCGACTGGCGGCTGGCTGTTTTGAAAAGGCTCTGCTCTGCCAGTGGCAGCAACGTTTAATTTAATTTGTGTTGCAAATTCTTTGCAATCGTCATTGCACTCTCTCTTCTGTTGGTGATGCCACTGCTGCTTTTCCTTCAAGTCATCTTTTCAAACTTCATTCCATTTACTCAGCTTTATCCTCAGCTTTGGATTCATCTTCTTGTCTTAGGAATTCTGTCTGGGCATGGGCCTGGGCCTTCTCAGCTACTCATCGTTTTTCTTTGGAGTTATGTCAAAGTTTTTGCGTTGGCTTTCGCGGTTTTCGCAGCCTCCATAATGTTGACTTTCACGAAGATTTTTGAGTGCTCAACATTTTCCGCTTTTCCGACGTTGTTGGCTGAAGGAAAACAAGAAAAACTTTGTCGCACATTTTAATACATTCTTATCAGAAAGTTTCTGCCAGAATTATGAAAATGCTTAATTTAGTGACATTTCTCATTATTGAAGTGGGTTTGCGCAATGATTCAGGAAAAGAAATGATTCAAGGAAAAACGAGTAGGAATACAAGCAGGCCATGGCTTGATTTAAGCTAAGACCTTATATTTGACAAATTCTTTTTGATCACTGTTAGATTAAAGTATGGAGTGCCATTAACTGCCGCTTGCCTTACACAAAATGAGTTCGAGTGCTTTTCAACTCCCTCTCAGCAAACACATCAAACGGTACTCCAGATAATGTGAGGCACACACTGGTAAAGGGAGCCCCGTGTTTTTTTATGTTCGTGTCTGTTAGTAATAGCCACTAATACCTTTCATTTGAGTTTATGGTGAGCATAGATATTCTTTAGTTGTTAGCTCTACCATCTCTTATTTGTTTCTGTATTTCCTTAGAAAGGTAAAACACCAAGGGTTCAAGTGACCAAACACAATTTATATGTGTCCCACAAATCCCAAACTCCTAACAGAATTATCCTCACTAGTGTACGTGACCGTAATGTAATATTCAATGGTTGCTCACACAGCAATGTTCAAACAAGCATTAGTGCTTATTCACTCTAGCTTATAGTTTAGTTACTGCCAGTCTGAAGAAGTAAGAATAAAAATAATACATATAGAAGAATAAGAATACGAAATCTATAATATTTTCTCAAAAAAATGCCTTTAGGAAGTGCCGTTGGCTGTGGATGTTCCAAAAACTGATGATATTTCTCTTTCTCTCTCTTCTTCTCTATCACTATGATCCCTTAACAAAATGTGTCGGATTAATCTTTTCATTGCAATTGACTGTAATTGCTCTGGAATGGTCATTAACACCAAGTCATTTTCACTTCTTCTGTCGTTCTTTGCCTTCTAAAACCAATTTAAAAGTTACTCGTAAAGGCAAATTCATTAGTTCATTTCACGCATAACTTTAATTGTTTCAAGAAACGAACGAATTTTCAGCGGCAACTGCAAGCCAGTGCTATCAGTTTCAATTACCGCCGCCTACCATTACCATTTTCCATTTCCCATTGTGAAGTTCCTCCCAGTCTAGAATATCCGCCTGGCTGCAATTTACTTTGATAGCAGCTTTCAATGCGAGTTAATCTGCACCTCGGTTATCCGGTTGCCGGTTGCTTTTGCCTCTGCCCAAGCAAACAACAAGCCCACAACAATATAAATCGCCAGCGAAAAGGCCAACAAAATGACGGCCCCAACCCAACCAGCAGTCGAACGACATGAGGCAGCAATTTTCAATTCTGTGGCAGAACTTAGAGCTAAATGTATATCAAAAGCTCTTAAATTGCATAATGGCTTCAAATGCTAAAGAAAACATTAAAAAAAAAAATATTATTAAGGCACGACGAAGCTTTGCCAAAACTTGCCCAAAACAAAAAGGAAGTCGTGAAAAACACTAATGGAGAACCATTTGAGCGTGAAGCGTTGCTATTGCCTTTTTTTGCGCGGCGCTAATGAAGTGAAATTCGTGTATGCCAGGCGATGTGCCACGCCTACATACAACCCCTAATTGCGACGCTTAATGTGCATTAAAAGTTTAACTAAGCTGAAGCTGAACGAGCACGCGAAAATGGCGATATTTGCAAAACGGCATTGCATACTTTTTCGGTGCTGTTGGTGCTTGGCTCGTAAAAATGTTTGCGGTACGAGGGGAAAAAGGATATATGTATAAGAATTGGCGTAATTCGTGAAAAACGTGTGCCGTCAGTTTTAACGAATGCAAGCCGTAGTGGCATATGTAAAAGCTCTCCTCCCGCTTCGAGTACTAAGCATACTGCTCCTATACAGCATAGCTGCTGGTACAGTTTTGGTAGTCATTTTGCATATATTTGAGTATGATTCACTTTTAAAGGCAGCAGTGACTGTGACAATAACAACAAAAACATCTGAATAATCCACAATTGTTTGTTGTTCAAATTGGTATTGTTGCGCTTGCAGAGTCGACTTCAGCACAATGCAGTACAGTGCGGACTCCTTTATGAAGCTCAAGTGCGGCGAAGCGAAGCAAATCGAAGCTAAGCAAAGGTAGCACAACTCAACTCGACTCAACTTAAGCCAACTCGATTCAATGCAATCCAAAACTTGCAATGGCTTCGTCACCATGACAGCAACAACAGCAACAACAATAAGAACGGCAACAATGGCAGCAGCAACATCACCCACAAATAAGAAATAAATCTGTATCTGCAGCTGCAATTTTGATGGTTTCGCTAGCCGTTGCTATTGCCATTGCCTGCAGTAGTTGGGTGTGTTGTCCTTATTGTTGTTGTTGTTTTTTGTTGTACTTCATTCAACTCAACTCAACTCAACTCAACTCAACTGAATTGAGCTCAACTTGCAGCTTGCCGCTCGACTCCTTCGTGCCGATATTACGCATACGCCCCAGTGCACGCTGAAATAATAATTTTTGTGCATAGCTGTGTTGTTGATGCTCTGTTCATGTTATTTTTGTCTCTACTTTCTTCTTTTTTTTCTAGCATAATTTGCATGCTAGCACAGAGTTACCAGCACATTCTAGCGGTTGTTGCTGGTGCTGCATCTGCAGTTGTCATATTCCATCAAGTTTTCGTTGACGTTTTTCATCGACAGCATAAATCACAGAAAGCAATAACAAGAATAAAAAACAACAACCAAAACATCTATAAAATGTCCTTTAGCAGGTATGTGTATGTATGTATGTATGTATATATGTGTGTGTAAATTAAATTTTGGTTAGTGTGAATTTTCGTTATTACGTACTTTGTTAAGTGGGCAACACATTCGTGTCGAGTTGGCTCTTTTGGTGCACTCAAGCGACGTCTACAGGGCAAAGTGCTTTTGAGTAAGTTCAAAATGGCCATTACAATTATATGTTTTAATATTTAATGAGTGCATCTGCAATCATTATAAATCTGAAGCTGAACATGAAGAGGGTTCGCACTGTACCGCAATGACAACGTTGCACGTCCATTCATTCAGAACTGATGGGTTTGGTTTTGGAAGAATCCCCGAGCCACTTTAGTCCACCTGCGAGTAGTGTAAGATTAAAAAGCTGTTCGGTGAAATACAGAATTATCACAAAATTTTGTTTTCTTTTTACAGAAACGAGCATCTTAAAGTTTCGTGTTTCGGCAATCATTTATCTTGCCACAAGAATATTGGGTAGATGTGAAATTATACTAAATTAAGAAAATGAGAGTCATGATTCAACAATTTTGTTTTTTTAATTATCACAATATTTTTTTTTTTTTCATATAACAAAGCATCTTTTTGGCAAAGCAATGCCGTCGTAGAAATTCTGGTGTTTTTGATAACAAAATTGAAGCAATACCGTTTTGTAGTCGCCTGTGGAATTCATTGTTACGCCAAAACAATAATTTTGAATGGAGCAAAATAAATAATAATCAGACGGACTATATGCTCTACCACTTCCCAGCCACAATTTTTACCGTATCTAGAGTTGCCGTGGTGGAAGACTATGTAATTTCTGTTGATCAATTAGAGTGGTTTTTGATTTGAAAAATCTTTGGTTTGGGTAGAGTAAAATTTCACATGCGCATCATCGCGTCATCGTTCTTCGTGTATCATACGCGCGTTGGAATGAAGTTGTGAAACGAAAACGATGTCTTCAGTTTTGAAAACAACAACAAGTTCTTTTTGATGAGAGCGCAATCGTTTTATTGAACAACAATAACAAGTGCATGCGTTGTTACTGAGAGATTAGTCGTTTGAGCGAAGCAATCAAACTGAAACAAGACGGCCATTGTAAAAACAACAACAACGAAGGCATGCGTTGATACTGATACAACAATCGTTTAACCCAAAACAACAGCAAGAGGAAGGGCACGATTTGTTGTTATTTATATAATTATATACATATTTATTCTTTTAGTTACATACTGAATATGTTTCACATGAAAAGCTCGTGAGTGCTAAGGACACTCACACTCACGTTTGCCCAGTTGGGAGAAGCTCATAACACACAGGACGCTTGCAGTCCCACTAAATTCACGCGAACAACTTCCGCGTGGATAGAGTCAGCTTTGTAATGATTTGGGCAGGCTCAATATGATTTTACCGTGACCTCTTCGTCATATGTTATGTCATATGTTACTAATTTTTCATAGCCAGTTATCAATATGAACAGGAAAATTCAGTGTCAGTAAAATGAGATCAATACATTTTTTTTTGCATAACTGACCTTTTGTAAGTGGTCTAAGACTGTCGTATGATGGATGCCAAGGTCCAATAATCTGGTCCACTTTTTTAGTTCTGGGCAGACCTGACCGGGGCGCACCTTTGACATCGAAATTTTCCGATTACTGACTTTTCCATGATGTAAATAACTTTTTTATAAGCCTGCAAGGCAAAGATCTATATAGTACTTACTTTTAAAATTTAATTGTCTGACGTTACTTCTTCACCAAACTATTATAGCTAACTAGAACAGGACTTCAAAAAACCAGGTGATGAAGGGCATATGTAGCTCCTTGTTTGATTTGAGTTTTAAGAATTTTGATATACCAATGGCAATGTGATGAGCGATTAGTCTCTTTTCGTTTGTTGGCTCAAAATATGGTCCCACTTAGGGGAAATGTTTTTTAGAAAATATACTTTTTCATTATATTTCGTCCTGTATGGTCTCCGTAGGGCTTTATTTATGGATTTTATAGCTAAAAATACCAACCATAGTTTTACTGTAGAACAAGTGGTTTTTTCAGCTATCATGGAGTGTTTAATACATTCTGTAATTTATGTTCTAATCGAATTCGTTCTGCTGTCACATTAAATTCGGTCAACCCAAGAAAAAAATGGTTGCTCATAATTGTTGACCATTTATCAAATTACTTGCTTTGAAGTGCAGCGAATGGAAAAAATGTTGACGTAATAAAAACATTATAGATGGTAAGTGTAAAGGACGCACAATTTTTATAGATTTAATAACCATTTTCAGCGTGCGAGCGAACAAAGACCGTAATTACGCAAGGAATGTGAAAGCCAAAAAAGAATATGAGATGAAATATGAAACGTTGCGTGTGTGCGAAAAATAGTGCTGACAAAGCGCAATTACGTGCGTAAAATGATTGCTGCGTGCAATGTGGCAACCCTACGCCACAGAGCGACCCAACTCAAATGCAGACCTAATGATTAGTTCGTGCTGCTCGAAGGCCAGATGCTGGAAAAAAATATAGAAAAAGTAGCTTCCGCTTCGCAGGCATTGAGAAAAGCAAAACTCACACACACATGCACACCCACACATGCCCTGTCAGACTGAAGACGAATAGATATTGAACTATGTCCTCCGCTGACTTGATTCGACATGGCCAGAAGACATAAGCGCACACGTAGGCGGACACAATCAAAATTCCATTTTAGCGTGCGAACGCCGCCCAACACACAATCAGTCATTAACATCAGAGCTTAGCGCTGGTATCGGAAATGGTTGGCGGACAAAGTTTAGCTAGAGCATCCCACAATGCAGGAACTCCTGAGGGCGAGCTTAGACAGCCAAGCGAGCATTTTGGACTCGAATCCAGAGGGGTAGGTGATGGTGACGGTGATGCTGATTATTTCAGTGAGGGTGGTTGTATTTGAGTTTAATTTGACTTTGGTGGTTGTATATGCAACTTCAGTAAAGGTTATTTCAAATTTTGGCTTTGAAATTTATCAGCGACACACAATTTGTTGTTTATCTCATTGCGATCCAGCAACATCGCTTGACAAGTTATTAATTACATTCGTAGCATGAGAAGGGGAGTAGCGCAGACTATGAGGCTAACATGTTACGTTGAATTTAACTTGCTTCTAATGACTTAAGGAGCAAAGTGGGGGGTGGGACAGCTTGGACAGCTTAAGAGCAATGCGAATATCTGTGTTTGATAAACTAATGGCTATCAAAAGCAGACAATCGTAAGCAGCGTTAGGACGTCGTCTAAATGGTTATTTATTTTGCCATTGAACAATGACTGGCTAACATTGTCCATTAAGGGTTTGCTAAGCAAAAGCAAGAAGAAGATGTTATGCACGGAAATAAGAGAAGTTGCACGATAAGAGATTTTAGTGGGAATGACTTTTAAATTGATTTTAAATTGCATTGAAAATAGTTAGGAACCTTGAAATTAACAGAAGGGTAACTTTAATGGCACAGTATTAAGCCTGCTGTGCTGTTAAGCCACAAGTTATTGGATTCCAGTTCCAGACATGCCTATGTACTTTAATAAAAATATTCCCACAATTACGAAAAATATTATATTACAAAAAATAATGTGCTGAAAAACGAATCAATTTATGCTATCCCATTTGTAGTCGACTTTTGCCGCTAATATCATCTTTCAAGTTCGAACAAACAAAAATGTTCTTAGAAAGCACTATATGACATTTCAATCTTCATCCCTCTCGGATGCATAGGGCCTCCGCCGGGCTCTTCCACCTTTTCTAATACCCAAGGCACCGGGGATCCACTACGGCGAATGCCACAGTAGCGGGCACACAAGGTAATATGGGGGCGCTCAGATCCGACCATTAGTCAGGGACGAGGAAAACCGCCATATTATAATCATCGACGTGTGTGCCTCCTTCGAAAACCGTCTCCAAGCCATCAGCGTTGCCCGGCGTGACAAGACATAAAAAACAGTCCGCTGGCCGATTTTATAAGGGGGCAGGGCTACATCATGGAGTTGCAAGCGTTCGTCGTGGGTGCGCTGGGGGCCTGGGACGGGCGGAACGAAGCAGTCTTGAGGGCCCTCAACGTAAGCAGGCGCTACGCGGTCATGATGAGGTCATGCGAATTTATCAAGTGGTTCCGCGACATTTATGTGGAGCACGTCACCGGGCCGAGGCAGTATGCGGTGGCCCCGACGGCTTCAGTTCCAGTGGATCCAACGGGCTCTACTGCCTGAGTACTCAGTGGTAGTCGTCTGACATCAATCACAACAGCACAGGTAAAGATTACACTCAGACACATTTGCGCTCAACAGCAGGCAGAACGCCAATCATCATCATAGGAACCCTCCGGGGATCTACCTTTATAATTTTATACGAATTTTGTTTTCAGCAGGCAGACCTCCAGTCATTTTTAAGTACCCTTTTGGGAAGGTTGGTTGTTGTATTTTAACAAATTTTATGTATACAGTTGTATACAGCGGGACATTTTCCTACTATGAACATTACTAGATCTTAATCCTATTGAAAAACTTTAGAAACATATATAGAAGACTGTACTCTACTCTACCTTTGCTATACAATCTTTTAAAACCCACTATATTTGGTTACAATTGTTATTTATTGTTGGATCCATTCTTTCAGGTTTTTACTAGATGTAACTGCATTGACCAGGGTTTACAAATTAAATTTGATTGTTCTACGTAAGATCTTAAAATTGCCTCTGCTTTTTGTTTGGAAGGCATAAAAAACGTTAAATAACCAAACATAAAAATGAATTAACTAAAGCAATCAACATTTTATAGGATTTTATGACGTCGCAAGCTTCTTGTCACAAAGTCAAATATTACCAAAATAAGCATTTATTTGTATCTTATTCATCTATTGATTAGTAATTGGAACTGAAATATATCGAATTCTAAATCAACCTCTATCAAGAAATGAGCCCAGTTGAATTTGTGTAGGGCATTAGCTAAAAGATTTATTTAATTATATTTGTCTCTAATTAAACCCAGACCATTTTACGCCGCTTTCTTTTGATTTTCCCCAAATGAAGAGATCTCAATCTGTGGAAATTCCTCAAAATTTAACTAAATTAACTGCCTTGAGGAATTTCCCGGGGGTATAACTGCAAAGGCGACTCCTTTCATACACTGAGCTACACAAAAGTTTCATTTTGTGTCGCATCGTTTTAAAGCTGAACGATTCCCTTATAGTTAATCCGATTAGATGCACAGAAAGTGATAGATGCCAACCACCCACTGAAATATGTGAGAAACCTTTTTTGAAAAAAGGACTTGTTTAGCAACAGAAACAAATAAAAAACGACACTGGACCATTTTCGAGCACACACCATGCGATATTTTATGAAATTATAACATAATGTCAGAAAAAGCCATATCGGTATTTTGAATGATGGGCGTAGGTAGAAGCGAACGAAGCGAAGCGAAGCCGGCACGAGTGAAACACCCAGAGCACTTTCCTTTATCAGCAGCATCAAATGGAAGCCAAGCATTCAAATCCTAAAATTTGAATTGAAATGGCACAAAAACCGATGTGCAGCCCCTGCAGTTAAGCACACGTTCGAGTCTGTCTGGCTGGGTGGCTGGCTGACTGACTTAGCCTGCAAAAAGGGATTGCTTTGATCAGATTCGCATATATGTACATATGTATAGATATAGCTATGAATACGCACTAGCAAGAGCAGATGAGGCCGCAGGACTTCGGCGCCACCACCACCACCAACCGACTGCAGCCGTCGCAGCCGACACCCGCCTTTGTATGCGAATTGCAGGCGGCCTAAATTGAATGTGTTACATAGAACTGGAGTAGATCCCTGCAAATAAACAAAAAACAATAAAAAATTTAATAACAAAATGAAAACACAAAGGAAACTCATTTTTCATACGCTCACGCATATTTTTAGGGCCAAGAACAAAGCGCTCGACGACGACCGACGGACGACGTAAGGTTGACAGGATAAAACCAGTTTCTGATTCTGACTCAGAGGCATTTGATGAGAAGAACATTGACGACGACATGACTGGACTGGGAGTCGCAATGTCAACGGCAAAACATTTAGAATTCATCATAGACATCGAGAGATCGTCCTAGCAATGCGACTTGCTTCTGTGCATGTACACGTGTGTGTGTGTGTGTCTGCGTGTGTGTGCATTGCATTCGCCTTCGTCCTCTCGTTACTATTGTTGCTTGTTGTCCTGTTTAGTTTCATTTAATGTTGTGCATTGAACTTGACGAAACTCCCAGCGTTGCTTGCTTTAAAGCTGCTCCCCGCCCTCCTTCGACTTCCGTCAATCCGCTTCTTTGTTGCATCTGCATTCGGAAAGTGCGTGCATTGGTGTATGTGTGTGCGTACGTGTATGTGTGTGTGTGTGTGTGTGTGTCTGTGTGGCAATTGTCACAGCCGTCTCATCGCTTTGCATTAAATCTCTCATCCATGAATGAATCCCTCATGGTAAATTTTAGATTGTGTTGCTGATTATGATGAATTATACTTCTTGTATGCTCGCCGATGCTCTTCGTCGCCGCTCTAATACTTTAAGTGCTCTGCGCTTAATGAGTTTTCGCCTATGCACACAAAGCACAGAGATACTCGTACAAAAATAGTTGCTGATGACAGAGATTAAAGGCCAGTCTGCAGTGTATTGGCAATGGACTTTGCAAAAAATTTGGGCTCTGAGCTGTGTGTGGATGCTGTTGAACTACGCCAAGGGTGCTAAAGGGGGAAGTTGGTTGATTGGGTAATTTTCTGTTTTCTTTGATGTTGCTCAGAATTGCGAATTATTGCTTTGCTGGTGTTGTGGAACTTTTTTAGTTGTAAGTTAGCAGTAAGAGTGACGACCTTTCTGCCTCTCTAATCACTTCTACAAAGGGCCATAGCACGTCAGTTTGCCTACGACACCCAACGTCATTTTATAACCTGTAACACTGATGGACTTGGATAGCATGAATGGCAGTGATATGTGTGATTCATTGTCTTCCTGTTTGGCAGTTGTCTGTTGTTCATTATTTCGCTCATTCCCTAAACAATCCCGGATTGTATTCAAAGAGAGTTACGATGCGGTTTGCTTTAAAATGTCAATACAAAAAATGTTTATTTATACGTCTAATATTTTTGAGGGCCTTGTACATTCGTAGTTCTATAAACTGTTTTCGTATTACGAAGAAACACAAACGATTTTATATAATTTTATTGAAGGAATATTTAGATATTGAATATTAATTAAAACTAAGTTCGCTCAGAGGTTGAAATCCAACCACTATAGCGACAATAAAAAACAATTTAGATGTATTTATATATATATTTAAGTGTATATAGATAAGTCCATGAATGTCCAATTGACTTAATGCATGTCATGTATTTCGTAAGTATAGGTAACGTACGTCATGTAAATAAGTAATACCACAGTAATATATCAAAGTCGGTTATATGGTTTAGGCATGAATAGATGGTAAGCAAATGTCTTGACCTATTTATACATTTATCTAGATGAGGTACGGTTGTGACAGTGGCTACTCAAAAATTTGTTTTAGTTCTGAATTTAACTCGTTCGTAAAAAAATTAACAAATTTGGATCCAAATTCAAACCTAAAATAGACTTTTCCCACAACAAGTTGATATTGACCCTGACTTTTGCTACAATTAGTTTACGCAACATCATAACTTTCTTATTTAATATTAATGCGATAATGGAAATGGTTGGATTACAGTGACAAACATTCCCAGTGCAACTCTACTAATCACGCAAGTCTCAATTTCCCACAGCTGAGACATCAAAGACGAGCCCGTTCGTATAGCCAATTAAGTATGCTGTCAATAACCAGCAGCAAAGCCAGTCCGTTTATAGCTTTACCATTGGCATCTTAATGATGTTGCCACTCCATCACATTATTTCAAATGGCTAAAGTTTGAGAGGCCTAATGGCGTCGTCAACTACAGCCTCGTCCCGGTTATGCTCGTAAATATTTGCAGTCGATGACAATGGCGATGGCGGTGGCTATGAGGATGTTGTTGCTGCTGTTGCGAATTTCCCATGTGCACAATTGACACATTTCGACAGCAAAATAAATACACAAATAAAAATAAATTCGAATGGGTCTTCGCAAAAACCAAGCACACAAGAAGTATACTCCTATATCGTATTATACTCAAGGATTAGAAATTTGAGCACGCAGTCGTGCAAGAAGCGATGACAGGCCGAGACAGGCCGGGGTCTCAGCTTATCATCCACGATATTTGAAGACAAATAAATTGCAAGATGGCAGTCAACTTGTAAAAAGGAACACCTTAGAAATTATAGTCTTGGGATTCATTAGTGAGCGAACTGTTGAAAACCATGCCGAATTGGTCGTTCGAAAAACATTTTATTGATAGGAAATTGGAGGAATAATAAAAACTTTAGAGGTCCTTAGAGACTTTGAAAGAGAACGGAGGGAATTCATAAATTTATCAGTGAATTCGAAGGGTTATCAAAGGGAATAGAAAGGCCAATAATCGGTTGGCACTGTGACTGTGGTGCAGTTAACGCTAGCGCTAGTGGGGGTTAGCAGGTGCGGCGGCCATTTTGTGAAGCTGCAAAATTCTCGTGCCGAGTTGAGTGCATTGTTGGGCAAGCCATAAATCGTTGAGATTTTTGGTTGTGCATTCGTAATAAAAACGCTGAGAATTCGTTACTGTGCATGGTTTAATTTGATGTAATGAAAGTTGACAGAAGGGATGAGACAAACTAGGCATGGCGGCGGGGTATGATGGCGGGTAGTTACAAATAGCGTAATTATGCAAATCACGCTTATGCATAAATTATGTAAATTATAATGACATTTTTTAGATAGCAAAAAGCCGCGGACGGTTCGATGAAATTCTCGCTCGCTATTCACATTCAACAACGACTTTGATTCGAACTTGTTCAGGGTTGAATTGGTCATGCACACACACAGTCACATACAAATATTTGATTGCATCGGAAATACTGCATGTAAGCTGAATTAGTGCAGCGCACAACAATTACAAATGGCAGTATCCAGAGCGTATCAGGAAGCAAAATGTGGCAGAATCATGAGCCAGAAGCGTCAAGGAAACTGGATGGTGAAGCGCCGAGCGGGTCAGGGGCAACGCAATTCGGGCGGTTCGTCTGTTTCGTTGTAGTGTTGTGTTTTTTGTATGTTAGGGTGTCAATCATTCTTTTGCTGCATTGCCAAAGGCGTTGGTTTTGATACCCTACGCTGGCACGGAGGGTATCACGCATACGCTCACGTATAGGAAGGGGACCAAATAAAAATCACGACATACGCGTTTCGTCGGGCATAATAAAAAAATAAATATAAAACGAAAAACGAAAAAACAAAAAACAACAAAAGAAGAAACCTTCTGACACAATACTAGTTTTCTTATATTTGATTGGTTTCATTTCGTTCTTCCCTTGCGAGAGAAGTGAGTGAAATCCTCGGGGAAGCGGAAATATGTAATACGCAGCAAATTCAAAATTAGTGAATTTATAACGCGCAATGCCATTTAATGTAACACGTAGTGCACCAAACAACCCTCCTAACCCTACACGGTGCCAGTATATTTGTAAATGGGGTGCAAGTCTCGCAGAGCCCTAAAGATAAGGCCAGCAACCGAACGTCTATGCATCCAAGTACAAGTTTGGCAACGAGCCGCTGCTGGCCACGGCAGTCATTATGAGTAGCTCAACTAAGTTCGTTGAAGGAACTAATGGGAACCGGTATTTGCATAAAGCTCTTTGAAGTTGAGTGATGGCTTCAACTTGTGGCATTTCGAGTGACATTATCTTCTAGATACATAGATGGATTATTTATTACTCCGTCAGAGAGAGCCTTCACCTTGGTGAAATCTGCATACACGGACGTCAAGAAGGACTGACTATTTTGTAAATGACAAAATTTTTGTCTTTAACATAAAACATTTAAATTACTTAGTTTCTAAGTCATCTGCCATTTTAAAATTATTGTGAAATGAAATTTTTTTATTAGTTGCCCTTTGGAATTTGTGGAAATTCGTGTTCACCCATCCACTCAAATAAAAGAATTTGATTTTTTTCTACGGTACGAATGCTCTCAATGCATTTCGAACAGATATAATTTCCCTTCACAACAAAAAGAAAGTTCAAATACATTTGGAGATCTATAATCTTGCTAGATAAATTAATTAAAAAAATTTATATGAAAAAAGTGAATAATGCAGTACTTTTAATCCATTTAAAATTGTAGAAACAGCCTTCGCCAACAAAGGTGTAACCAAAAAAAAAAAATAATAATAATATAAAAACAATATAAAAAATATGAAAATGGGTTCCTAAGTCGCATAAATGTGATGGAAGCCTCCAGCCAAAGCAAACTTGAAGCACTTATTGAAGCTGATACAAATTATGAAACGCTATAAAAATGCATCGATGAGGCGATGCACAAATTTGACTGGAGTGTGCTTACTCACTCCAATTTAGAATTCAGTATTATGCAGATTTATTTAGCAGTCTTCCATCTCAGCCTTTGGTTACTCAAACTACCAAAAAAACAAAAAAAAAAAGACGAGAAAAGAAATAATACTCGAGTAGTCGATGCATTTGTGCTGATGCAATGCAACACTAGCATTCGCAGCAGCGAAGATATTTGGCTTGTGCCATTCGTGGCATTGTTCCAGCATGGGAACAATGCAATACCATAATTTTGAACAAGCAGCTACAAAAACAATAACAACACAGCAAAAACAACAAATCGATCGAACCAAGAACCAAACCAGCGAACTGAATGAATGAATGGGTGAATGAATGTGTATGCACCATGTAGATTCAACCCCCAAGGGAAGACAGTAGCAGCAGCAACAGCAGGGGCAGCAGCAGAAGACCAAGAACAGCGACAACAACAACAACAAAAACAAAAACAACGAATATGATTAGATTCAGTTTCAATGAAAATTGAAATCACAGACAAGCGAACGACCAAAACGAAGCGATTTTCGAAAACGTTGCGAGGGGATGAAGCGAAGTTGGAATAATAAAGGAGCGCATAAAATGTATAAAACGATAAAGTCGCAAAACTGAACTGCAAAGAAAACAAAACAAAAAAACAAAAAAATCCCAACATTAAAAATTTCGACAATCAGACAAGAGGACTGCGAGTAATCGTTTGCCTTTCGGTCTGTCTGTTTGCCTCTTTGTCTGCCTGTTTGACAATCTGACTATCAGTCAGTCGGTTTGAGTGTGGCTATGAGTGTGTAAGTGTTAAGCATGAAGTAGTGGAAGGCTGCTGACGATGCCGCTGCACTACGACAAAGACGAAAACAATAACGACAACGACCACTAAACGTCAACCACCATCATCGCAGCTTAAGGAAGGCAACCACCATTACTAACACTAAGAACAGCACACCAACACAGAAACATGTACCTCATCAACCCAATTCAGCTGAGGCAGGAGGCCAGCATGCTGGCTGGCTGGCTGGCTGGCTGGCTGGCTGGTTGGCACTCACACAAAGACATCCACACTGATTTATAATATTTTTCACAGTACGATTAACACCAGCATCAGCATCATCATCAGCAGCAGCAGTAACAACAACAACAACAACAACAACAACAACAATAATAAGGATAACGAGAACGTGAAGGACGATGTTGGTGACAGCGACGGTGGCGGCATAGCAAAATCGGAAAATCAGGATTCAGGATACCGCAAAAACGTGGTCGTGGTTATTCTTTTTGGCGTTGTGGCTACGTTTGACGTTCGTCCTTTCGCTCGCTCGACGCGCTCGTTCGTTCGCTAGCTCGCTCGCCTGCCTCATTTACACACGGCGTACTTAGCTGCGGCAGGCCTCTGTGTCCGTGTCATCATACACAAGTGCAACTGAGCGCTAATTCACCTACTCAACGTTTTTGTTTTTGCTGCTGCGATTTTGGGTTTTTTGGTGTGTGCTTTAAAATAATTTAGCAATTTATTCATCTCTTCAACGCCGAATAATTTGGCGGTTCGTGCATGCATTTGTGGTTCATTTAAATAAATAATACTAAGAGTGTGGCATGACATAAATTGATTGCGGTTCGATCAGAGTAGTTAATCGAACTACAACGAACAAGTGAGAGTGCATTATTTCTGTAGTGGCTTTAAGTTTATTTAATACGAAAAACCAAAATTAATCGGTGCTCAAACAGTGTGGACAAAATCATATTTACCACTGCGCAAAGTATGAACACATTTTAGTGTTTTCAAAAAATAATTCGAATTAATTCGAAAGAAATGAAGCCTTGTGTAGCGCCATCTTTCCGTAGCTTGTGGTACTAAGTAGATGGCGCTGTGATGTTTCTCGGTGCTGTCATCTTTTAGGGGTGGCTTGAAACTGAAAATAGTGTTGGTAAACACAAACATAACACACAATTTTGGGTAGCCTCAGATTAGTAATAAATATTTTCGTCGCTTATCTTGCCTCACTTCAAAGTGTCTCAAAGAATTTTTGTTCCCTCCAGCCTTCTATCACCCTAGCAAGAGAATGGATCCCTCGAATCACCCCTTTGGTTTTCCTGGCCTGCCTGGACCTTCGCACTTGCCCATACCGCATACAGCAAATATGCTCTCCTCACATCCCGGACCAACGCCAAGTCCACCACAAAGTGTGCCCGGCCGTCGTACACCACTCGGATCAGTTGGTCTTGGTGGCTTCTATGCACAGGGCCTGACCGGTGTGGTACAGTCTCAAAATACTGCCCCACCGACCGACGAGAATAAGCCTGGACCCAGCTTGATGGAGAAGCCTTCAACGCCGACTGGACTACTATCGGGCGGCACCACAACTGCGGCAACTCTAAATAGCGGTGGTCCGGGCTCAAGTGGTGGTAAGCAAAAAAATCGACAAGGAAAAACGGTGCGCCTCAATATAAATGCCAGGTTCGTTGGTTCAATCAATATTCTGCAATTTGTTATTTAATGATTCCACTTGTAGGGAACGCCGTCGTATGCATGATTTGAATGACGCACTCGATGAGCTACGCTCGGTGATACCCTACGCACACTCGCCTTCCGTACGTAAACTCTCTAAGATAGCGACTTTACTGCTGGCCAAAAACTATATACTGATGCAACAAAATGCCTTGGAGGAGTTAAGAAGGTCTGTGCGCAGCTTGTCTCATCTGATATATCTTGTTAAATCAATTCATTACAGACTTTTAGCTTACATACAAAGCACGACAGGCGCTGCGCCTTTGGACTTGGGCTCATTTCCTGCAGCCGCAAAATTGCAGGCTCTACTGCAGGGTCCACATGAACCACCACCAAGTAGTAATTAAATGGGTTAGTGCCCAAGACTTTACTATACAACCACACGAAGCAATTAAGCAACCAAAAAGCAATTCAGTTTTACATGAGCACAATCACTGTTAATGCAGACATTTTAGATTCGATGAACGGTAGTAATTGGGTCTGGTTCTAAATAAGCACTACATGGATTGTTGCTCACCTAGATTTAGTCAGAAAAACTAGTCATTGATGCCAAACGACAACATGAAATGAACGAATGAATTGAAATGAAATGAATTTGTTAAGTGATATTAATTTTTTTATTTTAAGAATGAACTACGAGAACAAGCAAGTACATCAAATTTATATAGTAATAAAAGTACATATTAACGATAGATTTGTGTCTTGGCTTTTCAAGCCTTTGGTTAGTTAGGTTAAAGAGTCTTTTGGATTTTAAAATCAAATCAAATTTTGACTTATTTTTCAAATAAGATTCATTAGACTCCTTTTATCTTTGAATAGCTGACCCTTTTAGGAATTCACAAATCTCTTATCTTCTACAGTAACTAACTACCTAATCTAATAACTTTCAATCAAGTGAAGGATGTTGAATTCGTAAAAGTTCATCGAATAGTATCTTGTGTTTCTGGTCCAGATTCCTTTCTTTATCGAGTTTTGTTATAAGTCAACTAAAGAATTAAGAGACTACTATTCGGAGGCGTGTGATACCGAACTCACTATGTGATACCGAAACATGATATTCAGTGCTTTAAATGGGGGCTTCATCATAGCCACTAAGCTGTAATATGTGTTGAATGTGCAAAGATTATGAAGATGATTAGCCTATTACAATGCATCAGTTAGTAAGCTTTACAGGGTATTCCATTAGTTGAGTCACCTACCTAAGATGAGGACTCGGAAATTTTGTCTATATATAAATAGGGCAAACGACATTTTCTTTACCATCATTTCACGCTTAAACTATACAACCGGTTTTGAGAAAAAATGTACCAGTCGACAGGTTTTTATTTGCAGATGTGCACAATAAACTTTTAAATACAATTAGTTAGGCATTGTGAGAGAGCGAGAGAAATCTTACCCACACCAGTTTATTTAACTAAGTTTGCATTTACAGTTCCACTATTATGAATAATATTGGCTTGGCAAGCTGATGTGATTTTATTTCTTAAGTACTAAGCCAGAATTATACATAATAACTAAGTCTGCTTCGCTTAATCACTGCTAAGTCCACTTAACACAGAAAATGACTTCACAGATTTACGGGTGCGAACTGTGACGCAGTTAAGTCAGTCGGACCGTGATTCGCTCGGCTCGTTTTCGCTGATTGAATAACTTTTTAGCTGATTACGGTTCTACAATAAGGTTCTACGATACCTAAGTTAAGTAGATCTAGTAATTTCACATTTAGTACGTGCAAGTTTTCTTTTGATGGACGGTAGGAAATTTGTGCGAGGATCGTCTTTTCCATTTCTGCTACAAAATACTTTGAGTGTGTATCAGCGTCGAGGTGCACTCTCACTCCGGCACATCCAGACGTAAAACGCTGCCATTAGCACCGCGGAATATGCGCTCCTCGGGGGGCAATTCACCAATGAGGAACTGACGCATCTGATCGATCGCATCGCGCGAATGTCCCGTGCCGTGAAATGCCAGCGTAGCGTCTCGACCAGCGTGATCCATGATGACGTCATCGCCGCCGGGATGTGAGCGCAGAAATTTGGTGACATTGAAGACGCGATCGTATATCACGACCCAGCAGTCCTCATAGCTGTCGTGCTCCGCGACTTCGTCCAGTGTGATTAACGGTAGGACAGATTCGCCGTTAGGCGCGACGTCCAGCTTTTCCGCGGGTTTTGTGGGCAGCTTCGTGTGCGCTAGCGGCATGATACGCAGCGTTTGGAGCAAACTCGTCAGCGACGAAGTCATTTTCTGTGATTTTATGCGGCCGCTGCTGTGCGTACTTTCACTGGGATCGGTTTTGCGTTACGTTGCGGCAGCCAAGTGGAGCGTGTTATCTGGTTGTGCGAGTGCTTTAGTTCACTTATGTTTATATATATATTATAGTTTTTATATTACAAATTTTTTTGATAGGTTTGACTACCGGTTTTTCGGGCTTTGATTGCGTTACTTGCGTTGCGTTCGGTTTGGTTGGGTGCGTTCGAATACTCGCGCTACTCTAGGCAAAGTGCTTGCTTGCAAACACACTTAAAGCATTTTATAAATGAGTTGAGTCGATGGATTTGGCTTTGATAAGGCTTCGTAATCGTTGTCTCGGCACGCTTCGCAAACGGAGAACCGAGTGGAATCGATCTTATTATCACGCCACTCTCGGATTATCGAATTCACGATGAATTAACCACAAGCCGTGTTTGACATGCTCAGCTTCAAACCAGGTTCTTTTTGATTACATTTATTATATATATATGTTTTATAGTTATAGTGCAGATTTAATTTTATGGTTTGTGGTCAGCGTGTGAATTTGTAGAAGCTCAACTTGGCCGTGATTTCGATTCTGGGGTTTTCGCGGTCCTATAAATCTGAGCCTTGTACAAGTTATTCGATTTGTTAGCATATTTGAGTACTCAAATTAAATTAGTTTGGAACATTCTGCTTACTCATCTTGTTTATTGTTGTCAATTGACTATATAAGGGATACGTTTTTAAGTAGTAATACTTCAATCTATAGTTCACGTCTAACTTCAGTACTTGTGTTTTTAGCTAGCTATGTATCTATCCATCTATCTATAATCAAACTTTTTTTTCTTTATTTAGCTACCAGTCTACGTTTTTGTTTATCTTTATTCTTTTACAAAGACCTAACATTATAACACCTCTATAGGTGTTCCTTGTAGAGCTTGGGAAAATATTTTTTCTTAGCCAACACTCTCCGCATGTTCGGTTCTTAGTTTCCCTTCTGGAGTTTCAACATCTTCATGCATTCATGAAGAAAATTAATTTAATTTTTTCGTCTTATCACTCTATGTATTGACAGAGTCCTCTTTTTAAATTTCCAGTTCACACAGAAAAAACAATAAAATAATTATTTATAGATTAATAACCTGTTACTTTATAGATCAGTAGTCATTTATCAAGCGTGAATCTCATGCAATCGGCTGCTATGAGATAATTACGAGTAATTGCGGCAATGAAAGTCTTCGTTTATACTCCGTGATAATCCGCATTAAACCGAAGAAGAAGAGCCTTGGTGAATGTGCTTTTGCGATAAAGGCTGTCCATGATGTCAAGGCGTCTCAAACATTTCATATTCAGGTCAACCTAAACCTAAAACGCAAAAGCAGCCAATGTTGATATGAAAGTCTTAGTTACATTGAACTTGAATCGAATTTGAAACTGGATTTTGTGCAATCATCGCGTTTGAGTGATAACGCGTGCATCAGCAATGCTTTGCTGCTGTCCCAGACAAATTTATTTATAATTTTCCTGTCTGATTTAATTATGAACATTTCTTTAAAGAACGAAAAAACCGTAAAGTTGTTACATAATTGAGTGCCGTAATAAAATTCCACCGTTTACTAAGACGTACTATATATGAATATGAGTAGTTGCAATTGTCGTACTACTTCCGGCTGATGAAATAATTGAATTGTTTGAATGAGACGGTTCAGCGGAAGAGGTTGCAAACGCTTAAAAATACGTAAGACCGGAGTTCGTACTTCAGTCGAAATCGCATAAAAGGGGCAGAGTTTGAGTGAAATAAAAAATCGAAAGTGATAATTAGGTTAGGCGGACAAATATTCAGTGAATTGTAGATTATAATTTTTTATTTTTTTATTATTATTATTATTATTATTATTTTTGTTTTGGTCAAATTGAAAAAAAAACAAGACATGAAAATTTGATGTATTAAAAACAAAAGTCGGACCACCAGCGAGTTGAACGCGTCACCGCGTTTGAAATCGCTGAAATTTAAAGCCTCCCGAAACGCGTCATTTCTGTTTCAAGATCAAAATATTTTCGCCACAAATGATTCGTAATAATCATCAAATGAGCTGCACTGAAACTTGGTTATGGCGACTACTCACGCAATTTAGCTGGTTGGCTGGCTCGTTTGGTGGCTTTGACTTTGCCAGTTGAATTTTGCGGTTGAAAAACATTTTTATAATCCACCTAAGCTGTTGAGTTGGCATCTTAAATTACCGACTTTTGAGTGCACTTGTCAAAAGGCGCTTTGATAAGCTCATGTTTGGCTTCATGCTTTTGCTTCTGCTGCCTCTGACTCGGCTCCAGTACGGAATCAAGGCCGTCTTCAGATACACATGCCGATTTATGCCGACACATGCTTGCTTTATCAGTGACGTTTGCACCGTTGTTGGTTGAGTGTAATATTTAGCATCATAAATCAAACGAAAGAGTAGCCATCGGCGTTTACACTTAGTCACCGATTTTGTGGATGTTGGTGATGAGTGGGACGCTGATCGAATTTCGGTTTCATTAATTAAACTGAAGCGTTTTCATCGAAATTTTCTAAATGAACATGCCCACTGCGAGTGAAGTCTCCGCTAATATTAGCGATAAGCTGATAACGAGAACGGCGAGATAATAATCGGAAGGGGCATATGAACTTTCGTATTTCATATTTTTTGTAGGAGGTAACCAAAAATGTGAAAAGAGAAAATAAATGCATGAAACAAAACATGAATAATAATAATACAATAATAAAAAAATAAGCAAGTAAATAATAATATTATTTTAGAGTCTGTCTCTGGCCATCAAGAACTGTAATTTTTTGTGCAATTTTTAAGAAAATATATATTAATATATTTTTATTTTCTTATTTTTATAATTTTTTAAATTTAATTTTTATTAAATTTTATTCAATTTTTGGGGCTTATCGAGAAACGCCGTTGGTCAACTCAATGTGCATGTTTTCGTAACAATTTTGCGATTGTGCAAAAAGCAATTTTTCATTCATTTTAAATTGCCGTAATTGTTTCATGACCCAAAGCCAGTTGTTCTGTGTTTTGTGTGTGTGCGTGTGCGCGTTTGTTTGTCAAATCTAGATTCGGCTTGTAAACAAATGCGACTTTCTTTGCTTATCGCGTAATTGATTCTCTTGTTTACAAACATGCGCCTGCAGCTTTCAGTTTGTTTTCCTCATCTGTGAACTCTTTCTATGGCAATGAATGCTGACAACGAAAGCTTTTCAAAGCTGTGGCTTTTCTCAGTGGCACGCAACAATTGGCGAGAGACAAAGTTTTCCTAGAACAACAGCAACAACAGAGAGAACCTCGACAATGCCGCATAGACAGCTGTTGCTTTCTCTGGAGGGTGTGAGTTAATTGTGGGTAAGGTAAAAGACAAACGATTGACACATAAAATGTGAGTATAATTAATGATCATGCAAAAGAATAAAGCAGATAATAAATTTGAACCTTTGTAGACAAAATTAATTTTTTACAGTGGAGTGATCTGTGTGAGATATTGTTGTTTGAGAGCAGCCAAAAAGTATGTGAAGAAAAAATGAAATAATTCATTCATTATAGTTAGCCCAATTTACTGCGATGCTCATTTAAACAATATTTAAAAATGAGACACCTCGGAGTCTCAGCGTTCAGTCACCTTCAGAAATAAATTTGTTTACAAAGTTAACTGCTTAAAAGTATGCTACAAAAACGAATCCTTTTTTTCAAGTAAAGGTTTCAAATAAAGTTAATGTTATCCACAACTTACTTTGTTATTTTCCTACACACGTTTCCACAGAAGGTTCAGCTTGTTGTTCATGATCACAGCTCATCGCTTTTACGGCACATTCGCTTGGAGTTGAAAGCTTTCTTTAACTAAAAATACTCTACAGTCGCAACAAAGTACATTCCTTGGCGAACGTCCATACAGTCAACTTTCAACTACGCATTGGTTTAGTTGTGGCATACTTTTTGGAGCGCATAGCCGCTGCTACCATAAAATTAAAACAACAAACACTTTTTAAAGTCACTGAAACCTCAAAGTTAATTAAATTTTTGGAGCCTGCCACACATTGGACAGACAAAGTTTCCAAATTTATTGCGACCTCAGTACTTTGCGGTATAAATATCACGTATACGTTAAACACTAGGCAAACATATTGTACGGAACTAGTGTACAGTTCAGTGAAGCGTAAACCCTAAAAGCGTCTCAGGTAAGTTAGGCGTGTTGTTATTGTTATGAGCTGCCTACAACACATTTGGGCAAATTCAAAAATATTTTCCTCGGGTGTAACACCAAGGTGTGCACTACTCGAACGTGACATTTAAACCGAGTAGTTTAACGCCAAAAATTTTTGTTACGACGTCTTGTAAGGTTCAAGTGTAAACCTCTTTGCACGCGCCTCAGTGACAGTGAAGTGCTCGTCCTTTTGCTGACGCACTCAGCACGACAAGAGGCGCTCAAACGCTTCAAAGTATGCAAAGCCAACATATTGCACGGAGACGCTGAACGTCGCCATTTAAATTATTAAGCGCGACGAGTGACGAAGGAGCAACTGAAAAAATCTGCATAATGTTTTCACACTGTGCTGCATATTCATAACAGCGTGTCCATTTCTTGCATACTTAATGCACGCTCCCACTCACCTACACTGGTGCGTGCATATGCACAATTCACCTTCGCGAACAGGGCGTGTCACTGTCACTGTTGGCTGGCAGCTGGACGAAGAGCAAATGACGATATTTGCCAAGCACTTGCAAAAGGTATAAGACACAAAATGTATACACACGAGCGAGAGGGGAACCACATAAAAATGTAAATCATACACCAAGTTTATTCACAGCGGCACATAGGGACACACATACACAGTGCGGAACTTTTGATTCCCTTGCAGATGTTAATGTGTTTTTAAAACGTGCTTTGCTGCGGCTTTCGCTGTGTTTAGCTTAAGTCCTTTCACTCCCATTTTCATGGCTGCCCAGACTTCTGCGCACACACGGTCCTCCTTCGCTTGTCTCCTTTGTATTGGGTTGGTGTCACTTTCTTTCACTTCGTTCACTCTTCTGTTACAGTCTTCCTTTGGTTTTGTCTGTCTGTGTGTGTGAAAGTGAGTCTTAAAAAATTGCCCATTGTAGCAACAAATTTGATGACGTCGCGGTGGCGCAAATAGGAAAGCCATAATCGTTAACTGGCAAACAGTGAAAACAGTTTGAATTCCAACAACAAGTGTCTTGGGCGCTTTGCGTTTTGCGCTTAATGAGTGTTTTATTGTAGCACATTACGATTTCGCATTTAGCAAAGTTCACCGTTAGATGGTTCGCTCGAATTCGCTGGCGTTTATGTGCATACTTACAGGCGACGAAAGCCTTTGGCCGCAAATTGCTTTAGTTTGTTGACATATGTTTACATGCCATCTCACTGTGTGCGGCTTATTGTATTGTTAAGCAATGCATTATATGTATTTTCCTTTGAATTACCTTGCGCGGGACTTACTGGGCATAATTCTCGGAAATGAATTTTCTTTGTAATGCGAGCCATTGTTAGCTAAGCTCTAACTTTTGATTCGGCATTTAACTTGACTTTTGTTGTCCTTATGGCTCACGCTGGCTTTTCTACAAAATTGAGTTTCAATGTAAAGAAAGGGAAAAGAAAAAGTTGGAGTGTGTTATTGACAACTTCGATGGAATTGAATACAAGCAAGTAAGTTGCTAAGACATGACATTGAGACTGAACTTACTTTGATTCATTGCAAGGACAACAAGTAAGTGTTGGATGACACTTTCAAAAGTTTTCAAACGTGTCTTGTCTCTAACTCAAACTTGGTTCATGCTCCTTGCTACTTGAGAATCAATGCTCTCCATCAAAATAGTTATATCCCAACTATAAGAGAAGACATCGGACATCAAAGCATCAAACAGACTCCACAGATCCCTAATGATGAACGATTTTATGTGCCAAGACTCAAGAGCAAGCATCCTCTGTATATAACACTCTAATAAGTATATGATTGTATATGACATACCTAACTCATGATGACTGGCTGCTAATTTGGCTTTCGTCGGTAAATGGATAACACTGGTTTCCAGAGCAAAACCACTTAATCTCAACTAACTTAATTCGTACGAGTACCAACCCCACCTCAGCTTAATTTTAGTGTCAGCCTACTTTTAGTAGCCTTACTTTTATGTGGGATTGCTTCAGCTTGCTTATTCTGAGTACCCACTTTTCTCAGGCTTCAGGCTCTTAATTCATAAAGTGCTTTTTCCCTCGTCTGAAATTATGCAAGCTTTTGAGCAACTGCAGCTTCACTACACTTTTCCAGCTACTCCACGCTAATTATCATTAATAGAAAATTTTGCGCACTTAAAAGTACAATACAAGAACGTGTGGATCCCATCGCTATAATTAATTAACACTTTTTATGATTCTGATGTACTGTCAGTTAAATCACAGGCCATTTGATGCGAATATAACCAATTGGCGCAGTCCTGGCCTTCACTTCAAAAGTTTAACTATCGAAATTACTGTAATTATAATTGTAAAGTCGTTAGCACTGCCATCACATGAGCTCCTATTTCATGCACAATGCACAGCTAATTTGATACATTTGGCAAACAATTTGCCTTACATTAAATTAACAACAAACAAGTTATATGACGAAATAACAAACAAGTCTCGGGGACTACACCATACCCACTCAACTCATAGTCAACTTTCACTTCAAGTTGCTTTCTGCCTTCGTTTGTGCTGTACGTCCGCTGATGTGTATCGCACAAACGCTGCTGGCGGCAGCGGATAAAGATAATCAACTGGCAGACTTGCAGAGTAATAAAGTATGGCATTACTTGCACATAATGAATTGTGAACACTCATTACTGCAGTGTCTGACAACCCTGTCCCAAGGCTGATCACACTTATTACCACTTTTTATTACAAGGCAAAGTACAAAGTCACGCATTTTGCTCAGATGATTTGAGGTCGTAAGAGAAATGCATGCGCCACGGCGTGTATTCAGATGTCAGCCCACAGTATATTAGTTGAATAATGACACTTTTATGTCACGTAGGTGGTAGCCATTTTAAACAGTGACTTCTTATTTCCCGCACATGTCAACACATCATTTCACAAAACTACTAAAACGCAAAAAACGCTCACCATGCTGGTGGGCTGGTGGTAGGGGTAGCTATGATGAGTGATAAAGTGACAACAACAAAAGAATCACAGTTGCTGATTGCCTCAAGGCAACGAAGCATACAAGTATCGATTAGATAAAATTAAATTTAGTCACAGTGTCCACACAGACCGTACTTAATTTTATCCGCAGTTGGGCTGGCCTCGTCGTCATCTGATTAATCCGACAGCTGTCCTTGATATTGAGCGCTTTCAATTTATTTTTTTATATGAAAAGTAGTGTTTATTAATTTAGATAGTTGGCTGGTTGGTGGTTCTTATCAACCCGAAAACACATAACTGCGCATTCGCATCTGTTTACACAATGTAGCCGCCCTTTATTTGCGGTTAGTCGAGCAGTCTTCTAACCACAAAAAGCCGAATGGAAAAACATCAACATTTATAGCGGTTAACTCCAAATCTACGCAGTAGATATGATAATGGCCATGTTGGTTGAAAGGATACGTGTGAAAGGATACTTAACAATGTGTTCGCATATTTTACAGCAAACCAGCAAATCGGGTTTTTCTTATGTTGCTTGGAGTTCGCAGTCTATTCAAGCGTGTTTGGACGAGCAGCACATTTGAAATTCTTGTCCTACACTGACAGCTTTCAATTACTGGCGAAGATATTGATTAACGAAGTAATTGATTGATGAACAAATTGACTGGTGAAATTGACAGTTGATTGGTGAAGCAAATGATTCGAGTTGCTTGCATGGTTTACGGTATGTAGTGGGTCTAAAACACTTATTTTGTTTCCAAGTTTTCTTTAAAGCAGTTATTAGAAAATGTTTCTTATGTGGTTACAGTTGATGCTCATGCTTAGAACTTTTGCTTAATCAAGTTAATTTTAAATCACTTGAGTAATAATCGAGTTACAATAGAATAGACATAAAAGTTGATGGGCTTGCGTTCTCGAATTGAGGTATTGTCTATTAAATTTTGTTGCCTTCATTGAGCAATTTTTTTTAAATAACTAAAACCACTACAAGCAAACAGTTTCATGTTCATTGCTTTATTAGTGTCCTTTCAACTGCATTGACTCGCCTGCGTACCCCTTTAGCCATCACACCCAACCAGTCAGGCAGTGCAAAAAGCAACTAAAACGTGTCGTGCCACTCGCCACGTACGCAATGAAAAATTAATTTAGGATTTTACTCCACCCGAATATTTACGCAGAACGTTGAGATAGCACAGTCCGCAGGGGATTGCAATGAAAACGAGAAAAGGATTTGAATTAGAAAAAGTTGATTGCACAACAAGGCAAAATTCGAGTAGGAGAACAGGGGGCAGAAATATTAATTCATGTGACAGTTTCCGGTTCTAGTTCGAGTGTCCAACTACTTTCGGACCAATCGGGTCAGCTTCAGAAGTTTCAGCCTCGTGGAGACCAAGTTTCTGACCTTCCATGAATAGTTTTGTTTGCTCGCAGTTCACTTAACTGTGTGATGGGATTAATTTTATGGAATATGGCGTGTGTTCGGTAACCACACGCGCCTTCTGTAGATAATATGAGCAACAGTTGATAAGCATGTCACCCCAGTTAGTTGCCGAGCGGCAACGCGTTGTGAACGGTGCAAAGTCGAAACAGACGGCGCTCTGGATGTCGACCGACAACTTAAGCCGCGTAATTAATAATAGAAATCGTGGCCGGATTTGTCTAAGTGCTTATGCCATGTGGCTACTGACGAGTTCAAAGGTGCACAAGGGTTTTTAAAGTCTTTGCTCTGTAGCTGAGCTGTACAGGAGGTGGTGCATTCGAATGTCGAACATTTTTATTTTTCATTTAGTTGTCTTTGATTTCATTCTTTATTCCTTCTTTTTGCAGCTTAACAATCCAATCAAAATGGACATAGTCATACGTGAAGAGGACATTTCTCTAGCGCAGATTGGCATTTATGCCTCTATTTCGTTCTTGGTTGTTTCGGCGGTGGGTGCGGCACTCTACACGAACTGTTCGCGCAAATATCGTTTGAATTGGTTCGAGAAGAACCTGCTTGAGTCTGCAAATGAGAAGGATGAGGAGGCACAAAGGTAGCTAGTCAAACAATGAATAACTATATTTTTAACTTATTTCTCTCTCATTCCCTTTTGCACACAGCCGCGAAGCTTTAGTGGCCGGTGCTGTGGGCTACAATGTGGACACCATCAGCGAATGTTCGCGAACATTCGCCAAGAGTGCTGGCAATCTTAGTCCGACCTCAATTAAATCTGACGATCCGGCATTCTGGGTGCCATCTGGCTCCGCCTCAGCCGTGCAACAACAAATTTCTACCACTACCAACGATGACTCTGCACCACCCACGCCCACCTCGCCAACAGGCAGCCTCAAGTCGAACACTCTGTCCTACTGCTCTACGAACTCAGTCCCAATTGCCCGCTCCGACAAGCATATTGTCTTAGCCATGCATCCAAGTCGCCCGAAGGTGTGCTCGATGAATGCGAAATTGGACCACACCAAGATCGATACGAATTTGTACACAAATGTAGGTTCACTATTAAGTTAAATATTGCGTAAACATTTCTTAAAATAATATATTCAATTTCCAATGCTGCATGTCAAACCGAAGCCAGAGTCGCCGAAGCAGCAAGACGAGGATCGCGGCAGCGTGCACGTGACCATTGCCTATGACCCGATTGCCGGCAGGCTTGTCGTGCGTCTAATTGAGGTATTTATAAGTCAATGACATCAAAAGTGAAGTAACTCATTTGGTGTTTGATGCTCGAAACAGGCGCAAAATCTACAGCCACGTGAGTTTAGTGGCACAGCAGACCCCTACGCCAAGATTAGGCTATTGCCGGAGAAGAAGGCCTTCTTTCGGACGCGCATACAGAAGAAGACCCTGAATCCGAGTAAGTTTGTCAGAATCTGTCACACTATCTTACCCATTATCCCACTCTGCTTCCATTCCACTATTTAGTTTTCGATGAGGACTTCCTTTTCGAGGAGGGGCCCAATGTCATTGGCAAACGTACAATTGAGATTCTGCTCTATGATTTCGACGCCTATTCGCGTCACGTGTGCATTGGCGGAGCGAAAATTCCGCTCGTCAGTTTGGATCTGAGTAAGAAGCTCGATCTATGGAAATCATTGGGCCCTTGCGCTGAACAAGACATGAAAGTCGATCTCGGCGATATTATGGTCTCGCTTTCTTATCTGCCCTCGGCTGAGCGCTTGACGGTGGTTTTAATTAAAGCGCGTAATTTGCGTATTGTTGACGATGTGCGCAATTCGTCGGATCCATACATCAAAGTTTCGTTGCTCGCTGGCGGCTTGAAGAAAATGAAGAAGCGCAAGACGGGCGTGGCACGGAACACCGTCAATCCAGTCTACAATGAGGCTCTGACCTTTGACGTGGGCAAGGAGACTTTGAAAAACGCCCTCATTGAATTCACCGTCGTACATGACGGTCTTTTAGGTAAGTCGCATTTCTTTCATGCTATAACATCTGTTTACGCTTTTCTCATTACACCCTCTTTTCCTCGCTCAATTAGGTTCTAGTGAGGTGCTTGGTCGCGCACTCATTGGCAATTCGCCCGATGTGCGTGTGGAGGAGAAAATCTTCTTTGAAGAAATGTTCCGCTCTAAAAATGCAACAGCTCAGTGGGTGCCGTTGCAGGATGTGAACAGTCGAACCACGTCAAACACGTCAACAAGCAACTAAACTTTTTTAGCACAGACAGCAACCAGGGTTGCTGAAGTTGTTTGCCTTGAATCACGGCGTGGAAACAAAATGGAAATGGGACAGCCAAACTGTATAGAGTACAACTTAACGGTTTATTTTTGGATTTCGCAGGGATAACTATAATACTAAGATCGAACGTAGATTCAATTAAAAATTTAATGAATTATTCCATTCAGCTATGAAATATGCTAATACACCTCAAAGTATGCAACTAAATGTGCTTTCCAGTAGACATTAATCTTAAATTATAATCGTTTATATGTATATGCTGTCTAAATTCCCCAAATGAAGTGTATGTATGTCGAAATGTACCTATGGAACAAACGGCTTCAATTGTACCAAGTATTGTAGTTAAATAAAGGTCACAACAAGTAGACACAGAGGTAAATTTGAATCCACGAGCATAGTTTAAAGTGAAGATTAGTGGGTATCAAAATTGTTATACTTCAGTTCTGTTAATCAAAGTTTGCTTAGTCGGTCGAATAAGAGAAAGCTCGCTAAAAGCAAAGTTCGTGTATTTTTAAGCATAAGAAAGCTTCAATTTTTCGTAAAGTTAAGGCAAAGATGTGTTCTTAAACTAAAAAGTTTGGTGTTTTTCTGTACTAAAATCAATTCCCCTGGTTGGGGCTTTATTAGCCTAGCGGTATTTATTTTAGTTCTGAAAATGGCCGAAAGATGAATCACTTGAATACTAAACTCTCCTATACGAACTGTTCTATGCATAACGTGATGTTTAAGAAAACATGGTAACATATTTGACGGCGTGTATGTAATATGTGCTATTTTCTATCTATTGACAACCAACGAATTCATTATTTATTTATTTATTTCCAACAATATATTTAATGTATTGTTTCTGTACAAAAATATCAACTTAAGATAGAGTGAAACATTAATTTACAGGTGCGCCATCTGGTAATTACATTTTGTTTTTACATTATTATCAGTGCCTCGTTGGTCTATAGGAAGTCCACTATGGCTGCCGAACGGCGAGATCAATTTCGGTCATCATTGAAGGCAGAATTCATGTCACTCCCATCACTAAAGTCTGGTAGCGGCAGGCTAAGAAACCACCATAAGTCATGGATATTAAAAAATAAAATAAAATAAAATATACTCCTTAGAGGAATGAATAATGAAATAATAAAATTTATTTTAAATTATTCCTCTATACAATAAGGTAACCTATCTTCTGAATACCTAGGTTCCTTTCGATATCGCTGGTTCGTATGTACCAAGGACTGCCAGTGACACGTCGAAAAGTTTTAGCCTGAAAAACTCTTAGCCTATAGAGTATTTTATTTTGCAGCTATACCGTATCTCCAATTGGGAGTTGGAATACACTTTTATATGAGGACTTTGTTGCGAAGGGACAGCTTATTTCGACGGTGTAGTAGCCAGCTCATTTTGTCGCCTTTAGCCTTTACCTAAAGCGTTAGCGAGCTAAGACTCCTGTAATGTGCGTTCTGAAAATGTATCCGTTGTTCAAAGATTCCCCCAGGTATTTGTGGCCAGTATGACATTCCAAGGGCTGTCCATTTAGAAGTTAGCCTGGGTATACGTCTCTCCGCAACTCTAACGTACTTCGCAACGTTTAAGGTGATAGATCACTTACGAGTCCATCCGTCAAAATGCTTCATGTAAACTTGCATGCCGTTTATCGCACTGGACACACAGGAATCCTACGGTAGTATGGCTGTATTGTCCGCATACGCTGCATTACATGGAGTGTGGTAATGGGCATATTATAGGTAAAGGGAGAGTACAAAGTTGGAGATAGGCAGCACCCCTGGGGTACTCCAGCCTTGACAGACCTCGTTGATGAGCAGGCGCCAATCTGCACAACATTAAAGACCTGTACGACAATATGCTTTTGATGTTCCCACACATTTAACGGGTATTCTTTTTTGCTTTGAAGAGAAGGCGCTCGGGCCAGTGACAGCGGCTAAGAAGAGCATGTATCGAAATTAGAAGTACAAATGTAAGGTGGTTTATTGTGGCTTATATTGTAATTCGAGAGAACCCAAGACCGACATAATCAACCGCATTTTAGAAAAAATTGTTTGCATTTGTTTTTACTCTCATGCGCTCACAACATCAATGGCTGTGTGTGGTTATTATTTTTGTAACGTGGTTATATAAAACCATCGCCCGATTTTGATAAAAAATTATTTGTGCTCATCTAGCGAGGAATATTTTTCAAATTGGTATTCTTTTTAAATCAAAATCGGTTGTGTTTAAACAGGAAATGTAACACAAAAATGTGTTTTAAGTGGTAGCGATCGGTATTTTACAACAGTCCACTTTGCAAAAGAAAATAGAATCTTTCAAAATAAATGCCCATTAGGTAACAAAAACAAAAAAGCGCAAATACTCTTGGAAGTCTATAATAATCTTGGAACATAAATTGATAAATAAAAAGTTTACTCAAAATGTAAAAAATTAAGTAATTTTCAATCCCTTTGAATTTGTAGAAATCACTTTCACCCACAAAAGGATAACTATAAAATATTGAAAGCCTTAGTGGTGATCAGTTTCTTTAATAGGCATATAAAAAATAATTAGAGCAGTTCTATTTATAGTATTACTAGCAAACCCGGCAAACGTTAGTTTGCCCTCTCTATGTAGTGCGTTCAAAGGGTATAACTCTTGACGATCATATATTGAAATAAAACGTGCTCAACAGAGAGTATACGTTTATATGATAAACACAAAAGTGAAGAGGCACAGGAAAAACGTACAAAACGTTTTGTGCTTGTAACAGTGTTGTTGTGATAAACAACGTAATACTAAAAAAAAAAAGTATATTTGCCTTTAAAAACCAAAAAGAAAATGTATTCCCCCTACCATAACTATACACATTAAAAAAAAACAAAAATAAATTGGTTAAAAATTACGGGCGACAGCGAGACAGAGAGCTTTTAGATACTTTGGTTTATATATATAAGCTAGGAAAAATTAAATATTGCAAATAACAAGTCTCAGGGGCTGTGCATTCCCTGAGTAATAACTTCAAACTTACATTCTCAGATTCTTTTAATTATATAAAATTCTATATATGATTAACAAAATATGACATTAAATCAATGAAATCAAACTCACTCACAAAGAGTATTACTAGAAAAAAAAATGTGTGTAGTTCACACGCAGTAGAAGTGAAACCTTTAACTGAGGTCAAGTATTATTTAGTGAATGCGAGAGTGAGGAGAATGAGCGTAATAGAGAAATAAAATATTGGTACCAAGTTCAAAAATTGTCTTATATTTTATTGTGCATATTGAAGTATTCGCTAAAAAATAAATAAAAAAAAATAATAAGAATAATAATAAATAAATAAATTATAAATAATAAAAGTCTCGGAACTGTGTAATATGTAAATTATCTGATTTTTCTGACTAGTTTCTGGATTTTTCATAATTCTGACAACTTACTAGCTTACTTTTGTTAGTATTGTAATATGCGGTTAATGCATGCAGAAAGAAGTAAATTCGCTTATGGAAAAATAAAAATTTTCTAGACAAAATTCCACGAAACAGAATTCTTTTTCTCTCTGATGTGGAGGTTGCCTATTAATATCATCTTGGTCTTATAATTACAAATCATTACTAAATTTTTAATTGTTGGTAGTGGAATTACGAGTTTTCGGTTACACCGTTGTACCCAAGCTCAAACACTAAATAGCGAATAGTTGACAGTAGCCCAACTAGCAACTCTTGGTATGGAGTTCCGCTCAAGGCGTATCTGTAGTTGAACTCAATGATCGCCCTTGATACTTGGGGTCTGCAGCTCTCGTTAGATGATTAAATTCCTCAATCACCAAGACGCTTCGTCAAAGCTCGACAGCAGTTTTGACTAAGATTATCGGAGAATTTCCATATTTGAAGACTTTGTCCCAGACCTATACCGTAAGTCCATATCGTAAGACCTTATTGCGCCAAGTCAGACCGGCACACATAAATTAAATAAGTCAACGCAAAACAAAATAAAAAATAAATATTATTATTATTCAAGCTGGCTTTAGTCATCTTTAAAAAAATATTCAAGCTAGTTAATGTGGAATGGACAGAGCTGGGGAAGTTATTAATGGTCCGGAAGACTTATGTAGAATTGGGATAGAAAGCGAATTATGCAGAAGAAAGCAGACTATACTTGCCTGCGTTGATAAAATAATTCCGTTTAACTAATATGAGTGACACACAGAGAACGAGAGAGAGAAAGTTGAGATTGCCTTAGGGCCTCCTGGCCTTAACGAAACCTTCACCTCCAGCCAGCATGCCTTTGTCACCCCTGCGTTACAACAAAATTAATAAATTCCCTGATTTTTTAGTGATGATTTCTTAGTCTTTCTTCGATAGAAACAAATGCAACTAATGAAAACCTGTTAGTGCTCATTTGGCATGCCAAGTGAACAAAGCGCAAAGCCAGTTGGAAAACAAGAAACAAAAAAAAAAACAGAAATAAAAATAAAAATTAGCAACCTATTTTTGCAACATGCTGATGATGAGGATGCCGGTAAAGAAAGTAAAAACCACAAACGACAACGACAACGAAAACTATAACGAACAAACCGTTGAGTACGACCCGGAGCACCCGGAAGACTGCGACGACAAGAGTGAAGCCAAGAACTACTGCGGACAGTCGGCAGCTTATTTTGCGGATTACCGCATTTCTTTCCAATTATTTGCGCACAACGTTGACAATCAACAATCAAAGCAACGAGGACGACGATGACGACGGCAATCATCACTGCCAATGCTCGAAGAGCTTGCGTCTAATAACGCTGATGAGAATGTTGATGGTAATGACGATAATGATGATGCTGCTAGCTGACCTAAATCACAAAAATATCAGCAAATAAGATGAAATACATACTCTGTGAGAAGAAGCAGGCGAAGAAGAAGATGCAGAAAATGAATAAAGAAAATCGTTGAGACACGGGCTTGTGCAACCTGAGGCGAAGATGAATTGCAGCCGGTCTGATATTGCTTGCAATCAAAAGCAACCGGTCACGCTGTAGTGAATAAAAGTGTTTGATTAAATTGCTTTTATGCTCTTGTGCCAAAGATATTCTATTCATTCATTCAGTCAGTCTCGGTGTTCTCTCGGTGTTATCGTATAACCAACGGGGAGTGGGCTGCTCATTCGAAACAACGCTCCCAACGAATTTGTGTGATTTTTTCAATCAAAATTTCAAAGCCAACTTAAGCTGCCAAGGATTTTCGGCGGCGATGATGACGTTCACGAAGACTTCGAGCTATGACGATTCCAATCGTTTGGCGTGGTGTGAAATCTGCGCTGTTGTCTTCTCTTTCTCTGTCGTATTCTTATTTCTATATTTGTGTTGTTTTTGACTTTTTTATTTGTTGAATGATTTCCCTTCAATGAATGAGTGTGCAAGTCTGCGAGCGGGTCGGTCTTGTCGAGTGGGCTCTGGGGACATTCTTGGTATTTGTTTTACGAATATATTTACTTGTGGCAATCATCGCAATCATCGCAACCATGCGCATTATGGTCATCATTATCGTCATTATTATTCAGCTCGGCGTTCTGCCGGAATTTTGTTTGCCTTGCCTAGTGACAATACGAAAACTAAATCAAAATGAAATCGAATTTATCGAAATTGTCGTCTTCATTTTGCGCCTTGGCGCTAAGGGCACCCCACACGCACACGTACACACACACGTACACACAGTCAGTCACACGCACGCATCAGCACACAGTCAGAGTTTGGTTTCTGGCGGTTTCAATTTCGGTGTGAACTTTCGCTTTTGGGGTTAGTAATGTGAAACGTATGCCAAGCCATGAGTGAGTGGGCAAGTCTGCCCTGCTCTCTGTCTGTCTGTCTGTCTGTCCGTCTGTGTGTGTGCTTGTACAACGTTTTGACGAATGCCACAGGTTATGACTTTTTGTTGTCTTTCGTAATATTTTCTTAACTTTTTTCTCTTTCCTTGGCAGCAATTCAACAAAACACCATCATTTGCTGCTATCAAAAATACATTGGCTACACACACACACACACACACACACAGATTGCGAGGCACAAACAAAAACGCACACCCACTTAATGTGGTGCTTTTCCTTTGCCATTTGTGGCTCAACGCTTTTACGAGTCTGCAGGACAATTTCGATGCGCGCTGGCTGAAACAACCGCAACGATCAATTTGGCGAAGCCCAAATTTCGAATACGCCAAAAATGCGTTGCATGCTAATTGATACGTTATCAGTAAACGGTTCGGTTCGGTTCGGTTTGGGTCGATTTGGTTCGGTTCTTTTCTGTTCGATTTGGTTCGATTTGGTTGGATTTGTTCGAATTCGCGCTCAATTTATTGTCGGCGTTTATTTATTTGAATAATTGTGCCACCGAAAAGTATGCAATGCATTTGGCAATGTGATTAAGTTAAAAGCAGTTGCCGTCGCCTTTACTCGCAACAGTTGTGAACGAGACAGTTTCATTGAACATGAATTTGTCCCTGCCTCTTCCACACTCTTTTTCTAATGTTTTTTTTTTTTTATTTTCTGTTTTCGGTTTTGCGCCGGAAAATCTAATCGGCTTTTCTTTGCTAAACGCGCATTTATTTTGTGTGCTCGTAACACGAAATTCATTTGGTCGTGGTTTGGTTTTAAATTGTACAACGCATCGTTGTTGTAATTGTTGGAGTTGTAGCTATTAGTGTTGTTGTTGTAATTGTTGTTGCTACTGGCGCTGCTGTTGTATTTTGGCCATTGGCATTTTAAGTGCAAACTGCATGTGGCAACAACTGCCGTTCCCAACTGAGCTCAGCTCAACTTGACTCGACGGGACTCGACTCGACTTTGCTGTGCTCAGCCGAAATGCATTTGTTGCTGAAAATTTATACGAAAATGAGCGGAAAATTAATTCGAAATTTGTGCTCTAATTAGCGTCGATTCGGTTACGCCAAGTTAAATAAAAATATTGCAACTGTTAAGCTTTAATTGAAATTGTTTTGGCTTTTCTTTTGTGCATTTTTTTGTTTGTCTTGTTTTTGAAAATGCGGGCAAATCCCAATTTTTAGGTTTAGTTTCCGATTTGCCATGTTTTGGTTTGTATTAGTATTGTAATGCTTTTTAATATGAGCGGTTGTCATTAGTTAATAATTATTTTAAATAAATAAATGTATTATATATTAAAAAAAAATCCCTCTACGTCACTCAAGCGTTCTCTTTCATTTTGAATTTTGATTTTGTTTTTTGGACTTACACCACGCTTAAGAAGTTTCACTGCAATTATATGTTTCAATTTATGACTATCGTAATACTAGTCAAATATTTTTTATTAATATTTTTAGCCTTCATTGTAAGGAGAAGGAGTAAAACTGATTGACGCCATCTCTTCAACAGGTGTTTCTCTTTTGGAATTCTCATAATGAAATGGTACACTAAGGTCCCTTATATTGCGTTCTCAGAAACAAAGACAAACAGAATTTGAAGTTACTGAAGTTCAGCATGAAGTTTTTGCTCGACTTTTAGTTTGATTCATGTTCTCCAGATCATTTCAAATTAGTTATTTCTCTTTGGAAACCCTCTTTTAAAATTTCAAATACAACATTATAGCAAATATACGGTCGAAATAAAGTTGATAGTTTTTATTAAAAAAAAAAAAATAATAATTACAAACGTCCTTCGAAAAATGCTCATATAAGTCCAAACAAATGCACATATATTTGTGGACCATCCTTATATCATAAAATATACTTCTACTCCAAAATAGCCTCACCATATCGATTAAATAGCCCCTAAACGGCCACCCTGCGTGGCAAATTAGAATTGAAGAGTTTTTGTGGGTATCCCCAGCCCCTGGGAATTTGAATTCGATCCTCTCATAGCTAAATCTTTTCAGCTCTGGGCAGATTTATAAGCCAACATCACTATTGACACGTTATAGTGAGTGATAGTGAATATATATGCAATAGCAAAAGAGCCAAAAATGTGTTCCTTACCTTTCACACTACGTAAGTGTATCTTCACTATATTAAAAACTAGCTTAAACGAAATGACGTCAAAATAATGAAAATGTCATCTGAACAAATTAATCATTGTCCCATGGTGACAAAGCAAATGCAAATTAGAGGGTGGAGAGAGGGACGTTTGTCGCAGAAGGGTTAAAAATATTGCTTAGTAAGCACAAAAAATCATAATTAAATTCTGAACAATGGCAGCAGCAGCAGAAAACCGCAAAAGGAAAAAACGTTGACACACACTCACACGTGTGGAATACATGCGCTTAATCCATTTTGCGCTAAAAACGACGGCAAGGACAATGACAAGGAGAACAGCGCTTGTGCAAAGCTTTTAATCACGGACATGCGTCGCCACTTCAGCGACAAGAGCGAGGAAACGATGCGAAGGACGACGGTGCAATGATGGTGATGATGACGGTGAATACAAATGATGACGATGACGATGACAATAACTAATGCAACAACAACAACAACAATAACAGCAGCAATGAGGAAAAGTTGGTAGCAGCGCAGGTGAAAGCTAATATTTTGAGCATACCGATGTGTGTGTGTAAGGAGTAACAGGGCTTTGGCTTCAGTTAACTGTAGCGCTAACATATGCGCATATAAATTACCATAGAAACACGATCCGAGTATTTAATTAAAATTCCATCATCGTCTGACCAACCCAGAGGCCAACACCTACGCACACAAGCACACACACACAGATATTCCTGTAAAGCTTTGCAGGTTAATCCGTTTCCCTAAACCTCGAATACGCTTCAAAAACCATTTTGCCAACAAAGCAAATTATTGAGCGTTGCGCGTAACCGCCGAAACTGAAACGAAGCAAAGCGACAACAACAACAATAACAACAATTAGACAAGGACAATCTGACAGGCCAACTGCACTTTGACTGATGAAGTGGCACTTGCTGAAGTTGTTGTGCTCGAAGCAGTATTTGCCTTGTGCTCGCGCCAGCTCAATGATAACGCTGACCGCTGTAACTGAGATGATAATCAAGCTGTTGATGATAATTATTTTGGTGGCTTGTGATAAGCAGCATTTGTAATTACATTGACACAGAGGATTTGCATTGTTGACGTTCCGATTGATGGCCTCGGTTAAGCCTTTCAAACGCTTCATTATTAAATATTGATTTGCTTCATTGACGGCGAGGTCAACCTTCAGTAGAATTCCGCGTATTTCGTTAAAGGCTGCAGCTGTAAAGGGTGAAGTCGTGGGAATTACAAACTACAAATAAATCCAGGAAACAGCCACATTATATTTCGAGTCATTTTATTTGTTATTTGGCTTATCGTTTTATTTGTTTCTTTCGGCGAATTATTTTCTAATACGTCCAAATGCTTGAGTCCTAAAAGTATGCTCTGCGTTTTTTTTTATTATTATTGTCCTCGACGTTTAGCCGTCGCCTGTTACACACGTGTATCTTTTATGTCAACACACTATACAACTTTTGTTTGGCTTAAAACTTTGTTCAGCTGCCCATTGATGTGTGTGTGTGTGTGTGTGTGTGCGCGCGACCATGTGTCCACACAACAACCACTCAATCACTTTGCCTCGTGCAGTTTCTGTTGCTGACTGTTTTTCTCTCAGTTATTTTCTCTGTTCCTTTTCAGCGTCGTAACGCATCACAAATGGTCATCCTGTTGAACCATTTATTTTCCACTCTTGGCAAAAGACAGCAAACACACACAGGCCCGATCACCCAAGCGTTCAAATAAAGCAAAAAGTTTTTAGTTAGATTTTGATGAGGGTCAAAAAGCTGAAGTTTTTCAAATTCTGGTCACTACACACATTCGAATCCTTGGCTCACCACTCGCCTCTATGATGAAGCATCTTTTTGCTGCTCTATTGCTGCAGCATACTTTGAGCATTGTTTCTGACATGACTTTCTATCAAACTCGCATTAAGTTCTTCTCTTTGTTCTATTAATTCGCATTTAGTGTTGTTACTGTGTTTTTACTCTTTGCTGGGGTGGGTAAACTTCTATCAGAAGAAGTGAAAAGCGAATTTGTGACTCCTGAAATGCATGCGTGTTGAGTGGGCACTGATTTCTGTGCCACTGGCAGGAGGCATAAGTTGTGGCATTGTTGAGCTAATCTGATTTAGATTGCATTGCAGAGTTAATTTGTCGATCGTCAACTTTCTATGTGAAATGTGAATATTTATGTGAAATTTTCTCTGTGAAAAGTCGATCCGTATTTCAATTTAAGACTTGGAGGAAAATGTATTCAGAAGTTTATTTCTGGTTAATAAACGTCGTTTTAAAAGGCGATTATAAACTTTAGCTTATTTGAACATATTTTCTGAAAATCGTAATATCGACATTTAGTACTTTTCAGGAGCTGTCTATACATTTGCACTTAATTTAGGAACATTATGAATGATTGAAATTTACTCATACGTCGAACTAATTTCACATACGCCTAGAAGTTGGCCACTGTATTTATTATTTACGGGACTGTAATATATTATAGATAGACAGATAGATCATATATATAAATAATATAATATATATAGATAGATACATACATAGATAAATAGATAGACGGATAGATAAATATACAGATAGACAGATAGATAGACAGACAGATAGATAGATGGATAGATAGATGATATATGGATGGATGGATAGATAGTTAAGAAGATAGTATAGATGAATAGAAAGATAAATAGATAAATAAGAATATGGATAGATAGTTACACAGATACATAGATAGTTAGGTTTTCGTGGTCTTATAAAGAGTTGAGATTGATATATAGATAGATAAACCGATAGATAGAAAATTAGATAGATAGATAGATAGTCAGATGGATAGATAGATAGAGAGTTATACAGATATATATAGATAGGTTTTCGTGGTCTTATAAAGAGTTTTAAAATCATAAGACATTTAACTTCACATATATTTCTCATCCATATAGAGTTTGAAAATAAGAGGTTGAAAAAGGAAATCAAAGAAGAGGAAGGTGAGAGATGTTGTGGCAGTGGCAGCACTGCATAAAATAAAACTAGAATGTGTTTAAAACTATATTTTTTTTTATTTACAAGAGTCTTGTCTTTGGTTCATAGCTTCATGTTTTCAAATCGAGTTTCTATACAAACATTTTATATTACATTTCTAGTGAGTATTCTAAGCCTTAATAACTTTAACACTCACTGTTAAATACAGTTAAAAAATTAAAAAAGAAATAATAAGAGACTTGTTTTAATGATCCTTTATCTTAATTGGCAGTATTTCAAATACTTGGCTGGCTTGTGTTATTGGAGTTGGGTTAGGAGCTTCTGCAATATGAAAAGCCTTCGTTATCCCGTCGCGCACGTGTTACGTTGACCAAGCTTTGCAAGATTGGCCAAGGTATTGGCATGTTGAGGTTCTATGCTCAAAGCTTTCCGATAAGAGACCAAAGCGTCTTTGACTCGGCCACGCAATTGAAGCAAAGCGCCGAGATTAGCATGAACAGAGGCGACATTCGGTCGCAAAGCGATGGCCTAAGAAGGGGGACAATTTTTCTTATATTTGTGCTTCCATTCGATTATTGCAGTTGATAATACCTTTCGATACCAGAACTCAGCTTCGTCTAAGCGTCTGAGTAGACGCAGTGCATCGGCGGTGGCGAAAACCAGATTGAAGTCATCCGGTGCTAGTTCCACGGCACGCAGGTGGTAAATGATGGCCTCTTCCTGGCGGGCTTGAAGTGTGAGGAACTCAGCTGAAAGTGTTGAAATTTTCATTAAGCAGAGCGCGCTTTGAGTCAACTACAAGACTTGCCATAATAATGATAGACGCTGGCCTCAGAGGGCGCCAGTTGCAAAGCACGCTTGAACCACATTTCGGCCTCAGCGAAGCGTGAACTCTGTGAATTAGTTTGGAATGATGGGGTTAGTTCTACTTAATTACCAATACTTTTACTCACATTCCGCGCTAACATCATTCCATAGGACAAATGCGCTGCTACCTGTTGCGGCTGCAAGCTGAGCGCTGCTCTATTAAAACGCTCTGCCTGCACTAGGTCGCCCAGCTCTGCATAGAGATCAGCTTTGCGCTGATAGATGACGCCAAGTTTGAGTTGCCGTCTGGGCACAGTTTCCAGTGCTTCCCGATAGATGGATAAGGCACTCGCAAAGTTGTGCTTCTGTGTGTAAAGAGCACCCAATTCCAAGTAAGCCGAGGAACGAGCCTCTTCATGTGCGTCACGATCACGTACACCGTGGCTTGTGAGGCGTATGGCATCCCGTAACGCCACAACAGCTGAAGAATGCTTGCCTTGTGCCAGCAGCGAAATGCCCAGATTTAGATAGGCCGCTGATGGGGCGAATAGAACACGAGCATTTAAAAAGGAATCTCACAAAGCGAAATGAATTCGTTAATTTACCTGCTAAGCTTGGACGAAAATGTATCGCACGTTTGAAGCATAGAGTAGCGTCGTGGTACTCCAAGTGATTCTGATGCAAAATACCCCTGAAAATATGAAAAGAAAAAAATTAAATGTATGTATAGAAAGGGAAATTATTCCACTTGAAGTTGTCTATTTTGTTTTTGTTTACCAAAAAATTCAAAAGTTTCGCTTGAAATCCTACGCAAGTCTCTGTTTCGCTTACTGAGGCTTCCACTTTTAATTGCAGCTGACGAAAAAATGCTTCAATGCCAGACATCCAAACTCAAAAGTAGAAACCTCCAAGTAGAGGGGTGATTACATGTTGACCTTCAAGTATTTTCGGTTTTTGTGTACTCCCTTGGTTTCATTTAATTAACAGCCGCCGCATTTTCAGATACTTAGACAGGTCGCTTTCAAAAGGACCCCACGAGGCAAAAGTTTTCACCTACTTCTTTTTTTTCTACTAAAAGTTTGTTCTGCACCTGTGCTGAATTCTTTGCCATGGGTGGTTAACAACAAGCATCAATAGAGTCTAAAAAAATCGCGTATTGCAATTTCAGAAAAGTCAAAACAAAACCGCCTCGCTCAGTTGGACTTTGCATTCATCCGTCTGAATTGCGGGCTTGAGCTGATTTCAGAGTTTACCATTGAAATCGTATGCAAAAGAAAACATAGAGAAAATACATTTATAAAAATAAAACGAAGATTGGTTAAACAAATTTCAAAACAACACTAACAAAAGGGCCGAACGCTACAAAAAGAAAAAAAAAAACACCTACCGAAAAAGGCCTCGAAAGCGAGTGGGTCGCTTAAAATGTTCTAAAAGTTGAATGGCTATTTTATTAAGCGAAAATCAAAGAGTTTTTTCTCTTCTGCTTCTCATGGCAATGACAAAAAATAGCGCGTTTTGTCATAGAAATAAAATAACCTATCTATAGCTGGAAAATCGAACAGTATTTTTGAATGGATAGTGAGTTGAAGAACCTCAATCAATTGAGGCGCAACGGCTGAGAACTGATCGTAGGCTTTCGAGTTAGAACCAGAACTGATCAAGCCGTAAAATATAATCAAATGTGATAATTGTTAGAGAGCCTCTGAGATTGACGTCGAGAGGAACAAAGGCAGTATCTGCCAACGAATCAAACTGTCAAGTTCTGTTATTTTAGGACAGAACGTTTTTGAACTCTAATAAATTGTAATACCCGGAATTTATCGGATTTTATATTTCGTTTTATAATTTATAATTTCGTTTTATTTTCTATTTGATTCTGATTATGATGTCTTTCATTAACACAAAGACAGTAAGAGCACAAATTGTGTCGCCCACTTTCTCAGGCACAAGTACGTGCACAAGTGCTATTCATAAGTAAGTAAAGCCAGATAATCCAAGATAAAACCAATTTCATAGCATATGAAAATCATCACAGATTAGAAATTTCATACTCAGGCTAATCTATGTTTCGTTGTCCAGAACGTCCACAGTATATCTATTGGGATTTTGGATCGCATATCAAAAGTCAATTAATATTTAGTGTAGCTCATTGTGGCTCCATAAAGTACATAAGAAGAAGGGCATCAACGCCATTCACTTTCAGTAGAAGCACAAATTTTTGGCAAGAGACCAATTAAAATCGCAGTAATCCGCATGTGAGCTTCTTTGATCTCAATACATCTGTAAAATAGCTGTTAAAGCTGCAGAAATGAGAGAACACCGCGTAACCGAATATCCGTTATAGCAGCTCCTTTGGCAAAGGGCTTCTGTGGTGTAACAACTGAATTGCATCTCGCAATGCCTTTGAAGTACTTGAAACATGTTCCGTATTTGTACATTATTCATGCGAACATTCTTTTCCGTTCCCGCTTGGTATCCGCATCCGTAATGCACCCGCCATCAGTACTACGTACGTCAAACACACTCAAGCACATACACACACACACACACAAGGCAAAGCAGCAAGCGCAACCCAAAGTGCCATAGATTTGATGCAATGCAGTCGAGTCGAAGAGTCGCTCAACTGAATATTGAAGTGAACTATTTTGTATATAGCAAATAGAAATGCGCTTCGAATTCTATTTATTTTATTTTTTTTGTTTTGATTTTTTTACAATTTCATTTACACACGACTGAATATTTTTTGTTTCATTCACTCACTCAGTTACAACACTTACACAGCATCACTACCGCCTCGTTCACATTACGACACTCAGGCTTAAGTAAACAACAGCAACAACAACGACAACAACAACATGGAGAACAAGAACAACACACGCTGACTGCAATGAATAAAACAAATATTGAAAAAAAGTACCGTTAAAAATAGCAGAAGATGAAAAAAAGGATACAACAAATTGCGAGTAAAGTGAAGTGCCAAAGTAAGGGCGATGGATATAGTGTGTAATGAATTGGTGGGGAGTATGTGGGTGTGCGGAGAAATCAAATTATGCAGCTCAGTGATTTTTTGGTTTTTGGTGTTTGGTTGTTGTCGTGTTTCCTACTTCGACTTTACTCCTTTCGATTTTTTTTTAGCTTTTTCTCATTCTCATTCTCATTCTGCTACACTTCTTTCTCGGTTTTTTTGTTATATATTTACGAGTCTATATATATTTTTTATTTGTCGTTGCTGTTTTGCGTTTAAGAGTACAAATCAAAGCAGAAATCAGGTATAGATGACAGGTGAATGGAAAAGCTTAAAGCTATATTCGCTTCAACTGTCTAACGATCTGGCTGTCAGTCATGTCAGTCATGTCAGTCGGTCTGCAGTCCATTTACAGCCAGTTTGGTGTGATTTCGTGGAACAATACTCCATGCGACATGGATGGGCGCTCGTATTGATGGCTTACGAGTAAATAATGTACAAACAGCTGCTTATCCTTTGAGCACACACATATGCCAAGGCGTTCTAAGTAGTGTGTGTAGTGTGTTTGGTAGAATGCGTGGCTGCTGCTGACATTGGCGCTCCCATGACTCACTGCGTGGCGGCGTTGTGGGGTTGAGTATTGCGGGTGCTCCTACGTTTGTTCGTTGTGCTTCGCTGCTGTGGTTATGTGACGTTGACATTGATTTTCGATTAGGGCAGGAAATGTGACATTTCGGGTTTTTTCTTCTCTTTTTTCATCCACTCACCACTCATTCACTCACCTATGTATGGAGTGTTTATGCAAATGAGTGCTCAGCTTTTATGCTCAGGGCATGCTTAACACCAAGTGGAGTCAAGTTGGCTTCTCGTCGACTTTGATGAAAAGACTTCTCGAGTCTTTGCAGAGATTAGCACTGCATAAGATGACACACACACGCACATACACAGAATTGCAGTGTAGTTGTGCAAGTGGCCACGTGAAGCTGTTATAAATGAAGTGAAAAGTGGGGGCAATTTCGGAAAGCATTCAATTAACCTCTGTCAGTTGGTGAGCAGCATTGGTTGGAAAAGTTTTAAAACCCTCTTTTTCCCCCTTTCATTTTCTTTGGCTTTTCTTAAACTACGCTTAAATATGAAATCTTTGTTGGCTTCACAAGTGCGCTGCTGCTTTGACAGGCTGTCAACGACGACGACCGAAAGACTTTGACAAGCCTGTCGACAGAGACTAAGAGAGAAAGAGCGTTGGAGAGGGAGGGTTCGTCTCTTAGTAAAATCAACGCTGTTGGTTTGCTTTAGCTGCTCTTTCTTCTACTTCTTTTTATTTTGCTGCTGGTGCCGTTGCAAGTTGTCCAACTTTTTATTGTTAGCTTTAAAGCGCATGCAGCTTAAAAATGTGGGCGACAGCAACATCAACGTCGACTTCGACGTTAGCGTCAAGCGCTAAGCGACAAGCGTCTTCGTTAGACGCACGTCTATGAAGCCTTAGTAATGTGCAAGATCTTGGTAGCGCTAAGTCGGTTGGGTTTGCCATGCTTTTCTTATGCCTTTGTGCCATTGACATTATTGAAATTTCAGCTTTTCCTACTTTGCATACTCTTAAATTGCAATGCCTCAAACGTCTGGTTACGAAGTGAAGAAAGAAATTCGTACATAAAAATTGATTATTTTATGAGAAGATTGCAAAAAAAAAAAAAAAACCCAGCAAATATTACTGACTTCAAAGACTACTTGTTGCACACAACAACTCGAATCAATAAAGCAAAAATTTAGAAAATGTATGATTCCATGAGTTGGCCCAAACGTTTTTGACTTTACGGGTATTACGCGATATTATAAACTTGTAAGTAAGCCAAATTACAAAAGGAGAGTTTGTAGATGGCAAAAAGGATATTTAACCTTGAAGTTCTAATCCGGTGTCCAATCTAAAGCTACACCTAGCGCGATAGCTGCAATTTTTAGAATTATCCATAGTCTTTGAGAACTTATGCCACTAAGGAGATCCGTTGTGGAGGTTTGCTATTAATACTGAAAAGCCCAAAAAAAGGGAACGATGGAATGACCTTGTTTTGGCCGTCTAATAATTCCAGTCAAAAATCTGGAACTTCTACAAGTAGATCAACGATCAATAATCGGTTTCAGGGTAACCTAACAGAAGTGAGAGTGAGAGTTTTTTCATTTAGTGTACAGCTGTGTGAGAAATAATAATAAAGAAATAATGCAGTACCCTGAAAAAATTACGTATTTAAAAATGAACAAACTTAAATTACTCTAGTTTCGAAAAAAAGTGCTCTAATTTGGCTTGTGGTCAGCGGACCACTAGTGGACCACGAGAAAATTTCACTAGCAGAAAGCAGGAGCTTTACTGGTTGTCGGAGGTGGACTAATAGTAATTGGCTATGACTGCGGATCAAGATTAGTCTCGACTCGCAAAAAAAGCAGATTAACGTCGTTGATAGTTGATAGTACAGTGGTAGACTTGGTACATTATTACGCTAAGCCTCCGAGCCACAAATAGGATCTTACACATTATACGCATTTGTGTATCTGAAAACAGTTCTTTAGAGGTCTTGTATAAATGAGTTTAAAATTCTTTTGGAGACTTTTTAGATTTGGCAAAAGTTTGGTAATCTTGTTTTAAAATAGCCTCATCAAATATTTTTGAAAAAAAAGGTCCTACGTAAGTCAAGTATGGTTTGGGGAAGATGACTTAATGCCTAATCCCTAATCCCCATTAGGGGAATTTTTTCTTTGGTTTAAGTTAAAATGATTTACTTAAGCGCACTTTTCACAAATTCGAGTACAATTATTCGTATTTATATTGAGGGCACCACTAATGGCAGACGTCTTGTATTTCATGCTACCGGAATAAAAGACTTGATTGCTTCAGAAATGAAGTCATGGCAGACAGTTTGTTATACAGTGACAGACACCGAGACAGACGTAGAGCATAGCGTACTCAAATGACAAACAATACAAAAGTCAGCAATACAAAAAAGGATTTTCCTACAATTTGTCCAAAAAGGAAAAGCCGAAAGCCGCTCACGCTTTGTGCTCTGCTTCGCTCCTCTTTTTCTTCCTCTTCTCCTTTCTCTTCTATCTCATCTTCGTTTTACAACCATTCAGTTTTTGAACCGAAAAGCCTATTATGTCAAACACAATAATCAACAACAATGACGAGTGTGCTGTGGCGCAGGGCAGCTTGATAATGGGGTTGGGGGTGTGAACGTATGAGTATTGTCGTGCATGAAAGAAAGAATGCAAAAACAAAAAATAAGAGAATAATAAAAAAATATTATAAAAAAATGAGTAGAAAATAAAAATAAGTAAACGGAACAAGTGCAGAAAGGCAAGCAATGAAAATGATGTACTGAATATTCAAAGGACTTTCAGTTACAGCAGCCTCGACACCAGAGTGAGAGGTGGTGGCAGAACAGCATCAGCGTCAGTACAATGGTAAACGGAAAAGATTTACTCAGCGTATTGGCATGCGGATCCGACTACGACTACGACTACGACTACGATCCCGACTACGATTCCGACTACGAATGTGCATAATGTGCTTTTTCGCGAACGAACGAAAGGAGTTTGGGGATGGATATACTCGTGCTTGTACAGCACACACAATAAGCGTGGGTAGGAGAGAAAATTGCGCAATCCCATTAGACTTTTGCGATGCTTATATCAACTCTTCTGCTTTTAGTTCTGCTCGCTTTGTCATCATCTTCTTGCTGGCATTGTTAGTTCCAGTGCTGATACGCTCTTCGCCTGCTGTCCCAGCAGCGTATATGATGGGCAGACAGTTGCTGTCTCTGTTTGTTGAGTGCATGTTTCTTTTTTATGATGGAAGGGGAAAGGGAACGGGAAAGAAAGGGTTATATAAGAAGAAGAAAAGAAATACGCATGAAAAGCACTTTGCAGTTGCGTTCGCAGCGAGCGTGCGTTTGGCTATGGGTTTGTGTGTGTGTATGTGTGTGTGTGTGTGTGTGTGTGTGTCATTGCACTCTATTCTGATGTCGCCTAATCTTCATTTACCCTTTCTATTGCAGTCACATCTTCCTATTCATTTCTTTCGTTCTCTCACTCGCTTCTCTCACTCGGTGTCCTTCACACTCGCTAACTCAGCTTGCTGCTCATTCAATGCCGTTATTGCAATTGTTGTTATTTTTGTTTTTCGTGTCTTGTCGCGAGCAGTGTGCTCGCACAGGCAACGACAACAAAATGGGCTTCATTTTGAGGCATTTTATGGCAGCAGCCGCGCTGTGCCATATTTTTTTTTTTTATTGAAGTTTTAACCATTTTTGTTGCTTTCTTCTTGTTTTACTCGTTGCACTAACTTGTAATGTTGCCAACTATTGTAGTTGAAGCACTCACATACACATATAGAAAATGCAAGCACTAAAGTGTTAAATGAGCATTCACGCCGCAAACAATGCACCAGCAAAGAGAAAGCACAATAAAAGAAAAAAAAAGAAGGCGAAAGTTTGTTGTAAATTTGCGTAAGGCATGCAAGAATATGTAAATAAACATTTTAAGTAAAATAACAGAAAACTTCCTGTTACTGCTTCCCCTTATTTAAAAATTGCTCCTCTAAAACTTGAGGTGCCAATTAAGTTGAGTTGGGTTGCAATATCAGGCAACTGCTTAATAAGTACATAGATCCATATATATTAATAGGGAGACAGGATTCTCCCGGTAGCATTTTATTTTACTTATATATTTTATATTATCAACCTGTGCCGAATGTAATTTCTATGTCAGTATATTGATGTTACTGCAGAAAAGCCAGGCGAAAAACAACAAGTAGCATTTGAAGGAACCGTACGGCTGACTGCTTACATGCAAAGTTGTGGAAGGAGAGAATGAAAATATTCTTTGAGCTACTCTTACCAACCACGTGCATTAAGTCAATTATGACAAATCATGCTAGGCAACATTTCAATGGAGCTGCCCATCAACTTCAAAACAGTGATAAACTTTGCAAAATTATATAAATGATATATACATTATATAATGATAAAAAAGTAGTTGGAAAGTAGTTGTTATACAGGGAGATTGGCAACATTGATTATGTATTTAATACAATTGGCATTAAACAAATCACTAAAAAAGACAATGAAATTTTGCGTCTGCATGCTGAGAACGAAAACACAGAAATCAACAAAAATCAAGAGCGACAAATATTTTACACGCCTTCTGTCTGACAGCCTACCTTCGCCGCAACTGTACGAGCAGTATTGAGTGTACTCGTATTCAAGCGAATTTCGACTAGTCTATACAGAGAGACAAGGGCTTAGATTACCCTCCTAATAAAATAATCACGAATCATGAGATACTTGAAAAGCCGGAATAACCCGAGGGCTGGGAGTAAGTTAAATCAGAGAATCCTTAATAATTCAACTCCACCATTGCAGCGCTGTAAGTTTTTTAAACTACAAATTGATAAATAAGCAAACCGAAGTGTGCATTTGGACAAGCGGCTAACTTTCAAAATTCAGACTTCAAACAACACGAAATCCCTCGGATGGAGAATTAGAAAATTATTATAGCATAGCAGCGAAATCTATTTTTGGAGTATTTCAGAGTATTTCAGAGACATTACGTATGATTACTCTTGCCCCGGGGTTTATGTTGACGACGGAACTTGACAACGACTTAAAAATCCCCAAAGTTGGATATGTAATTAATCGTTAGGTCAAAAATTATATGGGGCGGTTAAAAAATCATTCAAATAAACAAGCCACACGCCTTTTGCAGCAGAACGGGAGGAGGTGGGATGCCGAGGCAGTTGTTCTTCGGGTATGACTCACATGATTGTTGATAAACTACAGCGGGTAGTTGGTTATTTTTGTGTTTTTATTTTCCATTTTCCTTACAAGTGTTTACTCCGCAAAATATTGAAGTTAAATGGTCTTTAGGTAGCTTTGTTCCAGAATAAATAACAAAACGATAGACTCGAATACAGGCTCGGTTCGCCGATGAAGACGTTAACTCTTCGAATTGTCGTCACGAAATTATTTCTCTGTGGCGTTGTTGCGGCTTAAGTAACAATACGATTTCAGAATTCGTTAATTGCAGATAATTATGGTTAATAGTTTCGGAAAGACCAAAAGTAAGGGTGTGTGTGTGTGTATGCAAATAAAAATGTCTGATATCAACTTGGCCCTACTCGACTCGTATAGAAACATAGGGTTTCACGCATCATCAAACATTAAAGGTCGCATATTTTAATAATCCCTGATCACAGCGGACGATGGACAATTTATTGCAATGGACCAACGGCACCTTACCACGGTTTGATTCGTACATGTGTTTGGTACCTGCTACCTGAATGTGTACCGATACGATTCTCGGTTTTCAAATGAATTTTTCCCTTTCTATTACCAAGCTTTGAGTTCAAGATTTGATTTTTAGTATTCTGCTACGTACGGCTTACAATTTTCGGAATCTGAACTTATTATCGGTCCAGCTTGAACTTGCATTGATGTTAAACAGTAGCCGAAATATTTCACGCATCTGGCTCTTTAAAGGTAGAGAGTAAAAGGTAATGAGTCTTGCAATCAAAATTCATGAAAGTAAACGAAATTAATTTTTCCTCTTTCCGCAAACTATTTGCCCAAAAGTCGGCTAAATCCAAATACATAAACCGTACCTGGCTCTTCACGGACGGAACGAAAACCCTACACATCACTGGTTTTGCATGTGTGGATCAGGGAGGCCGTATCGTAGCAGCAGGATGGCTTCCAGATTATTGCTCTATATTCTCAGCTGAAGCAGTAGCGATCCATAAAGCTGTTAGCTACGCACAAGAAAGTAAAGGAAAATTCCGACAGTTTGTCTACAGTCGAAGCTGTTACCAATATTGGAAACTTGAATCCCACTATTACCCAAATACGTGAGGCGTTATCAAAAATTCCTGACAAACTGCACCTCCTTTGGGTGCTTAGCCACAAAGGTATCATTTGTAACGAACTAGCCCACGTTGCAGCAAAATCACATCCGCCAATATAGAGAAAATACATAATTTTATAAAAGCAATTCATATCCCCGATCAAATTTAATAAACTGTAATAATAAATCAACCGTGTTACATACAAAATTAAAATTTATTTTTAAGCAGAGCTGAAGGCCTCGACGCTAGTGCTCCCTCCCTATAATTAATTATAATATTATTTTTTTTTTCTAAATGTATTATAGTTAATTTTAATAGATTAATAAACAATAAATAATTTTTCCTATCCCCAAATAACTTTAGTTTTCCCCACAGAAATTCTAGCGTTTAAGAAGTTCTTGAATGCCTGGTACACAACGTCTTATCAAGTAGCCACATTAATGCTTACTCAAACAGAGTGTAAATCCGCTTTGCTCAGCGATTCTTAAAAAAATATAATATTCTATGAGATTTTGAATATATCTGCTAACTGCTAGTTGTGTAGGGGCATTTAAATAGTTTTTCGATTGGTAAATACAATGAATACAGAGATGACTCTAGATAGGATAGCACAATAGCGACCACATAGGAACATAGGCTTCATTAAGTGAAAGAAATTGTTATGAGTTGATTCAAAAGTTTGAAAACAACGAAACAACACAATACGAACTTCTTAATTCAGGCTACTCGTAAGCCTTGTATTGCAGCCAATTCTAAAGTTATGAACTTCTTTTGAAGTCTATAAAAAACCATGTAAAAAGTCATGCAGACAACTACGGCTACCAATTATTCGACGAAGGCCGCAACAACAGCCACAATCACTGCAGAAAGTATGTAAACCAATCTGGACCTCGATGCCTATCAGTGACATGTGTTTTTCTGATTTATGTACCCAATCCCGTTGGCTCCCTTTAATCTTTGTGCGCTTTCTTTATCCGCCTTCTTACATTTTGTGCCTCTTCTCCGTTCGCCTTTTGATGTGCGGCCAAGCATGACGTATGGTAACAAGAAATAGTACGGGCGGCTGCTTATCTCTAAACGGCGGCATCAATGTCTGCTCATCTACTCCATTTCGCTCCACTCCCCACTTCATCGCTGACGCCATCGTACCGCATAAAAGCAACAACATATTTCAATTCGCATTCCCATTCACATTCACTTTGAGCTTTTCAAAAGGATGCAACTGCAAGGTTGCCATTGATGCTGCCAACGACGTCGTCGACGAGGTTGCAGCGCCTCAAGCAACAAAAATGGAATAAATGGAAAGAAATAAAGTTCAAACTGGCAAAACATGTTGATGGCTTCACCAATAAAATGGGTGCACAAAAAAAAGGGAAACGGGAAAAGCGAAAAGAGATCACACAAAGCGGATGGGGCAAAATGAAGTGAGCAAAAGTAGGCAAAGCGGCAAAAAGGTATCGACTCCGCTCAGTTGGTGAAAGTGCAGCGAAAGCAGCTGAAGCCAAATGATGTTTTGCCACAAACGTGTTGCTCAGCATGTTCCACATTCGGTGGCAGCTTAAAGTCACTTAAACGATGTGATTTGTACTTGTCAGGGATTCGTGAGAACGACGGCACCCTGCGCGGGCAAGGGCAGGTGTGGCATTGAATGAGTTTTGGCAAATAATGAAGTGAGTGCAAAGGAAGGAGTGCGATAAAAACGCCTTTGGGAAATCGTAAATTGCAAACTTGCGGATTATTTCGGCGAGAAAAAAGCGCAATCCTCTTTGATACTTACAAATTGAAGTGCACATCCGCCATATTGGGGCGATGTTGTAGAGCAGCGTTAAGCGCATACTTCGCTTCTGCATAGCGCCCGTGAGAGCTGAGCACGCTGCCGAGATTGGCCAGAGCTGGCAGACCAATTGAAGAAGAAATCGAATTAATTAAAAATGAAATAAAATAGAATAGAATTTTTATTGTTTGAAAGATTTCGAGACTCACCTTTTGGCGGATTGACTGGCACAGCGCTGCGAAACAGGCTCTCCTCATCGCGCCAGTCCTGATTGCGGCGCACGGTGCGTACGCTTAAAGCGATCAGCATCAGCGCAAAGACGGAGAGTACGAACTGACGTTGTTGGCGCGTTTGAACGACATCGAGCAGCTTAGTTAGACCGAAACCAATAAGCAGACAGTAGCCAACACTGGGTATGTACAAAAGACGCTCAGCCACCACGAAGCCAACATGGAAGAATAAATTGGTCGCCGGCAGAAAGGGCAGCACGAGAAAGGCGCAGCACATGAGCAGCAGGCAAGCGTGTTGCTTCGCTGAAGGCACATGTAATGGTATCAGGCAGTTGGGGGGTGTTGAATGTGGTGATTCACACTTGATCGCTGCAGTGTTGCCAGATCCACTCTGAAAATCGTGCGAGCCAACTGAGGCATTGTTGCTCCAACTGCTGCATGTGCCAATATGACTGGCAGTTGTTGTTAATCGTTGTTGACAATAAAAGTGCAGATGTTTGTTATTGTTGTTGTTGCTGTTGTTGTATTTGTTGTCAAGGCGACTTTGACAGGTTTGCTGTTTAAAAATTGTATTCAAAGGAACCATGGCTTTGTACTTGTAAAGCAATTGTGGTGTTGAGGTAGGGAAGCTGTGGTTGCGTTTAAAATCGCGCGCGTTCTTTTGCTTGCGATTCGCACGCGATTTGTGGTGTATTGTACTGATTATGGGCGAAAACATTTGTTTGGAAGTACTTGTCTGTCTGTCACACGCAACCACTTTGAAACAGTGCCATATAACGCGTAAAAGTGTACTATAAAAAACCAAGCTAAGCAAATTTCTGACGTCGGCAATCGTCACAATGCGCGGCAAAGCCTCCATGCCCCAATCAAAGCTCAACCTCTGCGGATTGAGAAGCAGCCCAAAATTGAAGATTGGCAGGTAGGCGAATGTCAAGAATCGCGTTAAAAAGGCCGACTCCCGTGCAATCGGATTGTCAGCTTGAGCAAAGTTGATTTGTGGCCGTGGCAGGGCTATGAGCCGGTAATAAGCCAAGCAGCCGAGTGCAGCAGTTAAAACGCAAAGCGAACGAAGGCGTTGCTGTAATCGGATGTTGAATTGCGTTATTGGTGAGTGCTCCTAAGTGGGCTATTGTAATGCACAACTTACCTTATCCGCATAACTGCCACAACAGCTGCACAACAAATCGCTGAGGCCGCAGATCACGAGGGCCGTAATCGCGGTCTCCTTGAAGAGCAGCGCTGCCAGCGCACAGAGCAGCGTCAATAGGAGTGTTTGCCACGTGCGTTGATGTATGTGACGCAAGTAGAGCAGATGGGTGAACAGATAGAAGATACAAGCACAAATATCCGCTCGTCCTACAATACTCGCCACAGCCTCCGTGTGCACTGGGTGGACGGCAAACACCGCACCGCTGGCAGCCACGCCCCAAGCTCTGGTAGTGGCAGTGGTAATCGTGTTTTCGCTGCTTGTCAGTGTGCGCGCGACTTTTATAACCAAAGCAGTGGCCAAGCAGTGCAGCAGATTGTTGACCAGGTGATAGCTCCACGGCGAAAAACCGCCCCCGAGCAGGAAATTCAAACGGAAGCTAAGCACGCACAGCGGGCGCCAAGAGCCGTGTGAACCGGCGTCCGAAAGCGGTGTACCCCAAAAATCATGAGTGAAGAAGGCGTGTAGTAGTGATGTGCCACTGATGCTGCCGCTGACATCGTTGTTGGTCAAAATGGCGCGTCTGTATGAGAGTGTGAGAGAGACAGGGACAAAAGAAAGCCAATATGAGTGCGAGTCTAGAGTTACTTAAATGGTCTTGGACTGTGGTCCGACTAGAGTAATTGGCTTTGTACGCATTAAAACAACAACCTGTGGCATCTAAGCACTACAATCACACACACGCACACACACCCCCCATAGTCACTTAAATAGAGGCATTCTTGCTTGTTTCTGACATCTGCTTCCAGTCAAACTCGCCCAGTGCTACGCTCACCTGTTCTATTAATTAAAATGATTAATTATCAGTGCTGCTCCCGGTAAAATAAATTTAACTTTTGGATTTTGTTGCTTCCACTCGACTTCAGTCGTGTCGACTCAAGTTGCCTCAAGTAGCTTTACAGTACTTTGCTTCACCTCAAACTAATCCCCTGCCTATCAGCTCACAACTTCTAGCTCCCAAACACTCCAGCTTAGTGCGACTTCGGTTCCGGTTACAATGGAACGTGGTCCTTATTGTTGAGCCTTTCGAATGCCTGCGCGCATCCTTTGTCCTTAGGAATATTGTGTAAGGCAGGAAACGCAATCCAAACACTACACATACAGCCACCCTTTGCTGACCCTTTTGCATTAGCTTGCGTTGATTAATTGTCGATTTGCTGCTGAGAGTTTGGCATGGCGCTCGTCGCTTGTTCGCTTCGTTTTGTCATTGGAGACTCAACACGACCATTAAAGGTAGTGGCCAGGTCTGCGGTAGGAGAAGTGCTCTTAGGTAATTGTCTTACTTGCTGTGCTTGTTTTTGCAACGATTGTTCTTGTTGTTGTTGCTGTTGTTGTTATAATCGATTTGTTTTTATTATTGCCACTGCTCAGGCAATTGTTGTTGTTGTTTTTGCCTGTGAGCGCTGGAGCCGAAACTGGCGCTGGTCGTGGAAGTGGAAATGGAGCTGAGCGTACATTTTGAAATTTATAGTGGTCTCGCAATAATACTAAGCCATTTTATGCATAATTAGTTTGCAAAAGGTATCCAGTAAATGTCATTAATTTACTTTCATGTTCGTGCTACACGGTTATCGAAAATGCTCCGCTTGTAGAGGCTGCTACATTCTAAAGCTGTGCGGTGGTATATTTATTATTGGGCCGTTCGACCGTGACTTGTCTTTGTACGCAGAAGTGAGGGTGCTTTTAGAATGGGTTCGGTTTGACTGAATGTGGACTTGGAGTTTAATGTGAAGTTGTCTTCGGTTATGATGAGGTCGTTGTTTTCAATTAAAGAAGACTGCAAAAGAAGTCATACTAAGCCATTGAGATTATTGTCCATAATTAACATGTGGAGTAATGAAAATTTTTTAGCTCTGGTAATGCAGAAGTATGTTAAGGTGTGTGGACCGACGAAGTGCGAGAGAGAGAGAAGAATGAAAGTTGTAAAGAGTTGGAGAGGCATGAATAAGTTAAGGTGTGTGTAGTGAGTAAGTGTACGGGCAATCATAGTGTGAGAGAAAGAAGAATGAAAATTTTAAAGATCTGTGTAGCGTTTTCAATGATATCGTTGTTTACGAACTCCGACTGTGGATTTTTATTTTATTTATATTTTTTTTTATTTTTAATCTTTACTTCAATTATATAGAATAACATGGAAAGAGTTTAAAATTTCGAAAAGTTGCAGGGAATTTTTTCAAACATATTCTCTTCTATTGTACAGCATTTAATTGTTGATATTCAAAGGCTCGTTTTAGCGGCGACATTGAATTTTTGCGATTCTATTTTATAAATATTTTTCTTTATTCATTTATTATTAATATTTTTCATTTCTTTCCATCTATTTATTTATTTTATTTATTTATTTTATTTTTTGTAATTTACAAATCAACATATCCGCTTTGAAATGTCACATTTTAAATTAAACTTCCGTTGTGAGCATATGAACAAAGCGTGACTCAAATTGATAAAAAAAAAAGTGCTTTAATCAAAAATGTGACGCAAAAGCGCCTACATTCAATGCCAGCAAGCAAAATTCATTTTCAATGAAAATTCTCCTCGAAATGAATTTTTATTTAGCAATTTAATATTTTTTAGAGGCAAAGAAAAAATTTAATAAATTGCATTGAGTTTGGTATGGGAGAAGCGCCTTTAATTTTCCCATTGCTTTACTCCCTTTTTGTGTGGATTGTGAGCCACAAACAAAGTGGATTTTGATATATGAAATCAATTTTATTATTTATTTTTTTTTTTTGTTGCTATTATTACTTTGTCATAAATAAATTTCAATGCGAATGATTTGATTCGAGTGTGACTAACACAGCTGAAGCAGTGCATTTGTGTCTGCATACAAATTGGGCTCGCACACAAGGCACGACTTCATATTCAAACTTCAAACTCAATTGGCAATTTTTCTTTCGATTCATGCAGGAAGCTCTAAAGCATATTTCAAGTTGTTTCCAATTTTTTTATCCCATTTCTTTTTATTTTGTGGTAAGCAGACAAACAAATTCTTATCGGAACTCACGTCAATGCATACAAATGCGGCAGGTGTGGCGTGCTGTGCCAAAGGAACTTCATACCCAGAACAGGCTGGAGGATTTATTTATTTTCTCCTTTTTTCTTCATCACTATTCAAATTTACTCGCTTCATTTCGGTTGAATTCTAGCAGCGGCAGGCACACCGGGAATGGCAACAACAACAGCAACAGTCGGCACGTAAATAACTACACAAATATTGAAAACAAATTTTGTTGCATACCTCGGGGGGCTTGCATTGTGGTTTTCGCACTTTTCTTTGCTGTCGTCGTCGTCGTTGTCGTCATCGTCGTTGTCGTTGTCGTCATCGTGTTGTGGTTGTTCTTGTTGTCGTTGCTACTTGCTTAATTTCTACAGCAAACGATATATGAAAGTCTGCCCTGTGGTTATGTACAACAGCAACATCATCATCATTATCATCCTTGAAAACAACAACATCATCATTATTGTTGCATTCTCTTGCATTCGCTCTTTTTATTCTCGTTGCCTTCATTGTTGCCATCATCATCAGCATCATCATCGTGAGCAGCTTTTCCGCTATTTTTGCTTTATCATCATAGCAAGTGAATGAACACCAGCAACGACAACGGACAACAACAGTCAACAACAACTTTGAAATAGCTTACAAGTGCCGCATGTTGCTGCCGTTATCGCCGACTTTCAGTCGCTCTCAAGAGGAGTTCGGTAGCACCAGCAGCAGCAGCAACAAAACACGTTCGCCTGCCTCTTACCTACACACATGACATACACACACACCCACTCAAAACATCCTGTCGTTACTGCGGTAAGCGGACACTATATTCTACTCGATACTCTACTCAAGTATCCTTTTGCCTGGGTTGTCTTTTGTAGAAGACGATATATCATATCATTAGCGCTAGCGCCGGCTTCCAGTCAAGCGTCTTTTTCTGTGCTTTCCTGCTTTCTCTGCTTTATCTGCTTTCACAAAATGTCTTTTTTTTCAAATCGACTTTGCTTTCGGTTTAGTGTGTCATGTTACAGACATAAATACACTTAAGTAATGTGAATGTATTGTATTCGTGTGAGTGAGCGTGCGTGTGTATGTATCTTCTTTACATCACATACGAATAAGTAGAGTCGCATCAGTGAAAGCGTGCTTCTCTTTGCCTTTCGTTTTCAGCGCTGCTTCTTCTTTTTCATATCTCTTCAAAGGAGTTTATTTTCGCAGCTTAGAATTGTGCGTATTTTCACGCTGGCTGAGCTTTAAGCAAAACTTGGTCAAGACGAAGAATTTAAAAAGCAAAAATCGTCATTGTCAATACAAGTGGAGAGCGTAGGTAATGAAATTTTTTGAGAGGCAGGAAATTTAAAGAAGCTAAAAATAAAACAATACCAAAATATGATGTCTACTTGGTTAAGTCCCTTAACATTCAGTACTTCATGGGACTATATATCTCATGTTCAACGGGTGATGCTTTCAGATCCTCTTTGAAACTTGCTCTCATTCCTAGTAACTTCGCGGTTGAATATAATTTCATTTCTTTCTTTGTTTCGTTGTCATATGTGATGACGAATGTATATCGCAGCGTCAATCAACACGTACAATAATTAGGATTGAAAGTCTATACTCACCATAAGAGTAATTTCAATATATGGCGTTCCTAACAAATGATCTCGAGAAAGTTCAGAATTGGCTTAACATTGTTGTTGTAATTGCTTTTTATGTTTGTCTTTTTCGTGTTTCTGACGTTTGAATATATGGGTGAGGCTGGATGCCAGAGTGTTGGTATGCATAAGAAGATTCTCAGTGTAGCAACTGCTGTAGGAGTTAATTATCGCCAGATCCGTGCACCGTGTGGCGTTGCGGATGTACCATGGGGGAAAAATATCATTAAATTGAGTTTAAAAAGAACAAATATCGAACATTCTTTCTCTCTCTGTCTCTCACAATAAATCTCTTAAATTTTTTGTTGTTGTTTATTTAATATTGAACAATTTCCTACGGCCAATTCGTAGATGTTTCAATGCAGTTGTTTCTTTTAAAGAGATTTTTCTTTGACGCGATAGAATTTACAATCAGTTCAACATGAAGCTAGTGTGAAAAGTAAGTGTATGTTGAGCTGGTATGCGGTGCTCATATTATCTTGAAGGTCGTATTTTTTTGTTGTTCCTTTATTGTATTAATGCTCTGGCAATTTCTTTTTTTTGTCGTAATTTTTGTGTAGTACTCATTACTGATATTGAAAACGTCTGTAGATTTCGAAACAAATATGACGCTTTTCAAAGTCGATGTAACTGCTGTTTCGGTTCCTCTAGCCTTAGAATTAATTATATTATAACACCCTGTATTAGCAGTGTTCCCGTGCTTAGTTGCTCTGTTGTTTTCTCAAATTTCCCTATGCTCTCTTCATATTCTTTCTTATGTAACAAATACCGTATATAATATCAGATAAGATAGCTAGGTTGCCACATTCCAAATCACATGCTGTAAATCGTAAAAGGAAAGATTAGTAGTTAAACGTTGCAGAAATGCAGAAATGCATTGTCGTGACCACCACGAGTGCCCATACAGTTGCATGCTTAAAGAACTCAAACCACGGGGTTTCTTCTAGTAATTATAAATAAATCAATATATTAAGGAACATAAATATGTATAAAGTGCAATTAAATACTTTGTAGTGAGGAAACTAACTAAAGTGAATTATTTTTCAGTTAATATAAGTCGTTCTTCACATTGGAATTAATTTTTCTCATAGTTTTTGATAACATAACCTTTTTTTTCGGTTCATAACACAGAAAGTGAATATTAGTGATGAATGACATTTCACTTCCAGTGATTTTGAATCATCGGCAGTAATAGTTTCGTTCGGTTTTAGAGGTTTCAAATACACTACACCTTGCTGATCCCACCATATGAACAGCGTGATATAGTCATGAATACTCGGTTTCCCATAAGTTTTTGCTTGGGATTACAGTAGATCCATTTCTGTTCGATAATTATGGTACAAAAATAAAATAAAATAAAATAAAAACTTCAAAAACATCAAAAAAAAAAGGAAAGCGAAATTAAATAAAAACTATTTTTTCGACAACACAGACGAACTTATTACTGAGGTTATTAAGTTATGAAGATTTCGTTCTTAAAACACATTCTAATCGTCATCAGCATATTGCCAAAGCTAAGATGGAAGAACAGAAAAGATTGTTCACCCACAACTGTTATATTGCTAGCGCGTCGCAGATCTCTTTTGGAGTCACTCTCCTTTACTCACACTCTCCTTTACGCATACTCTTCTTCACTCACACTCACTCAGAAAGAGAACTGTTATATACTTTTATACTTGCTTTCGTGTACAATGGATTTTGTTGTTGCGAGTTCACCTTTTTTAAAAAGCCTTTTTAACAATTAAACTCTACTGTGTACAGATGTTTAGATACACATCTATAGCTTTCAGTTGCTGTAATTTTCATTTTAATACATTGTGTCTATAACAGTGTTAGGTTGATTTAGGTTGACGTATTTATCTATAGATTATGCTCACGCTTATGTATGAGCAAGAGAGAATGTGCCTATACACATTTATATATATGGTAAATCAGCCAACCAATGAAATTGAATGGGTTGTTGAATGTACACAACTCAAAAACAAAACAAAACAAAAAAAGAATCAGTAAGCAATGGAAAGCTCATTATTTCTATACTACTTTCTCACAATTTTCTTTCTATTTACTTTGACTTCAACACAAACTTTCACCCGTGCAGTGTCCATAGCTCTAGACATAGACAAAACAAATTGGGCTCAATTGTTCGAATCAATAAATCATGGGGCCCCCCTGCTCGCTGGCAAAATATACCGATAATAATTTGTGGCGAGCTTCTTAGACCAACGTACATTAGACATACAAGAAATACAGAGCAATAACAACAGCAACAATAGGGAAAAAGAGTGGCGAATGTCAACAGCAGTCAATTTAATCCTGTTTAGAAGTGACCACAACTTCCGTTTATGAGTCGGAAAGACTAGCAGAGGAACGGCAACACTGGCAATGGCATAACTTCTTTTCAATGCTAGCCAAACGAAGGAATCGTTAAATTATGTCACATAAGTTGCGCTTATTACTTGTGTCTGCACTTGTTAGTTTTGTTGTTGCCACCAGTTGTTGGGCAGTCAGAGTAGTCAGCATTACACAGCACCAGACGATTGCTTCGGTGTTTGTGGGCTCCGCATTTGCGCTGCCCATTAAGCATTTTAACCAGAATTGAAGTCCCGCTTGCTATGGCTGCATGTCCTTTCATGCGCCTCGTACGCTTTGTTCGTTGCGTTCGTTACCTCAACGAGTCCTCTGGGAAATTCTCCGACCTGTCTGCTGTACACGACTTTTTGATATTTATGGTTAATTTTGTTCTGTTTCGTTTGCCGAATTTCAATGGCTGGGAGCCTAGGTAAGCCGCACTTCGCCCTTGGCCGATACCTCACGGTCGTCGCATATAAATTAGTTTTCTGCTTCTTGTTTTTTTGTGATTCTTCTTGAACTTTAATTTGTTGTTGTTTTTGACATTTGCTGAATAAATTGCAAGTCGTTGCTGCTGCCTGCTGTTTTATAATTAAAGTAATTCAATATTTCCCAGCAAGTATATTATTTTTACGCAGACTTTATGAATTGAAGCCATTAAAGTTTAAATTGTCACGTAAAAATTCTATACAGCAAACGTCAACACAAACAGACGAAGAAAACTCAGTCCAGTCACAGCCGGACGCCATTTACCTTTGTCAACTTCTTGACTTATGAAATTTTTAATACATCTCAAACAATACGAAAATTCCTCTCACCTGTCATCGTAGACAAATCCATCATTTAATGTATTTAGATAAAGAACAAAAGCCAAAGCGCAGCAACCCAGCATCGTGTAGTCCATGCTGTAGTACGAAAGAAAGAGGGAGCGAGAGAGAGAGAATGTAAACACTGTAGTAAAGAGTGAAAGAGCTGCAAGTGCAATGTTATATGCAAATTTAGAATTTGTTTATTTTTTAAATATTTGTAAAATTCATTTTAAAATTATTTGTACAGAATTTAAGCATTCAACTGTTTCATTTATTTAGAGTGAAGAAAATGAAGCGTTTCACAATTGATTTGTTGTCTGCTTTTAGGCGTGACAAGATAAAAGATTTATCCCGAGATTACTCATTGTTTAAATTTGATACTTTAGTTTAAATATTGATTCGAAAAGGAATCCTTGTTCTAAATTGCCTTGATGACCGTAGATCGGTGTGGTATAAATGAAGGAAAAACATTTAATTATCAAGGAAAATAATCTCTTTGACTTCAGTTTGCAATAACAAATTTATTAAGAGTTTTTATTAAAACTAATTTTATTAAGTATTGAAAGAGTACAGAAAAAGTTGGGTAAGCATGTCGACTCTCTATGACGCACTTCTGCAGTGCTATTCAAGTCGGCCGACCATGACGTTAAACCGATGAACAACTTTTTCGCAAAACGGTCTTAGACACACGTGCCTCATAATTGAAAATAACAAATATATGTGTTATAATATATGTAATATTCAGTGAGCCGTATTCCATAAATAGTTTAATTACTTAACAAAAAAGAGAAGGGTCTGATTGTTGCTTCAAACTTTATTCAGCGCCAATAGTCAAGTCTTCATTTATATAATAAATACATCTTTATTGTAACGGTTAGCGATCAAACTTGATCATCGCAAGCGAACGCTTACTACCTGTGGCTCATCCCTAAACGAAGACTAACATGGGGTCTACATTTAGCATTAAAATTAAGTCTTGAGTATACACTATGGGAGTTGCCTTATACGTTGAAAATTACAACCCTTCCTAAGCCTAAAATTGCTCTTTGAATAAATTGATTATTTAGCCTATGGAGCTCAATCCCAAAGCTATTCCAAGCTCTTACTGGGAGACCTATAAGATTGTCACATGCCAGCAGTGTGTGTCAAATTCAGCACGTGACTTTCCGTAGGCCTCTAACACCAATCTAATGAAGTAGTTAATAGCTTTCTAGAAACAGACCTCCCCCTAGTCCATGTCGAACAAACCTTAGCGATTGATGAGTTTTCAAATGTGTATTTATTTATTAATAGTAAGGAGCCCAGTGCATTTATGAAATGTAAATGGTTCGATTATTAAAACAGCCACTTCCAAAAGCAGATCCGAAAGTACCACAGCATACCAACTCCTTAATTTAATTACTTCTGGCAATTAAAAGAGCGAGAGCCTACGTGGTTGTATGCAAAAATTCCTTTGCTGCGCCAATAACAAATTCGAGTCCGCATTCCACAACATCCTCCATCGAGTCTGTGTCAGTGCGGCCAGAGCGGCCGACGCCATTGTCGAGCTGAGCTGAGCCGAGTCGAGCCGAGCGATGTATAATGAGCGCAATCAGCAATCAAAACTGTTGAATGCAAACAAACCGTGAAGCACGCTCATAATCATTATACAAGGAACATAATCATCATACATCATACAGGATACAGAATGCAGGATGCAAGCCACGTTTTATATTAGCCACAGACATGTGCGTGTGCAACTGTATGAGTAAGGCTGTGTTTGTTTATGGCATTGTTCTCGAGTTCGGTTCGACTCTGTTCTGTTCAGCTCTGACGGAAATTAAACGTTACGACATTTTGGATTGAAAGTCATACGAGCTGCTGTTGTGCTGCAATGCAATCCAATGCAATGCAATGAAATGAGGCTTCTTGCTGTTGTGCTCATTTTTGTTGTTATTGTTATTGTTGTTGTTATTGTTAATGTGGTCGTATTCGTAGTTTTTGTTGTCATCATCACCATCAGCGCTATTGCAAGTAATGAGAGCGATGGCCATCGTCAACGCCGATTTCGCTGCCTTTGTGTACGTGTGTATTCGTACTCGTATATTTGAATGTGTGCCTGTTCGTTTGGTCATTGTATGAAAATTGTTATCTCACACATTGCAGACAACTTCCGGTTGCGCCTGGGCTGTATGCAACACTTTTGTGCGCAACGCGTCGGCGTGTGCTTGCGGCCTCGTTGACTACCGCCTGTTGTTGTTGGCTTCACTGAAATTAAGTCGCATCGTTTGCAAATGACAATTTCAGCACAATGCCAGGACGTATGGACGGACATACGAGAACGAACAGAAGGCTGGACAGAAGAACAGACGGACGGTTGGTAAATGTAGCCTCAAACACGAAAAATGTCGTCTGCAGGCATTCATTTCGTGCTTACGCTGACATTTGCTTCATTTCAGTGTGAAATCAGGTTGCTGCATACCGCAAAGTCGACGTCGATGACGCTTCACGCCATAATGACGTTGACCGCAAGCGAAAACAACAACAATAACAACAGCAACACAACAGCACCAGCAATTACAGCAACAGTTCAATCTGCCAGACAAAGAGGATATTAACTATATAAAGAGGGGAACCCTTTTTTCTTTTATTCGGGGTGCGTATTATTTCGCTGTGGTTTACCCCCCCCCCCACACACACACACATGTATATATATATTTTTGGCTAATTACTTCGCATAAATAAAAATTTCTGCCGCATAAAAATCAATAAAATCGCTTCGACTGTACTTTTCTATAGCCGCATAATTATTTACCCACACACATTTCGCTTATGAACTCATTTCGGTGTCATAAACCCATTTATTTGAGCACAGTCGAGCACAGCACAGCACAACAGAGCACAGTGGCGCAAAGCAGACATGAAATTAATACTCGAAGCGTTAAATATATCCCTAATAATCCATGGTTGAAGTAATAAAGATGCCGCTCTGATTATGGCCGCCAACGTCGAACGAAACTTTGAGAGATGCAGAACGCCGTTGGGTCGATGAGTGGGCTCCTGTTTTGGGCCTCCCTGCTTTGCTTACTTGCGTCGTCAATCGAATGTGTTTGAATGCGTGTATGTTTCGGCTTGCCACGGCTTTATCATACGCCTTCGGCGAGCTTCTACACAAATTAGGCGTATTAAATACACAGGGGAATATGTGTTTATTATTTTGCTAATACTCAAATTCTCTCTTGTATGATTTTATTTCACTTTCGCAGAGAAAATTGTTTTATATGTGGGAGTATGTTGTTTTCAATCAGCTTGAAAAATTATAAGAAAATCAGATAAAAAGAGCGACTATTATAGAAAAATGTTATGTTCATTTGTTCAAAATAGCAAAACTCTGAAATTCCTTTACCGATTTCTTTGAAATTTGCAAATGAAGTTACCTTTGTATACCCGCCGATTTCGGCTTGAAGTACGAATAAATAAAACAATCATTAATTGATAATTCATTCTTAAGGAGGTATTCAGCTGACAAGTACTTTTTATATTGATTTTTTCCAACACTAAGTTGAATAAGAACTTTATCCACAGCCAGTGAATTATATAAAACCATCTTAAACCAATACGTGCTGAGGCATGTTGGGTGAACATCGTCCTTAACATCTTCTCGGCCTTATGTGAAGAGTTTGTGCCACATATAAACGTTTGCTTTGCTCAAAGTAGACCCCTAATATTCTAACATTCATTATGCTTCTCACAAAGTTTAATACGGATTCTTCGATATGTCAAAAGCAAACCGAACATGCAAAATGGCTGATAATGTCAACATGTGTTGGTGACTTAAGCATCATTGGGTTTTCTCCTTGTCTATAGATTTTTTCTCGCAGGTTAAAGCCAAAGTTCACTTAAAGTTGCTTGCTCTACAAATGTTGACCGCTGCCCAGCAGAGGCGAAGTTAAAACAAAAAATCCTTTTTAATTTCACTGAATTCAGTAGTGCATGTAGTCATTAACCCTCATATAAAAAGGAAACCTTTCAGAAATTGAGCTATGGCAGTGTACGCCTCCAACGCTCAATAAAATCTAAAACTGCCGACGATTCCATTCACTTTCAACCACGGGAGCTGCTAGTTGTATAGGCATATAAAACGATTTTCCGCGCTAAATACAACTTTAAATAGTACATTCACATACAGTACATTCAGTACAGACACACATACAACGACGCAGAAACTCAATTCATTTTCGAAATAATTGTCTTTAAGTTGGTTGCTCTATGACTTTTCCGCCATTGTTTCTTTGCTAAAGCTTTTGATTTCCGTTTCCGCAAGAAAAAAAAAAAAAAGCAAAAAGCAAAGGGGAAAAATGTGTATTGCATGGTAAGAAAAATATTTATAGCATACTTTTTGGCACATTTTTATATAAATGTTAAGACGTGTGTGTGCGCGCGATATTTTTTGGCATAAGCAACGGAAATAGTTCCGAGTGGGTGGGCCACCAGCATTCAGTGAAGGCGACGACTGAAGTGCCTTCTAGCAGAACAAAGCGAAAAAGTGGTGCCTACTGTTTGGCGCAAAATAATAAAATATTGTATATTGTTTTTGGGAGTTCTTTTTAAAGATATTCCAAAAAACAAAAAGGCACAAACTTTAATGGCAACACTCGCGGCATATCACTTCGCATCGTGCTTCAATCTGCAATGTATCATTTTTGCGGTGGATATTTTTATTTGTGTGGGTGTGAAGGTTATTTGCACGTCTGCCACTTTTCGGCGTGCAATGCTGGTTGCCTTGGCTCGCTTGCTACATTGGTGGACGTGGCTTGAAAACAATTTTATATTTGATATTTTATTACTTTACATTTCCCTGGCTTATTACATTTTGGCTTTTAAGCTGTTGACACAACTTGATTTCCGTCCAAGCACTCGTAGTCACACACACACACACACACTTACACAGAGAACCATTTTCCCATCCACTTCCGCTCACACGCGCTAGTCCGTTTGCGTTTCACTGCTTTAATGTGTGTGTTTTGTGTGTGTGTGTGTGTGCGTGTGTGTGTGTGTGTGTATGCCTTACTTCTGGGACTTCGTTCCTTCGTTCGTTCATTTTGGTTTTGCTTTTGCTGCTCTGACCCAGAAAGGAAAAACTGTGTCTAATGGGTTTTTGTTAGGTTTTTTGACATTTTGGGAATAATGTTTCCGTTTCCGGTTCAAGGTGTGCGAGTGCATGTATGTGTGGGTATGTGTGTTGCTAGTGCAGTGTACTATTCACTCTCACTCGCTTGTTCTTTGCCTTTGTCTCTCTATTTCTGTTGTTTCTCTATTTGCGCCCGAGTGTATGCTTTTATATTTTGCAATTTCCGCTGCTGCTCAACTCAAGTCAACTCGGCTTGTGTTCGGCTCGACTCGACTTGGCTTAGTTTTTGTGCTTTTCATGCATTCACTCCTTCAAATAAGGTCAACGTGCTTTTTACTTGATTTAATAAAACAAAAGGAAAAAAAGAAGATTAAAAAAACAACGAAGAGTAACTTTTAACAACTTCATCATCATCGTCATCAACACCATAATTATCATCAAAGCGCTTCATGTAATTTTATATGTTGCCATTTAAGTTGCAAGATTTCAGAGCCAACAATATTGCCGAACTGTGTTCAGTACTGCTCTACTTTTTTTTTTGCTTTCTGTCGCCTGCTTCTTCGAACTTTCGCTCACTCGTGCTCTGCGCACGTTTTTTACTTCATCGTCATCAACAACATCGCAGTCGACAGCTCCGAACCGCCAGCTAATTTCAACGTAATTATTTGTCACACTGACTCGTAGCGCCAACGCTGCCGAAGTGCGCTAATCAACAGGAACATCAACAACATCAGCAATAGCGCAGCAACTAAGATAAGAGTGATGGCGTTGGCACTGGCAGTTGGAGCTTCCCTTTCGATTATGTGGCGCGTTTGTGATAAGAACGCGCTACGAGACGAAGTTTTGATTAATAATACAAACCGCCTCATTTGCATACAAAATTGAAAGAAAAACAGCACCGGCAAAAACGACAACGAGCGGGGCAATTTGGAAATTACACAAAAAATAAAGTCAGTATCGTAGCATCCTTTTTGGCTGTGTTTGGCAATATCGCTTATTAATTGCACTTTGACTTCTTGCTACTAACGTCTCAGGGCTAGTAGCCTTAGAGTTCCTCGCTGGTGTCTTAAAGCCAGCAAAAAGCTGAGCAAAAGTTTTCACTGAAGAGTGCCACAAGTGCGACAGAAAAGATGGAGGCAAAGGCAGTTGCGTGAGATACAAAATTAATTGCTTAAGCGACACAACGTGAATGAAAATTCAAGTTACTTCAATTCCCACGGGCCTTCAATTATTGAGTGACAGCACGGCATGAATTCACCGCCTTGCCAACCCAAAACTGTCACCTTTCACCCAAATTGTCCGGAATCACCAGCGTTGCATGAGACTGCACACAAAATGTGGCATTTTTCCTAACTTCGTAATACTCTAAGAGTGTCTACACCAAGTCCAATGCTAAAAACCAGAATTAAGTAATTATGCACAGTTGTGTTTGCGCTTGTCCTCAGCCTATCAGTGGAAAATTCCAGTCGCAGACACTAACAAAGAGTACAACAAGCGAGGGAAATAGCAACTATAATTAATAAATGCGTTTATCCTCCTAACCCCAACTCCGACTTCAACTTTGTTTATTTTCGGTTGGACAAAATTAATTGCTCAGCTGTTGGACTTTGGCCAACTTTACTTTGCCCTCGTCGGCTGTCACCTGCTGTCGTTAATGAAAGGCGTATAACATGTGTAGGCGTGCTGGACTTTCTGTTGACATATCTCGATTTAAGTACGTAGTTAAAGTGAGGTTAATCTTACTTATTAACGAGGTTATTGTAGATATGCGACAAATTATTATTGTATTGAACATTGAATTGCTAGCAGGAATTAATTAATTCGCTTTTCTCGAGGACTGAATATTTATTTATTGTTGTACTATACAAATACCTCTTCACTCACTAAAATAAATAAAATACTAAATAAAAAAAATAAAATACTCACCAACCTCTCAATGTCAAACAATACAAATAGCTGTTTAAAATCATGCTGCAGAAACTGCACACAGCTGCAATTCGCCGCTGCAATATGACCGAATAGCCAAATCTCAATGTCGTTGCATTGGCATCGATCGGGTTAAAAAATATATGATCGCTTCGTTAGGCACCCATTCACATTCACATTTTCATGCACTTAGCTCGAGTCGCTTGCGCAATCATATGGCAATGCCACTTGCGCCAATTGAAACACATCGCCCCATTCAAAAATGGCCGATACTAAACCTCGGTTAACAACTATTACGGAGCGGCGAAAACTTTTCGCATTCAAATTTTGATTTTTCTGGCCAACACTACTACTAGCAGCAGCAGCGCAGCACCAACCAATACCAAAATTTTGTGAAACTTGAGGCAAACCCATTGAAAAGTTACCGACGAGCAATTTCGACGTTGGGCTCTGTTGGCGGCGACGCACTCGTATGGTGAGCTATTCGGTTCCGGCAGCCGGCTTAAAAATTATTTGTTGTTTATGTGTGTTGCATTCTGTGTATGTGTGTCTGGGTGAGTGTGTGTTGTGTGTCGGAGAAATGCAGTGAAAGTATGTGCAGGAAACTCATATTAAAGTTGTTAGTTGAAGCGCATATTTCCGGTCTCTTGCCTAGCGAAAAATATTTCACTAATATGCCTGTTAAATCTTTCAGCCAGCCTAACTATAGGCTATGCTATTTTTACAAAGCCATTAAAGTCATATAACGATCATCATTTGCCAATACCAATGCTGCCGTAAAGTGGGACCTGTTGTTTATGGCTACGCTTCGCTCACAACTTCATTGACTTTGTTCGACTAATTAAGCGCAAACATTTACAAAATGTGAGTGTGTGTGCCTGTTTCTGTATCTCTGCCTTAATTGCGTAAACCAAGCATTTGATTAATATTTGCATTGAACATTTACCGCTTACCGATTAACATTAGCGCACATAAAGTAAACAACACACAACGCCAACCAACAAAAAATACACTCACACAGTGAGAGTCCTAGCGATGTATTCGTATATTCTGCGATTGGCATATACAAGGTTGATTATAACAGGATGTGGTATATGTGGGGGCGTATTTCATAGCTTCTAATTAATATATACAAACAAACATATTTACTGCCATTAGGCAATCGTTTCGAAAAGCATCTGTTCGCTTTTTGCGGTCGACGTCAAATGGTCATTGCCCTCGTCCGTCTTATTAAGTGTCTGAATGAAGGCGGCAAATTCGAGTTGAAAACCTCAATTATTTTGTCAATCAACAACTCACTTGAACTGCAACAGTCGGCAATAATCATTATATTGATTTTTGTCGCAAGAATGTCCTGACTTGTTAGTCTAACGTACCGTGCTGTGCCTTTTGAGTAATTTTCACATACGTCAGGCGAGCCGTCGTCCATGTGGTTAAAAATCGTTGAGGCCGTTGATGCGAAAAGAGTTGGGCGTTCGTTTCAGAAATCTGTCAGGTGTTGACACTTCTTGGAGTTGTTTATATATTGAAAGAAAAGTCATCCATATTTGATTTGACGTTGAAAGGTAGACAAATTCAGCGCTTTTTTACAGCAAGTAAATCTATATAAAATATTAGCTTATATGTTTAAAAAGTATGCTACTATTAATGCATCTACCGAAAGTCTTCGTTCAGACGGCTGTGATAAATTAAGTGAAAATACAGAAAACAGTAAAATCTGGCGGAGAAAAGAGGGGGCGAAGAAAGGTTAAGAAGAAATTTCGAAACAGCCTAAAATTAATTCTAATAGGCACTGAGAAAGCTGTTTATTTTTCATTGGGCTTTACTAGATGTGTCTTTCTTTGGCCTTCGCGTCTGAGGGGGAATGGGGAATGACTACCAAAGCAGCTCAACAAAATGTTAACATTTGCAAAAAGGCACCTTGAATAAAAACCGATCGCATAGGTAGAACAGATAAAATGTATATAATAACTGCCTGAAAGCATGCTACACTATTTTACTTTTTCTATAATGATATTTAGCGATTACGATTAAAAGTATGTTTAAAAAGAAAACGAATAATGACATGTGTATAGACACTAGACTGTTACTTCCATCTTGTGGGGGGGGCGGGGGCGCGTATAGCCATTTCAGAGTACTCCTCGTTAGGCAGCGGGTGATTTATTTTCCGATTTATTTATTTAATTGAAGCAGAGTTTTCGGGAACGAGCATTTAACACCCAGTGATTACTACATTTTTAAAAAGCACTTCAGCATTAAGCTACAACATTTTTTTAATTCAATAAAAGTGCAGTAGAAAGTTATAAATATATAAAAACCCTAATAAATAAAAAATTTTAATTTAATTTAAGCATATTAAAGCGCCGCTTGCAATTAAAAATCGTAGTAGACGAAAAAGTGGCTGTTAAAAAAATACCAAATATTAACAAACCACACAAATTGTGTGCGAAAATTTGCATGCACATCGTGCAGTAACAAGTCTGAAGAAGTGCACAAGTGCGACTACTGTGTGCAAGACAGCGCAAAAAATACGGAGCAAAAGGACACTGGCTGGAAATTTTGCATAGCCAAGCAAAAACTGACAACAAAACTCATTAGCAAAAGCGACGGCCGTGACCGAAGTACGAAGAGCAAATGCAACCGAACCCAAGCAAGCCAAGCCTAGGCAAGCTAACCAACGAGCCGGCATACTAGTGAATGAATGCACGAGCAGACGGTCAAAATGGCAATGAGCGGTAGAAGAACGTAAGAAAATGGCGGCTCAGTAGAACGGCAGGCTCGACTATGGTTAAAGGGAAGAACGAGAATTGCCGCCGCCTACAACGTCGCCAACGATGACCAGCCAGTCGAACAGCCAACGTGCCACTTTTCAAAATTCAACTAAATGTCCATGCATAATTTTTTCCCCTTACTTTCTCTAATTCTTCTTAGTTTCCTCCTGCTTCTTCTTCTTTTGCATTTTACCACTCAGTCAGTCAGGAACAGGGCTGAATGGGTACTCATGCTCCTCTGTGCCGCATGCAACCACAACAGTTTCAATTTTTTATCTCTTTGGAAATGCTGCTCTTAGTTGGCGAAATTGTGTGCGACCACGAAAATCTAATAAGCGCGCAAATTTGTTGACATTGCGCAAATGCTCCTTTTTTAACAGGACTCACTTGCCGCCGATTACGACTTCACTCAACACTACACCACTACACCACTACACCGCGACTCGACTCACTGCACTCGCTACACCTAAACTCAATTTGGCCTGAGCTTTCACTCGTTGCGCTGGCAAGTATGCAATACAGAATTTTATATGCAAGCAACAAATGACGCAAAAACTTCCAACGTCCTTTTTACGTTTTTCTTCCATTTTTTGTCTTTCTAGCACCCCATTTTTATTTACATCTATTTTTTCTATTTCTATTAAAACGCAAATGTTCGGTCGACCGCGAATTGACCGCAATCCCTAACCAAACCGAACCAAATCAAACCAAGCCAACTGCAATGGCGACCTTTGCCTCGCCTCGCTGTGTTGCGCTTTAAATTTCCATTTCACGCGAAAAGAGAATTTTTGAAAATATCCTTTTTGCTTTGACAGGTCATGCGGTGTGCCACGAAGTTCGCTAAGTGCGTTTGCCATTAAAGATGACTGAAATCAAACCAAAAGCAATGCAGACCAAAGCAAAGCAAAGGCAACTAAATTAAAGCAAAACTAAAAGGCAACGAACGGCAAAGCCGAAGCAAATCAGAGCGGAAAGCGCGGCCGTCCATCGGCGCGTTTGCAATCTGATTTCATTAAACGGCGACGCCAGCAGCGAAAACAAGCTCGACGTTTAACGTGACATCACATTTTGCCCCCCGAACGCAACGCGATTGCCAGTTTTATTAAATTTCATTGGGATTGCGTGCGAATGTGTGTATATGTGTCATTGCCTTTAGCGTTTGATTACAACTGCTGCTGCTGCTGTTGCCGCTGCTGCTGTCAATTGCATTGTCCTTGTTGATGCTTCCGCTGCTGCTGCAGCTGTTGCAATGAACCTTGCAGTTGCCTGATGTCTGAGAAAGACTGCGTTGCTCTTGCCGTGGTTGCGTAAAGTTTTTAATTATTTTTGCGGTCGGCAAGCGGATTTCTTGTAATTCCCTCGCTGCCGCACCACCCGCTCTAAGTGACTGAAATAAACCACGAATTCTACCTTGCATCGTTCATTTCATTCCATTTTATTTGTTTGCTTATTTTTCTTTGTTAACAACTCCCACAACTGGCACTGCAATTGCTTTGCCAGTAAACACGTATGTGGTCACGTCTGTTTGTATGTCTGTCCGTCCATCGCGCTGTGTATTTATTTATGCGCGGCTATGTGTTTATTTATGTTGCTTTTGCGACAAAGACAGACACAAATGTGAGTATTGCTATTTTTTCATTTTTATCAATTTACTTTTAGTTCATCACAATTTTATCGAAATGTTGTGACTTATTGCTTTTCTGTTATTGACGCTAGACAATTTTAAGGGAAACCGCCAAAACAAATATTGTATGTAAGTCAAGTGGCGAGTTGTGGCTTGCTTGGTAATGGAATGGTGTTTTGAGGGATAAGCGTAGCAAAATTTAAGCTTAAGAAAAATTAAAGTGTAATAGTACAGAAAGGAAAGTTGTCCTTGCCAGAAAAATTGACAATCCCTATTCATTCCACAAATGGCATATGTTTCGCCTTGCGCCATTTTTATGATCATTCCAAACACCAAACGAATATAAAATTATAAGCGCTTGAACTGAATTGGTACGTATGAAGGTACCACTGAAATACGTGGTAGCAATATTTTCTCTTCTCTGAACTTTCCATTCAATATGGAATATTCCATAATATGGAGATTTCCCATAATTCATTTGATCATCAATCCCGTGCTATTCGAACTAACCCAAAAATATTTTGAGAAGAAGTAGATCATTTCTTATTCTGAGTGCTGTACACAGATATTAAATCATTAAGCAATAAAGCTCGGATTCAGCAAACTAGATGAATACTGAGAGTGGACTCCAGCCCAATACAAAAGTCTCACAGACTAAGACCGAAAATGAGGAACAGCCATTACAGTCATTAGAATGTACATATTCTGCTAACGTCTTGACTTACACTCTTAAGCTTGACAACCTCTTCCAAAGTGAAAACGGCCCCCAAGATAGAGCACCAATATAGCCAATTATGCCCCACTATGTAGTCTATGTTAGTGATTTTATTGGCATGGAAGTGTGACAAAACCCTTGTAATATTCATACATATTTGAAAAGAGACCGAATTAAAATTCTAGTTTCTGGAACAGAAATCTATGAGTATACACCTCGACAGCATCGTATAATACACGAATTAAAGTGACTTTTTGCCACTCTTTCGACACGTTCCGCAAACATGTATCACATATCTCGCGTAGGCTTTATATTGAACGAAATGCAACCAGCACCGATGACTGTCATTCAACACAAAACCCAAAGCAAATGCGCAGTTTCTGTGCACAAAAACACAACACAACACAACATGGTAGAGCGCACTATAAGCAAATATGTAACGAGCAAATAGAGTGATACCAGAAATGGCAACAAAAACCGACAACAACAGCAAATACAACAACAGACAATGTTGCATTGGCCTTGATGTGGTAGATACAACCGCAACAACTAGAGCAACAACAACAATGCAAGTTGTAATACACGTGCAAATACAAACACAAAGCACGAAGTTGGTCGCATCAGCCGAAAAAAGGAGTAATAATTGCCCGAGGTCTGTTATTTGCGCAGATGACAAACGAAAAATGCACAAAAATTAACCATTTTACACACATTACAGAGAGATACAGTGATATCTGAACCAACGTCACAAGACCAACAGCGATGCAAACCATGAATACATTTATGAACCCAACCGAAGCATAGACAAACAGCGCAAATGACAATCGCGTCCGTCGAACACGGCAACGGGTTTAAAATTTCATTTAGCATGTCCTGGTTGCACACATCAGCGTTCATCATTCACCACACACCATTGTCCTGTGACGTTGTAAAAGATATGGAACAGACCAGGCCAGGCCAAGCCAGACCAGACCAGACCAAAGCAGACCAGACACCAAATATATTTGGACAATAATCGAAGCAGTTTGGATTTATTTTGCACACGTTTCAATAGCTGAAATTGGTGCATGGTTGAACAATTGAAGAACTGAATGAGTGATTGCATGATTGAATGACTGAATAAATAAATGAATGTCAAATGAATAAAATTGTCATAAATGTCGCCATTTCATCGGAGTTCGTGTGTGAATTGCGATTTGGCATCTGTCAAACAGTGAATTTGTTCGATTAATTTATTGCGCTAATTGCATACTTTTGTGTGCTTTCATTTGGGTCAAATGTGTCAAATGCGCGTGGGTTTTGCTTTAATTTTATTATAAAAAAAGAAAATAAAAAATAAATGATAATAGCACAAAAATATCCAAAAAAAAAAAGAAAAATAAATTCAACAAAAGGTAGAATCTCTATTAATATGGTTTCAGCCCATGTGAAATATGAATAACAGAACTTATATAATGACTTGATTAGACAACCAAAAATACCATATGGTTAATTTACAAATTCATAAATACATAAACTATAATTGTAGCTCTGAGCATTGTATACTTTTGATGAGCACACACTCAGATTTGGTTTGGGCTTATTGTCCGCAAGCGGGAGGGAGCGGACTGTGTTTAGGACTAATGATGTGTGCTTCTTAGGTGGCAGCGGGTTCTCTTGGCATATTTAACATATATTTTATATTGCTCAACATAGTCTTTTTTTTAGTCCAGCAAATTTTTCCTTTGATGTTTAATGCTAGTGGTTTACCCTTTCTAAGGTAATCGCTGTGAATGACATCGCATGCATCGCAAAAATGTCTCCAAGACCTTGTGGGCCGACCACGCCGATCTACCATGGCGTTATGTAGTGCACGTTCAACCGAAGAAGACCACACCTTTGACTGTTTCTTGGTCGTTGGTATGTTGTAGTGGATACATGTTACTCTTATCGTCGAGTGTGAGCAACCGCGGCAACCCTAACGCGTAACACTAACAGTATTGTAGCTGTTCAGGTGACAACTTGTGAGCGCAGCGTCTTTCTCTATTGTTGCCTAATCTTTTCTCTTAACTGGTTCAATAGATGTGCTACTACTTGTGCTCGTTGAGTAACACAAAATGTATATGCTTAGAAGTAAATGACATATTTTATACTAAAAATATTCAAGCTATATATGAATTGTTCTAATTGCATACAGTGGTCTCACGTCTTTAAGGATTCTTCTTAAAAAATAATTTTAATTTTTAAACCTCAACTCAATAAAATTGTCTTCATGTCTGTCAGAGCTACTTTAAGTATTTTCCTTCCTCTTTTTTTTTCTCTTTCTTTCGTTTTCAGCGGTTTTATTTCAATGTTGCTCACCTCACATCCATGTGCACTGAGTTTGGTTTAGGTGCGCCGCAGTTCATGTTACAACCGGAAAATTAATCCAAATAAACACCGACCGACACACATCCACACTCAGTGAAGCGTACTCTCTCGCATAGCATTACGTATCGAGATACATGCAAGCAACTTCAAAATAAAAGTAAAAATAAAAATCCTCTGCTCATTGCGCATTTGTCTTTGTTCGTAAGAGCCCAAGGGGTTTAAGGTATGCCAACTCACTTTGCCTTCACCATTCCTCGCTTTCACTCTCAACGTGCACGCAACAAAATTGTTATGTAAACGCATTCTTGTGTGTGTGCGTGTGCATGTGTATATGCAGTTCTCACACAGATACACAAAACAAGTACATGCGTACATTGACAGCTATCTGCAGCTTTACTACGCTTTTATATTCAGCATGCTTAGAGCATTTAGCAGAGCATTTTGTATGTCATTTCCCTGCTCGCCACTTCTTCGCATTACTCTGTATGATTTTTGCATGAAAAAACTGTAAATTGTAGCATCAACTCTGATTTAAGTCTATGCTTCTTCGCTCCATCTGCAGAGACGGATGTTCGATGCCATAAATGGTCATTTTGTAGTAAAGAAGATTGAAGTCCCCTTCTGCGCTTTTTTGGCTTTGCTTAGTACACTTCTTGTAACCATCGAAGCGATTTGTTGACTTGGCTTGGTATATGAAGACAAACCATACAAAGCAAGAAAGGATTTTGCTTTGAATAAAAGGAAGGAATAAAAAAATTGAAACAAAAAAATTCGTCATAATACGATTTGGTAAGAAAAAGAGTTCGAAGGGCACAAAATCGAAGCTTTATGATTAGTGTTAATTAAACAGGGATTGGAATATAAAGAGAAGAAGAAGTGTATGTCTACGTAGAAAATCAAAAAAGAAAGAATTCAAGTGAGCATAGTACGTGAGCATAGTAAAATGAAGCTCCCATATGATAAAATTAGACTTGAATACGATAAAATAGTTTTCTCATGCGATAATTCCAATATCGCATGCGATAAATGAATATTGAATGCTATAATTTTAAAATCGCATGCGATATATAAATATTGCATGTGATTATTGTCATTTTTTTTTTTTGTTTTCTATTTTTTTGTTTGTTTTACTTCTTATTCATATTCGTTGCGGACATCTCTAATTCCAAAAACTTGAAACTTAAAATTTCTCAATTAGAGACAACATGTCCAAAAGGCGCCTGAATTGATATGGACTGAGCTAATGGTTGCCCTCAGCGTTGATTGTATATCCAAGCAAAGACTTGCTCTAAGCCCAATCAGATGGAATGGCATCATTTCAAGTCCGGCATTGTTGCTGACCCCATATCTTTCATTGAAGTCGAAGGTTATATACCATACATTTCCAAAACATTTAAGAGATCATTAAATACGTATTCAGTCTACTCGACAAGTCTTGCTTTAAGTTAACTCGAACAACAAACAAACTTTTCCGCTCAATGCCGAAAAACTCGAAAAATACTCATGCAAAATCCCATTTCACTTTCAACGGAAAACTGGGTTAAGCACTGCACTGGAAATACACTCGAAAAATCCACAAGAATTACACAGTAAATACACTGAAACCAAATCCTACCACACACACACCTAGGCACATTCATTTACACACACACACACACATGCTATGCAGGACCATATATTTGATAAACATCGAAATTAATTTAGGCTAACTTGAAATGCCTCAGTTTTATCGAAAACATATTTTCACTTATTCGTAGGCAAACGAGCCAACACAGCCTGGCACCGTGTTGCACAGCAGGAGTGCAAACTTGGCACCTCACTGAGAAGGGCGCCAAAATGCAGGGGTGAATGAGGCTTCAGTTTGTGTTGGGCTTAGGCGAAAACTAAATGGTTGCTCACGTGACTTCTCGACATAAAAAATGACTTTATTGCACACACACGTATTCATTAATGGCAACAATGAACTCAGGCAAATAGTTTGGGAAGTAGTAAGTGAGCAGAGGCGGCTGGCCTGGTTGAATGTGAGTAAGAGTGCAGTCGAGGAGTGCGCTTTAAGTAAGTAGAAACAAAGGCATTCGAGTGTGTGTCTGTATGAGAGTGTGATTGTGTGTAAATGGGATAAAAACAAAGTAAAAGAAAAGTAAAAGCAAAGCTTAACAGGCCCAAAGTGTAGAGCGGGTTAAGAACGAAAAGTGAAGAGAAGAGGAAGAGGCAGCAAGAACGAAGAACACCACAAAGTTGCCTCTTGCTAAAGCTAAAAATCGCATAAAAATTCGCATTTCATGTGGGCTGCTATCCTCAGTGTTCTTGGGCGTTATGTGTGTGTTTATCGTGTGTGTCGTCTGCAACGGAAGTGCATATTAATTGTGAAAATTTGTAGTGTTGTTTCAAAGGAAATGAAGCGGAGTGTGTGCTTTTAAAATAGTTCGTGCATATGAGAAAAGAGAAGCCATTCCAAAGTTGTGTTTCGCATTACAATTAAAGAAATACAACAGCATATATAATGCTTCATAATAAGAAGCTTGCGGTTTCACTTGAATTCCAATTAAAAGCGAAATAAATTTTTGCAATAATTGGACGCATTTTTTAAAAGAATTCATTTGCATTTGCATTTGCATTGGGGTATGGCTCAGAGGAGGAAAGTAGTTTGCGTTGTGAGCTAAAACTATAGCAAATACTAATTCTACATAGAAACGCGCCGAATTGATTTTTTTGACGTATGTCATCTAGTCCTACCAACCACATTGGTTAAGTCAATTCTGATAATGCAAGCTCGGAACATTTGAAAATGTGTGCGAAAATGTTGCCTATAGATGAATGATAGTAGCCAAACACAAGCAGACCCGAAGCGATCGCTAACTACTTGATTTATGTCATCTACACATTCTGACCACATGCGTTAAGTCAATTATGACAAGGCATGCTCGAATATTGTTAGGAATGCGCATTTTGTAAAGCATTTGAATGCTGCGATTGTACTGAAAAACTAGCCGCCAACACATTAAAAAGAAGTAAAGAGCGTGCGAAATTATAAAATTATATAAATTATGCAACAAACTTTTAATTTATTATATTGTTATATTATTTCTTTATATTCCATACTTATTAGAAAACTGTGTCTTACTCACGCCAGTGGCCGAGTTCCATTGAATTCTACTAGTGCCTTATCTATGGGTACTTTTAATTTCAATGGCTCTATTTAATAATGATGAGTCTATCACAAGTGGAATCACGAAGTTTGGGGTTATTTAGGATTCGCAACTGCTAAAGCTGAATGCATTGCGATTGTGGTTTGCAGAATTAATGATTGATGTCACCTTCACTTTTTCGTCTACCTTATAACCCCCTAGTCCCTCTTAGCTCAAACGATGTTCGCATTTATTAAATATAAAATAGCACGGAATATTCGCAGTTCATTGAATTTTACGGTTAGTAAATGACCTTGTTCCAGTTAACTTTGTTGTTGCTCTTGCTGTAGTTGTAGTCGGGTTTGCTTGTTTGCTAAGCAAATTTTACGCCAAATACTTTCTGCATTATTTTGTGAACTAAAAATAAAGCAAGCTTGGAAAGAATGAAAGAAAACGAAATGAAAAGCTAAGAAAATTGCGTTTTCATTTAATTTTTCGTTTGTTGATTGGCAGTCACAATGGCAGCTTTGGCATTCAGTGCGAATGTTCACTTTTATGCTGTTTTCATTGTTTCGCTTTTCTGTTGTTATTTTCTATTTTAATATATTTCTTTTTTTTAGAAATATTCAGGAACAATGAGCCAGCGAGCGACCGAGCAGCGGCAGCAGCGAACAATGTGCTCAATTGGCTCGAAATGAGTTTTTATGGATTTGCATATTTCTAACGGCGGCACTCCACTGCTCGCTAATCCGGGGCAATTGTTTTGCTGCATTCAGTCAGTTATTTAGCCACTCATTCATGCACTCATTCAGCGAGTCAGTGAGTGAGTTGATTGCCCGCTTTTGCGGTTTTGTTTTAAAAACATTTCGCATTTACATAATTTTCAGCGCTGTGTTTCGTTGTGTGTTTTCCTTAATTGTTTCTTGTTAAACAGAAGCCACGATTTTGTGCTGAAGTTAAAAAAAAAATCAAAAATTAATAATAAAAAAGAAATTATAAAAAAGTTAAAAAAAAGAAATAGCAAACCCCAAAAATTGAAAATCAACTGAAGCAAAGCGAGTGCTCGCTTGAACGCTACAAAGCACACAGAACAAAAGCGCATTAAACGCGCGCAATTACTTTGCATACATTACTGCGCATTTCCGGTGCGGGTCAAAAGAACATTTCGCTTTGTTACGCTTCGTTGGCGGCTCTCAACTTGACTTTAATGTGCTGTTGCATACAATACTCTTTGCAGGTAATAAAACTTTTAACGCATTCCTATCATTGACCGTATGCGAAGGCTCTGCTCACACACTCGTACAATGCACATAGACATAGTCATCACACACACATGCCTTCCTACAAGAAAACCACAAAAAAGGGGGCACGCGTACAAAAAAGGGGGCAAGGAAATTGTCTATGAAAAGTGTGCATGTTTCTCATAAAATATTAAGAGTACCCATTCGTCCCTTGTAGGACTTATAGTGTTTTAAAGTGGTATTTGATGCTTTTGTCTGACTGCTATGCTTTTTTTTTGAACACTAATTTTCCGCTTTATATGAAATGCTTGTAATAGTTTCTACTAAAGTCAATATACAGCCAGAGGACACTCCCTCTTCTTAGGAATGAACTTCTAGCTGATAAGGCATGAGCAAACACTTCAGATAATAGAAATATTGTTTTTCATTATCTTCTGTAATAAGAACATGGGACATATGAATGGGTATCGCTTCGTTGTATGGGCCTTAATATACTTGTAAGTGGTATGAAGCTAGCTAGCTTCCAACATGTGATATTCCGCCGTGTTGCCAATGTTAAAAAAATGCATTACCACTATTCCAAAACCTACACAAATATGTTTGTCTTTGTAAAATAATTGACTGTGATTACCTAAATTCAAAATGTCCTTTTCTGGACAGTGTGAATTGCAGGGTGGTATAGGCTATTTTGTACCAAAGAATGGACAAACAGTATAGCAATAATATTATGCCGAAAATCCTGACATCAATATTAAACCACTTTATATCTTAATTGGAATGAAGGTAATTTTATTTTTCCTCATTTACTGCTCTTGTGCGAACAGGGTCACCACAGGCTTTGCAATCTCACTCTGATCTGTGTTGTTGGTTCTGCACCGTCGCCTGTGAAGTTGGTCGCTGTTAGCTCGGGTAGAGTCGATCTTCGCCAGGTGTTTGTGAGTCGATACCAGATTTCAATTAAACGACATTCTCATGTTAGAATTGGGTGTCTCTTAATGTGTTACCTCAGCAAGCCATTTTGGACGTTTGATACGCAGCTGTTTGGGTGCTTTCTTAAGAAGGTCATACTTTTTAGTAAGTCAGATGATTTTCAACTAATTGCTTACAGAAAAAGTAGTAAATAACGAGCTCATTTAGCGCAACTGTCTTTGGCGGCCTGCTTGCTTCAATATTTACGTACGCGGGGGATATTAAAAAATCTTATTGGATTAGAAACAATTTGTAGTGGCTTTGCTCTTTTTGTAGAATTTAATATCTCATACAATAACTAAAGCATTTGGCAAATATAGATTTATTAGCTTGAGCAAAGAAGATAAAAATGCAGTAAATATCAGTTATGTGCACCAAGTGATATACTAACACAGAAATGTAAACAGAAAAATTGCTATGAAAAAAAAACACAATTCACTCAATACGCTAAATGCATAATTGATGCTAATGCATTAACTCCTTTCGTCCTTCGTCTTAGCAAATCCATTACGGGATATTATGCGAGCATATTTCAGCAGCGCATTCATAAGCAATGCCAGTGAAGCGAAGTAGATTGAAGAGTTGAGTGTATAAGCACTCTATTCAAATCAGCAATGCGCGAGTAATGCAGACACACTCGCATGCACACACATCCACACATGGCCGCGTTGATAAGCAAATCGACTCACATTGAGTGGCAATGTGTGGTTGATTTAGTTAGAAGACCAGGATGAATACAACAACAATTATAGAAACAACAACAACAACAAGAAAATTAAATCAAGCTGGACAGTGCTAAGAAAACATTATGGCATAAGCCATGAAAACCGCTGCGCTCAGCAAAAAGTCTGCGTTATAAAAAAAGCCACAAAAAATTTATTACAAAAAATAGAGAAAATTGGAGTAAAAATATGCGCAGCTTCAGAGTGCATATCGTTCTATGCAGTCGCAGTGCTGAGGATATTGATTACCCTCGTAAATTTGACTTCCGGTATCGAGTGGTTGAACGTAGGCCGAAGTGAAGGTGAAGCCAAAGATCGTATTTGAATCAACTTCACGGAGAGAGCAGGCGTAGGTGTATGAAGACACTTAAAATGCAATGTTTCAAATTTATAGTTGTATGTGTGTGTGTGTGGGTGTGTTTGGTTAAGTAGAAGTGAATAACATACGTTGTTTTTTTCTTTTTTTTTTTTACTGAAAGTTGTAAGCATAAAAAACGATGTGATTTTTTCTTACTTTTATTAATCCAATTAATAGGATTTTTGCAACACAGCATATTTTTAAGAGCAGACATTGACTGCACTGCTAACTAAGCACATAAATTGCAATCAGTAAATGGCCAAAAAAAAAGGCGCCACTTTTTGAGAACATCGAATGTCAGTTCGGCTTTAAAGAGGGTCAAACTTTCAACTCGTAGGTGCTACTCAATTAAGCGATAAGCGAGAATGTAATGTGATTATGATGATGTTAATGTTGATGATGATGACAAACCAAACAATGCCATCAAAAGCAGTTAATGGCTTTTGTGTGTAAATGAATGAAATGCCAGCCATTGTTCAACGCTCATCGACAACGTTTCCGGCTTTCATTTACAGCGTCATTTATTCTGCCCCCCACCAACACACACATTATGGATGTTCCATTGTTGTTATTGTAATTGTATATATAATAAAAACAGTAGCAAACATGTAAACGATCAACTTTTCGCTTGCTTTTGTGCTTGTATGTACCCTCGACTTTACGTTAATCGATAAACAGTGCGAGTCCTTGCACCAAGCTGCAATGGCTGAGTCATTTGCTGTTGGCAGTCGGCATTGATTTTGTGGCACTTCTGTAGTCGACCACCCACACATACACACACACAAACACACGGCCAACAAATGCAACATTTACTTTTGCGGCGCAAAGTATGAAATACAAAGCGACTGCAAAGGGGCAACGCTAACAAAGTCAAAGGCGCGCGCCAGAAAGTTCAAGTCGTAATGGGCTGACGACTCGTTTTTCTTGTTAAGTTTTCTCTTGGCTTACATAAGCAGAATTCTAATTGTAATTGCATTTGTATTCGAAATTATAAGAAAGAAGGATCATACCAATGTAGCTAATGGTGCTAATTACGAGTGGTAGAGCGGTACTGATATGGGTGAACATTTTTAAGAGCACTTTTAATAACACTTTCCGTGCTCTAAATTCTGTTGATAAGGCTATTAAAGTTCAATTGTCACTTTTCTGAGCAAAGAGCCAAAAAGTATGCAACATTTTTTAAAGCATACACTTTCAAATAACAATCGTGTATTAAAAGTTGAAAAAGTGAAGCTTTAATGTATGCCAATATTATTTTAGCCTACAGCTTTTATGATAAAACAGACAATTTAATGTTACCATAAGCCAAACTTGCCACAGACTTTTATTATATGCCGCCGTCGACAAGCTGCCTGCTACAAGATTACCAAAAGGCGCAAATAACATATTCGCCACAAATCGGCGTCTTCTTTTTGGCTTGGCGAAAAATGACTGCGACTAACAATAAAATAAAAAAAAATTAAAATGAAACGTAAGAGAAATAAAGTAAAGTAAAAATTGCTCTAGTCAATGCACATTGCCTTGCACATACCTCATTGGACTGTGCCGCCAGTGCGCTGGGAAAGCTGCACTACGACGAAGAACAGGCAAAGCACGTGCGCTAAGAACAATCAAATTTTCAAACAGCTGTATTTCGATGGCCCCAAGGGTGTAATATTCTACAGTCAGTCAGAAAAGAATAAGTAAAACTACAGAAGAGAATGTGCCAGGCATGTAAGCATACGCGCACAAACAGACATGCACTTTCATAATCGAAAACAGCGTCTGAGCCTGGAAGAAAGAGTCTGAGCTTAGCTGAGCTGAGCTGAGCTGAGCTGAGCTGAAAGACGAGACCGACTTCTTTCTGCTAACAACCTCAACTGCATTCATTTTAAAGCGCACTCTTTTCTCTGCTGAGTTTAGTTGGTTCGTTTAGATTCATTTTGCATGCTTCTTTTAGGGATACGAGTATACCCCGTAGTGTTGAACATTAAAGTAAAGCGAAAATATATGCGTAGGTGTACTATGGCAGATCCTAAATAACTTGTTTTGCCCCAAAACTAGCTTCCCGACCACTCAGACAGTAGCAACCTACCGCATAAGCACACATATGCTTAGTGCTTATGCTGCCCTTTATTGTTGTCGTCTTCGCTGTGCACTTGTCGTGTTAGTTCCTTTTCCGTTTGATAGTCCTGCTTTTTTCCAGCATATTTTCTTCTTCTTATTTATTTTTCTTTTTTTGTTTTTTTTGCCTTTGCATATTTTAATGCAAATTGAGCAGAATTAATTTACTACTCGGTGTCTGCTTTTCCCTTCACTCAGTATTTGTGTGTGAGTGTGTGGGTTTTGTTTCTCGCTCACCATTACGTCTTGAGTGTATTTCTGGTTTTGCTATTTCATATGCACATATCTTTTCTTACTTTTTTTCACTTAAACACAATTCCTGTTTTATCTCAAAATATTTTTTCCTCTTGTTTTTGCGTCTGACTCTCGACTGAAATATCCTTGTGGCAAGTATTTTCTAGGCTTCTGATGTGAACGTATGTTTTCTTCTTAGCCAAATTAAGTTGTTTTTATTTCTTGTGGGTTTTCTCTTGACACAAATTAGTTGCGCATAATTTCGCTTGAATTTAATCATCATTCTTTTGATATGGTTGAACATAGGAAGCTCTACTAAAAGCACCCTTCCTGAAAAATAAAGCCAAATACGTGATGGACAGAAATATCTTAGTTATACAACATATGAGATATGTGGTTTGGTCTACGCTAACCCACACTGGCTTAGCTCTCGCCATAAAATTCAGGCAAAGGATATCTAAAATGTATTCGAAGAATAATAGCGGTCAACAAATTTGTGGTCGACGTTTAATTTTGTAGTATGTAAGAATGATCTGAGACCATTAATAAATCGGATCATTTTAACTCTGCTAAATAAAGCCTTACATTCAAAAGCAATTAATCTGAAACCACTCTACAGATTTCGGTGAAATTTTGACAATGTGTATGATTTTGTTTTAAATCCATAATAGGTAAGTTAGTAAGGTTAGGTAAGTAAGTAATAATAGTTAGGTAAGGTGACGCCGTTGTCGCGATCTAGATACGCTTATATTTCGAGAACCGATTTTAAGAATTTTTTGTCAAAAGTATCCTGTGCGAGAATTCATTTTATTTGTTTATTTGTCTATTGTTTTAATCGTTAAATATCATTACATTTCCTTGATACGTTGTCGCCTTTTATGCGTGAATATTCATGTTCAACATTTCGTTTGTACGATTTGTTAGCGATTGATGTAATAGTCCTCTACCATGCCCTTTAATTTTTCCATCCACCCAAATTGAAGAAAAAGCACGCACAGAATGCTGTGCGCTTAATGGACTTTGGGACATACTCAGCTATTGTATATGCACAAACACAGACACAAATTGGAATATGCCATTTGCGAACTCGTGCGAGAGAGAGAGAGAGAGAGATAGAGCGAGTTTAATAAATGTTACCGTGGTTACGCCATCACTCATGCAAATCAGCCGTCTATGTGCGTCGGTTGTAATAAAATTGTATTTATGTCCGTCCCACAAGCGACCTCGCTGGCAGTTGAATTAGTTTTTGACTTTGTGCTCAACGCCATTTTTTCTTTATTGTTACTTGCTTATTTCTATTTACAGTTTGGCACAAAAGAAACTTGGCTTCTTGCGTGCTAAGCAAAAAAAGCAACAGGTTGGCCAACCATTCTGCTTTCTTTATTTAAAAAAAGCAATAAATGAAAAGTTAAAAAGTTGACAAAAAATTCGCTTTGCAGTGTTTACTGCTGCTCAATTTGGACTCGTTTTCTTTGGGTTTCATTGCGTCTTCATTTGGCACTCAGATTGAAAATGCAAAAGAAGAAAAAAAAAGAAGAAAAAAAAGAATGCTACAAAAGCAGCAAATTAAATTCCAATGAAAATTTACAACGGAAAATTTTTGTTGTTCCTCTTGTACATCCCTTTACACAGACATCTTTTACATGTCTGCAATTTTTGTTTGCATTTTCTTTATGGCAAAATTTTCGTGATTCCCCATTTCGGTAACGTGTCCTTTTCTGTCTCAAGTGGTGCTTGAGTCCATTGTTTTGTTTTTTTTTTTTTTGTTTGTTGCGGATTTTGGGCAAAAGAATTATTTGAATATCAAAGGGAGTCCGATCTGTAGATACAAACAGCCAATGTCAGCAATTAAATACATACTTGCTAATGAAGCTATATGAATATATTCCGAAAGTGGTTCATTGTAGTGGAAATTATTTGTGCAAAAAATACATAAAATTTTAAAATCTCTTGAAATCTTAAAGACAATTTTTATATCCTAAAGAAAAGTTATTACATTTATGAGCCTCAAGAAATTTAGCTATTAATACACAAAGTCAATTTAATTCACGCGGTATTTCCTGGATCAAGCACCACAAGCTTGCTCTGTTAACAATGCCATATCGATTTCACAGCTGTGCCATTGTGGCCGCTCTACTGTACTGAGAAAGTAATAGAAAGCACCCAAGATGGTAATTTCTATTCCCTTCGGTGTTATTGAAGTTCTGTTGCTGATAATCTGTCACTCAAAATTGCTTGTTGCTTTGTTTTTGAGTCTATTGCCTCATCCATTGTGTTCTTTGTTCCTGGTGCGTTTAATTTTCTTTACGAAATTTGCTTTTATTACTTTTGTTTTTGACGTTTCAAGTGATGTGCCAATGCTGAGTTTGCTCTTTCCAATGTAGTTTCTTCCATTGAAATGGAACGCCGCACAAAATTAAGTTCTACGCAAATTAAAGCAAACAAATTTGGTTTAATGATGTTCAAGCTTTGAAGTCTTCATGGGAGCTGGAGTTAGTACCATGAATTCAATGGCAATATAAAAACAAATTATTGAATGGAAAAGGATCTTGATCGGGAAAGATTCTAATTGCTCGTCTCAGTCAACAGGAAACCATCATCACCAACTGATTCGGCAATAAATTAAAAATGGCAATGGTGTGCTGTTATGCATCAACTTCATAGGCAAAAGGTTGATATGCGCATTCAAAGGTGAGGAGGAGGAGCCCGCAGCTTTCCTTTCTGATCGTTGAGATTTGCAAGTCTCCATCTAATATATTAGGGAAAAGATTACGTCTAGATTTGTTTATTCCAATATCCCAGAATTTTTTGCTTCTATTAATCCTATTCTCATGGTATGTGTGTGCCCCTTATATCTAAGTAGAGTGTTGAGCTCTCAGGATGCAATTGGAGAATTCAAAAATCAGTTATTGCCAAATCTCTTGTGCCTACTCTTTTGCTGAATGAAGTATTAATTAATGGTGTTCACGCGTTAGTCGGAGTAAAGTCACTCACATTAAGAGATTATCAACACTTAACTGTACGTCTTCCAAGCCAGCACTTTTCCCTGGAAAATGACTGCATTTGCGTCTGTAGGACTATTTGCCATCGAGATATATATTCATTTTGTTACTTAATTGCTGCTTGACCTAAGTCCCGGTATGGTGAAAAAGTAAATTTTCTTCACTTGGAAACGTAAAACAAAGTTTTTCTCATCTATAAAAATTAGGTATTTGCTCATTAACACTCACGCATAGGCACACCTACCACCACAAACAAATAGCGCAAATTGGTTGAAAAAAAGGAAGTCACTTGGGTGGAGTTCGAGTCATTAACACGCCAAATCAAAACGAATTGGCAGCTTTTAAAATAAAAGAGAGAAACTTGAACCGAACCGAACCCAAACAAGGCAAATCTGCTAATGCAAAACAAATTTACAACTAGGAATCAAACAACGACAAAAAGTACAAGAAGTGAGGAACAAAACCAGAAAATACTGGAAAGTCTAGGCAAAAAAAAAATGAAGACGAAATTGAAAAATCGAGAATAGGCAAAGTGAAGAAAGAAGTGAGCAACACTCCATAAAATGTAAAGCGCGACGATAAGAGCGAAAATCAATTTCCGCACTCGTACACCGAAAATTGCAATACACACACACACACACACGCATTTACATACAAAGAAACGCACAAAGGCAGCGTAGACACACTTGAGAAGAATGCGTTGCCATTATCCTTCTTCGTGCGATAAGAGATTTGCACAAGAATAGACACCGACCGACCGACTGAACAAATGAACGAGGGAATGATGGGGCAAGGGACTGACACTGGCTTGTTGTTGAACACGAAGGTTGTGTCTGAACTGAAACTGAAACTGAAACTGATAAAATCCGATTTGAAAATGAGCGAATGCCAATAAGTGGAACGATAAGCACAGCAAACAAGCAAGGACGGAAAGGCAAAAAAAGACAAAAAAGGCTGCGGCTTTTGCCAATATAAATAAATAAATATACCATAAACTATAAAGTCTCTGTTTACGCGATAAATCATTGGAAGTTGTCTTGCGATCTGTGGTCTTTGCGTTGCCAAAAGGAGTTCCGTGGGCGGAGTTACTTACGGGAAAAATGCGTTTCAAGGTTATTTTTTTACTGTGAACCACCCAGTCGTAACCGTACCCGTGGAATCAATAAACTTTGTCAAAGCGGAAGTCTGTTAGTGACTGATAACATTGCGACATCCGGCGTAGAGGCGTAATCAGCATGCTGTGGCAAAACCCGAGTATGTGTGAAAAAAGGAGATAAGAAGAAGAAGAAAATGCTCATGCAAAAATCGACAATATTTGAGCAGTCGAGCAATAAATTTTAATAGCCCCAAAAAGTGTCTAAAAATTGTCGCTTGAGCCCTGAACCGAGCAAGTGGCTAACGTATTCCATATTGTTGGTCTGCTTATTTAGGTCATGTCTTTTGTGTTTGCTCATTGTCCTGTCTGTCCTAGTGTATTTTTCCCGTGTATGTACGTTTGTATGTGCGCAGATGTCCTTTCTATCGCACTCAAATCGCTTCCGAATGACAGTTTACGACACAATTCGATTCGACTTCGCATTCTCGCATACAAATCGCCGACTGTTTGTTTATGCTAGTCAGGTGAGTCTCGCAAAAATTATTCGCCCTTCTTCTTCTATTTCGGTTTCATTCATAGAATCTGCACCAATTTATTTTCACTTTTTTCCAGCAAATTTTTTTCCAGATTTAAAAATTGTGCTTTTAATATTCTCTCTAGATTTTCTTGTTTTATCTTTTGTGGATGACAATGTGTATCGACGGCCAAAAAGTATGCTTTAAAAATATAAATTTATTTGACTTCTTTCTTTTAAAGACACTTTTCCAATTCTAAATCCGTACAATACCCTTGTTTATGCCAGAAGCCTATTAATGAAAAAAACTCTGTGTAAAGCAGACAACAAAGCAATAGCGAATATAAAAAGACGCACACGTTCGTGCCACGCATTGACAAATGGCTTCTGATGCTGTCGCCGCTGCTGCCCGGCGTGAGGAAGCTGCTCAGAGTCGTCTGACTTGTGGCCAAATCCCGTTAAGGATATATAAAAAATCTGTTCCCGAAGAAGAGAAGTTCAGTGCGAAGCAGAGCTTAACAAATTGCTCGCAATATTTTTCTTTCATCACGACGTGTTGTTTTTCTTGGCCTTACCGGACCAGCGGCTCGCAGTAAGTGCCGCCGGTCAAATAGCAACTTTGTCTTTATTGCATTATTGAAAAACATGTCAAAATATATACACACACATGCATACATAGTATTATATACATGAGAAAATAAGTACATCGCTCTGTAGCTTAATGCGCGTTTCTTTGGGAGATGATTCGCTTTTAAGAAATGGAATTTTTTTATTTATTTTGTAAATATTTGAAAAACACACTTTTAATTTAATCACATTTATTAGCAAATTGTTATGGAAAATGGTCACTGAAAATAATAAGAAAATATTCAGCTTACTCTGAGTTTCGCAATTTCGCCAATGTTGCATCCACTCGGATTTGCCAGTTGAACTGATGCATTTTGCTTTAAATTAACCTTTCGGGTTTGTTTCACCGAGTTTTTGGTTTTAATTTATCCTATCCTAATACGTATTTATTATTCTATAAAACTTTCGCAATTAACTCGCACTTTTTGCGCATTTTTACGCTGATCGATTTTCAGTTGTTGCTGGTTGTCTGAAAAAGAGTAAAAATAATTAATTTTAAAATTAAGTTTAATTCGGAATAATATTACGGCATTTCAAGAAGGCATTTTTCAATTTGAAAAACCTGAACAATGTTTACGAAAAGAGTTCTAACTGCATGCGCTACCTTATAGCCTCGAGAACAACACTCTTCCGATTTCCAGTCTAAAAAAAACAAATTATACTACTTGGAATGTAACTATTTCTTGTCCTCAAAAAACGCGTCGCAAATGTTTAATAGTATTTCAAAGTTATGAATATGCATCAATCCTCTTCAAAGCTGAGATAAAATACACTGTGTGAGCATTTTTCCCAATCCTCTATGAACTTCTCGTATGCGCTTTTTGGTTGGCCTGCACGACTTCTAACGATACGGTCTTTAATTGTGCAAACCTCCGCCCTTTCACCGTTATATTCAATTTAGGGAGTAATATGTGGCCAAGTCCGATTAATATAGCCCTTGAGGTATAAATAGGGATTTGTTTTTGCCAAAAAAAATATAATAATAAATTAATTAATTAATTATTTAATTAAAATTACGAAGAATTTAGTACATTTTTTTAGATAGCACCAAGTCCAAACAAAGCCAATCCACAAAAACCTTTATGTCAGTCAAGTGAAAATGAAAAATGACATAATAAAGTAAAATAATCGAAAATCGATAACACATAGCCTGATTAAGCTGTTCCAGTAGAAGATCACGCTACACTTCACAGTAAAACTCCAAACACTCCACAAGGAATGGGCAAGGGAAACCCAGTGAGTTGTTTCGAAAATGCCACCTTCAGATATTCGGCTCAAGAACCAAATGCTATTTATAGATCCAGCATATTGGCCAACTAAATGGCACAACATTGTTTCAAAATGGTTTGATGAATGTATGAAAACGATATAAATGTAGCCGAACGCCATGAAGGCAAGTGACAATAGAAGCTGAGAATATCAGTTGGGCCGCGATCGTCTGGGTTGGGTTAGAATATTAGAGAATTCCAGCAGTGGACCCCTCTCCTTAATAACAATGATACAAATTTCTGGGACTCAATTGCTAAGTAGGCAATATTCTCAACCTGAAAGGAAGAAACCATCAAAACTAGTGAAGAATAAATAAACAGCGGAAGCTTATGGAATATGGTAATATTTATTAAAAAATTAAAATTATGAAAGATTTTTTTATATTAGGCACCGGGAATTTCATCATCACTGCTTCCGTCAACCTCCATAGCATCCTCGGCCCGCTCCACACTTCTGTGTGATGGCGTGGCGAACAACTCGTCGCAATTTGTTGTTTTTAGTTGTACTGCATACGGAATAAATGATGTCTTCAATGCGAATGGCGACGGTCTGCCGCTAAGTGTCTGCGTTGCAATTTCTTCCTCGGTGAATAAGGCATTCATGAGAAAGCGTGTGATGACTGCTGGATCGACCCATTTAATCTCATTGTATTGGTCTTCGGTGATGGCTGAGCCATTTGGACCAAGAAAATAGACCATCTCACCGTTGTATCTAACGGGCATCGGATACCCTAAGGTTGTGGGATTCATGCTACCAGATTGGTCTAAATTTGTCGCTTTGTTGATCACACGGCCATAGTTGTACACAGTAATACGTTGAGGTTGTCTTACTGGTTCGTGAAAGTTGAATCCTTTGTTTCTTTTGTTGAGGGCCTCTTGCGCGGTCCTTGACGTGCTGGGTTTGTTATCGTCTTCCAGCTGAAACTCAAATATTGGGGGAGGAATCCCCATTATCTCATCAATTTTTTCGATGATGTCAGTGGTTGGCAATTTAAAGTCCGTTTCTTTAATATCTTCCCACTCTTTCTCAACTTCACGCCAGTACTTTATAGATGCAAGCGATGAAAATGTATCTTTCCAATCATCGACATCATCGCTCGGATTTTCCACTACATCTACTTTGTTGGCAGTGTTGTCCAATATACGATTTAACTCCAGTAAATGCTTGTTAAATGACTCTTGCTGCTGTTCTGTTGGTGAAGTCTCCGATGTACTCATATCTAATGTTGCCGTCGGTTCTTCCGGCACTGGTAGCTCCTCTGACTGTGAGAACTCTTCAACTTCGATCTTGGTCTTTTTAGACATTGTTCACAATTGGTTGCTGCTCACAAGTGTTTACTCCACAAAATATTGAACTTAAATGGTTGCTAGGTGGCTTTGTTTCAGAATAAATAAGACGATCGACTCGAATACAGGCTCGGTTTGCAAATGAAGACGTTAACTCTTCGAATTCTCGTCACGATATGATTTCTTCGTGGAGTTGTTACCGCTTAAGTAACAGTAGAATTCCAATATTCGATTTGTGTTGCATGGATGTGTGTGTTTCTGTATGTGTGTTTCATATTGATATGAACTTTATCCCAAAACGTTTTTGTAGTTGAACTCGGGTTTATGTTGTTGATAAAGTTTGCGGAAAAGGTTTTCGGGCTCGCTTTCCTGCATACTTACACTTTGCATTCGAGTTTTTACATTCTAGCATGTTCACTTTGCTTAAATGTTTCCTGAGATTATTCAGACATGTTGTCTTCTCGCTCTTTAAGTGCTCTAGCTCCCTACTAGTTCCACCAGTATGGTTTCTTTTCCGTAGGCCTTTTGGGATTTGTAGTTGGCATGGATCGTTTGCACATGTCTTAATTATTTTATGGAATTTGGAGGCTGCTTGTTGTGTTGTTGTTGTGTGTATTGAGTCTGCTGGCATAAGTACGGCATGTTAGGTCGTGTTAAGGTCATGAATAAGGTCATGATGTAAATATTTAATATTATAAAAGGAGTTTCAATGTGAATTTCTGCAGCGATGACAAAGATGTTGGAATTGGAATGCATTATTTTGTGTTCAATGGAGTTTGATATGAGAAGAGCAACTCCTCTGCTGGCTTTTGTGAATAGTGTATTTATGTCATTTTATTGATATAGTGCAAATTGTGTGAAACGATGTGTTGTTGTTGGCGCGTTGGATTCCTTGTAGTGCTACTATCTGTAGCTTGTATTTGTTTAGTAAAAGAGAGAGACCGTGATATCTGTGTCTATATCCGGTTATGAGCGACACTATGAGCGACTGCGATTTTTAGAGGAGTAGATCAAAAAATATAGGACGATAGAGGCTGGTTATAATTATACCTCAACGCCTTCTCTAATATCATTATCTGTATCAGAGACATATATATTTATTTTTTTTTATATCCCAAAAGATGAGTACATTGCCAATTAGAAAATATAAATCGACTTTTGTACAGGTTTTAATTGATATGTGGGTGAATTTTAACTATTACAATCAGTTTGTATATGTATTGGTGTGAGTCTAGTCTTAGGCGAACCTGCCACAGTTCTTCATTGTAGTATCAAGCAGTTGTGTACGTGTGTGCTTGAAGCAGCCTTACTGCAGCTGTATTGTTCATTTCATGGTAAATTTCGAAGTGAGCAGATATGAGCGAAAATGACAACAATGACAACAATGACGGACGAACATTTTATTGCCATTATGGCTGTGTGTTTAAAAAAGAAATTGACGAATAAAAAAACACTGAAAAAATTAAGAATGTGGAAGGAAAAGTGGAAAAAAAAATTTACGCATCAAAATTTATATATGTATTTATTTATTGTATATTATATATTATTAAATACAAATTATTGCATTGAAATAATATAAGGACGTTTCAAAGCAATTTTCCACCCCTGCTCCACTTTTCTCCGAATCGCTCGGTCGCTTCAATTCGCGTCTATAGCTTGTTCGCAGCACATTCATTTTTTACTAGCCGACGGCATTTCACAATTATTTCACCCACGCGCTCAAGTCTGTACTTTGCAAACATTTCAGAAAAGTGAGCAGTTTTCTATATTCCTTTCTTTCATATGTACTTTACTTGTGCAGGAGTAAATGAGATAGCGATGCACAAAGCAGCTGGGTCAGTGGTCAAGAACAAGTCAAATTGGAGTGTTTGGAATGGGAGCTATCTAATCGATTCAGATATTGCTTTAATCATCGTACGTGGCACGCACCCATTATTTATAATTCACTAACACTATGAACTGCTAGAACTGCAATGACGGACCGTGGCGGGTTCGCTTTAGTAGTGTATATAACTAGCACTGTTTTGTTTTTATTTATTTTAATATGCCAAGATCGGAAATCTGGTGCAACAATTTTTAGTGTGGCCGTATTTTTGACAATTTGAGTATTGCGATATTATGCGTTTATAGTATGGGGGCTCAAAAATGATTTACTTTCAAATAAATGTCTTTGTTGTTTTTGTTGTTTTTCAATTCAATGAAGAATAATGGAAGAGGTTTGTTCGCGACTTTATGTTGTACATTGTGGATGTTTATGACTTCATGAACTAGGTCGAGAAGTTCATTCTTTATTTCATTAATGTCAGTGGCGTGGTGCATATTCCTAAGTTCTTTTTCGACTTGAACGTTTAGTATTTCGTGCTGTGCTCTTGCAGCATCCTAATACCTGTAGAGATGAATGGATGAATTTATTTATGAATTTCGGGATTTTAAAATGTAATTATATTCAATTACATTTTTTAGAGCATTGCTAATTTGTTCAACGTCTTGAACGTAAATTGGCGGTGGCTTAATCGTTTTGGTATTTTTTGTGCTAACAAATTTGTCACATCGAAAACACTTTCCACACCACTGTTCGCTAGACTGTCGTCGTCTTGAGAGACAAGAGCGAACCTGTTCGATGTAATGGTGCGCTCATCCAGTATTGTTGCAGTGTTGTTTGCGTTCCGTTACATTGATTGTTTCTCTCGATTTTGCTTGTGTTGTTTTGTTCAGCACTGTTATTGGAAAATTGTTTGCTCCTATTTCTCTTTACGCTGGAGTTGTTTATGTTTTGTGTATCGTATTGCCGTATTGATGTTGTTGTTGTACTTAGTCTGGACATAGTAGAGACAGACGATAGAGCTGTTGATATAGTTGTTGTTGCTCTGGTTGTGAACACTCCAACAAAAGCCACAGCGAGCATTGTTATGGTAGTTGATGTTGTTGTTGTTGCTGGAAAATTGCAGAGAGGAGTCGACGGTTAGACACACTGTTTGCTCCGTGGAAGTGAACAACTGGCCTCAGAGTTGCCGTTTGAATTTGAAAAAGTGGGAGAGCATGATCTTGCTCTATGCTTATTATTCTGCATATGAGTATAAGAGTAATATGAGTTCCCCGCAGTCGGAAGAGACAGCTTCCATGACTGAGCGTGAGGTGCGCTCGTTTTCAGGTTTGGGTTGCACCTTACTTTGATTATATTTTATTTATTTTTTATTTTTGAGTTTGTTTGAGTAATTCGTCATTGTGATTTTGTTGCATGATAATGCACCTTTACACCCAGCAAAACCGGGGTAAGACGCAGTCGTTTCTCCTCATCTGAAGATGTCTTAAAATTGAAGAAGTATATCAGAAGTCTCCCCAAATGAAGTTTATTCGGTACAAAATTCTACTATATTGCGATGTGGTGCTGAGGAATTTCTATTGCGCTACCTTATCTATAGCCATCGTATTCCATCCCAGAGTCACCTTCTCCTTATGACTACTTAAACGCCTATGCATGCATACTACCTAATGAAATGATGCCATATATCTATTTAGCAGATATATTCAAATGCTTAGACACTGTGCAAAGCAGCTTTACTTACTGTTTCTGTAGGCATTATAATCAAAAATATCTTCCTTAGAGGCCATGATTTCTGTCGGATATAATCTGAAATAATATTATAGCAGTTCCTATTAGTGCTTCTCGTTGATCGGATCAACTATTTGGGCTAAGAAATATAAATTTCGTTTACTTTTTACATCTTCATTTGCGCACACACATACGCACGCAAGAGTATTTAAGGACTTTTCAAAACAATTGAAAAGCATAATTAGCTGCAAATAGCGAATGTTGGAATTCTACTGTTACTTAAGCGGTAACAACTCCACGAAGAAATCATATCGTGATGAGAATTCGAAGAGTTAACGTCTTCATTTGCAAACCGAGCCTGTATTCGAGTCGATCGTCTTATTTATTCTGAAACAAAGCCACCTAGCAACCATTTAAGTTCAATATTTTGTGGAGTAAACACTTGTGAGCAGCAACCAATTGTGAACAATGTCTAAAAAGACCAAGATCGAAGTTGAAGAGTTCTCACAGTCAGAGGAGCTACCAGTGCCGGAAGAACCGACGGCAACATTAGATATGAGTACATCGGAGACTTCACCAACAGAACAGCAGCAAGAGTCCTTTAACAAGCATTTACTGGACTTAAATCGTATATTGGACAACACTGCCAACAAAGTAGATGTAGTGGAAAATCCGAGCGATGATGACGATGACGACGAAGAGTTGCCTATCCACAATTTGCAAGATACATTTTCATCGCTTGCATCTATAAAGTCCTGGCGTGAATTTGAGAAAGAGTGGGAAGATATTAAAGCAACGGACTTAAAACTGCCAACCAGTGACATCATCGAACGAATTGATGAGATAATAGGGATTCCTCCCCCAACGCAAGAATTTCAGCTGGAAGACGATAACAAACCCAGCACGTCAAGGACCGCACAAGAGGCCCTCAACAAAAGAAATAAAGAATTCAACTTTCACGAACAAGAAAGACAGCCTCAAAGTATTACTGTGTACAACGCTGGCCCTTCAAAGAAACGATCTGTACGTGGGATCAACAAAGCGACAAAATTAGACCAATCTGGTAACATGAATCCCACAACCTCAGGGTATCCGATGCCCGTTAGCTACAACGGTGGGATAGTCTATGTTCTTGGTCCAAATGGCTCAGCCATCACCGAAGACCAATACAATGAGATTAAATGGGTCGATCCAGCAGTCATCACACGCTTTCTCATGAATTCCTTATTCACCAAGAAAGAAATTGCAACGCAGACAATTAGCGGCAGACCGTCGCCGGCTTTCGTCGGACGTGAACGTCCCCAGAAAAATCAATTGGACCCCATTCGCATCGAAGACATCATTTATTTTGTATGCAGTCAAACTAAAAACAACAAATTGCGGCGAACTGTTCGCCACGCCATCACACAGAAGTGTGCCGATGCGGCTAAAAAATACAAGCGTAGTGGTCATGCCGTCGTCGAGGATCCGGCCGAGGATACTATGGAGGTCGACGAAACGAGCGATGATGAAATTGATGACGATGATATAAATGATAGTGATAATAATTATGATAGCTTTGTAGAACTCGATTAGACGATAAAGCAAAATCTCATTCCCGATGCCTAATATAAGAAAATTTTTTCATAATTAAAATTTTTTAATAAATATTATCAAATTCCATAAGCTTATGGTGTTTATTTATTCTTAACTATTTTTGATGGTTTTTTTTTTTATTTAGCTTTGAGAATATGCGTACTTAGCAATTGAGTCTAAAAAATGTGCATCATTGAAAAGGTGAATTGGAGTTATTACGGTGAAGGGTCCAATGCTGAAGATCGCTGATATTTTACCCCAACGCAGCTCCTATTTTCATGTCGTTCGTCTAAACTCTGAAGATGGAATAAAACACTCTATACGAGATACAAGTAAATTCCTTGTTTTACATGAAGCAGTCAATAACTTTACACTACACCATTTTTTCTTTGGCACTCACGAAAAATACGAAAACCAAAACCCGACACAATTTCAGAGAATAGCGAAATCCATTTTCGAAGGTATTCGCGCGACCAGGTTGCCATGAGCAGCACAAAAGTCGCAAATAATGAGGTGGAAATGCTTTCTGTACTAAGCTAGGCCGCTGTAATATAATACTTTTCTGAAAGCTCAATTTGCCAAGCCTTAGCGCGAAAAATATAATAATGTGAATTTAATGCGCATGCGGCATCACATAACCAATTAAACAAAAATTCAAAGAACTCGAATGGATTTCAGCGCTGCGACATCTGAAACCGTTCCGCTTCTTCCTATACCCACCTCGAGCTTTGCACTCGCATTTTCGGCAATCACCCATATTTATGCACACACGTGGTTACACAGCAGGGCAGGGCCCAATCAAATATGCCAGATTTAACGGAATTGAAATTATTTTCTGTTAATTATTTCGAGCTTTTGAGCAATGCGCTGCGTTTGCTGCACTTCGGCAAACAAAAATTTTGTTTGATTTGTTGGTGCCCGTCTTTGGCGCTGGGGAGCCCTATTTGTTATTTTCATAAAAGGGGGTTTTCCAGTGGTTTTTGTTTGCTTGTTTATTTTTTAATTATTTACTTGTTTGAGTTGATCGCAGGCTGTGCTTGGCTAATTAGTGAGATAGTCGTGATGTGCATGTGTAGCACGTGTTTGTCGGCATTATCATGTGTATTTAGTTGATTGCCGCGCCCATTAAACATAAAATCGTTTGAAGTGAATTACAATGAGGTGCTCATAACTTGACAAAGTGGTGAGTTCGTTTAATATATTTACAAGGAAAACAGTTGTTCGTCATTGCGAAAAATCTTTTAGAGTATATGTACATTGAACAGTATTCCAAGCCAACATAATGAGGCTAACCAAGTCAAAAGAGCGTTGACCAACGTGCACTTTTTAGCAATTCAAACACTTTGCTCAGGCATATTTATGCGTTTGAACTTCATACACTAAGGACTTTTTAGCCAGCCTTACCCATTATATTTCGTTCTTGTCTACTGACCACGCCTCGTCAGAGTTTCATAATGCACGCTCTCAACTTAATTTGAGTTTCATTAAATGTTATCATTTAATAAAATCGCAAGAAATTGTCATTAATTGTGCTCATTAAATTGTTTCATCAAATCACCACATCATTTATTCACATTTTCGATGAAATTTTTATGAAATATTTTCGTCAAATTTAAGCATAAACATTTTCATCATATCGCTTATACGAACTCAGTTTCTGAACTTTATTTTATTCAGATGCTTTTATAAAGTTTTCTCACGTAATCTTCTCGTTACATATTTTCATCAAATACGTACATCAAATGTAAGCAAATAATTATCTGACCTAAACTTATAGGGTGGCAAAGAATTTTATTTCTACGTTCTAAGATTTGAACTTGTGAACAGATGAATATGATGATGATGAAGGAAATCATTGTTTGGCCTTCAAGACAACGTAAGCCATACTTAACTTTAAGTTCTGTTCTGGTATTCTTCCATAGTGAAATTTCAACGAGAAGTCGATGTGAAAAGTCACAAATGACGAAATTAACAAAATATAAAATTGTAAGAATCCAGCAAAAATATCGTTGCATTTTAAAATATTTATGTGTCTAGCCCTAAACAAAGACCCACCTATCGGCTAAAAGGAAATGGTAGGCGTGGGAATTGCGTGAGCTGAAGGCGTGGGCGTTTAAGGAAAACAGTTGCCTCGCATTGACGCCATATGGTTTAAATCAAACCGCATTGAACCAAATCAAATCAATTCGAACTATAATAAACCGAATTGAGGCGAGTTCAGTGGAAAAGCCCAGAAATTGAACGTTTGTCACGCACGCTGCTTTTATTATGCTTTTATGACTATTTTATTATAAACTATAACTGGAATAGTAGTTGGACAGAAACCGAAGTTATTGATTTTTGTTCAACATAAACAAAAATTATGCGATTCAATACTTCTTAAAAAAAAAATTAAAAAAAGAAAGAAAACAATTGTGATATTTAAATAATTAATTCAGCATATTTCTCTTGTTAATTTTCAAAAATCATCATCATTTTCCATAAATGCAGCCTCACGAAATGAATGAGCTGAAAAAAATGTGCTTAAGCCGCGTTGTGCAACAGTCGCACTGCCATTTAAGAGCGCATTCCGATTTTAAAGCATTAATTCCGCTTCATTTTACACAAAGTGGCTTTTCATAAAAATAAAAATTAAACTCAAAAAAGAAGAAATAAAAGAAAATAGCCAATAAATTCGACAAAAATCGTTGTTTCACTTTGTTTGATGTGACGTGTTGCCGCTTTGAGCGGCATGAAATAAGGATTGCTTAAAAACAAATAAAAAGTTATAAATAAATAATAATAAAAAATAAAAAGAGCGCTGATTTTAATAGCGCACGATAAAATGCTCATACACAAAGTCATTTAAATTTATTAAACACAAAAGAATCAACAACAAAAACAATAAGCGAATAAAACTCGCAATAAAATTTAACGCTCATCGATGAAATATAAAAAGTTGATTATTTGTTTCAATGCAGAAACCACAAAAATTCAAAAAGTAAAATAATATAATTTTTTATTTTTATTTGTATATTTTTTCTCTTTTCTCTTAAATTACTAAAGTCACGAATTGTGCAGTCAATGAGAGAATGAATGAAGCATTGAGTGAGTGGATGATTGAACGAGTGGATGAAAGCGCAATGAACAGGTACGCATTGTTTGTGATTTTATTTTTATTTATTATGCAATTTCCAAGGTAAAAAGTTTCAGAAGGCAACAAACAAAGCGGAAATCAATGGACTTCATGCAGAAGACTCAGCGCTACAAATGGCGATCGATATTTATTCATATGCTTTAATATTGTGGTTCATTGTCGAAAAAGGCAGTAAATAAAGTTCAAACTTTAACCTTGCCATGACTTCAGGTACGTTCAATCTTTCGGTTAATATGGCGCTATTGGTACTCTCACGGCGTAGCATAACCCGAACTTTCTATCTGTCATAGTATCTGTCATAGAAGATGGCCCATTTCTTCTTGATTAAGTCTTTGTTAATGGTTACACGTTTTTAAGGGCTCGAAATCCAATTAGAAAAGCGAAACCATTAAAGAAGTAATTTAAAGTAGTAGTAACGATAGTCTACAGTTTTTTGTTGGAGAGTTCTATGAAACTTAATATGATATTGACTTAAATATCTTAATCTTAATATCTGAGCTTAGATAGTAACACTATGTCAACAAACAAGGACTGTAGTGACAAGTGACAGAGCTGTTGTAGCTTTTGGGTATTCTCATGCAAATTTTAAAGATGCATCATTAAAAAGGTGGTTTTTTACATAAATACTTATGTATGTAAGTCCATGTTGCCAGTCTGTTAAGAAAAGTTTAACATATGGAAAATACATATGCTTCTTCTTTACTGTGTAATTTAAATTGCACGGGAAACCGACGGTTGGCTCATAGAACCAGCATGGTTGTTTCCTACGCACTTTTGCGCAATGACACGAAACTCAAATGGAAATATTGAGTCATCATTATCATGTGACTTCAATTGCTTTATCAATTGGTGGCATAATATTGTTGAGAATCGATAATTTCTCTAAAAAATATTTTGTCTGATATTGAAAATGGATCACTTTTGTCACACAAAAACTTTAACACACTTCTATTTTCATAATTATATATATGTTTTTTTTTTACCTTGCCCTCAAAATAAGGAACACAACAAAAAAATATTTGCCAAATTCATCATCTGGAATTAATTGATTTAGCTTTAAAAAACTGCAATGGGTAATAGCTTAAAATTTCGGTTTGTCTTGATTTTTGTCTTTTTTATTTTTTCTTTTGTAATTTTGGTACTTTAATTATAGCAAAACTTTGGCTTCATGTGTACATCGCAATCGAGCAACAAAGAATCTCTCCAACTTCAAGTGCAGAAAAGATGTAGAAGAAAGTAAAAATTATATTAAAATTTGTTGGGGATTACAACTTGGCAAGTTTTGTCCTCTGCTTGCATCTTCTGCTTCAGTTCGGTGGCTTCAAGCGAGCTGTGCAAAAGTGATAATTAAAAGAAGTCGAAGAGCAAAGAAAACAAAGTGAGGGCAAGAGAAATAGAAGAAGCCATATAAAATGCCATATAATAAACAAAACACGATAAGGACATGCAGCAGCTCACTTACAGAGCGCGCGACTGTGGGAGTGCTGCGTTGCAGCATTTCATATTCGAAAGATATTCGAAGGATGCGCATTTTTGTTGCTCATTGCTTGTTTTGCTTGCTTGCTGCACGTTTTCTGTTGAAAATCATTTATCAATGTCAAGGGATGTATGCAATAACTGCGGATGCAGGAGTGGCGGGTGCCATGGCGAAAGGAGACAACCCCAAAGTTCGTTCCAGCCGAGTGAGTGAGTGAATGAATAAGTGAATGAATGAGTTGATGTTGTAGGCGTGTTGCTGTTGTTGATTGTGGGGGTGTGCTGGGGCGTCGTGCATCAAATAACACAAAGTGCGTGAAATGAAAGTTTTGGCAAAACTTTCAACTTTGTTTCGTTTCGTTTCGTTTCGAAAATACTCGAGTGATTTTCCAAAATTATGCACACGCATAAATGCACAGCTATGCCACGTACAAGCACAGCCACACTCAATCAAACAAAAACACATATACACAAACTTTTGGCATCGAATGCAATCCTTGTTGTTATACCCCAGCTTTCCCCAGCCACACACACTCCATAAACATTTGATCAATAATTCAAAATCTTCGGTTAAGAAAAACATTAAAAGTTCCTTCGGCTTCCTTACTAGGTTTTTCAGATTTTCTCGCAAATCTCTGCTTGGATTAGTTTGAATTCTCATTGAAGAAGGCTTGCTGTTTTCTCAAGAGGGAAAGGGCATGCATATGAAGCGGGTTACACTATGCACTATGCATGAAAATTATTTCGGCATCATTAGAGACATTTTTGTAGCTTTTGTTTTTGCATATTTTCCCCAACCCCACTACAAAATTTCTGTGAAGTGTATCCGAAATTGAAATTTGTATCTGTATTTAAGCTTAATGACAAAAGTTTTGCTCTATGCGCATACAGTTTGATTTTAAATATTTAAATACATTTTGTGGACAAAAAACGTAAAAAATAAATAAGTAAATAAATGAAAAATGAACTACAAATAAAATCTAATTTCGCCTGTCGTCAGTTTTTGGAATGGATTTTTTTATATATATATTTTTTTTTAATTTTTTGGTCAACATATTTTTGACCCATTTTTCATGCTCGGCAGTTTTTTATTTTATTTTAAATAATATTTTTTTTTTCACGCAGAAAGTATGCAAAAAAAAAAATCAAATTCACATAAATATGCTGGAGACAGCCTGTGAAAGAAAGAGGCAGAGAGATAGAGTGGCAGACCGCAGCACATAATGGAAAAAGTTCTGCCGCCACTTGAAAGTCATGCTTGACGCTCATGCCGAGCGCTGCAGCTGGATAACGCCCTCGCATAGCAATAACATCAGCTGTTATGCAAACAACAATAACAACAACAACATTGGCACTGGCAGTGGCAACAGCAACAGGGACAGTGAAAAAATTGGATAAGCAAATACAACAACCTTAAATGCACAATGTCCACTAGCATTGCCTAGCATGGCTTGGATTGGGTTTGTTGGGTACGATGGGGTGAGGTGAGTTGAGGTAATTTGAGTTGTGCTGTAGACGCTTTGCGGTGCTGTGCTATGCTATGTAATGTGTATAGGTGTGAGTGGGTGTGTGTGCATGCGTGTGTTTGCACTCGAAAAGCCACCAAAACGCTCAACTCTACTCAACTCAACAGAACACAAACCGCTCTTCTGGGCTTCACCCATTCTTCCCTACTATGTTCAGATGCTTCTGTTTCTGCTGGCATCGTGCGAATGCTGAGCATTTTGTGCCGGCTGTATACGTATGCGTGTTTGCACTAGTATTGGTGTTGGTTTTGGCGCTGCGGTTAAATGCATTCGCCGCACTGCAATGCAAAACAGAGCGCAGCAACCCGATACATCCCATCCCAAAGTATTATAGTCAACCCAAGCACACCAGAACACAGCTTCCGTTCGCCTTGTTCAGTTTGAAAGTCTCAGTTTACTTCTGCGAGCCAAGGTTAAAAAATGATTTTAATATTCTGCATGTCCTGTTTTTAGTTGGTTTTGTTGTTGTTGCTGTTGTTGTTGTTGCTGCTGTTACTACACGTACTACTGCCATTGAGGCAAAAATTACGTTTTTGGCTTAAAAATAATAAATATAAAATGTATACATTTTTACATGAAGCCATGTGTGTATGTGTGTAAATAATGGCTGCTTGGATAAATGAAAGTTGCAAAGTTATTACAACGTGAGATGATTAATTCCGTAAATGAAACTGTTGCCGTCGCTGGCGGCCGAACGGAAAAACCACTAATTGCTCGATTTATCGATTGCTCGATCGGTCGATTGGTATATGGAGCAATGACTCTTTATATAAGAAAGGTTTTAAAGAGTTTGTGTTTAAAACGTTTTGTACGAGTATACCGAAACTTGAGGAAAAGGAGCAACTTTATGTTAGTTTGGGTTAGGCTCGGTTATGTGCAAAAAATTGATTGGCAGATGTTAAGTTCAATTTCGGCTTATTCTGGTATCACTAATCTATGATAGGGTGTACCAACTTATTAAGACATACGATCATGTATTACCTTCTACTTAGATTTTTGAGAAGACAAGTCAATTACTGCCTAGATAACTATGATAGCCGCTGCCAATTGTATTAACTCGGGGGCATACTGAGTACGAAATTGATGTTTCCTTTACAGAAAACCTAAGAAGCACAGAGCCTATAATGCTGCAAAAGGATGTACTATATTGAATTGAAAAAATTAATGTCCCATATGCAGTTTATTAAATGAAGCAACAGATTCTAATACAAACAGAACTATTCTGCAATTTTTTGCGCCACTGCTGCGCCTAACATATCTGCATTAAAATGCGGTCTTATTGAATATGAATGCATGCACACACATTGCACACACACACGTAACTCAAAAACACACACAGCAAAGACGAAATCCCTCAATAGAGAAGCTTAACACGCGCGCCAAGGAATTAACGAATGAAATCGCATCAAATGCGCTCATTTAAAGTTGTTGCGGCTTCGCTGTCAACGCGTTGCATTTCACGATTATTGCAATATTAAAAAATTTACAAATTATGCGCATTAAAAATGTAAAATGTTTGCGAATGAAAGTTAAAAATCCGTCCACAAAGCGCCGGCCCAAACCAAGCCCGGTAGAGCCTCATGGCTCAGCTTGGCTCAGTCGGGCTTGTATTGGAGGTGGGATTGGCGAGTGAGATGGCAGTTGAAAATGTTACACGGAATGCCACTTAAAAATTCAAAAGTTTGCGGCCACGCTCACTCTCTGATGGTTGAGGACGAGCAGATTGCCGAGTGGAGTCAGTGCGGCGAAAACGGAAGTCGGTCTGGTCTGCACACCGTGACGAATGCGAAGGCAAACAGAAATACGGCAAAGGTGCAAAGCGCGTGTAAACAAAGAGTTGAAAATTTGCATGACGAAAGACAACTTGGCATACAAAAACAACAAATGGAAATGACAAAAAATTGATGATGCTGACAGGATGACAAACAACGAATACGAGGACGACAACGAAGAAGCAACTGAATTTGAGCCAGCCACAATTTTGGTGAACTGGACCGAGTTGAAGTTGGAGTGGTTGTTGTTTGTTTTTGTTGTGGTTTTATTCCTAGGGTTTTTTCTTTTTTTTTTTTGGTGCTGTCTGAGACTCAATCAAAACAGGGGACTGCATAAATAAATTAACACTGCTGGTGTTTAATTTATGTGGCGAAAATACAAGAAAAACAAGCAAGAAAAATAAAAAGAAAAGTTTTTTGTTTGCTCACCTTTCATGGCAGCAATTCAATTTGCTTCGAAGACAATTTCTACTCGAACAGTAAAGGATTAAAAATTATTACATTTTCTTATTAGAAATTTGTTCTGTCACACGTAATTAGAATTACAGATATACACATACACAGCGAATTGTAAGCGCAGTGTACTTGCCACGAATAATTTTCGTAAATTCATTTAATTTCGAGCTTTTCGTAAGCAGCTTTAGTTGAATGTACTCGTAATTTAAATCATTTGTTAAAATATTTCTACAAATGAAAGCAACACAAATACAAGCACACATACACAAACACAGCCACATATATGAATACGCATAAAGGACATTTAAATAGTTACATTTACATCATTTAATTTCGCATTTCCAACCGGCATCGCCTTCGAAATTCGATTTCCGCGTTGAGTCTTCGGCAAACGAAATCGTTGAAATGACGGTCGGTGGCAGACTGACGGTTGCCAATCAAACAGCGCAATACGCAGCACTCGAAAAGCAGCGAGTGGATGAGCTTGGCGCAACACAGGAAAACACAAACAGTACAAGGCACACAACTACCTACCACTGGCTGAGGGGAGAATAGTTGCGATTCCTCTAACACTCGCTCTCTATCTCTCAGTCACTCTCTTATGAACGCTCTTTGGTTCGTACGTTCTTTCGGTCATGTTCGGTTTTTGCACTCGCTGAATTGTTTCACTCGGTGCGAGGGTGAGCATAACTGGCTAACAGTGAGATGAACAGTGCTTCTGAGTAGTTCAGTTTAGTGCTACGTTACTGTTAAAAACATAACCACTACAAGGGACAGCAGCCATTTAAGCATATAAATCATGAGCCGAAATTTCAACAGGCTTTTCTCCAGAAACTTAGATGTAAACTGTTCAAATATAATGTGCTACAACCCCACAAATGACATGCTTCACGCCCATACATTTAGTTGAAAACATGCAAACGGTATATTTGGTTGTATAGTTTCTCTTTCTTTTCAATTGGTATGACATCTCAAATTTAACAGCCATTTTATCCGTGCACCCCTAAAAATGTTACCTAGCCTAGTTGGTCCATCACTTCGGTCAATAACAGATGTAGTGAACAGTTTTCCCCTGCTGTTAAACACAACTTAACATGCTGTTATTCGCACACTGAAATGTTAAATGCGTTGCGTCTGTTGAACTTCCTCATTTGTCTAGTGATGAGAACCGTCTGGTTGCTTGTGCACCAAGCCCTTGCTGCTGATAAACTCAAAAGCAAATTCATTCATTTGCCACTTACGAATAATGCAGTCAGCAATTGCAAAATGCCTAAATTAGACTCAATTAACCGCGGTACCCCTTTCCGGCAAGCCAAGCAACTGCCACTACAACAATGATTCAATTAAAGCAGCGCAACGCAGAACTTCTTTGATTTTGAGCCAGCAGCGTGGTTGAGAGCAAATCAAAACTTAATTGAATTATTTAATTCAATTTTGAGAGGTGAAAATTGTACGAGCTGAGCCGAATTACATAGAAGAAAACATATTAAAATATCAATATATCAATATATCAATAGTAGAGCTAAAAATAATATTTAAAAAATCCCGCTCAAATCTGGCGAAAAAAATATGAGTAAATTTATGAAAAACAAAAAATATTCTTGCTGCAATTAAAGCAAACAAAGAAAAAAGAACCGCCGAAAATGCAACAGTTGCAGCAGACTCGAGCGCAGCCAAGTGCGGCCAACTGGAAATCGAGCAACCCCCACCAGTGGATTAGAATGAAGTGGATTTTCTCCGTTTGTAGTGGGGGGTTGGACTTGACGGGTGATTTGTATGCAGCGCTAAAAGCTTGAAAAATGTTTTGCGCGCACGTGTTTCCTGTCGAACAAATTTAAGCGAATGCGAATGTGAAAACAAAACCCACACTTTGTGAACGGCGGTGGCGGGTGATGGCAGTAGTGAGTTTAGTTCAGTGGGTAGTGGGCTGTGACAGCGAAACGATCGAAGCGGAAGTCATTTTGCTGCTTTGCGCGACATATTTGCAACAAAATTCAGCATTTTTTGTGAACATCTCCAACTCCTTTTATGCGACTACAAAAATCTGCCAAATAAAATGCGAGAGTATGTGGAGTATGCAATGGGTTTACGAGGAAGGCGTTGCAAGGGTTGACAAAGGATAAACCCGTAATGAAAATGTACTTCAAATTCGATGACTTTTGGCATTGTGATTAATATTTTTGTTATGGGGAGCGAGTAAATGTAAAATGTAAAAACAAAATCTTCAAAAAATGCTACTAGAAATAAAAAGAGATTTAATTACAGACATCGATCAAGCCTTTGTTGTTTTAAAATTTAAAAATTGTGCATTGCATTTGTGCAAATTGAATACGAAGACGTCGTCGCTGACTAACTGATACTGCTTTAAGTCGCACCTCATCTCGACGTTCACAGCCATGCCACCCCACCACAACACACCACCAATAAGTCGCGACTACAGTGAGACAAACATCTAAATTGTCAAAGTAATGCGACAAAATATTGAAGTCACCTGCGAATAACCGGTCCGACAGGACACGATAAGACGAACAGGACGCGTAACGACGTGGCATGGCAGTGCATAGCAAACAGCATAGACAAGTTGACTCTAAATAGTGTTGAGGTTGTTGAATGAGCAGTTGAGTGAGCAGCAGAGAGTGGAGTACAGTGAAACTACAACATCACGAATTCAATTTCGCGCGTCCACAGATGCCATTCACCTTCGGCACGTACGACTATCAACGTCAACAAGTTTTCCTTTGCCAACGAGATGTGATGAGCCAAGTTGAGCCGAGTAGAGCTGAGCTGCTCCGTTAACTGGAAGGCCGTACACGTCCGTCCGACAAGAGGCGAGAGACCGGTCTGAAATACAACAATTGTTAAGAACACTGCGTGCTTTCTTTAACTTTACTTGGTACATCAAAGTCCTAGTTGAGTTCGTTGTTGCTGTTTTTATGCGCTGAATTGCAGTTTCTCGTCGTTGCAATGAAATTGTCCTGAGACGACGTAGTCAACAATAACGACTACGTTTGACGACTAAGTCGCCTAAAAGAAAAAATAATGTCAATGTCTGACTTTTTCAACTGAATTATTTATTTTATTCCCTATTTTATAAGTCCTTTTATTTCTGTACATTCTTCTGGGCTTCTCGCTACTCTTTTATTTCTATTGGTCGCGTTGCTTATACGTCTTCAAATTATCGATTATTTAAAAGAAGAAAATTAAAAATTTTTGTTGGGTTTTTCTCTGGTTTTGATTCTTAAATTCGGTGTTTATTGATGCCTAAGATGATCTAATTATTTTTTTTTTTTTGAGAGTGCAAATAAAGAATACCACGAAATCGCGTATTTGCACCATAGAAATATTGTCGGTGTAACGAACGAATCCCATTGACACCATGGTAAGTGTTCTTCTTGATTACTTCGTTAATACCATAATAGGTCAAATGACATACTTAAACCCAACTGCTTTCTTCTTAAGTTAGTTCCATGTTATCTCGATTTTAGTTTACATAAATCGATTTGCCTGTTTAAGAAGCGGAAAGTTCGCATTTATTCAAACATGGATTGAATGAACATGGTTTGAACTTGCTACTCACTAATGCAGGTTCCATAGTTATCCTATGTGATAGATATGATTGAATATCTACTGGTGCGCATTGATTCTTCAACTAAAATAACACCTTGACCATTGTCGTGTCACTTGACGTGTCTTTAGAGTGAAGCTGTTTTAGGTACGGTTGAATAATTCGGCGTATTGAGAAAATAAAGTATTAAATTTGTAATGGTTATGGAGGATTAGACAAGATCTGTCAAGGTTTCCCATCGAAGATAAATAAAACAACAAAAATACACCATTTTTATGAATACTAGCTGTGTAATAGTCTACTTTATCTGCGATAACACATCTTGCCTCAGAAATGAGAGTGTTACAGTATAGGTTTATTCCTACAATGCGACCAGCGGCAATAGTTAACGAGAACCCACATTGAAAGTTACTAAAAATGACAAGTTAGATCAGTTTGTATGCCTTATATACAGCAGAACTACACATCAGTTCGCCAACCTCATTCCTTCACATCGTATAATATCAGCTTCTTCTCATTTCCTTCTATTGCTCGGCAATACATTTTCTAATCATAAAGTCCGCTCCGCATACGGCGGCGGCCAGCGTACACTTGTCTCAAATAATGTCGAACAAAGTGCTACTCGGAAACTTTCTCCCGCTGATTACTCCTGAGAACGAATGCATGCGTTGGCGTACTTGCTTTGGGGACTTTGTTCAAATTAAATATGACTGACTATGAAATATTTTCAATTTGTGGACACAGAAACTTTTCTTTTCACAGGAATTTTGCTCTGAATTTGCCGCAGCGTTGTAAGCGTTGCCTTTTCCACATGCTATTCTACTCGCTCTCGCTCGTTTTTCCTGTTACTCGTGGGAAATTTACAAACAGAAAATAAGTTTTCTTTTTTCTGCTCCTTCTTCTTCTTCGTCTTCTTCGTCTTCGTCTTCTTCAATTTGGATGGGGGTTTTGGTCAAGAGCAAATGAAAGAAAGTGCAAAAGTTTTAAGTGACGCATTTTTTCCTGCTTCCCCTACGGGGCGTACACTTTTTTGACCATAATTCTAAACCATCAAACCACACTTTGCCCAGAAGCCGATGAAGAAAAGTTTTGGTTTGGGTCCACTTCTTTTTGTGGTTTCGTGACATTTCTTACTGCAAGTAAAAAAAACGGAAATAAGTGGCGCAAATGGAATTCATTAAGTGTTGCCCATATTTAATTTATGGTCTGCTCGCTACCTTCTCTCTGTTAGTATTTCATTTATAATTTGTTGTTAATTAAGAACATTTCAGTCGGGTATGGGGAAGTACGGTACGCCAAGTGTGCTTACACAACTATCTGCATAAGATGGTATCTCGCATACACAAAAAGTACATGCTTCGTTATTTTCGTGTGGCTTTTGTCTACTTTTCCCAATAACAAGCAAAATCCGCTTGTCAGGCTGTGCTGTAAGCCTTTGATGTGCCTCGAGCACGTTTCCTCTGCCTCAGTCTCACAACTCCACTTCCCTCACAGTCACAGTTATCAGTTATACGGCAAAGATACGAGCACAGTTACGGTTTGATTAATCCCTGTAAACACGAAAATGAATCAAAGGGCTTACGAGTAGTCTTGCAAAATGCACACAGACTCCCCCCACACATCCAGTAAAAGCTACGTAGAATACATTGGCATGCAGCTGAATCGTATAATTGGCAGTGCGAATTTTTAAATTCCACTAACTTTAATGCGGAACCAAAGAAGAAAAAACTCGCCGCATTGCAGCGGCATGGGGACTTCCCTTTCAAATATTGACTGCCGCTTGTTTTATGGAGACAAACGAAAAACATTTTTCATAGAGCAAAAATGCGCGCGAACGCGTTTTGGGAAATGAGCGTAAAAGCATTTTTCCACACAACTTTTCCTGGAACGTTTTTTCTGCGTCGGCGAGCAACACCAACGCCCAGCGAACTAACAGCACATTCCTGCATATAAAGAATTGCACACCTATGGATACATGTCGACGTGGTGTTGTTGTTCTCATTTTTGTCGTTGAACTCCAACACCTTCGACGCGGCTCATCTACTCATAATTTGTCTGCCTTTTGTTACATGCGCATGGATAATGTGTGCTGGGTACACAGCAAATAATTGTGATTCCCACAGAAGTAGCCATTTGTAGTCCAGTCCACTCCAAACGCTTTATGCGTTCAGTCTATTTGCGTAGTGTTGTCCGGCGTTTATTTCGTGTTCGTTGTACCCACATGGTAGTTAAAGTCGCCCACGGCGAAGCACACATTTTTTATTTCCGAATTGAATGGTTACGGTTTTAGTGTAATTACTTTTGTGTGTCTTTTGACCTTACAAAAATGTGTTTGTGATGTTAAAGTTCAATTACCTACGTAATTATAGAAAATTAAATGCTGAATAATGTTGGTGAAGTCGCAATGAATGCGGGATATCATCTGCAGCCATTAAAGTTACATGGCACTAAAGTTGTTCGTGGCTAAATGAAAAAACTTGAGCGGCAGGAAAGGAAAAAATTTGGTTCAGACAACAACAACTATAAAAATAATAGTAATAAAAATTAAAATCAAAAGAAAAAAGGAGAACTGTAGAATGTGTCTAGAGAACCGCACGACCAGAAAACTAGTAACTACCAGTAACGATATTGCATGTAGAAAAAAGAAGAATTAATTAATAGACTAACAGGCTATCGAAAGCAAAAACTTTAACACCGAAATAACTTACTTCAATACACCAAATCCCAAATGAATGAAATGGCCATTAAAAGACCGACCTTAGGAAAAATATATTTTCTATTATATTATATAAAGTATATTTCTAATATTCGTGGCTATAAATATTTTGAACAAAAACGTATTCTGTACGCATCGATAAATTCCCTGGCTGAAAACAGATAATATGCAAAAATCAATTTAACTTTTTCTATAATCAGGTCGATTATGAGGATTTGAGTTGGGGATATGTTTTTGTTGCCACTACTTACAAAACATTAATAATAATTAATGTGATTGTTGTTTTGGTCTCCGCTTTGATTTTTGGCCTTGTCTTCTGACTACTACCTAGAGTAGATGCAGACTTTAAGGCTTTACTAAGTAGGCCCGTTGCGACAGTCTAAAAACAGCAAAAGCATTGATTTCTAAAATTTTTAAAATATTTTTTATTTATTTATTAATATTGTTAGTTAAGCTTAAAAAACTAAAACTAACAGTAGAGGGTAGAGAACTGGCTACTGTGGGATTCTGCTAATTTTTTAAATTATAATTTGCTAATGTATATATAAATAGGCCGACACTTTACGCCTAAACTATATATCCGGGTTTAACAAAAAAATATACTATTCGACAAGTGTTAATTTGCAGATTGTCACTATATACTTTGTCATAAAATTAGTTGGGTATTGTGGGCGTAAAAACAGTAAAAAGCTGTCACACATACAACTACAATAAAATATCATACGCACGCTGCGCATGACACACGCTTACATTTTGTTAAATTACCTTAACGCGTGTAGTTACTGAGTGTAGAATGACATACTACAATTCAATATAATTATGATTGTAATCTAATTTCAATCACTAATTTCGTACACTAGTATTAATTATATTGTGTTAATAATTAGCGCCTTTTGGGCCTTCACAAACTTTGATCAGCTATTCGCCCTAAAAAAGTTAATTTCTGTTTTTGATTTTTTGATTGAAAAACTCATTGCATTTACCCTTTCTCCAGAAATTATAAACCGAATGCCGCACAATACTAAGACTCAAATAATAAAGGCACTGCTTGGCTAATGAAAACAGGAAAATTCACTTGAAAGGCACGAATCGTATCAGTCCTCTTGCAGGTAGCATGTAGCAGGTACCAAATATATGTACGGTTCGTACCCGCAAAGGTGCCTGCGCCTGCAATAAAGTGAGCAACGTCCGCTGTGATCAGGGATAATTAAAATATAAGAGGCTTTTCGTGCTCGAGCAAAGTTGTTATGAAACATTTTCATTTCGTGACAAGCACTCGAAGAGCCAACATCTTCATCAGCAAACCGCGATTGTATTCGAGGCGATAGTCGAGTTAATTATTCTGTAACAAAGACACCTAGGAAACATTCAACTTCAAGAGTTTGCGGAGTAAACACTTTTGAGAACCAAATAATTCTGAACAAATAATCAAGATGGAAAATGAGCCGCCAAAGGAACCACAAGTACCAGCACAGCAGCTCATCCGTCCACGTGTACATGCTACGTCCAGACCCGGCGTTATCACGGGACTGGATTACAATGGCAACGAAATTATTGAAGGCGTCGCATTGACTCTCAGTATTTTCATAGATTCATTCCCATCGCTTAGATATTTAGCGCCTTGGCCTCCATTGAGGAGAGAGGTGATGGAAATAGAAGAAGAACATGATTTGACGCTTCCAAACAGTGACACCATCGAACGAATTGATAATATAATAGAAACTCCTCCTCCAAAGGAAAATATTCGTATTGATTCTCAGCAGGAAGACAATGATCAAGCCAGCACTTCAGTGGCCGCGCGGGAGGCCCGCGAGAAAAGCAAAAAGACCCATCAAAACAGCCCGTTTTAAATAATATAAACAAGACTGACGGTTCGAAGAAAGATGCTGGCTGTGTGAGCGAAAATGTGATGGATTTCTTGTGTCAACGAAATTAATGATAATGATTAGTGAGAAAATATAAGATTATTTTTTATAACTTTCATTTTTGCAATATATATTAACATTCCATAAATGTGTGGTGTTTATTTTTGAGTTCTGCGAATATTAAACCTATTTCCAATTACGCGCATGTCGTTCGTCATAGTACCTTGCAAAAGGGCTCATCCAATTTTTTTTATATCCAAGACTTGTGGTTAATCCGACCGTTAATCGAATGGATTATCTCTAATAGGGTGAGTGAGTAGCATGCCGCGCTCAATGCTCTCTGAAACCACGTCACATACAGGTTGCAGTTATTGTGAATGCCTCCATTGAAGTTCGAACCCCGGCCGCCTTTGCTCACTTCCACTAGGCTAACGAGGCCTATGATATAGTAACTCTATTTATGAATTTTTCAATGCCGGATCTAAAAAAATATTTTGATTTCTGAGCAGATATTTAAAAAAATGCCATCTCCTAAAAGCGATGGGAATAAATGCCACTCCCTTGGTGTGTTGTCGAGGTGTGTCGTTTATGGTAGATCAGGCAGTGCGCAATTTATTGCATCACTGTTTACAGTATTTGGTGTGTAAGCCTGGCAGCAGTACTTCCATACGATTTATTCGGAGAGAGACACTTCCTTTTGTATTTTGGATTTGTATAGAGGGCCCATTATATACTTAATATATAAGGACTTAGTTTGGCTTTTATGACAAATAGAAAAACCAAATACCATCTTAATATTAGGGAAGAATGAAATCCAATTTTGAAAAAGTACGCGCGACCGCATCGGCAGCTCCTTATGACGATACTAATATTTTTCAGTGGGACGTGTAACTCATTATTACAGCGGAGAATCTTCTCCATTTTCAATTCGTCTATTTTAGCACAGCACATTCGATAATTGGAACACGAAAAATGATTACCAAAATAACTCATTGCAGTGCTTTGATTGACATCTAAGTCGCACAAATGAATTTACGAAATAATCGGAGAGCAAAAATTTGTCGAACACGCCAAATGCAAAACAGTAAAAGCCGACGTCAACGACGACCTATGCTCCCCTACACCCGGAACGAGGGAGAGACTGTATTGAATTGAAAACTTTCCAAAATGTGAAATTTTGCGGGCTGCCAAAAACTGTTCAGCGAACTGACAGCACAATGGGGAAGCGCCTGCTGACTGCCAGCCGTTGCCCGCCGTCCGTCGCCTGTCTCGTGCCTGTTGCCTGGCGCTTGACGCCGGCGTTGTACGACAGCTGTGGATACCGAAAATTGAATGCTTTTCGATGTAGTTTTGCGTGTTTTGGAAATTGACAAGAACGTCAATTGTCTGAAGGGCCTGACAGGACGAGCCCTCATGTCAAGTGCTGAGCCGGGTGCACTGGGTGAGTGGGTGGGGCTGTATGAATGATTGGAACATTGGTTTTGTGGCATGCACGAATGAGCAATTTGCAAGTGGCACAACTACCAAAAAAAAGAAGAAGAAAATAAAAAGACAACAATCAAAAAGAAGCAAATCCAAAGCCAAAAAAAATCTCATTAATTTTGGCCATGTGTTTCATGTGAAGATTACAATCTTCACTGCTGCTCATCCTGTCAGGCTCAATGTTTGTATCTACGTGACTGGGTATATGCGTATGTGTTTGTGTGTGTTTCTGTATGTGTTTTGTCCCATGTTGCAAATCGTTTTTGCACATTTGTCGTCGCAGGAAGACGGAGCAAGTAAACGACCAACAAATGTTATGGCAAGTGTTGAAATTGAAGTTTTATGCTAATTTCGAACATATTTCCTACAACGCACACCAACACAAAGAAACAGACAACCAAACGAATAAACAAACAAACGAACGAACGAGTGACATAAAACGTATGTATCTAGATACATTTGTCGCTCAACTGCAGTGCAGTTCGACTGTGTGCTGTCAACACGCGGCATTACAAGGCAATTAAGGATTTGTTTATGAGTTGGCATCTACTATTCTCTGCTGTGCGCTGCATAGCTCTTTTTTGCTTTCGGGGCGTGGTCGCACAAATTCTGCATGCCAATGAGCGACAATTTTCAGTTAAGATCGGCTAATCTGACTTTGGCTTTAGCTTCATTTCGAGGTTGGCAGGTCAAAGTGCATAGAGCACCAAGAGTAATTCAGTCACAAAGTGAATCGATACAAGTTTCGATTTCGTCTTTGTACGAGTAGGCTGGCAATGATTTTGTTGTATTTTAATTAGGCCAATTATCGCAGATAATGACGATAATGCTGATGACGACGATGATAGGGATGATGGCGATTGAGACTGCGGGCACTCTTTTTAATTGATTTCATTGATGACGCGTGCGTAATGAAGCATGACACCAGCATGGAGCCATACGTACCTGGCACATCCGCAGATCCCACGCCTACCAACACCAACACTCGCACTCACAATCATCATCTAGTAATTTTCATTACATTTGTTTTATTGCACTTAGTCGCGATGGCAGCCACAAATGTCGTCATTACATTTGTAGATTGATAAAGGCGTCATTGGATTACGGTCTGAATGAAAAAAGTTAATATTGTCGCTGTCGCTGGGGCTGTCGCTGTCGTTGTCGTTGTCGTTGTGCAATCGCAATCGCAATCGCATTATATAACACCGAACTGAATGCGTTACAAAAAGCAAAATATAATAGATTCGGTATTAAATTCGTCGCCAGCACGCAATTCTCGCATTTCTGTAACACTGTAATTGCACCTCGCCGTGCGCTGGAAATTAATACCAGCCGCCCCCTACTGTTCAGCCTGTTCGTATATGATTGATTTTTATCGGCGGCTTTAGATGTACTTCATCGCATTGCATAAGCATTGAACAAAAGCCGTGCTCGCCTTAATTACTTTAGCTGTCGCATAATCCTTTGTACAGATCGATCGATAAATATTCAATTAGAGTTGAGCTTCGCATTGCTTCGGATTTCGAGAAGTACTGAAAGTATCCTGTATTATTATGCCTGCAGCTGGGAAAGCCAACAACAGTGTCTACACTTGCAACTGATCAAGTGTATTCTATACTGGCGTGCCCGCCACACGTTGCTGTTGCTGGCGTCTCAGTGGTTATTTTTAATGTCGTAATCATAAACAACAACTACTTACAGAATTCAGTTTTCTATTTCGCACACTACAGTACTTTCTCTTTAGAAGACGAAACACAATGTCTACACGGTTTTAGCAGTACTGCGGAACAACTCAGTTCTCTGTACAGGTTGAGCAGCATCCGAAAGTTAGGTTGGTTTGAATTAGAGGTCTGCATGAGTGCATTCATTTGCTTGATTGAATTTCGTATACAATTTATGTTTATTTCAATTTCTTTTAGCATTTCGTTTTTGCTATTTTAAGTTTCCTTATTAAGGAACACTGAGTGCTTTATAATGCACCCTGTGCCTTAAACCCATTCCTCCATTGAGGAAGAGGTCAGACGGGAGTAGGTAGTTAAATAACCCCGCCTTGATTGTGTGGAACTGAAATGGTAAACAAAATTCCTTAGTCCGTTAAAGAGGATAAAGTTATCTTTTGAACTTACCAATATGTTGTATGTGTTTCAACATTGTATGTATTTTGTTGTGGCAGAATTTGCAACCGATTCCAAATAGATCGAAAATATCCATAGCGAGTAGATACTGTGGAACTGAAATAAATGATAAACAAAATGAGAAAATTATTAGACATTTGTGTCCAGTACATAGTTATATGGGACATACCTGATTTCTTTGATTCTGGGGGTGTAACTTAACTTCTTTTTCATATGTATTTCCCTTTTGCTTGTGTTTAGTATGTTTGTCTCTATGCTGGTTGATAGTTATTGCGCAGTCAATGTTCTTTTACACTCCCTTTGGTAATGTACAAATAGCAGAAATCGCAATAAAGGATGGTTTGTACGATGCCCGCGAATATCGCAATCAGATCGTAGTGCGACTCCACCATGTAACGCTAGTTCCAGTTTTGCCAGTTTGCTGGCCAAGAAGAGTTGTGGCAGAATTGCAACCGATTCCAAATAGATCGAAAATATCCATAAATTCACATTCAAATGAAATGAATGTCAATCTCATTCAATGGGGCATGAGTACCAAAAGAGTACCAAAAAATAGACGAATTTGTCCAGCCGTTCTCAACTTTTACGTTTACCAAGCCTGTTATTAATAATTATTAATTATTAATGTAGTTGAAGACTTATTGCAAAGAGAGAGTATTGAGACTTTCTCAAACACAGTTTAAAGAACGAAAGTGAACTACAATTTTGAATATTAGGAACGTTGAACTAAAGCATTATAACTTTTACATTTACCTTCAATTTAAGACTTCTTAGTTGTTTAAATGCCAAATGTGAAGCATTTTTGTTTCTCCCCCATTCACACTTTGCTCAATACACCAATTGAAATGAATTCTGAACAAAATAAAATGCATAAAATAAAGAAGAGTTCGTTTTTCGTAATTCAATTAAGTTTACGCAGGGCGAGTGGATCGTCATAAATCCATATTGAAGTATTTATGATACAAAGCTGAGAGGCCACGGCAGTTCGCGTGGCGAAATGCACAAACGCAGGTGTTGAAGTAGCTTTATTTCGCGTTCGCTTTCAATTTTTTTTATTATTTTATATTTTTATTTTATTTCACACTCTCTTTCGTTCTCTCGGTTTCATAGATTCAATTCCCAATCTCACGCCAAAATGTGCGCACTTAAATAAAATCACACTCAACCACACACACACACACATACTCACGTACTTAGCCCCTACGGCTTTGGAGCAAGCGATGGCAACAAATCAAACCAAATGTTGAAATAATAAAGTTCATGTCAACTAAAATGAAATGCCACACACACACACAACACACTTGAATTTCATAAATTTTTATTAGCCAAACGTTTGCCATTTTTATGCGTGTCGTTTGTGTGTGTGTGTGTGTGTGTGTGTGTGATTGTTAACAAGTCAAGTTGACCAAAAAAGTTATGATAATGGTCAGAAACAGGCGTCGTGCTGTGGTAGGTGGAAGTGTTGAGCCACTTAAGAAGCGTAGCCAAGCCACATGTTCCGGACAGAGTGTGTTAAATTGGTCTATAAAAAGAGTCGCCAAACAAAAAGTGAAATGCGTAGCTACAATAAAAAACTGATTGTTCCGAGTCCACAAACAACCACACCCAAACGGCAACTTCAAGCACATCAACATCAAATACAACGCAACTGCTTCTTCATAACATTGCACGCCCAGCAAGCGTAGGTTGTTTGCTTGGTTCTTGAAAAATAACCAAATTATGACGTATTTCGTAAACACATTTTCCTAGTTGCTTGGCAAGCGGTTTCTTTTGCTTTCGAATGATTTGATGCCGATTCAATTTAATCTCATATATTATACAATTTACGATTTAATTTAAAAGTTGGCAACGCCGAAATGTTTACGCTGTGGCAACTCTGCTGCTGAGGTGTTTTTTAGCACCTCACCAGTTCTTCTCATAGTTCTTCATTTATTGTCACTGAGTGTAAACAATAAGGAAATCTGCTTGTTGATTAGAAATGAAGAAGGGTAAAAACGTAAAGAACAAAAAAGATGCGCAAACGCGCAAACTTGAAGCTAAAGCTGCCGTCACGGAGGATATAAATGTCATCAAAAATATACTAAACGAAATGGGCGTTAAATTGTACGACCCCAATGTGCTTTGCAAGCTTTACCATGTCATGCTAGGTAAGTCTGTATACGAGTATCTATAAGAAATTACTACTTAGTCCAAACACAAATATGACCCAGGCGAGGCTACCAAGCTGTTGAAGAATGCGCAAATCGCATCCAAATTAGCGGATCACAACTTTATCGATGAGAGCGACGTGCAGCTGGCTGTAAAGCTCGTTGAGAATGAGAGTTGCCGTAGGACACGTCGTGACTTAATACTACAGGTAGCTAAACAGCGCAACAGCATGCCGTTGCCCCGCTGCAATCAAACCGATGTTGTGCCGCTGCCACCACGCCGCCAATGTTTGCTTAATCTAAATTTCATAGAGCTGCCAACCAATAAGCACGTGACATCGCCAAAACCACAGCAAATGCCTTTGCAAGAGAACATTGTGCCACAAACCCGTGGCCTAATCATATTGCAGAAGATAGGCGACGTCTACAAGGTCATACCAGTTAATGGCCAGAACAAAAATCAGGTGGAGCAGAACATGCAACAAACAAAGTCAGTCGAGAGCCAGGAGAACATGCCACCCGTTGCGCCCGAGGCAGCAAACGAGTGGGACGCTGAGACGTAGGCTGTGCGATTTTCTTCTGTAAAATGAAAGTTATTTTAGACCTGCACACACACAAACATAAATAGCTTCAAGTGCAATACAACGAATGAGCCGTCTTCTGAGAACATTGGCTTTTTCCAATTTAATTTATTGCCTCGTGTTAAATAAATCTGTGGTACCGAAATAAGTATACAGACAATAAATTCTCATTTTGATAAAGCCTCTAATCCTTTCATGTACAAAATAAACTTTTCTGATTTATGGCGTGCGAGGAGCAGAAGCGGGAGCAGAGCTACGTGCGATCGAAAAATTTCTTTTTTAGTCAAGTTATTGAACTCCAAAGGTTTTCCATTTATTCCATATTCCATTGAAGAAAAACATTTCTCATACACAACGAAATAGGATAATAATATGGTATTGTTTTATTTAATAATTAAATGCTTTGAATGACAAAGGGAGCTATTAATGAACATCCACTGTTTATTGAAAAGAATTTCTGCAAAGTCATGTCAACATATGATGATAGATTACAAAAATCACTTAAAGGGATTGAGTCTCGTCATATTTGGGCACATACCTACAAGTATTGCCCACTAGTAAGCTCCTAGCAAACGGACAAGATGGTCAACGCACTGAAGTACTTCAGGCACTACCTCGAGTTGTGCTACTTTTTATTGGCCCTCAAGCCACTGACGCACTGTCGGAGCTTAAGGCAGCTGCCGCTTTGGTGTGCGCAGCTGTTGCTACGCCTTTCCTGGCTGACGCTACTCATCTACATGGAAGTCTACTGTTTCTATTGGACTATCAAGACCGACAGCTATTCGATTGGCGCCTTTGTGGGCGTGTTGCTTTTCATGGGCAATGCCGGCGTGAGTGTGCTCGTCATTATCGAAAGCTGTTGGCAACGGAGCGATTACATCAAATTCCTGAGACTGCAGCGTGAAGCGGATCTGCTGTTCGCCAATTATCCCAGTCGCAGTTTGGTGGGCGTGGCTACAAATCGTCTGGTCGTCAAGCTGCTAGTGCTGTACTGCTTGCAGATGCTGTGCCACGTGGCACGTGCGTGGGTAACGATATACTCCACGGTATCCCCGGTGTACTGGTATTCGCTGCCACACAGTCTGCTCCTGCAAGGACGTTACATGCAACTCACCTGGCACTTGATGAAGCTCAACCAACGCTCGACTTTGCTGCGTCATCTACTGCTCGATTTGGCGGCTGAGAATGCTCCAAAGACGCTGCCGCTGTGCACGCACTTGTGGCAACCATACAGTGGTCTTGAGTACGAGCAGCTGAGCTTGCTGCGGTTGATCTACACGCGTGTGTTCGAGTGCTACGAGGCCTTCAATAGTTGCTTTGGTTGGGGTGTTTTGACACTATTTTTGATGTCTTTCTTCGATTTTGTCTGCAATGCCTACTGGACAATGACGGCGTCGCTCAACAAGAGCTCGGTGTACTGTTATGTCTACAATTCAGCGACGACCTTCTCGCTGGGCAGTTTTATTACTATGCTCTTCTGGTATGCAGATGCGGGTGTTTCCAATGTAAGTACTGAACTACCAATAATAATTATCCTGTCTGCGTAGCTTTGATTGATGGCCACGTGAAAAAGCCACGCTGACAATGCAGTTTTCGCTGTTGTTAGCTGCGTAGACAAGCTTCTCATTTTCACAATGTCGCTGGTGTATTCCACAACGTACAATCGCCTGAAGTTGGTCGTGGCTTGCGTCCTGCTCAAAACGCTGGCCGTGTTGCGCTTCTGTTTTGCGCTCCGGTGCTGTAAGCGTTTTCCGCTACTCTGCCAAGTACTGCTTTGCCTTTGGCTATTGTGGATCGCCAGTGTTTTTGTCTACGTCACGCAGCACAACTTCTTAGATGGAACGCCCCACTCAATCGACAAAGCGGTCAGCATGGCCCTCTGCTATGCTCAGTTGACCGCGCACATGGGCATTCTGTTGGAGACGCTGTTCAAGCGCAAATGCCTGCAGGACATCCAAAAGCGGCAACTGCAAATAAGCGAGAAACTCTGCAGCACCACCAATGTGCAGCTGAAACTACCACTCTGCAACAAACAACAACAAATACACATTGCTCGACTCGTGTTTAGCCTTACGCTGCCGGTGGCCTGCAATCACGCGTTGGTCGCTGCATCCATGCTCGATCACAGTACCGTGCCTTTAGGCCACTACAGGCACATTCTACCGACCGAGTTCGCGATGCAATTGAAGCTGATCGCATTTCTCGCCGAGATCGCACAGGCCAACACCCAACTTGACTATGTGCAGCGCAGTCTAGAAGCGCTGGGCGAGCGCCAATGGCGATCGTCGTACTGCGCCATCATTGGCAACAGACCTCTGCAACCCTTGACCGATGACAAATGGCATGCGAGGTTGGAATTGGCGGAGATCGAGCAATTGACGCGCCTCAAGACAGTGCACAGCGAGATGTACTGCCTCTTCGACAGCCTGAATGCGGCACATGGTTTCGCCTTGCTCGGCATCACCATCGTCTTCTTTCTGGACGTCGTCAGCAATGCTTACTGGTTGCTGCGAAATATACTAACCCATTCTAATGAAGGCCACGTCTTGATGAAGAACATCGGCTACGTGTTGAATGTGGTGGTGCTCCTAGCAGCGATCTGTTGGCACTGTCAGCGTAGCTTTAATTATGTGAGCGTTAGGAAGGAGAATGGTTTTTAGGTTTTTGACTCATGCTTATACCTAACTCCAACATTTAGAGCCGCTACATTGGCTGCATGATCTGCAAACTGCCGAAACCGCTGGGCAACAGGCGCTACAATAGTCTGGTCAACGAGTTCTCACTGCAAACGTTGCATCAGCGTTTCGTCATCACGGCAAAGGACTTCTTCAGATTAAATCTGGAATTCTTGGGCAGTGTAAGGCTTCTTTGAAATTATTTTCGATAAGCACTTGTGCGTACCAATCCATTTACAGATGGTTGCCGCTATCGTCACGTATCTCGTCATACTCATACAATTCATGTTTGCTGAGATGAACACCAAGGCGACTGCCAACGATGTCGTGGCCACAACCGCGGTGGCAACGCAATAATCGCAGAGAAAGCTTTTAGCGCCGATTTGATATTCTCAGTCAGTGCTGCACAACGAACCGTCAACACGGTTCCACTCAATAACGAAAATGCATCACTGGATTCTGTCGTTTGAAGTGTTGTCATGAAATGAAAGTCAGAAGTCTGCATCAATGTCGACATACAACAAATGCCATTTGAATTTGGTGACAATTTGCTCCTGCTTTAATACTCGTACAATAATACTCTGTGCTCAATTTAAGCAACCCCCTTAAGGGAACGACTTCTTTATCTGCTATCTTTGCACACGTCATTTGATTTTGCGTTGGCTCTGTCTGCTTTCAAATTACGACTGCTTTGTGTGTTATAATCACAGCATCGGCATGTTTATGGCAGCCACAACTATTGACTTGCATTTATCCATTTTCAGTTTCATTAAAAAGCATTAACAAAGTACAAATGACATGCATTGATCGCATTTCAAGCGACTGCAGATAATGGCAATGCTGCCATCCACAACGATGGATGGCAGCATGTGTGGATGAATGGGCATGAGGGAAGGAAATATAACGTATACGCATCATTAAAGGACAGGAAAATTGTCATCAACTTCAACATTATCATCATCATAGTAAGTCATTATAAGTCACTTTGGTCATACACGAATGAGGTCTATAGAAATCGCATCTCGTTTCGTAAGAGTATTCCTCGCTTGAATGCATCTGGCTGCAGGGCAGACCGGTTTCCTTGGTTGCAATGCTGATGATGACGTGCACCATGGTTGGCATTATTGTGGCTTCATAATTAAATAGTTGCTTGTCGTGTGCGACTTCAGATGCGCTACGTCTCTCCATCTTTGTCGTCACTCCTTAAGGAATGGCTAAGCACATCGAAAGCAACTCTAGTCATCTAGTATTTCTCAAAGTTCTCAACAGCTTCTGTTGATGTTGTTGATGGAGAAGCTTTAACGAGTAAGAATGAATAAGCCTCTTCAGGTGTTATTAAAAACCCATCATGCGTGCTTGATTGTCAACCGAATCGAGCCGAACCGGACCATCTGATGATTGACAAAGCAAATTTCAATTAGGTTTAGATAACAAGCTGTGGAGTGTCGGGTGATCACACTGAAATGTCTAAGCTTATTTAAGAGGTTAGTATAAAGCTTGTTTAGCAATACTCTAAGTCATAACCAACTGGTTAAGGTACTCTACACAAGGTACACAGCACTCTATGCGACAATTTGAAGGCATTTAATTTAGCGAACCTCTGAATTCAACCAGATTAACTATGTCTCAACACACAAAACTCACCTTTCCCGAGAATTGCTCCTTTATCGGTCTGCCAGTCTTAACTCTTCGGCCTCAACTCCGTCAATGTAGTCTCTGCAAATTCCAATACACCTGAACTATCCAAATTTCATATACCACTTTCTGTATAGAAGATTCTTTATTTCTATATTATTTATTTATTTATTCGTTTTTGTTTATACATCTACTTCGAAGGCTGCCGCCACTACTGATACTCTTTTCATGCTATAAAAATTCCTATTTTGAAACCCTTAAAAAAGTGTTATTTTTGATTGTTTACTTAACATTCCCTCGCATTATTAAAAAAGTTTCATGTGCTCTAATCAATGTGTAACTATAAGTTTTTGCACAAATTATTGCATGCCAACCTCAACTAGGAACGAACAAAAATTAAACCAACCTGCCACCCACTCCATTTAAGTATGCAATGAATCAACAAGAACTCAGCCCAGCTCAACCCTATCGCATGCTCTCTCGCTCGCTCGCACTCTCGACGGCCAACCTGCGGCAGCAAACTGGAATTGTTCATTAGCCATAAACTTTTTCGTTCGTTCGTTCATTTGAGTAATGAAATTTCCAAGTTGAATAATTTTTTCTCATGAATATTTAGTCTGCACTTCTCGAGTTGCCTGTCTATTGTACAAAAGATAAAGACAGAATTCAAATTTCGAATTGCATCGTTTAAATGAAATGAAAAATTCATACGGCGAACTTTCGAAAACCACACGAAAATCTGGGAACCACTGAATTGCAGAGACTTCGGTTTCGATAATTGCAATGCAACGGAAATGAGGCTGCGCGTTTTCCAAATTACCGCTCATATTTGAAAGTATCTGTGTAAAATATACAGTTAACTGTAATAAAATAACATATAACTATTAGCGATAAGTATGCTTTATTGATTAAATAGGCTATTGAATTATCAGACTTCTATTTTTATGTGCTTCTCTCCAAACTTCTTAAGCCATTTTGAACCTCGACATTTTATCTAATCCACCACGGTGAATGTGTTGCAAGTTGGCATATTAAAAGCATCATTAGCTGAAGTAAAGTTGAAAATAAAAATTCACATTCCTTGGTTAGAAATATTGTTTGTAATTTAAGGCATACCACTTCGTTGGACCCTAGTCTTCGAAACTAGTAGAATCTTCGAGGCTAGTAGGGTCTTCGAATGTGCAACCAACTTCATTAGCTTCAATTGGCACCGTGTTCGAATCGTTAAGCATCAAGGCGAAGGATGCCAGACCCATTTCAATGCCGCTCTCGAGTAGCATTAGGAGAAACATTTTGGAAAATTTTATGTACAAAAACGAACAAAACAACAAAGCGACAAGTTTCCAAAAGCTCACCCCATTACAATTTGATTGACATACAATACGGCTCCATTCTCAGCAACCTATTAGCAGGGCTGTGTTTTAAGTGAATATCTGTTAAGTGCATATGGTCATATGGTTATTTTAAAATTCAAAAAATTTCGCGCTGGCGCCACGAGCGCTGCAAAATTTATGGCTGCAGCTGTCCATGGATTTGAATGCCATAAATAGTCCATACTCACAGCGTCGGAATGGAAATCAGTAAGTTCTTTAAATAATTCTTCAACTTTCGCTATTTTATAGCAAGTTTTTAATTTCAGTCTCACAAATTGAAAACACTTCGTTCGCTCGCGTGCTCGCAAAGCGAAGCTGACAGCGATGACGACTTGTGGAAGCTGCAGTGCAAGCAGTGCAGCTTCTTTGGAGGAGCTGTAATCGATGAAATTGGAGGTTGCTTGAAGATGAAATTCAGCGAAGTAATGTGTGAAATAATTTAATTTATTTTTTGTAGTAATATAGTAACCGATAAAGTGGTGACTTTCTGATGATTATTCTGCGCATGTGGTGAAGTGCGAGTTGGAAACGAAGCAGTGAGGCAACGAGACGTTCGATATCACAAACGGCACATATTATTTAAATGTTTATTTTAAAATTACTTCATATATCGGTCATATACCCAAAATAAATAACGCCTATATTAAGACAATTTAGTACCGAAATTTTGTTGTGTTTTAGTTGCTGTTAGGTTACTGAGAATACCGGTCCAAAGCCCATACACACAATAAAGTTTTCAGCTGAGATCCAACAATAATTGAATTGGATCGAGGAACTTTTACTTTTTGAAGGTAACACGTTCTTAGATCCGACACTCATCAACTTGTTCGTCTTTTTCAGTTCGTTTGCTCTACAGCAGTAAGCAGTTGCATCAATGTACCAAATAAAACAAAATCTAAACTATTAGATGACAAAGAGAAGAACCTTACAGGTTACCAAATGGCGTGCTACTTTATGTGGTATTTTATATTCCTATATATAAAAATCTTGGACCATGCCTAAAGTGTCTCGAATAGTCCCATGTCACGTGTCACAGCATCTTCGGTCGTTAGTTTCATTAACTTAAAATATTTACGGTTTAGAGCTGATGCCAGGGGCAATGCAAGCCGAAGTGTTGAAAAGTGATTAATTCTTTTGCAGTCTCCTCTTCCCCTAGTACTGGTGAACAGCAATATTAATATAATATTCTTATGATTTGTTATGTGCTTCCCTAATGATGGTAATCTTATTGGATTACGATGTCCAAACGTAGAACACACATCCGACTTCAAGTTACACTTTTACTATTAACAACAAAATCATTTTACTTCAGTCCTTCAAAAAACCGTTTTTCTATTGTGCCTTGTCCAAAGAAGAGAATCCTTACACACACACACAGAGGCATACTCAAGCTTATGCTCACTCACCACATACACTAGCAACTCCATTGTTTGTGCTTGGAGTGCCAAGCGGTCGCTTCATTCATTATTTACTCGATGTCAACTGCAGATGCCGCAGCCGAATGCACCGCAAAATTGAACACAATTTGGAAAATGCAATCGATTCAATTGATTGTTGACTGCATGCGCCACACACACACACAACTTTATTCATCCAAGCAGACACTTCACCTGTGTGTCATATTTTTTTTTTATAACCGGACAAACAATGCAGCCCAAGTCGTATTGTTGTACGTGCTCCACATGCGCTCTCCTGTGAACCAAGTGAATCGTAGAGCGACGCTCTGTCCCCCTCACCGATCGTGGGCGTGCCAGCGAGTAGGTGTCTGCAAAAGTTTTGCACTTTGCTTGATTAAATTTCAATATTTACAAAAGTGTCGCTGAACTCTTTTTGACAGCATAGTAAATTACATAACCGGAGTGAGCTCCGACACAAAGTTACAGCCGCACACAGACACACACTGAATGAAGCGCAAACAAGGTGCAGATTTGTGTACAAAGCTACACTTTATTTGTGCGCATGTAGTATGGATATAACATATTTTATAATATGGTAGTGTACAGATTTCAGGACAAAGCATAAGTAATTGAAATTTGTTGTTGAGAGGAAGTTTATTAATATTAGACAAATCCGTACTTTTTGAGGGTTTGCCAGTGTGATTTAAAGGTGATCTAATCCAAGCAACTTCAATGTCCTCAGTCCGATATGGATGAGCTGACACCCTCTAAATAGTGTTATAGCGACGTTTGATGTTTGTCGGATGGTCACGGTTGCTGGTGATCACACTTAGCGACGCCGTTGTCGAATGCCAGTGAACAGTTTCCGCTGTTGGAACCGGTTGCCGCTGACTGCACCGGTGTCTCCTTCTTTATTAACAACTGCACCGTTTGCCAGTGACTTCACCTGTTTCTTCACCTACATTGATACGTGGAAAATTTAATTTTCTTGCGTGTTTCATGCGCGAATACGTAAGATCGAGCAGCATACGCAGGTACGCCTAATCGAGATTAGACTTTCAACCGTATTTTGTTTGCTCGCCTCCATTGATATTTAAACGATTAGTAGAAACATAACATATAAACCGAGTAAAGGGCCTCGAACACTGCATACAGTTTGAATCAGTTGTGTGCGTGTGCTGCATACTGCAATACAGATACCGATGTCAATGACGAACGAAATATTAATTCCGGTTGAAGGCTGTGTGAAATTGTCCTCAACCTGCCCTGTATGCCCTGAAGGCAGAATGATTTAAACGATTTGGTAAGCATTTCAATCACTAACCCTATGATATGGATACTGCTTGCAGTATCATGTCCAATAAATTACATCAAAAATTACACTCACGTTTTGAGGCATGCCATCCAAGGCTTTCGTGTGACTATCCACAAATTTGACTGAACTTTCGACTCAGCTCTCTCGCCATCCATGCACTTTTACAGAGGAGGAAAAGGTGGTAGATTTTCTCATCAAGATTTGTGCAGCCATTTTTTTCAACACGTCCCTCGCAAGATTCTGCTAATAAGAGATTGTTTCAAAAAATATGTTGAAACAAATTGCAAATTAACAAACGAATCGAGATCCAAATGTCCGAACTTCGGCCAGTAGAAGAAAGTTTGGGATATACAGAGTTACCAGTTGGTTTTGACGAAAGGTGCACTTTGGTATTTTTTCGCTCAGATTAATGCATGCGCATTTGCTAAATGCGAATTGGTGCCCGATATACAGAATTAGTGTTATCGGCTGATAATAAGGGGCTGCAAATAAAAGTTACGTAATTATCGATCATTCGGTACCAGTATTTATGTATGTCCCTTTTGCAATTCGATTTATGTGATTTCGCTTGCTTATTTGTTTGTTTGTTTGTTTGTCTGGTCAACCAAACCCGCTCCCGCCGTAAACAAATGTAATTAGTTTTGATACAAAATAAACTAAATTTAATTTAAAAAAATGACAAAAACATGGATATTCGATTGTACGGCAGCTGCCAACATGTGTATGCAAGTATCGACCACAATAAATTACACGGCGTAATTTATTGAATATGCATTTTGCCATTTTAGAGCACGGACGCCAATTGCAAACTAATAAATAACCGCGGCGGAACTCTTTGCGTAAACAACTAATTGTATCATTGAGACGCGCACCAAGAGAAGAGAGTAGTGACAGCGGAGAGAACAATGTCGTCGCTCACACAGAAGACGGAAGAGAACTCTTAATGATGCTTGTCCGAATTACAATTCAGTGTGGGTGGATACGGAGACAGAGTAAGATACGCGTGTATAATAAATCATATTTAATTAATCGGGTTGTTACAGGAACAAATAAAGGGAGGTCGTTTTAATAACATGGATCACCCTAAACTGCTACATACTCTCCCTGGAATCTTCACAGTTTTCTTCTCCGCACTCTGTCCACTTTGAAACTATATTCTCAGGCGATGTACTCAGTACATGCGATTTCAGTGTCCACTTTCGTCGAGGATTCTCAACTGGTACGCATTACAAATTTCTTGTGTAATGCATATTGAATACCAGACAATACTGTCTGACACATTTCAGTATAAGTGGAACTTACTAAGTAGGGACCATGTTCTGAATCTTCATATTGTATCTTGAGGTATTCATTATTCAGTGACTTAATAATAGTTCCCAAAAGTGGTAGCTGGAGTTTGATGCTGTGAGTTTGAATTTTGGAGATTAAATTTCAGTGCCATGCACTCCATATTGTAACAGTTGCCAAGAGAATCTCTATAAATGAAGTTCATACGGATTATTCGTTAATCTGCGAAATCTCTACTTAAAGGAGGTGCCAAGAGTTCGGATACAATATTTAAAGTATGCGGGATTGTCGGGACCATAGATTTTGTGTGATTAGTTGGTAAAGAAGAAAATTTTCCTACAGAGATGAACACGTCCATAACCGACATTGGGAAATTTTAGAAATTTTTCTTCAATGTGCTCCTACATCCAACATATTTGTATGATTAGCATTGAGTGACAACATACTTTGAAAAACACGTCGTCGTTGTTCTAACAGCACCTGATTTTGGTAAAAAGTGTCTACGAGTCAAACTAACTGACTTCTCAACCACATTCATCAATTGTAAGCAGTCGCATACTTTTTACTTACATTTTTTATAATTAAAAAAATCTATTAATTTATTGCTGATGTGACTATCATTTAGCTTTCTTTCTGACACTTAATTATAAAATTTTACTATCCGCTTGCTCGCTGGCATCTTGGCCAAAAGGACGCTTCTTATCTGAGCTGCCCACGTTGCTGTTGTAATAAATTGGCTTGCGGCTTGTTTCTGTTGAGCGAATTAAAAATACTTTTAAAAAGGAAAATAACGTATAATAAAAAATGAAGTAAGATAAAAAATATTGCAATATTTTGTGGAGAGAATGTTGTTTTTTAATTTTCGTGAAAATTATGAAATCCTTATCTATGTTTGCAGAGGCTTTCTCATTGTCATTGTCGTTGTTGTTGTGTCATTATTTAATGGAATTTTGCTAGGCATAGTTCAATTAAAACAAATAACAAATTTCTCAAGAAAATTCACGAAATATTTTATTTGCACAGTTCATGGTTGTTGGGTCTATGGGTGAGTTTGGATTTTCGTTGCGGTGGCTTTGAGTGCGCTTCAAGCGATTCCTTAACTATTCCTTAACACTATACACACACACAAGCCTAAATAGTTACAGAAGCGCCCACACATTATTGCTGATATATCTATTTGAATTAAAATTGCGAAAAAGAAGAGTTTTGTTGCCTGCAGCACTTTTGGCTTAGTTCGCTCGCTCAGCAACCCACCAACATAAAATTTGATGCAGTGGCATTGTAAAGAGCTAGAGAGTGTGTTTTGGAAGAGAGTGAGCGAGAAAGCAACTTAGAAAACGAATCCGATTAAAAAGTTGATCCGCATGAGTTTAGTTTAGTTTAGTGTCTGTCTGAGTGACTCTCTTTCCTCTTTGTCTGTCCATTTTTCTATCCTTTGGTTTCGGTTCCGGCCTTGGTTTGAATTCGGGTTTTGTGCTGGCGGGGGGACTTGGCGTTTTTTTTTTGCTGGTGCTGTGCCAAAAGCAGCGCATAATCTGCCAGTTTATGAATTATGCATTCTAGCCATAGGCGAAAATAAAGTGGAAACCAACTCTTGAAAAAAAAAATTAGAAGTAAATGAGAAAAATTTGTTTCCCAACGTGAGTAGATCAGCGATTCAGACCAGCCCAGCCCTGCTGAAGCGTTGCTCGTTTACTGCTAGTTACACATTTCTTGAGAACCGAATAGGCAAAATATTACAATACGTTCGAACAAGTTGGGAAGCAAATGAGGCACCAAAAATATAAGTGGGTGGTTCGTGCCTACCGACGCCTCGAAGCCGCAACAGGCGTGGATATTGACAGCTCTGACCGTGTGGATAAACTTGGATCTCGTATTCATTTATGCGCAACGCAGCTAAAATGTTAAATAAATAAATACAATGTACAAAATATATGCACTTTTTTAGCGATATCTACAGCAGCGAGGCGTGGCCTGTGGTTTGTATGCGTCACCGCAAAGCGGAACCCTTGAATTAGGCAAATGAACCCAGCGAAGCAAGCAGGCGGAAAATCAGTCTACGATCGACTTCGCTCGTGCTATTATGCGCATTATGAGTATGAATGTATTATAGGCATTGACGTTGGCAACCCTTTTTTCCTGCACCACTCTGGCTCCTGTCCTTTTCACTCTCTTCAAGCCGATAGAATTTATGGATTTATGAACAGAAGGTCAAGCACTCAAGCAACTGAAAAGAAAAACAGTTTTTCTTCGCTCTGCCATTTCAGTTTTTTTTTTTTTTTTGCTCCCTTTTTCAACACTCAACTTTATTGGTATCCCTCAATCATGAATAATTCATGTGCGTTCTCCAAGTATTTTAAAATTCTAATAAACTGGCGAATTGAAGTTGGCTCGAGTTTCGCTTAGGCCGAGCCGACACATTTAAAGGCTTAATTAAATTATAATCTGAAGCAGAAATAAATTTAATTCACTAAGTCGAAATAAAATGGCAAAATGCTACGAAAACTCGCAGCTCATAAATATTTATGGAAGCCCATTCAAGCTGCTCGTGTAAAAAAGGGGAACGGGGTAAGAGAAAATGGCGCTGCATATGCGGAATTCACCTTGGGCCGTACGACTGATTGTCTGTGTGCCTTGAGCGGTTTGGCAAAACTATATTTTATGTATGTAAAATTGAGTGGTTAAAAGGCATTTACATGGAATTTGTAAAATTAACAGCGTCAAACTCAGTTGTCACTCTGGCAGACATGGAAAAGTTTTGCAAAACCTAAAATGATCTGCAACTCAACTCAACTGAACCCAACGGACATTTTGCCATACAAGCACACAAGGCGCGCCTAATTTTTTATGGCTGTGTGTGGATGCTCGAAACTTTAAAGTTACTCGAATTTGTGTTAAATATGCGCAAAGTAGTTTTACCTCAAATGACAAGTAGGAATTTCAAAATAAATATGCACACATATATAGATAGCACGAGCCATGTCGACTGTTATGCAATGCATTACCCTACTACGAACTGGGTATGAAAACACAGTTTCTTTCCATAGTGTCTCGTAGTCAAATGACACTGCGACATATTTGAGTTAGCCTTTGAGCAAGATCAATCAGCTTAAAATTATAGTGGACAAAAAGTATTATATGAAGTTTTCGAATTCTCTGTGATCATAAGACCTTATATAAACTGGCTTAATTGAAGAACCAACTTGTTCACAAGCTCATCAGCCAGCTGTTGTCAGTAATGAGAACATTTGAATAGAAAACTTCTTCAGCAGGGACTTCAGTAAGCTTGAATTTTGATATTACTGTAAATGCCACCAACTAGTTGGGAAGGGGTACAGAAAGGGAAAGAATGAGGGTACTTTTTAAGATGTGAAGTAAAATTATAACGACACCTGGAAAAGAAAGACGCTTCAGTGGTGCTGGGATCCATCGGTGCTTAAGTCCATACTGACTCCGAAATCAATTCAATCAGTAACAGCTTCTTGTGCAAGTAAGACTTATAGTTCGAACTGAGGAGCCAATTCATTTCTCGGAGTTCAAACTTAATACCAAGTTTGGCTCCTATCAAACGTTATTAATAGGTATTTTACAGAGACACTACTAGAAATTGCATGTCTGTTTATGGCATCTTATTTGGGCCGACATTTTATACACACTCTTTCAACATAGGTTCAGTGAGATCCAGTTAACCTTGTACGAGCGCTGAATCAGGATCACTGTCACACTTCATGAGGGCTTAGGGTAACTCATGGAGGTTTGAGTCATAGAATGTGTGGCACTTCGTATTGTACAATTAAAATGTTGAATCCTTTTTCCTCCGACCTCACAAAAAGGCATTGTTGTGGAGTAGGATCTAAATACCTTATCGTATGGTCGCTGCAGAACTGCTTTGAGCTTTGAGAGTAGTTAACATTAACTTGCCTTCGAATGCACTCACCCATTTCTATGTTTTAAAGTCGTACACCCTTCGTTGTGTATGCTCATGCTCCAATGTGTGTGTAAGGCGTCTTCACCTGGTTACATTTTATCGCACTTTTTCACTGAATTCTTGGAGAAAACAAACTTCTGTGGCTTTCGTAAGACAGAAAATGGAAATAAAAATTATGCGACAAGAGTTACTTATGCACGTTTACATAACCACAAACACACACACATGCAGCCACACAACAATTTCCAAACACATTTCCTTGTCACAGCAGCCGTTGCAAACCGAAGCAGCAAGTTCATTAAGTAAGCGGCGGACAGAAAGAGAAACGGAGGCAGACAGAATGACAGAAGCTGCACATAATTCATGAAATGTGTGCGCATGAAGTCTTCATAGTGCAGCAGTGTGTGGCATGCAGCAGAAATCAGGCACAGTTGGGATTCGCCCACAATTCTAGCACACTCAACTTACTTAAGATTCGTATTTATTTCAAACAGCAGAACGAAAAAAAAAGTAGAATGAAAATATGAGCATATATAAAAATGTAAGCACAAAAAACGCAAGAAACAAATAAGCGCGGAATTATAATGCCAAAGTCAAATACGCTTGAAGTAAGTCCGAGGTGTTTGTATGTGTGTGTGTGTTGAGTACACTGAGAGCACTCGACCGCATAAATTCGCACCGATCGCTGCAAACATCAGAACGCACCACACGCAGAGCTCCGTGTGCGCGGCAAGCGCCTTTTGCAATTTTAATAACCACTCAAAATGAAAACGGGGTCTTTAAGGAATTTTGATGGCCCCGACCTGAGCAACGGTCGAGCGCCACCACCAGGCGTGCCTACAGAGCGAGCTGCCTGCTTCGGGAGGTCACAGCTGCGCTTGCACGTTTGACCGCAGAATACGGAATACCTTTTTGCATATTTTATGACTGAATTTTAATGAAAATTAATGCGAAATTGGCAAGCAACGAACAGCATCAGCGTCAGCATCAGCACACAAAATCCTTTTCTATCTCTGTGCTCGCGCTGAATGCATAAAACTTGAAGTGTGAACTCCTGTGTCACCCAATGCTAAATTCACGGTTGCACAAGTGCGAAATGAAGTCGTTTTCAATCAAAATTTGAGTATTAAAATTTGAATTAAAATAGAGAGAAATAAAAATTGATTAATCAAATTATTACTGCAAATGGTGTTGGCCGAACATTACCAACTAAACTCGCAATTGCGGTTTATCGAAGAGGGACCAAACCACACCAAAGCAGTCCCAGCCAAGGCAAATTGACAAAGCCATTTTCGACAATTTCCAATCAAAACAATTTCCGCTTTTCCACCATTTCCACCATTTGTTATTGCATTGGCGAATCGATTCTGACCACTGCGACGGCAATGTTCGCCATAATGGCTGCGTTGATGGTGTTCGGTGTGTTTGCCACAGCGCTTTGTCGCAGGAAATTGACTTTGGTAATCAAATTATCACCACGAATATGGCGATAATTATCGAAGAGAGGGAATCCCGCAATTCGAATTGGTTTAATTGGCGCCAAAGAGAAATTACAAAGTCCTCCGTTGTTTGCAGTGAGAAGTGATGCGGCCCGATTTAATTACCAGTGACTTACTTTTATTGTTTGTGTATTCTGACATTTTGTAATTAGGACTAAAATCACCGAAATCATTTCTACTTATGACAACCGATATCTGCTGCGATTGCGATTTTTCATTCACAGTGAAAAAATACTTCTATTTTAATACCACACGTCTCTACTGGAAAGCTTGTTACTGCAGAGGCTAATGAGTTTGCAGAACGCATGCAAGTGGATTGTGTCTGGTGCTCGTGTGAATGAAACGAGGATTACGGAGAAAATATTTCGCTTACTTCTGTCAAAGCCTTGAAATTTCATTTACACACAAACTCGTTTTCGTCTATTCGCGTTACGTTTGCGGTGGATATGAAACCAAGTAAGTCGGTGTTTCTTAAACCCAAAAACTTTGAAGTTAGACTACTCGAGTGTATTTGCCGGAACTTCTGCTGTGGGCGTCGTGAACAAGGCGCGTGCGATAGAAATGCTACATCAATTGAAGCTGCGAAAATTGGCAATAGACGCCGACAAAGCGTCCATTTCGGAACATTTACTCTCGATGGCTTATAAGGGACAGTCGGCTGGAAACACTATATCCACGAAATGTACAACTTTTGTAAACCACGACTATGTTAGTGTTAGGCATACACGCAGCTCTAGCCTGTGTGCCGCCTGTGGTCTGGGCGTTACAACCAAGGGGCCTTGCGTTGATAATCCGATTTTCATGGGCAACAGACCCAGGCACAGCGTCCATTCCGGCAAGCCATACAGCAAGGTTGCTGGCTCCCTTAATTCAAACACTGAAGTGGGTACCGGTGCCGGTAAGTTTAAGTTAATCAAATGTAAAACTTTCAGTACCAACTACAACTTTTCTCCACAGTTGACAAACGAGAACGAATCGTTGAAGAAATTTATGGAGCTCGAATAACCGACGACGTGTTGAGTTTCTACATCTTATTCAGAGGCACACAGGTATTAGAGAGAGTAACAGCAGCCATCGCCAATATCAAATACGCACAGGAAGTAATTAAGTTCTATCAGGACAAACTCGTCTTTTACTGATTTCAATATGTTTTGTATATATTGTATTATTCTATATCATATATCCTTATTATAATAATTTTTGCTTTCAACCAAATACGATAATTAAGGATGATATGATGATGAAGAACACTTATAACTCCATGTTAAACATGGATAGGACAAACTTTGTGGTTTCTTGGTGCATTATATGTTGTCCGAACAGTGGACTTGTGCCGAAATTAGTAGTTTCTGGGATTAAGTAAAGCACCCTTTAAATTCACTTTCAATAGAGTGCCTCGGTTACGTAGTGAAGTGTACTAGGGCTGCCGCCGCAGAGGTACGTGTTCAAAACTGAGACAGGCTCATTACCTTCAATCTGCGTTACTTGGCGACGTCAGATGGCTCTCCCGTCTCCAGGTTACGGCCGTGAGCCGGTTTAACCTAACCGAATTATCGAAATGAAGTTTTGGTATAGCTTATTATAGGACTGTAGGGAATTTCGAAAAATAACAAGTGCATAAGCATATAAATGAAAGATTCATAATAATTATAGCTGTTGCAAAAGTATTTCATTTCATAACGTACTGAACTAATAAATATCAGCCGAGCACGACGTAGAACTAACTATACCGAATAGCCACTCCTTGGAGAGTATTACTATTCAGCGGTCCAGTCGTTTCGAGTTGCCCATCTGCCAAGCTGTGCCCACTAGTATTTCTCAAAATCAATATTCTCACATGTCGATCGAGTGAAATAATCGGTTTCAACGCCATGCCTAAATTCTGATTGATTGCACTGACTTTTGCTGGCGTTGCTAGCTACCTCATTTATCAAGCACATTACGACGAAGCCTTTGTCAATGTCAGACGGTCGGTCGACAAAAACAGCAACAGTTGACTTGACATCTGGGCCGATGAAAAATTGTGAAAAATTCCACAGCTGAGCGGATGTTGGGTGTTCAGCAAGAAAGATGACGAAAAACTAATTGTAACAAATGATAACTTATGGCTGTACAGCAGAGAAATATAAACTTCGAGCCTGCGAGGCATATGCTGAGACATGATGGAGCGCACACATTTTTGTATGAAAGTTTAATGCTTTAGCCTGGACGTGCATGGCTTTCTTCAGAGAATACACGAAGGCACTCACGCACGCACGCACGCACAAAGGATTTTTTCTGTTAAGAAAAATGGTTTTGTCGCTTATGAAACACATGGCTTTCTTGCGTTCAATGCGTCCCTCCTCATGCTCAAGTAGCATGCTTACAAAACATGCGACCAAGTCCTGAAGAATGTGTGTAGCTCATGCAAAAGTGATAACCAACACCTTTTGGTAGGGCAGTCAACTTCTCAGCTCTCAACTCTTAGAGCGAGGGACGACTGAGTGGCGCTCAAGACAAGCCAAATAGTTAAAGTTTTATACTTTAATTACTCAAGTAGCAACAGCAATAGCAAAAATTATTGTAGAGTTGGGGGTATACGTCGAAGATGTGCTTAAGTCATACACGAAATTAACGGCAATAAAAGGTCCATACACCAGAAGGTGTCAGTTTCCTAAAATTGATGAGTACTTCCGGTTTATTGACTTCGATTTTTGGCATCCAAAAGTTTTTCTTCTTTCAGTCTTTGGCAAAACGGCGTGTCCTGCGGCACTGTACGAGTACACGTTGCCTTAACATTTTCGTTTAACAGACTGTTGGGCCATCGCCGGCATAAGGTTTAACATTTAGCGCTGCTCTTGTGAGCTCGGTTAAAGCACGAATTTACCACTCAATGGGCGGCAAAGTCTAGTGGGTTCAACAAGTTGTGCGACAAAACTTCATGCCTCAAACAGGCAGTACCATACACGCATTTTGAGGGTTGTTTTTACACCGTTAGCAGTTGTTGTGGATGGTATTGTGAGCAGCTCTTCTACAGCTTATATTGGATAAGACTGTCTGAACGGAGTAGAGGTTTGGTGTTGACAACTTTTTGTATTGCTTACGCAAATAGCATCATTCAGACCAGCTTTTATTTTATTCCACAGCGCATCACTAAAACTGCACAAGTTTTTATTTTTATTTATTTTATTTTATAATATTTTTGCACATTTCCTATTTCAAATGTCATTATAAGAATGTAGTCCTTGATTACATGAGTTCCTGCAATGTCCCAGCTTAATAATGTTGTATAATGTAATTAGAGTTAAGTGAGTGGGACATGAAAAGCTCACTTGGTCAATAAATGAAATGTTTCTGTAACAAACAACACGCAAACCGTGAATTTATAAAATTACTTTATGAGATTTTTTTATTAATATTTTACTTTAAAATGAAGTAATTAGTCTCAGGATGGTTGAAGTAAATCAAATATGGACGGTGAAAATTTTTTACTTAAACCAAAATAATCATATATTTGTATATTCACAATTATTGGTAATTCAGGGTTTGGGATAATCGAAGCTTAGTGGAAAAGGCCGTGCGGTTGATTTGTAGAGTCTATATGCTAACTGATCACACTATGGTAGCTAAACCTGCGCTATTCTTATAATATAGCTGCCATAGGTAGAATATTTAAAATAATTCAAATTTGCCGAATTTGCCAGAGTACCCCTCTGCTAAGATTTCGCATGCAGGACTTTCGATGATATTTCACTTTACATTGAACCCTCAGTAAAAGAGTTGTACTAACGCGAACCAAGATCGGTTTTTCAAGAGGAAAATAGTGGATATGATGCTTCAAACAACATTTATGAATTAGTTACAACAACATCAACAAGAACCAAATTAATTTAACATTTGTGTACGTTGCATTTAATACTTAGTGAGGAAATGGAGAATAACAATTCATTTTAATATGGTAAACAAAAAGGCTGAACAATTTATCCCAAATAAAAACCTTAAATAGCTCTTATATATACGAAGATAACTCATATCTAACAAACTATTTTATATATAGTTAGATTATGATTATTATTCTATTCGAGATTTAGTCAAACGCGGCTAGACTACATCGACCAAACTCTTTCGTTTCTCAGGCTTATATTGGTTCGCGTGTAATATACCAATACATATCTACTATAGAAGAGTATATATAGTTCACAAAATTCTTATAAATGTCCTCGATACAAAAATATACTACTTTTAGCTTTAAAATTTTATTGCTCTAATCATAAAATGCTATCAAGTGCAATTCAAGCCATTGAACACTCAAAATTCTCTGCTTACATCGACGGCATTGTTAGTTTAAAATTTAATATTGCAAATTATCAACAAACAACAAACAAGCGTAAGGAATACAGGACGTTGAATAGTTATTTACATTTCTATTAAAATGTCTTGATGTGGCAAAATGTTGTCAAAGACATTTTCAGATTTGTGTGACCTCGGCCTGACATAAGCTCAGTTCGAACAAACACTAAATTAATTAGGACTAAAAGAAAATTTGATCAGCCAGAAGATGCAAGCGTACTTATTAAATTAATTTCGACATTTATTTCGCAATGCGAAGTGAGTCAATTACGATGGATTAATACAAAACAATTTGAAACCGGATTGCCTGGGAAATTGAATTGCATTGTTAACGCCACAAAGGCCGAGTGCTGGCAGCAGCCCGGAATTCGCATTTATGAAGTATCAAATTGAAATTGAAGTAAATTCAAGTGAATGCAGTTAATGAAACACTATGTAATAACTAGAACATAAAATTAAGCCAGTGGCAGCGGACTTTAAGTCCGCTGACCAGTGACCTGTGATCTGCCAAGTTTTTAAAGTTTATTTGTTTGCTGCTAATTAAGTTCGCTGAAATAGAACAAAAGTTAATTTTGTTGCTTGTGTAATATAATTTTAGTTCAGGTCGAGGTTTCTTACTTACTTTCCTCGGAGTTGGTTCGCTCGAAGCTGCAGGCATCCAGTGAAGCGCCTCAAGTTCCCAAGTGCAAAGTATGCATTTCCACCGCAGTGCGTCTTATGTCCTTCCGTTTCTCTTACTTCTTTTTTATTTTATGCGTTCATACGCCACTGGTACAACTGTAATAGACAAAGAGGGAGCGATTTTTAAGGAAAATTGTCTTAATTTTCTGCACAACTACTACACCCAACGCATTTGATTGAAGGCAACACCTAATGATTTTAACAAATCGACACGCCTTTAACAACTCTTTTCTTTGTAATACCCTCTACCACCCAAACTTAGTTTGTCGGTTATCTGATTATTTTTATTTTGGTCTATCCGAATATTATCGTCAACCAAAGTTTATATTTCTCAACAAAGATTTTGCTTTCTTTTCTTTTCGAAAACTTTCTCCATGAAATGCTTTGATCCAGCTGACACTCAAATAAACGTTGCAAAATGCCATTGACAGTCTGATAAGTTGAAATTCTAACATCACAGGAGCGGCTCAATAAAATTTAGCCATTGTTTTGTTTTATTACCAAACGGCTTGACCCTATGGCGAAAGGATATATAGTATAACGTATAGCAGATACTGTTATAACAGCAAAGTAACTTACGACCGATAAATCTTCAAAAGCTTCCACGGACATAACGAGAAAATTACATGGGAAATATTACGGCCCCTTACAGGATCTCGCTTACATTCTCTATAACAACTCTTAGATTTGGAAACCTGCCATAAATAGATGTAGCTTGGCTTGCTATTGGCTTCTCTAAACTTTATTTGAATAGAGCCCAATTTGGCCAAAGTCTTTTTTGTACTTCTTATATGACTCCGTATTCTTCTTCTTAGATGTCTCTAGAATTTTACCAAGACCGGATGGTCTGTCACGAACCCTTAGTTTTTTCTACGTTTCATTACTATAGCCTAACCGTTACTATGCCTGAATGCGGCACTGAGAAGCCGCTGGAAAATGCTAGTGTTAAGTGCGCAACTCAACTCAGCGAAAAAGAATTGTTTGTGAAACAGAATTTCGATCAAAATGTTTGCATCAAGCACTTTTCAACATGTGAGCAAATCAATAGAATCAACTGCAATACTCAGCGACTAACTGACAGACACACACACACAGAACTACAACAAAAGCAACGACAACAACAGCATAAATACGAGTACACTTCAATTTAAGTTTGTCTACAAACTTGGGTAAAATACGCAGCGTGCAACTTTCTGTCTTGTGATGATTTCTTTTTTTCCGCTTTATTTTTCTATAAGGAGAGATTTTCGAGTGCTGCGATGGGCGAGCAGATTTTATGCCGAGCATGTTTTGAATTTTTGTAAATGTAATTTTTAACTTATTTACTTTTTAATTCATTTACTTGTTTTTAAACCTTTTATTTGTTTATTTATTTTATATGATTATTTTCTTTTATTGCAATACAAGATTCGAAAATCGGGCCGAGCAAACTATTCGATTATTTTCGGTAATTTTGAAAAACTTTTATTGAAATAACTTCAGCGATTTCTGCATGAACAAAATTCTAAAAGCGAGTAGACCTGTAGAGCGGCGAGAAGTGCAAAAGATAACCTTTTCGCATTTGTTTATGCGCTGCTCAATTGTAAATTTTCCCCACTTTTGCCGAAGACTAGCCAAGTGCCTTGTTTAATGTTTTATGACAAAAGTTTTGATTGTATTTGCGCAATTGTGTTCAAAATTTTTTTATTTCATTTTTTTCTTATTTCTTATTCTTATTTAAAAAGTGTTCAAGCACACAATTTCTCTTGTCATCTGTAATGCATTGTTATTCAGTAGTGAGCAGTGAGTGACTCTTGCTAAAGTATTTCAAATTGAACTCAACTGTACTGAACAGCGTATGCGTAACATCAGAAACGCCTTAAAAAATGTTGCACGACTCCACGTAAATATATAAAAGGTAATAATAAAGCGGGAAGCACGCAACTTCATCGAACGTTTCAGCGTGTCAGTGTCACTTAGTGCAAATTTACGCCAATCAAAGGTTCTGTCAGTTATCATTAATGCACGAAGCGAGAAGAGTTAAATCCAATTTACAATCACTGCACGCCGCAACGCCACAACGTCGGCCAAAACGGTTTTATCACCATCAACGTCGATATCAGAGTTCAAGCGAATTGTATCGCGATAGTCGACGCGAGGCGCCACGGCTCTGTGCGAAGCGCCCGAGCATAAATTATGTCATTGATAGGATTTCATGTTTATGTTCGGGTTGCGGCGACCAGCAGCGCCAGTCCGGCCAACCAGGCAAACCAGTCCACATCCGCAGCCTGAATGGGCGGGCCTGGCCAACGTGATTTATGTATAATGTTTCACGCTTGAAGTTTACTTTTTAACAGAAATAAAAACAAAAACACAAACAAAAACAAAAAGGAAAAAAATAAATAAAATTTAACAACATAAAAAGGAATTTATTGGGCTCGTCGTAGTTGTCGACTCAACTCGACTCGCCGAATTCGCCTGTTAAAAAGGCCTCATGTAATGTTGACATTACGTTTTAATTCATTTGGTCCAACGAAAGGCATAAAACCGAAAGATTTATGAATGAATGGCTTTTCATTTCGCTTGTGATTTGATGCGCACTGATTTCTCTTAACACGGAATTTCAAATGTTATTTTCTTAGAGCATTAAAAAAATTAAGTGCAGCAAGGACGGCCAAATGCAATGATCTAACTTGTGTACTCAGCTTGTCGCATCTGAAATCGTGTGCGTCATTGCAACTTTTCCCATTTGCAGTCAACAAAACACATACTTAGATACTCAACTCAACAACCGAACTACTCAGCTAAGGAACATTTCGAATTCCCAAATGTTGTCACATCGAGTGCATCGATTTCAATTGACATTTGTAGTCAGTGACAAACTTGTCAGGATTTGCCACAAATGGATTTTTCTCTGGTGCAAACGCAATGTAGAGTAATACGAGTCAAAGCGTCAAGTGGCTTATGTCCAAGTCCAACTTTGGTGCCCTCAATTTTGCAGAGGTTAAATGTGTACAAAAATTTGTTCAGATCGTAAACTGGATAGGAAAAAAGCACGTAAGAAAGCGAATGAAAATATACGAATTGAAGGATTAAAAAGGTATTAGGTTTCCGCAAAAAAATATAATTAAATAGTAGAAAAAAAGGTTTCCTTCAGGATTGTGCGGAACTTTGGATTACTATAACTGAGCCTAACAAACCTTCTCTCTCTCTCTCTCTCTTATAATCGCTATGATTTTTAATAGTCTCAAATCTCTTCCATCTAACTAAACTAATAGGGAATACTCCAAGGAAACTAACTATGGTCGGGTAATTTAGATACTTCAAGTGCCTGTTGGCTTGAGTTAATTTAAGTGTGGTTAAGCAAATAATTCTTACTATGTTACCTATCATGTGACCATGTACTCCTTGTAAAACGAAATTTTAAATATAATAATTGAAATCTTGGTAATCAACATACCAAAATTAGTACTTACTCTGCATCACTTTGTCCTTGCAAAGTATCTTTACCAGTACATATGAAATAATCTCCATTCTATTGAAAATAACAAAGGCTGTTTAGTATTGCATCGCTTTTAAATTACTCACTTTTGTATTACTCACTTTATTCTTCCGTTACTATTAAATTTTTATTATCTCAACACTTCACGACCCACAGTATCATTCAAGCATCCGGCCTTAAATAGTCTCGCACCCACATATTACACCCAAATCGAAAACAATTCTGCTGACACCGTACTATTTCCTATTAATGTCGTTACTACATCGCCGTCTGGGTGAGTAATGGTGATGCTGCTACAGCTTCAACTCTCCAACTTACAATATAATCGCCAATGTTGAGAAATCGTCTGATATATCTTTTAACCTAAGTCGCACTCAAATATAACCGTCACCATTCCACCGCAATTGGTATCAGTGTGTAGTTTCTGGCCTTGACTACAAGCACTTGCCGCATCCCGTAACTTCCCACAACATTAAACCGAAGCAGTTGGATGAAAAATTACGAATAATGAATTGGTTCCTCAGATGGAACTCGAAGCCGAAGTCTAGTCGGCTACGCGATTACAATGTAGACTATTATTCCATACAATTTTAATTAATTAGATACAATTTAATTGCTTTTCCTAAATGTTTGCAAGATAAAATGTAAACAAGAAAACCCCTGTTGTACTTCTTCTTCCTTTATATCAACATGCCAGCCGGCTCTTCACAGGCTAGCCAACACTCAGTACAAAAAAACTACCTATTAAAGTGGCCATATTTTTTTAATGTAATGTTAAGCAGTTAAAAGATGGAATACACCACAAAAACATGTTTATATTGTGTTTGGGGCCTATAAGCGCAGATAATAATTTTTGTAATTAATTTTCTAATTAAAAATTGTTCTACAAGCAAATATTTTAGGCAAAAACAGGCAAACAACTCCTTTTGTTGGCTTCGCTTACAATACTGCCTGTGGTTACCGTATCACATTTTAATTATCATCAAACTACTTTGGCTGTCTCTTTTAAAATTTTATAAAGTTTCCCTCTTTGTTAGCTACTCTAATTTCACATTTTCCGCATTACATTTCCATGTTTGCTTATTTCAGCAACTTGACAACTCTGGTAACAGAATTTTTACAAGCTGGCAATGTCACTCGAAAGTTTCGTTGCGTGACTATCAACTGGAATAAATGTGGAGAATATTTTACTTTTGGCCGGCGGTTCCAACGACAACGAAACAACAACAACAACAAGAGAAAGAGAAACAACGATGACGACGGCAACTGCAAGCAAACGTTTGTCATAAACCAAACTTGTGTACGTGCGATGTTCACAATTTCAAGTTGGCCCCACCAACGGCGGAAGAGAGACTTGTTTAAATACGTGATTTATTTGCACAGCAAAGTTGCCACAGAGTTGGCAACACCAAAAGCGGCAGTGGCCCAAGCCGACTCGACCAGCTGCTGCAACCGTACCGGCAGAAGGCGCCTTCGCCGCAAACACGACCACGGCTAGTTGCATGTTCGTCCGAGACAAGCGAAACTTTTCGAGCCAACAAACAAACAATTTGCAACAGTTGCAGAGGCACACGAAAAGAAAAAAGTTAATACAAATTGTATATTATGCAATGAAAGATGTTGGTGAGAGTGTTGTGGGAGTCTTCTCCTTTACAGTGTTGTAAAATAATAAAAAATAAATGTGAATAAGTAAATAAAAATAAAGATCCGAAGTCTGTCAGTACTAGGAATACATAGTGCGGAAAACTTACGAGAAGCTTCGCAGTACTAACAAAATATAGAAAACAATATATAAAACTTCCCAGTAAAATTAATTATCGTGGAGCTCGCAAGGCTTACTAGCGATGTTTAGAAAAAAATTTACCAAATTCAAGTCTTTCTTGCATCGTTAAAAGCCTTAGTCACCTAACCTTTGTTCATTGAGTCGGCCCTGTTAGCGGTCTTCTTGCAATCATTAATAGAATGGCGCTGTAGTTTTGGTCTGTAGATCGCGGCTAGCTCTTTTTTAATCAAAACTATTTCATATCCTGCCTACTCGCCCGCGTTGAACGTGAGACTCTGCTGGTTGAGAGAACCTTTAAAATATCAAAGTAAGACTGCTCCGCAAAGAAATGGCCTACCGAGAGGAGTAGAAATCGATGTAAATTCGATAAATCTTTAGTTTTTCACAACTTGAGTTTCGATCTGTGCAATTCCTAGTGAACGACTGCGTCATAAGCAGAGTATCTAAGCCATGAACCGCCCTCAATCAACATGGAAATGAATACAAGAAGCGGAAATTGATGTAAACCATGGAAATATATTTGCATCTACTCTCTCATTTGCACCTCTTACATTTGCACCTCTCCGTGCAAAGCTCCATTCCGCTTCACAGCCCATACAAACATCCAATAATCTCTGCCCCCAATGCCTTCAGTAATTGCATGGTTTCAGCTCCATTTACCGATTGCCGGTGCCACATGAGCCCGCATCATTACATATTATGCGACACTCGTGCTCTCATTTATTGTGTGCATTTCGTATCATTTAACCTGGGCAATGTTTTCATGTAACTCCAACCTGTAAATATAAATAAAATTGAATTGTAAAAATTGCTCATGTGTATCTATGAATGGTCTCAGCTAGTGTAATGGTGCAGCACGGTTCCAATCGGTCTACTTCAATTTGATGGGTGGTCGTGTTATACACGCGTAAAACATGTTCAGTAAAAATTATTTATTTTAATGGTAGTTTAACTGGTCTGGCAACATCTTCTAAAACATCATATCAAATAATATGGTCAAATCTTAGTCTGAGATGTTCAGCATTTCTAGTATCTGCTACAATCATGATCGTGCTTGTGGAGCCAGTCCCTTTTAAATTAATTAAGGGAGTTCACCGAAACTAGAATAACTATGTATGTTCTTACTTGCATTAATTTTCGGCTACAACTTCGTAGTCTTATTAACCGAATATTAATGCTTACTTAGTACTGACAATCGTATCCATGTTTATATTAATGGGCAAGTCCCTGTGCCTACAGATAGTATATTTTATGTTTATGTTATACTCGCATTTAAGCCTAGAAGTGCTGAAGTTGTGGCCAATTAATGCTAGTATTCCACATACATTTAAAGCGTCTAATAGTTCTGCTTCCTCTTGGGCTCCAATATGTGCCATGTCAGTTTTCATGATTACTGAATAATTGTCTTCAATATTAAATCCTGACACGATGAAGCTTATACTGCCCCATAATCTTTCAGATAGATCTAATACAAGTCCTTATATTGATATATATATTCCTTTATTCATGCACTCAAGTAATTTGACTTTTAATTTTATATTTACTTGTTCAGTGGTCATGTCTACGTGTGCTCAAATAGTTATATCCTCATAAGCGCATCGTGTAATGATCATTGAAAATAGTTGAGCGCCGTAGCCTGCTTAGTACACAATCTCCTTCTTCAATACTAATCCTGGTTCGGTCTATAATTGTGGTCATAATTTAGCGGTGTTTATGTTGACTTTTGTGTAAAACGAATTATATCTGCGCGGCCCCCCAAAAGCAAATCGTGCCACTAACTCATTACCTTAACTCCGTTGCTGCTAGACTTGGCCTATTCCCAAATCACAGAGTACGCAGTGCTGCGTGCTTGAGCCAATTTAATGCCGAATGCAAACAAATAAATAAACAAATGAATATGAGCCAACGCTGAACGAGAATAACTGTTAAATTAATGTAATTGTTTGCGTGTCGAAAGCCGAACCATCAAAGAAAAATGCAATTAAAATGACTTACTCCAGTGCACGCACCGCGGGGCAAACGGACAAATAAATACGAGTAAGTTAAATTGCAGGCAGCGTATTTGCTCGAAAGGAAATCATCGGTATCGCATTCACCAATTATTTTAATTGTTGCCGGTCACCGAGCCGGGTGAAATGCTCGGCTTTATTGTGCCGCAGACTGGTTGGAGTGCAGGCGGACACGCCAGCCATAAGATACGCCACGACAAAGCGCCTTAGCTAAATTCATTATTTTTGCAAGGGCCCAAAGCCCAAACTCTCTACTAAGCCGATTTGGTCGGCTCTTTCTCGACCATTCACTTCTGTCAATTTGCAACCACTGCAATGGGATTAAAGGCGCTCCAGTTTGAGCCGAAAAGTGGCATCAAATCAACGTCATCGGCGAAGTGGAGAGCAACGCGGAATTGAATTAATTCAGGCATTTTACGCTTTTAAAGGCCATCGAGCGCACGCGTTTAAGTGTCGTCTTTGAAATATGAATGCTGCACCTAAGCCGTGGCATCTTCGTCCATATTGTTTCAACATCCGATGCACTGTTGCATTATGCAACGCAGGTGTTGCACCATGTTGCTGTTGTCGCTGTTGTTGTTGCGGCTGCAAACGCGCGTATTACATAGTTTCGAGTTTAATAAAAATGTCACATATTTCATGCAAAGCGTGGGAAATGGCGCAGGCGAGGGCATGCCAAGCCACAGCAAGAGCTGTTGCAATGCAGAAAGCAGGGCCAGGAAGCAGCTGGCTGCGTGTGATGGGGCCTGAGTCATATTAGAAAAATCAACCGTTGCTGCTCGAGTGGTTGTACTCCGGTGTGGTAGCGGAGAAGTGGTGGGCATGGCTTGTTAATGTTTTATGATTTTCTTTTAGTCAACCGCAAATAAAATTTCTTGCTTTTAGTGGGGTCATCTGTGTGTGTGTGCGTGTGGGGGTGTGCGAATTGCTGAGTGTGCAAGAAACAATATTTACTCAGAAAAATAATATAATAATTTTAAGAGGCTTTTAAAGATACTAGCGGAAAGTTGCCAGAAGCGGGTGTGACTGATAGAGCGCCTTAAAGTAAGCAGCAAGGAGTGTGCAATGTGATTGAAGAGGCTGAGTATGATTTTTGGCCTTGATCACAGGCCTCTTTTTCTTCTAAATGTAGTTTTTTGCAAAAGTTAAATAGACTGTGAATTTGCTCTTGTAGAGTTTCTGATGGTCAAAACAAAACTCGGGATTGGTTAAGAACGGAACAGATTTATTCAATGGTTCCCGAGTTGCTACGAGAAAAATAAAAATAAAAATTTAAAAAAAATAAAAATTAAAAATGTTAATGAGTAATTTGATCCTTTAGCTATCGACTGGTGTTATTAAATTTTGGTTGTAGATGATAGATAGGTAGCTACGACACCAAACTGTATACCTATTCACTTTATCATCACTTTTTTTAACAATCCCTTTACAAATACAAATGAAGACGTATTCACTTCAAAAACGATGTGGACACTCTGTCAAGAATACTACTTTACTGCTGTGCTCTATGACAGAAGAAAGCCTATTTCAAATCAACTTGAAATAACTTCAAAATAAGCTGGCCTCTTTCAAAAAACAGTATCATAGATTTCGTGAAATATTTATGTATGCATCGCCTGTACAATGCTTGAACACAATGAGATCGTTTTTATTTTTCGTCCACCATTACTTCACAAAGTAAGTCGTATTCTAGTTACGAACTAAGAGATACAGCATACTGAAGTAATTAGGTTCTTTCACGTGACTAGAATAATAATATAATAATATCAGCTATCGTCAACACATTTTTTAATAAATTATACAAAGTCTAATATATATTATAATAAGTCTAATTTTGTTTTTTTTTTTCTCACGTCATTATTTCATAAATCCTACAAATGTGTTATGCAGTTTACTGCGTTAAATGTTATAATTTAATTATGAAAAAAAAAAAGTTTTGACATAGAACTTTGCAAATCTATTAATTTTAATCGCATTGCTTTGACTTTTATGGAAAACCCCCAAACCAGACTCTTACTGTAACTAAATTTTCCATCGATACAATTTCAAATTAAATGCATTTTTCGCATTCCATAGACTTGAATCAAAAAGTTTCCAAACAAAATCCGACTATGAAATTCAAATTAAAAACTTTCGTAAGCAAATTTTGGGCGCATTTTGTGTTCACGATATTTTAATTAATTCAACAAAATTATTTAAAATTTTGGCTATTTAAAATGTTGTGCCATTAAAGTTTTTTGATATGCAAAAAACAGCGAGTGCTGTTTTATATTTGAGCCAAATTGCCTACTCTCACATTCATCCAATGTAATATGCTGATTGATTGCATTGACTTCTAGCGCCTATTTATCACACACAGCATTGCTCTTTCATCAATGTCAACGTAGAAAACAGCAACAGATGACGTTCGAGCTCATGACAAATGTCCCCGCCGAGCGCCATAAAATATAAGGCAACAGTGACGACAAATGTAACACATGATTCATTCCTACGGCGCACGGAGTCTTCGTCCCGGAACACCGAACCAAAGTAGTATTCGCTGACCAAGGACTGTCAAACCCGCTGGAATGCCGAACTCACAGCGAATATTTGTACTCTGTTACAACAACAATTGTGTTGAGACTAATTGCAGCAAATAATGGCAACAAATACAAGAAAAAGGCTGCCAGCACTTGCCTTACGCTTAAAAGAGCATCAACGTTCCATCGCCAGCCTCATCAGCATCATAATATCGTCATTTTTATTTTCGCCTGACAAAACAGCCAGCAACAACAAGAAGAACAACAATTTGTACGCGAGGTAATGTCCTGTCAGGAAGTCGCTCTGAAAAGCTAAGGCACACAAAAAGTGCGATAAAAAGGAATCCGACGACTGTTTGAGTGGATGTCACGAACTGCTTGACTAACTTTTGAGGAGTGTATTCGTACACCTGCCTGTCGTAGATCTCATCCAAGCTCGGTGAGTGACTCACTCATTGCTAAGAAAAGTGGTTCCGCCTTTGGCTAAGTTCGCGGTATCGGTTGGCCTGTGTGTGTGGGTGGGCTTGTGTGTTGGTGTGCATCCCAGCGTAACGGGCTAAGACAGACAGGTGTGCAAACTTTTTCTACTTTGGTTTCTCTACCATTACCTTTTCTCTTTATTTCTTCCTTTCTTTTTCCTTCTTGTTGTGTGTTTGTGTGCGTATTCGTTTGTATTTGCGCGTTTGCTTGTGAGTACTGCATTTCCAAGTTAACTGTTTGCAGCTGCGTTGATGTCAAGCAAGCCAAAACTTTATTTGACTTTCATGCGCGGCGGGCGTTACAAATGACAGCGTACTTATTGTTTGGCGTTGGCAGTTTCAGAGATTCTGCGTTTCAGATGCATGCACAATCCCATAAGCATTACGTAACTGTATCCACCAATAGCGAGGTGTTACTTGCTACATGAACTAGTGCACACACACATACCAAGTTCAACGGCTGTAGTAAATAAGAGGGCTAACAGATTTCATAGTGTTGCCACCTATTCAGTTTAAAATTTCAAACAACTATTGTTCATATTTATTTGCATTGTGTTAAATGAAGAGCAACAAGAGACCTCTGGTATTATTCGTTTTTACTGTAAGAGCATACTGACTATTATTGAAAATCCTGTAAAGCTTTTCAGTACTTTCTATTCGAATGACTTGGCAGCCCAAGCTTAGCTGTCGGAAGTAACAAAACTAGAACATCATACAAAAATTCTTAAATCTGTAAGAAAAAGTATTCAAAACGAAACATGGCCGATAAACCTGTGGAAAGCATGGATATTGGCAAGGATTCTTCGCGCAACTCCGAGTTGCCTGTGGCTAATAAGGCAAAATAATGGCTTTTCTCAGCGTTGACCCAAATCTATTACCGCCGAGCCCGGGCTTGAAAATAGACGATATAGGGGAAATAGGAGCTAACTGCTAAATCATAGCGACTACACACGTGCGCTCCCGTGCGTTGGCATAGGTGGAAGATAACTTCTTCCATCTCCAAATGCAGCAGTCTTAATTTCAAATTTATGACAAAAGTGTCCAACAATTCAGAATCATATTCCCCTGCGATCTTTTTACGCTCTTCAAGGTAATCTACGTGAATGACACCGCGTGCAATTATGGATTTTATTATTATATCAACCATTTCTGGTATGACAATCACTTTTGGGCGACCTGAACACTCGGCGTAACATGTGCTGGTACGATTGTCTTTACCAAGTCTTTCCTTGTCTTCGGCGATAGTTGTCGAACTGCCGTATTACGACACAGATCTGCTTTTGATCTGATTGTTAGAGCTTCTCTGCTAATCGCTCACACCCTAATTGTTATTAAAAAGCTGGTGCGAATTTCATTTTAATTGCAAGCAACTGAGGAGTTGCATTGTTTCTCCAATCCACCCACTACAATTACCGTGCGGATTTATTGAATGCGATATTTTTCCGCGTTGCTGTCAATTAGTGCCGATATGACAAAAGCTGCAGTTGCTGACTGGCACAAAGCTTTGTTCGCAACCGAAGGGAAACGCTCAGCTTTGAAAGTTTACAGAGCGTCAACCATTGTTTCCTGTGACTGCGTCAGCTGTATTTACTTAGCTCTATGTCTACGCCAGCCATAGTTGTTAGTTGGTTGCAGCTCTCGATTCTCCGATGGTGACACGGCACTTGTTCGCAACGTCAACGTCGTCGCCCTCATTTCTGCTGTTTTGTGCTCGACGCGCTTGTTGTGAGTACTGGCGATAAAGTGTCACACATGTTGGTTTCTCGCTTCCGGTTCTAAATAGTTCAAACACCAATCTCATGTTTCATGTTAGAAGGCGTGACTTCATTCAATTTTAATGGTGCATTGTTCTCGACTTATACTGTTTCGAAGAGAAAGAACTTAGAGCAAATGTATTTTATTTATTACAATATCATTATAACTAAATTGTATTCCCATAGTACGCTTTACTTCGTTTGATTTCCTTTGAGCAGAATACTAAGTTTACATTTATTGGAAGCAATTTTTGTCCCAAACAAAAAGTCTGTAAGGGAATATCGCCAATCAGCTTTTTTTGAGTTAAGGTTTTTAAAATTTTGGAATGTATGAATGTATGTTCTAATTGTCAGCTATCCATTACTCCTTTACCACCTTCGTTCCCTTTTAAAGCATCACCAAAGCCGTTAAGTCCATTGTTATTGCCATAGCCGTGGATTTAGACACATGATCCCAGTTGTCTGCACTGCCAAGCATCAGCATACAAATGTTATTGCATATGTTTTATTGTTCATTTATTTATTATTTAACATATGCTTATATTATATTTACTTTTCTATTCTATTATACTTTTAAGTTTTTATTACTCTTCTGGAATGTGTTCCATTATGTTTTGTATATCCAGATTAACTACCTCCCATACATATATGCTGTAGTGTAGTAGGTGCAGTATTTTCTCTTTATTGGAAATTAAGGAAGTTATTGAACTTCGCATATATATTTTTGTATCCATAATTTTATTTAAGACGGCGCGTTGCTGCCTTCACGTGCGTATCGCTCTTCGGATGAAGCTACTGAGCTTTTGAATACTCGTATATTTTAAAATTTCGACAGTTTGAGCAGCATTTGCCGTCAAACTCAATTCTCAGATGGTGCTTTGTTTTTGTGATTTATTTGTATCTGTACAGTTTGAGAAGCATCTGAAAATGGAATTGGTTTTAATATTTGGCGAATTCAACGATTTCTTCGCACCAAAACTTGCAGTTACCTTCTTAAGGCTATTCTCTAAAAATTTCATCAAAATCGGTCCAGCTGTTTCGGCGTCCATAACGGATAAGCATACAGACAAACAAACAAACAGCCAAACATACAACATACTTCCCATTTTATATATATAGATAATTTTCTCAAAAATTTCGGATGGTCTTGTATACGAAAACTCTAAAACCGAAGTGACAATTTTCAAAAATAATTTTATGATTTTCGTATTAAAATACCCCTAAGTATAATTTTTCATTTTTATGAGAGATTAAATAATTTAAATAGAGTTTCTAACGAGCGCAGCGAAGTCCCAAGGCATCTAGTGATTGACATTTGATTTAAGTGTGATTTGTCACGCATGCCACTTCAGATGGCAGTAATAGCCAATGAATATATTTAAAACCACGGTACTGCTGTGAACCACTCCATATTCAGATCTCGGACGTTCGGCAAACAAGTATCGGACAATGAATCAGCGCGTCGCGTCATTAGTGTTGCGCTTTTGCTTGCAGTTTCATCGCTTGATCGGACTAAATAATATGCCCTATAACCGCACCAAGGGCCGCTTCGAACAACGTCATCTACCGACGATTGCCTACTGTATCGTGTTGAACCTCGGCTACCTGGTCGTGATGCCGTACGCGGCGATGGAGCTGGTGCGCAACTTTTATATGTGTAGGACGGTGCCAGTCATTACCTGGGGCTTCTACAGCGGTACACTCGCACGATTTGTCATCATACTCTTAACCCTCTCCGGGGTCTGGCTGCGGCGTGGGCAGTTGCTTAACATTGCCAACCGGATGGCATTCATTTTACAGCGTCACGTGGTGAACTTATTCGCATCGCGACACTATCGTGCCGGGGTCAGTCACAGCTGGCGCCTGTTTGCGGTTAAGGTCTTCTTGTCGACATTTCGTATTTTAATGGTCCTGGGCCAGCTGTTCAATCGTGGCAGTACTATGGACTGCGGCAACAATAAGGCCGTGTTCATTACACCCGCGTACATCGCCAGTTCGTTAGTTCTGGTACACGTGGAGCTGTTGATGGGCGTCGTCGACTGCACACTTTTTATGGCCCAAGTCATTATCAACTTGTTGCTCACCGCTGTACGGCAGCAACTGAACGACATACTCGATGATCTGCGTCTGCTCAGCTCCTATAGGCCGTGTCGCTGTAGCCGTAATCGGATTCGCAACACTCTTCCTCGTAGTCTTCAGCATGCCTGCCATCACGACCTCTGTCTTTGGCAGCTGCAGCAAGCCTTCGCCGTGGCTAACGCAGAGCGGCGCTGGCTGCGCGCCCTGAACACCGACATCCTTTTTATCACTGAGTGGGTGTTGCTGTTGATAATTTACAACAGCTTTCTTCGTGGCCTTTATCTGCTTTTCCGTATTATGGTCGTATCGTTGATCGACAAGAGTGCCACTAGATCAGAGTTGTTTTTCTTGATGTTCCTTTTTTTCTTCTACTACTTTGAGGTTATGATACGCTTTTATGTCTTTGAGGAGCTGCATCAGCACTGGTGCGACATCCGCGTGCATCAATTTGACATTTGGGTGGAAATGCAAATGCTTGGCAAGCCACTGGCTACTTGCCCTGGCGCCGTGTTGCTCATGCGGCGTGTGAGTTAAAAATTAAATTCTGATTTCATTAATTAATATTTCTCTTACATTTTGCAGTTGGAAACTGCCATGCTCGAGCTCTGTCGCCAACTACAGTCCAGCGAGCATCACTTCCGAAAGCTGGATATTTGCGGTTTTTTTGATCTGAATAAGGCAACCAGCTTTGTAATGACCGAGGCCTTAATCATGCACGTTATGACCGTATATCAGGTTAGCTTGGATTACTACAATCGCGGCTCATTTCAGAGAGATGACACCACTTAAATTCATAAAAGTCCGCAATAAAGATGCATGGACCTACTTCTTCTGACAAGATTATTTTATTATTAATCATGACTTCTTCTTCTTCACGTTTATTAAATGATATTTTCTTTCAATACATGGTAATACTTTGAAAGCTACATGCTTTTAGCAATTCGGCGAACTTTGTTGCAGACACGGAAGAAGTGGTCTTATATCTGGAGGGCTAATATACGAAATCCTATCAGAAGAGACATTCACATGAAGGATACCTAAAAATCTATACCCTCCCTGATTATATTATAACCCTCTCATACCACAATAATCCAGATGGTTATTGAACTTTATAACTTGAAAACGAAAATTAATAGAGTGACAGAAAACCGTCAGAATGAACTTTGGATAAAAGTGCAATAAACACACCAGGGTTCAAGTTGAAACATATAAGACTCTAACTATAATAATATAGCAGGGAAGACGTTAAAAGCTATAAATATTTTACATTGGATCTTTTTGCTACGAGTTTTGGACGAGTTGGATGTAGGGACTCCAGAGCATAACATATGTATATCTCTCAAGTTAATGCATTCAGTTTGGATGTTGTGGGTAATTGTTATATATATGGCCGAGCAATAATATAGTAGCTTCATATGAACATTTTTATTTATAGTCTTTGCTACTATCGTAAAACTATAAATTGCCTACAACACATAAACAAATTTGGATGACTTGATCATTCATCCGTGCTGCGGAATTGGAGATCTATGAGGTGTAGCCCTTTTAGGCGTCGAGTTTATCTGGTGTTGGCCAACAGATTATTTGCTATGTGTTTGATATGGTCCACCAAACTAATGAGTTGTTTGACGATTTCTTCTTTGATCATTATGGTCTTCAAGTCAAGATTGATTGGCAGGTGAGACGCCTATCCAGTGACAGTCGCAGGTATTTTACAGTGGCGCTTACTGAAATGGCGTCTGCATTGGAATTTCTCTGCTTTGACGCATATGTTCCACTTGTTCAGCCAAGGCTCAATACGGCCAAACTTGTCTTGACAAAGAGCTGAGACTACAGCCGGATCGGTATCGCTGACCAACAGGGCAGTGTTTTAAGAGCTTTTATAAAAGTTATGTTTCAAAAGAAAATATGCGTGCTTTGGGTATGGATTGACTGGATGGATTGAATAATATTCGGACTGACTGGCTCTTGTCTAAGTACAGCGACTTTGCCCACGCGGAAAATAATCTCCAATGTCGGCATTGGGTAGCTTGTTTGACAAGCAATCTCAGATGGTTCCACAGACTGCTTAAAAGACACTTGAACTTTTTCGCAGAGCGAAAGAGCTTAGCTAAAGTACTACGTTTTTAAATTTATCACATTACAGATTAATTTTAACGTGCTTTTGCTGCCGGCGCTGAGTTATCAACTCCAAAGTCTTTTTTATTTCATTCCTTTCTTTTTTGTCAATTTCATTTTGGTTGATTTTAATATGCGAAGGCATTAAAAACTTTGCTCGCGCATAAAATTACAACGAAACTCACTCAGTGATTCGGGTGCGTCAGCCAAAGTACGAGTACAATGAGAAAAGTACTTAAACATGTACTCACACAAAGTACTCAGATACTATTTTCCAACTGATTTTTTTAGATTGATAATGACAATGATGAAAATGATGACGATGATGGCAACAATTACAAGGATCGCCGCTGTTTGCATTCTGCTTTTCCCTTCTCCTTCAATTGTTTTAATTATCCGTATCCTACAAACGAATCGACTGTAAACGTATTTATTTTCGTAATTAAAATATTTTTTGTGCAGTTCACATTGTTGTTGTTATTTGTGTTGTCTTTGCCCTTGTGCCACTTCACTTTTGTTGGCGCCGCGCTGAAGTGGCTTCTCTTCAAGTGCTGTCACGCTCACAGACGATAATAATAATTATATTGAGGTTGAGAAATTATTTAACTTTATTATGAAAGCCAAAAAATAATTATGTAAACACATTATAAATAGTCCTTTGCTTCGTGGTCATTAGAGCTTCTTCGCATTGCAATCATGGAAGGCAATCTTCACTTACCATACAAACCAACCAAACATACAAACAAACGACGTCTTAATCAAAAGATCACTGAGTTTGTTAACCAACACTGTTTTGTTAATGCATGCAATGAACTTTCAACGATTTGTATCTTTGTAATTTCCTTTAATGGATTTTTTCTTCTTTTTCTTCTTTTTTTTTTGACGGACAAAGTCAACTAACTCAAAATCAAGGTGAGGACATACATTTATTCGGTCGAGATTAATCCAACAAATCGAGTTGTCATCAAGTGAGTGAACGACCGCAACACAAACACACAGAAGTAGGAGTCCTGCAGGTAAATTGGCGTATATTTCAATTTTCTGCGTAGAAATAGCCAACAATAAAGCGAATGAAAGAGAGAGAAAACCATACTCTTTTACTAGTAGTTAGAGGAGTGTAGCAAATGTAATTTGCTAAGTTCGCGTGCACCGCGCTTCTTTTGCCGCTCCATAACCTCCCATGCTCCTCCTCCCAAACTCCCTTGTTTGCTCTGCACTTCGACTTTTGTAGCTCCATTTTCCCTTTTTCTTTTTTTCCGTTGCCTGTGGTTTTCGCCTGCGTTTATCTGAGTAAATGTATCTTTCAATGTCTGCCACTGAGTAATGAGATTCTTATTTGAATTTTGATTATGTGCACGAATGCTACGAATGACACTCGCCCACTCAGCTACTCGCTTTCTCCAGCTTGAGATCTGTCTTCAAACGTTGTTATCCAAATGATTTGTATCTGTAAGTAACATGTACAAATTGTCATATATAAATTACAATTACATTTAATGTCCAGGGGTGGTTGCCGTTAACGGCTAAGCAGATTGAATGAAGTTGTTATGCGTGAGTGTGTGTGTGAAGTAGGAATTTGTTATTTGACAAGTTGTAATAAATTCATTTGACTTAAGTCAAATATTAACAAAGACTCGTATATTTGGTCGAAGAGGTGAGTAAGGTTTGGTATGTGAAATGCTTGAAAGGGTTTTAATAAAAATATTTGGTTTTGAAATATATAAGCCTCCCTCCTAAGGCATTGCATATGTCAAAGCTTTAGTATTATATTTATCGAAACAAAAAGGCCAGAATTTTATTATACAAAACAGTATTCCTATATATCGCTAATCTTATCTTAGTCTAGTCTTATCTAATGACTTAGTGTCATATGTTCTCCGATATCCCATTTTAATTATAATTTTTTGAATTCGAGCGCTCCTCACGGCTAACGTTGGAAAATATTCAGGTGAAAAGTACTTATCAGCTGAGTACCAACTTTTTCTTAATAATAAACATTTATTAATTTGTTTTTACCTATATAAAAACACTCAAGTTAACTAAGGTGAGGTTGTATTCAAATTTCAAAGAAGTCGGTGAAGAACTTTCACAGATTTGCCATTTAGAATATACGAATATAACATTTTTATAGGATAAGATGCCTTTCTACTTCGTAATTATAAAAGAATCAGTTCAATGAACTGCTTTTAGAACCTATGTACTTTTTTTGTTTAATCAGTGTACTTGGCCACATGTACTGAATAATAAGATATGTTTTATAAAACCTTAGGAAGTAGCCAATTTAATATACAGGCTATGCACAATAATAATATACAGACTATGGGACAGTAATAATGGTCTTACTATTCAGATGCGTGGGCTCGACGTTTATAGTTGCCTTGATAGTTGACAATGATCCCATTGTCCTATACATCTTCACACTGAAAGGTCTGGTAGACCTTAGAAAAAAAAACACTTCTTTTGCAAAGAATCTGAACATTAGCCGGTAAACCAATACTCTACTTATGTAGCCAAAAATTAACTATCATTGTATATTAACACTTTGGATCTTGTCTCCAGTATCATACTTGTTCAGGTCACTGAATCTAACCTAGCCTCATACGAGAGACATATCAGAATATAAGAATATTTTGAATGGGTACATTTATTATCATTGATTACATAGTACAAGTATCTTCAACTCGATGATTATTATGAAAATATCATAATGCAAACTTTAGCCAAAACTGCACAACAATTTATAGCAAAACAGACTTTAAGCATAAATCCTCACTTTTCGTTACACGCTCCACAGCTCAGACACAGCCTCGATTTCTGTTATTTCGCTTGCCAATATTAATTGTCTGAACGCACTGGAATTTACAAGTATCAACCTTAGAAGGAAAAGGATTTATTTATTCTTCTTTTATTTACAAACCTGGCCACCCACACTTGGCTAGTATGACTGAAAGTATGCTATGCTTTTATTTATTTATTTGAAGTTGAGCTACGCAATTGTTTAGCTGCTGCAATCTGAGAGAAACAAACGACCAAATGCGATTTTCGCACGTCGTGCAAAGTGCAATCGAGAAGAAAATTGAATTTGAGTGCATGAGCGTCGAGAGCTGCCTCGATTTTTGGCTACAATCGAAGCCAGATATTTAAACCCGGCGCTTTATGGAATGCCTCAACTTAAAGAGAGTAAAAGAAATAATTACAAAAATCCTTTGTAAGCAAAATCAAAAAAGGGAATAAAATTTTTTTCTTCAGTGATGCTACTTTGTATAGCTTTTCTGAAACGATAAAAATGCCATATGCAAAAATAACTACCAACACACACACAATGCTCAAAAGCTAAAAATTTAGAGGGCTGAGAAGGTGAACTCGAGTGCGGCATAGAAGAGTCCACTCAATGAGCGCTTGAGTTGGCATTGAGTGTGCATGAAGTAGTAGCTTAAATATGTGAGCACAAGCAAAGTAAGAATACGAATAATAAGAAGAAGAAGCAGAAGAAGTAAGAAAAAAAGCGTTCACATGTTAATTAAATAGGCAACGTTGCGTATCTTGGCGCACTCAGTGAAGTGGCACTTCTGCCCTCAACGAATGGATACACTTAAAAACCCATCGAGTGTTTTTAAAAGCAAAGGTTATGAGTATTCGCAAGTTTAGCCAATGCATTACTTAAGTGATTTAATATTCAACATTGAAGTGGCTTAAACATAAGCCCAAAAGCAGTAATTCTACGTAAGCCTTGAAGTTCTAAGTCGTCCTCTTTAAGTCGGATTCGCTTATCTACAAAAAACATTTGCCATTTCGGATTCGTCGTTTGCCTGAACAATATTCGAAACTGTTGCTCAACATCTCATCTCACAAATAAAAGTTTCACTGTTTGTGCGACAAAGGGCTATAGCAAAGAAAGGCACACAGAATTGTTGAAGACGGTTTAAGCAACTTTGAAAACTCGTGCCATAAATATGAAAAACTCCGTGGAGTTTCGTAACTCAAATTAAGCACTCACCTGTATTCAGGTGCTGTTGATTTTTGAGTGTGATTTGCATTTATTTTTGAACTAAACAAATCTTATTTAATCTTCCTCCAACAATCTGACTTGGCACAAAACAATTTTCGAGTTTAATGAAGTCAACATCTTCCCTTTTCCCGTGGGTAGAGTTAAACGCAAAATTTCACAGGAAAAACCTAGTAAATGTGTAATTAATGCCTGGCTCACATATTGCAATCAAGTCAGCTGAGAATGATTCAGGGAGGGGAGTAGTGTCTGAGTAGCAGGTTCGACTTGGTTTGTAATTGGTCTAGTTAGGCTGTCAAGTGAGTTACTCGCTGCCAACATGAACAAATAATTAAATTTGCATATCGCATGCAAGTGGAATGAATGAAACGAGTGTAAATTTCACATGTCGGCCATCAAAAAAGCTAAAAGGCGAACTTCAAGCTACGAGCTCAGAATGCAGGGCAGACCAGTCAACCTGTCACTTTAGTCAGTGCGAGTTGAGTTAGCAGCGCGTTTATTGCAAATTTGTTGCATACTTATTGGCTTCGTTGCTCTTGCCTTGACGTATATGTAGAGCTTAGCCATAGTAAAATATGATTCAGCTTTTAATATCAAAAGGTTAGAAACATAAAATTTATGACTTGTAACGCATTTGGCGTGGTAATAAAAATATGAGTACGAATATAGTACACACCAAGCACGGATTTGCCTGATGCAATCGACCATAGAATTGGGCATAGAAACTCTAACAAACTGGAGCAAGTGAGTGGGAAAGATAACTGGGTACTGAAGTCTATAGATCTCTACTTTGAATGCTCACTACAATTGAGCACAACAGCTTAGTCAAAGTCTTGAGGCACGATGCTCCTAACTAAAACCGAGGCGGCTTCCTAACAAGGTCCTATATTATAACTTAAAAATGTCAACGATTAATCCTTATTGCACTTAGCCACTTCAATATCACTGAGGAGCTTCCACATTTTATCAAAATTACGATTCTAACTTGATGATGTCAATGCCCATTATACTAAGCCTGATGTATGGAAAGATTAACGACTTGTATAGCGATTACATTCGGAGAGGGCTGTACTCTTGAGTTGCCGACAGAGCCCAGCGCAGCATATTTTTCAGGTTGATTGATTATTTTATAGATCCTAACGATTCCCTATTAAAATGAAATTTAAGCATTTGTTTCCGCCAGTTGTTAAACATTTACCTATGCTACACATTTTGAGCACTCCTGTATTCTCCGGCAAGTGTTAGGGATCCCATATTCAAATCTTACAGTTTAGTGTTCTTTTAAAATTAGCTAAATATTCATATGATGCTACAACTCTGACTTCGATTAAAAACAGCACAATTAGTAGGCACGACAATAAACTTCAACTGATTTTAAAAAGAGAAATATCACTACAAGCATTATTTGCATTACCAGTCATAATCAAAGCATTTATCAAAAAAATCAAATTCTCCTCTTGTATAATTTGAAATATTCTCAGTCAAATAAGGGAACCTAAATTATACGAAAAATGACGGACATAACTGGCCTCTTCCGCTGCAGGAAGGTAGTTAAAATTATGGAGTTACCGCCTCCAGAGCCACAGGCAGCTGAAGAACAGACAGCAACAGCAACGGATGAAACAATTCCACCTCAAGCGGTGCCACAACAAACACCGCCACCGCAAGCTCCGATTAACTAAATAAACCAGCTTACGGTCTAACTTTTTTTGCATTTTTGGAGTCAAGCAGCAGCAGCGCAAACAAACGGGGGAACTTTAAGCTTTACTTTTTCAAGGTTATTCTAACTGTGTTCAATAAATTAAGGAAATAGCAAACTATTTTTTTTTATTTTTATTAGATTTAATTCCAACCGCCATAGCGCGTACTGAAAATCTAGCCACTGTTAATAAGCTCGTCTTTAATGCACAAATATATGTGCAATCTAGGTTGCCTCGTTAGAAACCAGAGTTCGTCAATACCGATAAGTTCCCCGAAGCTACCAGGGAGCGGTGGGCATAATGTTAATGAGAGCGCGGGGTGTAATAAGACTGTTCGGCTGTTACTCAAACCTTGATCAAGCAGAAAGGGAAAGCTCTGGTAGTGAACTAATTGCACTGGCGCTCTCAGTTAGTTGGCGATGGAGAGTGCATGGGGGAGCTTCAGTATGTGAGGGAGAAAGAGATAAGAGAAATTCTTTCACTTCATAGATTAGCCAATGAATATCACTAGGCGTTGGAAACATTTTTCACTCAAATAGTTCGTTTTCCACAGCTACAAATATCGAATGTATTTTATAATTCCACATGACATTTGAAATGCAACGCTGCACAATCAGTTTATGCATCTCAAAATTGTTCTCATGCTTGGCATATTTCACACAGCAACTTGGAGAATTTTATAGCAAACTACAACCGCTCTAACCCCTTGTGATGAGCGCAGCACAGACACCGAGACTTTTAGACAATGCCACACCGCAGACCAGCTACGACTACGGTTCTACGACTTACTTCTCTTGGCTCGATGCGACTTGACTCGAATTGGCATAGCTCGACTTGGATTGCCATGAAAACTGCTAAATCAAATGTGTCTGTTTGGTGTCAGTTTAATTGCAAACGTAAATTGGATGCTGTCATTTACGTTTTAATTTGTGTGAAAGCCAACACAAAACCCGGACACACAAAGCCGGACAGGCTAACAGGTTTGCCTTTGGCCAGCTCCGAGCACTACCCGGCTGCAAGCCTCACTATGTGCCGCACTATATAAACTCGGTAGCTGTCAATGGCATCAACATTTTGTAATTTCTACGCCACATTTTCGAGCCGTTGCTAATTGAACGGGCCTCACAATTTTTGGGTGAGCAAACAAAAAAAAAGCCAACAAGAAAATGTTTTGTTTTTAGCCAAGATTTCTGTATCTAAAATGCCTTGCGTTTTGATTGGCACGGCATGCAGCAATAAATTTTGACTTGTAGTCTTAATAATATTTCAGCTGCATAAACTTAATGCCTTCACATGGGCAATGGAATTAATTACATTTGCTATGCAATAAATTACTTTGAAGCTTTTCAATTTTTTTAGAGTCAAATTGTAGAATGCATGCAGTATATAGATGCATTTGTATCCGAGGCGTAGATTTATATGCGTGTCTGCTTTGGTAATATTTGTGCTGCTTTGTCAACTCATAATTAAAACAATTGGAGCGTACAAAATGAAAAGCACTCATTTTAATTGAACTGGGGAAATGGGAATCGCTGGAGTAATTAGAACATGACACGAGCGCATGTCCTGACAGCGCGATGCAAACATATGTATGCCGTTATAATTACTGTAAATTTCTAGCTAAACACATCGGCTTTTCGAAATAATTCATATTGTTTTTAACTAACTTTCAAATTTCGGTATGTTTGAATGAGAAGAACATTCGGCAAACATTAATTTTAACGTATGAAGCTGCTCTAACGTGAGGAGCACAGGAGTAGTAAAAAAGGAAAATATGAACGATTTTACGCAGCTACGGCTCGGACATGAGTTAAAAATGCGCCAAATCGAACATGATATCGATCGACTGCAGCGCGACTTACGGGTCAGGGTACGCTCGGATAGCGCCACAAAAATGAATCCGGCTGTGGTTGTGAACCAAACAGTACGCTCAAACGACGATCGACGTTCGAGTCTGCAATCGATGAACAGTGGAAAATCTAAGCGGTCTGCAAAATCAAAAAGAAGTGTCACTACGCTCGATGAGCCCCAGTCGCAAACATCGGGTCGTTCGAATTCATCGAGGAATTCGACAGGCGCCACAAGCAGGTCATTAAGGTCCAATGGAACTATTATGCCAGAAGCAGAAGGGGATGACAAAGCCAAAATGTTCAAATTCTTCTTTGACGTGGGTCACTACAAACCGGAGGACATCTCCATAAGAGTTGTGGACAACATGCTAAAGATCCACGCTAGGATGGAGACTGTCAGTGGCAAACGGTCAACCATGCACGAGTTCCGGCGCCACCACAAGCTGCCGCCAAACTGCGATCCACTGCTAATGCGTGCCTCGTTGAATCTGAAGGGCTTACTAACAGTCTACGCGTTCACCTACAATTGATTATATTTGATATTTATTTATTTATTTTGTTTTTCTAATTTAAAATTGTATTTTGTTAATGTACTTGCAAGCTGTGCATTCGGCGACTTGAACATCACCCGCATCATCAACTAACTAACTTTAATCAACTAAAATCTTTTCGTTTCACCTTCGCGGAATTGTTTCTGTGCACCCGCATCTGTGCTTGCGACTGTAATAAATTTTGTGTACACTTTGTTCCTGGGAAGGCTTCATTTATGGAGTGCACTAAAAGCCGCGACGGACTGCCGCGTTTCTGGGAATTAAGGTCATTTATTTTGAGTGCATTGAAGAGGGATTGCAAATTAGTGAGGAGGGTTATCATTTCGCGGAATGTAATTCTAAAATGCATTAGCAGGCAGCATACATTAAGACGCATACAATACAAACCGCGCTCCTTCTTAATCAAGGTTCATGCTTTACATCAGATTCCAAGTAATGTATTCACACTTGTGAATATATGCTAATTCCATTCGATGGTAAGTATTAACAAAACGAACTTCTCTTGGAATTCATTGTGAGGGAACGACTTACCCTTAAGCACTCTTAGATAAAATCGAATTCCTGGATTTTACAATATATGTATTTTATTACTTTTTTGTTTTGTCAAAGTCAAACCCAAATTGTTTTTGTAGGATTACTTTGCGTTCCGGTTCTGAAAGAGGAACAATTCAAGATGATAAAAGATAAAGATTTTTTTTATTTTTTATAATTAGATTATAACATTTATGGCAGTAAACTGCATAACACATTTGTCGGATAAAAAAAAATAATGACGTAATAAAAAGTAGACCTACTAAATTAAAAATGATGCTAATTGCTAATTGATATAGAAGGCTGATTCCTTCTTAGGGGGAGATCATGCGGGTGTAGCCTCTTCAGTCTATGCCTTATCGAGATACGGATGAGGGAGGACGCCAGCGGATTTGGGTGCGATAAAAGTCTGTAGTTATAGCGGCAGCTGTGAGAATTATTCACCTCCATAACAGTTGGCACGGCAAGATCCCTGTGCAGCGCGGTGTTGCGGACGTACCAAGGGGCGCCCGCAAATCTTCTGAGAGCCTTGCTTTGACACGCCTGCACTCTTCTGATGTTGTAGGCAGCAGTAGTGCCCCAAATTTGTATGGCGTAGCGCCAAGCAGGTGCTACTACTTGCAGATAGATGAGCCTTTTATTAGTTTAAAAAAAAAATATAAAGAAGAGAAAAAACACTGCAGCATAACTTCGATATCATGGACAATTAAAAGCATGCGATCTCCGAATTACCGAAATGTTCCTATTATCGAGATAAATAAAAAATCTAAAAAAATCCTGAGTGCAATAATTAATCAATCAATGACTTTAATGCACAGTTTCACGCCTGACATTTTAAGATATTTTTCCATGTGGTCAGCTAAAGTTATTAGGCTAATCATTACTAACCAACAGTTCAGAATTTGGTGCACAAAACTCGGCACAAACGTTTTTGCTTTTTTTTAATGATTTAGCGGAAATTGGCGCATTATGTTGTTTTATTCCATCAATTGGTACTCATTCGAGCGGGTAGTTTTGCGTTGACCCACGCCACTAAATATTTTTCAACCTGCCTTAATCACACAGCGTTCGATGCCGAGAAAAGCTCTTGACGCATCCCGACCCGCTAGCGTCCACCTGCCACCATTACCCAAAAAGGAGTAAACTGTAAAGGCTACATACGCACGACTCACTCTCATATAGAAGAAATGTCTAGATTTTTTAAGTAAATAAAAAGCTGTGGTATCCGTATTACAGAGTCTAGAATGGAAAAGCAATTGTTTATCTGGTTTACCGTTTTGCCCGAATTTGTGACTGTCCGCATTCGCGAGATTGCACCGTATAAAGAAACTCATTGGAGACTGAGGCAGGTATTTCAATGCTTTAATTACATAATTTTCACCACTCATTATTTCGTTATTACTTAGCGTCAGAAACTTTTGAGACAAACTCAGACTAAAGTTCGCACATTTTGGCTACTTTTTTTACTTCTTCTACTTTCCCTTCTTCTTCCTTTTCTTCTTCTGTTCTCACCTGTTACATAATTACACAAAAATAAAATTAGCGCTGAGATTTTTCCCTTTGAGTGCCAATTCAGGTGGAAACTTTTAACAAGCAATTTTCAAGTTGGCAAATACAATAAAAAAATAATAATGAAAAATCTATGAAAAGGTGTCAGCACATTTCATTTCTTAATTAGGAAAGTCTTTAAAAAGTTGGAAAAATTTTAATTAACAAAGCACCAAAACATTTGAGGTACTTCAAGGATCATACTAAACTTGTCATACGTCAATACTGGACGGTACTCTGCTATTACTGGCCAATTGATACGGTTCACCGTACAGTTTGTCCATCGAATTGATAACTTTCTCGCTTGACTGACTGCTTGCTGTTCCTGACATTAATATGATTTGAACGGCACGAGCAAAGCACGACTAGCGTTTTGTTGGCTTTAATGTGAGCTACACACATCATTGGTGTAGAGAGCTTAGTGACAACAATATTTCTCAATCAATCAAACATTCACTTCACCAACCCCCCCCCCCGCCCCATTATTCTTTTTTTCAAAGCTCTTTCTTTGTATATTTTCTAGTCATATAAGTATTGAATTTGACATTCAATTTATTGAAAATTCCAATAAAACTGAGTGCATTTTTCCAATATTGCAAAAAGCAATGCAAACACAAATTGAGTTATGAGTAAATCCAAATGTATACAACGCAAGACAATATGCTCGAAGTACTTTATTTAAAAATGGAATCGTCCTTTGTTCTACTTTTTTGCAAAATCAAATACAATAAAATCGGACTTCCCTTCTCCGATACGCAAACATGAGCCAATTTGCCTTGACTTGGTGCTGGGATTCGCATTGCTCAGAGAGAAAAGGAATTTTATTTAATAAAAACCAAATAAGAGAAATCAAAACATTTTACAAAGCTATATTCTTCTGAAATGATGTATTTATTTGTTTACTTTTTTTTGTGTAAATTAAACAAGAAAAACGTTAACTTGTGTCTCAATAATTGGGAAGAGCTTTGCGTAAATGATGCCCACTTTGATGATGATGAAACAATATTCCTGAAACTTGCGAAAATTTCTTGTATAGTATAATGTCTCTCCGCGTAAGGTCTACAAATATACAGGCTACATGTTAATGGAACTCAAAAAACCATCATCCCAAATTTCAGGATATTACAACTTCGGCCTTTCTTGTTAGAGTGAAGCTATTTAACATGCGTTGTGGCATGAGAAGTTAAATCACAAAGTTCGTCGCGCTAAAAAATCGTCAGATTTGACGTTTAAAGTGAAGCTATTTGAGTAAAGCGATTTCCGAGTCGTGGGTCGTTTTTTTTGTTTCTTGTTTTTTAGTGTCAACTTAAATATTTTTTTATTTTTTGTAGTCAAATCAATGTTAAGTTGGCGATTCATTTTATATTTTACTAGCAGATACCTGGCGTTTTGCTGCCTCTAGGCATGCTGTTGTCCATGTCGAGATTTTCGTTATTCTTCTGTTTCAAGTGCCCTATTTTAACTTTATACTTACATTTTAGCACTTTGTTTCGGATAATTTTTTGGTGGCATTATTTTGCAGTTTTTTTGTTTAATTAAATTTAATTGAACGATTAATACGCCTTCTATTTTTTAAATTTATTCACGTCTTCTTCGTTACGTGTTCAAATTATTAAAGCGGTTTGTGACTTAAACTTTTTTTATTTTTCTTTGACAGCCTTTCGATATTCGAAATTGACATACTTTTCAAAGCCAAACTGACGAAGCAATAGTGATTTCATACAAATATTTCAATTTCAAATGCACGAAACTTCATAGGATTATTCGACAGGCTATTCTAGCGTTTACCTGAAATTCTCTTCAAAATTGGTATAGCGGTTTCGGCGTCTATAGCGGATATACATACATGCAGATATACATCCATTTATATATATATATAGATTAATTATTTTTTTTTAGCTGATAAAAATTCTCAACACTTTTATTATTTCCAGTTCGTCTAAGCTCAGACAGACGGACTGCAAAAATTCCTTTGATACACATTTTTAGGCCTTATATTTGTATCTTATAACTATGAACTCCGACATTCATAGTAATACTTCACTTCCACTAAACTAACCGAAACTGCTCTTTTCTCCTCCAATACCTGACGCATACGAGTTTATGCAAAATACTTAAATGCCGCAAAATCATCTTCACACAGCTGCGGATCAAAACTAATTTGTTGAAATTAAATAAGTTAACGCAACCGTCAAAAGGAGTTGCTCTAACAAAAGTGTTCTTGTGGATAGATGGATGTGTTTGGGGTGTGGCGTCTGGTGTGATGTACGTACCGCTGCTTGAGCGAACGACTTGAGGCACACTCGATTGCTGAGGCACACATGCTGAAGTTTAATTGCTGCTGGCAACTTTTGAGGTAGAAGGTAAGTGGAAAACTTTTACAAGTAACACCTCTACTCTATGTGTATGTGTGTTTGTGTGTGTACTTCAAAATATACTTTGATACTTACTATGATTAAGGATGTGAATGAAGGCTGCTTATTTCACTTGTTTCGAAATGTTTCTGTTCTTTCAAGTAGGCACTCCTCATTTGAAGCGTCACAAAATGAGTCGAATTATCACAGATACATTTCTAAAACACATTGAAATTTTATTGAAGAGAGAGAATTCAAAATATGTTAGCAACAATGCAATTCAAGCAAATGAAATTCTTTGACTGAATATTTCAAGTATTGTTGTCTAAGGAGTGGCTTTGCTCATGTTATAATTTTGATTATTCCTAGATAAATTTTCGATTAATTGAATTTAATACAAGACAACAAACAAGCTTAGTTTCGAAATCCATTCCGATCCGATGCAATTCGCTGCCATACGTTTTGTAAGTAGAGCGTGAGGGCAGTGGATGGTAAGCAGTTGGGCGTGATTAATTATCTGGATGAAAGCGTGTAATTTTCTACAACTTTTAGGTTTTTCAACAAAGAACAAACTCATTTTTGCACAATGCCAACACAAACAACAACAACAATTGCAAACAACGCAAGTACCCATGTAGAATGAATGGCCACGTCGATTTTATAGACCAGATAAGCAAGGCAAAGCAGGGCAGGACTTTGAAGTTGAATCATTTCAGAAGTAAAGGGGTGAATAAAGGGTTAAACTGTGTTGGGAGAATAGTGGGATATCAAAAAGAGTGAGAAGTTGTGGACTGAAGTTATACAGAAAATAGACTGAGAGAGTCCTTAAAATAATAAAATAACTGTAAATAGGTAGTGCTAAATCTAACAGAATAAAAAGGCAAGTACAAACTACCATGCTTGGCTGAGCTAGAAAGGCTAACTGAAAACGAGAATCGAGTTGCACTGTGCCCCATATAATTTGCATTTGAAAAACGTAGAATGTGCTTATCTAAATTAAAATCAAAAGGTGTTGAAACTAGAAAATTTATTGAAAGTACAGCCACATAAATACACACACGCACACATACATGCACATATGAATTGTGAAGTTCTTAAGTTGTGCAAAAGTTGAGTCAAATATTTTAATTAAGTTAATGAATTTTTGAATTTGACACATACAATGCTACGCACGTAATACATACAAATCAAACAGTTCGATACACATACACACTCATAGAGACTTGGAAACGTGTTCGCATTAATTTCGCTAATCCGTAGCTTTTAACACTTGATTTGATTGACATGTGAATTGGTAAACTACTCCAAATCAGAAACATACACACACACACACACACACACACACACACTAAGACCACTTAGTCGCATGCAGGTAGGTCCAACAAATGGCAGACCACTTAGCCAAGCATTAACATTACGAGCACCTTCGTTCGGTTCATTATGCTCGCCTCAAAGCCCCGAACACATTCGCGAACCACTCGACGCAGACAGAGTTTTTTGGAGTGGCCATCCCCGTAGCGCGAGCGAGCCACGTGAGTGCTGAGTGTGAGTTAATGTTGCGTGATTACATTCAATTTCTTCAACTTGTACGGCACATTTCCGTGCATCCTATGGAAGCCAACCGATTAGAGTTGTTAAAGCGTATAAGTGGCTCATATATAGCAGGATATCCATCAAAGACTTAGACTTGCAACGTTATTGTTTCGTAGGAGTAACTCTGATTCATTTGAAATTTGGTATAGCAAAAAATGAAATGAGTTGGAACTTGTAAAACAACCATTTATAAAACACAGTTTGGCCCATCAGAAATGAATTTATTGTACGAAAATGTGACCCAGAGTAGAATCAAGTTTCGGCACACCAACTAAAACGCGAAAGAAGAAATCGTACTACTCATACCCCCAAACAAGTGTTGAGGGTACTTTTTGAAGCCCTGACAATAATAAAAAGACATGTCAAGAAGAAGAAAGTATTATGAAAAGAATGTACAGAGTGTTCAAACAAATGGAGAATAAAGAGTCTGTTTCCCTCTGCTGACCGCAATTTTCAACCAATTCAGTCGGCTTTTTTAATGTAGATAATTGCGATACGAAATTGATAGGCGAAAAAAATTCCAAAAGCAGTAAAAAAAAAACATTTAAAATTTTTGTATTGTAGTAGAAAACATTTTAATTACAAGATTCGTCTGAGTTAAATAAAAGCGTTTAATAAAACGGAAAGAGTATGCTCACGCTAATGTGTGAGTAAATGTTGGCTTTTAGTCTTCTATGTAAAAAGGAAAAACATTATTGGGCCAAAGGGGCTATCGTGAAGCCAACTATTACCAAAGTTCAAGGCCAATGTGTATATAGTGGGTCTAGCAGATAACATACACATACACACACATTGCAAAGTCCAATGACAAAACGAAAGGCCTTGTCACTCGAAAACAGCTAAGCATTTATAAGGGTGACTTGACACAGACGACCACAGTCCATTGGATCACTTGGCCCTTCCCCACATGCCATATTTTAACTCCAATACTAATTCTACAACCGATGTTCGATTATTGGTAGATCCGAGTACTACTGTTCGACTTTCTTTAATTTTTTATTCATTACAAAAATTATGTTTGTATACATATTAATATATGTGTAAAACTATGTAAACTATGTGTATATTCAAAAACATATAGCCACATAATGGAATGATACATATGTATATGTATTACATTTTTGTTGGGCATTCCAAACGACCAATACACAAGTCCTGCAAATTGAAGCAATAAATAAGTATGTCTTATAATGCATAGAAGTCACTTACACCTATTGGACTGTCGGGGTCGGGGGTGCCCGTAATGCGAATGTAGAGCATTGGACGTGGCTCAAAGATGAATTTGTGCCAGTGACCCCCATCTTCAACTCGCTTATCAAACACCGCAAACCAATTGACGTTGTCAGTTGAGGTTTCGACACAAAAACTAAAGGGTCGGTAATCTGCTGCCCACAGCAAAATCCCCATAGAACCGATGTAATATGGTTGATTGAGGGAAACTATGAGTCCGTCAGGCAGTTTCAACCTGGAATAGGTAATCTCAGCACAGTTCGAAATCACTGATTGATCGAACGTATCTGCAATGGCGTACAGATCCTTCAATGCTATGTTATCTTTGGGTTCAATTATGCCATTGACCACGACTTCTACGTCTGTTGCGTACATTGCTTTCAGGATAAAAGGAAAGGGAGTCTAATTGATAAAATATAATTAATAAAAATTTGACTGGCTTCAAATAATGTGAGAATTTTAACAAAAACTTACCGAAAGGGAGTTGGAATCTTTGACGCTATTAACAGCTATGCGTATGAAACGAACAGTACGCGCCGTAAAGAAAAGTCGTTGCTGACCGCGGCAAAAATAAGTTTTGTAGTCAGCTACACAGTGCCAATCGCTCTCGTTGTAAGAGACATGTAAGCAGTATGTGACTGGTGACAACAAGAAAAATGATATATGATTAATTTGGTAATTAGTGTTTAATTGAAACACCGTGGCATAATGTGATTCATTTATGTCTGTAAAGAAATTATCGTAATCTTTTGAAGTACACTCAGTGGCAACATCCTCATCTGGTAAAAGTAGTCCACGATAGTCAAAATTTTGGGCCCTTTGTTCTTTGATGATATTCGAAATGTCTGGTTCCAAAACACCTAATGAATGTAGAACTTTTAACAAATCATCCAACTTGATCAGATTAAAGCGTATATGCGAGAGTATAGGCTGCAGAATTGGAACAAATAAATAAATCAATATTAGATCGAAGAACCTATCGAATTAGCAGTTACCTTCAGATCTTCCTCAGGATTTTGTTTACTCCAAGAAGCGACAGCAAGCAATAGATCCAACTCGGACACACAAAACGAATCCAGACTAATAATATCCATTAATACATTCTGTAAATGTTTAAAAATAAATATGCATATGTACGTATTTATGTGAACAATGTCTGGTCTTACCTTAGGTAGGTGTTCGAATGAACCCCCTTTGGTTAATTCCTCTGAATTTTTAGCTATGAAAACAACCGACTTTTTGTGAAGTGTTGTCAAGCCGAAAAGATTCGAAGCAGCAAACAATTCGAAAGCGTTTCCTATTTCCAAACGGCATTCCAAATGTCTGGAAATTTCCCCAAGGAGAACCGGAAAACCATACATATGGACAAGTCCGAGTATTTTAATAGTGCAGTTGATATCCCCAGATGGTAATGGTAGAAACCCTGTATAGAGAAATTGTAATATTGCCTTGAAGGGCTCCAGGGGCACATCCAGCGGAATTTCACGGTCCTTCGACTCATCGAGGCCACCGAATAACAATGCGCGAAAGTATTCGCTGCGTGCGGCTAAAATAGCACGATGCGCCGCCAATCGCTGACCTTCCACAATGAACAAAACATCTGAAAAGTCTTCGTTCAGGCATAACGTACCTATATCGTCCAGAAAATCGCCTATAATGATAGAAACAAATTCTTCATTTCTCTCTACTACTTGTCATACAATTAACTTACTTGTCAAACAAATGCGAACCTTTTCCATCACTAAAACTGACTGACAACCTTCGCCTTCGAGTGATAACTGCAGAGTGTCGACAGAGGGACAACGAAAGAAATGACGCTGCCCTCTGTCACACATTTCGATGTTATTGAAAACGATATAACTGCTACAAGAATTGGTTCAAGGACTGCATAATTTTTTGTGTTTACTTTTTCCATTGTTATATTTTTCACACAATACAACACAACGTCGACAATGCAGAACCAGTTACTTTCCATGGTAGGACTCTGTAATCCAGGCAATGCACCTTTTCGTTTATTTACTTTTACAGCCTTTTTCTATAGAAACTACTAATAAGGGCAAACAATGAAATGTGTGCATACATACATACATGTTGTTATTATTATTTTTTGCGCTCGAATGGGTCGTTTGACGATAAAGTTGGAAAATATAATGGTCCTTAGGAATTGAAAATTACATTTGTTTGTTTTTTCATTAAAATATGAAATGAAAAATATATATACTAGAAAGGGCCCCTGCTCGGAATTCGGAACACCATGAAATCATTTTATAGTAAATGCACCTAAAACATGATAACCACCAATAATGAACTATACCTTGGATTTCAGTTAAACTTTTTGCGACTTCGACTTCGACCAGACTTTCGATTTCGAATTTGACACACTTATTATCGGCAAACTGATGAATCAATATTGAGATTTTCATACTCATACAATTTAATTTTAAAAAAATTGGAAAGATTTTCTCGACTTTCTAAGTAGACTAAAGCATCAAACTTCACATACAAACATTCTCCAACATGACATCCATATATGTAACTATTTTCATGGTGTCCGATCAAACAGTGTTGTAGTTCATAGGGTACAAACAGACAAAAAAACAGGCTGCTTTCACAGCATTGAAGACCCTTACTTGGCGTTCGTCCATGAAAGAGTTTCACATGCTAGACGAGAGGTGGCTGACCGCATAGGGATGCTACCATTAATAATATTTGCGGGCTGATGCTTAAAAATAAATATAATTGGGGGGCTGTGTCCGAATTCACAGCAGGGGTGGTGACTACCTTGAGATGCTTTGAAAGGTGTCGTGGGCAACAAGCAGGAGGCGAAGGTACCGTAAGGTAACGCGTTTTTTTATTTTTTTTTTTAAGTTGTGAAGAAAAAAACAAACATCCATTTATAAGAAAATTTATTAAATTTGAAAATTATATAAAGAAATATTTATACTGTCTAAAAACCTGGTAATAGGATTTGGCTTCATCATCTAACCGATTTCTTCACTGCTCGTTTGATCAACCCTCTTGTCTTCTTCATCTTTCTTCTCGGCGGCGGGCAGAATTCTTGAGTTTTTTATATGCCTCGGCGCACATCTGTGTGATGGTTTGACGAACAATACGCTCGTTGTCCTTTCCGGTTTGACTGCATACGCAATAGATGATGTCTTCGATGCGTTTGGGGTCCAACCGACCTTTCAGTGGACGTTCACGTCCGACGAAAGCCGGAGACGGTTTTCCGCTAAGTGAGTGCGAATTCAGGTCTTCCATGGTGAATAATATATTCATAAGTTCACGTGCTATAGCCTTTGCATCGGACCAATTTATATAATAGTATTCATGTTCTTCGAAGGCTGAGCCATTTGGGCCAATAACGTACACCGCCTGACGACAATTTAATACCAGAAACCGCGGATAAGCCTTTGGGATGGAATCGTTGCTCAAAGAACCATCTGATTTCGTCGCCTCTTTAGACTGGCGGACAGACCGTTTCATTGGAATTTCACGTTTGTAGACAGTAATACGGCGGATCCTTTTTGGTGGTGGTTCGGTAAAGTTTATCCCTTTGTATCTTTTTAATTTGCGTTTAGTAGTCGTGGGTTTGTCATTATCTTCCTCCTCTAAACCATTGTGGGTAATTTCATTTGTTGGAGGAATACCCAATATGTCATTTATTTCATCAAGGATATCAAGATTTGGAATTAACATATCCTTTGCATTTATTTCTTGCCAATCTCTCTCGATTTGCTGCCAAAATTCCGGAGACAAATATGTGACTTTTACATTGTCGACATTGGTCTCTAGGTTGGCATCCATGATATGCATGGCTTCTTCTAATGACATTGTTTCCCATTCACTGTCTGTATTACTAGCATTGGCATTAACTTTGCTCGTAGCCTTTGATATGGTCATATCTAAAGGCTGTTCCGCTACTTGTAGCTTCTCTGCCTCTTCCAAATATTTTTTACTTTCCGTCTTATTAATTTTAGACATTGTTCACAGTGGATTTCTCTTCTTACTTTCGCAAACTCTTGAAGTGAAATGATCTTTCCGCTGCTTGTTCCAGATTAAATAACAAAAATATCGACTCGAATACAAGCCACAGTTGTGTTTCAATAATCTCGATTCGCAACTAACGACGTTTACTCTACGAATTCTTGAGCAGAAATGATTCCTTCGAGGATTGGTTCCAGCTTAAGTAGTTTTACGATACCAGCATTCGCTGATGGAATGTCTAATATCTACTAGACCCGCGATTAGCAAATTTCAGGTGAATTTTTTAGTTTTTATTACTCAATCGCTTTATGACTCAATTCTATTTTGCCATATTTGGAATCCGAATAGTAGATCTGAGTCTCAACCTTCCCACCCTTTTTAATGTAAATTTTTTAGCGTTATTTGTCAACAAAATTTCATGTAGTGAATGAGTATTAAGATTTTAGAGAAAGCTTCAAACCTCTCTGTTAATTGCATTGTGCCTCGCTTTTGTCACTATTCCTGAATCTGTTCTAGAGAGAGATATATATAGACAGAAAAAGCTGTTCGTTTGGGTCACACTAAGCAAAGAAAGAGGAAGACAGACCTGACATTTAGGTCTAGGGACGACTCTTGTATTTTCAATTTCTATCAAATATTGTTTTAAGTAGTCTAAGCTCCATTACTTTCATTTAGGACATCATCCATTTCAAAACACACTTTTTAATATCTTCTAAGCAATTTTTCAATGTATAATTGCATTTCAATGTATCTGCAGTACTCGCATCGAATCGCCGTAAGCTTTATTCAAATCTTAATCAAATCTTAATCAAATATAAATACAAATAATTTTCCTGGCAAATGCCTTTTGACAAATACGCCCACATGCGAGTAGATACATACATTATTAAGTTGTTTTATTTTTTTTCTTTGTTTGTGGCCATAACAAGAATGCATAAAATGCAATTAAAAGACCAATCCACACATTGAGAATGTATATTGTTTGAAGTTTCTACTTTTAAAATGTCAAAATAAGTTAAAATATTACTTCGAAGGCAAACAATAAATAATAATTAAGTACATAAAATATTTGAGTGGTTTTTTGAAAGAATAAGTGTCGATGAGGAGCCGTTTACACGAGCAGCTGAGAGGAGCAAACAAAACTATTTTATCGAATAACACAAAAATCTGTAGGATGAAAATCATTTTTCTTACATTTTATTCATTCGAGTTTGGTTTTAGAGCAACGATTTTCATTGTAAAGGCACTCATGAAAGGATAAAAAAAAATAAAGCGGCTATAAAAGGAGAGTGACATTTTATTTTTAATAGTAAGTGATGAGCTTGGTTTATAAACTAGCAAAATATTTGCAAAGGGTCAAGGAACTATACAGTACTGCCTTCGTCATATCTATTGTAAGAAGCTGAAGGCGAACGAATATTGAAGATAAAAGAGAGACTAAATACACAAAAGAAAAGCTTCATATTTGGAACCTCGTTTTTGTAGTTCAACACATTCAACAAAGCTAATCCAATTCACTCTGAATTAATTCCTGCCTAAATTTGCACAGCACTTTAATAATAAAAGAATAACTATCAGGTGATCGTATGCCATAAGTTACTAATAACAACGACATACGTGCACATCATTCGACGAAAGATATAAATAAATATGTAAATAAATAGAAATAAAAAAAATCTATAAATCTAACATCGCCAGGCTCATCTCCCATTCTATCAGGCAAAAACTATTCAATTTATGTAACCATCACAAACCTTGGATATTCAACAACAACCAAATTGAAGAGACTCGTTAAGAGCCAATGATCCATAGAGGAGTGAACAAGGAAATACGTATATCAAGCCAAAAGAATAGCACACTTCATGCCACAAGCTGTCTCAATAATTCTGGAGAGTGTTAGTACCATGTGTACCAATGTATACTGATACTTTCGAAAACGCCTTGTTTGGGATCTTTACAATCTACTTAGTGAACCTAAGACATCTATATTTACAGCGTTTATGTGAATAAACCTAAAAATATCAATCACAATTTAGTTCACTAAACGAAGTAGTAGAACTTGAATTTGAATCTGTGGTTTGTATAAGAGGTCCCAATCAGTTCAGTGAAATGTATGGTAGACAAACGGATTAACTACCAGCGAAATCGAACTTATAACTACACATAAATCCTATTATGTGCTTCAATTGATTGAAGTGATAATCAGCATAAATGTGACCGTAAAATGTCTCCTACGTCGTGAGTAATAAACTAAAAACTACTCGCATCACAACAACAATAACAAGCACCACCTGCGCCACTAAGCACGCCGCAATGCCCTGCTAAAGTTTTACGCTAAAACAGCAAAATCGTTTTAAAATCTGCTCACAACAAAATTAATACCGGCCCGCGCCATTGTTGGCAGCGCCACAACTGAAAGTTTACTCATTTGCGACTCGTAATGATAAAAGTTAGCGATATCCTCGCAGCAATGCGTCAACTGCCAGTGATTGAGCGGCCGATTTCGATGTGCTTTTGACAAAAATTAGTTATAAATTAAGCCCCAACAAACGAGATTAAACAATACAAACGAACCACACTAACCTATAAATCTAAAACGAAAAAATAAACAAATAATAAATTGAAATCATTTAGTAAAAATCTAACATTCTTACAATCCGTTGGCTAAGTCACTCTCAAACAACAGATTGCGTCAACTATTGAAAAAGCTACATCCAAGCAATCTCCTTAAGGGGCTGATGTATTTCTAATCACAGAGGTAAATGTACAATAATTACCCTGAACCCTCTCTACACTCCGAAGCCGCTAGACCGACCGGAGAGTCGGAAAATACCATCAAATCTCAATTGCTTATTGTATTTATGATGTCTTCTTGTTCAGAAGTCATCCTCTTTCAAATCCTGAGGATGGATGCATATCCCCCCTTGGAATTGAATATCAAACTAATAATGGCTCTAATTCGCAGCCTACATCAAAACGTGTATTCTGCTTTAAAAATACTGACTACGTTAAACTTAACTGTCTGCTTATTAATACTGACTGGTCTTATTTGTATTCCTGCGAAAATGTCAAACTAGCAACACAGTTTTTTTATAGAACTATCCAAAAATATTTCAAACTTTGTATTCTTAGTCTTAAACCCAAATGTAAAGCCCAGACACCACCGTGGTCTTCACGCGATATTATTCAATTAAAAAACTTAAAAAACAGACTATTTAAAAAATTCAAAATATCTGGCTCTTCCGTTGATTATGCTACCGACGCAATATCTCGTTATAATTTTCAACACCTTAATAATCTTTGCTACTCGTCATATGTTTGTTACCTGTGTCAAAAAGGACATAAAACGCGATCCCAAAAAATTCTTCAGATTCATTAATATTAAGCGCAGGGTGGAGTCATTTCCTACTTGTGTGAAACTGAATGGTGTTGAAGGTTGCAACGATGTAGAAATTTGAATCTTTTTGCGAAATTTTTTCAAAGCACATATACTAATTTTAATAAAAACTTTAATAATCACTATCCACATTCTTTGAATAATTTTAACCAATTAAATATGCCGGTATTCGAATATGATACAGTTTTAAATTACTTAAAATCCTTAAAACTAAATTTTTTACCGGGTCCGGATGGTATAACTAGTTCTATTCTAAAGCTGTCTGCTAATGCTTTGCATAGACCAATCTGCAAACTGTTTGACATTTTCTTGAATACCTCTATTTTTTATTTGTATTTGGAAACAATCTTACATTATTCCTCTCCATAAAAGGGGTAATAAAGCTGATATTTCAAATTACAGAGGAATCGCTAAACTGTATGCGATTCCAAAGTTATTTGAGCATACAATTGCCGATCAGATTCAGCATTTCGTTCTTCCTTTGTTGAGTACTTCTCAACATGAGTTTACTAAAAAGCGGTCAACTACGACCAATTTTCTAGAATTTACTTCTCTAGTTAATCTTAGTTTTTGTCAACAGCGCCAAATGGACGTTATTTACACTAATTTCAGTAAGGCCTTGTACAGTGTTTGTCATTCCGTACTTCTTCATAAACTGGATGCCTTTGGTATTCCACCCAACCTGGTCAGTTGGATTACTTCCTACCTAACGTCCAGAACTCAAAATGTTTTGTTTAAAACAGTCACATCCGAGACTATTTGTGTAACCTCCGGTGTCCCTCAGGGCAGTCACCTTGGTCCGTTGTTATTCAATATTTTTATAAACGATTTGCCAATTGCCATTCTCACTTGTTGATGTACGCTGACGATGTGAAACTATGCATATCTATTTTATCTCCTGTCCATTTAAAGTTTCTTCAAGATGACCTTGACTCTTTTTATCGTTGGTGCTCTATAAACTTTCTGTCACTTAATTGTCAAAAATGTAAGCTAATATAGAGAGGTTGAAAAATCATCCAAATAAAATAGCCTTCTAAAACGACGCAGAATGCGAGAAGTTAGGGTGGCGAGATGGCTGAAAAGATCGCATACACTATACTATATCCTCACTTATTATTTACGTTGTTTTGTTAATTTTTGTATATACAATTCAATAGAAGTTGTTCTAATAATAACAGAAAAATTAAACATAAAGGAAAGAAAAAAGGGGCATTATGGACCCAAAGCTCCATTTCGGATGCCACATTCACTCATCCGTCAATAAGGCTAAGGGTGTGTTAGAGTACATTAAACGGTGGTCTAAGGAATTTAATGATCCTTATACCACTAAATTGCTGTACACATCCTTAGTTAGCCCTATATTGGAATATGCATCTTGTGTATGGGATCCCCAGTTTAGAATTTATAGCGATCGTATTGGATCAGTACAAAAACAATTTTTACTGTTTGCACTGCGTAACATCCACTGGGATCCAAATGCCGCCTAAAGCTTATCCAACTACCTTCGTTGGCCAGTCGTAGAACTACTCTCGGTGTAATGTTTCTACATAATTTAATTGTTGGTAGTGTCTATTCTCCCTTTTTGCTTGGTAGCAAAAACTTTAATGTTCCTTCTTGGGTTACTAGAAGTTATATTCCAATTTATATTGCACCTAAAACATGATAACCACCAATAATGAACTATACCTTGGATTTAAGTTAGACTTTTTGCGACTTCGACATCGACCAGACTTTCGATTTCGAATTTGACACAATTATTATCGGCAAACTGATGAATCAATATTGAGATTTTCATACTCATACAATTTAATTTAAAAATTTGGAAAGATTTTCTCGACTTTCTAAGTAGACTAAAGCATCAAACTTCACATACAAACATTCTCCAACATGACATCCATATATGTAACTATTTTCATGGTGTACGATCAAACAGTGTTGTAGTTCATAGGGTACAAACAGACAAAAAAACAGGCTGCTTTCACAGCATTGAAGACCCTTACTTGGCGTTCGTCCATGGAAGAGTTTCACATGCTAGACGAGAGGTGGCTGACCGCATAGGGATGCTACCATTAATAATATTTGCGGGCTGATGCTTAAAAATAAATATAATTGGGGGGCTGTGTCCGAATTCACAGCAGGGGTGGTGACTACCTTGAGATGCTTTGAAAGGTGTCGTGGGCAACAAGCAGGAGGCGAAGGTACCGTAAGGTAACGCGTTTTTTTATTTTTTTTTTTAAGTTGTGAAGAAAAAAACAAACATCCATTTATAAGAAAATTTATTAAATTTGAAAATTATATAAAGAAATATTTATACTGTCTAAAAACCTGGTAATAGGATTTGGCTTCATCATCTAACCGATTTCTTCACTGCTCGTTTGATCAACCCTCTTGTCTTCTTCATCTTTCTTCTCGGCGGCGGGCAGAATTCTTGAGTTTTTTATATGCCTCGGCGCACATCTGTGTGATGGTTTGACGAACAATACGCTCGTTGTCCTTTCCGGTTTGACTGCATACGCAATAGATGATGTCTTCGATGCGTTTGGGGTCCAACCGACCTTTCAGTGGACGTTCACGTCCGACGAAAGCCGGAGACGGTTTTCCGCTAAGTGAGTGCGAATTCAGGTCTTCCATGGTGAATAATATATTCATAAGTTCACGTGCTATAGCCTTTGCATCGGACCAATTTATATAATAGTATTCATGTTCTTCGAAGGCTGAGCCATTTGGGCCAATAACGTACACCGCCTGACGACAATTTAATACCAGAAACCGCGGATAAGCCTTTGGGGTGGAATCGTTGCTCCCAGAACCATCTGATTTCGTCGCCTCTTTAGACTGGCGGACAGACCGTTTTATTGGGATTTCACGTTTGTAGACAGTAATACGGCGGATCCTTTTTGGTGGTGGTTCGGTAAAGTTTATCCCTTTGTTTCTTTTTAATTTGCGTTTAGTAGTCGTGGGTTTGTCATTATCTTCCTCCTCTAAACCATTGTGGGTAATTTCATTTGTTGGAGGAATACCCAATATGTCATTTATTTCATCAAGGATATCAAGATTTGGAATTAAAATATCCTTTGCATTTATTTCTTGCCAATCTCTCTCGATTTGCTGCCAAAATTCCGGAGACAAATATGTGACTTTTACATTGTCGACATTGGTCTCTAGGTTGGCATCCATGATATGCATGGCTTCTTCTAATGACATTGTTTCCCATTCACTGTCTGTATTACTAGCATTGGCATTAACTTTGCTCGTAGCCTTTGATATGGTCATATCTAAAGGCTGTTCCGCTACTTGTAGCTTCTCTGCCTCTTCCAAATATTTTTTACTTTCCGTCTTATTAATTTTAGACATTGTTCACAGTGGATTTCTCTTCTTACTTTCGCAAACTCTTGAAGTGAAATGATCTTTCCGCTGCTTGTTCCAGATTAAATAACAAAAATATCGACTCGAATACAAGCCACAGTTGTGTTTCAATAATCTCGATTCGCAACTAACGACGTTTACTCTACGAATTCTTGAGCAGAAATGATTCCTTCGAGGATTGGTTCCAGCTTAAGTAGTTTTACGATACCAGCATTCGCTGATGGAATGCATGGTGTCTAATATCTACTAGACCCGCATACAAACAGAGGTTATCTCCGCATTAAAGCACCAAAAACACAGAGGATGATTAAAATATTATTCCAGGTAAACTAACGACGTTTACTCTACGAATTCTTGAGCAGAAATGATTCCTTCGAGCATTGGTTCCAGCTTAAGTAGTTTTACGATACCAGCATTCGCTGATGGAATGTCTAATATCTACTAGACCCGCGATTAGCAAATTTCAGGTGAATTTTTTAGTTTTTATTACTCAATCGCTTTATGACTCAATTCTATTTTGCCATATTTGGAATCCGAATAGTAGATCTGAGTCTCAACCTTCCAACCCTTTTTAATGTAAAATTTTTAGCGTTATTTGTCAACAAAATTTCATGTAGTGAATGAGTATTAAGATTTTAGAGAAAGCTTCAAACCTCTCTGTTAATTGCATTTGCCTCGCTGCGAAAATGTCGAACTAGCAACACAGTTTTTTTATAGAACTATCCAAAAATATTTCAAACTTTGTATTCTTAGTCTTAAACCCAAATGTAAAGCCCAGACACCACCGTGGTCTTCACGCGATATTATTCAATTAAAAAACTTAAAAAACAGACTATTTAAAAAATTCAAAATATCTGGCTCTTCCGTTGATTATGCTACCGACGCAATATCTCGTTATAATTTTCAACACCTTAATAATCTTTGCTACTCGTCATATGTTTGTTACCTGTGTCAAAAAGGACATAAAACGCGATCCCAAAAAATTCTTCAGATTCATTAATATTAAGCGCAGGGTGGAGTCATTTCCTACTTGTGTGAAACTGAATGGTGTTGAAGGTTGCAACGATGTAGAAATTTGAATCTTTTTGCGAAATTTTTTCAAAGCACATATACTAATTTTAATAAAAACTTTAATAATCACTATCCACATTCTTTGAATAATTTTAACCAATTAAATATGCCGGTATTCGAATATGATACAGTTTTAAATTACTTAAAATCCTTAAAACTAAATTTTTTACCGGGTCCGGATGGTATAACTAGTTCTATTCTAAAGCTGTCTGCTAATGCTTTGCATAGACCAATCTGCAAACTGTTTGACATTTTCTTGAATACCTCTATTTTTTATTTGTATTTGGAAACAATCTTACATTATTCCTCTCCATAAAAGGGGTAATAAAGCTGATATTTCAAATTACAGAGGAATCGCTAAACTGTATGCGATTCCAAAGTTATTTGAGCATACAATTGCCGATCAGATTCAGCATTTCGTTCTTCCTTTGTTGAGTACTTCTCAACATGAGTTTACTAAAAAGCGGTCAACTACGACCAATTTTCTAGAATTTACTTCTCTAGTTAATCTTAGTTTTTGTCAACAGCGCCAAATGGACGTTATTTACACTAATTTCAGTAAGGCCTTGTACAGTGTTTGTCATTCCGTACTTCTTCATAAACTGGATGCCTTTGGTATTCCACCCAACCTGGTCAGTTGGATTACTTCCTACCTAACGTCCAGAACTCAAAATGTTTTGTTTAAAACAGTCACATCCGAGACTATTTGTGTAACCTCCGGTGTCCCTCAGGGCAGTCACCTTGGTCCGTTGTTATTCAATATTTTTATAAACGATTTGCCAATTGCCATTCTCACTTGTTGATGTACGCTGACGATGTGAAACTATGCATATCTATTTTATCTCCTGTCCATTTAAAGTTTCTTCAAGATGACCTTGACTCTTTTTATCGTTGGTGCTCTATAAACTTTCTGTCACTTAATTGTCAAAAATGTAAGCTAATATAGAGAGGTTGAAAAATCATCCAAATAAAATAGCCTTCTAAAACGACGCAGAATGCGAGAAGTTAGGGTGGCGAGATGGCTGAAAAGATCGCATACACTATACTATATCCTCACTTATTATTTACGTTGTTTTGTTAATTTTTGTATATACAATTCAATAGAAGTTGTTCTAATAATAACAGAAAAATTAAACATAAAGGAAAGAAAAAAGGGGCATTATGGACCCAAAGCTCCATTTCGGATGCCACATTCACTCATCCGTCAATAAGGCTAAGGGTGTGTTAGAGTACATTAAACGGTGGTCTAAGGAATTTAATGATCCTTATACCACTAAATTGCTGTACACATCCTTAGTTAGCCCTATATTGGAATATGCATCTTGTGTATGGGATCCCCAGTTTAGAATTTATAGCGATCGTATTGGATCAGTACAAAAACAATTTTTACTGTTTGCACTGCGTAACATCCACTGGGATCCAAATGCCGCCTAAAGCTTATCCAACTACCTTCGTTGGCCAGTCGTAGAACTACTCTCGGTGTAATGTTTCTACATAATTTAATTGTTGGTAGTGTCTATTCTCCCTTTTTGCTTGGTAGCAAAAACTTTAATGTTCCTTCTTGGGTTACTAGAAGTTATATTCCAATTTATATTGCACCTAAAACATGATAACCACCAATAATGAACTATACCTTGGATTTAAGTTAGACTTTTTGCGACTTCGACATCGACCAGACTTTCGATTTCGAATTTGACACAATTATTATCGGCAAACTGATGAATCAATATTGAGATTTTCATACTCATACAATTTAATTTAAAAATTTGGAAAGATTTTCTCGACTTTCTAAGTAGACTAAAGCATCAAACTTCACATACAAACATTCTCCAACATGACATCCATATATGTAACTATTTTCATGGTGTACGATCAAACAGTGTTGTAGTTCATAGGGTACAAACAGACAAAAAAACAGGCTGCTTTCACAGCATTGAAGACCCTTACTTGGCGTTCGTCCATGGAAGAGTTTAAAATGCTAGACGAGAGGTGGCTGACCGCATAGGGATGCTACCATTAATAATATTTTCGGGCTGATGCTTAAAAATACATATAATTGGGGGGCTGTGTCCGAATTCACAGCAGGGGTGGTGACTACCTTGAGATGCTTTGAAAGGTGTCGTGGGCAACAAGCAGGAGGCGAAGGTACCGTGAGGTAACGCGTTTACTTTGGTTAAGTTTTTTTTTGTTTTTTTTTATTTATTTTTTTTAAGTTGTGAAGAAAAAAACAAACATCCATTTATGAGAAAATTTATTAAATTTGAAAATTATATAATGAAATATTTATACTGTCTAAAAACCTGGTAATAGGATTTGGCTTCATCATCTAACCGATTTCTTCATCGTTCTCAGTTTTCACAACTTGAATTTCTTCACTGCTCGTTTGATCAACCCTCTTGTCTTCTTCATCTTTCTTCTCGGCGGCGGGCAGAATTCTTGAGTTTTTTATATGCCTCGGCGCACATCTGTGTGATGGTTTGACGAACAATACGCTCGTTGTCCTTTCCGGTTTGACTGCATACGCAATAGATGATGTCTTCGATGCGTTTGGGGTCCAACCGACCTTTCAGTGGACGTTCACGTCCGACGAAAGCCGGAGACGGTTTTCCGCTAAGTGAGTGCGAATTCAGGTCTTCCATGGTGAATAATATATTCATAAGTTCACGTGCTATAGCCTTTGCATCGGACCAATTTATATAATAGTATTCATGTTCTTCGAAGGCTGAGCCATTTGGGCCAATAACGTACACCGCCTGACGACAATTTAATACCAGAAACCGCGGATAAGCCTTTGGGGTGGAATCGTTGCTCCCAGAACCATCTGATTTCGTCGCCTCTTTAGACTGGCGGACAGACCGTTTTATTGGGATTTCACGTTTGTAGACAGTAATACGGCGGATCCTTTTTGGTGGTGGTTCGGTAAAGTTTATCCCTTTGTTTCTTTTTAATTTGCGTTTAGTAGTCGTGGGTTTGTCATTATCTTCCTCCTCTAAACCATTGTGGGTAATTTCATTTGTTGGAGGAATACCCAATATGTCATTTATTTCATCAAGGATATCAAGATTTGGAATTAAAATATCCTTTGCATTTATTTCTTGCCAATCTCTCTCGATTTGCTGCCAAAATTCCGGAGACAAATATGTGACTTTTACATTGTCGACATTGGTCTCTAGGTTGGCATCCATGATATGCATGGCTTCTTCTAATGACATTGTTTCCCATTCACTGTCTGTGTTACTAGCATTGGCATTAACTTTGCTCGTAGCCTTTGATATGGTCATATCTAAAGGCTGTTCCGCTACTTGTAGCTTCTCTGCCTCTTCCAAATATTTTTTACTTTCCGTCTTATTAATTTTAGACATTGTTCACAGTGGATTTCTCTTCTTACTTTCGCAAACTCTTGAAGTGAAATGATCTTTCCGCTGCTTGTTCCAGATTAAATAACAAAAATATCGACTCGAATACAAGCCACAGTTGTGTTTCAATAATCTCGATTCGCAACTAACGACGTTTACACTACGAATTCTTGAGCAGAAATGATTCCTTCGAGGATTGGTTCCAGCTTAAGTAGTTTTACGATACCAGCATTCGCTGATGGAATGCATGGTGTCTAATATCTACTAGACCCGCATACCAAGTTATCTCCGCATTGCAACCGAGGTGATTATTACCGTCAACGCGTTTACTGTCAGAGAGCGAGTTGCCAGTAAAACCAGCAGGATGGATGATGGTGAAAACTAACCTCTCCGAGTTGCTTGCCCCAGAGATATCGGAACTAACGACGTTTACTCTACGAATTCTTGAGCAGAAATGATTCCTTCGAGGATTGGTTCCAGCTTAAGTAGTTTTACGATACCAGCATTCGCTGATGGAATGTCTAATATCTACTAGACCCGCGATTAGCAAATTTCAGGTGAATTTTTTAGTTTTTATTACTCAATCGCTTTATGACTCAATTCTATTTTGCCATATTTGGAATCCGAATAGTAGATCTGAGTCTCAACCTTCCAACCCTTTTTAATGTAAAATTTTTAGCGTTATTTGTCAACAAAATTTCATGTAGTGAATGAGTATTAAGATTTTAGAGAAAGCTTCAAACCTCTCTGTTAATTGCATTTGCCTCGCTGCGAAAATGTCGAACTAGCAACACAGTTTTTTTATAGAACTATCCAAAAATATTTCAAACTTTGTATTCTTAGTCTTAAACCCAAATGTAAAGCCCAGACACCACCGTGGTCTTCACGCGATATTATTCAATTAAAAAACTTAAAAAACAGACTATTTAAAAAATTCAAAATATCTGGCTCTTCCGTTGATTATGCTACCGACGCAATATCTCGTTATAATTTTCAACACCTTAATAATCTTTGCTACTCGTCATATGTTTGTTACCTGTGTCAAAAAGGACATAAAACGCGATCCCAAAAAATTCTTCAGATTCATTAATATTAAGCGCAGGGTGGAGTCATTTCCTACTTGTGTGAAACTGAATGGTGTTGAAGGTTGCAACGATGTAGAAATTTGAATCTTTTTGCGAAATTTTTTCAAAGCACATATACTAATTTTAATAAAAACTTTAATAATCACTATCCACATTCTTTGAATAATTTTAACCAATTAAATATGCCGGTATTCGAATATGATACAGTTTTAAATTACTTAAAATCCTTAAAACTAAATTTTTTACCGGGTCCGGGTGGTATAACTAGTTCTATTCTAAAGCTGTCTGCTAATGCTTTGCATAGACCAATCTGCAAACTGTTTGACATTTTCTTGAATACCTCTATTTTTTATTTGTATTTGGAAACAATCTTACATTATTCCTCTCCATAAAAGGGGTAATAAAGCTGATATTTCAAATTACAGAGGAATCGCTAAACTGTATGCGATTCCAAAGTTATTTGAGCATACAATTGCCGATCAGATTCAGCATTTCGTTCTTCCTTTGTTGAGTACTTCTCAACATGAGTTTACTAAAAAGCGGTCAACTACGACCAATTTTCTAGAATTTACTTCTCTAGTTAATCTTAGTTTTTGTCAACAGCGCCAAATGGACGTTATTTACACTAATTTCAGTAAGGCCTTGTACAGTGTTTGTCATTCCGTACTTCTTCATAAACTGGATGCCTTTGGTATTCCACCCAACCTGGTCAGTTGGATTACTTCCTACCTAACGTCCAGAACTCAAAATGTTTTGTTTAAAACAGTCACATCCGAGACTATTTGTGTAACCTCCGGTGTCCCTCAGGGCAGTCACCTTGGTCCGTTGTTATTCAATATTTTTATAAACGATTTGCCAATTGCCATTCTCACTTGTTGATGTACGCTGACGATGTGAAACTATGCATATCTATTTTATCTCCTGTCCATTTAAAGTTTCTTCAAGATGACCTTGACTCTTTTTATCGTTGGTGCTCTATAAACTTTCTGTCACTTAATTGTCAAAAATGTAAGCTAATATAGAGAGGTTGAAAAATCATCCAAATAAAATAGCCTTCTAAAACGACGCAGAATGCGAGAAGTTAGGGTGGCGAGATGGCTGAGAAGATCGCATACACTATACTATATCCTCACTTATTATTTACGTTGTTTTGTTAATTTTTGTATATACAATTCAATAGAAGTTGTTCTAATAATAACAGAAAAATTAAACATAAAGGAAAGAAAAAAGGGGCATTATGGACCCAAAGCTCCATTTCGGATGCCACATTCACTCATCCGTCAATAAGGCTAAGGGTGTGTTAGAGTACATTAAACGGTGGTCTAAGGAATTTAATGATCCTTATACCACTAAATTGCTGTACACATCCTTAGTTAGCCCTATATTGGAATATGCATCTTGTGTATGGGATCCCCAGTTTAGAATTTATAGCGATCGTATTGGATCAGTACAAAAACAATTTTTACTGTTTGCACTGCGTAACATCCACTGGGATCCAAATGCCGCCTAAAGCTTATCCAACTACCTTCGTTGGCCAGTCGTAGAACTACTCTCGGTGTAATGTTTCTACATAATTTAATTGTTGGTAGTGTCTATTCTCCCTTTTTGCTTGGTAGCAAAAACTTTAATGTTCCTTCTTGGGTTACTAGAAGTTATATTCCAATTTATATTGCACCTAAAACATGATAACCACCAATAATGAACTATACCTTGGATTTAAGTTAGACTTTTTGCGACTTCGACATCGACCAGACTTTCGATTTCGAATTTGACACAATTATTATCGGCAAACTGATGAATCAATATTGAGATTTTCATACTCATACAATTTAATTTAAAAATTTGGAAAGATTTTCTCGACTTTCTAAGTAGACTAAAGCATCAAACTTCACATACAAACATTCTCCAACATGACATCCATATATGTAACTATTTTCATGGTGTACGATCAAACAGTGTTGTAGTTCATAGGGTACAAACAGACAAAAAAACAGGCTGCTTTCACAGCATTGAAGACCCTTACTTGGCGTTCGTCCATGGAAGAGTTTAAAATGCTAGACGAGAGGTGGCTGACCGCATAGGGATGCTACCATTAATAATATTTTCGGGCTGATGCTTAAAAATACATATAATTGGGGGGCTGTGTCCGAATTCACAGCAGGGGTGGTGACTACCTTGAGATGCTTTGAAAGGTGTCGTGGGCAACAAGCAGAAGGCGAAGGTACCGTGAGGTAACGCGTTTACTTTGGTTAAGTTTTTTTTTGTTTTTTTTTTTATTTATTTTTTTTAAGTTGTGAAGAAAAAAACAAACATCCATTTATGAGAAAATTTATTAAATTTGAAAATTATATAATGAAATATTTATACTGTCTAAAAACCTGGTAATAGGATTTGGCTTCATCATCTAACCGATTTCTTCATCGTTCTCAGTTTTCACAACTTGAATTTCTTCACTGCTCGTTTGATCAACCCTCTTGTCTTCTTCATCTTTCTTCTCGGCGGCGGGCAGAATTCTTGAGTTTTTTATATGCCTCGGCGCACATCTGTGTGATGGTTTGACGAACAATACGCTCGTTGTCCTTTCCGGTTTGACTGCATACGCAATAGATGATGTCTTCGATGCGTTTGGGGTCCAACCGACCTTTCAGTGGACGTTCACGTCCGACGAAAGCCGGAGACGGTTTTCCGCTAAGTGAGTGCGAATTCAGGTCTTCCATGGTGAATAATATATTCATAAGTTCACGTGCTATAGCCTTTGCATCGGACCAATTTATATAATAGTATTCATGTTCTTCGAAGGCTGAGCCATTTGGGCCAATAACGTACACCGCCTGACGACAATTTAATACCAGAAACCGCGGATAAGCCTTTGGGGTGGAATCGTTGCTCCCAGAACCATCTGATTTCGTCGCCTCTTTAGACTGGCGGACAGACCGTTTTATTGGGATTTCACGTTTGTAGACAGTAATACGGCGGATCCTTTTTGGTGGTGGTTCGGTAAAGTTTATCCCTTTGTTTCTTTTTAATTTGCGTTTAGTAGTCGTGGGTTTGTCATTATCTTCCTCCTCTAAACCATTGTGGGTAATTTCATTTGTTGGAGGAATACCCAATATGTCATTTATTTCATCAAGGATATCAAGATTTGGAATTAAAATATCCTTTGCATTTATTTCTTGCCAATCTCTCTCGATTTGCTGCCAAAATTCCGGAGACAAATATGTGACTTTTACATTGTCGACATTGGTCTCTAGGTTGGCATCCATGATATGCATGGCTTCTTCTAATGACATTGTTTCCCATTCACTGTCTGTGTTACTAGCATTGGCATTAACTTTGCTCGTAGCCTTTGATATGGTCATATCTAAAGGCTGTTCCGCTACTTGTAGCTTCTCTGCCTCTTCCAAATATTTTTTACTTTCCGTCTTATTAATTTTAGACATTGTTCACAGTGGATTTCTCTTCTTACTTTCGCAAACTCTTGAAGTGAAATGATCTTTCCGCTGCTTGTTCCAGATTAAATAACAAAAATATCGACTCGAATACAAGCCACAGTTGTGTTTCAATAATCTCGATTCGCAACTAACGACGTTTACACTACGAATTCTTGAGCAGAAATGATTCCTTCGAGGATTGGTTCCAGCTTAAGTAGTTTTACGATACCAGCATTCGCTGATGGAATGCATGGTGTCTAATATCTACTAGACCCGCATACAAACAGAGGTTATCTCCGCATTAAAGCACCAAAAACACAGAGGATGATTAAAATATTATTCCAGGTAAACGAACGACGTTTACTCTACGAATTCTTGAGCAGAAATGATTCCTTCGAGGATTGGTTCCAGCTTAAGTAGTTTTACGATACCAGCATTCGCTGATGGAATGTCTAATATCTACTAGACCCGCGATTAGCAAATTTCAGGTGAATTTTTTAGTTTTTATTACTCAATCGCTTTATGACTCAATTCTATTTTGCCATATTTGGAATCCGAATAGTAGATCTGAGTCTCAACCTTCCAACCCTTTTTAATGTAAAATTTTTAGCGTTATTTGTCAACAAAATTTCATGTAGTGAATGAGTATTAAGATTTTAGAGAAAGCTTCAAACCTCTCTGTTAATTGCATTTGCCTCGCTGCGAAAATGTCGAAGTAGCAACACAGTTTTTTTATAGAACTATCCAAAAATATTTCAAACTTTGTATTCTTAGTGTTAAACCCAAATGTAAAGCCCAGACACCACCGTGGTCTTCACGCGATATTATTCAATTAAAAAACTTAAAAAACAGACTATTTAAAAAATTCAAAATATCTGGCTCTTCCGTTGATTATGCTACCGACGCAATATCTCGTTATAATTTTCAACACCTTAATAATCTTTGCTACTCGTCATATGTTTGTTACCTGTGTCAAAAAGGACATAAAACGCGATCCCAAAAAATTCTTCAGATTCATTAATATTAAGCGCAGGGTGGAGTCATTTCCTACTTGTGTGAAACTGAATGGTGTTGAAGGTTGCAACGATGTAGAAATTTGAATCTTTTTGCGAAATTTTTTCAAAGCACATATACTAATTTTAATAAAAACTTTAATAATCACTATCCACATTCTTTGAATAATTTTAACCAATTAAATATGCCGGTATTCGAATATGATACAGTTTTAAATTACTTAAAATCCTTAAAACTAAATTTTTTACCGGGTCCGGATGGTATAACTAGTTCTATTCTAAAGCTGTCTGCTAATGCTTTGCATAGACCAATCTGCAAACTGTTTGACATTTTCTTGAATACCTCTATTTTTTATTTGTATTTGGAAACAATCTTACATTATTCCTCTCCATAAAAGGGGTAATAAAGCTGATATTTCAAATTACAGAGGAATCGCTAAACTGTATGCGATTCCAAAGTTATTTGAGCATACAATTGCCGATCAGATTTAGCATTTCGTTCTTCCTTTGTTGAGTACTTCTCAACATGAGTTTACTAAAAAGCGGTCAACTACGACCAATTTTCTAGAATTTACTTCTCTAGTTAATCTTAGTTTTTGTCAACAGCGCCAAATGGACGTTATTTACACTAATTTCAGTAAGGCCTTGTACAGTGTTTGTCATTCCGTACTTCTTCATAGACTGGATGCCTTTGGTATTCCACCCAACCTGGTCAGTTGGATTACTTCCTACCTAACGTCCAGAACTCAAAATGTTTTGTTTAAAACAGTCACATCCGAGACTATTTGTGTAACCTCCGGTGTCCCTCAGGGCAGTCACCTTGGTCCGTTGTTATTCAATATTTTTATAAACGATTTGCCAATTGCCATTCTCACTTGTTGATGTACGCTGACGATGTGAAACTATGCATATCTATTTTATCTCCTGTCCATTTAAAGTTTCTTCAAGATGACCTTGACTCTTTTTATCGTTGGTGCTCTATAAACTTTCTTTCACTTAATTGTCAAAAATGTAAGCTAATATAGAGAGGTTGAAAAATCATCCAAATAAAATAGCCTTCTAAAACGACGCAGAATGCGAGAAGTTAGGGTGGCGAGATGGCTGAGAAGATCGCATACACTATACTATATCCTCACTTATTATTTACGTTGTTTTGTTAATTTTTGTATATACAATTCAATAGAAGTTGTTCTAATAATAACAGAAAAATTAAACATAAAGGAAAGAAAAAAGGGGCATTATGGACCCAAAGCTCCATTTCGGATGCCACATTCACTCATCCGTCAATAAGGCTAAGGGTGTGTTAGAGTACATTAAACGGTGGTCTAAGGAATTTAATGATCCTTATACCACTAAATTGCTGTACACATCCTTAGTTAGCCCTATATTGGAATATGCATCTTGTGTATGGGATCCCCAGTTTAGAATTTATAGCGATCGTATTGGATCAGTACAAAAACAATTTTTACTGTTTGCACTGCGTAACATCCACTGGGATCCAAATGCCGCCTAAAGCTTATCCAACTACCTTCGTTGGCCAGTCGTAGAACTACTCTCGGTGTAATGTTTCTACATAATTTAATTGTTGGTAGTGTCTATTCTCCCTTTTTGCTTGGTAGCAAAAACTTTAATGTTCCTTCTTGGGTTACTAGAAGTTATATTCCAATTTATATTGGTTTCTTTAGAACTACTTATCTGCTGCATGATCCATTTCGCGTGTTATGTCAATCATACAATTTGCACTATAACCTAATATCCATCTCTAAATCTTCTGATAATTTAAAATCTATCTTATTATCTTACCTCAACACTAAGTGAATAATGTTCAATGAACTCACAGTTCTCACGCATGTAACGTCGACTTAATTAGCGCTGTTGAATTAATGCTACCTGTATTTGTTTAACTCTTTGTTATGGTATGTAATGAACTGTAAGCTGAATCTTAACTTTAGTTCATCTTGCAGTGTGCGTTCATTGCGTACCTTCTAAGTCAATGAAAAAAAATAAATAAATAAATAAATCCGACAGCGTTTGACCGAGCACCATGTAAATTGGAACATAGATGGATATCAACCCTGGAGAATGATTATGTCTAAATTTGGTGCGAAAAAATAGTCGAATTCGCCAAATATTAAGACGACTCAATTTTCAGATGCTTCTCAAACTGTGCAGATGCAAATAAAACACAAAAACAAAGTAGCCTCTGAGAATTTAGTTTGCCAGCAGTGCTACTCAAACTGTACAAAAAGTCGAATGAAAATAAAAATCAAAAAAGTGAAGAGTACAAAATGCCACCCAAAAAGTAAAACACTGGAAGACTAACGAGAAAATCGCAGCAGTAGACAGAGCAAGAGGCTCTGCTAGTATAATATATAAACTTTCGCATGGTTTTAAAGGTATTTAGGTTCTTGCATTAATAGGTTGTGTTTCGGTTGAACAGTGGATTGGTTTAGGTGCGGTGCTATATAGGTCTGCCAACCAAGCCTTTGAACAAGCTGTATTTGAATCCGCGGCGATTAAGGCAGTCAATATGAGGGACCGAGTTTTGACGCGTAAAGTCTGACATTAGGATGTGCGAAGACCTGTCTCTGTCGCTCTCATATTGTGAGCCCCATTTTCGCGCTAATATATCTATCTCTCTCTACAGTACCAAATTTTGTATCTAGATAAATGATTTAAATGATGCATATACGACGTAACGTCCTTCGAAAGAGACTATGAACTAAAAGAACTCTGTTTTCTTCTACACAGAGCACCAGGTGTTTCCAGAGCAGTTTCATCAGAATGTACAACTCAACTTAAATTAGTATCAGTAAAACGAACCGAAAACTCTCCCAACCAACACACAATTAACGAATTTGCGCGAAGAAATTTTACTTGATTACGTAAATTCCAGTTGCGAATAATGCAACTAATTATTCAAACAATGAGAGAATGCGAGAAGGCAAAAATCAAGACGTAATTATTATTGCTATTTGCAGAGCTCGTATTTCATGTAACCAAGTCACGTTGGGAGTTAATTTGTACATCAGACGCGGTGCGATGCATTAAGACGAGGAAAAACAAAACGACACAGAACGAAATTGAAGCGAAAAGATGAGAACGACAACGACCCGTGATGCAAGATTCGAGTTTACTGCACAATTCAGAATGAACAGAGTTTTTTGCTCTCTTCTTATTTATTTATTTAACTCTTTATAATTTTTTTATTATTATTATTTTGTTTGTTTTTGTTGCTTCTGCTGCTTAATTTTGCTGTTGCTTATCTTAAGAATTTGATGGATTTTAATTAGTTCTTTGTTATTGAGTTACATTCGCAAATGGCTGTGTTGGAGGCGACTGTTGGCAACTGTTGCCAACACAACTACAACCAAGACTTAATGCGTGTTGCCTTTAATTTCAATTTTCTCAATTTCCACACCCGAACTCTTCTCACCAATCTACCAACGTAGTATTCTTAACTATAGTACATACGATGTATCTGAGAGATACATTTGCTCATGCCCAGAGCTTGTTTGTTCCCCATGTGTGCGCGTCTGTGCGTGGGAGTTTGTCTGCCTGAGTGTGTATTTGTGTGTGTCTAATTGGATTAGTTTTGCTAGTAGCAAATATTTTTGCCTTTGAATTTCATTTCATTCTTTCATCCACTCAAATTTCTACTCATTTTTATACACTCGATGTACGCAAGTGTTGCTTGTTTTGTTATTAAACACGTGCTGCTCGTACCAAAGCTCCAACACATCACATGTTCTCCCTTGTTATTATTGCTGCTACACTACTTTCAGAACATAAATGCCATAAAAACATCTGACACCTGTCAATAGTTTTGCGTGCATCGCAATAAGCTTTTAGGCAAATACACATTCATATTTAAATGTGACACGTAACTGTATTTTTCTACGACCCGCTCAATGCATTTGTAAATCTACATGTTTTTAATGTGAAATTTAAGTTTCCTCGGTGTTCGTCTAAATGTGTTCTTCCTGCGACACATTTTTCCATCTCTATTTTTTCTTGTATTTGGGGCACGTTCCAGTTGAAAACTCATTTGGTAAACGATGTTTATCACATGACATTTTTGACATGTGTGTTTTTACTGTGTATGATAAAAAAACACTTTGGTTATCGTGGTAGGACAGCAAATTCGACCAAGCCTAAGGGCAATACACTTCTTAATAATGCAATAAATTAGGTTAAAGATTGGATCACGTGCATATTGAAGAGTATTCGCTGCGTTTTATGGCTCTCAATTTAATATTCCACGTGCTCCTTTGCTGGAAGCATAATATATGCTGTCCTTATATAGTCTCAAGACGACTGCTTTAAAGTAAAAATTTATATGCTCTGTATTAAAAGTGAAATCGTAATTTCCGTAATCTAACATAACATATGAGATCCGAAAGCAAAGCTTCAAGGACTACTTATCTATTTTTATTGGACAAAAGCTGTCAGATGCCATGGCTCGAGAGTAAGATCGTCTAGGCACCCTCGCATAGACCAGACTAAAAGACTTTTAGCAAATGATTTCCTTCTGAAAAATGTTTACCTTTTTTAAAATAAACAAAATATAAATAAATGTTTTTGCTGTCCACACTTCTGAGAACTGTCATTTAAGCACCCCTAAAAGAAGTCCCTAAAATGCGAAAGGTCTTTTCAATTATCCTCAGATAAAACACGTTAGATAAGATATATTATTATGAAACAGACTTCTGATTTTAAATCAAATAACAAATTAACATCAATATTAAAGTGAGCTAAGCACGAGAGGGCGAAAAGTGGCTAGCCAATTTGGGCTGCCACCACTAGAGATTGTTCGCTGCCCCAAAGACTGGTAGTGTGGACCCTAGAATAAAGGGACTCCAATGAAAATACAATTTATTTTAAGTTGCTCCAAATAGCTGTATAGTGACTGTATCAGGATACTAAAAACAGTATCTCTGATGTGTTTTTTCATAAAAACGATATTTTCTATTTCAAACTCGTGTTCTTCGTGAACGATTTCTTCTTTAGAGTTCAGCATTACCATGTATCTGACTCTCTCATACTCATGTGTTTTGCATTGTACGAATATATGTATTATATACTTAGTAAATCCAAGTTTTCAGCCAGTGTCATAAAACTATTACGCCAACTCACACAGCAACACCGGAAGCAGAGACTCTATCAACAAAGTCTCTACCAAGAGGGCGACGCACATCAATAATCACTTAAGGTATGTCCCAAAGCAAGTGAGCGAACGTAGAACAAAATAAAGCAATTTGAAGTTGCACAAACGATTTACAGTAAATAAGATCGCATTTTCCGACTGCAAAGTTGCATTTTCATTAAAAATGTAAATTTCGAGTGCAATTCATGCATCACGAAGTACCCCAAGCAGCAGCAGCACCGTCGTCACCCTGATGAAATCGCCGGATCCTGGGTGGTGTGGGTGGTTGTGTGAGTTTCCATGCGCTTCACTTCATTGTGAAAACAATTGTGAATGTTTTTATTTGTTTTTGCTGTTGTTCTGTTGTTGTACTCTTGCATTATGACAGCACCAAAGTGAAGCTCAACATAGGCGGGTTGTGAATAAAAAGCATTTGCACTGAGTTCTCAAAGTATGTGCAAGAGGTTTTGTGGTAGGTGGTAGGTGGTCCAGGTGACGGTTAAATATAATGCAGAAAACAACTAAGTATAAAAGGTCTATAAAAGGTGGTACTTAACGTTGATGTTGTCAAACAAAACAAGCGCGACAAAGATGAAGTGGCGAGGGATGATGCAATCACTGGCAGGTTCGGTTGGGGGGGTGGCGCTCATGAAGGAGCGAGTGGTTGTGTACGTGCTAAGTGCATGGCAGCCCCTAACCTAAGTAAACCTGGACAACAACAGCAACAAGAGCAACAACAAAAAAAACAAAGAAGAATGCAGTGTCAAACAATGTGAATTATAGGGGGCGCATGAAAGATGCTTTTGAGCAGTGAAGACCTCTACGGAGTTCACGCCGACAAGTATGCACTCCATTGTGTTTGTGTGTTTGAGTGTGACTTGAGACTGATCTGGGAACAAAATACATTAATACGTTTCGGTGCATTGTGTGATTATTTGCTTTGATGCAAGAGAAAGCAATTGAATGAATTGTCCTGTTTAGTATAAAAGGCATTGATTCAAAGTTTGGTTGGCCCACAAACGGAATTACTAAACAAAATGCCTACGATTAAAACAACGACAACAGCAGCAGCTGCGGCAGTGGCAGTGGCAGTGGCAGTGGCAGCAACAAAAACTTACTGCGCATTGCTCACTGCTGCTCACATTCTGTGGAACTAACTCGTTCTAATCGCAATTGCATTTCAAATTGTTGAAAAGTTTTGCTTTTGTTGTGCTCTCATTGTGCGGATAGAAAATTATGCAGATGAGTGGCCACGCAAGGTAAAAACGCGTTTATGCGTTTATTATGCAAATTATTTACAACAGCCAAGCAACTTTGCATAGTTTTAGGCGTAGGCTAACGCCAAACGTGAACGCGTCTAGCTTTATACAATCGCACTCACCCTTGCGTTGTTTCTGTTCTTTTCTCTCGCCTCCCGTTCTCATACTCTAGCGCGTTTTCGCTGGCCATCTGCGAATGTGCGAATAATTGTTATTTACGCTTTGCGGAAATGCGCCTTAATGTATGCAAAACAATTGCCGGCGCTTCATATGCTTTGCAACAGCGGTTTTATGGCTTTGTAATTACGGTCGATGGAAAATGTACAAGAAAAACGTAAAAAAATAAATAAAAAAACAATAGAAATAGAAAAAATCAGCTCGTTTTAAGCACATGCATAGAAGCGCTTCAGACTTCACGGTAAAAAAAATAATAAATAAATGAAAATAAGAGGAAATAAAATTATAATGCAATTCCCTCGTTGTTATATTTCCAGAAACATTTCATATAAATACGTAATCAAGCTACGCCTTACGAAAATATGAAAAAACTCTCAAGAAAATATTTGAGGATCATCATTAGAGAAAGCCATAGTGCAAATATCAGCGCTTTAGCTGTGTAATAAGTTTGTCAGTCAGTTACAACAAACATTTTGATATGACTTAAAAATTGCCTTATATGAGGGGAATAATTTAAAATAAATTGTAACCTAAAGAACAATTTTTATCTAGTAATAATGCAAGGGAATTATCTAGCACACTTCTATGTCTCTACTTTACTACTCATCTTAATGTAAATCATTTTCATTCCATGAAATATTTTATCCATTCAAAATGAACTTAAGTTCTATCTGCTTCTCTACTCTTAATTTTCCCATTCAAAATTTTGAAATCAATTTTATCCGTACTTTAACTCACTACGCTTTTTGACCTTGGGGCAGTGGGGGCACTTACCATTATGCTGAAGTGGGCCTAGAGCAATTTTAATTAGCTAAAAATTTCGTTGGTAAAGCCGCAAATAACTTTATCGCGAGCACTCTCACCGCCAACCAAGACCCACAAACAACCGAAACCAGTTAAATCCAACTGAACCAGAACCACCCCCAAAAATTTAAGAAATTTAATACTCAACAGAGAAACTCTTCAAATAATTTAATTGCTCTCATCGTTAATGTATCTACACTTAAATAAATCTATAATCATTGACGTGTATATAAACTCGTTTTACTGTTGCTGTTGCCTTTATTGAATTACACGCCGAAATACATCGAAACGGGCAACGACTCAAACTCGAACTAATGCCATAAAAATGTGAAAAATGGCGCTCGTTTTGATAACTGTAAAACAGACGTCCGCAGTTCCAGAACTCAGTTCGGTCATCTCCGTTCGCTCTGCCATTTCCGCTCATTAATAAAATCGCAAACTATAACATTTTTATGCATTGCCGTTAAGAAGTTGCTGGAAGCTGATATCGAAAGAGGCAAATAAAGTTGTAGAGCAGAAATGAAGTGAGGAAAAATGGCGAAAGGAAGCTATGTTAGAAAGCAGATGGCCTACGTTCATTTACGTTATTAAAATAGAGAAAAATGCAATTAAATGGAGTCCAGAAAACTATTGCTATTAATGAGGATGGATGCTGAATTATAGAGGGCTCTGTCGTTGCAATTACTATAGAATGATTTAATCTAATTTACTAATTAAATGCTTAAAGTATGATAAGTTGAATACAGAATTTTCGATGATGAAGTTAGTACGAAGTACGACGCTGTCTGACACTTGAATAAATTCATATAAGTGAACAAAACGGCATGGAGATAAAAAAGGTATCGTTTTTATCACCAGATGGTTTGATACCCATATATTGTGCAACACGTATTCGATTGTGTCAAACGCATACGTGTTTGAAAGGTAACATTTCAGGTGAACTTTTTTTTCTGAATTCAGTTCTGTAATTCGTCATCAGAGCACGTAAGGTACCGACCAAAGATGGCTTTATAGCCTCCTGAAAGAAGCTAATTAATTTAGTTAGACATTCTACTGTATATAGAATAAAGAAAGGGGGACCTTTATAAAAATATTAAGCTAAATTCGAAAAACTCTTACGGATAGCGTCTAGGGCTGGAAATTTATCCCTAATGATAAATGACAGTGCTTTTCTTAGACCCTGTGCACCATCCTTCACATTTTTTCATAGCTACCCCGAATATTTCACTCATTGTAACCATTCGCAAAAGCACAAAGCCAAACAAAATCCATTAAAAAGTGGGAAACCAACGTTAAAATGACTTTGCATGATTGCGTGACTTATCTGTATCTAAATGGCTTAAACAAAATTATTAAATAACTTTCACACTTAAAGCGGCAAAAAGTTTTGTGCGGATAACGCCAACAGGTGAGAGAATACACGACTTGCTTACATGACAGCTGCCCAAAAAAAAACCTAAAATAACTGAAATACTATGGCATTAAGCCAATAAGCAAATTGACGAAAATTGGTTAAAATAAAACAAAATAATTTAGTTGAAGCTTCTTAGATGCAGTGCTCCTTTTTCCGGCTTTGCTCAACAGCCTAATTGGGTGGCATAAATCGAGCCACATGAGAGAAACGAAAAACAAAAATTTTTTTAAAGAAAAATTAAAGTCAAAGAGAGAAAAAATATTTGCCATTTTGGATAATTAAAAATTAATTATCAAACCTCAAAAGCGCACATTAGCTGCTGACGAAGTTGAAGACGACGACGCAGCACGGCAGACTCAACAAATTGCAGAGTGTTGCAAGGTGCCAAATTGAGGTGCTTCATTGCTGGTTGGCGGTACGAGTTGTGCGTTAGAAAATGAGTACCTCATTGTGTTGCTAGGAGTTGTGTAATAAGAACCACTTTGGTTGCCACTGCAAACTAATTACACGCCTCTCAACGAAATTGAATGCGTTTTACAGCACTGCCAACTCGTCGCATTACATTTGCTTGATGACAATTTCTGTTTCTTTTAATGTCCTTGGCTGCCTTGGCTGACTTTTAAAGCCACATGAGCACATAATTGATGCTTGAGAGAAATATAGAATTACACATGGTCTGACGTCTCGTATCTGAGCGAAAGTTCTTTCTGTAATTAAAGCCAAGCGTAACAATAAAAAGTCGCGCAACTTGAGGCTGCCGTGGGTGGCTGGTTGCTACGTTGCTAACTGAACTTCCTTCAATGGAGACAAAGACAACGCATTAATTTGATGAGTTCAGTTTTGCTATTTGCATAATAAATTTGCTTAAGCAAATTGTGGTTAAATATGCATTTGAAGTACACACAGACGTGTGCTGGTTCATGTTTAATTTAATAGAAACGAACCCTGCGCTTGACTCCTTGCAAAAAAGCAAATAGCCATAGTTATTTGTCATCGGTTGACATTGACAAATGCGTAAAGATCACCCCGCTCTCCCACACTATGATATGCAAATGTATCTCATTCAATTAAAGTTGAAGCCGAAATACGAAATACACACCAATTAAGCAGTCAAATTCAATTTTAGGATACTGTTGAAAAGCAAAAAAAGAACAACAAAAAGTACAAAGTCACTGCGTACACCGGCAACACCCTGTTCTGTAACTCTGTTTGAAAACAGTTCGTAGGAGCATCATCAATGGCAGCAGCCCAGATCGTGTCTCATTGACATGACAATGATTGACAAGTCAATTGTGGCTTTTGACAGGCACAATTTTATGGTTAGGAATACGAGTGCGCACAATAACAGACGCCCCAATCGAATACAATGATACCAATACCACCACCACCACCACCCTCATCAACATCATCGTCATCATCACCACCATCACCATCACCATCATCATCGTCATCATCGAACAATTAATGGTTAAGAAAGTCTGCCGTTGGTTGGTTATAATTCTATTTCGTGGCTCGGTGCTGCCATGGTATAATTTTCCAACGAACTTTTGTCATTTGCGCATTGGCTTTGTGTAGGTGTGAAGTGAAGTTCTCTGCTCTATCAATATTTAGCAATTATTTGCTTCTCAACACTCGGTCGTATTAAGCCCGTTCAACACTTTTGTTGTGAACACGCCTACGGCAACTACTTGGGCTCTTCGCTTCCAAGGCTCAGAACGGCTGTCTCATGCACAGTTGAGTGCCATCAAAATGCTCAATTTTGGTTTGGTTTGAGTTTCGTTTCGTCTAACAAAACTGCCAATTTCGAAGTGCTTATGGGAATACTTTCGACTACGGTTTCATAATTTACATACGTGGGGCGATTCAAAGGTGCATGTCAGGGCAATAGATGACTGTCGATTGATGTTATGCCTCACGTTATTAGTGTCTATAAATTATTAATAATAATAGAAATATGCTGTAATTGTAACTTAACTTGGAAATGTCATGTGGCTTTATTCAAAGTGAACTGAATCGCATTTCAAATACTGCTGCAAACTCAAATAAACCGATTTTCTGTAAACGATATTTGCTAGTTTCGAAACATTACTCTACGCAACGATTTGCAGATCTGCCCCATCAGAGTGCTTTGCTCAATTTGTATTAACCTATTGGACAAGAACCCTCAGCTTCGTTACCCTAAGTAGATCATTAGATTAGACTTTCCTATTCTCTTATAAATGTTGTCTCCTTGAAACGACATGCAGCTATAAAGCTATCTAATTCGATAATGTTGGCACCTCAACCGATTACTTTTCAACCGCTCCACGTGCTAATTCATATGTAAAGTGTTTAGAATTCATATGAGATATTAAAGATGCATGTTCGACTCACATTCGACAAAAAGTTCAAGAAAAGGGTTTAAGCTGGTTTAAGTTGTGGCTTCCGACATTAACATAAACGCTGCGGCGGGTTCTCTGTGAAGGACTTCACTCTAAATGTCCGTTTTGTGTTGCGTTTTATCTTCTAAATGGCCGACTTTCCGTTCATTTCTTTTCATTTCCGGCGTCTAAGCCGAGGTCGAGCACACACGAAACCGCCTTTCAACGGCAGCCTATGTCATGGGCTCTGCAGTGGCTCAAGAAAACTACCAGGACTATAACACAAAAAAATAAAATGGTGAAGTAACCAAAGTGCTGCAATAAAAGTAGCTGAAGATACTTTTACTTTATTTGCTTAGCTACTTTCGGAGGGCACAGAACAGGTGCTTTGCTTGCAGAAATATTTACAAGGCTGATGTACCAAGAGGAAGTACATAGATACATTTTGTAATGCTTTGACCTTTGGGGTTATGCCTATACAATGCTAATGGCGTTTTAATATTTGGGGCTTTGTGCATTTTTTATTTCTTGGTGATTTCTGGTAGTCTTAGCATAGAAATATGTAAATACAATGTTTAATGTTCGCTTGTGTACTTCTTTATGGACGTATTGAGCAAGGCTTTTGACTGATTTCTTTAGACAGAGGAAAGTGCTTTTTCTTGATCTGTATATTCAGCTCACCTTTAAGTGAAATGCCCCAAAGCTTCGTGACTTCTAAATGATTGCATTATTTTGTATAATACTTAAATATTCGTATATTATTTAATTTGGGCTCCACTTTCCTAATGCTCTTTACTTGACTAATGTAAGAATCTTGCCTTCTTGCCTTGACACATTTCTCTAATTTTCCTTCTCTTATCCATCGGCTTTGTTTTCTCGGTGTTCAACCTTATATCCTCTTATTCCATTTATCTCTGGCATTTCATTTCTATTTTTGTCTCATGAATTTTCCTTCTTACCATCTATAATTCTTTTCAGATCTTTCTTTCTTACCCTATATATTATATATTATATTTTTCATCCAGATTTTTTCTCTGTCTTCTACACAGACTTCTTAAATGTATGTTATTTAAATAAATAAATTGTTATGTCCTTTCTTCTTTTGGCTTATGTCAGGTCTTATTGATTTTTTTGTTACTCTGAATTAAAGTTTTTTTGTGTTTATAGGTTTAATATTATTTTGGATTTTTCGCTATTATTTTTAAGTTGGCTCATTCAATTTCACTAATGCATATTTCTGTAAAACGTTAATATTTGAAGTAATATATAATTGCTGTTAAAGTGTGTAGGGGATTTCATTTCAGTCCCCTCGGAAATTGTAATAGATTTCCCCATTTCCTTAACTACCCCACAGATTGTTATTATACAGTGAGTTTATCCGGCGCTGTTAAGTATTAACAGTTGCACTGCAACGTACAATGTACTTTTAACATACACAAAATCCCGTGACGAAAGTTGAAGCAATCATTGAGGCTTTATTCATAAATTACAATTCTAATCCCAAGCTTAGGCAATTGTTTTCTATTAGTTATATTTTTCGCCAAAATTTCATTTAATTTTCACCAAGCTTTTGATACAAATGCCGTTCGTTTGCAGCACCATTAATAAAACAATTAACACGCTGACAGCACAAGCTATAACACAAGAAGTCAATCCCTGACTTTCGCGCGTAATAAACCAAAAGCTCCAGCTTGCTTTTTGCGAAATTGACACACTATAAAACTTTATCGCCGAAAGTATCTCATGGATTTATAGAGATATTTATCAGCTTGACAATGTTGTTCTCTCGGTGAGAGGGTGATTTCCAATAAGATGAGCAAATAACTGAATTGAATTAATGACCGAACATATTGGCACAACAACCACAGCAACAGCAATGTTTGTAGTAAACCGTGATAGCAACCAAAAATGGGAAGCAACAGTTGCAATGAGAAACCGTAGAAGACGAGTCAAACGCAACGGAAGAAAAATTCACGAGGCGTGAAATCAACCCTTATGCCAAAGGAAGCTGCCCGAAGTTGATGGTCTCAAAGGCGAGCGTACCAAGATAGCTTTTTTATGCAGTAGACATGGCCGGGGTGATGACGCGTTTTTATGTTGCATATGCAGCGTAAAATGCCCGAAAAATGTTATAGCCACATGAATATCCTTTTAGCTACGGCAACGGCAGTCAGCGAGAAAAAAATGAAGCTAATGGAAGCTAAGGGAAGCCCAAGTAATAATGAGGGTGGCCGTAAGCAAGTGAAGTTTGGCCACAAGTGCAGAGGATTTGCTGCGGATGACGTTGGCGTCTGATGTGCGTAATTACATTTATTTGTATCGCATGCGACAGAAGTAGAATCTGTGATTCTCTGCTTTTATTGTATTTTTTTGGTCCGCCTGCTTACTCAAAACCCTCGTTCGTGGTTTACTGACGTTTTTATTAAATTTCTCTGACCGAAGAGGGTGGCTTTTAAGTCGCTTATAGGATTCGGCGGTTTTGTTTATAAAAGTGCAATAAACAAAATCAAGGGTTGAACATTTATCCGGGGGTAGTTCGCACGCCTATCCATTTACCAATACCTAAGAAAAAAAACTGATATTTGATGTATTCATTATATGTGTTAAGATTGCACATTGGACACTTTAACATTACCAGAACGTGGCAGGTGTACATAATTACGTAATGCCGAATGCCCAACAATAGCAAAGCCAGTAGAAGAAGTAAAATCAACTGAGACTTTGCCGAGCGTCACTACAATTCCAAGTAGACAAATGTTATTCACCTTTTACACGTTGAAGCATCAACGTCAACAACTTTTCCGAACAATAGAAAGGCACAAGCTAACGACAAGTGACAACGTCCTGGCAAGACAAGGCTCATGGCAAGGGGCACGTGGTAAGTGCCGCACATAGCATCATGACAATCTCAACTGTATGCGCCTGTGTGTCTCTGCCACCAACTGCCACCATTAAACAACTCCAGACAATAGTTTATTCATTCCTGCTGTGATGTTGCGCACATCGGCTTCCGGTGAAATCATCCTGAGACGCCGTTTGACATTTTATACTGAATTATTTATTTTGTGCACTTTGTGTGAACAAAAAATTTACGTTCCTCCAGTTTTCCCAGCCAACACTGGGTCTATATCTGCTGCCTTTTACTTTGGTCGTTGTCTCTATTGCAATGCATTTATTTTTTTATATATTTTTTTTTATTCATTCAAAGTCCTTTCTATTCAAAGTTGACTTCAATGTGCTTAACTTAGAGGTGAGTAGAAATATCCTAGAAATTTTCTGAACTAAGTAAATATAATTTGAGCAATTTTTTTTTACATATTGTTGTACAATTTAAATACCTGGGTAACCTAAAAGTGTTTTTCTTCCTTAGAATTTTTTTTTTGAAAACTTAAACCTATTTAGAGTTGAATATCCTTAATAATAATAATAATCTGCCTAAGTTAGATTTCATTTTACCTTTTATTGGAATATTAATGGTTTAACCCAATCTACATTGTAATCAGAAGGTGAACTCCTTAATCTCTTGAGGTAACAACTTTAGCTAATACCTAAACTTACTAGGTACTCCCCTCACCCTAGATAGTGTCATGCTAATCACCCGCTCTGGCAGACAAACCATTCAATTAAGGCAAGGCAAACAGAAATGTGGGACATCCAAAAGATGGAAGAGCCCCTTACTTCCAAGAATTATTACATACAAATTATTGTATATATATATATTTTATTATATATATATATATATATATATATATAATAATATATATATATATATATATATATATATATATATATATATATATATATATTTTGTTTTTCTTTCTGGGGCTCTAAATCTGATTAGAAAGAAAATTAAATTAAGGAGCTCAGTACTACTATCAAAATCAATCCAATATTAGTAACGTATTAATCCAAAAAACTGCTTCAATTTTCGTTTTCAATACTGCCTTTCTTTAAAACCAATAAGCATATCATAAAGCATTGCCTAATATCATTCAATCTCCTCTCAGACTTACATGCGTTTCATGAAGCCGTTTCTGACTTTTTGATGGAAAGCATTTTCTGCAAAGCTCCAAAACTGAAATTCTAAAAATGAAGAACGGAAAAAGAAAACAAATAAAATAGAAGGAAGGGGTAGAAACTTAGTGTTATTTGAAGCATATCCTAAATATATAACGAAACTCAATCAATCATGACTTTGACGGATTTAGCTCGTTTGCAATCTCTCTCCGTCAGAGTATCGGTTTTTTGCTGCATATGTTTGCATGGGTTCTGTCGCTTTTGTCAACTGTTACATTGCGTTATTACAGATAGTCGAGAATCAATCAGAAGCAATTGCAAAACAGACTGTCTCAAATGCAAACAGACGAACACCCAAACCAACGAACGACCGAAGGGATGACCGAATTCATTGATGATTGATGAGCTGCAACTCGTTGCAGCCAAGCGAAATCGACAAATTAATAGACACTTTCTTCATTTGGGTACAGCTAGGTTTTAGTATGGATACACAACAAAAAAAAAATATTTTTATTTCATTTTTTAAATAATTAACTGGGGGCCAGTGGTTTTCATATGTGTACATTGATTTAGATTATGTGCGGTATTAGTTTATCCAAAATAATCTATGTGATCTAGGAATCAGTTACTACAAAGGGACGGGATATCCATAATGTTATCAGCCACAAACACGCGAAGCAACAAACTCATATGACCGCGGTCATATTAAACGATTACTGCTACTAAATAAGAAACCCCTCGCCTTTCAAAGCTTGTTACCCAAAAACTTGAACCATTAACACTAGCCCTACTATATGTTGTGCACAAGTAAAATATGGTGGAAAACCAATGTGCCGGGTATAGTGATCCCAATTTTACAAAACGCGTCACCAAATAACCCGGTAGTCACAGTGCTACGCAACTACACCACAAATCGATTAAATACCGAAGTGTTTGTGATCGAACAGAATAGGTGGCTGTTCTTTCAAGTGCACCGGACCATCTTCGACATGACCGATTACGACGAGATGACCGATGCTCTACATGAACTTCATCAATGCCATACTTAAGCCACATATGACTGCGGCGGATTTCATTGCGATCAAATTTGCGCTACATAGACTTGGAGCCGCCACTGCAATTAAACGACACAGACTTCGAAGTGAAATTGGGTGAGTGCGTCAATTCAAACTTCATGGGAGACTGTTTGGATTGTTGTTGGTATCGTTTGTCCTTGACACGAAATGATGAACACTTCGAACGCATGCTGAACGAGGTTTGTCAGATATCTGAGACTAGTCAGTTTCAATGCGAAGGCAAGCTCTATTATATTGCGTGCTCCACATACTCCATACATGCTGCGGAAAGCAATGGGACTTGGTTCAAGCTATCGAATGATTTCGATGCGGTTTTACAACAATCTCTATGTGACATTGGCATTTGGGCGAAACATCTTTTGGAAATGGCCACGGAGATTGATGCCATATGAATAAGTGGAGTACTTTCTACTTTGGTAACTAAAGCCTGACAAAAACACAGGTACTGCAAGCCGTAGATCTTTCTGATCGCAAAACTGTTCAACCGCCTGGCAATACTCTACGCGTTAAGCGGCTAAAACGCACGCCAAAAATTATTTGGCGCCTGGTGCTAGCATAAGGCGTTTCTTCTGCAATCATGTAAATCACACCGAATTACAGAATTTCTTTGTGCAACAAAACAAAAACAAATACGAACTAAATTCGATTGAACCTTGAATGCATAATAGAACATAATTTGTATCTATTATCAAAGGTAAATCCACAGCAATTAATTGATTTGTGGGCAAACATTATCCCTGAATTGAGCTCATCAAGCGGTTATATTCAATTTTTCTATTTTTTGTTTTATATTTTGTTTTTTTTTTTGTCAATGTTTGTCATGTTATTTTTGTTTATATTTTTTGCTAATTAAACTAATTAGTAAATTGTTTTGTTTTGTTTACCCACACACACTGGCTAGCTGTTATACAAGCATGCTTATTGAGCTCCGTCTACATGTTTTAGTGAATATCGTTGTGTGAACGCTAATAATTTATTAACGTTGATTTCGCATGTCCTCCTCTGCCACCACCCACTTGTTCCGCCCACCACTCAATCGTTTGCGCGTGCCACTAATGCCATTGACCACATAAAATTCGTATTCATTTCGCTGTAATTAGGGGATTAAGTTGGATTACAACCATCAATATCAATTATTGCACTGCATAGCGATGCAAAAAATAGGAGAATATATGTATGTATATAGGAAATGTACATATGCTTCTTTGTGAATATTTATTTGAAATGGCATTTGTATTTTTTGAATTCGTCGAATAGAAAAAGAGGCTTAATGGCATGTCTTTAAACGAACGGGCGATTAAATTGATCGAAATACAGTAGCGTAGGGCCAAAATAATTGATGCTCACATTTGCAAAACTAAAACAATAGTACAACGAGTATAGATAAATTGTACTTTTTTCGTGGAAAATATCAATGAAACGCCTAGCAAGCGAAGATTTCCAAATTCTTCATGTTACTTTAATATGAAATTGAGCGCTACCAGTGCCGGGAAGGTCAACAAAGTTCTGCTTAATTGTGAATTGGTATCACAAGAGTGATATGTGAGTATTAGATTGAAGAAAAAATACGCGACCTTTTAGTAAAAATTCGGTTAAATTTTATATATATTAACATTAAATGTTATTAAATTATTTATTGTCCATTTTGGTTGATCACCTGCTACCATTTCTCGGCTAACACCATTACTATATCAGTGTAGAATGTCTACGCTTTCTCATCAAAAACTGTGTCAAGTGACTTTCACATGAGGCTCCTGATACCAATTTTGCGCTAACAAGAGATCGAAAAATATTTTAACACTACAACTTTCCAAACAAGATCTTTCAATTTTTAGCGAGTCGTCAAAATTTTGTATGGTCTAGCATTGTAATTATGACACACGACACCTTTTGTGTTCATTAATTATGGATGTATTGTAAATGTATATGTTATATGAATATTACAACAAAATTACCATGCCTGTAAAATGTCTTAATAAAAAAAATCCGATGACATACAGTCTCTGCTCATTTTTTGGCAATGCAAAAGGCAATGCCGTAATATAACCAAAAAAATTTAGAGGCGTATGACCACAAAATTTAATTCTATAGTCTAGATCCTTCCTAGATACAATAATTTTTCTTATGTGCTAGCATTGCTCAAGCATTGCATTAACGGCGCATTATAGTCATCATCGTAGTCTAAGGGTAATTTTTTAAACGTCATTATAATTCGTGTAACCATGTGCTATGCAATTTACTTCCATAAATGTTAACCTTAATTACAAAAAAAAAATCTAGTTATGTTATACATAAGCTAGTGTGTGTTAGATAAAGCTAGTGCTGTAAGTATATCAATAGTTATCACGATTCCAAAAAAAAAAACAACAATTTCTTTCAAAACCTTCCCTGAACATGAGTTTTATTAACCTTTCAGCAGTCACTCCGAATAACTCAAATACAGACGCCTGTGCATACTTTTTTTCCTATCTTGTAGGGTTAATTAACTTTAAGGGTATTGCTAATGGTAGGAAGAGCTACTAATGCTGCTACTCTTTTATCTAACGCATCTATCTATTTATTTAGTTATCTGCCTATCTATCACCCAGTTTATTATTTGATCGTTGAAATCTACACATTTAATAAAATGTCACTTCAATTGATTGCTTTCAATTTTCACCCGCCCATCAGCAAACTCACACCCACACTCAAACACACAAGCAGGAGCGACACATATTATTATTAATAAACATATCTGAATCAATCGATGTCATATTCAGCTGCGCAGCTGTCGTCTGTTGGAAATTTGAATGGCAAAACAAAACAAACGAAAAGAGATACAGTAGCGCACAACACACACGCCAATCTACGCCCTACAGCCTTCGTCAACAATCGACGCAGTCAATATATACATATATATTACATATGTATTTTTTTTTCGTTTTTCATTAAATTTGTTACAATTTCAATTTTTTTATTACATACATGGGGTTTGACAGTTCTCCACCGTTCGCTTCAGAACCCCCGTCAAACACATAAGAACACAAAAATTGCCTTATTTTCATATTTGCTGCGCTCGCTCGCATAATTTCACTGACAGCTTCGTTTGTGCCAAGATCGCACACCCCGCAGCGCATAAAATTCGCAATTACATTTATGATTTCTTTTTCGAAAGCTAAAATTCCAGATTCCAGATTCCAGCATTGCCATTTACGATGGCTTTCATATTACGAGCACGAGTATTTTTATACGCATTTTTATTGCATTATTTTCGGCGTCAAAGCCTCGAGAATGTCGTCGTTTCATGCATGTGTTTATTCTACACTTTCTTTCTTTTTCTCTGTTTATAAGTGTGTCTGCGACGTGTGGGTGCGGGTGCTTTGGAGTATGTAGTTGTTTTAGACGTTTGCTAGAAACGTGACTGAAGGCCAATCTTTTGTGCTTATTTTAATTTGTTTGCGCAATAAAATTGAAATGGGCATTCCGATGGACTGAGCGAAAAATGCAATTTGCTTTAAGTGCGTTTCGAACACCGAGTATAAAAACATAACCAAGTATGAACATACGATATACACATACTAGGAGTCATGTAAATGGAAGCATATAAAACTTGTTTACTGTCAGCATAAAGTTTCAATTGATCGCATTGTCAATTGGTTTTGTAAGGAGTGAAAAGTAGAGATTCTTTAGGAGAGTTATTAGGATTACCAGCTTTAATATTTAATAAAAAATATTAAACACACCCATTTCGTATAGGGTTCTTGCTTCGAAGTCAACGAAAGTAACAAATATTGTTAGTACTTGAGCTATTGAGTCAGCACAAATTAGTGTGCAAAGTTACCAAAACAAAGATTATAATAAAAATTACATCATTTTTACAAAGAATACACAGAAGATTACATAATTTTTAGAAGAAGTTATATTTTCTGATATAAATTTTTCTGTCGCATATCTTTTTAATTTTCGTAGTTACCAATAATATACAGACTTTCATGAAAACTATAATATATAATTTTGTGCTAAGGTTACGTAATTAACACATTTGCTTATATAAAAGAATTAAATTTTTCTTTCGAACATATTTTTTCAATTAGAATTTAACAAAAGTGCCCTTATTAAGAATTTCTTTCGAACAAGGTTCTCACATTCGTAGTGAAGAAGAATACAATATTCATAAAAAAACTTTTTTAAGAAACATTTTTCCTTTAAACAAATTATTATTGTTATTATTATTTTCGAATTAATTTTTTATTTTCGTGGCGGGGTAAAAATTGTTTAGATTAATCGACTTCCTTTTTTACTTACTCTATATCAGATTTTTATATATCAGATGAATACGTTTCAGATGCACCCACTTGTAGATAAGTCATGTCTGTGGCTCATAAATTGCACGTCTTCTTTTTTCATGGAATGCAATTCTATCCATTTGCCTGTCTTTGTGTTTACTCGTCGAAGCGGAACTATGCCACTGCATTGACTACAACACATGCTCAGCCATTTTGCAGTTGAATTCGCGTTGTTCCAGTTCATAAAGTCAAGGATTTACAACTGACAGCAAGAAACTCTATCCTTGCCGTTACCAAGTAAAGCCAGCTGCTGTTTTTTCACAAAGTGACTAAGGAAGCAGCACAGTGAAGATGGATGGTTTTTTTCCAATTTTTGTTTTTCCTTTTTTTTTAATGTTATAAAAATGCTTGTAGACTAACACGTGTAACAAGCGACATGAAATATTTAAATGGTAATCTGCAAAACTACGAGAAACTCATCATATTTCAAGGACTGGCACAGCTCACTTTTAATGTTAATGAAGAATGAAAATAATTTTCGGGAAATGAAAGTCGTTGGCAAAGTGAACGAACGTTTGTAATTGCATGCCCAATGCGCTGGTGTTGATAATAATAGGGAAACTTCTTAAGCCCCTTTAATGGTTATTTTTATGATTATTTTTTTTGCAATTTTCCACTGCAACATTGGATCTACGACGAAAACGACGACAATGGAGCCTGGCCCTATTCCGACTCAACAGTTTAATTTTCATAACGGCGACACAAGAAATGAAAATATAATAAGCTGAAATTACTTTGGCGAGAATGACATTATCAACGTCATTATGGCTCCGAGCGTGACAGCATAAACATTTTAATTACAATTTAAATTCAAAGACAAAAATGGGGCAATGGAAGCGTTGCAATCAAGTCTAATATCATTCGAGCCTAATCATACGGATTTAAGGCGGCTGACTAAGGTCACAGAGAGAAAGTCAGTTAAGTAGCCAGTCATGTAGTGGCGTGGCGAGAAGTGTTGTGAACGCTCTACTTCATTTCATTGGCTCGGTGAAATTGATATCCTTAATGCTCGCTGGCCACAACTTGATTGACATGTGAAAGGCGGAAACCGCAGACACTTTCAGCTTTAAGCGATACGGCTGTGCACACTATCCAACATAGCAGCCCAATTAAGACCTTTCTTTGAACTTTCTTTGTGTGCTGCGTTGGCGTTCAGCGTGTGCAAACAAAAAGCACGACGCGTTTCGATCACTCCACAACACCGGCTGTCAGCTATTCAGTTCGCCACTCACTCATTCAACCAGACATTCACTCGTATCAGTCACGCAGTTTTTTTTTTTTACAACTACCCATACTCTGACGATTTCCTATCGCAATCCATTGAACTTGACTTGAGCTCAGACAGAGAAAAAAGCCGACTGGCTGCACTGGTTTTGCTTTTGTGGGTGTGGCACTATTGCGTGATTACCTTAATTGATGGGCATTTCCGTTCAACAAATGAAGCCACTCAATTAACACCTTTCAGCTTTTAGCTTTCATTATTCGAACACAAGTCGCATGTCAACCGCAAAACAATTTCACATTCAAAAGGATTTAAATGTATCCACACTTCGAAAGTCAGACACTACGAGCTCGACCACTTCAAGGCGTGGCACATTATATTTTTCGGATAACAAATGTGCTGTCCCAAGGAAATGAATTCATTTAGCGCTTTTTTCATGCCACTTGCCACTTACCATTCGGGGTGTATTTTGCATAATCCAAATGAATTTTCCTGAATGAATTTCTTGCTTTCTCAACGAACTTTGAAATTTTCTATATAATTTGCATGCGGTCACAATCCACTGACATAAATTTTGTAAAAATCAAATTTACATTGATTGGTATCATTTCTTTATGGTTTAATGCCACAACATATTTTATGCAAAATATTGAAAATGACCTTTTTAAGTGGAATACTTACCTGAGGGCATCCCTGTGCGTGCCGTGGCCACAATGCAAATCAAGTCGAAAGACATTACAAATGAAGCGATATTAAAATTTGCAAATAATAATTGGCTGGTGGGTGAAGAGGGAAAACTTAACAAATACCTAAGGACTTACTGTATGAGATTGTGGGGCATTGCCCGAAATTCGTCAAAGGTTTCATGGAAAACTGCCGCGTAAGTTTGTATTTTATACGCAATTCGGTCGTACATGGAGACTTGCAGATGCCAACGGTTAATGATTAAAGCAAGAGGTTCAGCTACAGACACTCCTCATTTCTAGAAACTTACAACAACTATTTAGCTATCAACCAGCTTGACAACAGTACACAAGTGACGTTTGAAAAGTCTCCACCCCATTAATCCCTCTACCATGTCACTAGATACGTGATCCAATTCCTCGATCTCTCTGTTACATCAATTAAAAAGTTATCCAACACTTCATTCTACCTTCCATATCCCTGGATAAGTGGGTTTTTTTACTGCGAAAATTCAAAAGATATTTCCCAAACCTTGCTTAGCCTTTACCATGATACAAAACCAATGAAAAGCACTTAAAATGTACAGAATAAATTTCTTTCTCCTCAGCATGCGAGGTAACCCACTAAACTAAACATTTCTGGGCCCAGCCACAGAAAAGCAGACATTACTATATCAACTACTTAAAGTTGAGCTCAGTGCCGCTGTCTTATTTTGTTAATGTTAACAAAATTACGAAAACTCAAGTTTCGAATGCGCCACTTTAGGTGTAAAAAATAAAAACTTTCTTTTCGTACACGAACATGAACTTTTCGCTCGAGTGCTGCTGATGTGTCACCACTTTTCAGGATGTACTGCCACTCAAGTTTTATATTACATTTTTAAATTAAAAATTTTAAGCTTTTTAGTTGTTTTTTATATTGAATATGTTTTAACACCATTCACAATGGACACCAACGGTTGAATGGCATGTTGAGTACATGATTAACTGTGAAGATATTGAAAAAAGCGCTTGAAATCGCTTGCAGAGTTGAAGTTTGTCTGCAGCCGAAGTATTCAAACTCAGATCGTCTCCTGCTTTAAGAAGCTGTTAATTCTTAAAATAAGATGTTAGATGGCTAAACGTTGCATTGCAATTCTAGAGAAATTTCAGCAGATTCCCCAATGAGGGGCTACCGCCGCACCCCTAATCGCCAACTCATTGCAGCACTACGCCAGCGACGTGCAGACATTCTGTTGGTGGATGAGTTTCGGACCACGAAATTATGCGCCGTATGTCACTCCGAAAATGTGACGTCGAAGTCTCCACACAGGTACCAGTTTTGCCCAAAATGTGTTATCTGTTGGAACCGAGACGTCAATGCCGGAAAAAACATTCTCTACCTCGGAAAATGCATAATAAATGGAGTAGAAAAACATGCATACTTCACCCGAGGCGTTGGTTTAGCGGTCCCGTCGAGTGAAGCAGTGCAACCGCCGCCATGAGGTAGAGATGGAAGGCATTCGGCGCTAATTACTGCCCCACATGGAGAGATGTTCAATATACACGTAAGACATAAATAACTTTTCTCTCTTTTGTGATATATTAATGGATTTTCTTTTACAATTTCAGGCTCAAGTGGGCAGTTGGTCACGGTCACACTCCATTTTGCACTTCTCCATGCAAAATGACACCGACACTCCATCCCTTTGCATTGATGTTATTCTCTTATTTGCCCCCGCCAACAGCTGCACGTTTGCTCGCAATAACTATCAACCAGCATAGAGACAAACATACTAAACACAAGCAAAACGGAAATACATATGAAAAAGAAGTTAAGTTACACTCGCAGAATCAAAGAAATCAGGTATGTCCCATATAACTATGTACTGGACACAAATGTCTAATAATTTTCTCATTTTGTTTATCATTTATTTCAGTTCCACAGTATCTACTCGCTATGGATATTTTCGATCTATTTGGAATCGGTTGCAAATTCTGCCACAACAAAATACATACAATGTTGAAACACATACAACATATTGGTAAGTTCAAAAGATAACTTTATCCTCTTTAACGGACTAAGGAATTTTGTTTACCATTTCAGTTCCACACAATCAAGGCGGGGTTATTTAACTACCTACTCCCGTCTGACCTCTTCCTCAATGGAGGATTGGGTTTAAGGCACAGGGTGCATTATAAAGCACTCAGTGTTCCTTATGGATACCCAGTAACAGTTCCTTATGGATATTATAACACAACTAATATATTTACTTTATTCCCAATTATGTATGGCCTAGGATACAATCCAACAGTCGCTTTTTTATATTTGTTTCTAGGGCAAATAACACAAAACGCTTACAATGCCAACTTCCTTGACACACTACCGACTGCGCCACGGTTGCCTCTTTGACTGACAAAAACTCTGATATATCTATGAGACCTTCTGATATGTCTATTAAATAAAACACTAACATATAATATACTATATAAATTTGCACAGCGTAATTCATTTTCTAACATACCCGAAGTCAAAACTTTTTCTTCAAGAAATGGTGTTTGCCTTTTAAGGCATCACAGTATGGCGCATTGCTTAAGCATTTTGAGGGCTTCCCCGCTTTAATGAAACTAATGCTCTGCAACAGGTAAGCTCTCATCTTCAACTCACTGTACTAAGACTGTACACTTTTATGTCATCTTTTTTTATCTTCTTGCTGTGCGGATTATAGTGAATGCTCATCATTCGAACGGCGCGGGAGCCGTGCGTAACTTCGTAATGCGGCGCACGTACCAAGAGTTTCCCCACAAAGACACAAAGCAACTGCTTATACCTTTTGCGTCTTAGGGGATATCCCTTTTTGCGTTACTTTTTTCATTCCTGCATACCTTTGTTTTTGATGCTAACAAATTACATAGAATTAGCAAACAACTGTTGTGTGCCTGGTTGGTGAGGGGTTAGGTTGTGTAAGCAATACAAATGAAAGCGTTTCATAAAAACAAATAAAAAACGTCAAAAGCATCTTGAAATAGGTTATTAAGCGACATGACAAATTGTCCGAAGTACACTGACTCGTGCACTCGTATTTGTACATTAATTTCCTGAACAAACGACGATAAAGTCCATCAAATATTTTTAGTCGACCATTTTTATGCGCTTGTGGACTGCGTTTTTATTTATTTATTTTTTATTCTCATTTATATCTGCCATTTTTAAGCCAGCCATTTTGGCTCTCGTCCAATGTGTGCAGGGAGATAATTTGCCGTCATTATTTTGTGGTTTTCCGCAGTTGAACGTAAAAATTGCAAGTCAAAGGTTTGCCAGCAGCCAACAAATCGAAAAGCGGCAAATGGGCCGAGCTGACTGACTGAGAGATGGACAGACTTCGATAGTGTGTGGCTGACTGAAACACGAAAAAATTATATATATATAAATTGAAGCAACAACAACAATGCCTAAAGAGTAGAAGAATTGACTGCATTGCCCATGGGTCAGTAAGCAAACAAAATTGGTTGGCCGCATTGACTTTGAGGTCATCGCGATATTTGCCAATTGCGAATTATCTCAGGCAGTAGTTGTAGTGCGAATCGCTAGTGCGGTTATCGGCGAACGAATCAGAATTTTGTTCATAAATTATACTGCAATTGAAAAAAATAAATAAATTCAACCATGGCTGGTAGGTGTGCTTCAACCCAAAATCAGATGAGCAAAAAATGTACATTGCGTATCTCTAAAAAGCATCAAATTGTCATGCATAACGTGAAAGCAGCGTGGTCGATTGACGGCTTTTTTCATCTGCTCCTACTTTTTATATACCCTTTATGCCGTAAATCATATTAATTTTGTTTGGAAATTTGTTACAGGCAGCCAGCGAAGCATCCATACTTGAATAAGTCAGTTACATCTGTCTATACGTCGGTACCACTGTTTATTTTTAAGAACATTTTTAAGAAATTAACTTACGCTGCCCATTTGGCGGAACCTATTGAAGGTGACTACAAAAGACTATATTACCATTGTGCGGCAATAAAAATAGTGCTAGACTCGATAGAAAAAGAATAATAAATAAATAAGCAAAAAGAAAGAGTAACCAAAGCCGTCCGGCAGGCCGAACGAATCAATGTACATATAATTTTTCTTTAGTTGGCGCATTTCCAGGAAGCTGAAATTCTTGGATCTTATAAAACCTACGTAAGACTATAGGTCAACCTTAATTTCTGAGTGTAAAACACTTATTTTCCTTTTTTGTTTCGGACAGAAGTTTCTTTCTGAATGTAAGGGCTCATGTAACATAGTCCTTATAAAAAACCGTTTTTGGTTTTTTAATCAGTTGCACATTTTTTAGAATTTACTGTGGGTGGATACACATATGATACATGGGAAGAACTGTAAATCTCAAGGCACTAACCTTACAGAGTTATATTTTCCAATTTTTTCTCTTTCTTTTTTTGGGAATAGGAGATATTATTATTATACATTCTGAAAACTTCAGTTTTCTAGATGGTGCAGTTTTACAACAATACTTCCAATAAATTTTGAGACATTTGAGCATGAAGAGCATTACAATTTCGGCATAGGCGAAGTTAACCTCACTTCAGACTACATTTTAATTTTCTTTTTAGTGGCGTTATTTCACACATTTTTTTCAGTCAATTCGATCTGTCTGTCATGCAAATATACAACTTCAATTTCAAAGTTGACAGCGACAATGCCAACCAGCAAACTCGGGGGGTTGAAAAAAAGGATTGATGCGACACGAGATAGGCTTTGAATTCGGAAAATTCCATGCCCATCAATTGTAACTGTGACGTGACTGAGGCAAAGTTTGCAACTGGGCGTGGCATATGCTTATTAAATAAAAGTTCATCGACTATCATTGAATTGCTACGACTGCGAAGAAACTTTTTATTGAGGTGTATTTCAAGTGCAATATAAGTGCGCTAAAAATCAAATCAACTCAAATCAGAGCGCAGCAAAACTTCCATCATAAATGTCACATTAACTTTATTTCGCATTCAACGCATTCTTTCGCTCATTTCACTTCGCACAATTTCGAAGATACTTTTTTCCGTTTCCTTTCCCTTATTTTATTTTCTATTACTTCTTTTCTATTACTACTTCTTTCTCTTTTGTGTACTAATAACTCAACGCAACTTTTGCATAATTGAAGCACGCAGCGCAACTCAATGGAATGAAACTAAATGAAATGAAACGAAATAAGAGGACGACGCTGCAGATGAAGCTGATGACGTTGGGAGCGACAACACAGCAGGGCGAACAAAAAATAAAAGATGGCCAAAGTTTTATTGAAAGTGCCACAATTTGTTTGTATTTAAATTAGAATTCGAGGAAAAGTTTTATTAAAGTGAGCGCCTGTCGCCACTCCTGGCCTGTCGCTGTGCCAAATTAATGTCATTCTGCCGTATGCTGTTGCTGCTGCGCTGCTTCTCCTCTGCTTATCATCAACTTTTGCTCGGCGCTTGTGACCTTGATCTGTGCTAGTTTTATGGCCGCGTGTATTCGGCTACGATAGGACTTCCTCACTTAATGCACACTTGCCTTTGGTCTGTTTGTGCTTGGAATTTTATATTTATTTCATTTGAATTACATTCTCGTGTAATTTTGTGGAAAAACTTTGTTATTTCCACAATTTTCAACTCTGAACCACCTAAAAGCAACACCAATTCGGACTTGCAAATGAAGGCAAATTATTCCTTGGTATTGAATTCATTCCAAATCCGTTCAAGCTGAAATTCCTTGTACTTTGCATCAAATGTAGACAAATGATTTTTTTAATGACCTTGAAAATGAGTTTAAATTAGTTAGAAATACGCCCCTCTGTTCCTCTTAAGTTTACTTGTTTACATTCAATTGAAGCTTTAGTCAATTATTCTGTATTTAATTACCTCATTCTACACTTCACGCAGTGAATAGGCACCGCTTTAGCACCGCCTTTATATTGATCGTACAGAGTTACAATTGTAACAATTGTTTCAGGCTTTGCGCTGAAAATTAAATTATGAAGGCCTACCTGAAAAATCCCACTGTATATGGGATTCTTTTGGCATCTGTTATATATATTTGCTCTATACCTGGATTAGGTTTAGGTTCAACATATGGAGATTAATTATTAATTCTGACATCTTGAAAGAATTTGACGTATTTGGCCTTATGGATATTATTCCTCCTCGAATTTATTACTCTATTGTTATAGCTCTGCTATTTATTAATCTGTATAAAATCTTGTTTATTATTTTTTCTTCAGTTAAGATAGCAATGAATCGATATTCAATAAATAAAGAATTAACAACAAATAGATAGTACAGTAATGTAATGTATGTCATGTGGGGTCCGCCCACTAGGCTCACCCTTTTTAGCCTTTGTTTCTGAGTTCGCTCTTTTTATGGTAATGTATTCATATCATCGTTCGAATGCTGGCAAAGTTTGGTTTGATATTTCCTGCTTAGTTTGAGTATTTTCTCATCTACTGTCGTGATACGTAGGTCTCAGTGAAGATCTATGTTGGTAATATAGTATTAGGCTTTTGTGATGAAGCGAATAATTTTAGATTGTTACTTCTGAATTATCTTTATATTTCATTTGTTTGCATCTCCCCATATTTCTGCTCCTTACGTCCAAATTAGTTTATAGTCTTATCGATTAAGAGCTTGTTCTATAGTGAAATATTTGAGTTTGGATTAAACAGCCAGTACAGTTGTCTTGCTTTCCTAAGAACTTGGCTTCCTTTTATATTTATATGAATTTGTGTGAATCTAGTCTTAGTTTTGTTTTTATTTATTTTAATATGCCACTTACTTACTTACACTTATTTACAGTGAGCTTGTATTCGAATCGCTGGTGATTCGACGGACTTTAATTGGACTTATTTTTATAAAAAAAACTTCGAATTTTAGTTTTTAATTGCCCTTGTTTGGTGGCATGATCAGCTGTGTATTGTTTTGGCTCCCAAAAACAAGAAGAAGATTGTTGAGAATGGCAATTTCCAACCAAAAATCTTGAAACACTGTCAGAAATCGGCAGCCCTGTGTTGAATCGTAGCGATTCGTATCGCATTCTACAACAACAACCCCTGAATGGCGTCATTTTTCCTTGTGGTTGTTGTAGAAAATGATACGAATTACCGTCGATTAACCAGCGATTCGAATCCAAGCCCACTGTAAATAGGCTATAAGTCCGAAAACACGTCTGTACACATAATAAATGATTCTAATATATCTTTTTCTTCCACAAATCGCAATTTTTTAATTTTTTCAATTCTCACAATTTGTCAACGGATAAAAGTCTGCTTGCAACATAGATGTGGCAGTATTTATGTTTTTTTGAGCACTTAGGTTGAAACGATACGAGTAAATACAAGTACCTACTCTATACTTTCCTTCCTTATCAAGTACTTTTAGCATCGATACATTGGAACCGAGTACCAAGTAGGTATCGGTCAAAACGTACTCGAATCGGTACTTGGTTCGTGATGATTATTTTTTTATTTAGGAGAATTTTTAGGAGAATGAGTAATGAAGCTGAAGGTGATGTAGTAGCAGACACAAGAATTTCATTTATTGGAAATCCGAAAAAATATTGCAGTAGTGAAATAGCCCCGAAGTCAAGAGAAAACAAAGTCAATATTGTGTTTTTGCGAATAGTCGTCAAGAGACCCTTGAGTATCTATTGTGGAATGGTTCAGAGACTTCACACAAGACCTTTGCGCACGCAATAGGGGCCTTCTTCAAGCCAAATTTCTTATCTACCCCGGAAACACCCCTTCCAATTTAGATCTTAGTAGATCGGAAAAAAGATTGCTTGTGGGCTACTTAACCGGTCACCACCGCCTAAATTACCATCTACACAAACTAGGTTTGTAGACCTCTCCATATAGTAGGCTTTGCCTAGAAGACGTAGAAAGAAGTCTTCACCTCCAGTGCGAGTGTGCGGTGGTGGCTAGACTTCATCTGAACTTGCTGAAGCAGGACTCTGTGTCACCTGTTCTTATCAGGAACTCTTCGACACAGAACCTGGCCTTTATTAAAAAGGTAAACGCTCTATTGTCTTAATAAGGGTATAGAGTACAAAAGATCTTTTCTGGTCGCAGTGCCCACTTCTTTTGACAGGAATACCATTAACAGGCCTAGGCCTGGTGTCGCGTGTTCCACTGGTTGGCTGAGATTCGGTCTCTCCCACCACGTCACGCCTTCTTTATTTATGTATTTATTTATTACTGCTGTTTCTAATTGTCTACAAATTGTCTTCTAATTATCTTCGCGAAGACTTTTAAAAGCACAGAGAGTAGACTGAATGGCCTATAAGACCCTATTTTATACGTTCTGAACCTCTACTAATACTTATGTTCAGCTGTGGATCATCGAAGTTGGAGGCGACTTCTCCAAAAACGCTTTCAATTTAGTCAGCTAATACTTTGGCTTTGTCGAGGTTCGTCTTTGCCCATAACCCGTTTTTTATCTTTAGAGGAGCCTGATAATTCATTTTATGTGCCCATCCTTTGGTAGACTTCCATAAAGCTATATACAGCAGATATTATGAGAGGTCCTATGAGATCGTTAACTTGAACGTTCGTTGCTTGTATATAGTTATGCTGATAAGGCTCAAGCTCGTCGTGCTTTATACAATGCTTAATGATTATGGCTGTTCCATCATGCGCTGTGCCTTTGGGGTGGTTTGTGGTATATACTTTGTACCCTCTAACTTGTATAAAGTGTTTGTTTGTGCAATGTGTCTCCGAGAATAGGGCTACATCGATGCTGTTGTCATTAAGAAATATTTGTAGTTCGTCAATGTGCTTTTTCAGTCCGTTTGCATTCCAAGTTATAATGCTTAATTTAGTTTCCATTTTGTTTGTCCATCTTCGATATGAGAATTCTTATTACGTTTATCATATTTGTGACTTGCTGGAACAGTTGTTTCATCAGATATTTCATCTCGGCAATGTTAGTATTTGGTCAACGATATTGGGATATTATGCGTTTATAGTGTGGGGCAGAGAGAACTTATTCATATAGAGGTTACATTTCTCTCTTAAAAAAATGGCCGGAGAGACTCTTCAGACACGATTAGAATCCGACACTGATTCTGTACATCAACATTATTGTTGGCTGTTCAACTTATTCAGCGTAACATATTGCTGTTATTTTGCTTGGGTTTGCATAAACAAATTGGGCGGGAGTATGATATTCAAAGACAATAAATACACAAGAAAGACATAATAAAAACAAAAATCAGAGACACTTTCTTCTTTCTTTGATTTTTTCGTTCAATGTTTTTTATTTACAAGGTTCAAGAATACAAAGCAAATTGTGTGGAGTTTTCTTTAATTTAAGAATTATGAAATTTGACAAACGAAATCGAGCCATAGCTGCCTTGTATTTTGCCTATATTCATTTATATGAACGAAATGAAAATACCAAGCCGCCAGCAAAAAAGAAGACATGAAAACAAAGCAAAATCGTACAAAAATATTCCCACACAATAAGAAACCAATCTTATACACGCACTATACCTACACAACACACAAAATTATCACACTTTGCACGCAAGGGCAAAAAAGAAAACCAACACAATCTCATACACGCACTATACCTACACAACACACTCAAACTTATCACATTTCGATCGCAAGGGAGACACAGAAAACCAACACAATCTCATACACGTAGCACACCTATACAACAAGGTTACCCACACAATGGCAAGTTTTGATTTTTGACTTCAACTTCTTGATGACAATTTTCGGTTGTGGCAGAAATCAAAATCCATTTCAAGAGCAAGTACAGTGAATGCGGATTTATTGAACAGCCAAAGAAACCCAAGTGGAATTTCTAACTACCGTCGAGTTTTCATAGGTCAAACTTTTATAAGTCGAATATCTCCATGACTCGAATTGAGTGCATTTATATAGTGCGAAAAATCAATAGAATATGCTTTCCATAACTGGAATATCCCCATAATTTGAAATTTTGTTATGCATTATGGTGATTCAAGATTTGGCAGTTGACTGTACGAGCAATACGCACAGTCCGCGAAGTTCGAGTCTCAGTCGCGCAAAGCAAATTTCGTCACCCTTACTTTGTGTTGTGTTCTTTCCTCCTCTTTCCTTGTGATCGGCAATGAAGAAAAAAACAAACAAAAAAACAAAAATCTAGACTTTGTTGTTGCGTGATCGTAGCAAAAAGGAGGAATTTTTATTCCCGCACGCGCCCCACTTCACAACACAGTCCACAAGTCAATTTTCGATTGTAGTACCAAATTTGTCACAGGTCAGGTCTCGAACGCGTTTCGTTATTCAGTTTAAATTTGGGTGCACGCAAAAAGTATACATATTCACTCACGCAGGAATATCTCTTTTCTTTGTCTTCCCTTATGTTCGGCAAATAAGGAAAAAACAAATGTCATACGCTTTGTTGTTGCGTGGTCAAAGGCAAAATGTATTGTTTGTCTGTTTTCGCAGTAGCGCAGCTGGTTTGATATCGTTTTCACATGGGACACTTGCAGTTGCTTGATGTTTTTTCTGTCTGCTAGTCAAGGTAGAATTAGCTATATTCAACTTCGACTTTTATATACATATATACATAGCGCAAAAATAGGTATAATAAATTTCTTTTAAATTAATTTGAGTTTTTTATTTAGTTGTATTAAAGAAAACAACTTTTACTAATTAAATCACCCTTTTTTTTTGTTTTTGTATGCGCCAAGGAGGTAGGAATCTTCATAGAAACTAGCAGCCCGTACTGTTAGCCTGCACGATTCGCCGATTAATATAATAATAATATAATAATAATAAATGTATAATAAGCGTAAAGAATAGCATATTGATGAATAAACCAAAGAACGATAATTTCAAAGGGGTCAAGTCAGTCAATAAAAAATACGCGCGTTAGCAGAATGACGTTGCTAAACAGCGGCTGCGCTGCTACTTCGATGTTAATAACAGAGAAGTAAAATATTCCCATAGGTTCTATTTATTTGAAAAAAGCTCAAAAAGCTTTTGAGAGAAATGTAACCTCTATATAAATGAATACTCTTTGGTGTGGGGGCTCAAAATGATTTACGTTCAGAGTACTGTGGATATGTTACAAATGTCTTTGTTGTTTTTCAATTCAATGAAGAATAATGGAAGCGGTTTCTTCGTGACTTTTTGTTGTACATTGTGGATGTTTATGACTTCATGAACTAGGTCGAGAAGTTTATTCTTTATTTCATTAATGTCAGTGGCGTGGTGCATATTCCTAAGTTTTTATTTCGACTTGAACGTTTAGTATTTCGTGCTGTGCTCTTGCAGCATCCTAATACCTGTAGAGATGAATGGATGAATTTATTTATGAATTTCGGGATTTTAAAATGTAATTATATTCAATTACATTTTTTAGAGCATTGCTAATTTGTTCAACGTCTTGAACGTTAATTGGCGGTGGCTTAATCGTTTTGGTATTTTTTGTGCTAACAAATTTGTCACATCGAAAACACTTTCCACACCACTGTTCGCTGGACTGTCGTCGTCTTGAGAGACAAGAGCGAACCTGTTCGATGTGATTGGTGCGCTCAGCCAGTATTATTGCAATGTTATTTTCGTTCCGTTACATTGTTCGTTTCTCTTGTTTTCGCTTGTGTTGTTTTGTTCAGTACTGTTATTGAGAGATTGTTTGCTCTTTTCTTTTTTGTTTGCAAAAACCTGCAGCCCGCGGATATTATTTGCGTTTGATCAGTCTATTGTAAACACTTTAACATTTCTGAACTCGGAAGTTCCTTCCCCGACAAGTGAATGTATAATTTTCGAATCGTAAAATCTGTTCAATTGAAATGGATCATAACTTGAGCCAGTCCGACTACAACGAAGATTCCAGTCAAAAGGCGATGCAGCCCAAATTGCCTTTATCGGAATCTGATAAGGAACCATGCACATCTAGTGCCGCAAGAATGGTGTTTTCCGGCCAAAAGGCGATGCAGCCCAAATTGCCTTTATCGGAACCTGAGGAGCAACCATGCACATCTAGTGCCGCAAGAAGGGCGTTTTTCGGTCAAAAGGCGAAACAGCCGAAATTGACTTTATCGCAACCTGATGAGCAACCATGCACATCTAGTGCCGCAAGAATGGTGTTTTCCGGCCAAAAGGCGATGCAGCCCAAATTGCCTTTATCGGAACCTGAGGAGCAACCATGCACATCTAGTGCCGCAAAAACGGCTAATTCCGCTCTTGTCCATAGGGATAGGGCCGAGGAGAAGTCAACTGAAAAATCATTCAACAAAGTAGACGGTAACTCTGATTCCACTGAGATGGAGACGACTGAAAATGAACGTCCCATAAGCGAATTTAAGAGAGACTTTTTTCGTATCAGAATGAATTTGACTTCTAAACGATTCGACATCGCCCCAGGAAAATATATTAGTAATACTTCTGTTAAAATGCTGCGTGTACATCGTATCATTTTCCAAGCTCCTAAAACCAAAGTGCGTTTAACTGATATTGCGACGATCTCCGATATTAAATATAAAGTAGCCGGTAGTGAATCACCTAGCATTTCACTTGACAGTGCAGCGCAAACTAAACAAGAACATGGCCGAGTCGTTGAAAAAATTTTGGGGGTTCGTAAGGTTGACGATGTCCTGATATTCATCATTTTATTCCAAGACGCAGATACAGTAGAGGAAGTACCAGCAACTATCGCCAATGAAAAATATCCACAGAAAATAATTAGGTTCTATCAGGACCACATTTCGTTTGAGTAACTTGTATATAGATAAAAAAGAACTTTGTTCCTTAGTATTTTAATTATAATTTTTATCTATCCTAAAAACACTATGTGAAAAATATTTATACTAATAGAATGATATATATGTAACCAATTAGGAATTCTTCAACGCTGTCGGGTTATTTTGGAATTAGAGTTTGAGCAGCTCGTGTCACACTTCTAAGGGTCGATTTTTTTTCGCTTCCCATTTTATACCATACATACCAGTAAATTAGACAATAAGAAATGATTTTAAGCTGATGACCGCCGAACTAATTTCTTCAAGATGTATATGTAACTTCCCCAATCAGGACTTTTTTGTAGAAAATAAAAATAAAAATAAATAAATAAATGAAAGAAGTTAGTTATTGGTCCTCAATATAATTTATATCCCGTTCTCCCTTCCCCTGAGTGTAATGCCACCACTAAGCTAACTGACAAGCCATAGAATCAACTACAGATTGAGGTGCGACCGAGTAGTGTTGGCCTTGTGCTGGTATTTTCTTTTTCTTATTTACTTTTACATTAACTCGCACATCAACTTGAGTACACATTTCGAGTAGTTAAGTGCAGCCTAACACATAAAAGGAGAATTTCAGATTAATAAGAACAAGAGCGCGGTCGAGCGGGGAGGGGGCGGGACTCGAGAAAATTGTTAGCTTTTCACAGGCGACAAACCAAGGCAAGTCGAGTTGTGTCGAGCAGAGGTTGGTCTGGCAAATTACAAGCGCAAATCAAGGCAGGCGATCATCAGTCAGTCTATCAATCAATCAATGGTAAGAGTGGCGCTAGAGTCTGGTAGTTGGTAGAATACGAAATTAATTTTGGCAAAATACAAAAGCCAAATTCCACTTAACTGAATTGAAATGATTTGCAGTTCTTGTGCTGGCGTAAGTTTATAATTTAATTATATGCTCGTATTCTGTTTGATTATTCGATGTATTCGATGATTTTCTTTTTAAGCTACTCGAAAATTTAAATTCGGTTTAATTAATTTCAGATATTTATCATTGACAAGTTTACTTGGGCTATTGATTTCAAGTGCTTACAGTAGCCGTGCCAAAAACGCACTGAGACAAAATCATTGCGCCTAATAGCACTACAGCATATCTGAGATCTCCCAATACATTTGCAGCACTAAGTGTTAGTCTCTATGTCAACGAAGTGCTGAAGAGTAGCAGCAAACAAGAAATAAAATCTTTCCGCCAGCCCACTCAAGTGGACTTCAGTTCGTGAGGCGCCATGCGATACGCCGCGTGTATTGAAAGCATTAATATTGATCGAAAGATAGTGGAAAGAAGCATCCGTTCTATCGCGCTCGTCGTGTCGTCGTTCTGACTTTGAGCCGCTTGAAAGGTGTTAATTGAATGACTTTGTTTCTGGTCATCTAAATGGCTCACAAGCACGCGAAGTTATTCGCAATTCCAATGACTATGCGCGTGCAGTCCTTGGCCAACAACAAAAACGGACACGCGCACAAATTTGTGGCTAACACGGATATTCGCCTTTAAAATCCACACAAGGAAGACAGCGCTTTGCAGCAGAAGACCATTCTGCCTTCAGACAAATTGATTTAATTTCCAGGGAAATGCCGCTTTAATTGAAAGCAACTCTTTCGCACACCAAATCAAATCTTTTTTATTGATTTGCATGCATTTGCATCTTCAAGCAGTAAATGCACGTAATATTATATCTTTGTCATTAGGTTTGTAACGGTGACCATATCTAAATTATCTACTCTTTAAACATAACTTAAACCCCAGTACTGTAATTTTGTGGTGCTTACCATGGCTTCAATTTTTTGCGGAATTTTAGTATTGAACTACATCATGTGTTCTGATCATTTCTTTGACATAAGTCAATTTTACATAGTAATTTCTGTGGGAACGGAGTGTAAAATTTAATTTATTGAGCAACGGTTTGTATTGCAACCATACATTTAATATACATCAAATTAGTATTGGAATTCTTCTATGGAACTTAGAGGTCTTAACGTTGATCTATATACATACAGTGATCATTGTTTAAACATAAGTCAAATCAATAAAATTAATTCTCAGTGGAATGATAGGCTTACATTTTTCCGGGACTTCGCTATTGAACCACAGTGTGTATTGCGATCTTTCTTTTCGGTAGCTACGTGAAGAGTATTTCAACCTCGTCATAACCCAAGTTAACATTTGTCCTTGTTTCTTGCTTGTATTTGCGGAAAAAATATTTTTTCACATATAAATAAATTCAAGCATTTTAACAATAAAATTTTTAAAATTGTTTGCAGTTCAACGCGCTCAATTATTTCCAACCAAATAAATCAAAAAATACAAAAAATTTTCCGAAATGAAATTTTTGGTTTCTTTGCTCGGCTTTGGCTTTGTTGTTTCCGCACAATAACCTTTTGTTTCAGCACGAGTATTATTCGGAAAGACATTTGTGTCTTTGATTTGAGCTGATAACAAAATATTTATTTAAATTTATAATACCACAAATTATAATAGCAAACTGACCAATTAAGCATCCCTCACAAGATGCCGACAAAAGAGAGTTTCATCAACGTCGGCCAAGTCGAAATTGTCTGAAATTCTGGTGCATTCAAAAAATCGCTCCGATTGCTGGCGAAAAGTTTTAATACGCAAAAATTTTGCATTCGTGGAAAACTTTTAATGGTCATTTTCACTTCTGAATTTGATTTGACTTTTGCAATTTTTCACGTTTGTGCAATGAGTTTTCATAATGAAAGCGATGTTCCGAACTTTGCTCTCCATGTTCCGACACTATAAGGTGAGCTGAACTGAGGCTGGTTAGCTGAGCTGTGTTGTTGCTAAGTTTAGTTGAGTTGAGTTGAGTTGAGTTAAGTTGAGTGCTTGATGAGTCTAGTCTGAATGTGAGTCATCGTTTTTTTAATCATATTTGAGAACCAAAAAGTGCTCATTAAAATGTTTACTAAAGTACTCAAAAGCTGCCACTTCACTTTATTGTATATACATTAAAATTGTATTCCATAGAAGCTTGCTTCAAAATTTGAAAAGTATATTAATGAAAGATCATAAATATAATATGTAATTCATGTGGTTGTTAATTATGATATGGTTATTATCGATTGTCTTTTCAAGACTAAACACTCATATATACATAGTTAGCGACGTGTTTAGATCACACTTACAATTGTCCTAGGATCCAGAAGAAAGCAACGCACTCATGCCGTGCAATTGCATGAATATCAATTAACACACAGGCCTAACATATGGGAGAAAACTTCCACTTGAAAGCGTAACGAGATCCACCAAGTTTGGGCAAGGGTATTCATGATGGAAACCTATCACAGCAAAGTGGAATCCATTTTTAAAATATGCTGTTCATTCCGTACGGTATGGAATGATGCGGCGCTAGTGATTGATGGTCTAACACTAGACCTTCTAGCCACAGAAGAGGCAGATTTAGTTGCTGCATTATGAGCAAGCGAACCGCCTATGGCAGGTTTGCGGATAAGAAGCTGACGGGAGAAGCAAACGCGTTGGACGACATTGTGAATTGCTCGTTTTGCATACTCTCTAACGCCCAACCTGAACCACGGCTGTGCAGAAGTAATTGTTATTAATAATGAGTACTGACCTTTTCATTCTCCAAATTAATGTTTGAAAAAACAAAAATAATTCATTGCAAATATCATTTCCAGATAGGGCTTCATTCGTCTTATTACTTTACCTAATTGCCTTGCTTATACCCGTATTTACTCTAAAATGGCACACAATTAAAATCACAGTTTATTTGAAGCCATTTACGATGACAGAGAACGATGAACATTGTATGTCTTCCTTCACTTTCCTCCCCACATTTAGCCACATTATACAATTTCGATTCGGTTGCAGCCATTAAACATAATCAAATACTCTTCCTTAAGCGTTGCTTACACTTACTTATTCATATTTCACAAACACGCGCCCAAAATGCAGAAAACCGCACAAAACCGAAACTATAAAACATTTTAGCCCCACACACATACACACATATACTGATATACGTAAAGACAGAATGGGGAGATCCTGGCAGTGTGTCTTCCATGACCTTGCGGTTTATGTGGATTCTGCTACATCAGTAGACATTTTAAATCAAATTTGTGCAATTTGCATACATGAACGCGTCAGCTGAACATATGTCCTGTCCGTAAGCAAACATACGCCCAACGCATGTGCGAGAGTATATGTGCTGCTTTGAGGCAACAACTGTTTCCGTTAATATAAAATGTAAATTTCAAAATACAATATTTTTGCTCAGCATTTCGGACACGCCTCGCTACACTCTTTGCTGGGGTTGTGTTTCGGTTTAGCTTGGCTTGCCTCCTGTGGTCAATCTGGTGATGCCAGAGGCACCAACAACAACAATATTGATTATAATACAACGAGCATGGCCAACAAATAATAATAATGGCAACAGTAGCTGTGGCTGCGGCAGCGGCAGCGGCAGCAAGGGCTGTGGCATTGGTCAAATGCAATCACAAGTGAAATGCTACAAAAATTATGCTCAAAACGCCGGATGTTGTTCATATCCCGTTTTATAAATGCACGGAAATGTCTGAATGGATTCACTGAGCCTGTGTGTGTGTGTGTGTGTGTGTGTGTGTGTGTGTGTGAACAAATTATGTTGCTTCAGAAAACAATTTCGACATAAAAGTACATGCGAAATTCACCATGTGAAAGGATAATATTTTGTAGAGCTTTTTGTGTTGTTGCCTATTTCGCGGCGCAAACAAATTTGTGTTGCGAAATTTTGTATTAAATATATTTTTATTTATTATTCATTTATTTAGTGCTTATCAAAAATGAAAAACAAACTTTCAAATTTTCACACAACCTTCAGACGCAATCAAAACATTTTCCAAAGCAACTCTTCGTCGTTTGAAATTTGTTTATACCATTTCTTATCTGCTGCTGTCGCCTTGGCAAACTTTTTTATTTCCAAGCACCCCAAAAATGTATGTTGTTTCTTTCAACAGAACAGAAAAAAAGAACACTGAAAAAAGAAAAAGAAAAGCACAAAAGTGGGGATTTCAACTTTCAGCTGCTGTGCTTCGCTCATTTTCAAAGCCGATTAGCATCATTTAGTTCATTCAGTCAAGCAGTCAGACACTCAGTCATTCTTGTGAAGAATACTTTACTTGCAGAATAATAGATTTATGCGACGTCATCATCAACGTCATTATCATCATTATTATCATCGTAGCCAACAGCAACTTTATTAATTCCAATTGATTGATTTTCTTTACATCAGTGAGAAGGCAGAATTGATATATTTTCCTTAATTTCGCTGTGCGTGTGTGCCCACATAAAAAATAAAGAAATAAAAAACAAATATTTGACTTAATGCCTGATAAAATATTTAATCTTTTTTGTTGTAAAAAACGGCAACGTGCCATAAAACTGTGTAACAACTGTTTTGCAGCTGCTGGCAAAGGCAAGTGGCTTCTGAGCACTATGCTGCTCTGCACTTCATCTTGGGTAAGATAAAAATAATTCAAAAAAATAAACAATTATATTAAATAAAACTATACTAGTATAAAACAATTATTTTAAAAAAGACGTAATCTTTTCACAAAACTTTTACAGCTGCAACTTTATTCTCGTTGTTCCGATCTCTTTGCTGTCTGCACTTGATGCATTACAAACAACCCAAATATAAAGAAGTTTTGAGTCAAAAGTATTGTAATTCCAACCAAAAAGCGTTAACGTATGCCAAATTTCGCATCACCTGCGCCTCGCTTTCAACACGCCACACTCTGCACAGCCGAATTGCAAATGCGCTTTGACCCTCAACGGCGTTGACATCACCATTGCTAGATTTGCATAAATGCAATTTAAAAAATGCATTATTCATGAGTCTCAACCATTTTGGACATTTTGACTCTGTGCGTATGCGACCACTTGTGGCTTTTTTCACTAGGCCATTTCGCACTCCGGCATTCGTTGATGAAACACTGAAACCGCGATGAACACTCATTTCGCGATTTGCATGTGACAATCTAATGGATGACATAATTGTACAGGTTGTCAATAAAGTGCTAATAACTGCGATTACACAAAGAAAAAACAAACAAAATCCCAGTGTGCTTTATAAAGTGGAAGTATGGTATGCTATATGCTACCAGCCAACTGTTAGAAGGGGAACAGTAAATATTTAACTTCAGTAATGGGTACCACTTCTCTTATTAGTTAGAAGGGAAAGGAAGCTTTATTCTACTGTCTTCCTCTCATAATTTTTCTAAATTTTCAGTAGCGATGGCAAGCAAATCAAAGTATTTTAACTCAGCTCTAAATCTTGGCATAAACACTCTTTAACTTATGTAGCATACTTTTATACTGAAAGTGCTTTTAAAACGCGTTTCCTTTTTCTGCTTTTCGTGATTTTTCACCAATTACACAGATCATTTAACAGTTCACAAACTGTCACATTCACCCTTTTTGCAAAATTCGGTGCTGCTGTGCTTTGGCTCACATCAAAACATCCGAATTATCTTTGCGTATTCTGCGTTGTCCAAAGCTATGCTACCTACCTATGCTACACCTCAACTTATCTACTGTGCAGCGTGCAGATCAAATGTAACGAGAATTGACTTTGCATAGCGAGCGAAGGCGAGCATTATTTCAGCGAAAAATGGTCGCCGGAAGTTTGGAATGCAACAGAGAATTGCAAAAATTTGTAGCCGTTGGCCGCCAATGCCGCCGTTCTGTCGCGGTTGACGTTGTCGCTGATGCTGAATGCTGAATGCTGAATGTTGGCCACTACTGTCGCAAGCATCGTTGTTGCAAAGTGTCATTTTTGTGAATTGTTCGTTTTGTGTGTGACTTGGTACTGGCCTCCCGAATGGTTGGCAATGTTCACATGAAAAAAGTATTCCATGCACGGAAGGAATCCAAGCAAATGTGTCGGTGCGAGTAAAGCCAAATGTGGCATACAATAGACACACATACGCACATGTGAATCTGGGCAATTGAATGTGCCCACATCAAAAGCAAAGCAAATGCACAAAATACGCTCCAGTTGGAAACAATGTCGTCCCTGATGTTTATTTCATTGCAATTGTCATTTTTGTCATGCTGATGTCGACTATGACGATGGCGATGGCGATCATGACGACGACGACGACGATTTTAGCCCATCAAATCCCAGGCAAAGCATGCAGGCTACAAAATCCTTTCCTGTCTGGCATTTGAAGCAAGGAAAAAAAAGAAAAATTTTTTAGAAATTTTTTTTGTAGAATTTTTTTTTTTTCTTGTAGTTTGTGGCATTTGAAAAACTAAAAAATAGAAACACAGAAAAGGCATTTCTCATAAACTTTGGCCTCTAAAAATGTATCATGGATAAAGGCTTAGCCTGGATCATGGCAGCATATAAAATTCTGCCCTAACTACATCAACTGGGAGAGCAACCAGTTTGCCTTCCAATCATTTATATTGAAATCGGCCCAGAGCAAAATTGCTTATGTGTTCATTAATCTTGCTTCCAGTCATACCAAGCCAAGCGAACTCCACCAAACCCAAATGATTTCGAGCCACGTCCTTTTCACGTCACATTATGGTTACGTCCTTTCACTTCTTCTTCCTCTTCCTCTGCATCATCGTCTTGGTCTGCTTCGCCTTCAACGACAAAGCTGAGCACATCAAATTACATGCGACAACTCAAACATTTTCCATCAGATTATTGCAATGTCCCTGTTAATCCTTTTAATGGACTATTAAGTGATGCGATGTGCTTTACGTTTGTATACTAGGCTCGAACGTTTATGTGTACGTCTCTCTCTGTCTCGCTCTCTCTCTCTCTCTCTCTTTGTGTGGCTGTGTGTGTATTTTTGTGTGTGCATAATAAAAATGTCCTGCCATTTTGAAGTCCGTTCGCAAATTTGTGATAATCTCATCATTTGATGTAGCAACACGTTTCACCAATACATATACACCAGCACCCACAACTCATGACGAGCCACGTTTGATTACATCGCCCAAAAGTATGCAACACCAAAGAGTCACATTGAAATTACGATTTTCTCCAACATTTTCTGCATGAATTTTGTTGCATACAAAATATGCTCAAAACTCCAGTATGAGTACGAACGAAAGCAAAAATGTATTTGAATTGGAATTCTGTGCTATTCCAATTATTCATGTTGAAAATTAAATTACTTCTCGAAATGCCTGGCAAATTCTTAAGCAAATAAATGCGGGACATACAAAAAAAAAAAGATTAAAGAGTTACAGCTATGGCTACTGATAGTGACAATGCTCGTGAAGATTTTAATAATAATAATGATAAAGATGATGATGATGACACGTTGATGAAAGCTAAAAATTTTGTAAAATTCTGCACAAAATTACAAAGAGAAACATTTCGTTTAATTCCTCAACTGTAAATTGTGGTCCATGGCTTTGTGTGTCCACATGTCCTGTTGAGTCTCGTCTGAGTGCATAACTACCTGCATATTTAGCCATCTGTCTGTCCGCTGCTCATGCTCGGCTTGTGTAAATTTGATTGTAGACGTAAATTAAATAATCGCATCAAATGCTCACATGCAATTGTAGCAAATGTTATAGGACTATTTCACATTTAAAACTTCTTTTTTGTTTTTTTTTTTTTTCAGCCCTCAAACTGAAGCCAGCGAACTTTTGGTGACTCTCAGTTTGACATTTTCAATTAGAATGTCAGCAGCTTTGATTCTTTTTTTTTTCACTAACTCCAAAGCCAACCGAAACGCTAATTTGAGTTGGGATTTGCTAGCTTTGACTTACAAACAAATACAAATACGACCCCATATATAGATATACGTATACAAACAAACACCGTAGTGATATGGCAAAAAACTGAAACTGTATAAAAATAGTAATCTAAACCATAGCAAAAATCGAAAAAAATCGATTTAAAAAAAAATAAAATTTTCTACTAGCTTCATTCGATTGTAATGTAGCTCGTTGCTTTAACGCTGTTGACTTTTCATTTCAATTCCTCTCATGGGACAACGCCGAACATATTCAGCGACGGTTTGGTTTGGTTTGGTTTGATTCGATGTTCTTTTGTTTGCGCGAGTTTGGTTCGCTCACGTTCGCAACTAATGAAAATTTTGCCATGACGCTACCGGAAATGAATAAAGTTTGCGTCACACAAAATGTCGGCGACTAAAACCATTCTTGCTGGTTACGCTGGTTGCAGATAAAACAAAAAAAAAAAGAAAAAAGTCGCCAAAACAAATATTTTCCAAACAAATTCCAACAAAAAGTCGAGTTTAGCTTGTTTTTCTCTTCGTCATTGGTTAAAAGATTGTTTGGTATGAAATGTTAAAAATTGGATTGATTTCAATTCCCTTGAAAGTAATTAATCTCAAAAATGAAATGGGAATAGAGATGAGTACTACAAGAACTGTGGAGTGTGCCATTGCAACTGGAAAGTGTGACAGGTGTAAGAGTGATTGGGAGATAAGATATCTATCAATAAAATTTTTTTTTTTTTCAGAGGAAATCAAAAGATTTCCTTTTTCCTAAGTGATCCGTCAGAATCTTCTGTGGTTCATATGACTTTTTGTACGAGTATAAACCAGAGTTCTGGAGTGAATGGTTCAGTTTGTGAGCCCACCTAACTTTATGAAACACTACTGAGTCAAATTACTCTGTTAAAAAAAAAAGCATCCATTCACACTCACGGGTTGGCTTATGAAATAGACGCGATGAGGGGTGTGCCCCTGTGATGTCGGCGAGTGTCAAGCTGATTCACGGTTCATGTTAGCTACGAGCAAATGGCCAGTAGTGAGTACCAAATAACACAGCTTCAAAAAACCTCTGTCTCCCTCCTATCACCTAACTTTGTAATTGTTCATTTATTTACCAATTAATTGATATACCCACAAGTATTACATCTTAAGTTAAAACAAAAGAGAATAAATCTATTATTATATTTTAGCCGCAACTGAAGCATTCAGTCTGACAAGTAGCCTGAAAGCATTTGACAAAGGATAACGCATTTGAAGTCCCAGTTCAAAGTCCAACAAACACGCGATGAAAAGCCAGCAATTTGTAATCTAACTATAGCAATAAAAAGAAAAATAAAAATTGTCGAGTGCCATTCGACTCGACAAAATTCAACAAATGCCTTGACGACGACAAGGACGATGAGCATGCGACAGCAATTTAATTAAAAACTTATGAATGAATTCACAGACCAAAAAAAAATGTAGAAAAGACAAAAAAGAAGAAGAACAGAACAAAAAACTTTGCTCATCTTGAGGTCTGACTTTGTTTGGTTGAAGTTATTATTGTTTTTGTTGTTCTGCGAACTAATACACACACACAAACACATATTCACACACACACGTAGATACGCGCCCAAACACACGCGCTTGTTGAAGAAGAGTAGACTCCCTCACAGGCTTCCAGATGATGATGAGCCTTTGTTTGAGCATTTTTAATATAAACAAAAGTTTTATGCGTTAAAATATAATTGCTGCACACTTTTCTAAAAGTTTTACTTTGTATATTTTAAGTGCAGAAGCCTTGGAGAGAAGCATGTTTTTGCTGCCAAGAGCTTTTGATGCGATTTTCAAGGGATTTAAAAGCGATTGATAGTGATTTCATATATTGGGTGGTATAAAAAGTATTCCCGGTTGGCAAATTCTGGTTGCTTTTCCTTGATTGCTCCGTCACACGGCCGAGTTGTGAGCAATAGAGAGCGAATTAACCGTTTAATCGCCTTTTTCAGTGACTGGTCGACCACAACGAGTTGCATGGTTGACATTGAAAATTCCGGAACGAAATTGAGCAAACCACTTCTGGGTCCATGTTTTGGCAGCGGTTTTACCTTTTTTATAGTAAAAAAAAAAGTATCACAGCCTATTTCCTCAAATATTTCCCTAATTTTCAAATCAGTATAACTTTTAACACGAGCAACGCATTACACAGCTGCCTTCACAAAAAATGTAGCCTGAAATGCCACCTTTCAAACGCGTGTTCCTTTGATACAATCGGATTAGTATTGCGCAATATATGGTTACCAACACAATCTAGTTATAAGAAACGCGTATTATTTTTATATCACCTAATATTTTTTTATTGATTGTTAAATGATTTTGTGACAAGCTGCAACTACATTTCTCATTACACAACTGAAAGAGTAACCAATTTTCCGGACTAAATCAGCTTTCCTTCATAACTTATTCACTTTTGCCCTTTGTTTTTTTTTTTTTTTTGGCATGTTTATTATAATTCCTTATGCACTTTGACTCTCTCATTCGACCAGAGAAGGAGTGAATAAGAAAATTTGTTTGCTAACTCTTGTCTGGTAATTTGTAAACATCAAAGCGCACAGAGTTGTGCCAAGCAGAGGACAAGAGTGTGCAAAACATGTCGCCTAGTCAAAAGGATCAAGAGTTGCTTTGCGAAGTCGTGCGATAATTTCTCGACGTGTGCTGAATCGCAAATGAAGTACGAAAGCTGCAAACCATCTTTCTTTTATACATTTTGTGTGCTTGTTTTTTGTTTTGTTTTTTTTTTTTCTATTTTTAGTTAAATGCAACCACAAGTCAAAGAAAATGATATACAATATTTGTGGCGCACTAAAGACACATTTGAAATGGCATCAAAATGAGGCAAAGTGCCAGAGAATATTACATCGCCCCCCAATAAGAAAGAACTTAATAAGTTTTCTATTGGCTTTTACCATAAAGAAAATTACGAAACCGCCAACGTTGATTAAGAAAGACACAGAATTAAAGATGCGCAAAAATAGACCTTCAATGTCATTAAAAGTCATTGCAGAACGAAGACGAGCGATTGCAGCACGGCCGGGCATAACTAATAACCAAGCGACAATTAAGAAAGATGGCTGTCTTCCTCTGCAGCTACGTACTCATCACCAACTCCATTACCAGCATTTTATCTACTGCTTGGCCTGACGTTTATGGTAGCCTTCACCGCTGGCCTGTTCTACTAATTAAGTTCAAACGTGACTAGCAAGCGTAAGAAGCAATTTTATCGCTTGATTTTTCACTCAATGCGTGAATTTGCTCGCATAATTAGCTGAAAACTGAGTAGGAAAGCCGTGTGATGAGCAAAGACATCAAGGGAGATGCTGGAGAAGTTGAAGACTTTCAAGGAAATGCGCATAAATTTTAGTTAGTGGCGACTCTTGTGAGCAATGAATAATAATTTGCTACATAGTGTGGCTTCCCTGCAGTAGCACGTGTAATTAGATTACGTCAAGGAAATGGCGGAAATCAAGAAAATTCATGATTTCAACTTTAAAGTATGCAAAGTATAAGTTTCTTCTTAGATTAGATGCTATGATATCATGATGATGATATGATATCATATGATATGAGTTGATTGATATGATTTCACATGATGCAAAAAATGAACCTGAAGGCTTAAACTCCTCTCAAACCGTTCAAAAATCTAGCGTGACCCTTTCAAGCTACAGAGTAGAAAAGCAAACTATAATTTACCGCTTCTTCTACCTGATCTCTTTAAGATAAGCACTTAGTCACTTTCAATCGCATTTAATTATCCCCGAACAGTTGTCAAACTTTTCGCATTTAATAATATATGAATATATTATAAAACCCTTAAAAGTTATTTTCAATTATAAAATCATTTTTCTGAGCCTCATTATACTATCACACTCAACTCATTATATTTTATTTTTATTATTATTTCATTTTATTTATTCTATAAAAGCGAAGCTCTAAAAACGTCAGGCTGTAAATAATGAGCAATTTTAATTAAAACGTTCAAAGGATGAAAGGCTTAGCAAAAACTTTTGTTGATAACGACAAAAATATAATAAAATTGAAAAAATTGTACGCTTCCAGTGTGATTATGACAACATCAACATGAGCTGGTTGGTTGTAAATTTCTGAACAAAACAATGCAAAGTGGAAAACGAGAAATGCCGAAGGCGATTTTTTCATTCATATTTTCACAGTTAATGGCGAATTTTTAGCTTAACGACAGCCCACCTTAGGCAGACATTTTAGTTGAATGCAGATAAAACATCATTGAGCGTAGTTTTAGAAGTGATACTTCTATAACATGTGACCTTTTTAGAAGTGACAACCGCCTTGACTTGTTGGCAAGTTACAGACTAAACTTTTGTCACAACATTTTTAGAGTTGACTTCCGTTTTTTGTTTGGTTTTTGTGTTTTGTTTTTCCCATCTTTTTTTTTATAGTTGTCCTTGCTTGCTTTATCCTTAGCAAATACACACGCGAAACGTTTGCCGAATGTTTACAGGGTATTTATGCTGAACGGTGACAAGTCAGGAAACCACTCAAAGTCACTTCTCGTTTGGCCTCGCCTCAGTATTAAGCGAACAAGTATTTGAGCAACTTCTTTGGAAATATTTTCATGACATTTGTTGTTGTCGAAAAGGAAAGCTTATTTACTGTTTTCTGGCTTAGTAAAAAAAAATAATAATAATAAACTTAGTAAAAACTTTAATTGTTGTTGTCGTTGTTGGCGCTTAAAAAGCATTTCAAGTGTCCAATTGGCAAATGGCGAATTTCCAGCCGTCGAGTTGTTGTTTCGAGCTGTTGACTGTTTATCATTTCACTTAACCCTTGAATGATTTCACGCGATGTTTACACACGAATCCAAATAGCATTTTAATTGCGCAATGTGCCACAACAATTAAGCAAATATTTGCGCAGAGGTAAGGTAACGAGCGAAGTTACGCCTATACTCGTATTTCGGTTATGATTGTGTTTTCGCACCTGCTGCCTACTTGGCTTCCTTTCACTTTAATTACGTGCTAAGTAGTTCGAAGCACCTTTTTCCAAATAACTACATAAAGGCTGAGTGATGTTTATTTTTATTGGCCGTTGTGTAAGCAATTAACACGGGTAAGCTATGAAAATGTAGTTTATTTGGTTGTACTTTTTATTATGTTGTCTGTAAGATATTGCTGACTTTATTCTAGTGATGCTACTCCTATTAAGGGAGACCGAGTTTAAGTCTTAGATGCTGTGCATACGAAATTACAAAGCCAATAATGTCTATACCGAAAATAAGAAGCGGATTATATATGCAACACAATTGATGAGATTGAGACTAGCACTCAATGAAAAACACTACAGATATTGCGGCGTCAGTCAAAACCTGTATGGAAACACTCAATTAGGAAGACCCACCCCATCCGCTGCATTCACGGGCATTCGCCGCAGAGTATTATCACTAGTTCCTGGTTCGATGGCACATGGCCTGTCTGAGCAGCTTTCCACAACATATGAAGATACCAAAAATCGGTGCGTTTCGTGGATAGCTTCAAAAGATAGCCCCTTTCGACGCGGCACCCGTGTTCTATCAGAAAGATGGGAAATGTAGTGGCTAGTTTTGGACAATACTTTCATTAAAACATTATGTACAATAGCATTTTCTCACAATCATATTTGTTTTCCTAATGAACTAAATTAAGGAACAAAAACAAAATGTATATCAAGATATGTTTAAGAAATCGACGCTAGAAGTGACAGCCATTTTACAATAAATTTCACTCTGTCAAACTGTAAAAACCCGCTACTTAGTTCAAATCGGGTGTTATGAAATACGTCATTTGAATTGAATGCACATGAGCAGAAAAAATATTCGTAAGGCCGTATGGGCAATAGCAGCATCTAACTTGAGTAATGAAGGTTGTTTAAATTCCCTTGTTCACTCCTCTAGGGAATATAGGGCCTCAACGCAAGTCTCTTCAATTAAGAATTATATAATCGATTTAATAATTTAAAAGTTTGCCTTTGAACTAAGAAATCAGTATTCAAAAAAAAATTATTGTTCAAATTTTGATGTGAGTTTTCGAATTTTGAAATTAGTGTTAGATCAATGGTAGAGCGCTCTGTTCACCACGCACCGCGGTAGTTCAATTCCCGGCACCAGCACTGTATTTTCGTCGCTCTATTCATGGTGGGTTGTAGCGCTTAATTGCGCATACTCTAATATCCTTAATTACTTCAAAGTTATAAAAAAAAAATATGCTCGAATCCAAAAAAAAAAATTCGATCGGTGCCGGAAAAAAGCATGCCAAGCGAACTGCAATAAGAAACCGCCCCTTTCGACACCATCATCAACTATATGCTCCTCAACTGCTGACTACGCTGTCAATTAACATTGCATAATTTGAAATTAGTGTAATTTGATGAAGTCTTCTGCAGGCGACTCGTTCAAATGCAAAATAAAAAGCGCTAATTAGGGAAAACTAGAAAACCATTTATCTTAAATTTTGCTAGAATTTAAGTTGCACATCAAACTAGAGTAACGGCAGCTTGGTGAAGATTAAAAACGGCACGAAATTTGAAGTTGTCATTCAGTCATTTTCCAAAAATGGCATCAACACCAGCGGCACAAAGACGCGTTAATATAGACGTGTTCGGCATCAATAAATTCGCACAAAGGCGACCAGCAGCAGAAGCAGAAGTAAAACCGAAAAAGTCGGTTGAAACGGACAAAAGCACCTCAAAAGGCTGCAATGGCAGTTTGGTCCTTTGGTCGGTCGGAGACACCATTAAAAATGCTAATGTATCTATTCAATGTGAATTTTATGCAAATGCTCAGCTTCGAAATAGGAAGTGAACAAACGAAAGGAAGAAGAAAGGCAAGAAAATCGCTCCTGGTAATGCGATAAAAAATTTGACACGTCATCACTTTTCAATAAAAATCAACAAATTCATTCAGTTTTTCTCTACTTGATTCTTCTTCTTCTTCTTTTTGTGCAACAAGCTGCGAAGCTTTTTCTTTTTTTTTTTTTTTGTTATTGTTGTTGTTATGGTTGAGGACCTTTCCCTTTGGCAGTTTGGAACGCACAACTTTTAAATGTCTTTCGACCAGTAAATTTTGACACTCGGGAAAATGTTAGTTTGAGTAAGGCAGTAGAAGGCAGTGTGGATCTTAATAGCATATGCTACACTTATTGAGTATAAGTAATAAGCAGGGTCTTGGTTTGTGGAGGTTGTTTGTCTTGAAATCAATTTAAATGCGAACATACGATTACCGAAATTAATGTATGCTCTTGGCTGTCATTTTCATTCTCATTTCTCATTTGGCTGCCATTTCAGTTGAAGTAGGTAAATACGCCAAATAATTTTGCTGTCAAACTAAGTGCTTGGCCAAGGGCTTGAAACGAAGTAATCATGATATGAACGCGGTTTTTCGATTTATTTTTCGTTCAAATCCACTTAATGGCATGACTTCTGCACATCAATTGCTGTACATCGCTATAAAATTCGCTTTTCTAACTCAAATGTCAGTGCCAGAAAGCTACTCGTGCTCATCATTGCCATTCTGGTTGTGATTGATGGAATCGACAATTGCGCTTCCCACAGCCTCGTCATTCGCTTGCATCGTCATCAACATCGTCATCTAGTATCATCTAGTACAGTGTAACATAAAGTCATATGTGAAATATTTCTGCGTTTGCGTTTTTGCCGTTGTCAAGTTTAAATTCGGTCTGGCACATTCGGTTGACAGCTCAGTTTGTGCGTTTTCTGTACGATTCGAGAGCAAGCTCTATGCCACCGACAACAAATAAAGTGAAGCGAAATTGAGAAAAATTGCCTTAAATTGTCGAGCGGAACTGAAAGACTTTTTCCTTTTTTTTTTTATATAGATGAGTTTTTTACCTATAAATGAAGTTCAGGGTTTTGAGTACGACTTTGTGTAAGGCTGAGCTGTTACAATGGACATCGTTCAAATGGAAATTCAGGCCAATCAAATTTTGGCTTAAGTGAAGTGTGGGAGTGGAAAGTCCAGAAGAGAGAAAAAAAAAACTATTTGCAATATAATTTAAATGAAAAAAGTGTTACGAATGATCATTTTAATCTACAATCAAAAAGCCTTATAGAAAAAATGACTGACAAGAAGTCAATAAAAATTTATTTAAAAGGGTCTAATCTAATCTCTGCTCTTTCTTACACTTAAATGGATACAAATTATTAGAACCTGATGGATATTTTATGAAATCCACTTAAATATGTACGAAACACTCCCAACTAAAGTTGTGTCCACGGTCTCAAACCAAAAAAAATATATCAATAATTTAAAAATAAATTAAAATAAATAAATCCTTCTTTAACTTAGGAGCTGGTTTGTGGAATAGTAAATACTTTGTCAAGCTCTCTCGCTACACGCCAATTGACACGAATAAAAAAAATTGAACTCCTCAGATAATCGCCACTTCGAAGAAAGAAAATATCAATTTAAACAACGAGAGAGTTTATTAGCGACAAGTGTCCATCCAAGAGAGTTTTCACTGAATTCACTTCACCATATTTACTCGTAGCTCTCGTTGTACTTTATTGCATTAATATAATTGCGTAACAACCTCATTTCTAGCATAGCAATGTTTCAAGCAAATTAATTTAAAGAAACAAAAACAATTTTTATTATAAAAGAGAATTCGATTGAGCAAAGTACTTAGGTAATTGCATTACACAGCAGCTGGAAAAGTTTCCCAGCCTCAGTGCTTTTGGCCAACTGATGATGAGTGATGTGTCTTAATGTGTAATTTGTGTTCAGGAACTAATTGAATTTCGAAGTTTAATTACATAATGTGCTTGAAGAATGTTGTATTACGAGTACGTTTGGTGGCGATAAGACATCAACTTTAAGCTTGAGTCGAGATAATGCGTACGAGTATTTTCACCATCGCATGTGTCCGGTTGACAGACACACAAAGCAAAAAAATAAGGGCCGAAAGTCTTCGTTAGACCGAAACTAGAAGATATGATCTACAATGAAACGAAAAGCGTGCAAATGTCCGCGTGGGCAAGTCTTAAAGCCAAAAAGAATATCATAAATATTAATCTTCATGGCTTACCGTATAAAAGCGTAGCGTATGAATAGGCATTGAAATACAATGAAATGCCCATGAGGAGTGGACTGCAGAGTTGTAGATGGAAAGGTAAAACCAGGTTTAACAAGGTTGGTGGTGTATTTAGCGGGATTTTTTTTTTTGTATTTCCTCTTTCTGTTTCTCTCGTTAGTTGCGTTTTTATTGTGCTCACTTCATTTGTTGCGCAATTCATAGGGATTTTGTTGTTGTTGTTGTTCAGTGTTAGGTGTACTACGTGGTTTATTGCGGCATATTCCTTGTCGTCAATCACATTACTCATAAATGCCCTTCTGGCCCAACGTGCGGTTTTATGGCGTTTGGCGGTTGGTGGTTAGTTGCTCGGCGGCTCCAGCTTAGCCACCACCGAGCAACCAACGCAATTGCCACCAGCGAAAAGTTAATTAGAAATAATACGAATGTGCGTCCTACGAGTATAGGCAGCCACCTTTATATACACACGCATTGGAAAAGAAATCCAAAGCCACATAAACCTGCAGGATATGCAAGTTGGCTTAGGTGAGTTGGCATAAAGACAGCATTTTCAATGCGAAGGAAGCAAGCAGCAGTATATTTTGGTTGGCTGTAAAACAAAAGCAGCAAGTAAAACCGCATTGTGCGTAAAAAGCAATTTCGTTTTCCACATGCCAAAAATGACGCAAAATAATCATCACTTCGAAGACATTTGAGCTGCCGCACGTACAAAGTATTTTGGGACAAATGCGCGTATACAAAATGGCAACAACAACAGCAACAATAACAACGATAATAATAACAGCAACAACAACGAAAAGACTAACAAACAGTTACATAGACAAATACAAACATGAATTTTTACTTAGCTGGGGTGTTTGAGGTTGTGGGCGTATTTTGAAGCATAGGGAAAAGCTCATCAGACAAAATGGCGCTCACCCAGGGTGCCGTAAACGTGGCTAATGAAGGCTTTCAACGCAATGCTGATGACATGGGGTAATGGCAACGTTGTTGCTATCGCGGCACTCTTTAATTTAATAACACGCACACTACCTGACAGTTACAGATATATATTTACAACCTTATTACACACACACACAATACAGACACACCGACCTCAACACGTGTTTGTAGTCACTGTACAAATAAATTTGAAATGTTGACAACATTTTGCTGTTGGTTTGTTTGTTTGTTCATGGACGAGGCCACCGTCAGCTGTGGGATTGGAACACGTTCAGGACCCAGTGTTAGCGTCAACTGCCACGCCACGCTAATAAAAACTTGGCTATCGTTAGTGCTGCTGTTTGTTTAAGTCAGAATCGTGTGCAAGTGAGAAGTCCGTTTAGCGACCGACCATGGACGTGTTATGTTATATACATATTTGCACGTTTGGCAGGTAGGCTGTCTTTCAAAGTATAACTTGAGCCTTAAGTGACTTAAAGTAGGCATGGCTTGCTCTAAAATATTTTTAGGATTACAGCTTCGAATAATTGCTCTACCCTAAGAGACCTTGGTCTCAGAAGCTTGGAAAAATGTGTGAGTTATACTTAGTGTATGTCTCTTATTTTACATGAGTCTATCGGTATTAGAAACTATGCTCAGCTTTACATATGTTAAAAATACATGTTAAGGCTTTCGTTGAAGCAACTAGAGAGATCTATACTAACCAGAGAGATTTAAAAAAATACACACAAAAACATCACATTACCTTAAGGCTGTAACACAGCTTTAAGTTGAGGCTAATAATGGTTGGAAAAATGGAGCATTACGATGACTCATTGGGAAGCTCAAGAATCTAGTGGAATTTGGTGAATTAGGTAAGATTGTGTATGGTGTAATTGTAGTCTCAGTACTCTGTGACTTTTGTACTAGTCTATAGGCACAATGTCTGCCTACCAATTTGTTAGTTATAGTAGTGGTCTTTGAACAAATAATTAAACCACACTCTCAAAGAATGTCTGCATACCGGACTACAGCTTTCCTACTCCGTTCGAATGCATACAACCTGCTCTGCGGTAGTAGTGACACAACAGGCGTTAGACTATATCTTAGTAAAGTAGGCTTGGCAGTTGGGTAACAAATTTATCAGCACTTCTGCTTCTGCATTAAGTTTGAAACTTGGTTTAGTTAGCTGGTTAGTGCAATTCCGTCCATGTCCCCTGCCTGGACGGCTGTTATCTCTTCAGGAACCAACGTGTCAAGTTTAATCCCCGAAAGCCAAAGAAGCTGAATCTGCAGTGTTCAGTGATTTTATTAGATGGAGCGAGATAACACAAAGGTTGGCTCTCTACAAAAAAAAATTCTGTGAAAAACTTTAAGAGAAAAGACCACGAAAAAAGCATTACATATTTTCCGCTGCGCTTTTTGGCTTAAGCATCCGTTGATTAAATCATTTTTCCACACCTGAATCTACGCGTTAAATGCTGAATAAAATTTTTTTTTCGTTTTATGCTTTATTGTTTTCGTTTCGTAGCCACTTATTTTTGTAACAACACAAAAGTATATTTTTTAATGTTTTTTTTATTTATTTATTTATTTATTTTTTTTTTTTGTGCTGGACTTTTGGTAGCGCCATGAAAATGTCAACGATTTTTCATCAGTGTGCAAAAGTTATTAACAAAGTTGTGAGTTTTCTGCCGCAAATTGTCAAACATTTTACGCTAGCATCGATACGCACACGAACGCACTCAGCTACTTTGTCTAAGTGGGTGTGTATCTGTGCGCCTGTGTGCAAATGTATCTCAACATTGGAATTTAATATCGTGCTGATGCATACAAAATACCGCATAAAAAATAAATAGCACATGCAATATAAAAACATACAACAATGGCCGGTGGCAAAGTGGCAAAACAAAACAGAATGAAATAAAAAATATGAAAAAAATGTTATTAAAAAAATAATATTTAAAAAATAATATTAAAAGAAAAACTACCAAAAAGCAAGCGCAGTAAAGTAAAACAATTTTCGCAGTCAATTTTCTCTTATCCACGGAGTGTGGTGTAAAAAGGATTGACAGCTTTTCATGGCGATTGTTGTTTATATTATTATTTCTGTTCGGCGGTTATGAAAGTCAGTGCACACTTTTTATTTTAATAATAACATAGTGAGTAATGAAATTTTAATGCAGTAATTTACCAAAGAGTGTTCAAACTTATGAAATAAATTCGTAAAATGCGAGCAACAAACAAAAAAGAGGTATGTTTCATTTTGTCGAGCACAAATTAATTTTACAAAATAACGCGATCGTATAGCTTAATTAGCCTCAATGAGACCAATGACAATGAGTTAGTCATCAAATCTCATTAATTGTAGCCATCAAAGTGACACACTCCTTCAATAACAGAGCTTTCAATTACTCAATAAATCTCTTACTCTGAAATTATAAGCTTGAGACATTTTTTATTGCACGCAAAACATAAGAAATATTTTCATGCCAAAGAAGCATTCCACAAAAAAATTCTTGAAGGAAGTCAAAGTCATTAAAAAGTAATGTCATCGTCAAACACAAACTCAACCCAACCGTACTCAACTGAGCAGATTTGAACTGAACTGAACTGAACTAAAGGCGGAAAACTCAAAGGACTAGAAAAGGACTCACGTAAAAGTGCGATTCATGGTCTCGTTCGTGCCGAATGCAAATAAAACCCTTTCATTGCGCCACGCCTTCTACTCTAACGGCAACTCCAACGCCAATGCCAACTCCATAGTTGGCGTTGGCATTAATGATGGATGAAGGCTCGCCGAATATGATTTGATGAAAACATTTGAAATTTTTATCGGGTGCAAATTTATGCAGAACTGTTGATGTCAGCATTTGTGGAAAAATGATGATGACGACTACGATGACGACAACGACGAGGGCAAGAGGCACAACGATCAGGCGGATGTTTGCTCGCTGTCTGGCATTGCCGCTGACGTTGAAATATGAATAGACATTACCTTAGCGAATCGCTGAATGAGTCCAATTTTTTATTGGTACTTATTGGGATAATGTGTCCAGGGCAAGGAACTGATAGAACACCATTTTAGTAGTGTGAATAGATGCAGTACGCTTTAAATCAAACACGCGTAACACGTTCAAAAACTGATAATACACAATTCTCATTATTTATTTCAAACTTCTTAACACGTACAAACCTAAATAAAATAATATTGAAAATCTTCAAACGGACACTCCTCTCTTTGAGTCCAGAGTTTAACATTAATGAATTTTTTATAGCTTTCGGAACAACTATAAACATACACTTTCACCCAAATACGTACTGAAGGTTTTCGAGCAACTGCAAAAAAGCCCATCCTCAACGGATGCGAACTATTTATTAAAGGACAAGCCCTTGAAGTCGAATTTAATAAACGATATGTTGACCTGCGTTTGAATATTCTCTGTATGGTTCCCACTTTCTACTCGTGATGATGGTTGTCCAAAGAAGAGAAGGAATATTCTAATCGTATTGAAGTGAATGACGACATATTACTGCACTCGGCTAGTGTTTGTGTTTTAACGCTTAGGCATACATATGTAATTTAATAGATAAAATATTGTGTATGAACATCCGTGTTCTGCTCTTTTTCCTATTGTTTTAATATATATACCATTAATTAAAGCATTAATTTTTAACATTTTGTCAAACAACTAATATATCAAATCATGTGATTACATGTATCACGCTTATATATAGTCAAAAGTATAGTTTAATGTAACCAGGGTAATACTAAAGTGCAATTTGAACATAATTTGTCGTCTCATAAAAAACATAAAAATGACATCTGTAAACCAACAACGCGAATACATGCCAATACTAATAACGGCCACTGTTATCTTAAAGTCAACCAAGCGCTGTAACTCAACACCGAGCTGAATACATGTTATGTTAAAACACTCAACTCTTAACCGTTAGGACAGTTTGAATATATTACAGAGTGTAGCTACAGTGAGAATCACAGCGGGTTTACAGCACAACTGCCATAACAGTGTGTTTCAATGTAGCGCATACAGTGACAATCAATAAGGAGATCCACACATTCACGTATTCTGTTTGGAAGGGAACAGAATATTCGCCATGCGTAAAGCGAAGTCTGTTACATGGCCCACTAGCACATCGTAGAAAATGACTTTTCCCTTACTCTGGCTCGTAAATTACGTATTTAAAGGACGCTTTCGCCAACCTGCTGTATACCTAATTAATTCCGCGTAAAAACCAACATAACAATTTTCAATGATACGTGGCAAAACTTGCCAAAAACTATCTTACCACTTAAAGCTTGATAAGCTTAAACTATCGCTATTTTATATGAAAGAATTGTCATTAAGACTCACAACCTGTGCAAAAAATCAGACTCTCCATAGATCATATTAACTTGCAAATGGCTTTTATAGAATTTCTACAAAGCAAAATTTTTCATCAAGTAGTTTTCACCACTATTGACAATAAGATTTGGGAAAATAATAATTTATGCGAAAGCATCGAACGAAAATCAATCTAAAACAAATACCTAAAAATATCTACAAAGCACAAAGTGAAGTTTGCCATGGCCGAGGAACAGCAAAATATCACTAGTAAATACAATTGGGATGCACTCGAGGAGTGCGGTATACGCGGTTTTGACAATGCAGAAATGTTTGGTAATCAGAAAAACCCCAAACACGAATTGCTAAAGTCGTTTTGGAGAAGTAAGGAAAACAATGGCTTTGAAGACAAAGAAAACGCGCAAGAAGTCGGTAAGAAGAAAACTCACATTAGTAATATTCTATGTGAGGCCAAGCAATTTAGTCATGTAAACCAACCACGTGCTAATAAGGCAACTGGATTCACACCAAAGGCGTACTGCTTTAAGGACATATATCAGCAGAGGAAGGAACAACTGCTGCTGAAGCAACGTGTAGAGGAGAGACGCATGCGCGAATTTCGTAGTCGGCCAATGCCAAATTTTCAGGCCTACCACAAACAACTTGACCAGCGCCCGGTCGTGCACCGTGTGACATACCCCATAACACCGAATACATTGAAAATTTCACGTGCGCTCGAGGAGAAGCGCAAAAAGGAAGCTGCTGAATTGCAGGCGGCGAAGACAGCTGCGGAGACGGATTTGATGAAGACAAAACCAGGGGTACGTTCGAAGACAAACAACGCAAAAGAGCAACTGAAGCTTGCAACGCCAAAACGTGCCAAAACCGAGATGGCCACCAAACCGTTTCGCTTGAAAAACGAGCGTCGCGCCGAGGAACGCAAGCGATTCAACGGACAGTTGAAACTCGCCCAGGAAATACGCGACAAGAACAACATTGTGAAACAACGAGCCACTACCAATTACAAAGCACGACCGAATCCATTCCGTAGATCTCTCTCACTAAATGATCTATTCATAGATAATCCCGAAAAGAAAACGGCTGAACTGAAGATAAAACCGCGGGTACGTTCGAAGACAAACAACGCAAAAGAGCAACTGAAGCTCGCAACGCCAAAACGTGCCAAAACCGAGCTGGACATCAAACCGTTCCGCTTGAACAACAAGGTTCATGCGGAGGAGCGCAAACGCTTCGCCGTGCAGTTGAAAATCGCCCAGGAGGTGCGCGACAAGAACGAGTTTGTGAAGCAGGGAGTCGCCAGCAACTTCAAGACACGTCCGAATCCCATCCGTAGATCTGTTTCGCTACATGATCTATTAATAGATAATCCTTTTTTAGCTTTAGTCGATAATCAAATAATACCCATTGAGCCAATAGTTTAGGGCAACATTGCAGAGCCTTTTTGTTGTTAAATTTATTCGTTTGGTTTGTAATTTTTTTAGTTCAATTCGCGGTTGAGATTTATTTAAATAATTTGCCTTTTAATGTTGTTGCTATTATTGTTGTTGTTGTTGCTGCTCTGCACCTGCAAATATCGAAATCAATTCATTTAACGTGCTCATCAATCAAGTGTGCTGTTTCGTTACTTTGCCAGTGTATCAATTGCCGTACACACACCCACCCACAGCCATACACATACTCAATTATATGTACACATGTCTGTATGAGTTATATAATCAAATGTGCAAATACTAAAACACGCACTCAAACTGTCAAAGCGATGATTGATAGTGTTGACATTCGCTCTTTGGTTGCCAATACTACGCAATGGTTTGAAGTCTTTTGGTGATCCCTCCTAGTCTGATTTTCGCTAATGGGCGTCGCTTGACGTTGCTGGGTTGTGTACGTTCTGCTTGTGTCCATGTGTGGTTGTAAGTTTGTAAAATGATGAATGGGTAATGCGATTTTCAAGCTTATATAGCCCGAATAGCATTCTATTGGTATTTATTGCAAAATTACTCTGCAGGTTTAAAGGTTGAAATCCATTTTTCCAAATTTCCTAGTGACATTGCTTCAAATTTAAAAAATTATGTAATCCAAAATTAACATTATTTTCTTTAAAAAATATATAACGGTGACAAATCATCCCGAGCGTGGTTGGCAGACCACTTGTAGTGATATTTCACTGGTAAGGCTGGAACTTAAAATATGAATTGATTCGCATTCAAAATTCATTTAATTTCCTTTCCTGGCTGGATAAACCCACCACCTCAGACACAACAAGATATAATGCTAATACGATATATATATATAAGAGTACGTATATATAAGCCTCCCACCAATGAATAGAACTCGGCCTTCAACAGGTCCTGGGGTTTCGGGTCCCTATTTTGCAAAGTGCCTTCTAACATTGCTCATTGCTCATCCCTCTTTCAAGAAGGAGACTGGCTTAATGCCTTTTGGCCCCCATTCTAGAAGGTTTTTTAAACTCTCAGATGAACCCTGCAATTGTTTTTATTATGAAGAATTTAAGGTCCTTAGAAAATAGCTTACATAGCCAACTTAACCTAACCCACCCCTGTCGACGACATTAGGTGAGTTAAGTCAGAACAAGTTCTTCGAATTCAAATAAATATTACTCCTATAAACAGGCGAAGCCAACTTACAGCCACTGTGCTACCTAAAACAAAAGCAAACCAATGGAGATTATCACTACGGATCTTTTAATAGAAATTCACAATGAGAACACCGCAGCAAAGATACCTAAAGAGACGCCGCACAAACACACAGATCTTAAATAAAAAAGTAAGGCATCAGAATTATGAGCTAATGTTAAAATAAATGGATGTGCATAAATACAGACAAACATTTTACCCATATTATGACTTTTTCTTCCCTGTTCACTCCTCTTTGTAGCATGGAGCCTACACAAGACTCTTTCATCTATTTAATATACGAGATTGGTATGGATATTTTTAATCGAATGCTTTGTCTGAAAGGGTGGGTCAATATGCTGTTACTTAGTGGTCGACGTCTAGGGCGACAAACTTTAAGAACATACACTAAGCTAAAGTGACACTCCGCTTACATAGACTAGGTCCTTATTTTTATTGCATTGTAATTATGATACTACAATTGTTTCGTGTAACTACCTTCCACCGGGACTTTCTAGTCTTTAAAAAAAATTTTTTTTTTTACATTTTACGTTATATTATGTAATATTTGTATGACGACGATATGCAAGTAAAAACTAATTTACCTAGCGGAAACCTTTATGTGTTTCCTGTACAGATTGAAGAAAACTACAAAAGCGCAGACCCCACTTTTTACCCAAAACTTTAAAACTTTCAAAAAACAAAACCGAAAAGGGAGAATCCAAGCAATGCATTTGCAAATTAACAAAGCTCAATGCTGATAAAACTATTTTCGAAAAAAGTTTCGTTCATTCTATGCTTTTGTATCTGATATCCATTAAAGAAGAGTCGAGGTTAAGTCATAGTCCGTCTGTGAAAAGTGGCGACTGATAAACGAATTTTCCAGACTAAAAAGGAGCCGGAAAAACTTTTCCAAAAACTTGCCGCAAAAGAGATGAGTCGATAAGAGAGAAGAGAATGGAGAAGGTAAACCCTATACGAAATATATTACGTACACACTAATTGGCAGAGAGCTACAAAGGGATTTTCATTGTGAAAGGTTCTTTTTTTATTGATTAGTTTGATGGCTAAGTTAGCTATGCCAAGGATGGGTGGTGGTTCAGTTGACGTTACGACTTTGTTATCTCAGTGCACGCAATTAGTGGCTAATTAGAAAAAGATTTGGGTGAAACTGAAAAACTTCCAAGAAAATGTTCAAATACGAGTAACTTTTGTGCGGTTCGAGGAAGAAAGTTGTGAGTGCTCCACTCGCAATGAAGAAGACGCACACATGTTGCGAACATTTAATTTAGACATAAAAGGACACTCTAAATTTCAAAGGGACCTTTCATTTGCACTACGAGAGAACAAGCAATACGCCGTAATTACCACGCCAAATGTGTCGCCTACCAAAAATTTACGTATACGTATTCTGGGGAAATCGTGAAATCATGTTTCGTGCTTTGTCACATGCCACTTAATGTCCTGTCCCCTGAGTGAGTCGATGATGTGTATGTGTGTGTGTATGTGTTTGTACGTGGTCGGGTATATGCTTTTTTGATCTCTCCGCTCATCGTCAACGCTTAAATAAATTACATCGTCGTTGTTGGCGGCTGCTGTTGTTGCCCTTTTGCTCGTTTCGCTTCGGTTTTGACTCAAATGCGTGGCTGCCTGCACAACGTGTGATGTGACAGTCAGCCTGGGATCTGTAACTATATCGCCTTTTCGTATTACCAACACGCCGCCCAACTCAATGTCACTTGCACAGCCCTACCGCTCTCATTCGGGTGTGTCACAGCAACAGCAAAAGGCACATAAAACGTTACGAGCTTTGTATCCTCTCGCATCGCAACATAACACAACGTAACGCATTCTTCTCGAATCATTTAACCCGAGCGCCATTTTCATAAAACGAAATTATTAAAATTGTTTATACGGCCTTGCAACATGTGTGTGTAAAGGAATGTTACAATTGTGTCTATCGAATTCGCTGTGCGTCGCTAATGTCATTATGTGGCATCAACATAGGTGTGTACTCCATGTCCTTGCGCACTCAGCTGTGTTCACTCGAAATGTCTGCCAGTGTATTACTGTGCAGTTAAAAATCGTATTATCGTTAACGGCATTACTCGTAGCACAATGGGCCAGCGCGGCCTAAGAAATTATTCGAGTTATTACCCCCATTCCGCCCCTTACAATCTTATTTAAAGGCATTTCTCGATTCGAAAATGAGACTTTTGAATTGTGTTGAAAATGGAACTCCCCGCCAAGGACGAAGCAATTCGAATAAAGCCACTCGAGCGTGCAAGTGTGAAACCCATTGAGATTTCGAGACGAGAGCATAATCGAAAATTTGTCGATGCAAGCAAAGCAACATTCAATTTTTCAACCAGGATAATCAAAATTGCTCAAGTTGCTTAAAAATTCTATTTAGACAAGTATGGTTGACTCAAGAACCTGAAAATATTAGCGAATGTAATGACATAAGGTCTTTAAGAATAGTATTGGGTATGAATTTATGTTGTAGTTGTGAGAACGTTAGAAAAGTTAATGCTGAGAGCACTGACTATCGCTTTACCTTTCTTAAAGGTCCTTCTCTTACTTATTTACACGAAAGGTATCTTTAACACGATTTAACATAACAATTGCTATATTATGAAATAACAACAGCCAACGACAACAATCCACTTATTCTGTAATAACATACTTCGAATGGAAAGAAAAATGTAATTGAATTTACGCAGTGATAATTCGTTGGAATTCCTTAACGAGATTTTGGGCAGAAGCAATGCTGAACATGCGTTTTCCGTGCATAATTAAACACTCTGGAATTTCATTATTGCATTCCAAAAAAAAGAAACTTTTTTCATGCACATGAATGCAAGATTTTTCTTATTTTATTTTCATATTTTCTTATGTATTTTAATGGATTTCTAGGAGACTCGAAATTATTTTATTTCTGTGTCCATTGGCCGTTAAGAGTTGAGTTGAGAGAAAACGAAGTGGGTTTGCCTACTCGCATGAAAATCAATTTTCTCTACGGCGGCTTTATTGGCAAGAAGAGTTTACTTTGTACTTGCGAATCGCCTTTTCACAATTTCCGGTCAAATGGACTTCATTTTGGTCTACACTACTCCAACGGAAACGTAATTTGGCTTGTGGCCATTATTTTCAGCGCTGACCGCAGAAATTTGAGCAGCACGAAAGATGAGCATGATGAAAATGAAAAGCGAAAAGCGAAAAGCGAACAGCAACTGAAACACAAAGCCACAGGATATGAGAGCGAGATAGAGAGAGAGAGATGGAGGGCATAAGCGGGTAAGCAACATAATCGAAGTCACTTTTGATGGTGGATAAGTTCATAAAGTGCGGCACTGAGTAAGCAAAGCGCTTCGGCACAATGCGGTTTCCGTTACGTGATTGGCTTCCGTTTCCGCTAATTTTGGCAGTCAATTCTGACTAACTCAAAGGCTTCTGCGCATTTTGAGGTAATTTATGATATTGATTTTACTTTAAGCTATAAGTAGACGGAATAATAGACATTTTCTTTTTTGCAGTTTTTCATTCTGAAGTAGGCTGCCATATTTTTAGAGAATGTGCTCCCTGATTGCTCAAGCGCACAATAAAAAGCTAAATTTTATTACATGGCACAAATGTTGAAAATATTGCCAACAAAAAAGGACAATGCATGCTACTGCTGCTAAAGCGGAGGGTGATGTTGAGTTTCACCCTTTTGCCTGGCGACGGTCAAGGCGGGAGAAATGCAAACACGACACAACGTAACAAAAATCTAAGCCGGCCTGTCGACCATTTGCTATGGACTACGGCGGCCTCAAGGATAAAGCTGCCTCATATATTTTTATTTTATTTTATTTTTCTTTTTTTAATATTCCTTCTTTCTAAATTGTGTAACAAATTGTTCCCCGGGGCAAAATTGGGATTAAGTAAAAAAGGGTTTTATTTACGTTGCTACCCATCTACATTACATCACTGCAAACGTATTTAGATACATCACATGTACATAAGCAAGTATCTTTATACTTAGTCCTTTCGGCATCATTTTTTTCAAATTTTATTATGTGTCCAATACTCAATTTGATCATATTTAAATTCATTGCTGTCATCACCGCAGGCGGTTGGCCACCTTGCGAAGTGGTTTTGAGGTGGTAGAGCACACAAATCGAATTGAAGTATTCATTTCTTTAACTTTTTTTTATTTTTAAGTAGCAAAAGGGATGATGTAAAACTGAGAAATCAATTGGCATTAATTATTAATTAAAAATTAAGATGAAGTGAGCAAATATATCAAATATATTGAAAAGTAAGAAAAGCGTCAGTTGCAACTTTAAGCCAGAAGAATATTTTAATACAAGTCCAATTATTTGCTATAAATTTTATTTATTTTTTTTAATTTTTGATTTTTTCTGATTTTATTTGCTGTCTTGATTGAAAGTGTGCGGCGCCGACATGCTTATCAAATCGTATGCTGTGTGCTCATAATTCTCAGGATGTTGGCCATCGAAGGCGCACAAGCCAACAACAAACATGTACATATGAACGAAAGAGGAGCAATGAAGTAACATATGCACACACACTCACATACACAGACCTGTTTGTGTCTATAATTTAAATTGTAGAGACTTTGCGGCATCGCGATAAAATTAGATTTATTCGCATTTGACGAGCTGGCAAGGACTTTAGCAAATACATTGAATTATCCTCACACAGCACAGAACACCTTTGAAAGTATGGAGCAGCTGGCGTGGGTAGGAATATTGACTGCAACTATCTGTTTATGGGTTTGTCTTGTAACACATTATTTAAAGGATTAATTTTAATTGTACTCTTGTCATGCTCTAACTGACAAAGAGGAATTATAATTATAAATTAATTATATAAACATGCTTTATACAAACCACATTAATATAAGCTTTGAATTTTGCCCATTTTGCACTAAATAAAAAATAAAAATATTGCTGTGTGGCTTTTGCTTCTCAATTAGAACAACTCAGAAGTTCTTAATAAATCTGTGATCTATTTTTTTTTATTTCTATTGTACTCCCAAATCTTATAACCATTATCCATTCATAATCTCTTCAACGGCACAGCATGTCAGAGGCTTATGATTCTATGAAGGCGTCCCACAGAAATAGCCTCCTTCCTTGGGCTCGACAATTACTCACCAACAATATACACTTTAATCAACAACAGCACCTCCAATGTCGCTTTTAGTTGACTGAAAGTTGACCGGTATTCTAAAACTTTCCCACAACTACGACCCCACCTTGTTCCGCATAATTTCTTTAGTTACAAATACTCGTACAGTTTATTACAAAATTGAAATGATTTAGCTTAAAACCAGTAAAACACTTCATCGAAACAAAAGCAAATAATAGAACCCAAAAACTCCAAATCCACATCCATAACGAAATCAATAACCTATAACTCCCACTCACTGTAAAAGTGGATAATTCTGCTCGTATCATTCGGTCTACCATGCTCAAGACTAAAGTACACATTGAAGTATTTTTGTCACTTTTGCCACTCGCAAGTGAAACATATCCTCAGTTATGGTCCCGAACGCTCTAACCACTTTACTGCTCAGCTACGTGTCTGAATATGTCGTGGAGGAAAAAAAAAATTAAGCATCAAAATTTATATTTTTTATTGGAAACAAATATTTTAATTATTTTTTTACGCCTTTTTTACAGCAAAAACGCATATAGAAATACAACAAAAAGACAAAAAGACATGACCAACACCCACTGACTGACAGAGCGGGCAAGCTTCCGCTTCCGTTTCATACGAAGGTTTACGTTTGCTTTTTGCGGATGTTTTTTTAATATTTTTTATTTTCATTTTTTTTCTTTTTGTTTGTTTTTATTTGTTTTTACACAATTGCATTGTGAATAATGTAGTGTTAATTCTCGAGAGTGCCATGTTCGCCTTTTTTATGGGTTCTTGCTTTTGTTTATGGGACGCATTGTTGCTGGTTTGAGTCAGTCAACAATTTGTTTAAATAAGAGTACATCAGAAATATTTTACTGTTACACAAAGGATATAATTGCTTGACAAAATAATGTAGTGTGCTTCCTACTTATCTTCATCATTCACCTCGTGCGCTCCGTACACCAACAATAATTTTAAGTTATTCTGTTTTTTTCACAGTAGCCGTTGCAGGTACCACTACATTTGATGGTGTCAAGTCGTTTTCAAAAATGTCCCAAGGTGGTCCCTTAGGCTGCTGCCATGGTTCAATATAAAGTTGCTCTGGTGTAAATAAGCTTTTCAATTGCGCTAGTGCCCATTCCTGATCTATAATATAGTTGGAGTGAAAAGAAGGAATTTTAACCTGTGACTCATTCGACGGCATTACGAGAGTTTGCTGTGGGAATACATATGTTGTTGGCTTCGGTTGAGTAGGATGCATCTTCGAATTCATAGCCTTCAATTGAACGTCAGATTTTATAGTTGGCATTATAACTCCGGTTTTCACAAAATTATTGTGCGACTCAATAGCGGGTACCCATCCTGCGGCGATTTCCCATGAAGCCTTTGATTTGCTAGACTCTTGGACGAATGACTTTTTCTGCGCCATAGCCAAGTTGTTTACACTTGGCTTTCCCCGATTTAAGGACAGCGGTATTCTTTCTTCGGCATTCGCAATGAAACCATTTGAAGAACTTTTGTTTCTTGACATATGTCCTACTTTACATATTTCTACAGATTGAGAAACTTCCATATCCTGTAACTCGTACATGGGCGCCAAAGGCTCAAACTTCGAAATTGATATGTTCTTTATATCGGTTTGCAATATTTTTATAGAATCTTGAATAAGCTCCTTTGCAGCACTCACTTTCAGTGGCTCATCCACCTGCATATCGAAATCGGTGTCTTCAGTCTTCGATTCTAAATCTTCCTGTGGTGTCAGTTTATCCACCAACAGAGTTGTTACGTCGGACAGAAAATTTCCCTTATTATTAATGTTATTGCCAAGTACCACCTCCTTGGTTTTCTGAGCTTGCTGATTTTGTTTCATGATGAGTTCATTAATCGATTCGTCCCTCATAACGTTCACCGGCATAAGATCTCCAACCTCTATATCTTCCTCAGATGATGTCGAACTTGATGATGATGACGATGTTGATGATGACGATGTTGATGATGACGATGTTGATGATGACGATGTTGATGATGACGATGTTGATGATGACTGTGATGATGATGTACTTTCTTCTGATGTATCTTCCGTATCTGATTCATCATCGCTTGCCAATTCGTTTTTCAGAATTTCTTTTATTCGTAGTAGCATTTTCAGTAATGCACGAGCTTTTTCAAGTATATTTAACAACTCATTCTGAGAACTCTCGTATTCCTCCTTAGTTGGATCATAACCGCTCGAGTAAATGGTTACGACTGAACTCTCTACACTCACTCCGATTACAGTATGCCTTAGTTGTCTCGGCTTCTCCTCATATACTGCTCTGATATTTTTAAGCCTCGGTTCTCCAGCGATTTGTCGTGCCAAATGATTCTCGAAGGAGTCACGCAGTCCGCAAGCATACCTGTAGACTTCATTTTTCGGCATGCTTAGCTGAAGAGCATTCATGTAGAGCAAGCGAATATCGTGCGCAACAGTCATGATGTTGGTATAGGCGTTCGCCTTCAACTTATTGTTGATCGTATTCAAATCAATCGACTCGTGCACTATGCCCTTGTTCTCTTCTCCCACACACTCAATCTCCAATAGTCCGGGCTCGAAGAAGTACTCTGGATATTTGGAACAGTCACGAAAAACCCCTTGCATAATATTACGACATTTCGCAATGTGTGCTCTTTTAGTAAAGTTAAACGGCCCTTTGTGCTTTGGGGTTTTCTTAGTAGGCTTAATAATTGCGTTCTTCTCCATGGCGACAAACAGAATTCGTAGCTGAAAAAAATTATAAACAGTCAATCCCAATTTTTGCTAAAATCAGTAAACATCTAATTCACCTGGTTGTGTGTAATTAGTTGTGCTTCGATAAATTGACACCTTCACGGCGTTTGGACTGCCGAAATTCATTTCAATCATACGACATTTTAAGTGACACACAAACTTGTAGAAATTGGCATAAGTTTTCTTCGTCCTCTTCACTAATTAGCACTGATCAAGTGATGGCTAGTGTTGTTTCCTATTCCAGCTTTTTGTTGAATAAGAGCTGGTGCACACAACAACAAGAAACCTATCGCAATTTCTGCGGGCAACAATATTATAAATTTTAGAACATTTGGAAATAAAACTTTATATTGTTATATGTATATTTCAATGAAATTGATATTTATATTCATATTTAACAACTGACTGCTATGTGTTTTCTGAATGGACTGCTGCTTGCATATAAAATGACGGCGTTGTGAAATGGGCGGCATAGAAGTCAGTCGCAATTTAAAATAATGCTGATGCCACACCATCATTATAAATCACGATCATGGCGTGTGTATGAAAAAAAAAAACTTTATGTTGTTATATGTATATTTCAATGAAATTGATATTTATATTCATATTTAACAACTGACTGCTATGTGTTTTCTGAATGGACTGCTGCTTGCATATAAAATGACGGCGTTGTGAAATGGGCGGCATAGAAGTCTGTCGCAATTTAAAATAATGCTGATGCCACACCGTCATTATAAATCACGATCATGGCGTATGTATGAAAATTAGTGTATATGTATGAATCCGGCAGTGATCGAAATTATATCAACATTTTTTTGATGCCTTTGCAATGGCTTCGCCTTGCAATGGCTTTGGCTCGTGCACGAACCAAACGAAGTTGTTTGGTCGCTCCCTATACAAATTTTCCATTCTGTTTTATGCTTCGTGTTGTTAACTTCGCAGTTGTTCTTTTGCACAATGTTCATATCAAATATGAATCCTTTTCTGTGCGCCAAACTTAATATAATTTGTATTCCCAATGATATTTTTTACTATTCAATATGTCAACACCACCATTAAAATAATACAGTCCGACTCAACAACACCCGTTCCACAACTTTTATAAGCTCGCCATTCTACTTTATGAAAGCAATAAAAAATCGAGTGTCATATAGTTATATCTCACGCATGTGGGCGTGTTAAATGCAAGCAAATTCTTATAGTCATCATAATTAAGAAGGAAATTTCGGACACTCTTGAGTAATACGGGTTTACTTACAAAATTTTCGGAAAATTTATTTCGATGCCAGGCAATTAAGCCGAATCACTTTTCGACACGCAACTTCAGTTCAACGCGAATGAAAATTGTCAATCAATAAGACAAAAGATATGAAGTTATTAGCTAATTAATATTCAACGACGACGTTTCTCGAAACTGTAAAATATTACCATGCAATACTCATTAATATGAGACAGGGTAGGGTGACAAATTTTCTGTCACACAGGGTTTCCTCTGTAAGCATCTAATGGCATTGTACTGTCACAAGTTGTCAACAGAGACTCAAGACCATACAGCAAATGTATTTATAGAATAGGAAATTTGTTGAAATTAGCATAAAAATTGAATTTGGTCACTGCTACTCGATTGAATGTAGTGTTGATTAACGCACAAAACATGTGCACACATGAATCTACAACAATCGAGATTCCAAATCTGCATATTTAAGTTAGACAATTGTGCAGCAAAAAAAAAAATTTATATTATTTGGAAAATTCACTACAGAAAGTTCAATTTGGAATTACATAATTTAAACATTTCCAAAGCTGACACTAGGACAACCTTCTCAGTAAATATCGCAATCAGCATGTGCAACTGATAGACAATAGACTTTATGACTTTCTTATCTGAGTCGTGCTGGCCGCCTAGCAATCCTGTCTGCCAAGCTTTACGTGTGCGCACGTAGCCGGTGTCCACTATTCTGCGTGACTAGTGCTGTGTGTAAGTGCTGTGATGTCGTATCATAAATTACAGCAAATTACAGGGGGCGCAAATAAACGTGAAACTTTCCGAAAGTGTCTGTTTACAGCAACTGTTGCACTTCAAAGCTAAAGTGGTGAACGGGACTCAGAAAAGTTAAATTAATAATTAAATAAAATAGGTAGATAAGTCAGAATAGACGTGAAGATACAGAAATACTTCTATTTTCTAAATTCTATTTACTTATTTATTAAGTCTTTTTTGTGCTACTGACACTTCCCATTGCCCAACACTGCTTGAAAGTCTCGTCGGTTTGACACTATTTGCTTTTGATGGCGAAAGCAATGCCTGTCGATACTGGCAAATCAAAAAAAGAAGAAGTATGCCGAACTCACCTGTCAACTGCAATGAAAAGGTTCTACTCGACCCTGATAAATTGGTATGATTCTCGCTGCCGCTGACTGTTGGCCATCGACAGTTGCCACATGCGATGATAGGTGAGTTATCAAAGGAAGATTCCACAACACTAATACACTTCCAAAGCTCAGCATCTGCGAAAATCAAGCCTTGGCGCTTAGGCTGGCGAAAGCCCCGCACAAACTTAAACCCAAAATGAAAGTTTTAACGTAATTTTACTGAAACCACTAACGAGAAAGGTGTCTGTCACTATGAATTAATGCAGCGGTTCCTGCTAAAACCGAATACAACAAGAAGCAGAGAGTTGGCGGCAACGCGTAAAGTTGGAACAGACGCCAAACTACATAAGCCAAGCCAGCAGCCTACGAACGAGGCACATGAAACATATGAGTTTGAATGCCAAAGTGGCAAAGCTCCAGCCTCGTGTCTCGACTTTAATCTGTTTAGGCAGCAACTGCAGTGCAGCATGACTACGACGATGACTACGAGGACGACGGCAACGACGCAGCAGCTTTGCAAAAGTTTCTAAAACCCGGCTGCAAGTGCTTACACCTCAGTGTTGCGCACACTGAGCTTCTGGCGACTGTTATCGAGTTATACGGGAACTTCGAATTGGCGATAGACACCACAGCGAAGCGGTTAAGGAAATGTAAAATAATGTACTAAGCCGGCGAGCTGATACATGTGGGGCTGTAACGCCGGCATCTGTTTCCAATTTGAAATCTTCAGTGGTTTTCATTTAAACAATTTGCCAAGATTTTGCCGTTGCTTAGCACCAGCACTGAAGTTTGAAGATTCTTGAAGAATTTTTTAAACTACATATACTATATACAGAATATACTAAAGCCCTACGACTGGGTATAATGCCGGGAACAATACACTACTAGACAACAGATTGCAGATCCGCCTCTTCCGATTTCCAGTTGGACGGCATGATATTCATTGCCTAGAAACAGAGTAGCATAGCTCTACAAGCATAGAGATTCATATAAGTGTAATGAGGTAAGATATATGTATTTTTTTTAATTTCCTTAACTCCAAAAGGCTCGTCAATTTTATTATCCAAGGCTTGTGGTGGTTACATAAACCGAGTAATTTGTCTAATAGAGTGGTGATTAGCCTTCTGCTAGCAGTCCTTGTTGACGGGAGTGCCATTTAACGTCGTCAAGGAATAACAACGCCACCTACCGCAGTTTGGAAGAATTGACCCATGACGATAAATCACGCCTAACCATACCATGACCCATGACTATTAACTCTGCCTCCAGTGGGGTTTTAAACCCCGTCCTCTTCGGTCAGCAGCCTAGTGCATATTTGAGTAAGGATGTAGATATTTCTTTCAAAAAGTTTAAAGTCCATAATGAGTAAGTCAACATTACTTCTCTCAAGCCAACAAAACAAATGTTTCTCTCATATAATACATTCAACGGAGTACCATTGGGGTGTACTTAAGTTTACATCGGCACTAGTCCCAATAATAGCTGGTATTATTTCTGGTTAGTGCACATAACTTTTCAGGCTCTTGAATCCCATTATATTGGAAACATAATACTGACTATTGTAAAACTTGTCGCATGAAAAGCTTCAAACCCAAATGCCTCTATGTAAATTGAGTTAAAGACCTATGGCGTACTTGTTTATGTGACAAAGCCACCTTCTTTCGCCACTAGTGAGAGTCGATGGCATTTTAAGGATGGTTAGACTGTACTGTACTCATGTTAGAAATAGGTTAGTAGAACATGTATAATACCTCCTAGGACAGCAGGTAAACAGCAATGTCTTTTTCGGTACGAAAGGATATTCTCTCTCTAGAACATCAGTTTGAAAATCGCTTCAATATTTCCTTAAGCATTACTAATTTTTTCAAGGTACGCTTTTCGATTTGCCCACATTCACATAGGCAGTATTATTAAATCCATGTTCTACCAGATAAAGAAATTCTAAAGTAAAACATCTAAAACAAGTGTGTGATGGCGCAATCAGCTTACATAAAAGCTGATAACAATACCAGTTCCCCAAGGTACATTTCCACCAAAACTGTACACAACTTTAAAGACTTCCCATGATACTTATTTCTTATGCAAAAGGTTTCACTCTTTTCAAGCTGAAAAATCCAAAAATCGTAGACGAAAATTGCCACAACACAAACCGCAAAAGGACAAACAAACAGGACTCAACGTAAGGCAGCCCTATACAACAAAGCACTGTGGCAATCTAAGAGGACAATCTTTTGATTAACATTCAAACCACCCCACTCCCAACACAACACCAATGCCACATACTCTTAGAGGGGGAGGAAATTAGTTTTTATGTTTATAACCTTCACTGGGCCACGTCGTTTCAGCTTCGCTTTTGTGGGACAACATTAACTTGTTGAAAGCGTAGCTGTTCGCAGAACGAAAGCGATTTTGATTGCAGAATTTTGAGCGCTCGCCGGAAGTAATCAGAAATAAATTTTATCAATACTTTTATGAAGCAACTTAATTAAAGCGAATGAAAAAATTCGATGGCGGAAAGTTGGATCTCATTTAAGATTGCGACGAAGTTACTTTGTAAATGGGTGAGGGACCCGCATGACGCACCTTCGCATAATGCGTCAATCCGTAAAATCGTATAATTAAATGTGTGTACTTTGTGTAATCTCATTTCGAAACTGTCTGTGTAATTAGGATTTCGGCACTTTAAAGTATCTAACAATCACCTTGAATTGTGCCCGTCGGTCATTGTCAACTGAAATGTAGTCGAAATTAATAAATGTCAGAGAAACATGCAACAATTCAACAACTTCATGTAAAATGCAAAGTGACATTTAATTAACTAATCATATGCCAGCATGCATTTTCACCTACCCATACACCCACACTCAAAAGCAAACTCATATTTGGACACATCCTTTTCATCGTCACTGAACCAAGTTGCACACAAGTTGAGTGGGATTTTGATAGAAATTCTATTTAATCTGTATATATTTTTGCACGTGTATATGTGTGTGTGGGTGATAACTACACTTAATGCAAGTGCCGTAATATTCTGTGCAAACACACTATCCTATCTGACGTGGACGCACTCCAACATACCAAGATATCCATGAGAGACTTGAGCGCACAAACTAAAGGATCTATGCGTCTGTCTATCTCTCTGTCTGTCTGTCTGTCTTGGCTGCTTTAGACCTCGTGTATATCAGGCATGTGCTTGGCATTTCATAAAATATGAATTCGTAACTTTTGATGTTTACGACCTTAAATTAATTGCAGGTGTTACGTAAAATGCCAACAAAACATCGAAACGGAAATAATTTGAAATGAAGTCAGCCATAAGCAAGGTTAACCATTTGATTAGACGATTAGTCGACCTCGAAAAGTTCCAAAATCAAGCTTTGTAATTTGTGTATGTGATGACCACAAACAAAGACTACGAAATATATTAGAACAATCTTTCCCACAAGATTCATATAATTTAGTCATTTGCCAATTCTGTCATTTGTGGCTCTTATGTGGCGAAGAGATATATTATTATATATTAGATAATGTAAGGGTCCGAAATAGCCAAACCAAAAAAAAAATTTATGAATAATACAAATTGTTCAAGCTTTTGTGTAATTAACTCTAGAACACATTCAGACACATTTTCACTGTCAAGAAACTCATTCAAAATTCGGCGCACCCTGCATTCGGCATCCAATGCAACACTGATCAAAGCAAATTTATGGCATATTTTACCAATTATTAAATAATTAGTCAGCGCAGGTAAACACAGCCAATTAGCTGAGGCAACGGAAATTAAACGTAAATTAGCTGAGCTAAACCACATCCTTGGCAGCCAAGGTGCCCCTGGAATGCGGAGTGCTTAGTGTAAACGAGCACATCGAATAATGCATTTCTGCGCCGTTTTCTTTTTTTTTTTTACATGAGTATATTTTTTTTTTTAGTCATTGCATTTTATACGCGCCAACGCACTAACAGCGAACCTCGAACCAAACTCGAATGTCGAATGAACCTCGAACCCAGTTGAAGGTAAACAGCGGCGCAGATTCTGCAGCAGGTCCCGCTTACTGACAGAGCTGGATAAGTAACGAGCGCACATTGGAAATTAATTGGCCACCGTAAGTGAGCTTGTAGGTTACAAAAAGCAGACAAACAGGTGTAAATGTGAATGTACTCCTTTGCCGTTTACCCCTTACCACCCTAAAGGCAACGACAATTTCAAAAGCGTCAAGCCACTTGAGCTTCGTTGTCGTTCTCGCATTCTGTGGTTTCCTGCTTTTGTTTTAATTTTATGAAAAATTAATTTGCTTTCTCTACTGCTGCTGCGGCAAAAATATTTTCCTTTCATGTTAACGTGGCGTGTTCTCCCCGTTTCTGTTAATTTCTTCTACGCTGTCAATCAGAGCGTATGATTAATATTTTTTCTCCAACTGAATAATGAATCCGAAATCCAATGCAGCATGCGACAAAATGCAATGTGAGAAGGTAGTCAAAAAGTGGAGTATCTTCAGCTTGATTAAAAGGCTCTGAGAGGTTGGTAGCCTTTTCGAAGATTAGTCCTTTTTGTAAAATATTCGTTTGGTCTGATTAGGCTGGCCTGTTGGACAACTCTATGATTAAATGTGTAGTTACCCTTTGACTACTCATGTATGTCTGAACATTAATATAATGTAGTGATTTTTATGGTTAAACATCAGACCTTTGATTTCTTAGTTCAGTTCTTAGGTTTTGATAAATCATAGTAAGCCTACAATATTTCTTATAAAAATTCAAGAGGGAGAGACCAAATACTAGGAAATGTAACCAAAATATTAACTCCATCAGGCACTGCATAATCAAAAAGCTTACTTTAAGACGAAAACGATCTCCTAAAACTTTATTACAATCTATCGCTGTATGAAAAGAATTACTGTGAAGTTGGAGTACATCCTTACTTTGTAGACTTAGCTCCAATCTGACCAACTGTTAAGTCATTCTTATGTGGCATACTGTTAAATAAGCTATCTGCTGTTTAAGATAGATAAGTTAAAAGTTATCAACAGAATGTTAAAAAAGCGCGTAACAGCTCTTCCGATGTTGAAGGGGACACAGAATTATTTCGAATCAACACTATCCTCAACCGTCTTGTCATCAGAAGTTCTGTAGAAACTAACAGCAACCAAAAGACCAATAAAAGTCTATAAAGAGATATACCAGTTGCTGTTTATAGTGCTTACCTATACAAAGTCCATTTACAATAATTTTGAAAAATAAATTTCTAATTTTTCAAAAGAAATTGTTCATTTCTTCTCTATTACCACCACTTTAAAGTAATGCCAGTATGCCACTTGTTCGGTTTACTCGTACTAGTTTGCATAAAATGGATCACAATTCAAATTAGTTCACATCACCCACTCGTCAAATTTATGCAATCTAATAAGAAATATGCATGCAAATGCACAAAATCCAAGCAGAGTCTGACAGACCGTGCCACGTTGCATGACAATTGCATTCCGAGACATGCTAAGTTGCAACTCGAGAGTTGCGAGTTTAATCAAAAGTCAAGTATTTCATGCCAACAACCAACGACGATGAACAAAACAAAAAAACCATCGTAAAAAAGAGCACCCCCAACATGAGAGAAATAGCCAAAAAGAAAACGTATTCCCTGTCAGCATGCAAATGCCTTCTCCACAGACTCCATGGGCTAGTTGCATTTCACTTCGAGTTTGAGTTGTGCCCTCACCAATGCCACCGCCTGTGTCGCATGCACAATAGAATTCAGGCAGGGAAGGCGTATGTCAAGCGCCATTTGAAGCCGTTGCAATGCGATGCATGCCTACGCTGAGATAAGAGTACGAGTACATCTTGAATAGCAGCAGAGGCTGTGGCATCTCAAAGCCGCCTCGTGTTCGCATGCCGGAGCACTTTTCAGTCACTTTGGATTTCATGGAAATTACATTTTTGCATGCTGCCAATGTTGCTCTCGACTACTCGATGGCCCAGCTGCTGGTGACGCTGTGTGTGCTGCTGATGCTACTCAACTACAGCTAAATGCAAATATTTCTCATTTCAGTTGCGCAACCAACGTCAAGTAAAGAAGAAGCAAAAAATAAAAAAATTGTCAAATGTATTCAAAATGTGTGTGGCATATAAAATCATTTTGAATATGCAAATTTAATGTGCCTTTCCCTTGCAATAGTGAACCCCCTTTCACGCTAATAAAAAAAGCCTTTCAAGATTACTTGACAGCCTATTGGAAAACAATGCACGCAGACTTTATGATTTGCCGTCTAATTGGCAATGCAGACATCTTAGGTTGTTCAGGATAATCTTGTTTCAGGACACGATTTTGTACTGCCGATTGCTAAGAAATTGTTGAAAGTTAATCCAAAATCCTTGCCCCAAAGGTCCTACACAAGCGACAGCTCCAATTTTCATATACGAGTACATAGAATTTCTTTTGGATTTTTTTTTTCTTTATGAATATACAAGTTTTACTTAAGTTATAATAAAATTATCAATATATGATCGACCTCGTTTTTAATATTGACATTCTTTCATTACGAATGTATCTTTTAGATGCTTCGGCGCACTTGCTTGGTCTTGGTCTTGGTCTGACGAATAATTCGCTGCCATCCTGTCCAGCTTGACTACATACGCAAAAAGTGATATCTTCAATACGCTTGAGGTCCAACTTATTTTTCAGGGACGTTCACCTCCAACAAAAGCAAGTGACGACCTCCCGTTGAGTGTCTGTGTAGCCATTGCATATAGGGTTAATACGCATTACATAAGGTAGCGTGTGATGGCTTTCCATCTGTCGCTGCGGGTATTCTTGTAAGCCAGGATTGCTGCTGCCAAAATCACTTGAATGGTCGATTGGTTAGCCATATCTAAATACTCTTCCAAAAGGCTTTTATGGGTTATAAGCTCAGGTTCGTTTACTCCTTCGAAAAAGAAGAAATTGTGTTTGGCGATGTGTTGCACTAACACCGACCTTCCCGTATGCATAATTGCTTTCTCCTCACAACTGTTCACTTCTCAGACCCCACTTGCAACGTTATGATTTCGCACTCTGACTTAAATAACAATACGATCGACTCGAATACAAGCAACAGTTGCCCTCGGTTTATGAAATAACACAATTCCAGCATTAACTCATCGAACACACCAGAAACCCGGATTCGCAGACACACTTAACGACACTTTTGCGCGTGGTTCCTGCTGGTTGTTGTTCGAGCGACCAATTCGATTAGCGACTTTCAGGTGAACTTTTCCCTTTTTATTACCCAAGCACTTTCTTTATTGTTCAATTATATTTTGCCATATTTGGCAAAATATTCGTGGACAACTCAGATGATACATATCTTTTCTTGTTTCTTGCAAAGTCGGATCTTTGCCACTTTAAAGGAAGAAAGGAAAAGTCATTGATTTTTGCACTCAGAATTCATGAAATATTCAGACAAAACTTTTCCTCAAACAGAATAGTACATTGTAGTAGATTGGGAACCTCAATCCTACGGGCAGCAAAATCGATTTGATGAATGACGAATTTTTAGCTGCCAAAATCGCTTCCTTATTTTTTTGTTGTTAAACAAAATTTTTTAAATCTGTTCAATATGGCAAACTTGTTCTCGATCTATATCTTGACAACAGCGCTACCTAACATGTCAAAAACTATACTATCTTTCAAGCAGTAGCCAACCGTACCCAAAATTTCATTGAATTCTTTTACGAGATTTCAAACATGAATACAAGATACTACCTCTTCAATTAGACAAAACATTTACATCACACATAAAGTGCATTAACCCACAAAATATTACTGCAATTATGATTTATTGTAATTTGCCTATCTGTGTATACCCGACCACCCAGAACACCCAGTGCGCACACACTTTGTGGTTTTTGTGATTTTGGCAGATTTTATTATTAATTTCCTAATTAGTCTAATTGCAAATAAAATACAAACACAGAAGAAAAAATCAGTAAATAAAAACTACGCTTTTTGCATATTAAATAAATAAATTACATAAATGTTCACAGAATTAAAATCTCTGCAATGTTTTCATAATTCTGTATCATAGTTTTGTGCGCACGCAATTGAATTTCGTTTGAAATTCCTAGAAGAAATCAAATCGAAAAGTTTCATTTGTATTTTTGTGATGCTTCAGAGGAGAGTTCAGTGCATTGCTTATTTACCACAGGAATTTGCATTCCTAATTGAATTTGAAATTTTTGACAGATTTGGCATATTTGATTGCTCAAAATATGTCGCATGCACAATAACACTGTGTTTGTGTTCTTGTGTTGCTGTGTGGCTGTGGCTGTGGCGTCTTTTACTCTCATAGCATTAAAGTGCGTATGCATAATATCCAAAGTTTAGTTGAGCCGAGCGTGTGACAAACAACGAAGGCAACGAGCAACTGACGAAAGCTAGCGAACTAAGTGAACTTGATTTGAATAATAAATTAGTTTTATTTGCTTAGTTCGAAGTCAGCTTTCGGTTGCCATTGAATTTTAAACGACTTCGCATGCTAATCAGCAGTTGGTTAAGTGTAGAAAAGACAAACTTCAAACTACAATACTCGTAAGCAAAATAAGCAAGTTCTTAACCACAATTTGAATATAAACATCGCACTCATCCTTGTCTTCCTTCTTATTCTTTCACTCGGTTGGGCATACCTTAACTAAGACTGTAACCCGAACTTTTACTAACTTGACTTTAACGAAACTTCATATATATATATTCTGTGAATCTGTGAATTTATAATTGTGAATCTGTGAATTTATAATTTTAGCATGGAGTTCAACAAAGAATATTCTTAGTATGCATTATTTTTTTTGGTCAGTTTCTACGAGAGAAGTTGATGTGAATACTAGTCCTAATAGTACTAGTACTAATAGTATTTATTTAAATGTATTCGTCCTTGATCCAAATGTTCCTGAACATGCATTATCAGAATTGCTTTGCCGCATGTGGTTCGTAGGTATAGATAACGTACGTCATTCCAATATATTACAATTTTTTATTTATGTAATTATATATTCCGGGTTACTTTCTCTTGAGGCATGTTTTTACAGCTTTAATGCGGACCTAGGTGAGGTAAACTAAAATATTACTGTATGAAGATCAGATAGATAGATCAGGGTTAATCAGCAGCAGAAATCAATATATTTTTTCTTTGAGATTTCTAAGAAATCATTTTAAAATTTGCTTTGAAAGGAAACAATTGAGTGTTGTAGAGAAAAAGAGCACGCAGTTATAATCATGAAACTTGGCAAAACTGGCACGGACTTCTGGTGTAATGGCGTGCTACTCAACCGCCTGGCCGTTTAAACATGACAATCACCGTATACTATATACATACCATTATGTTTCAGCAATTGTTTCAAAAATAACCGCACTACTTAAAGAGTAGCACTTAAAATGAAACAAAGTATTAATTACACGCTCACATGAACATAATTTCAAGTGGTTTCAGTGTCTGGTTATTTAATCATTTTCCGTCTCATTCACACGCTCACACTGAATCTTCCTATATCCCTCTCTCTCTCTCTCACACTCATACTTTCTTTTAATAAATTCAAATACAACTGCAGTGCAGCAAACGACATAAATGTGACATGCAGACAGCAAACAGATAAAAGTACAGATCGACAGACAGGCGGATATGCCCACACAATCGTCAATAATGTGCACACTCAATTGCTGTGCATGCAGAAGGCAACATGCAGCATGTAGCATGCAGATTGTGGTTTTTCAATAATTTTCCATTGCGTTTTTAATTGAGAAATGTTGCATATTTTATGGCACAAATGATTCTGTGTGGTTGCTGCCGCATGGTCTATGCGTATTATTGTTGCATATTGAAATTGTTGCGGAATTGTATTGCAATCGTGTACAGAGCTTCAACAATAATAAATTGCATTTCAGTGCAATTTACGAACATTAAGACTTAAGCACATTCCACGCAGCCACATCGTCAAATCCCAATCGTCACGAATGGAGAAGAGTGGTCGTAGACCGAGCGGCTGACCGAGTGCCCCACAACCGCAAAAGGTGCTAAGTTGCAAAAGCGCTGACGGCGCCACCGAAATGCAGTTGAATTCCTTTGAAGATACAGACAAGCCGCAGCACACTTAATTAGCTCGCTCGAGTGCTCAAAAGTGGTCATTACGCGCAGCTGAGAAGGACTCCAATTCAACCTACGTTCTAACTCGGTCTCCTTCGACGACTGACCTGGCGGCTGTGGCTGCCACTAATGGCCACCGTTTTGTACGGTTTGAAATTAATTTTTAATTGCACCAAAATGATGACTTGGCTTTTGGTACTTTTCTTCTTTTTTGGGGGGCTTTTCTAGCAGCCTTTTTGCCAAATTGTTTGTTGGCTAATATTTTCGGTGTAGTCTTTATATATGTGCCCTTTTTACTGGCAGTATATTTCATATTATTTACGGCCTTTATGGTTTACATTAAAAGCATTTTAATGTATTTGGGTTCAAAAAGTACTACACAACACCACACCAATGAATTTTGTAATTTGTATTTTTGTACAACTACATTTCTTAACTCGTAAATCATTTAACTATTTTAATGAAAACCCTTATTTTATATGCTTAAAAACCTGTTGAGAAGATTGGCTAAACTGCTAATCATGAATAGAGGACTGACATGCTATACAGACTATGGAGTTAAACGTATTAAAAAATATTTTAAAAAAAGAAAAAACTTTTCGTTAAAAAAAAAAATTATATTACATTTGCAATATAGCCAGACACTTTGTTCTAAGGCAGAGACGAAAAATTAATATTGATTGATTGCTCCTAACCTACGTTACGTATACTCACGAACCACATGCGTTAAGTCAATTCTGACTATGCATGCTCCAAGTCACTTGAATATGTTGGACGAAGATTGGCCGATTGTGAAACAAGCACAAGGTGCGGGAAAGCAGCCGAGCACAAGCCGACCCGAAGCGATTGCTGGTTTGCACTTTAAACTGCTGTGGACTTGACGTACGTTACCCACACTTACCAATTTAGTCAATTCTAAAAATGCATGTTCGAATATGTATATGAAATATACAACAATATATTATTAGGAACGCGAAATACAGAAGTAATTCTGTTGTCGTCACTTATTATGTATGTAAAGCATTTCAATGCTGTAATTAATTTGAAAGTGCAGCCAAAGCTTAAAAAGCATATATAGGTGTATATGCAGTTTTAACATAACTTCTTATTTGAAATACGATCCATTTTATACAATAAATATTTCAAATCTCATTATGCTTTGGCTTCATTGTCCACATCATCTGACCTATGGCTTTCCTGATTTTACTACTAATTATCATGGTTTTTTTTTAAGAGGGCTCTTCAATAAGTTCGTGGTAATTCCGAGAAATAGCGCTCATTGGATCGAACATTTTTTTTAGTTTTTTCTTTTTTATAACGAAGCTGTTAACACCTTTAGGTCTTGTTTAGCAGGTCTACTTCTGAGCAGTGTGCTATGTCAACGACTTGTTTAAACAAAAAGTATGTATACATAAAAGAAAATAGTATTATTCATCATTGCAACTCTAAAAAAATATAACAATTCAGCGTGATTACACAATTAAAGTCCTAAAAGAAACCATTTACAATTTACAAATTCTCGCTTCACTCTACATATTATTTGCATATATTTTATTATTACAACTATTAATTTTAATTAATTTAAACTCAATTTAAGATTATTAACGGATAATTTAATTTTGTAATTGATTTCCATTCATGTTCTTTGAAGCGACAGCACGGCGTTGATCGTCATCAGCACCATCATCGACATCATCGTCAACACCTACATGCTCCATGCTGACTGCATTCGAGCTTCATGCAATCACTCAAGCAAAAAAGAAAACAGTTAAATTAAAAACAGGCGTAGACTTTATCAATTATTTAAATATTTTCGAATTTATATTCGAGTTTTTTTAATACACACAATTTTTTTTCAAGCGCTTTAAGTACCTAGTTAAATAATAAACAAGCACGTATTTCATTTATAGCATTTCAACGGTAATAATTAAATTGAGGCCAGCGAAACTATTCAAAAAGATAACAGAAATATCGATAGGTTCAGCCATAACGAGGATTTTACACTCTACAAACGACCACAGGCTGTACAATTAGTTTCATTAATTTTTTTGACGACTTTGTAGTACTCCTGACCTGCTTCAGCAAAATCTCTTAAACGATACCAACCTGACCCGATATCATCAAGATAGACACATATAAACTCAGAGCGTCTGGTTCAACACTAGTGAGGAAATAGGGTTTACCCCGGCATAATTAAAAAAAAATTAGCAAACAAATAAAACAGCATTAGATCTGTTTTGATTGATCGATCGAATGAAATTTCTAAGCCCATCGTTGCCTACCTCAATGAGTTGCAAGCTCCATGACAAAATTATAGAGTATTCATTCAGATGTAGGAATACAGAAAATATTTACCAGAATTACAACATTACGAACTGATTAAAAATATATGCAAATGTGTACAAAATTAAATAAATTAATTAAACCGTGAAGTGAGTGAATGAAATAGAGAAATGGAAGAAAGAAAGAGTTGAAGTGGCAGTGGAGAAGCAAGTGAAACGTGACAATTGGTGGCACTTGATATTACAATAAAAATGCATACAATAATTGCAGATAATATTGCAATAACAATAACAGCAGCGACAACAACATCAACAACAAGGATAACGCTTCGATGAGCTTATGGCGAATATTCCGCTGAATTTAATTGTTTTGTTTATTTTCGCATTCAAGTTCAAATTAAACGCACATCGAACTTCGAACTTCGCCCTTTGACCCACGAGTGTGTCGAGTGTACCGAGTGCGCCGAGTCTATTACAAATTTTAACACAAACAATAACAAGAGGAACAGCGTGATGAAAAATTATTTGTGCACTTCATTTGACTTATATTGTTGATATTCAATGTAAATGGCTCATTAAAAGCCTCAAATTAAAATTTACCAAGTGCTTGCCCTGTTCTTGTGTTTTCGAACAATATTTGGTGGTGTTGTTTCAAACGACAATTGATTATGTATTGATTTTGTACTCAATATTCAAATGGAAAAATGATTTCTTTATAGTAGCAACAAATTTAAATTCCATAAGTTATCTAACCATCCGCCCCTAAATCAATATTAGAATAAGACTTGGAACCACTTTATGTAGCGACAATTTCTAGCCATTGGACATTCTATGTTTTATTTGCTGAGTCATTTTGAAAAGCAGAAAAAAAGACCAAGTTATTTTATCAATAAAAGAACAAAACTCTCTAAATGTTATGACACACCAAATGGAAATACAACAAAACTCTTTGTTTCGCTGAGCTGAATACCTTAAAATGCACTAAAACCTTATTGTTTGGGCTTGGCTTCCTAGAAGGTCTCAGTTGACAGGGGGTTTCTTCATTTTCACTTAACCTTTTACAAGCGAGAGAGATACTTACTTGGGCTTCTAAGCTCTATTAAGTTAATACTATATAGTAAAGAAAATTCGAAAGGACAACACATTGGATTAAGTTCACATTCGAAAATTTAACGAAAATTGTGCGAATACCGCATATGGAAGCAATACCTAGAATAGTGATATATATATATATGGACGAATCCAACAAAGTAAAAAGTTTTCCTAATATGAATTTAAATTCTAACCTGCGATTTGTATGGTAGGTACCCCAGCTAGTGTTTAGACCCTCCAGTTACTGTGTGTGATAAAAGGAAAACGTCATGCAAAATTTTAACCAAAAAAACTGAAGGACATTATGTGAAGAGTATGAAGGACTTTCTGACTAAATTTCGCTTGACATATGTATTCTGCCTTAAGAGTCCTTGAACGAACTGCTTCACTGGTCGTAATTATCATAATAATTTTAATTGGATTTCAGCTAAAATGTCAAGCAGCTCAAACAAAATTTTCCAAAATTTCCAAATTTTCAATAACCAAGTGAAAATCGATGCAACCGTGGCACGAATTGATATATGAAGAATGCCTTACTTCTGCTTGTTTTGTAGTCCCCTTGCCCCACAAAACGCCCAGCACCCAAACATTTAAGTAAACTCCGTTGCTCCGGCTGTGAAATTAGCCAAATTATTGAAGTAAACTGTGAAGGCCTTGTTGTTGGCGCTTAAAATTTAATTTCACACACAATTGAGTCCATGCATAATTTTAACAGAAGCGATAAATTATGGCTATAGCATACATACACGCATACGCATTCACAACGAAAGGCAAAGTTAAATCTGCGGCTTGCAACGCGTGTGCAGTAATGACGACGACAATAATGATGAAGCCAATGCCCACCCTGTAAAATCGTACTACGCCCAATGGCAATGAATGTATGAATGTACTCAGCAAATATGCGTAGACATTCTTCGGTTCGGTTGTTCATTCTGTCGCTTGTTCGTTCGTACATTAATTCGCTGTCATAAAGCAATCAGAGGCACGTTTTGCCCACCTGCCTGTCTACCTGCTTGCCAGTCGTCTGTCTGACTGCCTTTTACTGCATTTACATACTTTCAAGCTATTATGCATGGGCACCTGTTACAACGATGACGACGACGATGACGATGACGACGCCGGTTAGCAAAACTGGCCAATGGCGTCCACCCTTTGCGTAAACGGCACCACCCCTCTCGACTACAGCACATGTATGCTCGTAATTAATGTGTAAATTGTAAAGCCTGAACAACACATTCTCGCGTCCACACGCACGCAGCACGCACACTCAAACATCGATTGCGGGTTTGTATTACAATAACAAAAACAAATGGTTCCGATTGCAAACCGCGTACCTCTCAACTTCATTCAGTTCAGCTCAGCTCAGCTCAGTTCGGTTCCAACTTGGCCACCCAATGCGGATGTCCGCTTCAGTCGCGGCTATAAACAACAAATGCGATTCGACGCTGGCCAAGCCGAAACTTAATTGCATTTGTCCGACAATAACCGGAAGTTGATGTTAGCTAGGAAAAGCTATTTCACTCACAAAACACACACACACACAGACATGCATTGGGTCTGATACAAATTTATGCCATTCGCCTTTGGTTTAATTGTTTTGGCAAGTGATGTGTTTATAAATCGTTTAAGAGCTTGTAAAATATTGTACATGAAAATCAGCGTGAATTATGAAAACATTTGCGACTTCAAGGACAGCCTCGATGACTTTTCTCTTTTCAAATAGTTTTCAACAAGATCTTGCATTATACAGAGATGCAATATTTATCGAGATGAGCGAGTCACGACCTGCTAAGGGCGGAGTAAGTGCACAAATGAATTTCAAACAGAGCTACACGAGTGCAGAAAACTTGTATCGACACGAGTAAGTCAGATATACATATATACTTATACCAACATATATTATAATATACTAGCTGTAAACCGATGCGTTGCTGCTACAGAAGAAATAATTGTAAAATTATCATATAAAATTTGAAAGCGTTAAGTGTTCTATGTCTATTTTATTAGCGCAGGTGCAAGCAATGAATTGACAAAGTTTTAACATACATACACACATATTTATATAATTTTAATAGATCTCTCTAAGCAAAATAAGAAATATAAAAGAAGGAAATTAACTAGCAATTATACTCGTAAAAAAAGATACTTACGGGCTTCTTTCATACGGTCCCCCTAATTTTATTGAGTTTAAATATCAATATATTTTACATATATTATATTCCGCCTATTAGAATAAATTATATCACAGGTTTGTATCGTCCACTTACTCTCAGTGTTGAAACTCGATGTTTTTACTTTTAAAATACTCCACGGTCTACGCCTCTTCAAGAGTAGTACTGGTCACGTACATCTTTACCTGCTCTTAGCTTTTGTCGAATACAGAATTACATGAACATATGAACATACATATAAACTATAGTACAAGTGCCCGTATTGACCTCAATCGAATTGCCCAATTTTAATTTATAAGCCTCCACTCAGTGAGAAAAAACTGCTTTTGGCCATTAAAAATATTTATTGAGCGCACTTTCGACGTACTGCAGAGAGACAGAGCGAAATGAACCAACTTGAAAATGAACATACTTCAGGAAGTGCACAACGGAAATAAATATTCATTTTTGAAGTTAAATTCGGCTTGCTGATATTTTTTCTTTATTCTTCCCTTCTTCTTCGACCTTTTTTATTTGTCGTACGATTGCTTAAAAATAATTTATTGAGTCAATTGACTTTCGAAGTGAAGTCGCCGCAAATAAACGCACAGCACACACACAGACACACACTACTTGGAGACGCAATTGCACTGAAGTGCTGCAATCCTTTGGGACGATTTTGTTGACTCTTTGTACAAACGAAAGAGAACAGCGCCAAATCGGATCGAATCGAAACGAATCGAACAGAGTTAAGAAACACACGCCCCAAAACATACAAACCAACGCCCACTTTTAGAGACTCGTTGTGAAATCATTTCGGTTCATCGTTGCAATTTAAAATTTATTGCAATAAAGGTTCATTCACATGCGGCACAAACACACTCACATGAATCATACACACGGCGAAAACAGACAGTTTGAATGAGGAGGCGACAGGATGTCCGTGGGACGGGCAGACACGGACATGGACACACCCTGCGGCTGTGTGCGCCATTGCTCATACAACAACTTTCGAAAAGTTTGTCATGAATCAAAATGTGGAATAACCAAAGAAGCAGAAACAACGCATGAGCAAAACCGGACAACGGGTACAACGGTAAACCCGTACACCGGACACCGGCAACAAAATGCAAACCGAGACACAAATGTCAATCCAACTCAACATTATCATCAACACAACAACGACGACGACGATGACGATGACGATGACGATGACGGTGCTGATGACGTTGAAGATGAGCAGTGGTGAATACGAGAAAAGGACCCAGAAGTTATAGTGGGTTGGTATTGGTTAGTGGAATATACTGACGGCGTCAGAGACGAGGTCATTTGACAAGTCAGTGCGGCAGCTAAAGTTGCATTTTGTCGATCAGTCTGTCTGTCTGTCTGCCTGACTTTGTGTTGGCATTGATTTGGAGTCAAACTGAGTTTTCAAAAGTTTCGTAAAACTTGCGCTGTCAATTTGTCAATTGGTTAAGGGAAAATGAAAAGCAAACATTAACAAAAGCATTGCAATGAGGAGAAACCCAACTCTTAAGCAAACATGGGAAAATCCAAAAGAAGAAGAAGCAATTGATTTTAGAGGGACATTTTCATTTAAAGCAAATTTTAATGGTTTTTGAAGAATGAATTTGCTAAGACCACTTTGATGAATATTGCAATAACCTTGCAATGCTTGTAAGTATTTTTAAACCTCTTGATACTCTTCATATTAATATATAGATGTTTATAGATTTTCACATTACAACTACAATAAATGGATAGACTTGCTTAACGAAATAAAATAAACCATAACGAGTCCCAAAATAGGGAAAGTCCTTCACGTTAGCCTTGTCAGTCCGTGTTTAGCCCTCGTTTTAATGGCATCGTTTTGTCGCTTGCGTTCTTCATATATATGTTGTCAGACTTTGACTATTTTCTGTTCCCACCAAACCCGATGAAATGGCTTGGTGGGAAGAGATTTGGTACCAATGAGGAGCTAGAATAGGCTGTGACTATTTTGAGACCATCAATATTTAGCTCTCTAAGCAAGATAGCTTATAAGAAGCTTTTGAGAATCAGTGGAAAAAGTGTTTAGAGCTAAAATGGGACTATGTTGAGAAATGAAAAGCAAAATTGTCAAATTTTCTTGCTTTCTATGTTAGGCCGACTGTTGTGATCACCCTCTTAATCTACTCTAACTTAATTTTTGTTGTATGCAATTTAATAATCCAAGAATCGGCTGCCTACATAATCCAAACTGTGAACAAGAAAGCGCCACATTGATATACTACATTAAACTCACGCACTGAAAACATGCCATAACGGCTGTAGTACTCGTACCCACAAGTCAGTGTTTCAAAATGTTTACACCCATTTCACGCAGACGCTATTATGAGTAAAAAGAGCCAACTATGCCCAGCCACACAATAAAATGAAAGGTGTAAAAATTAACTTTGTTTTACAACTTTCGCCTACAATGCTGGCTACAAAGTGTAGCCAGCCAGCGAGCATAAGAATATTAAAAAGGGAGTGTTGTAAAACACGCGAAAACTTTGCCACAAAAGCGCATTAAAATTACAACAATTTGCAACATGTTTGGCATAAAAAATGGGGGCGTTCAGTCAACTGGCGAAATTGTACAAACTGTTGCAAGTTGCAGACGGCAGTGCAGGCTACAATAAGAAAGGCAAACGTACATACTTTTACATATCAAATTAATTTCAAGTTAGTCAAGAGGAAGTCAAAGAGGGCCCGATGACTCGGCAGCACTTAAGCATATTAAAGCGACGCCAGCACCCGGCAAGTCCTTGGAAGGACATTTATTGACTTTTTTACTTCGATTAAATGCGAAGTATGATCAATTGAATTTAATTCAATCATAACTCAGGCAATGCCAATATTCTTCATGGATTGATTGATTAATTAAACAACATCTTAGACGACTCAGTGTAAACAATACATTATGACGACTCTACAGTCAAGCAATTTTTTGACGTTTTGTCTTCATTTTCTTTCAATATATTTTAAGAATCCGTACAGCAGCCACACTCACGATTATAAGATACAGATGTCCTGCCTATAAGTTCTCAACAACAACCACAAAAAAAAAAGAACAATGAAAGCTTAAGAGAGACGAGGTAAAAAGTAATACTCATAACGACGCCCTCAAAAATATTTCAGCATCACAACACTCTCACTAAAATGCCTCAATCCACAACGGTTGATTTTTGCCAAAGGTCATTATCGTAAATTCATTGGAGGCTGTGCCCAAATTATTAGAGTGGAATATGCCTCAAAAGACAATTCGTCAAAACATGAGAAATATAACGCCACACCGAATAAGAGCGTAGCGGCTGCACAGTGGTATGAGGTAGCTTAAAACTCGCACTAATTTTCACAGCCAAGAACAACCCATTTCATTCCTTTCTTGAACATTAGTTAGATCCGAATATCACTTCGAATCACTATCGAAAAAGAAATGCTCGCGGAAGAATATGAATTATCGACCTCAATTAATAAATTCACTAAATTCAAGCAGTAGTATCGAAAAAAACCTCTTTCTAATTTTGGCGTACCCAAATTTATAGTTTCTGATAACGAAAAATCATTCAACATCGTTCATCAGTCCATAAAATTCATGCCGCACCTCATTATGAATTGAAAGACATCCCCCGATTCTTGAAAGAGTAACACCCAAGCAAATCTCTCAACTCATAATAACTTCAAACACACTATAACAATAAAAAATAAAATAAATAAATATAAAACTGTACTACATACGGACCAACCGCATATAAGAAGACTAGACTAAAAAAACAGAAGAAAAGGCTACAAACGGCACTGTCTAAAGTATATAAGGAAGAAAGATTAAAACAAAATACAAATAAGACAAGAAATTCGAAGAAGACGATTGTACGTCTCATCGTACACACCTCGAACGCGAATGAAAAGCATAAGAGGCATAACGAAATCTCATATTTCTAGTCTATCGGTGAAGATTGGTACCTCGAAGAGAGGAGAAATAACAAGCAAAACCAAAACTGTGCAATCTGGCGATGTTCGAGAGCATCACATGTTCATGTGGGCTGACGTAACGGGACCAAAAAAAGCGATGGATAAATTAAGCTTAAGCTAAGCTCAGAAATCAGTTGTAATCATAACTCAAGAGAACCACTTCGCGCGTATTAATTTACATTAAATAATATTTTGTGTACAACAAAAAGAAAACAAAAAACTTTCTTTGGTCCCTCCTTTTTCTTTTTCGGAACTATGCTTGATTAGCGTCAGAAAGTGTATAAAAACCAAATAAAACCCAGAGAGCAGTCAGTTCATTGTTATATTCTTAGGAGCAAGCAATATCCGGCGCAAAAACAATTTATAAAACAATAAAGATGGACTATCAAAACGATTTGTCAGATCCAGAGCCGCCACAAATAGCGGAACAACAGCAGACCAGACCACGCCCATTAGATCTGATTACATTCACGAGTCTCAGAGTCAAACGGTACAACATTTTCAAAGGCAAAACCAACTTTGTGAAGAATAGGATTCTCCATATACCTAACCTGACATACGTTACGATTGGTCCAAATGGCACAACCATGCACATAACCCAGTATATGAATATACGGTGGGACAATGAATCGGTTCCGTCTATCACACGATTTCTTATGAATTGCATATTCACGGATGAAGAACTTAGAACACAAACACTTCACGGCACTGAACATCTCCAGGAATCTCAGTTGGACCCAGACCGCACCGAAGATATAATTTATGTAATATGTCGTCGAATGAAAAAGGACGCCGAGCAACAGATTCGTCTGACCATGACAATGGTGTGCGCTGATGTATCAAGAAAATATAAGTTTCATGAAAAATTTGCAGCAGATATGAAGACCAGTATAGATGTGGAGGTCGCTGGAAATAGAATGGAGTAGAAATGGATTAGATGATAAAGTAATGTTTTATTACCATTATCTATTATGAAATAACTGTTTCATAATTTTCATTTTTTAAATAATTATCAATACATTCCATTAGTTTTCAGTGTTTATTTTTCTAGATTTTTTAGATTTGAGAAGTTTGTAGGAGATCGCCCAAAATAACAAACGACATCGAAATCAATTAAATCTTAAATTCCTATTCATTATACTTTTCTGATGTGGAGCCACACTCACCTGATCCGATTAGCTTCTACTTATCTTTGCAGTTCGCTCTTTTCCAAGCGTACAAGTCTACACCTCCAAGTCAGTTTAGCTACAAGTCATAAGCAAAAAGGGCATAAGTTACTTACAATTAGCCGTCATAAGCAGCAACTCAATATTATGTTGCTCTTTTTCGTTATGGCACCCCTTCTGTGAAAAAATTGGCAGCGTCCTTGTACTCACTTGTGATGAGTGATCTTCGAAACAGTGAGCTTTTTGTCAGAAAGTCTCGAACCGAACCAAGGGTAAAACGTGGCCTAAACAGCTCTCTTAGATCCGGAAATCATGCGTCTCTAAAAATTCACATGTCACGATGTTACTCATGGTATATGTGGGGTCTCCGCACAGTATGTGAAGGGTATAAAAATTCATTCAAAAACTTTTTTGCTCATTTTCCTTCATTTATTTACATTAAGTTGGCGCATTTATTTATTTCACTCTACTTGGCTTGCGTTCAGGGCAAAGTTTAATTTTTTATTTTTGTTTGACTTTTGTGAAATGATTTTTATTGCCTTTCGCTTCAACGTCACACCGCTTCAACCGGCGTTGGTGTTGCTGTTCTGAAACCTTTGTAAGAATTTAATAAAATTGTTGGAAGCATATTTACCACACACACTTTAACCTTGCTCTTTACACACTTTTATAAAAAAATAACCGCTTCCTGGCTCATTCGTCACGCGTGCTGCAACCATGACCAACACGTCCCAAACCGCCACCACGACCGCCTTTTGTTATTTATTTGGTGTACATAAGTATTTACTCAGTGGCTTTTATTAAAATTGTGCTCAACCATAAAAAGGCTTCTTGACGACTCTTTCGTAGTCTGCTTTTAGGCGCACAAAGGCGGTTTCAATTTCTTGGCTTCCTTTATTTTCTTATTTCTTTTTTAATTTTTTAAGGTTTTAATGTAATTTGTTGATTCTTATTGTTATGTTCGTACTTGCTGATTGTTCGAAACTCATAAAACTGTCAAGGCTCTGCCAAGTGAAATGAAATAAAATAAAGCGACACAATGATTGAAGCCCAAAGAGTTGTACTCATACAAATGGCTAAGGTTGCCTTAAGAGGGGTACTTTTGTAAGCGTCATAAAAGTGACATTTTTTGAACTAGAAAACATTTTCTTTTAGTCTTATCTGTAAGTTGTGGAAATTGATTTAATCTCAGAATGTCCGTCTATTTTAGATCGATAAAAATGAATTTCATTCAATAGTATAACCAGTACTTCAGTACTACTAAAACACATTAATAGACTAATATTCCACTTCATATACAATTTATGTCAATTCATTACTTAGGCCTTTCGTTGTGATCAGTCTGTCGAACTACGAAACGAACATTTAAAGTTGCATCTCTGCAATAATGTTGGCTTTCAGTATTATTTTCATAAGAAAGTCTCTGCACCTCGGACCTTGAAAAGCAATAGGAAAAGGCAACTCTTGCTCTCTCTAACAGTCGCTTCAGGGCATATGAACGCTACAGTTGGATCGGCAGTAACAAGCTGTACCACTCGTTTGAGTTATTTAGTCAACCATCTGATCTGTGAACGTGTATACTACCCTAGAAGCGCCAGGCGAATGCCACTTGTTCGACGAATGAGCAGATGGCTAGTCTGTCAGATGAATTGAGAAAGACGGAACCAATAGCTTAGTGGATTTTTGAGAATCACTTACCAAACCTTATCTTCTTCCTCCACATAGCTCTCTATAAGCCAATTGAAGTCCAAAAGCCCATTGAGTTCTTCTAGCATGCTTTCTTTACATTTACATTTGGTTTATGACCCTTAAGCTATCTGAGGTGTGATTCCAACCGAAACTAATCATGATTTGCATAATTAAAAATCAAACCACCGAAAAGAAGTGAAGACAAAGCCGAATAAAAACGAGTAAATGTTACCGAAATAAGAAGAAAAACGACTACTTTCTTCTAATTAGCTTTCGCTCTTGACTCGAGAGTATTAACCACAATAAAGTAAAAACGAAATACCACAAAAATATCTGAAGCATGCTCGAGTACAACCGCAAGGTGGGAAATCGGACCCATTTCAACAGAGACGTCAGCCTTATCATCAGTCTTTGAGAGTCGCATGTCGGAGCAACCAACCAACAAACTACCGAGCAATGGAAGTAGTAGAAAATTTAATTAGAATGCCAAAGCAGGCGAGGCGGCTGTGCAGGTAAAAAGAAAAGCTAATTTGACGGTAAATTGAAATAAACAGAAACAACAACAATAATAACAGCAAAATAAAGTGAAACCATTCAAAAAAGGCAAAAGTGTAACAAAAGTGAAATACATCGAAATAAGCTGAAAATTCCTCAAGGAAAAGGCACCCAAAAACCACAACAAAGAAGTGAAATTTTGAGGAAATTTTTTTCCATGCACACCAATTAGAGCTGATTTCTCTACGTTAACATTACGGTCAAATCTTTTTAGTTCATTCATTGAAAACAATTTTACTAACAAGCCGAATCTGAATCTGAATCCGCATCCTTTTTAGATACTCAACCAAAATGATTACTCATTGCGTTGATGCAATGGCAATAAGAGTCATCCTAACACACACACACGCACACATCCAGAGCTTCAACAGTTTCCCCCATAATGACAGCGCGTAGCGGCATTTGTTGTCTAATTAGACTAATGAGATATTATTGTACACGGTACATGCAATGCAAATAGTCATCCTACACACAAGCGTAAAATGTGGTTTCGAGTGTCCATTAAACATGAACATGATTGCCAGTATCTGTCGGATGTGGCTCAAATGAGTGTAGGCGTATTGACAGCCCACCACGAGATGTTATACAATGGAAAAGCAAAGTCCACAATTAGTTAGAGAGTTGATTACCTAACAATATCGTAGATGCTCGCTCATAAAGTTGGATTGGCTAGAGGCATAAAGTTGGGCACTGTTTATGCTGACGGTAATGTTCAATGAAAATACAGTGAATACTGAACTGAAATTGGGTATTCGCTGCATGCATTTTTGGTCAGTTTTGCCACTTTGAATTAAATATGAAAATGAGCGTTTGTTGTTACAAAAAGAGATATGTGATGCAAAAAAAAACAGAGTATTCAACGCCAACCCCGCTTCCCTGACGGAGTGTATTCGCTCATTATGAGCTTGAGTCAAACACATTAAAGCCACTGTTTTTTGGGAAAACTCGCTTAGAGACATAACTTAGTAGCAAACGATATCTGCAGAAATAGTGGAGACGAAGAGAAAGATGCGGCCTTCTTCCTCTGCTAGTATTACTGGCATTGCTTAGTTGGTGAACTTCATGAGGGCGACGAACTTCATGAGGGTCTCACCTAACCTAGCTTATCGTTGCATTTTGAGGACCACGTAAACCGCCTCATTTTGCAACAATTACTGCTAAAGTCAATTTCAGTGCGCACTAATCTCCCTAATACACTAAAATACACTAAAATGTATGTCAACTATTTTGTTATCATTTCTCTTATACTTTTTTTTTGGCTTCTTTTATTGTTTTGTATTTGGAGTGCATGTTTGGACCTACCTCGTGAGCACAAACGAGAAATACGCATTGCGTCATTATGCATAACAAAAGGCCCTTTGTTCGCCGTGAGACAATGCTTTGTGCGCACATCCTTTTCACATTGGTACAGAAAAGCCAAGTTGCACTTTTAATCTCACTAATGGCACTAAGTCATGACATTAGTGTCAATGCACCAGCAACGGGAGCTGGAAGGAACGGACTCATCAGAAGGAACAAAAAATTACCACGCTGAAATCAGCAGTATGAAATGTAATGAGTCCGAATCACCAAAAGCGATTTTCGTAAAATTTCAAAATCATTTTGCAGGTGAAAGGTGAAAATGGGAGCAAGTGCTTTTGTTTAGACATTGCATTGTTTAATGATAATAAATCAAAACTTTTTTTTCACTTCCAAATTATATGGAGCACTTTAAATTGACAATCACTGCAAGAAATTTAGGAACCGCATTTGAGATAATCGTACTTTTTTTATTTGACATTTTTTTATATGAATACTAGTGGACCCGGTCGGCATACGTTGTTCTGCTACGGAAAGTAAAGTTGTTGTTATTAAAATCGTTTTAGTATGTAAAAATGAATCTCGAACTGGATATCGGGTTTTATTCTATCTTTCAAAATTCATTCATTGAAATCGGTTGGGTGGTTTTGAAGATAAGTTGTAATAAATATGCATAGCCTACAACGGTTCTCCCTCATTTCCACAGCTTTCGATAGCATCGTAAGCAGGGAATTGCTTTAAGTTTGAAAACCGCAGGCCCGGAAAAAGTTGTAGTCGAACATAAAAATTAACCTACAATGTCTTTTATTATAATTGTAACCGGTTTAAGATAGAGATGCCATAGAAAGAGTCAATATATTAAATACTACTCTTGGCAGCCTCCACAAGGGTCTTTCACCTTTCCAATGTCCGAGACATATGTTGGTTGCATTCATCGATGGGTTCATCTCTTAGAGTGGATGAATTTTGGAAAAGTCTTTCAGTAGTTCCAAAATCCAGCACATTGTTCGTATATGATGTGAATTATTGCACACTGACGCATTCTCGTTCAGCACTTTAGCAATTTTCGGCAGTTGGTTATTCCCTTTTGGTATTTTTTTTTTTCTCTATTTTCTTTGTTGTCAAATTTTATGAGCGATCACCTCTGACATGAAATTCGTATTTAATAAAAATCTGACGTGTGAAGCACACTCACACACTCATAAACTGGAGATACCAGCTTTTTGAGTTGAGAAGTAATCAATATTGCAATTGTTTACGCGATGCTGCGAACTGCGCTCAGCAGAGCTTTCTGCCAAGCCACATTCAGCATTAATTATGGAATGCCTTATAAAGCTGAGCTCAATTGCTGAGCAACTCTCAGAACGCGAAGACTGAAAAAAGGCAGCGTCAAACAACATGAATTTTGCACTCTTTGTATTTGTTGTTTGTTTGAACTGTTTTGTTCACAATGAAGCGGTCGTCAGTAAGTACACTCGAAATGGAACTGGTGTTTCCGTTATAAAAATAAGTTTTATTTCTGTTAAGCAGCACCAAATGTCACACAAGTGGCACGCAAATTTGTTAAAGATTTCGTGTTTCCCGACGCGATGCCACAACGGAAGCAGATACCCGAGTTTGTTGAACAAACAAAAAGCCAATTCGCACAAGAGGCACGTGTGGCTACAACTGCCGTGGATAGTAACAACAATAGAACCAGTTCGAAATTGGAGATAAACATACCGGCGTCACCAAAAACTTGTGCAGACTACGAACGGGGGCTTATTAGGAATGCACGACTTTTACTCACGCGTCGCAACACAAAGAATGAGGTCGTCGTCAATGCCGTGGACTTCATACGTTCGATCATAGCCAACGAACTGGACCTCTTCGATTTGGAATATAAAATACTACAAGCTAAATCATTTGGCAATGACATACTTTTCGAGATGGCAACACCGCAGGAGGCCTACGAGATCCTCCGACAATATTGCCAACTTCTGAAGGATAGAATGTGGGCTGTGAATTTGGAGTCATTTGTGATTAGTGAAACCGAACGTAATTTTTTTGATGATGTTTTCGATCAGTGATTATATTATCATGTGATATACATATGTAAGTGCAATAAAAAAATATATTATGATCTTTCTTAATTCGTGTTAAAGACATTTTAAAGAATAAACGAGTTTGAAGAAGCAAATAAATGGAATTCAGGTATTAAAACAAATAAAAATAGCCTGTACCAATTCATAAATATTACATAATCATGTTTCTAAGTTATTAACTCAAATTTCAATACTGATTTGGCGTTAGTTCAAACAATGCTCACCGCACATACAGCTGTTAAATTCTGAGACTCATGAAATTTATAGAAAACAGAACAATTTCCTTCAAACACAATAATATAGTTTACTAGTGTCTACGTACCCAGCGCCTCTTAAAAGCCTTTCTGACCTATTGCTCTTTCTGATTTATAGAAACAATGACACTTAACTATCCAATCGTGATTAGTGGTGTTGCATTTTGAGGGGGTCTACAGCAGTTCGATCTATTTCACCTCTGCCATGTCAAGAAGGACATTGTTTCCAAATCTCGTACAAGTTTTCGTTTTAATATTCAACTGCATTACAAAAAATGCGTAGGGGATAGTATCTGTAATAAAGAATAAGCGAGCCTTAATCCTGTTCTTGTTATGGTAAAAAAAAAAAGATTGTTCTCTTCTACTCTTCAGCTGAAAATTTCTGCAGATAAATTGATAATTTCCGATAAACTCATCAATATTCTGCTTTGTACTTCTGTCAATATTCTAAAACCATAGCATTAATGTCTCATGTCTTTACCTCTTAATTCACTTGAAGAGATTTCTGTATACCCATGTTCACTCCTCTAAGAAGCTTAGGACCGTCACAAGCCTCTTCCATTTTCAGAATATCCAAGACATGTGATGGTTGTGGTGTAGTACTTAACAAGAATGGTACTTGTCTGATAGCGTATTGAAGAGTCTCTCAGCAAAAAAACCATTCAAGCACGAGATCTCTTCGCTGTAAACTTCTTCAATATTTCACTCGATTTCATGTTGCCATTTAATAAAGGATTATTTACTAATAAGTGCACAATTACCAATAAACTCGTATTAAGTGAATTCGTAGCAATTAGTTGCAAAAGCGACTTGAGACAAGCTTCGAACGGATCCGACTCGACTTAACTCGACTTCGTTTTCTTTCAAACAACGCTTAGTTTTCCCCATGAATTACGATGCCATAAAATGAACTTCATTGTCTGCTTTAAAAGTGGATTTTATGTTTGCAATTATTCGAACAGAGCAGTCGTTTTATGCCTCCCACCCACCGCTGTTAAGCACATTTCGACGTTCGCTCGGAGCATCGAACTCCTTCCCAAGTACTTGAAGGATGAAATAATCACATATGTTTTCAAGCAGTTATTTTCGTATACTCGTATATGTAATGTGAAATATCGCAGCACATTTATTTCCTGTCTAATTGGATTTCTTGCTAAGCGGCATTAAAATTTACAAAGTAACACAATTTCCGAAGCATCCTTGCGAGGCATCGATGCCAAGCATACTTGCCGTAACCAATTTGTCTTTGAGTGGAATTCAGCGCGTAAGTGAAAAAAAAAGTTATGTGTCTGAGAAAAATGCTCACTTGAACTGATAATTTCACCCAATTTTCGCGCTCTAATGAGCAAAATTTTCCCATTTGGGTGAATGTTGGTTCGGATGTTGGCGTCCTCGTCGATGAGCCTCTCAGCATCTTGCAGAACTTTCTAGGCGCTCAAGTCTCTCTACTCTCAAGACTCAAAGGTGCCAATTAGGGATTTCCGCCTCAATTACTTTTCAGCGCAAGCACACGTACGCAAATTGCATAATTTTCACATGACAAACTTGAAACTTTTCCTAGTAGTCCTCACTAAAATTGTGTGCTCTGATATGAGTGGTGTGGCGTGCATTTTTCAGAAAGCACATAGACAACTTTCCAGTGTGAAACTTTTTTTTAATAATGCAACAAGCTTTTCTCGTGAGGCCTTTAAATCTATGTATTATTTAAAAACGGCAATTGATTAGATAAATCCGTAATTTAGTTAACAAGGTGTACAGTAAACATCCGAAAGTTCAAACATTAGAATCTCTTCTACTTCATATGATAGCATGTTACTAGCCCCTCACTACTTTCGATTTGTCCTTAGACTCCAATGATTAAATCACAAAATCACTATCCAGCTGTCATGTCACCACCCTGAAATTTCACTATATCTGACATCAATTCTATTCACCAGCTAATGACATCACAGTCAGCAATTCAACTTGTAGAGAATCTATTATCGGTTCTGGTTCTTTACTGTAGAACGTTAGAGATACTCTCGTTTATACAAAGAAGATAACACCATACAGAAAGTATATTTATAGCTCTTAGAATGTATATGGTTTTCGTAATGAACAATAATTTGTTTACTAATATGATGATTAATATTCTTCTCCTCTTTAGAAAATAAGTGTAGACGTTAAGCTCCTCAGCTCTTCTATATGGTAGAGAAACGTGGATTCATAAATATTCCTCCGAAAATAAATAATATATGTATAGGGGCCTAACTGTATTAGTAATGAAAATGGTATGCATTGATTAAACATGAGATCTTGGCGGAGAACTACAATATAGTAGACATACAAACCGCAATAAATTACTCCAGCATTATTTGTCATCGGATCAAAAAATCTCCAAAAGAGTCAGATGACGAGCTCTCGCAAGTAGACTAAAGAAGTACTTCAATCAATTGGGAAAATGTTCTTTTGCTAAGCTTGGAGAAAGGCTTTTTTATAGAACATATACAACATATAGTGGTGCTTAGGTTACAAGATACCAGGTTATTGAAAAGCTTGAAGAACCCTGAACTGCCTAATTAATTGCAAAGTAAGAGCAACACTTTTAGGTCGCGTACCTATTTAATTATTTTTTTCAATTCTTTGCAATTATTAATTGCATTTATAATTTGCTTACAACGACGAGAAATCTTAGAACAATGAAATTGATTAAATGCGCCCTAATGCTTGCACAGAGCTCGACTCGACATTTGTTCAATGCAATCGAATACACTTGAAGAAGCTTACTCAAAGCCAAAATCATATTCCAACTTATCATAATTGCTGAACAACAAGACAACACTAAAGAAAGACAGCTAGACAGAACTACACAATAGCATTGCCATAACGATTGTGATGACTACTTTCCTGTCGTGCGGCAAATGAGGCCTGTACTCGTATGTAATATTAATGAGTACTCGTATGTGTTGCATATGCTTGCGTGAACAGCATGAAATTGCATACAATAAAATGGCAATGGCAGCAAATGAAACCATTGATCAATGGCAGAGTCCTTGGTACAAAACGAGATTGAGATACAAAAGCAAGCAAGAAAATACAGAGCAGATCAACATAAATCACGCGTAAAGACAAGAAGCCTACCAACAAGATATGCTGTAGGGGCAAAGGCGGTGACGAAAGTTGGATAGGAATCATGTTCATCATCAAGTTAATGCACGATATATAAGCATTGTTAAATCTGGAGAGTAACTTCACCGCCACACCCACCGCCACTATCGAAAAGGACATTCTCATGCTGTGCTGTTCTACACAAAGTCAAGCATTGTGTACAAGAATAATTGACGACAACGATGAGAAGGATAATGAGCGCAGTACTAAACCGAAGTGAACCGCAACGCATAGCACAACTACAATAACAACAATACATCATAACAACAACAACAATAACACATTTGTCCTTCACATGCAGGCAAAGTCTCATTTACTCGTCACCCATTATCAACATCATCGTCGTCGTCATCACCATCATCATCAGTCGTGCTCGCGCTGCCAGGCATTATAATCCAGTAGAAACACTTGAAAATGATGGATGAAAATTATCGTTTTCTGCAATGCATGCAAATGTGCAAAATTATTTTCAGATGATTAATGCTTTGCACAGCAACTTTTCATAGTTTTTTCGTATTAAACGAGTACATTCCTGTCAGGATATGCCGTGCCGCATCCTTTGATAGTTGCCAGCTTGTAATTTGAACGGAAGTAGATAATAATTAAGTCCCAAATGCGTGAAGCCATTAAAAATTTCATGAAAATATTATAAAACAAAAACAAAAGAGAATCCCCTTCCTCCCTTACCACCTAAACAAACAAATAAGTCTTGAGTTAAAATGTTTCGGTAATTAAGGAGCTTAACATATTCGGCACTGCCTTTTGCTAGTTTTAAGTGGATGCACATTTGAAATGTGTAAATAGAAGTCTGAAGAAGTCAATTAACATTAAAGTGGATTTCAGAAATTACACTGAAGCTTATGAGAATATGAAGTTTAAAATTACCGTTAGATAAAAAGATTGACTGAAAAATTTAACAACTTGCAATGAAACCATGATAGTTCAACAACCTCTCATGAGGTGAGCAAATTTATTGTTATTGAAATGGTAAAGAAGCCGAAAACGAACACAATTCCTCACAGTAGCACTTGGATAATTCAATAAGAAATACACTAAGATTAAATTAAACTAATCATTAATCGATCTGATAATAAAACGACTTTAGAACAATTTTTGACTCAAAGCACACGCTTCATTAAATACAATTTTACACTCCTAGGAACCACAACAGTTCGATCAAAAGTACTACGAGTATGAATTTGCACGCCGGTAAGCAAATTCAATTTTCAAAACCTCAACCAGAATGAGAGCTACAATATGCTTGACGATGCAATGCAGCCACTCAAAGATACATACATACTCATAGATAAACATACTCCACACTCACAGACACAGCACAGCGCATCTTGATTGGAAACTTTACAATGCAGCGTGCCAAACAATCGTTTCAATACGATACGATTGCATTCGATTCGTGCTCGACATCTCTTTCTACGCCTGGCGATTTTTTTTTTAAATTTTTTTTTATTTTTTTTATCCCCATTCTATTGACAAATAGTAAATATTCCGGTACTCTGACTCTTTCGCAATGCCATTGTGCAAAATTAATGATATGGGCAGTTGCAGTATCGTATCGAATCGAAACGACTTTGGCTATTTTTATTGTTGAGATAAAATTGAAAAAAGCCACACATGCCAAGTGGAAAAGTGAAGCGAACTGAATAGGAGATTAAGAAAAACAAAATGGCTGCAGCAGCATAAAACAGGATAAAAACCCCACAATTCAAGTGTTGGCCAACGTACAAAATTTACATATAGGCGAACCTATTCGTTGGCGACGCAGACAAGCGATTTTTTATTTGTGGTTTGCCGATTTTATTTGAATGCAGGACATATTAAACTGCCCTAAGTCTCGTTAAAGAGTCACTTTATACGAGTATGCTAAAAGAATTGGTTTTGTTTTTTTTTTTTGTTTTTACTTACTTTGTTAAAAGTGCTGCTCAAGCAGAGATTTGCTAGTTAAACAAAGCCAAGTGCTTTTTTGTGTTATATTAATTTAGCGCATGTTGACAATAAAAGACTAACATTTGCATTTGCAAATATTGACAATGTGCAATATTAAATCAAAGGACTTTTACGAAGCATTTTTCATTTGAGAAAATGAGCGTAAATATATCTGGGCCGATCAATAAATACTCCTTTCAAAACTGTAGACATTGATGAGTGCAATTAAGCATATATTGAAGAAAAATAAACGAGGGCGAGGCCGAGGCCGAGGCCGAGGCCATACATCTGTTTTTGATCAGAAATGGCCAGATTATGGCACACGTGGTTACCAAAGAAATAGTTGAAGAGATCTACGTTATGTTAAGTTATCGCCGAGGCAGAAACAAAATTTGACGACAACATTTTGGGAAAAGGTAATTAACCTATCAGAAGTTTTAGTTAAAAAAAGTGAATACTAGCGCCTATATTTCATATGCAGGTACATATTGAACAACCCTCGTATAAGTAATCTAACCCAAAGAATTATGTGTAAAGGATGAAAAGAATTTGAGGGACTACATAAAATAAGTAAAAACGTTTTATTTTTTTTTTTACTAAAACTTATTCTCTGTAGGTCCTCCGCTCCATGCTGCCTTCTGCGGTCTGACTACTGATGCGATTTCCTCGTTGATCTTCCAGTGTTGGACTTTTTGGGTGGCATTTAGTACTCTTCATTTTTTTGACTTTTATTTTCATTCAAATATTTTAACATTTTAGCTTTGTACGGTTTGAGCAGCACTGTCGGCAAACTCAATTCTCAGAGGCCACTTTGTTTTTGTATTCTTTTTGTATCCATACAGTTTGAAAAGCATCTGAAAATTGAGTTGGTCATAATAATTAGCGATTTTGACTAATTTTTCGCACCAAACTTAGCCATAATCATTTTCCAAGATGACATCCATCTATGTTCCAATTTTCATCGTACTCGGTCAAACAATGTCGGATTCCATATGGTTCAAACAAACAGACAAACAAACATCCATTTTTATATATAGGTTTAATCTCATATTCCTACATATTCTTACTAATTCAAAATAAAATTCAAACAATTCTACTGTTACAAATTGTCGCTTTTTTCACATATTCGTTAACAGCACTATTCGTTCATTTAAATTACAGCTGTCCACATTCAAAAAACGTATTCTAACACTGAGCATAGAACAGGGTTGCAGTTAATCGCTACGGATTGGTCTACAGCGAATAAGCAAGAAAAGAAGATAGGGACTGTTTGCCTTGACTGAGAAAAACAATTTGGTTTTGCACAAACGCACACTAGGAAACAAGTGAAATATTGATGAAAGTTTTATTAATGTGTTTCTAAGTGCAATTGCAGTCAATATCGACAAAACAAGAACATAATATTAAACGTGTGCTACCAAAAATGGAGGCGTTAATTCCAGTTATTAATAAATTGCAAGATGTCTTTAATACGGTGGGCTCTGATTCAATCCAATTGCCGCAAATTGTTGTGCTCGGCAGTCAGGTAAGCAGTCCATTGCATGAATAATGCCTTAACGGGCAGTGCCCGGTGAAAATAGGTTTCATGTTTTTCGCCAAGTGCCTGTCAAATACCCCTAAGGGGACCGCTGCGTATTACTTTGCAATATTTCTATAGCACATTTAAAAATTATATAACGCACGTATTTTCGTTTGCCGGCATCGATTTATTTCAATTAATTTGTTTATTTTATTGCCATTTTTCATTTCTTGTTTATGTAATTGTATTCAGAAGTTACTGATTTCATAGAAAAATCAATACTCTCTCGTCTGTTGATCGTTAACAAGCACAAAGCAGCTGTGCGGTGGCACATTCCGGCACACAAACACAGTGCACCCACTCTACCTCTTTCAGCCCTTGCCTATAAATATTGACAGTTGGCATAGCAAGCTAGCCAACGGGGCAAGCGGTTTAACGAGTTCAATGAAACTTCTCTCCATTTATATTCATATTTTTTTTTATTTTCCTCGAATTGAATATTCCACATGCAAAGAAAAAATTGCAACTTCTATTACGAATGAATTGCTTAACAATGACAGCGATCACTCACAATGCTGATATGATTTATAGATAGTGCGTATACCTCAGTTTGTATACACTAACTAATCACCTTTATTTGCTCGCTATAGAGTTCCGGAAAAAGTTCAGTTATTGAGAGTTTGGTCGGACGATCCTTTTTACCACGCGGCACTGGCATTGTAACACGTAGGCCACTCATACTACAGCTGTTATACTGTCCATTGGATGACCGAGAACATCGTTCAGCGGAAAATGGTGAGTTGTCAGTGGAGTAAAACTGTATTCTCGATTTATAAAAGGTCAATTTTTTCAGGCACTATCAACGCCGAGGAGTGGGGCCGCTTTCTGCACACAAAGAAAACATTTACCGATTTCAATGAGTTACGCCAGGAAATCGAAAATGAAACCGATCGTGCAGCTGGCTGCAATAAAGGCATTTGTCCGGAACCCATTAATTTGAAAATATTCTCAACGCATGTCGTCAATTTAACGCTTGTCGATTTGCCAGGCATTACAAAAGTACCAGTTGGTGATCAACCGGAAGATATTGAAACACAAATAAAGAATTTGGTATTAAAATATATTGAGAACCCAAATTCAATCATATTGGCTGTGACTGCTGCGAACACAGATATGGCAACGAGTGAGGCGTTGAAACTTGCGAAGAATGTTGATCCCGACGGCAGACGTACTCTGGCCGTAGTCACGAAACTAGATCTTATGGATGCCGGCACCGATGCCATTGATATTCTATGCGGTCGCGTAATACCTGTTAAACTGGGCATTATTGGTGTTATGAATCGCTCGCAACAGGATATTATCGATAAGAAGCACATCGATGAACAACTTAAAGATGAGGCAGCCTTTTTGCAGCGGAAATACCCTACGTTAGCGACGCGTAATGGTACACCGTATCTCGCAAAGACGCTAAATCGTCTGTTAATGCATCACATACGTGATTGTCTGCCAGATTTAAAGGTAGGCACACAACATTTGTATGTGTCAAACACACACTAAACCCTATTCCCTTCACTAGACACGGGTCAACATTATGTCCTCACAATTCCAATCGTTACTCAACTCTTATGGTGAGGACGTCTCCGACAAGAGTCAAACGCTGCTACAGATCATTACAAAGTTTGCGAGTGCATACTGCTCAACAATTGAGGGCACGGCGCGTAATATCGAAACAACTGAATTGTGCGGTGGTGCACGCATTTGTTACATATTCCATGAAACGTTCGGACGCACATTGGACTCAATACATCCCTTGGCTGGTCTCAGTAAAATGGATATACTCACTGCTATACGCAATGCTACAGGTCCACGACCAGCATTGTTTGTGCCGGAGGTATCTTTTGAGCTGCTCGTAAAACGCCAAATACGACGACTGGAGGAGCCATCACTACGTTGCGTCGAACTGATACACGAGGAAATGCAACGCATTGTACAGCATTGCGGAAATGAGGTGCAACAAGAGATGCTGCGGTGAGTTAAATTGAGACTTGATTGCAAACATTTTTAATAGCTGCCTTCTTTTTTAGTTTCCCGAAATTGCATGAGAAAATTGTAGATGTGGTTACGCAATTACTACGTCGCCGTTTGCCGACTACAAACGTCATGGTTGAGAACTTGGTGGCTATTGAATTGGCCTATATCAATACCAAGCACCCAGATTTCCATAAGGATGCTGCACTGGTGCCAAGCCTACTGAAGACCGATACTATCATTGATCCATGGGCACAGCGTTCGAATACTCCACGTACGACAACTTCATCACCGCAGGTATCAGCGCAGTCGCTTCAACAGCAGCATCTTCAACAGCAGCGGCAACAACAACAACAGTCGCAGCAACAGCAACAACATCATCAGCAGCAACAACATCAAAATAACGATGGCCCTGAACAGGTTCGTGTAGAGGTGAAAATCAACTTCAAAAATCCCAATTTTAAGAAGCAACACATACAGAATCACATTGGTGAGAATACCGCATCATCCTTGACCAGCAATTGGCTCTCAAACATTTTACCCCCGGCTCCCGTGCGTCCAGACAGTCTTGAGAATTCGGCAAACAACACGCCCGTACATAATGTCGTCAGTCCTGTGAAGCCGGTGAATCTGCTGCCCGATGTGCCCGCCATTCATAACCCAAGGCGTCTTACTGATAAGGAACAAAAGGATTGTGATGTCATTGGTTCGTTTAAACACCTGTCACAAAGGTTCTTAACGAGTTTTACAAAGTCTCTTCCATCCACTGCAGAACGTCTGATAAAATCGTACTTCTATATTGTACGGAAATCCATACAGGATTCGGTGCCTAAGGCGATTATGCATTTCCTAGTCAACTATGTAAAGGATAACTTGCAAAGCGAACTGGTTACTCATCTCTATAAATCGGAAAAGGCTGAAATACTACTCAATGAATCCGACCATATAGCAGTGCGCCGAAAAGAGGCCGCCGATATGTTAAAGGTAGATCCCCTTATATATTTTCTAGGTATTTTCACATAAGCTGTTTTCCATATTTACTTTCAGGCACTCACCCGTGCAAATCACATCATTAGTGAGATACGCGAAACACACATGTGGTAGACACGGGCAGACGACCAAATCCACACTTTGGGCAAATAATATTTGTTCCCACATATTCCATCGGCATATTCATTAACCAAAATGTTGTTTAGTAGAATATCAGAGGAACACCTATAGATATTTCTTAACGAATTGTACCGAAAACTCTGCATTCGTAAAGAAGTTGTAAAGCTTGCTTTAGTTTTAAGTTAATAATTTTGTTTGTTGCATGGTTCCCCACATAAATGTTCTTTGGTACAATAACGGGCATATTAACTCATTTTGTTGTAATTCTCTTCTTCGCTTTGGACCGAACTCAAAACGAATGAAGCGCTCATAAAACATCCTCTTAAAATGTTTCATGTTGGTAGTTATATGCAACATAATAAATCAACTTAAATTTTTGCATTATCAAATAAAGAAACCCTTGAATTAAAACTCGATAATCTCCGTCTTGTACACTTGTCTATATCTCATCAAACAAATCACTCGTAGGTTTCTGATTTAAGAAATTTTTGCTAAGGTACTCACATTTCGAAAATATTTGCAGTAAAACTGAATTTTAGACTGGAAAATTCCCCTATTAACGATTAATAGAAAGATTCATAAAGAACGCTATCAAAACTTTCTGAATTTTGGATTTAGTAGTATGTATCAGAATCCGTAAACAGAAAAATCTACTATCAGTCGGAGGAAAGTAAGTCATCTCAGGGTATTCTTTCAAAAGTCTGAAGAAGCTTTTACGCTAAATATATGGTTTACATGGAAATCGGAATAGTCGTTGGTACCCCTACTATGTTACAACAGAAATGAGAAAAAAACATAAAATATGCTTTACCTAATCTTCCAATCCTCGACTTATTTGATGCTTTGAACAATGAATGAGGCTGATCTCACGAATTCTTCTACCTTTTTTCATACAGGCCGAACGCAGTGCACTACTTCCTCATTATCTTAACCAATCTCAGTTACAGCCGTTACTAGGGCAAGGCTATTAACAAGTAAGAGACTTAAAAGTCTCCACATGTCGAAGCGAATACTATAACCATGCCTTATATTGCCTCATTTCAACACTTACAATTTTTGTGGACAATAAAAACTTTAATACTTACAAAGTTAAGATCTAACTTGAAAAACATGAATTATTTTTAAAAGTGTAAAGTTGCCACAGTCATTTTTTCTTGGCATTATGTTGATTGGGTATATATGTAATGGTTGACAAGATGGACGCTCAATTCTTTTCTGACAGCACGCGTACAATGCTTCCCAAGCCGCCTTTCGCGAATGCCTTCTCGTGCCACTGCAATAAATGACCACTGGAGCCCTCCGAGGGTATTTCGAAACCACGATAAATGTACTTCATAAGCACATCGATTAGATCATTCTGTTCAACGGTATCGATGGCCTGATCCATTTGTGAGGCCTTAATAGATAAGAGAACGCGCAGTGTAAGATTGAGGGCGTTATCCTAAGTGCGTATGGGTGTGAGGGGATATTATTAGAAACACGATATTAAGAATATTATAGAGTTGAATTCAGTGAAAGGGAAGTAATACCTTGACTTGCTGCTGCCTAGAACGCAGCGGCGCATTCTGTAACACGTTGACCAAAGCTTCAACGTATTTGCCTTGCGTGAGCAGCGAACTGATTTCCTGCTCATCCGGCCCAGCGGCAACCGCTGAATCGGCCTCGTCGTCTTTGAAATTGTCCTCGTTGTATTGATCAACATCGATTTTGCGAAAGGCCGAGCTTGAGGTATTTTTTGCCATATTGTGTGTTTATGTGTATACTTTTTTACACTAAATTTCCCTAAAAATCTAGTAGTTAACAAAGTTCGTCGCATTAAATGATTCACAATACTAACGATAGTAATATTGCATAAACAGCTGATCTGCGTTATAGAGTTCAAATGGTAACACTGTCATTTGACGTTTGAAGAAATCATCTGCTCTTGCTTTGTTTTTCAGCAGTAAGTTTTTCCATACAATTTTTAAAATTTACAAATTTACGATTTTTCAATATTTAAAAATGTCTAAATTACAGAAAATGACAAAATTTTTGGGCATTGAACGTTTAGGCAATCTTTTCCGCGCCATACGTGAAGCTGGCGGCCTAAAGCAGGCCTACTTGAAGCTTTTCAGGTGAGTAAAATTATATAAGGTTGCACTATTGGTGGCTGCTAATCGAAAATTAACACCTTTATAGAAACGATGACTTGAAGTTCGGTACTTTAGTGGGAATCGATAAGTATGGTAATAAATACTACGAGAATCCATACTACTTCTACGGCAGAAATCGCTGGGTCGAGTATGCGCCACACGTGCATTTTGACTATGATGGCTCGCAGATACCCGCTGAGTGGTATGGTTGGATGCACTATAAGGTACAAGCAATAAAAGCAACAGTACTAAAGCTCAAATATATCTTTAATGTAATGTAATAAAATACATCACAGACGGATCTGCCGCCCATACGTGATGGCTGTCGGCCGAAATACAAATGGATTGCGGACCATAGTGAAAATCTCTCCGGCACTAAGGGTAAGCATGGCAATAGCATTTCGTAGATGCCTCTAATCGATCGTTGTAACATTTCAGAGGCCTATATGCCGTACTCAACCACACGTCCAAAGATTGAGGCTTGGGATCCAAAAAGCCGTTCTAATTAAATAGTGATTAGTAAATATTAATAAACTCGTATAACCGAAAAAATGCCCAAATTGCGTTTGCGAAGAAATAAACGGTGAAAATCGTAGGCCACACAAACGAGATTTTTCAGAATTATAAGAAATGAACGTTTCTCCAAACGAAGTACCCGTAGCAGTCTTGCAGTTTCCATCGAAATCGTGTCTTCATCACGAAACTGATCCAGACAAACGTTCTCGGTACGTTACTCTAGTCAATTTTCTATACTGGGAATTACAACCCTCGTCTTAAATTTTATTTCAATTTCACGGCTCAATACAAGTGGTGGATAATGCTATCCAACTGCAGGGTGACAAAGTGTTACCATAGACCATAGATCTCTTTTTAATCTACAATGTGTTACAATACGTGTGGGATACACATTAGAAGAGTGAAGAATAAAAGTTAAGAGTGAAGCCGATGCATCGACGATCAATGTTAGCAATCTGATAAATAATGAATGAGAAAGCGCAGTTTGGGAGTTTTTATAATTGAAGCCATGCATTAGGCAATTATAAGAATATAACAAAATTAAAATTATTAAAATATATATTAGACACTGGCAATACGGGTTTCTTTCATTATCTACTCAATTTTTACATGCTTTGTTTGATTGACCTCATTCTTAATCTTGTCGTTCTCTCTACTTTGACTACATACGCAACGAATCATGTCTTCAATGCACTTGGGGTTCAACATTGACTTTGTGGTGCGTCCACATCCGAAGAAGGCGACGGGTTGCCGCTAAGTGTCTTTATAGCCAATTCTTTGAAGTTAAATACAATACCCATAAGGGACCTTGTGATGGCTGGTGCATTAGTCCACTTTATTTGTTTGTATTGGGTTTCGGTGATTGTTGTGCCATTTGAACCAATAACATAGACTATCTGACCGTCTACTATCTGACGTTTCGGGTATTCCGGTTGTTCAGAACCGCTGCTTTCAAGACCGAATGAATTTGTCGGTTTCTTAGGCTCCTTTGGTGCTCCGTCGTTGCTAAACTTGGATCGTTTTGGCAGTTGGAGAGTTCGGGCCTTTGTTCCATTATTAGGAGACTCAAGCGCTGCCCTTGAAGTGCTGAGTTTGTCATCGCTTTCCGACTTTAAAACAAGATTTTCCGAAGAAGGCGACGGGTTGCCGCTAAGTGTCTTTATAGCCAATTCTTTGAAGTTAAATACAATACCCATAAGGGACCTTGTGATGGCTGGTGCATTAGTCCACTTTATTTGTTTGTATTGGGTTTCGGTGATTGTTGTGCCATTTGGACCAATAACATAGACTATCTGACCGTCTACTATCTGACGTTTCGGGTATTCCGGTTGTTCAGAACCGCTGCTTTCAAGACCGAATGAATTTGTCGGTTTCTTAGGCTCCTTTGGTGCTCCGTCGTTGCTAAACTTGGATCGTTTTGGCAGTTGGAGAGCTCGGGCCTTTGTTTTATTATTAGGAGACTCAAGCGCTGCCCTTGATGTGCTGAGGTTGTCATCGCTTTCCGACTTTAAAGTAAGATTTTCCGTTGGTTGAAGCGAAAAATACTGAAAAGTCCCATTAACTTCGGCCGCCATTTTTGCGACATCGTCTATCTTTTCATCGAAATAAAGCCAGGAACTCTGACGTTCACGAAATATATAACCAAGTTGCTCCTGCTCAACGGGTCCAAAAATCGAGTCGTCCAGTGAACGCATGGTCCCATCAAAAGTCTCCGAGTGCAGTTTTGGTTGATTGGACTTTTTACTAGCATCGAACTTTTTATTGTCATCCTCAGGGCACGGTAGCCGATTACGCGTTAGTCCGTTATATGACATGTATTCTGCTTTGAAAATGTCAAAGTCGTTAAAGGCACCACATGAGATGGTTGGGGTCTGTGTTGCTACTATCAATGAAGTTCCGGCCAAAGTAGTCGGTTTAATCGAGTGTGTTGGGGTAACCCGTGATTTAGCCAGATATGACGAATGTGGGTCGTTCGGCGGCAACTGCTCTTCGGCTGCTTGTACCGCCTCTGGCTGTATTCGATTTTGCAAACGTTGTTGATTTTCATTCTCCATCTTATAATTATGACAGGTTTTGATATTGACGTCCACGCTAAAAGTGTTCTTTATGTATTATCCGCTGTGGTCTTTCACTAATCGAGGATTATGATATTTTTTGTATCCTGCTTATGCTTTTGATAATCTTTCCTTTTAAATAGAAAATTAAAATTCTTAGATCGTTTTCTCATCAGGCGCCGAAAAGCTATTTTCAATAATTCCCGTTCCTAAATGACAACTGACATTTTATTGCAGGAAATTAACGGCACTTTCGTGGGTGCATACACTACGCGTATTTGGTACCTCCTATGGGTTACGGTACGAACGGTAAGATTTGCGATTTGTTTTGTTTTCTGTTTCTAAGAATTTTGTTTATAATTTAGCTTAAAAAAAAACTCGTAGGTTTTTTCTACATGTAAAAAGCAGGCATTAGTTTGGCATTCAAGTTGCAGAAATTACTTTTCCTCACCCCGAATAGTAGATGGTGGCCCAAAATGCAGTAATGAAACAGAATAGATCCCAATAAATTTAATAGACGTGAAAAAGCTTCGAAAGTATTATAGATCAATGCATTTGCTCCTTAAATGACAAAGTTAAAACACGAAAATTATAAATAATGGATGCCACTTGTTAAAGCTGGCGGCCTTTGGTAAGTTTGTTCTTCCGAGCATCAATTACACTTCTTTAGCACTTATAAGCATCGAATAATTTATTATCATTCTGTGCTGTTAATTCTTCTTCTCCAAGTTCGTGTTCCATGGGGCCCGGTAGACGAACACGCTTCTCTCCATTAAAGAGATGTAGTCTGCTTTATAAATGTCAAGACGATTCGGAGCACTAAATAATATCGTTTGAGTCTGAACCAGAACTCCTCAATATCCATGTTTCGATTGAAATAGACGCTTGAAACTTGGCTGTTTCTCTACTTATGGCAGCTCTTTGTATGGTCGCGTTGGCGCTTTTCTCGTTTTTATGTACATCTGTACAAAAATCGTAATATATTACATCAACTGATTTGTATTCGAATCTGACTAAAGCGAAATCGAGAATTTTTCAATAATCCCGGTTCGCAAACAACAATGGACCTTTAATGCAGGCAATAAGACGACAGCAACTGGACGAGGAAGAAATAGACGTTGTCAATTGAGAACTAACCGCTTCAGATAGGATTCTGTTCAGTTCAGTTAACGCCGGTTGTGGTATGGGTGGAGGAGAAGCTGCTTAAACGAAAAATGTATATTTTTAATCTTTTTTATTTTTATCCATCCAACAGCTATAGCTTTTGCTGAGTCATCTGACCTTAGCTCAGACCACATCCCACTATTTATTCAACTTGTATTGATTCCAGACTGCTTCCTCCCCACGCTAACATAACCGTCTTTCATCAGCGTCTAATCGAACGGATCAATCTCAATATGGAAATCGATTCGGACAAGGATATGGATGATGCGATTGACCTGTTCACCAAAAACATTTATGAGTCCGCCGACTTAGCCTCTTCACACCGATTTCCTTTTTCTCACAACCCACCTCAGGCCCTTTTAAAACTTAAGGTACCAGAGTTGGCGAGATTCAAGCGCAATGTACGACGTCGCTATTGACATCACGGAACGAATTTGACAAGCCTGCATGGAGGAGAGCTGCCCCAGAACTGAAGCATGTAATGCATGCAGTACGATCGTAACATTTTAACAATCTGATGGCTAATCCGTATTCAATGAAAAAGTCATGCTCCCATCCGCGGGCCTCTAAACCAGTGGCTGCGTACGGAGACCGAGAAAGAAGAAGCTTTTTCTGAGTTGAAAAGCCGCTTCACGCCTTTTAGCCTGGCTAACCCTGCGGACGTTGAGCAAAATGCTAAGGTCGAAGTGTATGGTAGATCAAAGTCCAACAAAACTTGTCAACCCTGAAGAAGTTGTGACTCAAATTCAGAAATTGAATTCCTGATCACCAATTTGGATTTAGATTGTAGCATGGCACGTCCGAACAACTGCATCGAGTCGTTAATCACATACTTGCTGCTTTTGAGACGAAACAGTATTCCTCTGTAGTCTTCTTAGATGTCAAACATGCATTCGATAGGGTATGGATCGATGGACTTCTGCATAAATTAAAAGTGCTCCTGCCTGGCTAACAGTTTGTACTAATGCGAAGCTTTCCCCAAGGACGAACCTTATCCGTGGCGGTAAGAGACAAAACTTCCATCATCAGGCACATGAGAGCCGGTGTCCCGCAGTGTCTTAGCTCCGGTCCTCTACTCCCTGTATACGGCTAATATGCCGACAACTAGAGATGAGCATTCGATTATTGCTACTTACGCGAACGATACGGCAGTCATCTTCAACTCTGCCTCTCTGAACGAAGCTGCGGAGAAATTGTCCAGCTACTTGGATAGATTCCACTCGTGGGCCAGGCGCTGGAACATAGCCATAAACTCTGAGAAATCGGCTCAGTACACCTTCACATTAAGGCAAGGCGTCTGTCCGGTTGTGACTTACAACACAAGCAACACTCCGCAAATGAAGCAAATCCGGTATCTCGGTCTGATCCTGGACAAGCGTCTTACCTGGCGTGCACACATTAATGTAGTTACAGCGCGCTGCTACCATAAACTCAAGAAACTAGTGTGGCTCCTCCGTCTTTCGAACAAGCTATTCTTAAGTAATAATAAGCTCATCTATCCGAAAGTAGTGATATCTGCTTGGCGTTACGCCATACAAATTTGGGGCACTACTAACGCCTACAACATCAGAAGAGTGCAGGATTGTGAGAGCAAGGCTCTCAGACGATTTACGGGCGCCCCTTGGTACGACCGCAACACCCCGCTGCACAGGAATCTCTCCGTGCCAACTGTTATGGAGGTGATTAATTCTCATAGCTGCCGCTATCACTCCAGATTTTTGGCGCACCCAAATCCTGAAGAGGCCAAACTTGCATGATCTTCCCAATAAGAAGGAATCAACCTTCTAAGTCATTGCCTTTCCGGCGCAATTAGCATCATTTTTAATTTAGTCTGTCTAATTTTTTTTTACACGTCATTATTTTCAATCCGACAAATGTGTTATGCACTTTACTACGATAAATGTTATACTCTAATTATAAAAAAAAAATTATTTAATTCGAGTACTGGAAGTTTTTTTTTTCGTTGAAATGTTTTAATTTTACTGTAATTATAGAACAACATCAATTAAATTTAAAGGAAAAGAACAAATGCATAACAACTTAGTGAAGAGTGAACTTCTATGTGTGATTGGTGGTTAACATAATTAAAATTATCTCTCCGCAAGGTCGACAGGATACAGTCTTCGGCGTCTTCTCCTTCTACACGTCCTGAGAAAGCGTTTAGCTAGTCGATTTGGGTGATGTTTGAGCCGCTCTAAATATGCCGCAGCTTGTTGGTTTAAGACATCCCCAATTTTTGGAACATTAAAATCCCATTCTAGGTTCTCTCTTTGCATATATCATTGGGCGCTGAGGGGAGTTTGCGGACGACCTTCCCTTGAAGGACTCTGATCTTAGCAATGGGCGACATAGCAGCAATGCCATAAACTTGCACTAAATAGCGCCGTGCAGGTGTAATTATTGCCTTGTATATCGCTTGTTTTGTAGCGATTTGTTTCTGTCGTTGAGAAGCCAGCCGAGTTCGACTATGATGGTCTAACAGCTGACCCTGGAGATAGACTCCCGGACAATCATCCCTGTGCAGTGAAAGTTTATACCAACATTCCAGCGTTTAGACCAAATTTCAAAATCGCGAAGATACACGTGGAGCACATCGGTAGCATTGTACACACAGTTGTACTTCGCCAGGCTACCAGTATCGTCAGCAAAAGTATCGATCATGATGTCCTTCTGGTCGACTGTAAAGGTAAATTAATAATACAACTTTTGAATATGTTGAGTTTTACACATTTTAAAAACAAATAAATTTTGTTACAACCAATGATGTGGAAGACTTTGAAATGTGTAATTCGAGAAAATCAATTTAGTCTGTTCCAAATTCGGTGTGGGCAAAAATTCCAGTGAGGCGTTGAAATCAAAATATTGACCGGCGTACGCGCGCAGCAAGGCAACAACATGATCCTAGAGTCAATGAGATTGAGGACCTGCATAGTTAGGGTTTGGAGCCAAAGCGAGTAAAAATTGACGAGAGATAAGATCAAATTGCTACAAGAAAAGGAGTATTTAAGTTTATATGTATGTTCATTTACATGTATAAAAGTAACCACAAAAACGAAGAAGGCGAGCGAATGAACACCAAAGAAATAAACAAAAGCACGTCGGCTTTACCAAAAATCGTTCAACGCGACTAAAGAACTTTTTATTTGCCATTTACATCTTCATTCTATACAAATCCCGTGCTGCGCCGGGGTCCCTGTTAGTTTTATATATTTTCCTAGGTCGTTAATCCCTTTGTCTCTTTCAGGGCCACTTAATGCTTTAAAAATAATAATGATTTTACAAGGAAATTAGATTTTACATAATAACCTAATTAGTTATAAAATTATACTGTGTTTTTTTAACAGCAAAGAGCTCATTTTTCTGACATTTTTGTTTTGTCACAGTCAGCATATTACCATGGATCGCTACACCATTCAGCAACGCGTCGAAATTGTTAAGACCTACTATAGCCCGTGTTCTGTTGTCCCAAACTTGTCGCAAGCTCCGAAATATGGCTCGTCCAACTGAGCGCCGCCAAGCGAAAATAATGCTGCTGTGTAGCTGAAGACCTAACTCGTCGTGCATAAGTGACAGGGTACTCATAATGTACCCTGTGCCTTAAACCCAATCCTCCATTGACGAAGAGGTCAGGCGGAAGTAGGTAGTTAAATAACCCCGCCTTGATTGTGTGGAACTGAAATGGTAAACAAAATTCCTTACTCCGTTAAAGAGGATAAAGTTATTTTTTGAACTTACCAATATATGGTTCATTGCGTGTGCTTGTAAGAGTAAGAGGAAAGAGCCACACGAATAAAAATAATTTTAGAGCGCTCAATTACACTATTATTGGGAAGTAATAATAATAAAACTGTTTCTGTTGTCGCTATTGTTTGTTTGCGTTACGCTTTGAAGAAATTACTTTTATTAGAAAGTGAATAGTTTTCAATATCTGTCTGTTTTTGTACACGTAAAGGATTTGCAGAAATAATGTTTGACGAAGATCTTCCAGGATTTGACATTGGAAATAATTTTGGCATGTAGAAGCCCGGTTTTGAAGGTCATCCACGTCATCAAGGCATGATGGTCGGCATGGATAAAAAGGACTCGTTTGCACGTGATAAGCCACAAAGCAGGCGTACTATCCTCAACCTCAAATATCCGATCGAACACGGTAGTGGAACCAATTGGGATAAAGCCCAGCCTTTGATACAGCCACAGCCATGGCACATCGCTTCGGAATCGCCACAGGAACGGCAAACCGCTTCGGAATTGCAACAACTTTGGCAAACATCTTCGGAATTGCAACAGCTCTGGCAAGACCCTTTGCAACAGCCACAGCCTTCGCCTTTGGTGCAGCCGCAGCTTTGGCCTTTGGAACAGCCGTAGTACGAGCAAGGGCAATCGGAGGCCATTGAAAATAAGCAAAAGTTGGCAGTGATGGAGTTGATTCAGATAATTTCGGGTACCAAACTGCTGCAAAATTGTCAGATTGGGATAATACCGACAATATTGAACACGAAATTACAGACATGATTCGTCATTTTAGCATGAAGTCCCCGGCTTCTAGCAATCTCGATAAGAATAAGACAATGCCAGTAAATGTGCCATCCACAGGCATATATTTAGCCCAAAATGCTTCCCGTGTCATGACAGTTCTGTTAGACTTAGAATTTTTCGATCCATCGAAAATATCCCAAATTTTTCTACTTTCATGAGCACACTTAGCAATGACAGCGACTTTAATGGTACCGAGATGCCTCCGATTCAATCAGATGAAATATGGACCGCACTGAATAAAGAGACTCAAATTAGCCGTACCGCAGATCCAAGGCATCGCCGCGTGAAGCCAGGGATTCAGATTTGGAAGCTCAGCGTAAAGCCAAAGAGTGGAATTCTAACGCAATGCGGATCAGCAAAACGCAAAGAGGGAGTCCACTTTGTCGTCAATGTTATCGGCTATGGAAGTGCCATGTAAACCGAAGCGTGGCAAGCGTCCCAATCAAAGGAACGTTTGGCTAACCACCGTCATCTGGTAACACTGTCAGTTGCTACCATTAAACGTGGCGGACTTCGCTGACATCTATCATAAGTTAGGTTAGATCGTATGCATCAAATCATACAATTATTTATAAGCTAGATTTATAAGGAAAAAACTTAAATTTAGTGAATTTGCAGTTCGAAATTTTTAAGAAAACCATAGACGAACACTTGGCGGAAACGGTGAGAATGAAAATTGTACTAACATAAAGTTTTGCACGAAACTCAAATGAAACAAAAATGAAGAAGAAGCATAGCAGCTGGCACTGAATTTGTAAAAACTTAATACTAAAAACACAATAATCTTTAAAATATCAAAAAATTAAGTAGGCCACTTTGTTCTATAGCGCAAATGTGTTGCTTTAAAAATATATATACTAAAAACGGTTTAGTATAGCGTCAGGAAAGGATTACATACACTTTTCATACAATCAATTTTATATAATACTGTAGATGGAGCGACATATTACTAACATCATTAGAGCTAAAAGAAAAAAATGACAATATTTGAAAAAAGGATCATTGAGGTCAAATAAAATATGGGGCGGTTCTTCTTAGTGTTGCCTTATATCTGAAAAGTTGAGATGGGTCATGTCTGAGAGTAGTCTTTCTTGAACAGGTTGTGTCCTTGACATTGGCCGATTTAGGCTGAATTTCGTGTAGAAATATGGTTTTAGCAGATGAATGAGTGCTAAGCAGTGTAGGTACGGTGCTTTTAATGGATACATATAATGTACGCAATCTTGAATCTGGCCTTATGAGATGAGTACGAGATTTAAATTGTGTATGATACATATGTTTGTGGCGGATGTTGGTGAGGTGTGTGAAGGCGTGGGTTATGTATTGGTTGAAGGCGTGAAGTTAGCCAGCCACTATGTAAAGCTTCAAAAAATCGCTTATTTCAATTGACCATAATCTAGGTTCTTGTCATTTCGTTGAATCGTTACTTTAAGCCAGTCTGATATGAATCCTTGAAAATGATTGTAGTCTGACGTCGGTGTGACAGTTCTTTGGTTGAATTCTATGTAGTTGTTGTTGGAAATTCTTGGGTGCCCGTTCAGGGAAGAAATCCCGATAGCTGTGTAAAGCTTGTTGTGCAATAGACCACCTTTATGGAATATCTGCACATAGTAGATTCCGATTAACCGGAAATTCAAAAACATGCACTATATCGATTGGAAATAGACACAGTCCTGACTGTGAGTGACATTCATGAGGTGACATCCATTGAGAAGTGTCTTGTAATAGACCATAATGTTCCAAACAGACTTTAGATGAGCTGTATGCCTGGTGTTAAAAGCAGCTTTCTCCTCTTTTAATTATCAGTAGTGTGACACATGAGAATGGATTCAAATCTTAGTAGAAATTAAAAATAATTAAACTAATATACTGAATATGTTCAACCGCTTTAGCAGTGTGAATAAAAAATATAAATATCAAAATTGTTTTCAAAATTTTTTAGTTTCAATAGCTATGCCAACGAAATGGTCATAGCAAATATGTCAACAATACGTTTCTTCCCAATTATTCCGGTCGAATCCTTTCTTTGCTTGAACTGCAATGCAGGACCGCGGCGGCCTAGCTTAAGCAAACATTTTTTTGAGTTATGTTTTTAATTTTTTTTTTACTTTAATATAATAGAATGTCCAGACACATATGGAAAAAAATTTTTCTTTTAAATTTAAAAAAAATTAACAACTATCCAATAAGTTGCTGGTGTGCGAGTGAGATGAAAATGGAGAAGTATGGTATTTTTTAGTTTATTTTTTATGAAATACCATATTACTGAAATGATGGCATTCTGTTGCGAGTAGTTCTGGTGAGTCGGACGTACGTGGGTTTGACTGGTCTGTTCCAGCGTGGTTACGATTAATTTTTATTTCTGCCTGGCGAACTATAAAATAATCAAGAAAACGTCGCAATTGAAAGCACTCATAAGGCCTCAAATTACTACTTAAAAGTAAAGTATTGTTTGCGTAGCGAAACCAATAAACAATATTAAATAGTTTCTGTGTAAATTACGAGGCTAAATAGCTTCACCCATTTATTACATTTATAAGTACATATATCGATTTCGCTTTATTGGGACTTGTGAAATTTGTGAAAAAAGAAAATGGCGTTGATTTGAGGGCGTCTACGGAGATATGGAGTTGCCAACTTGATCTGAAAAGCCATGATCCGTATTTTACATCTACATTTTTTGTGAACGTGAAACAACGTGTGCTATGTAATTTTGTTTCCTTTAATATTTATAAATATTTATTCATCGTTTGTATTTCTGCCATAGTCAACTGAAATAAATACAATTTTTCACAGAAAGAAAAAGTACTACATTTAACCCGTTCAGTTGGCAGGCCGAAATCTAGATATACATTATTAATTTCGAATCGTCAGCAAATTTAATGAAGTGGAGAGAGTTCATTTGATTTTCATATAGAAATTGTAGAGGTTAGAAAATCTATATTTTTGGTTAATTGTAGAAAAATTTCCGTTTCTATTCAATATAGTTAGGATAGTGCACAAATTGTACAACTGCATTGCACACGCAAATGAATTCCCTATGGTTTCTGTGTGGCTTTCACTGCGACGTTAATTTTTTTTGGTAGATTTGTGGACCAAAGTCGTGATTAACGTTTGGTTTTAACGACATGTGGTTTTATTATTCTCTATTTTAGACGGAAAATTAAGACGTGCTTGCTACAATTGCAATTATATTGCGTAATAATTTCGGATCTCTCTTGAGGGGTGGTCTCACCGTAATATTTCTTTCTTCGTCTTCGCTCCACGTGTGAGGGAGATAACTTCTGAGTTCACGTTCGCAATATAGCGTACGTGGTCTGATTGGTTTAGGCATTTAATCGTAAAAATGGTAAGTTGTCGGAAGTGTGCACAGTGCGAAAGAAATGTATACTATTAATTTTCGGTTTTAGCCTCGTATAGTGCCGTTGCAATTGTTAAAATGCCTTCGGGTATTGTTAGATGATAACGGTGGCATTCTAAGTGCCAATGATGTGCCTCGTATTGCAGGGTGGGTATTCCTTTTGTATGACGGCAGTGCCATCTGTCGGAAATATTTCTAAATTGAAATAAGGTTTCATTCCATGTGTTGTGTGTGTTTCTTACAGATTGATGACAAAATATTCAAAAAAATTAGTCTCTAAATGTATTTACGTACAAATTTTGAAATCGACCAAAACAGAGTTGCTTGGCGAATTTATGAGTGTAGGCGGTTGGTCTCTAACGTACACCTGGCTAAACGACTCTATTCGCGCCATGAATTGGCCACTTGTGCAGGAGATTTTGGAACTTTTGCTCCTCTGTCCAGTCGACGTTAACCGCTTAAAGATCAATTCGGCACCAAAATTGGTGAAAGGACTATGCAAAGATGGAGGAAATGAAGGTGCGTTTTGAAAGTAATTTAAATGTATTAATTTATTATAAATCGCTATATTTTGATTTTGAAATAATTATTGTATTGGAAATTTCAGGCGTGCGAATTTTAGCAAAGAGGCTGGTGGAACAGTGGTTGAAAATCGTGACTGAGCAGTCTGGTACCAGTATATCAACAGCAGTTACGGCAGTCTCAAAACCACCACAGACAACCAATAGTGTGGTGGCGTCACAATCCGGCAGCGATGCTATGAATACATCAGCGCAGACTACAGCGAAAGATGTCAGCATCTTGCCTGAACAACAACAGCAGCAGTTGGGGGCCACTGGGTTAGAAGAAGGTGGCGATGTACCAAATACATTAAATTATACAATGACTTCGGCTCAACGTAAACTCAACAACAGTAATGAACCTGGTCTTGTTTATAAGTTTGTAGTTAGCGATGGTCAACAAACTTCAAAACAAGTTGAAAAACAGGCAACCGATGAAAATAGCTCATCTACCAATGAAGATGTGGTGCCAGACAATGCGATTGATACAGTGGATGATGGCGTGGACGTCAAGGTTGAGAAGAATGTAGAATCGAGTGGGGAGAACGAGGGTAAAAATATCAAAACGTTAGGGGATAGTTTAGATAAGAAGCATAAAAGCTCACATGGTAAAGACAAAAAGTCATCTGACAAGGATCGTGAAAAGGATAAGAAATCTTCAAGCCATAGATCATCTTCAAGTCATAAATCGTCTTCGTCAAAGAATTCGAGTAACTCCAAAAATTCGACATCATCCTCGTCGCATCGCAGATCTAGCGATAAACCACGTGACAAGGACAAAGATAAAGACAGTTATAATAGGGAGAAAGACAAAGACCGAAAAGAGAGCAGCACGACTTCCTCCAGCAGCAGTAGGCACAAATCAAAGTCATCTTCCAGTAGTTCCAGTTCGAAAGATCGCAGTCGTGAAAAAGAGAAAGAAAAGAGTCAATCATTCTCGAAAAAAGACCACGAGAGGGACATCAAGTCGATGCCACCACCGAGTGATGATAAAAAACCCAAGGAAGCTGCCGAGGTGCAAAAGCCCAAATCAATCACAATTGTCAATAGAAGAATGTCAATTTCAATTGAGCAACGATCTGAGTCGTCAAAAGCAAAAACTGTCAAAACATTCAATTCCCAATTTCGCTCTCACGGCTTAACCGAAGAAGCTCCAAGGCCGCCGTCGCGAAAGGATCTTAAAAAACCGGGTTCCACACCAACCACTGCTTTGCTTGGATCATCACTGAAACGGCCATCGCCACCGCCTTCCAAAGATACGCCTCATGAGAAGAAAACGAAGATAGACATGACCAGTGTCAATGGAATGGTCGATAAACCAGGTTCCATCAAACTCATTCCACCAAAAAAGAGTAAGTATAAAACGTACAGAACTCTTACTAATAGCGGAACTTTTCTCTTGTCTTTCTCAGAGTCCAATTGGTGGTTTTTGCTTCTTCTTCACTGTGATGGTCATGTGAATGCTTGCGTACATGTAGGTGTGTGTGTGCGTGTGAATAGAATTAAACGTAGGAAAATAATTTTAATCGGGCAGAATAATGCCACCATTAAGAGGATTGTACCAAAATGCGAATCGTCAAGATTTTTATCCAATTCAAAAGAGGAAAATTGGTAATCCATCTCGGCTCAAATGATGATTTGTCAGCTTAACTAAGATTGAGTTGACTTGCGCCTTTAAGCATCTCTATGATTGATCCAATAACTAACCAATGAGATAACAGTTCTTTTACGAAATTCATTCTGAGGCACCGGTTAATTGTTGAAAATTATATCGGAATGCAAGGGCAAAAGGTTTGCGTTGAGCTGAATGCGTTGAGTAGAATGGAGTTGTCGTCGATTAAATTGATGAAATCCATTTTAGTCCGGCAATCTTAACTTTGAGGAGTCCAATGAATTTAGTTTCATTGGGGTTGATAAATTGTGCTGGTTAGAAAGTAACCGCTTAGGGGGGAAAACCGATTAGACGTGAGCTTAGTGTCAAGAAAAAAGCCTTTAAATTATTTTTTTTTTTTTTTTTATCGTAAAAAAAGACAAAAATATAAAAGAATAAGAGGGAATATCTACAAAATGATAGAAGTTTATATAACAGCATGTTATAACTTGGTTTGTTTTAGTGGAGGAGAGCATACTTAGAAAATTAGTGACATGGATAGAAGCATTGGGCAAATTGCTTCCATTATTAGAGTGGATGCATATCCGTTACGGAAATAGGTTAATTTTCCATATTTTGTATTATATGTATTGCACCCTAACAAACTGGGGCAAACTGTTTTTGTGATTAGAATGATAACTGCATGTTGTTTTCCAAGAAGGGGATCGAAATTTGAAAATTTTGAGTCATAGTCACTACTAATTTTGTTAGGGTGCGATATATCCATGTACATGTTATATATTTGTTTCTGTGTCACTGTAACTGTCTGACTTCTTAACCCTCCGGCTAAGGTGTAGAAGCCTACATTCGAAAGATTCACAACAAACGCTTAAAAAAGTTTGTGTGTGAGCGGAAAGAGATGTCGCCCGTTGGGCAACTAAATCGATTCTCGGACGCTCGGTGGTTCGGAGGATCTGCAACTTTACAAAGGCTTGTATGTACATATGTCGTCGTTTCTCGGAAACCATGGTGTTAAGTATGATTTACATTCTAAGTGAATAACTTTTAGTAGAATTTAAGTTTCTTTAATACGCAACTATCGAAATACAGTTTTAAAAAGGAGAATAAAAATTTTTCATTGAAAAATGATAATACCGACTTCCAAAATCTTGGTATGTTAACGATTATCAGCCTTGCCGTTTACATTGCCCCTTCCACCAGTTTGCTTGACATGCCGGGCGCCGCAGCGCTTTTTTGTGCTGTTGGAGGCATGCGTCGTGTGTGAACGCTGCTGTCCAACCATGTCGGCCATGCGCACTAAACGAAAAATAAAATAAACCGCAAACGGTCATGGCGCATGCTTCTGCAATGGCAACATTATTGTTTATTTGCTTATTTGTCGGGCCATCGTGATTGTTGGGTTACCGCTTAATATGACGATGGGTTCCAGGGCGAGATGCGCTCTCTGTTTGTTCTTTCTTATGAGATTCGATTGTGGCTAGAAGCGAGACTTCTATTAATTAATTATTTATTTATTTGTTTCTTACAATTTTTCGTAAAAAAAAATTGGCACAGTTAAAATACACAAATCTAAGATATATTCTTAATTCGCTCGTTTTTCATTCGAAACCAGCAACCAAAGCAGACGAAACCGAAGCCCATTGATTGTCGTGTCGCTATAGTCTTATAAGGCTAATACATATATGCACATAAAATTATCTGTGTGTGAGTGTGTGTGTGGTGTGGTGTTGCACTTAGACTTTTAAGATGAAAACTCTGATTTTTTAATTTGCATACTCCAGATTTGTACACTAAATGATTTTATTCTTACAGCGTTGAAAAAGCAAAAACAACCAACTTGGAACTTCGCCGCTTTAAGTACTTCTATTTGAAGTATTCAGTTGGTTATGGAATTTCGATTAATTCCCTCTTTTCTTCTATACTACTTTCAGTTCAAACACTCGTTGAGACAAATATATTCTCGGATGCGCTCGCTGCCTCGATCGAGCCGAAGAAGGTGGTCAAACGTAAGCGACCATTGGCGTCGACATCACCAAATAGCAAAGATGGGCCAATCAGCCCAGATGCGCAGAAGCTGACACCACTTAAGTTCTATCAAGACACATTGGATGAGACTAAAGTGGATCAGAAGCAAGATGAAAAGGACGATAGCTCGAAGGAGAATGATAGCACTGAGGATTCACCTGATAAGCAAAGCATTGAAGATGACGATGATTTACCATTGAAGAAAGTTAAAGAGGACATTGAGCAGAGGGTACGAAATGCGAAATCTTTATTGAGTAGTGGATCGGCGCATGAGGACGCTGATAAAAGTGACGAAAATCAGCAAGACGATGACGTAGTGATAGTCGATGCGAAGAAACCCGGTCCCGGCTGCGGTCCCGATGGGCCGCCTGGCGTGCTCATGCTGCATAGACGCAAAGGCCCAAAGAAGAAGCTGACCTGGCAAACTGAGGATAAACTGACCCAGGTGCGCTACTTTGAAATTGATCATTCGGAACGCGTCAATGTAACCAGGCAGACCTTCCTGGAGATGAAGAATTTAGAACGCTATGGCGAACGTGATGCTTTGAGTATTGCACGTCGTAATTTCGATGACTCAATGGAAGCGAAGACAGAGTGGAGACAGTTATATGAGGTGATCAATGTACCAGAACATCCAAATGGCCATCTATCGGTGCAACGTATTGTGCAAGCGGAGCGGGAAGCGACTACGTTACGTGCTTTATATTTCTCACCTCAGATGATCCCGGACAGTTCAGCTGAACCCGAATTTGAACAAGTTAAACCAATGTCACCGGTAATTATACCATTGGACGATCTATCTGGCAATACGGATACCGTAAACGACTTTACCAACACACCAATGCCTGAACCGAAGATCAATGCACCGGACAATGAGCAATGCTTGGGTTCTATAAATGAAGTCGTTGCTTTAGCGAACACTAGTTCCCCTGGGCCAGTAGAACCAAATATGCGAGTGGGCGCTCCGTTTAGTCCGTACGGCAACAATTTTGAAATGAACGGTGGCAGTATGCCACAACAAATGCCCATGAATATGCCACCACAGATGCCAATAAATATTCAACAAGGTGCACCGCCACCAGTACTCTGGTCGAATCATCCAGGACCAATGGTTGGTCCAGGTGGCCCATTGATGAACAATGTTGGCAATCCTTTCGGTAGTCCTAATATTGATATGAACAAAGTACCAGGAAATGTTATGGGTGGACCACCGCATAACTTTATGAACGGACCTTTCAATGGTCCACCATTCAATATGAACGGGCCCGGTCCGGGGCCTGGACATTTTGGTGGACCTGGGCCTGGACCTGGACCACAAGGCTTTAACAATATGAACTTTGGTCCAATGGGTCAGGGTCCGCCAATGATGAATAATATGAATGGACCAACTCCACTGATGGAAGGGGCTCAAAGGAACAACAATCGCAACAACAACATTGGCGGCGGTGGTGGTTGGCGTACTGGAGGCAACAACTTCCAAGAAAGCAACGGTGGCGGCAATTGGCGACCAGCGGGCTCTGGTCCCAACGGACGTGGAGGCAACGGCAATAACAACAATAACACCGGACTCTGCAAAGCATTCATGCGAGGTCACTGTCGTCTGGGCAAGAACTGCAAATTTGTGCATCCTAAGAAGCGCATATGAGATTCGCCCGAATCTTCTGAGGAAGATTCGACGACGTAGATCTCAACTGACTGTGATATTAAAAATGGCGTTGCTTTAACTAGAAATTTGCCATCCTAAGGATTCCTAACAGAAACAAAAACACAATAGATAAATAACGAAGACTGTAAATTTTGATTATAGAATAAGCACCAAAAACTGATATAACGCAATAGAAGCCTTTGCCGCACCCGTCCTCGAATCATCGCCCAAAACCACCTGTTGTATAGAACCTAAGCTGAGGATACTATTGTACAATATTTCATACTAGGCTAACCTAACCATCTACGTACGTTGTCGTCTACAACATTATTATTGACCAGCATTCGTTAATAAGTTTATTTTGTTTTTGTACGGCCCGCTAGTGTTAATAGGCATTTAGGAATTTTTAAGCATAGCATTTAAGTCGTATTTTTAAGTATCATATTACTATTACCCCCCACCCACTCCATCTTGTTAATAGTCCAATTGTTATATTGAACATTACATTATAAGATAATTGCATTGAAAGAATGATTCAATCACGTGCTTTTTTACATGACCTGCATAGCGTACATGATATATGAATATTGTAATTGTAAGACCTATTATATATAGAATTTATAAATACACATATGAATATAAATGATTTTGTTGTCACTAAATTATACCACAGCCGAATAGTGAATGCGTTCTAAGCGCATGAACTTGTAAAAAAAAAGTTACCGCAGTCGATTTGTATTGCCATGTAAAGCCATTTGGCTTTGGTAGAAATCGCACTAAGAAGCTAGGCCAATATGCGACCGGAATGCTGCTTGTTCCGATGATTTGCTCGTTCCGTTTTACCTCCTACTCACGTTGCATCTGGAAGATGAGGTACTATTGTACCCTTTGTTGCATATGCCAATGAAACCGCCTTTATCTTGTTCCTGAAGGCCTCAGCATTATTGCAACCTCGGCGTGAATGTCAAAAAAAAAATCACTCATGTAACGTTGTTCTAGAGCAACCCTGGATAGAAAAATAATTTCAGCGCTACTGTTATCAAAATTTAGCTTCAACCCAATCCATGCCACAAATTAGTAAGAGCTCCATACTAATGTCTGACAAAGTGCACTCTTTTGAAATGTACGGACGAATTTGTCAATGACGGACGAAATATTAATTGCGGTTGTATCTGTGTGGAAATGTCTCCAACCGCGAAGAAGACGACGTGAAGCACAAAGCAGAATGAAAAACTGTATGGGGCGCTATCAGAACGACTTCGTATGCCATCGTGCGCGAGTCAAAGCCGTTGCGCTGACGTTGCGTTACCCAAACGATTTGGAAATAACTTCAGTCATCGTATGTGAGACGCACACATACACATTGTCCATGACGATTGATGCTGCATGAAGTATCGTGTCCGAGGCCCTTTACATCTAACACCACTCCGACAGTTGTTCCAGATTTTGGTTCAAAAGCATGTTTATATAATTCGAGCCAGACAATGCCAGACCAACAAAAGATCAAAAAAGACATACTTTCTGGGATTTCCGTTGTGTTTAAATAAAAAATAAACAATTCAATACTAGTTTATAAACCCAGTTTCAATTGGCATTTGTACAACAAAATTTTGCTTAAAACTATATAACTTTGGAAAGAAAAACAATTCTTTACTTGTTATTCAGTAACCCACGCAGTAATATCGGCAAGGTCGGACCCATGTGGAGCTGAAAGGGAATTGCAAGCTTAAAGTGGGAATTTTGTTAATAGCGTCAAAAGTGACTTACGTCGATGTAAATATAGTCTTCGATCAGTTGACCGTAGTTATAGTATTTCGCATCGGTCTTCAATTGGCCATTGACTTCCAAATCGACACCGGAGAAGTTGGATTGGTGTCTGGTGTGTATTTTACAAAGGGTGAAATGGTGTAAGTGGTCGGCGTAGACCGACAGATTTAAACTGTTGTAGTAGTCCTCGATGACGCGGCGATCGAGTACGTTCAAATCCCTTTGGTGTTGAGCGCGTTCGTCGACATCGAAGGAGTGCGCATGTTTCACTTTGGGGTTGACTTCCGCATCCAAAGCTCGTTCGAACATATTACGGTATTTCTTATTAAAGAACTCTGGTGCTTTGCATTTCTCTGACCAATAGGTGAACTTTTTATCGATGCTGTTTAGAGAGAATGGAATGGCATTTACACTTTGTAGCCCTGCACTAACTTGATGGAACTTACTGCTTTTTAGCCTCAAAGTCCACCAAAAGTCCGGGGATTTTGACTGCTGTGCGGGCTGCAGCGATTAATTTGCCAGGTCCGAAAAAGTGCAGCATGAAGGAAAACCGTTTGGACATATTCATGGTCAAGGAACCCAAGTCCAACACTCTGCCGTGCAGTTCACACGGAATCGGTTGCACGGTGAAATGTTTGACATATAGGGCAGCCTTTTCATCAAACGACTTGTTCGATTTGGAAAATTTTTGATAGACCTGCTGATGGATTTTGTAACGTTCCGAATTGGAGTTCAAGCAATAAAGATATTTGGCCGATTCCAACAGCTGCTGCAGGACAATGGCATTGGGTAGCTCCTCATTGTTGTTGACTAAAACGTATGTCTTCAATATTTTGAAAGCCTTGAGTTGGTGCTCAGTTTGTTCTTCGGACTCCATTTCCATTTCCTCTTCGTCTTCTGAGATCGTTTCCAGATCCGCAATATCCGTTTGATCCCACATAACCGGTATTCCATGCTCCTCCTCTATAGCTAGTTTTGGTTCTTCATCGACAAAGGTTATGGCCTTGAACATTTCGTAATAGTAAAGTTCACCCAGAAGTCGGTACTCTTCAGCAATCTCGAACGGAGTTTGCTCGATTTCATTCAACGTGCTTATCATGCTGAGTATCGGCATTATGCCCTGACCACGAAACCCGAAATAGTCATAAGAGCTGTCATTGATATCGACCAGAAAACCGCGATTGAAACTATCACTGAAGCCAAGAATGCAATCCACCGAAATCTTAGCACTACCAAGTGGTTCCAGCTCGATGAATTTATTGGACGTGATTTTGGCAAAGCCTCCAGCTAGTTGCTTATGCTTTCCCTCCGTATTCTTGTCCTCACTTATAGTCAAACGCAAAGCATACTTCGTGTCATTATAGACGCGTAACTTAGTGTGGCAGAGCTCATACCACGGCTAGAGAGAAGAGAAAGAACAGAAGAGAAGAGAAAGACCATTAGAAGGGATTTCAATAATCTAAAGTTACGGCTATAGCTCACCCGTATGGAGAGGTAAATGCTATCGTTACTAAATCGAATTTTGTTCGCTACATTCACAACTGTTACGTTGAGGCTACGGCTTTGGCCGCCAACAACGTCCAACTCGAAGATTGCTTTGACCTCATTAGAGCGCCGTATATAGGGAATGTGTAGGAGGCACATTTTGGTCTCGCCCACGTCAACGCTTCCAAACTTTTCATAAAAATAGATGGAACGTTCGGCAAAGCAATACTCCGAGGAGACCGGCGAAATTTCGCAACTAGATTCAATCTTAAGTTTGGACAAGATCTCACTGAGCGTTCGCTTCACACAACTATTCGAGCTTGCTTCATCGCTCTTCGGCTCGTTCTCGCTCTCTTCGGGATCATGGTGTTCATCACTGATCTGCACAACGTAACGCTTATGCGACAAGTCCAAATCGTTTATTATCTCGTCTAAGATGTCTAGAACGTCGTTTCGCGTCTCGGTTCTCGCTTCATACTTGCACCGGTGTATTCTGTAACGCCGAGTCATGTTCGGCTCCGAGACGTTGTCGAATTCATAGTCAACCATGCACATTATCTCTGACAAAAGATCGGCTATAAAATCTCTGGAATTATCAACCTAAGGAGCGGAGCTCAATTAATTTTATTCGAATCCGTAGGAGAAAGGCGATCATTACCTCGTCGATGAACTGTTGGGTCACTTCGAGTCGCTTCCACTTAAAATCAGCGGGCACGCAACCGGCATTCGCTATTTCCACGTGACGGATGTACTCTTGGTCCTGTGTGAAATACACCACTTCGGGCTGGCCAAAGGCGAGCTCCGGCACTTGTACGCTAACTTTCAGTTTCAGTGCTCGCTGGGCGAAGCCGTATGCGTACACATTTATTTGTCCGTCAATGGTCTTGCAGTGTAGTTCCTTCAACGGTGCCTTGTTCAGCACTATGATAATATCCTTGTGTTCGAACGCCTTGATTCCAATATGCAGACATCGCTCGAAATGGTGCTCGAATAATTCTTTTATCCGAAACGGACCTGACACTTCCAAGAAAAGGTTATCAATTGGGTTGGAGTGGGGATTTATCAGCACACAAGTTTCTGAAATGGAGTCCAGTTTAAGTGGGTGATTCGTGGATTTCGATTAGTATGATTATATATGTAAAAAGGTTAGGTTAAATTGATCGACAAGCTCAGATTACACCTAGACTGAGACAGTGGTCCCAGAGTCTAAAAGTGCTTAAATATGGTTGGATAATTTCAAAAGAGGATTATGTACTCGTATATTATTCATTGTCTAAAATTTAGGTTTTCCGATATGACCGAGTCGAGATCTCCTATCTACAGGCAAGTGCATTATAATATGTATGAACGTTAGATCAATACACGCTTGGCAGCCTTGAGTGGGCCAACATCGAAGTCGAGTTGTATAACAATATGTTTTGATTTTTTTTTTTTTTAACTGTTTTTGTGAAATGTATGACTCTTTTTATTCACTTATGTGACGGGGGAACCAGGGTTTACTCAAGGAAACGGTTGATCAAAGTTATGTTAAGGTTAAGGTTTAGATTAGAATCCGAATAAGAGATCGAGTATATTATATGGAACCTATTTCTGTGATAACCTGATAAGTGGTAATAGTTGAGTATAGGGCACAGAATGATACCACTTAAAATAAACTGTTTGGTAGTCAATGCCAAAAGGTATTTAATGCCACAAAGCCCGTCCCTTGGGTAGCCACGAATCATAGAATTATCTAAGAATGACAGCTAAGATTAATAAGTAAGTTTCATTTAAGGTTTCAGGTTCTTTGAGTTTAGCGGACGTACACTGGATACCCTTGTCCCGACCTCAGTAATCTTCACATTTTTATTTTTTTTTTTAGAATGACAAATTGTCATTTACAATGTATAAATAAAATTTACCTATATAAGGACCCTCTTTACATACGTGAGTACGCTGATAGTTGAAGCAGAGCTGTTTGCGGCTCCATGTCAAATTGCAGTTTATGAAATTCGCCGTCATCTTGACAAGCGTCGTGTTTATACGTTGTGGACATTTCTGATCAATTACTTCAAATCGGAACTCCGTGGTGCAGCTGCCCTCTTCAAAGGCACTTGCGGTTATTTGCAGAAAGTCATGGGAGTCTGGTGATAAAAGCAAGCTCTTGGGCGTAATGTCAATACGTGCGTTCATCACCGTAGCCTTGCATGGAACCCTTTTCGGTGCTTTGCGAGCCACAGTGGAGCTCTTTGCACGGCTAACATTTAAGCGATATGAACGCATTCCACGATTCATGACCTTAACCATTTGACTGTAGTGGGAAACATTTGCATGGAAATTTGCCTTACTACAGGTGAAGATAATGCCAGCGTCGAAACCTTCCTTAATGTTCGGTTCAAAGTATATCGGAACTCCTTCAACCAGAAACGTTATGGGCACCTCCTACGGAAGTCAATAGAATACCAGTTGCTGAGTCATGTATATGTATTATATATTTTTGGGTAACTTACTATAACGCGATCAAACTGCAGATCAATCACCATCGTATTCGTATACACATCGGGATCAGTGAATAGTGAAACCAGCGTCGTGTACATGCTCTGACCCTCCGGGGCCAGAATGCCACCTCTAACTGTCAGATACTGATGGGTGACGTCTTTCTAATGATTTAGTTAGGATTTAGCTTGAGCAGCACACCCTTATAGTTCTGTCACTTACCAGGCACATTAAAACTTCCGTATGTGTTGGCGATGCGTTGTCTATGAAAAAGTGCGTTTTATTCAGCTCCCATACATGAAGGCGCTGCCGCAAGGACCCCGGAGTGACATTTATTTCGGCTGGTAGAACATTTGCCGTTATGTGAAAAGGATAACTGCGATTGCTACCAACAATCTTAATACTATTAATGGTTAGAGAGAATAAGTTGTTTTATGCGTTAAGGTGGAGTACTGAATCGCTTACAGGCCCGATAATTTGGTTTTGCCAGTTAGTTGAAAACAAACAGAGCATTTAGCCACAATTTGGTGATCAGCCGCAATGTAGAATTTCCAAATACCATCTCGAAAGGTCATTTCGCTTGGCTACGGCCCAAAGGCGTCGAAGACTTTCAATTAGTTAATGAAACTAGGCCCGGTCATATATTACAAAAGCACGTTTTAGGGGGTTTTAATCCGCCAACTCTTATAAGACAAACACGACGAGTCGAGATGAAGTAGCCTTTATATAAACTATTCCTTTAGATTATGAGTAAGAGAGCTACAATTTGTCTGAAAAATATTTCGATTTCGGTGTATTGATGAAAGTATAACGAATTCTCCTCTCCCCTACATATCCGCCCTAAACATGCTTAGGTAATATTTAAACGGCCACCCTTCTGTTGCTACTTACAACCACATCGAAATGAAAGAAACCACCTACGATTGCGCTATTGTAAAATTCCATCTCGAAATCGTATTCTTCTCTGGCATAGACTAAGCGTTTGTCAAGGTATACAGTATTTATCTGTAATGAATTTCATTCACTGCACTTTTGGCAAGAGCTTATTCGGTGTGATGATTCTTACCCATTGGAGATTCGGTAAGCAGCAATTGTACTCGAACCATATTTTCGAGCTGAGATATTCGGATTTCATTAGGACCTTTTCTCCATGGCCTGCAGGTCCTTCATAGCAGAACACACTTGTCGGACAAACGCGTACGGTAAGCGAACGTCTGAAATAACCGACATTATTTGGAATCAACAAAACCGTTATGCTCTTTCCAGTGTTCGGTCTCAAGTAGACAATCTCATTGTCAAAATACACCTCCTTTGGATCTGTTGGTATGGCATTCCAATCCATATAAACAAAATTCGTATGTTTCATGAAAGCACTGAAGTATCTGTTATTCATTAAATAGATCATCGCTTCTTGTATGACGCGTTTATCGGTTTCGGATTTGTCGAAGATCTTTTGACGCTTTATAGAAGCTATTAAGCTACTTGCCATCGCAGGAATCGGCTCTGAAAATCAACTTCGATTATGATTTATTAACGAGTAGATTCAATAAAAACAGATTACCAATAACCTCCTCTTCAAATTGTAAGCTATACTCCGACCTGGCTGACTCGTAGGATTTAACAGACAAAGGCTTTTCTTCAGCATCGGTTAAATGTATGTCCAACATCTCATAGGAACTTCCTCTCAAATCATCGTTCGTCTCATTTAAGTGCATTATTGGATCCCTGACTTCGATTGGCATAAGCCCTGAGTTGTCTTTGATATTCAACACTAAAGGTTCATCTTCGCCATCTTCGGTGATGCTCATTTGTAAAGTAACTGGCACTGAGAGCGGATTCATCAGTAATAAATAACGCTTCTGTGGCACACCAACCGCAATACTACCAAACTCAACAAGTTGAGGAAACGTCCGTAACTGTACATTCAGGCCTTGGCCCCTAATAGTAAGTATAAACTACAGAAGCACAGAAACATAAAACAATGGCTTCACCTGAGAAGTACTCTATAATGACTTCCGTTGACCACCTTGAAAATGAGTACGACGTTAATCTTCGAAGGTTTAATCGAGAAGAATTGCAAGTGGAAGTCAGCGCTCTGGCATGGCTCCAAGTAAAATCCCTCACTGGGTGTAATATTAACACCAGCACTTTTTGGATGAAGGTACTCCTTGAACTTGATCTTAGCATTTAACTTGCCTGACCGATAAAAAGAAACCTCAACTTGTTTACCAAGCAGTCAGTAATTAAACAAACATGGCGCTTACCATCGACATTGGCTACTTTAATGTAGGCACAATGTTCTTCGCCGAGATAGATTTTGCGAAAATCGAATACCTTCGGGTGTATTTCAATTTCAGGACCATTGATGCGACCCGAAACGAAGAGCCAGTTGTTTTGCTCACACGAATATTTTGAGTCCGAGAAATGGAGAAACAGTTTCGTAAGCAAAAAGTATGGCGGGTCCATATCATCGTCGAATGGATTATTCATATCATAGACCGGATGAAAGGTTATCGTAGCTTGTTCTGCTGAATGTGGTCTTAAGAACGACTATATAAGGTGTACACTATTTGAGTTCCAATGAAGCACAGAGAACTTCAAATTTACTTACTGGTGTAGCGACTATAAAGTGTTTGAATGCCGTCGGGCTAATCACAAACTGGCTATATGACGATAGTCTTGATGATGACTGATCCAATCGAAGCTGTATCACACTGTTCATGCTTATAGCGTCGTCAAACGACGACTTTTTATCTAAATCAGAATCATTGGCTGGAGTGCTGTCTTCAGTTAGAAAATCATAAGTAACCGTAATATCATGCGGACCCTCATTGCAAATTGTGATTGAACGCGTTAGTTCCCGTTCAAATGTCACCGCACTAAATTCCACACAGCCCACGTTGACGTATACACTAACCGATCTGGGTGTGAAACTCATCGAAACTACACGTGGATGCACCTCTGAAAAGAATGCATAGGCTTTTTTAAAGTGCTGACCTCCGCAAATTGTTTTGCGAATAAAATATATCCTGTTAAATGGACGCCAATCTCGGGCGTAACTAAAATTATTATCGCTTTCGGACATAACTTCTCTTAGGTAGAAAAAACTTTTAATTCGACCATGCCGAATTAAACTCAATGATCATATCTGTAATTTAATCAAGAGTTTCCAATAGTGATCACATCCATTTGATTTTGGACACGAACTCCTCAACAACGGGCACAAAAATTGCTGAAGACACGTGCCTATCCAATAGCGTTTCCACTGTACTTACCAGGTGCATATTTCACACTGAAAGAAGGCTTCAAAATTTTTAGATGCTTTGGATAGAGAGTCAATAAAATTCGCACATAGTCCTTTCTTGGAATAGTAAAGCAATCGAATGTGTTGATGTATAGCTCTCTGGTAGTACTGCAAAAACAAAACAAAGCTAAAGTAAATATGTTCAGTGCCACTGAATTGAACTAATAAAAATACGTAGAGGTCTTAAACTTCACTGGCTCCTTAGTGGGATTATAGGTAATCAATTCGTAGTAGGTCTTTCTGCCTGGTATGCAGCATGGCAAGTTAAAGTTGTTAGAAATGACGCACTCCCCCAGGTTATGTTCAATTATGATAGGCACCTCGAAGATAATGTTTGGATGAACCGATTCTATATAGATATGCCTGGTACGATTTATGTGCTTTCCGGTAATCGAGCGTATTATAATATTCAATTCCAATGTTTCATCGGATTGTATATATCGGTGACTATCCGCATCATCTAGCTTAATCGTCGTGTCCATTGGACTATCCGTGAAGTAAGATAAATAGCGTGGGTACTAGAAAGGTTGATAATGATTAATTACATGAAATGGAACAGAAATAGAGGCTCTATACCGGTGCCTTGTTCTTCAATGTCAATGTTAAACCATAGCTCGATTTCTTTCTCAAAGAGTGCTTATAAACAATTACCCGGGGTACAATTTGTAACGAATTAACTAGTCCTTCAAGTTCGCTGAAATCTGTACAACGCATTACAAAACAAACAACTTTACATGAAAATGTCTAGAGTTCAGCATACATTCCATTGATATGCAGCAAAATTGGACAGTACGTCGCTTAGATGGTTTCTTATCATCTTCGATCACTGGTATCTCATTTGAGTCGGTTTTTTTTATGTTTTCGTTTTCATCTCGTCGATCTAGCGATGGAAAATATTTTATTATGTGAAGCAAAAAGAATTATAATATACTATATATGGATACAAAGGTTATGCATTTCACAGTGCGTTCTTTAATATGGTTTGAGATATGAATGAACTATGAAACCAGCAAAGTTGCTTAATAATTGCGAATTTATCACAATATCGAAAAAAAATAAAACAAATTAATACCTATCCAGTACTGTCAATTTGAAAAGTGTAATCTTTGTTTTTATTAATGTAGTATAAGAACCAATAATTCTCTAACCTCCATGGGTGACCTCTTCTTGAGAATGTTGCTGCATCTGGCAACTTTTACAAAACTCTTCAAAAACAGCTGTTTGGTGAGCACGAGTGGAAAAATTGTTTTCTTTAGCAGTTTGACACTGGCTTAGTCGTAAGAAAAATTGAATCGTCTTTGCTTTACTGATAAATATAAACAAACCAAATTCAATAAGACAAAAATCGTTGCCTACTACCATAAATGTCTAATGTAATACAAAAAAGTGAGTGTTTCGAAAATATTTTGTTCTCATCGAGTAGATTACACAACAAAAGCTTCTGCACACTTCAACCGCAGGTCTTCTATTGTCCATCCGGCAACCGTTGACACAGTTTCAGCGTTTTCGTGGCAAAATAAACATTCAACGACCGCGACAACCGCATTATGACCGTGCACGAGTCGTGGCTGTGACCCAGCCGATTTACGAGGAACCCCCAAAAACACGAACCTGTTTTCAGAATCGCAGCGAACTCATCAAAAAGATGGTTACGGATAATCCGTACAACGATATTATAGCCAGAGAAGTGCGTAACTGGCTCGACAACTCCAAAATGGTGGCCATATTTCATCTGAATTCTATATCAGCGGATGAAATATTCCAGATTCGCGTTCAATTGCACAAACAGAACATGCATTTGAAATCATACGGCAAAAAGATAATTGCGAAAGCTGTACTAGAGACACGCTACGAGGCAATTCTACAGCTCTTCGATTCGAACCATTGTATTGTCTTCTCCCCAGAACAACGAGTTTCGACTTTATTACGCCTAACGCGAAGGGTACCACAAATGGTATTACTCGGTGGCATTGTTGATAACAGCTTGCTCAGTCGCAATGAACTGGTGAGCTATGCGCAACTACCCGACCTACAGGCTGCTCAAGCCGAACTAGTGCAGACGATGAACTCAGCTGCCAGCAGCTTGGTTCAGAAGCTCGAATCACATCAGCACAACCTTGTTCATGTCTTGGATGTGTATGCCAAAAGCGATACAAATCAAACCGCCGGAGACTCAAGTACGGCCGAAGAAGAAAAGCCTTAAATGATGTCAGTAATATGTATGCAATTGTTAAATATCATAAACATAAACAACAAACGAGTTAAATCAAACCCTGCTAACTCTTGTACAAAAAAAAATTTATATTAAGTTAAATGTTATATATCACTAGGTTGCACTTTTCCAACGCATCGACTCGGCTGGAATGATCGCGTCTTTGGCTCTGGCTAGCTAATGCGCTACGCAGTGCAGCACACATTTGCTTCTAGGAAATTATGGCTTGTTGGGCGACGAGTGTCAACGACGGCTGAAGCAGCCGTTGCTTACAATTGAAAGCCAAATTGGCGAGCGCCTCTGCAGCATCCAGTTCATCCTTGTGATGCACGGCGTTCAGCTTGCACTGTTGCTGTGAGTGAAATGGTAGTCTCTCTCGTTTTACGGCATCCTCGCCCTTTGGTACTCCAGCATTGAACGCTTGTGTCGGTCTACTTGAAATGAACACAGTTAAGAAATTGAGTATTGCATTGAAGCTCTACAAAATTTTACCTGAGTGTATTCCATCCAATGTAATAATTATTTTTGTTTGGCGTAAACTTGGCGGCGCTCACTAGCCATTTGTCGAGTTCAGAAGTATGCTGCACCAACGTAGAAGAACCTACCAAGTCCGAGGAGTTGTCTCTCAGGTACTTTTCCATAATTTGCTGTTTGTACTTTGGTTGAGCGCTTGGTGTACGTGACACCACATGGACTCTCTCGTCGCTCTTTCGTTGCTCAACAGTTGATATCACGCGACAACTGTGCATATGAGCCATTGCATTAGCATAGCTGTAGTTACCATCACTGCCCCCACTGCGATCAACACCCGAACCACTGGAATATTCTTCAATGTCGAGGTCGTCATCGTCGTCGCTCTGTCGTACATCGGCATTTTCATCCTCCCAAATGCTATCCTCGGATGATATGCTAAACTGCTCTACATTGCCCTTGGCTTTTGTATTATAGTTCTTTATGAGATGTCCCCATGATTGTTTAGCCTGTACGCGCTCAGAGTTCTTTAGCTTGCGCCGCCAATTAGCAAACCAATTGCAAATTTGCGTGTACGTCAAACCAGTCTCTTTTGCCAATCGTCTCTTCTCGTCTCGTGTTGGGTACGGATTATCACGACGTCTGACTAACCAATCCTTAAGAAAACGTTTAATTTCGGGTGTGAAAAGCATCTTCGCCGGACGCGATTGTCGTGCATCATCCTCCTTCGGGGGCCAAGCGCGTCTGCTGTGACGACGGTTCCGCTGTGGGCGTGAGGATCTTTCCATGTATGGCAATTAACTGAATAAGACCAAACAAGCAAAACATTTTTTAATATTCAATTTTTATTTGTACTATTTTATCATTATTACTTTTTTTTTTTTAACTGCAATCAACTGTGATATGTCATTGCGATACCGAAGAATGTTCCCAATTCGTATAAAGTGGCGTGGGTGGTGCTATTTTCATTGTCGTCGCTGAATCGAACTGTGCTACAAATCGTTTTCGTTCCTAGCGATTATCATGTTTTTTTCAGCTGTTTTCTTCTTGCTCTCATCGTATTGCTGCAGCAAAATATTTTCGTTGCTTTAGGAAAACAAACGGAAAACATGAAGACATGTTTTTTAGCTGACAAACTTCGTTCTCTCCTCTCCCGTGCTCTCCTTCTATCGCTCTCTGTCAGTCGACTGGCTATTTATTTTAACACCTTCGACATTCAAAGAGGCCCGAAACCCAAAATAACACATTTCTAATTGTCTGATTCTATTTGAGTGTCTGAGATCTTAGGTGTTCGCGTTATTACTTCACAGATCATGCGCCAAATGGCAAACGACTTTGTCCCCCTCTCCGTGTACGTTATTCTTCCGTGATTGCACTTCTCAGTGGAGCCTTGACACCGCGAAATCATTCCCAAACATTTCGGCAACAACGCTTGGCACTTTAACACTCATTTGGCCACTTTAATGCTAAAAATAAGCCAATATCCAATCGCTAGTGATCTGTCTCATCACAGATGACGAAAGATTCTGTATTATTATATATATAAAGTTTTCATTGATAAATAAAACTGCTGAAGTCGCGCTGCCTCCATGTTTTTTGTTTTGTTTCATGATTTTCTAAACTACTTATATAATAGCCCAGTTATGGTTCGATTATGTTTTAGACTAGCCTAGGCATGGTCTATTGATTGCATTACTATAATATGATATGTTCTGTTTTATTTATCTTTTTTTTAAATGTTTTTTTCAGTAACACACCTGTCAATTTACAATGTGATATCCGTAATAGTTTTGTTTGCTTTAGTTCTCCGTTGTAAAGCGATACAACCCGTAATTGTGTCTGCAGCAACGTCCGTGGTTGACGTTCCCGTGATACTGAAGAGCTTCGTAATTTTTTGAAATCGGCAGTGAGTTCAAAAACAATTCGGTTTTCCGTTTTCAATTCGGAAAATTCACCATAGTTGTCGTGTTGCTCTTTTTTTTGCTCTCCATTTCGGACCATAGGCTATGTGGAGTGTGAGTTCTACTCTCAAATTATGCGAAAAATAACACTTGAGAATTTTTTTATTCCAGTTTTAGGGTTCGATTAAAATCTAACACCCTGGACTTTTATGGATTCTTCTGAATTTATCTACGATAGATATCAATATAATTGACCATGGATAACGTGGTCAGGTGTGGGTACTTCCCACCTACGTAATAGACGAAATAAGCCGGATACGAGTGAATCACATGTGAATGTTCGCCGTGGATGGCCAGCTTTAGTGACAACGACATCTCAGAAATGGTAACTAGTCCTTCATTTGACTGCATTTGTTATACTTTTAATTGCTTTTTTGTACGTTTTTCTGGTTAAGCAGCAAAAAAAAATTTTACATCCAAAAATAAAAGATTTGCTTTACATAATCGGCATCCAAAAAGCCTCCAAATGCTACATTCAAACTAAAGAAAAACTATCGAGTTGGCGCGCTGTCGATAGTTTTCCTTCATTGCTTCATAGATAATGCGTAGAGATGAGCGTGTGAAGTGATGTTTTTTCGATTTTTAGTACAGACGACACAATAAACAAGTATTAGGCTACAATCATAGTGCCCGTGGAGATGAAGCTGTTGACCAAAGAGTATTCATTCATGAATAAGTTCTCTCTGGTGTTGTGGCTCAAATTGGAATGAAATCTTTACGAGACAAATATATTACCTGAATTCGGTTTACACTCTTTTTTCTTAATTTTTGCTTAAAATATAAATTGTACTGCAATAGTAGCCTTTCATCGGATGGTAAATCCACTTTAACCACTAAAAAACGTATCAAATTCGTTTTCTAGTTTTCTCTTTGTACTTCACTTCAGCTTCTCCATCGTCAGCAGCTCGTCTCCTCGTGTACTATGATTGTAGCCAAACATCGCAATTTTTTACATATTTCACTCTTACTATCTATCAGAGAACTAAACTCAGTGGAATTTCTAACTCAGTTCGGATAGTTCAGATAATCGAATGGGAGTCAGAAAAGTCACAATGACAGGATTACCCCTTAACTGGTTGCGGATCCCCGGACCATAAAACCGTTAACAGGCCTAGGCCTGGTGTCACGTATTTCACCGACTGGTTGAGATACGGTCTCTCGCACCACGTCACGCCTTTACTTTTTGTTATTATTATGTGTTAACTATTAAATCGTATAACACACAATTGGAATACACAAAGACCAATTTTGGAAAGACTGTCTCTAAGGTTGATAGAAAACAAAGATACGTAGATCGAATTTTATACTTCGAATATACTTATCCGCGAATTGTATTGAAATGTTGTCCCAATGAATGAGTATATAGAAATATATGCTTTTTGGTCCCAATAACTCATTATTTTCATGTAACAGCGATTTACTCTATGTATGGATTTAAACAGCCAATGTATGAGTTCGGGTAAACTTGAAAGACAAATGCTTTTGTATATTTTTGTGTCTTTATCTTATATCTTTTATTGCTTTAGAACTTAACCATGTTAATATGTATGCTGTTCTTTTGTCAATTTGTATGGAATCGTAAATTGTATCTTAATCATTATATCATTTCCCACTATACGTTTTCAATTTCAATATAAAATAGCACTTTTATTATACTCGTAGCTGTGCATCTTAATCGTACTCGTGTTTAATTCATCTCAAAGGATGCTAATGACAAAATGTTTCCAACATGACGCTTTCGTCGTATTGTTTGTTCACAAAGAAAACTGAAAAACAAAAAATAGCCGCCAGCGGCCTCAAGACCGATGAGGAAAATAAACTAAATTAAACAACAACAATCAAGCCACATTCGGTATATAATTGTTTATGATGACGTTCCAACGCCTTTACCCGTCATATAAGTGATATTAACACTCACCACCAATTAGTCACTGTCCGTCCCCTTTATTGTTAAAACACTCAAAGTAGGAATAAATAAATTGGTTCAAAATTAAAATAAAATCTTCAATTCATTCAATTCAAAATTACTAAGTTGTGCGAAGTGGGAGGAATCGTATATATCCATTCTGGAATTTTATTGATTGTTTCATATTTTTGCTCTATATATTTTGCCTATTATTGAGTAGTTCGTGTCCACTTCTTCACTGTAAAACAAACTCAGTTAATATCTGAGTAGTGGGGTACCACCCAAATGTGTAAATAAATAGTTAAACGTTTTTATTTTATATAAACTGTCCATTGAAGAGAAGTGTGCACTGCATTTCTTAGTTACAAAATGGATAATTTTTATAATGATTCTGTTTTACGTAGGAGTTACAAAAACAGCTTCTATTACAAGAGAAAATTATTAAAACGAAAAATATGTGCGGAGCTGCGAATTAGGCCTGCCTACTTTACACCTCCTAAAAATCAATTCAATTAAATGGTAACTTAAAACGAAGAAAAGAAAATATATATATGTACGTATGTATATTAACTATAAAAATAATATTACCGTCTCTTGGATTTTTCAATTTATATTCTATATGCCATTCTATTTATTTATTTTTTTTTAATTGTAATTTTAAAATTTTTCAATTTTATTACTATTGAGTATTTTCCTCTTTTGAGTTTACATCTATAGTAATGTTTTTTTTTGTGCAAATAAAACGAAATTATTGATACAAAGTTCGGAAAGTGGTTTCATTATTTAAAAACTTTATTTCAAATGATAGAAAATAATGTACAATTTAAAATAAAATCAATATGTTTTTTGCAATGTCGGTGAGTTCATCGCTTCATAATCTCTGCTGAATGCAACATGCAAATAAATCATGTCGTTATCGCTTGTATAGATTTGAATGTATATTATCAGTATTCGCCATATAAACACAACTATTTATGTTATGCTAAATACAACTAAATTAAGAGAATGTCCTTCTTTTTTTGCTTTAATTTTAGAATATCAATTTGTAGGCGCAGTGTAACGGTTGCTCATTACAAACTATGTATTTAAATCTTGTGTTGTTCTCAACGTTTGACCATCCATTTGTTACAAACTTCTCTCATCTTTTGTTTTTTCTTTGTCGATTAAATCTTATTTGTTTGATTGGTGATTCATATATCAAGCTACGCACTTATTTATCTCACTATAATAAGCAAATGTTCTACTTCTTATGAAATCCGTTCGCATTCATTTCCATCTTGTTTTTTTTTTTTTAATTTTCTCTTTGATATTTAGTCAATTTCTAATTATGTATAAATAATACGTTATTAAATAAATAGTTAAAATAATGTAGTTTCGCTATGCAAAAAATAAAACAATTTTGTAACGCTTTCATTCAATGACGAAATTAATAAGCTTCACCTCATATGAGGGCGAATTCCCATTACAAGAGGTCGTTTGCTTAAATTGTTCAATTCGGATATAAAAGCATATGAGTAGAGAAATTGATTTTTGCAATCAAAAACCTAACGCAGCAGCTACTTAAACCCGCATCGCTTTTCTGCTTTCTAAAGCCAAAAATAAATTCGAGAAAAACACAAGAATTTTGTTAAGTCATGGTGACTGACGTCAGTCTAGATTTCGGTTATACAAATCAATATCGTTCGACCTGAGAGCTATGTTGCTTTAAATGTTAACATGCTCAGTTTTTATTTATAGCTGTTAAATATTTGTTGTTGTTTTTTTCTTTTTTTTTTTGTTTGGTTATGATTACGATTACTGGTTTTTATTTTTATTTCGGTGCACGTGTGTTCACTTCGAGATAGCGTTCTCCTAATTTATTGCAAAAGATTTTTACGAAAAATGGACTTTCAAAAATTGTATCGAATCTCGAGACACGAGAGATACTTTGTTTATGTGACTTCGATTGATGCCAATTTCTGACCTTTTTCATAAGTTCACTAATTATTTTTATCTGGGCTAAACTAGACTCTAATAATATGCGTTCACGAAATGTTAAAATCTGCTATATTATTACATCACCGTAAACCTATTGACGCGGAGTGGCGCAGTGGTGGTTTGTATCGCAGATTTAAACATTTCCTTATTAAAGCCAATTTTGCTTATTAAATGTAATATAATTATATATGTATATATGTATGTGTTATTTGTTTTATTATTTTAATATAATTATTGTTATTATTAATGTTAATGTTATTGTATTTCTTTTTTTTTTTGCTTTCGAAAATGCTATATAATTTAATAATCAATTTTTTATGAATATACGCATCTAAAATACGTTCCGCATTTGCTTTTTTCTCTTGTGTTTTAAATTATTTAGAAGTAATACATATTTTTACTTGCGCTGTTCGCATCTTGTTCTTGTTTTTCTACTGTTTCCGTGTACTCCACACCACCTCACCCATTCGTTTGGTTTGTTGGTCGGTTGCTTGCTCTCTTAACCCTCGCATTGGCGCGCCCTTTGCCATTAGTTTAAACGAAGACCTTTGCCAAGCCATCCGCTCCTGCGCTGGCAATGTACGGTTTTGCGGCGTGGAAGGCTACGTCGAATATGCTCTCATCGAACTTCTTTCGATGTGCCGTAATCTCTTGCACGCAGGTCTTATTGTCCAGATTCCAAAGACGTATCGAACAATCATGCGAACCAGAAAGCAAATACAGTCCATGTGCATCGACCGCCAGTGATGTGACAGGTTCCAAATGTGCTACCATCGAGTGTACTAACGTGCCAGATGTATTGTCCCAAAAGCGTATGTGACGATCCTCGTGCGCTGTGATCGTGATCGGTAGCGTGGGATGTGAGACAACTTTGTTTATGAACTTCCCCGTATTTCCAGACATCTCTTGCGCAGCCTCCAACTTTATGATTTGCTTGCCAGTTTCTGTGTCGTAAATAAGGCAATGTGCACTATTATACGCCACCACAATGTGATCGACCTCATTGCGCACAAAATCCACCGAAGAAGGAACACCTTCCACCTCTGAAGCTGTATATGTACGTAACAATGGCTCCTTACTGTATGGCGACCATAGTTTCACTGTGCCATCGGCCGAGCATGAAACAATATTGTTGTGCATAGTGGCCAACCCCCAGACGGCGTCTGTATGCCCCTCAAGTGTCCCCGAGTGCACATTTGGGTCGTAGCAATCATATGGATCAATGTTGGGTGAGGGTAATTGCCAGCATTCAATATTTCCATCCAAACCGCCTGAGTAGCATGTTTCGCCTGTTGTCGACATGCCCAAACACAGTACCGGCCCGGTATGCGCCCGGAAAGTATACAACGGCTCCACGTCAAGACTAGCTGACTTTTTGGCTTGCACCGTTTTCTGTAGATTCCACAATTTTAGTGTGTGATCCTCGGAGGCTGTGATTAGCACTGGTTCCTCCGGATGGAAAATTAGCGAACGCACCCCATCAAAGTGCGAACGTAACGTATACTTTGCGTTCCAAGTTTTGCGATAGCCAGCACCTCCAGCACTTCCGCCAGTACCGTCCTTAGAATTTGCATCGTACGCGCCTTCCGACTCGTTATTCACCGTCAATTGAGCTAATTCGCCGAGCCCAAGCGAGCCGTCGACTTCCTCGTCACCACCTGTGACAGCCGTGATGAGGTTACGTTGAACCCTCCTCCGATCAGCATTATTTGTTTGGTCGACAAGACCACTTGTGTAACCTTAGAAAATGGGAATAGACGTAATTTGATTAGTAGCCTTTCAAAGTTACCACCTAATCCTATTTATATCGAAAACATTGAACATTTAGCGGTCAAGTGCCATTAATTGAAGAGCGTTCATCAACCCAGTGTAGCTAACGGCACTTGTTGCATTTTGTCACATGTCAGAAGCGTAAAAAACATAACAAAAAAAACAAATATTAAAAATCAAATAAAAATGCATAATTTTTTTTTCTAAGTTTAAGCACCTTCAGTTATAAGATTCATATCATTCAAAAGCTGCTCCCCAACCTCGGCCTCGAGATCTTTTATAAGAAAGTAGAAAAAGAATATAAAACCAAATAATTCATATTGAAAATTCAGCAACTTGATTTCTTTCGAAGTATGTTTGCAGGTGTGAGGTAGGTATTTATGAAGTAGAGGTAACGCGTATGTTAAACAAAATATAATAATCTTAGTGACACAGCTTTAGCTTCAATCACAAGGTAATAATATAACATCATAAGGTGAGGCAGTTCAGTTTGCCAAAATGCTAGTGCAAGAATTATGGGTCGCCTAAACTTCTTTTTAGGTGATTCAGTTGTATATTGATCTTGAGTGAAACATCTTTTTTTCCGCGTAAAAAGAAGTTTAGGCAGGTAAATTTTTAAAGCCGCCACAACTAACGACGGGAGTTTTAATATGTGCTGGTTAAAAGTAGTGTAAACAAATGCAATTGGCGCATGCAATACCCATTTATTCCAGCTTGCCTACCTTCACTAATTAGTTCCTTTCCCGATTTAGGGCGCTTTGCCATTTTAACATCGGTATCATCATTATCGGTAGCAACCATTTCCAGATCATCGGATATTTCATCGTCATCCGACATCTCAGTAGGGCCAAGGAATTCAAAATTCGCCATGACCGCCGCCTCTGTATCCAGTATAATTGCGTCACTAGCTTGTTGTGCTTTTTTTGCGGGGATATGACGGCCTAGTGTGAGCAAATTATTCAATTCTTTTTACAGAGAAATCTCACTCTTATAGTATACCTTCAGATTCCGATGCCCTTTTATTGCTTTCGTTGCCGTTAATATTCGGACTGCAATTCTCACCGCCATCCATGGGCTGCTCGGCCCCGCTATTGTTATTCAAACCAAGTATCGAACGCACACGATTCGAGCGAACGTCTATGATGTTGTCTGTATAGCCGATTTCCGCGAGATATTGTCGCAGCATTTGTCGTCCTTGTCGCCATGTGGTATTCGATACGGAGCTATATGGTACTTCGGAGTCGGTGGCCACCTCGCCACCCAACCCGCCGTCATCGTTGGTGGACTTATACTCGTTTAATTGTGGTGGGTCTGTGCCGTACTTTAATCGGTAAAATTTTGCACGCTCCTGACGCAAGGCGTACTCGAGCATTTTTATACGACGAGTCAAATCTGATTTGAGACTCTCCAGGCATTTTCGTTCACCGAGTAGCATTGCAATTCGTGCCTATAGACGAACAAACAAATTACCATTATTTATGTAATACTAGAATACTAATTATCAATATAATACTAGAAATTATGGGGGACTAGAACACGACACAACTTTAACTATAATAGTGGGGGACTTACATATATAGTAACTATATGTTCGGTAGTTCGACTTAATATCCCATCAGTAAATATTTCTCAAAAGATTTCACAGACCGCTCGGTCTGATCTAGTGAATAAGCAGTAATAACTCCCACACAAGAATATTAAGATTTCCGGGCATGTCAGGAAGGTAAAGGTGGAATAATCTATTTGTATTGATGTAAGCAAACTGAATCTTCGAACATCATCATCTAATCCAACTCGAACTATATATACATATATATTATGTTATTCACCAACTTTAATAGAGTTGGAAACAAGTATAAGAACAATCTTATATAAGATAAACATTGCTACTAGTACCTTTATGTATCACAAATTGAATAACAAAAATATATATTAACTCATGTACTGTCATACTGACTCTGTAGTCCGCGTCCATTTTTTGCTTAAGTATCTTAAACTGAAACATGAATAAAAATATGCGAATAATACCAACTATAGCAAGATGGTCTTAAAATATATACGCATAAGGTCTGCCAAAATTTCAAATCGATGTCAAATACCAATGTGGAAGTTATATATAACATTTTAAAATAAGTTTAGTTAAATAAGTGTAAAAACTTTAAACGCTGTTTTCTACAAAAACTTTAATTTATCCCATGAGTTTTGTATAGTATTCATCTATATCTGCAAAAAAAAATACAACAAATCTCCAAGTAAATGTGAATTTTCTAGAAGATTAAAACAATATTAAGCCAGGTTTAGGAAAGTTGCAATGATATTTTAAGCATTATTGTACAACCAAACATTAGGCGATTAAAGGAATTAATGTGCGTAAAATAAATAAAGAAAACATAATTTATTATTTCAAAAATACCATCAATAGAGACTTTATGCTGTGCACTGCAAGTGAAATCAACTAAGAGCTGCTGTAATTACAGGTTTCGAATCCATTCAACTGTTACACCAAACGCACACGCACACCAGACGCACACACGCACAGACAGACAGATACACACACTCGCACACATAGCAACTTAGAGTATATCACCATTTCTCCTGACTCTCTTCGTGCTCCAATTCTCATCCCAAGTAGGTCCATTGACTCAGCAGGCGTAACATATGGAATGAATGACATTCCACTGCTGCGGCTAAACACCCCCTCAAAATCTTAAACAAGGGTATCATGAATGGAAAAATGATATGAATGAACTTTCCGGCTGTACACGACAAACGGAACTCACTGTAAACGAACACATCGTTACGAAGACAAAGGAAATGTGTATCAGAACTGAAACGACTGAAAGTTAAATACACTATATGTTATTTCATCTATAAAACAGTGAAAAAAATTGTGATATGCATTCCGATTAATGCTCAATGGCATTTTACAAATTCCATTTTACAGTAGTTCAATAAAAAATAGCAAAGTTAATTAAACGGTTTCTTTCGAATTGTGTAACAAATATTGTGAAAGGCGGGAGGAAACCCAGAGAAATGAACTTTAATATGAATGCTGTCAGAGGGGGTAGAAAGATGGGGCTCAAGAATTTTGCAACAACAATTAATGAAATCATAATCAGTTAAATTTGTTTCAAGCACGCAATTGTCGGAGTAAAAACGTCGAGCGTTTCAATAATATTGCGCCAATGGCACACAATTTGAAGATTGATGTACGAAAATGCAGAGTATATTACAGTAGCCGCTCGGTCAAACGAACACTAAGAATGATGCTCAGAAATAATCTACAAATTCAATAGAATGGCGTAGTGGACATGACTGTGTCCTTAAATGAAGACCATAATTTATAATGAAGTAAAATAATATAATTAAACTAAAATGTTAGTTATTGTACTTTCAATATTTATATCATTTTGATTATGATAAAATTCCACGTCAGCTAGCAGTAGAAGAAGAATACAAAATATGTGCTTTGAATTTTAAAGAGTCTCCTCAGTAAGCCATAGAAGTTACAGCTTTACTTTATTCCCATTCAATTGTGACTGCTGTTTCATATGATTTCATTTTTGTAGTCGGTTAAAGCAACGTGTGTTGATACAACGATTCTATGAACACTCTTGACGTTAGCAAAACATAATCCAACGACTTGCGTAAATATAACGTAACACCAGTTATTTTTTATTTTATTTTATTTTTTTCTTTATGGAAAGCAGTAACACTTCGTCAATATCGTATGTGCACCTCAATTATATATTATATTATAATATCCATTATTCGATCACATAATCTGGCCTAGATTGTCATTAACATTGGCAATTTTAATCATTGCATCAAATACAAAAAACATTATGTATCTTCAGCATTACGGGGCCTTCGGTCACCCAATAAAGAGCACTGTAGGCAAACTCAATTCTCAGATGCTGCTTTATTTTTGTGTTTTATTTGTATCTGCAGAGTTTGAGGAGCATCTGAAATATTTGCGAATTCGACGATTTTTTCGTACCAAACTTTACAGTTACCATCTAAAGGCTATTCTAGAGGTTCCCTGAATCTGATTCCCAGTTCCTTCAATCGAATTATTTTTTAACCTATAGTTTTGGTACACTAACACGGGTTAGTTATGAATAACGTGAAATAAATTTTACAGATTGATGATAGACAAGGTCATCATTCGCTCGTACGCAATGAGAAATGTGCAACACCTACACTTACTATATAAGAAAAGGCATAAGAAAATGCCAAAAATAGGCAGGGCTGACGACGAAGCACACAGGTTCAATATTGTTCCTAGTGTATTTTCTCTTTTATAACTAGAACTGCGAATGACACTACCAGAAAACTAGGAGGCGAACAGGTTCACCACTTATCATACAATACATTTAGCTGAAATTGTCCATAAGTCCTATTTCGGATTGTCAAGATTACGTTGAGCTATATTAATAAGGATTGATATTGATGGAAGGAGCTACAGTCACTTGGCTCTCAATAGTCTCCTGAGACTTATTTCACCAGTCTTAAAACAGTCTCACAAATTTTTAGCCCTTTATTTTGGGCACATTAAATTGTCTAAACCAAGAAGGCTCCCAAATTAACCAATTGGGCCACGATTGGTGCGTAAAGGCAAGAACCAGAGACATTCCTACTTCCGAACTGATCGTAAAAGCCAAGCCAAAGGGAATAGCTGAACACGTGAAATACTCGTGGTTTTCGCCATCTGGCGAATGGTTAGACAAATGAGGCAATCGGCACAATAGTGCATTCAAGTGCATATCTGGAGAAGCGTTAGACGTATCACTAACGGATGTCAACCAATTTAAAAAAAAGCTTCATTCTTTGCTGAGTAGTTAGAGACCCGAGGATGTTTACAATGCAGACGAGAGCGGCGTTAAAATCCAACAAATGTATTGGAGGCAAACTATCGATGGAAAGTCTCATAATTGATATAATTATAATTTTGCTTCCAGCGGCTACTTAATTTTCGTTGAATTGGAAAGGGGAAAAGGAATTTACGTCGAATCCTGAAAACCTAATCATAACACATGCCTATTATTCAAGTCAAGTTAGGCTCGCCGGTTTTAACGACAAAGCAATTAAAACATGTTTCTTGTTGATTTTTCGATCGGATTGTAAGATGTGTATGTATTACATGCAATCTTCTTTTTTTTTATAATAAAATCAGAAATTCAGACCCCTCTGGAATTCCACTTTCATTCGAAATTGATTCCGCGGAACTAGCAGTATGTATCAAGGAGAATACTTTTCAAAGAAAATATAAGTTGTGAACCTCGTAACATATAGGGGCAGAATATTATACACGAAAGTCAAAAGCTGTAACAGGAGCAATAAAGGAAGTAATAAAGTAGTAAAATGGAAAGGGTTCCTTGAGGGATCACTTACCTGTAACTCGGCCCTGTCGACGTCCCATTGTGAACGTTCGAGTTCGAAACGTGACCATTCGTGCTGTATAAAATGCAATATGCCCGGTATCGTGTATTGAGGCGTGGTTACCGATTGGTTGTTTAGCACACTCGGTGGTGCGCCATTACCACCACTCTCATCACTTCCATTGTTACCGGACCCCATACCAACACCACCGCCAGCAGTGACATTGTTTTGTCCAGTACCGCCAAGACTGCTTCGGAACTCCGGAACTCCAGAACTGGCGCCGCCAATAACACCGCCACCAGCGCTGCCGACTGGCTTATTGTTTATGCCTGCGGTGGCTGCTGAATTAGTGCCCATTTGTAAGTTTTGTTTTTGCTGCGCTTTCGTTTAGTCGTTTTTCTTTTTTCTTCTATTGCCAAATCAAAATGTTCTTATGGATATCACCTGGCGGACAAAATGTTGCTTTAAATTTTCAATTTGGTTTTTTTCAGTTTGTTTCGCACAAATATCACAACTATGATTTTTTTTCAAAAGTCTATTTTGTTAATTTTTTTTTATTTATAAGATATTATTTTGGTTATTTTTATTTATTTATTTATTTTTATGTTTGAAGAGTATTGCTATTGTTTTTGTTACTGCATCTGATCCTACTTTAATGATTTTGGCAACACTCTGACACTGGTTATAACGTTGTTGTGTTTAGTCCTGTAGTTAAGATATTCTCTCATTTAATAACCTATCATAGCATAGAAAAGCAAAACAAATGAGGTCATTGAATTTCCTCTTTAACAAGAATTTGAAACAGCAGTAACAAACAGTCTGCAAAAGAGCACGGGGAAAACGAAACGCCAACTGAACAAAAGGACGCAAATAAGGCCGCCCGGTTTGAGGCTGTCACTGGATGTTTTTGAGCGCCGCCGTTTTGCCGTTTGTTCACTTGTGCACCCTGCTTTCTCTGCCTTTTTACATGGACAATGGACACACTCACACTCACCCAATCCATAGACAAAAATCAAGTCGAGTTGTCTTAAATGCCTTAACGTAGTCGACGTTCACTGCTATTCTCTAAGAGGGCCAGAATCGAAATTCAATTCAATCGAAATTTTCTTTTTTATTTTCCACGTCTTTTTCGATTATTGGACTGCCGCCTTGAATAAGGTATAACAGGTATATAAGCAATTTTCCAATTTTTATGTTTTTTTGTTTTATCCTCGGCTTACACTTTAACTTTTTCCTTTTACTCGAACTTCAAATCTGATTGTTATTTTATATTTATTTGGAAATTTGTTTTCCGCTTCTAAATAAATCCAAACAAATGGTTGCTACCTTTCTGGTACAATCAATTTGGTTAGAAAAAAAGATTCACGCAAAAAATCTACACGCTCTCCTTACTGAAGAGCGTAAATGGCAGACGGCAGAGGCAAAGATACAAGCCGCGCAGTGCCACAGTTCGTGCGTGTAGAGCATGAGCCGCCAATGACGAGTAATATCGAACGGCTAACTCAACGCTTAATTGATTGCGTCCGCGTGTGCATTTGCTTTATGATTACGAGTTTTTTCGATTTCTAATAAAAATTATTTTATCTAACTATTCAATCAAATGTAAAATTTAGAAAACTAATAAAGGGCTGTTTTAAAAAAAAATTCGATTGCCGACGTCAACCCGAAAAAATTATAGAGCGGCCTGTAACTCTAAAGACAACAATTGTGCGCATCACCTTATCTATCTTGCTCACACTCTCTAAACGCTAGATTCGCAAGTATGCCTTTTTCATTTTTACAATCTATACACGAAGAAACACACATACACACACGACCAGGTTTTCTTGGTAACATTTGCACAGAAGACTATTGCACGCCGATGATTCAATAAAATTACATGGAATCTATTACACATTTATGCTTACTTTGCACAATATCGCGCAAATTATGTTAAATTTCTTTATGTTTACTAAAATTTTTAAACTATATGGTGCATTTGCCACCAACGTATATGTATACTCGTGGTGCTTCCCACTTCTCATTTCTGGTATTCTCTGGGCTGCCAATACACCATCATTTAATAACTCATTGACTGTTGCCAACTTGGCAAGCCTATTCTATAAAATTCAGAGTAGCTTTGATGCAAAGTCGTTTCTTATTTTTCAATTACTTAATTTATATATCTTCGAATGATATGCTTACTCTTTATTCCTTGAATTGAATTGATTACGACCATCCACCACTTTAAAGTTCAGTATTTATGATGCAAACGGTGGTCTAGTTTAAAATTTCGCTATGAACAGGGCAATGCTCTGTGGTCCCTTGGCATATTCAGAACACGAACTGCTTAGTTATTATATACATACTATTAATTACCAGCCAGTGCCACAGCGTTGCTGCAAATGGCGAGTGAAAACTTCTTTAGTCGCGTTGAGTGATTTTTGGCACGCCAAAATCTTATGAGTTCACGTCACCGGCATGCTATTGTTTATTTCTTTTCGAGTTCGCTTTCTGTTTTGTAGTTGATTTTATATATGTATGTTTCCATCATACCAACACTACATTTTGTCCATTTTAGTGTTAGGGGATGTTAATGTTTTCTCAAACAACCTATTCTTTCTTTGAATATCAGGAGCATCCAGAATTTTCTGCTGACCGGAAAGGCAGACGTCATCTCGTGAGTGCTTTTATGCCTAAGTGTTGTAGCTGGTTGTCCACTATTAAAATTATCTACATGTATTGATATTTACATGAGTCATAATAATTATATATAGAATAGTAGTAAATGTTTTCATTTTTCAAAATACAAAATTTATGTCAATTATGGTTCGAAATATCACTGCGCTGTCGGTCTAAATAAAACAAGTAATCATCCCTCTTAAAAGAAAGTAGCTAGCCGTACATTAAATAAAGAGGTCGTTGCTATTGCACTAATGTCCTTTCTAATATCAAGGGTAACCTTACACCAAAGCAAGTATGGATGGTTTCGTTACTAACTGAGCATTTGTATTTGCAAGTGTAGGTGGTTTATGCGCTATCCATAACCGCCAGTTACAGATCTTAAGCCATTGTTCTGTTGAGTAAGATGATGGTCCTGGCGGATTACAGTCACAGAAACTTCTTAATGCTTACATTCGTCACTTCATAGAAGCTTTGCTAAAGCACATACATTATACAAAAATAATTATCTTTGTCTTTCTGAATTTATCTCTATTATTTAAATTAATAATGCTAAGTGTCTAAGTTTGTTTAGCGCCGATGCTAAGTGGCGTGGAAGTGTACTCTACAACTATTACAACAGGACAGAGATATTTAGCTTTACAATTTTATTTAACACTCCTTAGTTTTTCTTTGTTAGTTTGGTTGTTACATTGAAGATAAGTTACAAAACAACAAGTAAACAAGTGTGAACATCAAATACTCTTAAAATTACGTTAATTTGACTTGAATATGAAGACAGAAAATTAAAACATAAAATATTACAAGAATTCCTCGCACCAATCGTTCAGGCAATTATAGCAGTCCGACGCTTGCTTCGAACTAGCATGGCAGATGTCTTTCATCCACTCTTTGAACAGCTCCTCGTCTTTTTTCAATATAAGGTATTGGCCAAGTACTGTGTATGCCTAAATCAAATAGAAACATCAATTAATAAACACATTTACACACACACATATATACTCCCGCAAACCACTTACTTTGTCAAAACCAGCATCGGCTAAGCGACCGCCTAGCGTTTCACCGATTCCCGCTAATTCGGTAACATCCTTGTCACCCATTGGCTCTGCAATAAAATTGCGATATTTCTGAGACGTGCCGGACATTTCTCCTGATTTTTGTGCGCAATACGTTCCAAAATGCTACACACAATACTTAAACCAACAATTCAAGGTTAAAAAATGCCGACTTCGATGACGCCTTCGTGCAGTGTTTGAAAAGGCTTCTAGTTACACATACTAAAAAATACCAACTAAGTACGTTTAATTAAAGAAGACTAAAAAATGCATTTGAATTTACAATTTACTTGGACGCTTGACCGACTTTTCGATAATCTTTAGAATAATTAATAACAATACTAATGACGCTGTGTTATATGGTTTCATATACTACCACCGAGCAATACTATACTCTCCTACTTATCTATATTGCATTTCTTCTCGATGAGTGACCAGCTAATGGTAATTTATACTAGTATTATATTAGTGTGTTGTAAAAGATCGAAAAAGAATATTTTAAGACCCTTTTTTGAACTAATTTCTGTATTTATTGGCTTTAATAAATTTGGCCACAATGCATACGATCGTCAATAACAGTACGGTATGCGCTAGATTACAAAACGTGGCTAGTCGTAAAACTTAAAAGATGAATAACTTTAGATTGAATTATTAAAGCCTAAGCGATCGAAAACGGAAGAGGACGATTGTTGGCGCCTTACTGATTGTGCATAGATATTCGACCTCGGGGTCGCTGATGAATGACGTCTGATATTAGCTCTGTTTCGTCTATCTGAAAAACTTTGAGGCTTTTTATTGTCCTTGCTCAATAGTTCAGTGGCGGAGGAGGTTCCAAGTCGCTGATGTACCGACAACTCGGGCCGTGTCAAAAGCTCATCAGACTTTAGCCGTAATGATTTTCCCTTTACAGGGCTCTTACGTGACTTTGATAGTGTTGGTTTTAAATTGTACGTTTTTTTGGTAGAGTGTAGTCTTGAAACTGTAAGAAATATCAATTTTAGTACACTTTTTCAAGGGGTGTTAAGCGTTTACCTAAGCCCAAACGCGATTTAATGCCACCAATCCTCTCGCTTCTATAGTTAGATATAGGTTCGATTTCTCGGACTTCGGCGGTTGACGCAAATTTTACAATTTTTTCGGTGGCAGCCACCTCATCGCAGTCCATGGCTAAGTCATAGTCCGAAATGTAACGTTCACTATCATCATCGGAATCACCCATTTTCACTGGCACTTTAGTAACTAGCATAACCTTCTGAGTTGCTTTGGGTTTGTTAATGCCTCCGCTACTGTCGACGTAAATACCACTGCAACGGCTACTCTGTGTATTCTTCAATATTGGTTTGATTTGCGTAGTGACACTCTCTTCAGTTTTGTCGCCTAAGCGAGAAAACACAGAGAGAGAACGTTTCAAGCCAGTAGACGTTGCAACACCCGTAATCTTTACGTACATATCTCTGGACTCATCGATTCCACTATTCGATACGATTCCCACGGTTTCATCATCATAATCTTGAGATTCTCCCGTATCTTTTTTTGAATTAGTACATTCCAGGCGTGAGAAAACATTCGTTTGTCGAGAACTCGATACCCGGTTTGAATACACTGTTATAGCGACAAAATCAAGTTACACAACAAAAAAGATTAAGTTAAAACTCACTCTTTTCTCGCTTAGCCAATATCTCCTTGCTGCGTTCTGTTGTGCCTGTAGGCAGCCTGATCTTGTATTTACCTTCGTGTTCAGGTAACACTCGACGTGCTGCTTTCGACACCGGTGGTGTTATATCAGTGACGGGAGTTGTAGAGGTCGTCGACAACTTGAGGTGGCGGGCGTCATTGTAGGGTTTGTTCGATATTCTCGATGCTCCGCTCGTGTGCCCGACTGGTGAGGCTGTGACCGTTGCAACGGGTATTGCGCTCTCCACGCCGAGTACCTTTTCGCGAGCGTTTTGATCACTAACAGTCTTCGCGTGCCGCAAAATGGCTATAATGTCGCCCATTGGTGTTATTCCCATCTCACGTAGGTAATCCTTGTTTAAGTCCATTATCATGTCGCTCTGTATGCGGTTCTCGACAAATATGTGCGCATAGCTCGCTGCAGCCGGAGATGGTATGCCAGATGCATTGAAGAATTTTACCCAATGTGCTGCATATCCATGAAAGTGTTGATATTTAATTATGTTACTTACAATTGTGTCTTACAGCTAAACGAAGTAGTACATGTTGCATATCAATTCGACAAACATACCTGCACTTGATTTAGACATTTTGGCTTACGTTCTATCCTATAGCGCTGGATTATATTCCTAAAATAATTTTACGCTGTGTTATGCGTTGAAATTGAGACAAACAAATAAGGTAGACTAAAAATAAACAATTTGTCTGAATATATATTTGCAGTGCTCAAAGTTACTCTGAAATCAGTAATAAACTCCAGCAGTCATTTTTGTAATTGCACAACACTGATGGTGATAAACGTGTGTTTACGTACAGATAGAATATTGTAGTACTTTAGGATAAATTATATATTCTGAAAAAGAACAAAGGAGTAATCGAACGATAAATAGAATGGCAAATTACGAATTGCTGAGCGAACAAGGACTTCGGCTGGATGGACGCAGGCCGCAGGAGTTGCGTCACATCAAGTGCAAAATGGGAGTATTCGAACAGCCGGATGGTAGCGCATACATCGAACAGGGCAACACAAAGGTATTGGCTGCTGTTTATGGTCCTCACCACGCCAAATCCAAGGTGATGGATGCCACAGAGGTGGCCATTAACTGTCAGTACAGCATGGCTACATTCTCAACTAGTGAACGAAAGAATCGACCTCGCGGTGATCGTAAGTCCCAGGAGATCACAGTTTATCTAACCCAAGCTATACGGGCTGCTATAAAAACTGAGCTGTATCCACGTTCCCAGATCGATGTTTATGTTGAGGTATTGCAGGCCGACGGAGCTAATTACGCCGTTGCACTCAATGCTGCCATGTTAGCCGTAATAGATGCCGGCATTTGTGTAATGGAGTGTGTGATTGCGTGTACTGCCTCGCTTACAAAGAATTCAATACCACTGAGAGATGTATCACATGCTGAGGAAATGTGCGGGGGGCCAACGATGACAGTAGCTGCTCTTCCCAGTTCAAATAAAATTGCATTCGTCGAGATGAGCCAGCGTTTTCACATCGATCATCTGGACACGGTACTCGAACAGGCACTCGCTGGATGTCGTCAAATACGTGACATAATTGAGAGCGAAGTGCGTCGCCATCTGATACAGATTGGTGGTGCTGCTGATTGGGCTAACGTTAAAAAATAAAGCGAAAGAAAATTGTTTTCGAGTTTATCGGAGTCCCTATTTTTTTTGCTTTTGTGAAACATTCATGTTTGATTGCCAAGACTCGATAAACGTTTCAAGTTTTTTCTTGCGGTGGTTTAACATTAGACGTTCAATTAGTCTATCCAACTCGACGCCGCCTTCGAGAAACCCAGGTAAATTGTGCAAGGTGCCGCCCTGTATGCGATGATCTGTTATACGATCCTGAGCGAAATTATATGTGCGTATTTTTTCGTTACGATTTAGACTGCCTTGTTGCAACTTGCGAGTCGCCTGCTTGGTCACAACGTCACTTTCGAGCTTCTGCTGAACTAATTTTGCTTGCAGGCGCTTCAAGGCGATTTCTTTATTCTTGAACTGTGAACGTTCCGACTGGCTTTCGATCACAATGCCAGTTGGCAAGTGCACTAATCGCACGGCTGAATCTGTTGTATTAACATGCTGGCCACCAGCACCACTGGCACGTTTCGTTTCGATTTTTAAATCCTTTTCAGATATCGCCACTTCGACATTTGCCGACTTTGGTATCACTGTAACAGAAGCCGTGCTCGTGTGGATGCGTCCCGCTTTTTCTGTGGCAGGCACTCTCTGAACACGATGTACTCCCGCCTCGAAACGCATCCAGTTGTATGCCTCTTCGTTGTTCACAATAACATTCGCATAGCGCAGGCCACCAATGTCGGTAAAATCCGCCGTCAATACATCATAGCCCCAGCCCCTGTGTTCGAAATAGTTAGTGTACATTTCGTAAAGCTCCTGAGCAAAAAGCATTGCCTCCTGGCCTCCGGCGCCGGCATTAACTTCAAAAATCACCGACGGATACACTTCGTCGTCAATCAGCGTTTGCAGCAGTTCCAACATTTCATTTTCCTTTTTACGCATCAACTCAGTGTACACCTCGTTCTCCTCTACGATTAATTGGCGCATTTCGTCATCCTTCTCGTTCTCAATGTCCGCCTTGCTCGCAAGGTTAGCTTGAATCACACGAAGCTCTTCCATTGCGTTGACAATGTCGCTTAAGCGGTTCAAGCGCACATACGGAGTGGTGCTACTTGGTGCACCCACACTTAAATTATAAAACTCTTGACGCAGTGACTCCACATAGTTTTGTAGCTTCGGGTTCTGAAAACTGATCCCACCAGCGGCATTATTTGCAAAGTTCCTCTGGTACTGCATAGCTACAGGAGACTTCAAGTTCGGTTTAACCAAAACCCTACACTGGAACACCTTGCCCCTTAGCATTATCAGTTATTATTATGCTAACGCAAGGTAGTGTTATATTTTTCTGATAAATATTAAATAACAAAAACAGCTGTTTTATCGAAACCAAAAAATATTGTTGACTCTTAAAGATGCGAAAAAGGAACACCATTTGTTTCAGTTTGTAAGAACGAGGCCCAGACCGATACAAATTTGCAAGCAACCCTAAATTTCTAATCATCGTTACCAAGACTTACTTTTACGATAACCGAAGAAAGCGTGGAAAAAAACCACGGAATGATTCTTATATAATTAGACTAGGGTCGTTTTTCCTTACCTCTTTTTATACGATTTACACAGCGAATAGTTTTATTATAACATGAACATATAGGGTTCTCACCAAAACTCCTAAGTGACTAGTGAACCTCTTGGACCTCTTAAGCGCTTAAACGCTGAAACTAACTCCATACAAATAAAGTTTAAACGACTGTTTGAGTAGCATAAACCAGGTTAAGTTCAAAGATGTCACTATTGTCTATTAATCGTTAATGACAACTCTGCCCAATCAAGTAAAAGTGAAATAAAAATGAGAAATAACGAAGAGATATGGATATATATTTTTGAAGTTCGTACAATCGTTGTTACCAAAAATTTGCAACAATAATATACTCTTCTCAGTTTCTCGGAATTGAAAATGTTTGTTTACATTTAAATGACAGTTGTGTTTACCAAAAAAAACTGTTTTAAGCGACGTGAAGAAAACGGGGCGCACACGAAACAGTGCGTATATGTTTAAACCATACCGAGTTTAGTAGGTTTGCGCATTTTCGTGAGTACCCTAAAAGTGAAGTATAATAGACAAATTATGTAAAATAAGTACTAGAAATTTGTAAATAAAACTCAAATCACTTAGGGCCCAAACAGAATGGTATTACTTGTTACTATGGTTGTGTTACTCTGAAAAAGTAAACAGAATGCCTGATGCTAGATTTGTAAAATTACCGCTTTTAGCTACTTCGCAAATAGCCTTTTTAATTTCTGCGTTAAATATTTTGCCAACAATTAAAGTATTCTCCATTCCACTCATCTATTAAATACATATTAAGAACATAAATACATATAAACAAAAATTAAATAAACAAATATCATTATATTTAACTTTCAAAGAAACTAATAACAACAGCCAAATTATTTTCTTTAAAATTTGTGTCTTTATTACTTTGTTTAAAACGGAAAACATCTGATTGAAATGTGATGACTTGGTTATAAACGATTTTTTGTGATGAATTTTTAGTTCTCGCAATCACTAAATTTTCAACGAAAATGGCATTTGGCATTCACAATGAGTAAAAAGCATCATAAAAGGTCAACACTTCCGCTGAACGCGCTCAAACGCGTTGTTGCTGTTGTTTGCTCAAACATAGGATTATAGGTAAACATTTTGTGACTTCTCTTCATGTGGCTCAATCATCAACTATTAGTTCATATCCGACAATAATAAGTCATCCCCTTCCGTAGATGTTATCTTTGGGGGTGGAGCTTGCTACAATAACACTTCCATGTGGAATGAGGCTCTTTTTGTTAGTGAATTGTAGTTACTCCAAAAGCTATCCAGTTTCGTTCAAGGTTACTGTACAGTCGTAAATCTGAAAGTCTTTCAGTAGGATAGTAATCGTCTCAGAACATTAAGGCTTTGTCTTTAAAATCAAAAACATTTTAAGTTAATTAATTGTGTATACTCCTCAACAGTTAGCTACTGGCATTAGAGCTTTATTTTGTATTACAGAAATGTTTAAAATCTTACAAATCTATTGCTTATACCTCTTAAAATCAAAAATGGAGATCTGCTGTTGTGGGGAAGCATCACAAAATGATGGCATATCTAACCGTTTGGACGTGAAATCCAAGTGCAATCTTTGTGGCCTCCCATGGCAACAAACAGTGAAGAATAAGTGTCGGACAACAAAATGCATAACACAAGCGGTGGGCAACCCGCCCAAAATAAAAGAGCGCCGGAAGGGCTGCACTTACCAAATGCCAATGAAAAAAGTGTGTTACTGTTCCTACTGTGGCCTACAAAAACGGAATATACGGCGCATTGAGAACACTATAAAGTTGGGTCGCACAATGTCGAGCAATTTTTATAGAGTGATGGCAAAAGAAGTGGAACGCAAAGAGAAAACTATGAAAGAGGCGACCAGTGGAGGTGCACTAAGTAGAGCTGCACTCAAAGGTAATCAATTCAATAAACAAAAGGCCACTGAGCGAAACAGTCGGAAAGGAAATTCGGGAGTAGAAGAATTTCAAAGGCTGAAAAAATTTGAGGTGCCTATATTAAAATCAACAGCATTGCCGATGAAACCGGCCTTAATAAGAAATGAACGGTCACAATCGAAAAACGTTGACAAGAAACTAAAGAGTGAGAAGAAAGAAATACTTGCAGATAACATGCGCATATCAAATTCCGCCTTCAGGACCTCATTATACTGCTTTCACACCAACAAAAATCTCAAAAAGCCAATTTATAAGAAGGTACCACCGCTAAATAAAATGTTGGATCAGCTATCGAATGGTTACGAGAGTCGACAAGAAGAGATAGTTCGTAAAGGAGTTGGACCGACTAATCTCACTTCTAGAACAGATGTTGGCTGCAGAATTTTCGACGCATGTGATAACAATACTTCCATTAACATGCCAAATTTGTCGAAACGTTCCACGTCATATGAAAGTTTTTATACGCCTAACTCTGATTCTACGCCCAGCACAAAAAAGCGGATACCCCACGATGAGAAGGTTCTAATTAAAAATCAAAACAAGAGAACAGAGAAACTGAGTTCTTTCGACGAGTCATGTTTGCAACGAAAGCACGCGACACAAATTTTACAAGATTCGCAGGTGCAGAGAAAACTATTGAACACGTGGATGAAAAAGGGTGGATATCCGGTTGGGGTTCAAAGCCCTGAAATAAAAAAAGGAATACAATCACCTCAAACTACGCTGCCACAAAACGCCAGCGAATCAAACATCGTTCAAGACAGTGAAAAATATGGTGCCAGCAAAAAAAATTCATGCCATACTCCCAAGAGGATTTTCAAATCAACGAAAGAATCACTGCCAGCAAAAAAATTTTATGCGTTTGGAACAATGATACAACATGATAGTTGTATCACCTTAAACAAGTCAAAACCATCGACGTTTACTCCTAGGGAAGCTCAGCTAAAACCTACTAAAGCTTTAACATCCATTGAGGCTAATCAGTGCAAAAACTTTTCACCACGCATGAGAAAACTTATTGGCTGTCCACTACAAAACTCTTCAAAAACTACTACAAAGAATTTAATAATAAAGCACTTTTCGAATGTATTGCCAAAAAAGGGTCGAAAAGAAGGTGATTACAAGCCTGTAAAAAATGTCCAACATAAACAACCAAATATAATGCCGTGCGCGAATTCTCAACTGAACGTTATATTAGAGAAAGAGCAGAAAAGCCACAGTCAATCTACTGAACAAAGTAATTCAGGCTTTACTTCTAAGACGGAAAATGAGTTTGAGAGACCAGTCACTAGCAACGTGGTCATTCGAAACCACCATCATGAATGTGGAGATTGGAATAGCCACAACGAAAGCTGCTATTTCAATCACAATAAAGCGTTGACTTTTGAAGACTCTATAGTTTTACCACAAGGAAGCTCGAATACGATTGAAACTGATAGACCAGAGGCAGATGAGGTAATAAGAGCCACCGAGTCTAAAAGCCTTCAAATAAGAAGTTTTTCGCCTTCGCGAACATTCAAACCTGTTGGCATTAATATTGGGATAGATTCTGTGGCTTTGAAAGAGAAAAGGAAAGCAGTGGATCTCATGGCACACAAAATACGATCTAAATCAATCACGAAAAATGATTTAGTGGAGCATTCCAGAGATGCAATCAGTGCCATTCAGGCATCGGAGCAGACTAATAAAGCAGAATTGGAATTTATTGAATTGAAACCAAGAATATTAAGAGAATCATCATCAAAAAACGAGCCAAAGCCGTATGAAAATGCCCCAGAAATAAAATCTCATGTTCACGAAAAATCAATCGAAATAAGTAAGCAAGCTAAAGAAGATATTAAAGTAACACCAGCGGATGATACTGAAAGCCAAAAACAAGAACTCTTTACAATAAACTCTAAATACGGTTCAATGGAGTTGCCATTGAAATTGAACCGTACAAAATCTCAAAAATTGTGGCAAATATCCGAAACATATCGTTCTCTCTATACCGCACCGTCTAACACTTCTTCAAAACCAGTTACATTTTCTGAGCAGCATGTCTTAGTTCCTAAGACTTTTAAACCCACAGTGAAACCTATCAATGCGTCAATTAAGCCAAAAAGTCCGCCAATGAAACAAAGTGACATCGAAGATATTGAAAGCCTAACCAAAGTATCGGGTTTGCATACGCCAATTATTCTCAACTCCAGCACACTGCTAAGGTTAACCGCAGGTTACTTAGAACCTTTTGAGCTAACATCAAATTCTTCTATTACGACAGAAACCAAGTCTTTCAAATTCGAAAATATTAAAAGAGATTCATCGCCTTTCAATTTCATTCAGCAAAATAGAGCAACCAGTGCAAAAGAAATCTGCGGGGCATCGGGATTCGAAGTAGAAATGGAAAAGAGCAAAATCACCGACGGGCGTAGTGAATACAGTATTAATAACATTTGGGTAGATTTAAATTGCTGCTCAAATGAGATTACGGACAGAATGAGAACCACTACTAGTGGTGGATATCTCACGCCTTATTTTTATGAATTCCGAACTCCGGATGTCGACATAAGCTGTATTAAAAGTGAACATTCTAGTCGAGTGCAAAGCGAAAATTGGGTAAATGAAAGTAGAAGTTGTATTTCAAAGTATCCGGTAATTTATGGCGATAAGTACACGAATATGAACAGTAAAAATGATAGCAGCACTGGACGAGTATACTGCGAAACAAGGATCCCCATGCCGAACGTGCCGGACAATTCACCTACGCAATGTTGCTTACATCATTGTAAGACGCCATTAGCTCCGGCGACTCTTATGGCACACTTTTTGGATACTCATTGCAACACATATTCAGAGATGCAATGCCAGATAATTCATCCCCATGTTGCACGTCGCATGGCATTGAATGTCTCTAAAATGGTGTTGAACCATATTGAATGTGTCGGCGTTTTGGCCTATGATAGAAATATAAACTTAAAGTATGTAGTATGGGTGGAAGTAAATGACAATGGTACCTTTTTTTTAATATCCACGTTATTTCTCTTTTAGATCGGTACTGGAGTACAAAATTTCCATAAAGAACTTTTTGCTCCCCGCTAGCTTGGGAATGCTATCTGAACTCTTACCTATTGTAATTCTCGCTTGCAAATTGGACAATAATGTTTTTAACTACGGTAGAATGGCAAACTTTACACCAAATCAAGAACTTGATGAAAATTATTCAGTCGTCATTTGGGCGGTAGCTTTCCCTCTGCCATTTTCTCTACAACTAAAGATTTGTGTCTATCATAGAAGATTTTTCAATTCGAGCAGTAAGGAAATGCGAGTTCGCTACTTTCACAAAATGTCTCAGGATCCCTACGAATTTGCACCCTCTGAAAAAGATTGTTTTCTTTTTAGTTATAGAGATTTAAAATGCTATACGGAAGATTTTACAAAAGAACTTTTATTAGACATAGAAATCAAGGAAGTCGAAAATAATGGACTCGCCTGACTGGCTACATTCTACTAAAGTGTAAAAAGTAACTTCGATTACCATTTAGAGGGTACACTTAACATAACTTTAGCCTGCTTATAAAATATAGGAATTTTTTCTTTATGAAAAGTTCACTACAAATAAAATAATTATTCATCAAATTTTATTTTGCCGTCTTCTAAGTAAGGCCATTTTTATGCAACTCTCGTCTCGCTAATCATCGAAATGCTCCTGCATCGGCACTTCCTGGTAGACATAGTTACAATTTCGTTTGCAATCATATGGACCCAAATGTGGCGTTGACGTAATGATACTTTTGATAAATTTAATAATTTTATACATAAAGCTGATACCATTCGCAATATACACGAAAGTTGGTGGAACACTTTATATGTCATCAATTATGCATAGCAATTATGTATAGCTGAGTATTTATTAGAATTCTCATATATGTACCCACACCAATTCGCCAGAGTCCAAGCGATGTCAACGATAACGATTGGACTATCTTATTGAACGCCTCTCGCAACGGAAACTTTTAATCAGTGATAACAGAAATTTCGCAATAAAATGTAATTTTTAAGCAAATATCAACTAAATAATAATTTAAAAATCCTGAGACCAATATTTTAAGTTATTCTCTTTCAAAATTTGGGTATATTGTTTGATTAAAATATATATTTGATTTTTGAAAACAGTTCCAAAATTGACCTCATATTGATGGAAATTGCCTTCATTGCGAATATTTAAGTGAGGACTTCTTACTATATATTTTTCGTGATATTCAAATTAAAAATAATTTATACAAGAAATCTCTAAAAAATATTGTGGTCCTTAAAAGGACCGATTATTTTGAAAATTTTGACTGAACGTCTTTTTCAATTAAGCACGTTCGCACGAATATGGCGAGCCAATTGGATGTCTTTAGGCATAATAGTCACACGTTTGGCGTGAATTGCACATAAGTTGGTATCTTCGAACAAACCGACTAAGTATGCTTCACTTGCCTCCTGAAGAGCCATCACAGCTGAGCTCTGGAAACGCAAATCGGTTTTAAAATCCTGTGCGATTTCACGCACTAAACGTTGGAACGGCAACTTGCGGATCAACAACTCTGTGCTCTTCTGATACCGACGTATCTCACGAAGAGCAACTGTACCGGGACGGTAACGATGAGGATTCTTCACACCACCAGTAGCTGGCGCACTCTTGCGAGCGGCCTTTGTCGCTAGCTGCTTACGTGGTGCTTTACCACCAGTCGACTTACGAGCAGTTTGCTTTGTACGAGCCATCCCAGAAAAAATTTAAAAAACCAACTACCACCACTCAGTGTTAACGAGAGAATGAACACCGTCCAGGAGTAACGATTAACGATTAACGATTGTTTTTATTCATTCAGTTTTAAAGCTTTGTTTTCTTATAAATGTACTTAACAAATATTTACAACACTTAGGGCTAGCTTATTAACTATTAGCTTAAAACTAATTTTTTATAATATTCACAGGTTACGGCTTATACTATTACTTATATTAGGTAGCTTAATTGCTTAAGATTGCTTAATCTACTAAACAGTCTTGTGAATATATACTTTTTATTCATTATTATTTCCACTTTTAGTGTGTCTTGTTATCACATGTATTATGAGATTATTTGTTTTTCTTTATGCACGGCCCTTGTGGATTTAATTTGGTTTTATCTTCATTATTGTTGCCTTCTATTTCTTGTTTGGGGACTTCTAGTCCCTCAACTGGAATTCAGCTATCACAAATGTCAACTGTTCTCATGGTTGGGCCATTTTCTGTTTGGTCTGTAGAATGGGGAATAGCTTTCGTGTGACTGTGCAAAATTACTGAAAATGTCGTAGAAGCGGCATGGGGATATATGTTTCACTTGTCTCACTGCGTCCCTTCTCATAAACATACTTTTAGTCAGTTTATTGTTATCAATGAGTCTTGTCTTTATTATAGTGTTACAGCCAATAATGGCCATGTGTTTTTCAAGGGTGTCAAGTCTAAGTTGGTCGTACATGTTACTGTTGGTTAGTTTGTAGTGTCGGTTGGGGTTCCTAGCCTTCCCACCTTTACCAACGGCGTATCTTAGGCATTGTCTTTCGAGCCTTTGGAGTCTCTCCATCTGATGTGGGGATATTCCAAACCATGTTGGCCACCCGTACGTTATCAATGGCCTAATCACCTGAAGGTAGATGATTTTTCGGATGCGTGAGCGTAGCCCCACATTGGTGCGGAAGGCTAGGGACCACGTCTGTAGTTTTCGATCTGCCTTCAGTATTATGTCGTTAATGTGCTGTACAAAGTTATGGTGTTTGTCAAATTTTACGCCCTTTTCACGACACTGACCAGTGAACAAACATTGCAGTGCATTATTTTCATTCTGCCTTCATTCGTCATTAGATATCGGAGATGATAGGTTTGCTTGGATTAAGGATTTGGATCTAGCGGACTTTCTTTGATAACGGAGAGGAGAAGGTAGAGGGTTACCACTGCTGGGTAAGTTTTCCGTCCAGGAATTCAAGTTAGTTTTCTGTCCTATTACTGACTGCTGCATATGTCTAAGAGAAGTTCAATTAGTTTAACCTGCTTGACATGAATCGGATCGTTCCGATTATAAGTGGGCGCAAACTTGTTTACTTTTTTTACCAGCGTAGTAAGAGGTACTCCAAAGACCTCATTGTATTCTTGGAGTAGGAAGCCTGTGCCGGTACTTTCGCCCATGGCTACCGGCTTCGCTGCCTTCTGGGTCTTAGGTTGCTCAGACTTTTTCGTTTGCCCCTTCAGTTTCTGGTTTGTTTGTGGTGGGATTTGCTGCTGTTGTTGGGGTGGTTTCTTGGTTGTGTCCGGACCACGGATTACTTGTGCGAAGCTGACCCTGTCGGACACCAAATTATTTACTGATTTCATTATGAAGCTCTTTTTAGCTTCCTTCTCAGCTTTTCGTTCCTGGACTTTCTTTTTCAGGCTCTGGTAAACCGGACACTTTTTGTAATTGGCTGTATGCCCATTTGTGTTACAGTTCACACAGAACACCGAAGAGAAGGGAACCTTTTCACCTTGTTCATTTGACTTGGGAAGCGGACAACCCCCCGGACCATGAGTCATGTTGCATTTAACGCATCGGTAGTCCAGATGACAGTTCGATGCAACATGATTATACCGCTGACATTTTTTACATTGTAGAATAGTGTGATTGTGGAACTTTTGAAATTCCACCCTAGGCCTTACAAAGTTCATTGATCTCCAATAATTTTTCAATGGCTACCGAGTTTTCAAACTGGATCAACCAATGAATATCCTTGAACTGACTTATTTTAAGGATTTTGGTATTTTCAATTTGCTTATCCTCTATTGATTTAATGATATCGTTTTCGCAGTAATGCTGCGGCATGTTTTTCAAGATAAGTGTGATGGGTTTTTGCGCCTTAGGCGTGAAGGTGAAAAACCTAGAGTTACCTGCTATTAACAGGTTTTTAGCAACTTGGTAGTCGTGCAGGTTGCACATTTTGAGGGCAAAAGTGTCCCTACTCTTTTTTATGAAGGTAAAACCTTTATCTTTAACTGTGGTCTCTAAGGCCGTGCATAATTCCTTAATATTAACCCCGTTTAATATGATTTCAGGAGGTTTGTCCTTACCCTTAACGTTATTGATGCTTGTCTCGATAGTCAAAGTTGGTTGCGCTGCTGTTTTGGCAGGTGTACCGACGGGAGTCTTCTTGGCTGCCTCCGCCGAGGTCCCGTTCGATGTCCGTTTTGATGGCGCTATCGGTTGGGGCGATTGTTGACTCGCCCGCTGCGTCTTTGCCCGCTTCGATTTAGGGCTTGCTGATGGTGTTGACTCTGGCGCTGCAGAGCGATGCGAAGTTCCGGCAGCCGGGGCTTCTTCACTTTTCTTAGATGATTCAAGCTGCTCCTTGAGCAGCTTGTTCTCGTTTCTCAGCGCCTCGATGAGCGCGCTATGATGTCGCAGTAATTCTCTCAGCTCGTGGAGTTGTGAGCTCTCAGAAATGACCGGCATATTGCGATTGGCCGCTGCCACAGTATTAACGTGTGAGTTTCTGTCCACCGACTCAGTTTCTGTGGAGTAGCCATCTGATAATGGCGAGTCTTGCTGGTTTGAGTATTCTTCATCTGACATGTTGGAGTAATACTCTTCCTCCATCTTTTGCTCATAGGCCTCGCACCTTTCCTCGTCGTTCTCCATGGCAGTCAGCGCCTTCTCGATCACTGACGCCTTCGCGCTCACTGGCGCCTTTTTTCTTTCACTAACGCTTTTTTTTTTTTTTTTCTTTCACTAGCGTCTTGTGTCTTCAATGGACACGACTCGTGGGTGCCGTGGCACTTGTTGCGCTATTTTCTTTGCGTCCTTTGCGCACTTATAATTTCTCTTGTTTACTTTATTCACTGGTATAATTTGCGTCCTTTGCGCACTTGTACTATTTGTTGTTCAGTGACACTTATGACTTAGGAGCAGTTTGCTTTGTACGAAATTTAAAAATAATAATAACTGCAACAGGCTCAGACATTTTTATAAACCAACTCTTACTATTATTCTTACTTCGCACTCACTGAATTCCAACTTTACACATCTACAACTACAATTTTTTTATTCATTCAGTTTTAAAGCTTTGTTTTCTTATAAATGTACTTAACAAATATTTACAACACTTAGGGCTAGCTTATTAACTATTAGCTTAAAACTAATTTTTTATAATATTCACAGGTTACGGCTTATACTAGTACTTATATTAGGTAGCTTAATTGCTTAAGATTGCTTAATCTACTAAACAGTCTTGTGAATATATACTGTTTATTCATTATTATTTCCACTTTTAGTGTGTCTTGTTATCACATGTATTATGAGATTATTTGTTTTTCTTTATGCACGGCCCTTGTGGATTTAATTTGGTTTTATCTTGATTATTGTTGCCTTCTATTTCTTGTTTGGGGACTTCTAGTCCCTCAACTGGAATTCAGCTATCACAAATGTCAGCTGTTCTCATGGTTGGGCCATTTTCTGTTTGGTCTGTAGAATGGGGAATAGCTTTCGTACGACTGTGCAAAATTACTGAAAATGTCGTAGAAGCGGCATGGGGATATATGTTTCACTTGTCTCACTGCGTCCCTTCTCATAAACATACTTTTAGTCAGTTTATTGTTATCAATGAGTCTTGTCTTTATTATAGTGTTACAGCCAATAATGGCCATGTGTTTTTCAAGGGTGTCAAGTCTAAGTTGGTCGTACATGTTACTGTTGGTTAGTTTGTAGTGTCGGTTGGGGTTCCTAGCCTTCCCACCTTTACCAACGGCGTATCTTAGGCATTGTCTTTCGAGCCTTTGGAGTCTCTCCATCTGATGTGGGGATACTCCAAACCATGTTGGCCACCCGTACGTTATCAATGGCCTAATCACCTGAAGGTAGATGATTTTTCGGATGCGTGAACGTAGCCCCACATTGGTGCGGAAGGCTAGGGACCACATCTGTAGTTTTCGTTTTGCCTTCAGTATTATGTCGTTAACGTGCTGTACAAAGTTAAGGTGTTTGTCAAATTTTACGCCCAGGTATTTCACTGTTTGTTGCTGTTTGATGGTGTGTTCAGCAAATTTGACTTCTGGTCTATTTCTTTTGCGGCAGTTTCTATATGATAATTGTGGGTCGTAGAAGGTAATTGCCTCACACTTATCATAGTTTATTTTTACTCCCCAACTGGTGTAGTAACCCTCAACCTTTTGGAGGTATTTGTTCATTTGTTTTGCCATGTTCTTCATATGAACGCCTTCTATAAAAATCATTATATCATCAGCATAAGCCACTAATTTGATACAGTCGAATGGAGGTTCCGGGAAGTCTGAAAGGAATATGTTGTAGAGATGTGGCGACAGTACGGCTCCTTGAGGTACTGAGGACCTAATCTCGTATGCCGCCTCAGTTGTTGTGTTCCCTATTGTAACACGAAACTTTCTATTCGAGAGGAATGACCTTGTTATTCTGACAATGTTTGGTCCAATACCGGCATCGAGCATTTTGTAAAGCAGGCCATCAGTGTAGACTGAGTCAAATGCTTTACTTACGTCGATGGCTACCGCTATTACTGCTTTCCGGTTATTTAGTGCTTTGGTTACATTGTCCGTGAAGTACATCAGAGGCTGCACAGTACCTAATAACTGTCGGAATCCCATTTGGTGATCCTTCAGTACTCCGCAGCGCTCTGACTCCTCACTCAACATTTCCAGTATGCATTTCTCGAATAGCTTACCAATGTTGCTTAGCAATGAAACAGGTCTGTAGTTTTCTGGATTTGCTCTTGTTTTATTTGGTTTAGGGAGGGGTTTGATGTTGGCAATTTTCCAAACTTTTGGGAAATATCCAATACATAAGCATTGATTGAATAGTATAAGCAGGAACTGCTTGAAGTGTCTATTGTTTCTTGCTTTTTTCAGTATGAAGTTGGAGACTTTATCGAAGCTGCTGGACTTTTTTGTGTTCAGTCCTTTCATTATGGAGTTGATCGTGGAGCTACTGATCAGGGATTCATCATAAAGCTCATTGGTGGCTAAGTTTGTGTCCGTGAAGGAAGTAATTGGAGGCAGGTCATTCCCGACGCCCGCCTCGACCATATCGCTTAAAGTGGCTTCCCAGTCTGGGTTTATACTGCTGAGACTGTTTGTAAAGGATCGTTCATATATTTTGGCAAATAGGTCAGCTTTGTCGGAGTCTGTGGTACATATTTGGTTTTCATGGGTTAGGACTGGAATTTGGAGGTACCTAGTGGGCTCAACGTTGAGCGAGCTCTTCAGCTGCTTAAACATATTATTGCCCACTTTGATGGATTGAATGCGGTTTTGTAGGCTATTAGCGTATTGCTGGTTAATACAGGACTTGATTATTTTGGAAAGGGATTTAATCAGGGGCTTTAGGAAGTCCATCGCAGGATCGCTGCGGTGTCTTTCCCAAAGTCTGCAAATTTTGCGTTTATACGCGATAAGTAGGGTGACTCTTTCGCTGAGAGGAAACATGTCATAATACTGACTTACCCGCTTTCTTGGGGTTGCCTTATTGACCGCTCTATTGATTAGGGTAGTCAATTCTTCGACAAAATCGTCAATTTCCTCACAGTTTAGGTTTCTGTTTGCTGGGATGTTGGTATGCTTGACTCGATTGGTCAATTCCTGGTTAAACAGACGGACATCAATTTTTGCATAATTAAGGATGGATTTAATGTTCTGGCGACTTTTGAAGCGGCAGTTCAGGTCAATAATCAGTTCAATGGCCTTGTGGTCGGAATTGCAGTCGTGTGTTGATACGGGGCATGCACCGTTGGCAAATCCAACCACTCTCAGATCATCTGAGTGTAGGAAGAGATCTATTGTGGATGGGCTGCGGTTACCTTGGATAAATGTTGGTTCGTCGCTGTAGCTAAGTTTAATACCATAGTCAAGAGAGTTTTCGTTGTACCATTTGTACAACCGATCACCATTTGAGTTTGATTTAATGTTTCCCCAGAGACTATGTGCGGCATTGAAGTCGCCTCCAATAATCACTGCTTGATTGTCAGTAGTGTTAAGTAGTCTCGTGAGGTCTTCGGGGAAATCGCCGCTTTTTGCTTCCGAGCGGTTGTATAACTCAAATGTGTTGATCGACCTGCCATTGTCACATGAAATACTTATTCCAAGTATTTCAGTACACCGCAGGCCGATCGCGCTGGTGTCGATGACTCTATATTTGATGGTAGGCTTGACCAGGATAGCTACGCCGACCTCTCCCTTCCTACTCTTGTCCCCTCTGAGCAGGTCGTAACCGGGAAAAGCAAGGCGATGGTCGCCACGCAATCGGGTCTCGCACATCAGCATTATATCGGGTTTGTGGTGCTGCAGAAATTCCCCGAGCATGCGCCTTTTCGCGACACTGACCAGTGAACAAACATTGCAGTGCATTATTTTCATTCTGCCTTCAGTCGTCATTACATATCGGAGATGATAGGTTTGCTTGGATTAAGGATTTGGATCTAGCGGACTTTCTTTGATAGGGGAGAGGAGAAGGTAGAGGGTTACCACTGCTGGGTAAGTTTTCCGTCCAGGAATTCAAGTTAGTTTTCTGTCCTATTACTGACTGCTGCATATGTCTAAGAGAAGTTCAATTAGTTTGACCTGCTTGACATGAATCGGATCGTTCCGATTATAAGTGGGCACAAACTTGTTTACTTTTTTTATCAGTGTAGTAAGGGGTACTCCAAAGACCTCATTGTATTCCTGGAGTAGGAAGCCTGTGCCGGTACTTTCGCCCATGGCTACAGGCTTCGCTGCCTTCTGGGTCTTAGGTTGCTCAGGCTTTTTCGTTTGCCCCTTCAGTTTCTGGTTTGTTTGTGGTGGGATTTGCTGCTGTTGTTGGGGTGGTTTCTTGGTTGTGTCCGGACCACGGATTACTTGTGCGAAGCTGACCCTGTCGGACACCAAATTATTTACTGATTTCATTATGAAGCTCTTTTTAGCTTCCTTCTCAGCTTTTCGTTCCTGGACTTTCTTTTTCAGGCTCTGGTAAACCGGACACTTTTTGTAATTGGCTGTATGCCCATTTGTGTTACAGTTCACACAGAACACCGAAGAGAAGGGAACCTTTTCACCTTGTTCATTTGACTTGGGAAGCGGACAACCCCCCGGACCATGAGTCATGTTGCATTTAACGCATCGGTAGTCCAGATGACAGTTCGATGCAACATGATTATACCGCTGACATTTTTTACATTGTAGAATAGTGTGATTGTGGAACTTTTGAAATTCCACCCTAGCCTTACAAAGTTCATTGATCTCCAATAATTTTTCAATGGCTACCGAGTTTTCAAACTGGATCAACCAATGAATATCCTTGAACTGACTTATTTTAAGGATTTTGGTATTTTCAATTTGCTTATCCTCTATTGATTTAATGATATCGTTTTCGCAGTAATGCTGCGGCATGTTTTTCAAGATAAGTGTGATGGGTTTTTGCGCCTTAGGCGTGAAGGTGAAAAACCTAGAGTTACCTGCTATTAACAGGTTTTTAGCAACTTGGTAGTCGTGCAGGTTGCACATTTTGAGGGCAAAAGTGTCCCTACTCTTTTTTATGAAGGTAAAACCTTTATCTTTAACTGTGGTCTCTAAGGCCGTGCATAATTCCTTAATATTAACCCCGTTTAATATGATTTCAGGAGGTTTGTCCTTACCCTTAACGTTATTGATGCTTGTCTCGATAGTCAAAGTTGGTTGCGCTGCTGTTTTGGCAGGTGTACCGACGGGAGTCTTCTTGGCTGCCTCCGCCGAGGTCCCGTTCGATGTCCGTTTTGATGGCGCTATCGGTTGGGGCGATTGTTGACTCGCCCGCTGCGTCTTTGCCCGCTTCGATTTAGGGCTTGCTGATGGTGTTGACTCTGGCGCTGCAGAGCGATGCGAAGTTCCGGCAGCCGGGGCTTCTTCACTTTTCTTAGATGATTCAAGCTGCTCCTTGAGCAGCTTGTTCTCGTTTCTCAGCGCCTCGATGAGCGCGCTATGATGTCGCAGTAATTCTCTCAGCTCGTGGAGTTGTGAGCTCTCAGAAATGACCGGCATATTGCGATTGGCCGCTGCCACAGTATTAACGTGTGAGTTTCTGTCCACCGACTCAGTTTCTGTGGAGTAGCGCCATCTGATAATGGCGAGTCTTGCTGGTTTGAGTATTCTTCATCTGACATGTTGGAGTAATACTCTTCCTCCATCTTTTGCTCATAGGCCTCGCACCTTTCCTCGTCGTTCTCCATGGCAGTCAGCGCCTTCTCGATCACTGACGCCTTCGCGCTCACTGGCGCCTTTTCTTTCACTAACGCTTTTTTTTTTTGTTTTCTTTCACTAGCGTCTTGTGTCTTCAATGGACACGACTCGTGGGTGCCGTGGCACTTGTTGCGCTATTTTCTTTGCGTCCTTTGCGCACTTATAATTTCTCTTGTTTACTTTATTCACTGGTATAATTTGCGTCCTTTGCGCACTTGTACTATTTGTTGTTCAGTGACACTTATGACTTAGGAGCAGTTTGCTTTGTACGAAATTTAAAAATAATAATAACTGCAACAGGCTCAGACATTTTTATAAACCAACTCTTACTATTATTCTTACTTCGCACTCACTGAATTCCAACTTTACTACAACTACAACTACAATTTTTTTATTCATTCAGTTTTAAAGCTTTGTTTTCTTATAAATGTACTTAACAAATATTTACAACACTTAGGGCTAGCTTATTAACTATTAGCTTAAAACTAATTTTTTATAATATTCACAGGTTACGGCTTATACTATTACTTATATTAGGTAGCTTAATTGCTTAAGATTGCTTAATCTACTAAACAGTCTTGTGAATATATACTGTTTATTCATTATTATTTCCACTTTTAGTGTGTCTTGTTATCACATGTATTATGAGATTATTTGTTTTTCTTTATGCACGGCCCTTGTGGATTTAATTTGGTTTTATCTTGATTATTGTTGCCTTCTATTTCTTGTTTGGGGACTTCTAGTCCCTCAACTGGAATTCAGCTATCACAAATGTCAGCTGTTCTCATGGTTGGGCCATTTTCTGTTTGGTCTGTAGAATGGGGAATAGCTTTCGTACGACTGTGCAAAATTACTGAAAATGTCGTAGAAGCGGCATGGGGATATATGTTTCACTTGTCTCACTGCGTCCCTTCTCATAAACATACTTTTAGTCAGTTTATTGTTATCAATGAGTCTTGTCTTTATTATAGTGTTACAGCCAATAATGGCCATGTGTTTTTCAAGGGTGTCAAGTCTAAGTTGGTCGTACATGTTACTGTTGGTTAGTTTGTAGTGTCGGTTGGGGTTCCTAGCCTTCCCACCTTTACCAACGGCGTATCTTAGGCATTGTCTTTCGAGCCTTTGGAGTCTCTCCATCTGATGTGGGGATACTCCAAACCATGTTGGCCACCCGTACGTTATCAATGGCCTAATCACCTGAAGGTAGATGATTTTTCGGATGCGTGAGCGTAGCCCCACATTGGTGCGGAAGGCTAGGGACCACATCTGTAGTTTTCTTTTTGCCTTCAGTATTATGTCGTTAACGTGCTGTACAAAGTTAAGGTGATTGTCAAATTTTACGCCCAGGTATTTCACTGTTTGTTGCTGTTTGATGGTGTGTTCAGCAAATTTGACTTCTGGTCTATTTGTTTTGCGGCAGTTTCTATATGATAATTGTGGGTCGTAGAAGGTAATTGCCTCACACTTATCATAGTTTATTTTTACTCCCCAACTGGTGTAGTAACCCTCAACCTTTTGGAGGTATTTGTTCATTTGTTTTGCCATGTTCTTCATATGAACGCCTTCTATAAAAATCATTATATCATCAGCATAAGCCACTAATTTGATACAGTCGAATGGAGGTTCTGGGAAGTCTGAAAGGAATATGTTGTAGAGATGTGGCGACATTACGGCTCCTTGAGGTACTGTGGACCTAATCTCGTATGCCGCCTCAGTTGTTGTGTTCCCTATTGTAACACGAAACTTTCTATTCGAGAGGAATGACCTTGTTATTCTGACAATGTTTGGTCCAATACCGGCATCGAGCATTTTGTAAAGCAGGCCATCAGTGTAGACTGAGTCAAATGCTTTACTTACGTCGATGGCTACCGCTATTACTGCTTTCCGGTTATTCAGTGCTTTGGTCACATTGTCCGTGAAGTACATCAGAGGCTGCACAGTACCGAATAACTGTCGGAATCCCATTTGGTGATCCTTCAGTACTCCGCAGCGCTCTGACTCCTCACTCAACATTTCTAGTATGCATTTCTCGAATAGCTTACCAATGTTGCTTAGCAATGAAACAGGTCTGTAGTTTTCTGGATTTGCTCTTGTTTTATTTGGTTTAGGGAGGGGTTTGATGTTGGCAATTTTCCAAACTTTTGGGAAATATCCAATACATAAGCATTGATTGAATAGTATAAGCAGGAACTGCTTGAAGTGTCTATTGTTTCTTGCTTTTTTCAGTATGAAGTTGGAGACTTTATCGAAGCTGCTGGACTTTTTTGTGTTCAGTCCTTTCATTATGGAGTTGATCGTGGAGCTACTGATCAGGGATTCGTCATAAAGCTCATTGGTGGCTAAGTTTGTGTCCGTGAAGGAAGTAATTGGAGGCAGGTCATTCCCGACGCCCGCCTCGACCATATCGCTTAAAGTGGCTTCCCAGTCTGGGTTTATACTGCTGAGACTGTTTGTAAAGGATCGTTCATATATTTTGGCAAATAGGTCAGCTTTGTCGGAGTCTGTGGTACATATTTGGTTTTCATGGGTTAAGACGGGAATTTGGAGGTACCTAGTGGGCTCAACGTTGAGCGAGCTCTTCAGCTGCTTAAACATATTATTGCCCACTTTGATGGATTGAATACGGTTTTGTAGGCTATTAGCGTATTGCTGGTTAATACAGGACTTGATTATTTTAGAAAGGGATTTAATCAGGGGCTTTAGGAAATCCATCGCAGGATCGCTGCGGTGTCTTTCCCAAAGTCTGCAAATTTTGCGTTTATACGCGATAAGTAAGGTGACTCTTTCGCTGAGAGGAAACATGTCATAATACTGACTTACCCGCTTTCTTGGGGTTGCCTTATTGACCGCTCTATTGATTAGGGTAGTCAATTCTTCGACAAAATCGTCAATTTCCTCACAGTTTAAGTTTCTGTTTGCTGGGATGTTGGTATGATTGATTCGATTGGTCAATTCTTGGTTAAACAGACGGACATCAATTTTTGCATAGTTAAGGATGGATTTAATGTTCTGGCGACTTTTGAAGCGGCAGTTCAGGTCAATTATAAGTTCAATGGCCTTGTGGTCGGAATTGCAGTCGTGTGTTGATACGGGGCATGCACCGTTGGCAAATCCAACCACTCTCAGATCATCTGAGTGTAGGAAGAGATCTATTGTGGATGGGCTGCGGTTACCTTGGATAAATGTTGGTTCGTCGCTGTAGCTAAGTTTAATACCATAGTCAAGAGAGTTTTCGTTGTACCATTTGTACAACCGATCACCATTTGAGTTTGATTTAATGTTTCCCCAGAGACTATGTGCGGCATTGAAGTCGCCTCCAATAATCACTGCTTGATTGTCAGTAGTGTTAAGTAGTCTCGTGAGGTCTTCGGGGAAATCGCCGCTTTTTGCTTCCGAGCGGTTGTATAACTCAAATGTGTTGATCGACCTGCCATTGTCACATGAAATACTTATTCCAAGTATTTCAGTACACCGCAGGCCGATCGCGCTGGTGTCGATGACTCTATATTTGATGGTAGGCTTGACCAGGATAGCTACGCCGACCTCTCCCTTCCTACTCTTGTCCCCTCTGAGCAGGTCGTAACCGGGAAAAGCAAGGCGATGGTCGCCACGCAATCGGGTCTCGCACATCAGCATTATATCGGGTTTGTGGTGCTGCAGAAATTCCCCGAGCATGCGCCTTTTCGCGACACTGACCAGTGAACAAACATTGCAGTGCATTATTTTCATTCTGCCTTCAGTCGTCATTACATATCGGAGATGATAGGTTTGCTTGGATTAAGGATTTGGATCTAGCGGACTTTCTTTGATAGGGGAGAGGAGAAGGTAGAGGGTTACCACTGTTGGGTAAGTTTTCCGTCCAGGAATTCAAGTTAGTTTTCTGTCCTATTACTGACTGCTGCATATGTCTAAGAGAAGTTCAATTAGTTTGACCTGCTTGACATGAATCGGATCGTTCCGATTATAAGTGGGCACAAACTTGTTTACTTTTTTTATCAGTGTAGTAAGGGGTACTCCAAAGACCTCATTGTATTCCTGGAGTAGGAAGCCTGTGCCGGTACTTTCGCCCATGGCTACCGGCTTCGCTGCCTTCTGGGTCTTAGGTTGCTCAGACTTTTTCGTTTGCCCCTTCAGTTTCTGGTTTGTTTGTGGTGGGATTTGCTGCTGTTGTTGGGGTGGTTTCTTGGTTGTGTCCGGACCACGGATTACTTGTGCGAAGCTGACCCTGTCGGACACCAAATTATTTACTGATTTCATTATGAAGCTCTTTTTAGCTTCCTTCTCAGCTTTTCGTTCCTGGACTTTCTTTTTCAGGCTCTGGTAAACCGGACACTTTTTGTAATTGGCTGTATGCCCATTTGTGTTACAGTTCACACAGAACACCGAAGAGAAGGGAACCTTTTCACCTTGTTCATTTGACTTGGGAAGCGGACAACCCCCCGGACCATGAGTCATGTTGCATTTAACGCATCGGTAGTCCAGATGACAGTTCGATGCAACATGATTATACCGCTGACATTTTTTACATTGTAGAATAGTGTGATTGTGGAACTTTTGAAATTCCACCCTAGCCTTACAAAGTTCATTGATCTCCAATAATTTTTCAATGGCTACCGAGTTTTCAAACTGGATCAACCAATGAATATCCTTGAACTGACTTATTTTAAGGATTTTGGTATTTTCAATTTGCTTATCCTCTATTGATTTAATGATATCGTTTTCGCAGTAATGCTGCGGCATGTTTTTCAAGATAAGTGTGATGGGTTTTTGCGCCTTAGGCGTGAAGGTGAAAAACCTAGAGTTACCTGCTATTAACAGGTTTTTAGCAACTTGGTAGTCGTGCAGGTTGCACATTTTGAGGGCAAAAGTGTCCCTACTCTTTTTTATGAAGGTAAAACCTTTATCTTTAACTGTGGTCTCTAAGGCCGTGCATAATTCCTTAATATTAACCCCGTTTAATATGATTTCAGGAGGTTTGTCCTTACCCTTAACGTTATTGATGCTTGTCTCGATAGTCAAAGTTGGTTGCGCTGCTGTTTTGGCAGGTGTACCGACGGGAGTCTTCTTGGCTGCCTCCGCCGAGGTCCCGTTCGATGTCCGTTTTGATGGCGCTATCGGTTGGGGCGATTGTTGACTCGCCCGCTGCGTCTTTGCCCGCTTCGATTTAGGGCTTGCTGATGGTGTTGACTCTGGCGCTGCAGAGCGATGCGAAGTTCCGGCAGCCGGGGCTTCTTCACTTTTCTTAGATGATTCAAGCTGCTCCTTGAGCAGCTTGTTCTCGTTTCTCAGCGCCTCGATGAGCGCGCTATGATGTCGCAGTAATTCTCTCAGCTCGTGGAGTTGTGAGCTCTCAGAAATGACCGGCATATTGCGATTGGCCGCTGCCACAGTATTAACGTGTGAGTTTCTGTCCACCGACTCAGTTTCTGTGGAGTAGCCATCTGATAATGGCGAGTCTTGCTGGTTTGAGTATTCTTCATCTGACATGTTGGAGTAATACTCTTCCTCCATCTTTTGCTCATAGGCCTCGCACCTTTCCTCGTCGTTCTCCATGGCAGTCAGCGCCTTCTCGATCACTGACGCCTTCGCGCTCACTGGCGCCTTTTCTTTCACTAACGCTTTTTTTTTTTTTTTTCTTTCACTAGCGTCTTGTGTCTTCAATGGACACGACTCGTGGGTGCCGTGGCACTTGTTGCGCTATTTTCTTTGCGTCCTTTGCGCACTTATAATTTCTCTTGTTTACTTTATTCACTGGTATAATTTGCGTCCTTTGCGCACTTGTACTATTTGTTGTTCAGTGACACTTATGACTTAGGAGCAGTTTGCTTTGTACGAAATTTAAAAATAATAATAACTGCAACAGGCTCAGACATTTTTATAAACCAACTCTTACTATTATTCTTACTTCGCACTCACTGAATTCCAACTTTACACAAATGTATTTAAGTCCCTCGAAACTATGAGATTTGCCGAGGAGAGACGTTTTTAAAAAATTAACTTTATTAACTTTAAAAGTCACATCAATTTAAAAAATAGTTATTTCTATTTTTATATAGTGGTTTTTATCTACAAACAAACCTTATAATTGTGTGTATACTGTGCAAAAGATGTCGTTTCAATATCTGATTCCGTTTATTTTTTATAACATTTCAAACGTAAACTTTTTGTCAATGATAACAAATAATTCGCAATAAAATTAATTTTTTTTAGAAAATATAAACTATATAAGCAAATTAAATACCTAAAATCACTATTTTAAGTTATTTCCTATGAGAAAGTGTGAATATTTTTCGATTAGGGTATATGTATGATTTTTGAAAACCGTTCTAAAATTGACCTTATATTGAGTGAGCCCTACTAGTTGGCGAATCTTTCAGTGGGGAATGCTAATATATTTTCCTGGTTTAGAAATATCTTTTAATAAAAATCGGATACATTTCAGCAGTTATATATATAGTATTATAAGAATAAGAATTTCAATGTTTGTATAGTTCATTTGATCACAAAAGTTCGTTATACACGTGTACGTAAGTACATTTGAGCAAGAAAGTGTTTATACACGAATAAATTATATGCAAATTCTGTTTCAATTAAAAGATAAATTTTTATTGCCACTTAATGTTAAATATATAAAAGACAGTATAAGAAAGTATTCGGAGTAAGATCAATATAAAGTCATTAATATCTTGAGGTAGTAAAAAACGAAGCAACATCAATATGATTTAGTTTTGTTTGTTAGTTTTTGTGTTCTAACTACTTTGTATTCTGGAGTATTTATTTAAAACAGAACGCCCAACGCCTACCCAAAAACAATAAATATTATAAGTGGTTTTCGTTTTTTATTTGCTTTCTATTGGGACATATTCACGAGTATTTGCTGGCTCTGAATCCAACATACCAAATTTAATACAAGCAATAACTTTATGTCGAATATGCTATGTCGAACTCAAAAAATTTTAGTGTGTTTGATCACTAAATAGTATTACTACATTCATTATTCATCATAAATTTTTTGTGTGTGCATATAATTTTAGTATAAATCATTTTGCATGTTCATTTAAAAACCTAAGCGAAATATTCCCAATTCGTTTGGATAGTATAGCTGCTTGGCGGCAGAGCTAACGCAAATCATTATCTCTCATTGGCGGGTATAGGGTAAGTAACATTTAAAATAAAAATATTTTTTATGCGAATAGTTGTTCCTGTATTACAAAATCTCATTAAAAAATATTGTGGTCCTGAAAAGGACCGATTGATGATTTCGAAAATAGCGACTAAATGTTAAATTACGCACGTTCGCCACGAATACGACGAGCCAATTGGATGTCTTTAGGCATAATTGTAACACGTTTGGCGTGAATTGCACATAAGTTGGTATCTTCGAACAAACCGACTAAGTATGCTTCACTTGCCTCCTGAAGAGCCATCACAGCTGAGCTCTGGAAACGCAAATCTGTTTTAAAATCCTGTGCGATTTCACGCACTAAACGTTGGAACGGCAACTTGCGGATCAACAACTCTGTGCTCTTCTGATACCGACGTATCTCACGAAGAGCAACTGTACCGGGACGGTAACGATGAGGCTTCTTCACACCACCAGTAGCTGGCGCACTCTTGCGAGCGGCCTTTGTCGCTAGCTGCTTACGTGGTGCTTTACCACCAGTCGACTTACGAGCAGTTTGCTTTGTACGAGCCATACCAGACGAAATTTAAAAAACCAACTATCACCACTCAGTGTTAACGAGAGAATGAACACCGAACGATTAACGATTAACGATTGTTTTTATTCATTCAGTTTTAAAGCTTTGTTTTCTTATAAATGTACTTAACAAATATTTACAACACTTAGGGCTAGCTTATTAACTATTAGCTTAAAACTAATTTTTTATAATATTCACAGGTTACGGCTTATACTATTACTTATATTAGGTAGCTTAATTGCTTAAGATTGCTTAATCTACTAAACAGTCTTGTGAATATATACTGTTTATTCATTATTATTTCCACTTTTAGTGTGTCTTGTTATCACATGTATTATGAGATTATTTGTTTTTCTTTATGCACGGCCCTTGTGGATTTAATTTGGTTTTATCTTCATTATTGTTGCCTTCTATTTCTTGTTTGGGGACTTCTAGTCCCTCAACTGGAATTCAGCTATCACAAATGTCAACTGTTCTCATGGTTGGGCCATTTTCTGTTTGGTCTGTAGAATGGGGAATAGCTTTCGTACGACTGTGCAAAATTACTGAAAATGTCGTAGAAGCGGCATGGGGATATATGTTTCACTTGTCTCACTGCGTCCCTTCTCATAAACATACTTTTAGTCAGTTTATTGTTATCAATGAGTCTTGTCTTTATTATAGTGTTACAGCCAATAATGGCCATGTGTTTTTCAAGGGTGTCAAGTCTAAGTTGGTCGTACATGTTACTGTTGGTTAGTTTGTAGTGTCGGTTGGGGTTCCTAGCCTTCCCACCTTTACCAACGGCGTATCTTAGGCATTGTCTTTCGAGCCTTTGGAGTCTCTCCATCTGATGTGGGGATACTCCAAACCATGTTGGCCACCCGTACGTTATCAATGGCCTAATCACCTGAAGGTAGATGATTTTTCGGATGCGTGAGCGTAGCCCCACATTGGTGCGGAAGGCTAGGGACCACATCTGTAGTTTTCTTTTTGCCTTCAGTATTATGTCGTTAACGTGCTGTACAAAGTTAAGGTGATTGTCAAATTTTACGCCCAGGTATTTCACTGTTTGTTGCTGTTTGATGGTGTGTTCAGCAAATTTGACTTCTGGTCTATTTGTTTTGCGGCAGTTTCTATATGATAATTGTGGGTCGTAGAAGGTAATTGCCTCACACTTATCATAGTTTATTTTTACTCCCCAACTGGTGTAGTAACCCTCAACCTTTTGGAGGTATTTGTTCATTTGTTTTGCCATGTTCTTCATATGAACGCCTTCTATAAAAATCATTATATCATCAGCATAAGCCACTAATTTGATACAGTCGAATGGAGGTTCCGGGAAGTCTGAAAGGAATATGTTGTAGAGATGTGGCGACAGTACGGCTCCTTGAGGTACTGAGGACCTAATCTCGTATGCCGCCTCAGTTGTTGTGTTCCCTATTGTAACACGAAACTTTCTATTCGAGAGGAATGACCTTGTTATTCTGACAATGTTTGGTCCAATACCGGCATCGAGCATTTTGTAAAGCAGGCCATCAGTGTAGACTGAGTCAAATGCTTTACTTACGTCGATGGCTACCGCTATTACTGCTTTCCGGTTATTCAGTGCTTTGGTCACATTGTCCGTGAAGTACATCAGAGGCTGCACAGTACCGAATAACTGTCGGAATCCCATTTGGTGATCCTTCAGTACTCCGCAGCGCTCTGACTCCTCACTCAACATTTCTAGTATGCATTTCTCGAATAGCTTACCAATGTTGCTTAGCAATGAAACAGGTCTGTAGTTTTCTGGATTTGCTCTTGTTTTATTTGGTTTAGGGAGGGGTTTGATGTTGGCAATTTTCCAAACTTTTGGGAAATATCCAATACATAAGCATTGATTGAATAGTATAAGCAGGAACTGCTTGAAGTGTCTATTGTTTCTTGCTTTTTTCAGTATGAAGTTGGAGACTTTATCGAAGCTGCTGGACTTTTTTGTGTTCAGTCCTTTCATTATGGAGTTGATCGTGGAGCTACTGATCAGGGATTCATCATAAAGCTCATTGGTGGCTAAGTTTGTGTCCGTGAAGGAAGTAATTGGAGGCAGGTCATTCCCGACGCCCGCCTCGACCATATCGCTTAAAGTGGCTTCCCAGTCTGGGTTTATACTGCTGAGACTGTTTGTAAAGGATCGTTCATATATTTTGGCAAATAGGTCAGCTTTGTCGGAGTCTGTGGTACATATTTGGTTTTCATGGGTTAAGACGGGAATTTGGAGGTACCTAGTGGGCTCAACGTTGAGCGAGCTCTTCAGCTGCTTAAACATATTATTGCCCACTTTGATGGATTGAATGCGGTTTTGTAGGCTATTAGCGTATTGCTGGTTAATACAGGACTTGATTATTTTAGAAAGGGATTTAATCAGGGGCTTTAGGAAATCCATCGCAGGATCGCTGCGGTGTCTTTCCCAAAGTCTGCAAATTTTGCGTTTATACGCGATAAGTAAGGTGACTCTTTCGCTGAGAGGAAACATGTCATAATACTGACTTACCCGCTTTCTTGGGGTTGCCTTATTGACCGCTCTATTGATTAGGGTAGTCAATTCTTCGACAAAATCGTCAATTTCCTCACAGTTTAAGTTTCTGTTTGCTGGGATGTTGGTATGATTGATTCGATTGGTCAATTCTTGGTTAAACAGACGGACATCAATTTTTGCATAGTTAAGGATGGGTTTAATGTTCTGGCGACTTTTGAAGCGGCAGTTCAGGTCAATTATAAGTTCAATGGCCTTGTGGTCGGAATTGCAGTCGTGTGTTGATACGGGGCATGCACCGTTGGCAAATCCAACCACTCTCAGATCATCTGAGTGTAGGAAGAGATCTATTGTGGATGGGCTGCGGTTACCTTGGATAAATGTTGGTTCGTCGCTGTAGCTAAGTTTAATACCATAGTCAAGAGAGTTTTCGTTGTACCATTTGTACAACCGATCACCATTTGAGTTTGATTTAATGTTTCCCCAGAGACTATGTGCGGCATTGAAGTCGCCTCCAATAATCACTGCTTGATTGTCAGTAGTGTTAAGTAGTCTCGTGAGGTCTTCAGGGAAATCGCCGCTTTTTGCTTCCGAGCGGTTGTATAACTCAAATGTGTTGATCGACCTGCCATTGTCACATGAAATACTTATTCCAAGTATTTCAGTACACCGCAGGCCGATCGCGCTGGTGTCGATGACTCTATATTTGATGGTAGGCTTGACCAGGATAGCTACGCCGACTTCTCCCTTCCTACTCTTGTCCCCTCTGAGCAGGTCGTAACCGGGAAAAGCAAGGCGATGGTCGCCACGCAATCGGGTCTCGCACATCAGCATTATATCGGGTTTGTGGTGCTGCAGAAATTCCCCGAGCATGCGCCTTTTCGCGACACTGACCAGTGAACAAACATTGCAGTGCATTATTTTCATTCTGCCTTCAGTCGTCATTACATATCGGAGATGATAGGTTTGCTTGGATTAAGGATTTGGATCTAGCGGACTTTCTTTGATAGGGGAGAGGAGAAGGTAGAGGGTTACCACTGTTGGGTAAGTTTTCCGTCCAGGAATTCAAGTTAGTTTTCTGTCCTATTACTGACTGCTGCATATGTCTAAGAGAAGTTCAATTAGTTTGACCTGCTTGACATGAATCGGATCGTTCCGATTATAAGTGGGCACAAACTTGTTTACTTTTTTTATCAGTGTAGTAAGGGGTACTCCAAAGACCTCATTGTATTCCTGGAGTAGGAAGCCTGTGCCGGTACTTTCGCCCATGGCTACCGGCTTCGCTGCCTTCTGGGTCTTAGGTTGCTCAGACTTTTTCGTTTGCCCCTTCAGTTTCTGGTTTGTTTGTGGTGGGATTTGCTGCTGTTGTTGGGGTGGTTTCTTGGTTGTGTCCGGACCACGGATTACTTGTGCGAAGCTGACCCTGTCGGACACCAAATTATTTACTGATTTCATTATGAAGCTCTTTTTAGCTTCCTTCTCAGCTTTTCGTTCCTGGACTTTCTTTTTCAGGCTCTGGTAAACCGGACACTTTTTGTAATTGGCTGTATGCCCATTTGTGTTACAGTTCACACAGAACACCGAAGAGAAGGGAACCTTTTCACCTTGTTCATTTGACTTGGGAAGTGGACAACCCCCCGGACCATGAGTCATGTTGCATTTAACGCATCGGTAGTCCAGATGACAGTTCGATGCAACATGATTATACCGCTGACATTTTTTACATTGTAGAATAGTGTGATTGTGGAACTTTTGAAATTCCACCCTAGCCTTACAAAGTTCATTGATCTCCAATAATTTTTCAATGGCTACCGAGTTTTCAAACTGGATCAACCAATGAATATCCTTGAACTGACTTATTTTAAGGATTTTGGTATTTTCAATTTGCTTATCCTCTATTGATTTAATGATATCGTTTTCGCAGTAATGCTGCGGCATGTTTTTCAAGATAAGTGTGATGGGTTTTTGCGCCTTAGGCGTGAAGGTGAAAAACCTAGAGTTACCTGCTATTAACAGGTTTTTAGCAACTTGGTAGTCGTGCAGGTTGCACATTTTGAGGGCAAAAGTGTCCCTACTCTTTTTTATGAAGGTAAAACCTTTATCTTTAACTGTGGTCTCTAAGGCCGTGCATAATTCCTTAATATTAACCCCGTTTAATATGATTTCAGGAGGTTTGTCCTTACCCTTAACGTTATTGATGCTTGTCTCGATAGTCAAAGTTGGTTGCGCTGCTGTTTTGGCAGGTGTACCGACGGGAGTCTTCTTGGCTGCCTCCGCCGAGGTCCCGTTCGAGCAGTTATATATATAGTATTATAAGAATAAGAATTTCAATGTTTGTATAGTTCATTTGATCACAAAAGTTCGTTATACACGTGTACGTAAGTACATTTGAGCAAGAAAGTGTTTATACACGAATAAATTATATGCAAATTCTGTTTCAATTAAAAGATAAATTTTTATTGCCACTTAATGTTAAATATATAAAAGACAGTATAAGAAAGTATTCGGAGTAAGATCAATATAAAGTCATTAATATCTTGAGGTAGTAAAAAACGAAGCAACATCAATATGATTTAGTTTTGTTTGTTAGTTTTTGTGTTCTAACTACTTTGTATTCTGGAGTATTTATTTAAAACAGAACGCCCAACGCCTACCCAAAAACAATAAATATTATAAGTGGTTTTCGTTTTTTATTTGCTTTCTATTGGGACATATTCACGAGTATTTGCTGGCTCTGAATCCAACATACCAAATTTAATACAAGCAATAACTTTATGTCGAATATGCTATGTCGAACTCAAAAAATTTTAGTGTGTTTGATCACTAAATAGTATTACTACATTCATTATTCATCATAAATTTTTTGTGTGTGCATATAATTTTAGTATAAATCATTTTGCATGTTCATTTAAAAACCTAAGCGAAATATTCCCAATTCGTTTGGATAGTATAGCTGCTTGGCGGCAGAGCTAACGCAAATCATTATCTCTCATTGGCGGGTATAGGGTAAGTAACATTTAAAATAAAAATATTTTTTATGCGAATAGTTGTTCCTGTATTACAAAATCTCATTAAAAAATATTGTGGTCCTGAAAAGGACCGATTGATGATTTCGAAAATAGCGACTAAATGTTAAATTACGCACGTTCGCCACGAATACGACGAGCCAATTGGATGTCTTTAGGCATAATTGTAACACGTTTGGCGTGAATTGCACATAAGTTGGTATCTTCGAACAAACCGACTAAGTATGCTTCACTTGCCTCCTGAAGAGCCATCACAGCTGAGCTCTGGAAACGCAAATCTGTTTTAAAATCCTGTGCGATTTCACGCACTAAACGTTGGAACGGCAACTTGCGGATCAACAACTCTGTGCTCTTCTGATACCGACGTATCTCACGAAGAGCAACTGTACCGGGACGGTAACGATGAGGCTTCTTCACACCACCAGTAGCTGGCGCACTCTTGCGAGCGGCCTTTGTCGCTAGCTGCTTACGTGGTGCTTTACCACCAGTCGACTTACGAGCAGTTTGCTTTGTACGAGCCATACCAGACGAAATTTAAAAAACCAACTATCACCACTCAGTGTTAACGAGAGAATGAACACCGAACTGTAGTCTGTTTTGCTTTTATTGATAGATGAGGGTTGATTAGAGCAACACCGAACTATCTATTCGTCTTGCTCACTCAGTATGATATGTATATATCTTTTTTCCTTGTTTAATTTCGAAATTTGTTATAAATAGTCTTTCGAGCAGAAAAAATTTTTAGTTCCTGTGTATCTTTCGAATTGTTCATAGTAGTTTAAAGTTCTGTGAAAAATGACTGGTCGTGGAAAAGGTGGAAAAGGTTTGGGTAAAGGTGGTGCCAAGCGTCATCGGAAAATTCTTCGTGATAATATCCAAGGCATTACCAAACCGGCAATTCGCCGTCTGGCTCGTCGTGGTGGTGTAAAACGTATTTCTGGTCTCATCTATGAAGAGACTCGTGGTGTGCTGAAGGTATTTCTGGAAAACGTCATTCGTGACGCTGTCACGTATACCGAACACGCTAAGAGGAAGACTGTCACCGCTATGGATGTCGTATACGCTTTGAAGAGGCAAGGTCGCACTTTGTACGGCTTTGGCGGTTAAATAACGAAAATTTCATCCTAGGAACAAAAATATTGAAATTTTAAAACAATCAATCGGTCCTTTTAAGGACCACAAAAATGTTTTCCCTGAGAGATCTCATTAATTTTCTTTGAAATATATACAGTAATAAATTAAAATTGTTTAGCATGAATGTTATACGAGTTTGTTTCTATCTCACACATTTAGATACATATATTCATTAACTAAAAAAATAAAAAAAATTTCAATATGCAACATTTGTAATAACTGAACAGACATATGAACACACATAACTGTCTAGACTTCAGATATACAGTAGTAAAGAAATCAAATAAAGTATGACAACACAAAACGAATACTTTTTTCTCCTTTGAGAAAAAAATAAAAATCTTACCATAAATTAGTGTCCAGGTTGTAATCCATTTCGGCACAGTACTTTTTGTGCCTTACTTTTTATTCATGCCACAAATAATTTTTGTCGAATTAACCTTTGTGCTTGATTAGATAAATTTATAAATATGTTAAAATAAAAATCATCTTTTCAAAGTATTTTGTCGTCCTGAAAAGGACGGTTTGGTTGAATGAATTTGGATGTCTTATTGAAAACTTAGAAGAATTTAAGCCTTCTTTTCTGTCTTCTTGGGCAGAAGCACAGCCTGGATGTTGGGCAAAACACCGCCTTGAGCAATAGTGACACCAGACAACAGCTTGTTCAATTCTTCGTCGTTGCGTATGGCCAACTGAAGATGACGAGGAATAATTCTCGTCTTTTTGTTGTCACGTGCTGCATTACCAGCCAACTCAAGAACTTCGGCAGCCAAATATTCCATAACAGCCGCTAAATATACAGGAGCACCAGCACCAACACGCTCAGCATAGTTGCCTTTGCGTAACAGACGATGGATACGGCCGACGGGAAATTGAAGACCAGCACGATTTGAACGGGACTTTGCCTTGCCCTTAACTTTACCACCTTTACCACGACCAGACATTTCTCACACTTTTATTAATTTTAGCACTACACAACCTGACAACTCGCACAAGAATGACGAAATTTTGTTTTAAGAATCACATTTATAGTTTTTTTTCGTACGAAATGTTCGTATTAAGGGTTGAATCTGTACTGTACGCAAGAGCCTTGACTTGTAAATTGGGTTGAACATTCCCGAACGAAACGTACGAAAAATAGTTCATTAGTTTCATGGACTGTAGAAATTATGTCAAACATCGTGCGAGTGAAGTGAGATTAAAAAGTGAAGTGGAGTAATAATGCCGCCAAAAACTAGTGGAAAGGCAGCCAAGAAGGCTGGCAAAGCCCAAAAGAATATTACGAAGAACGATAAGAAGAAGAAGCGCAAGAGGAAGGAGAGCTACGCAATCTACATTTACAAAGTGTTGAAGCAAGTCCATCCTGACACTGGTATTTCTTCAAAGGCGATGAGCATTATGAACAGCTTTGTTAACGATATCTTCGAACGTATTGCTGCTGAGGCCTCGCGGTTGGCTCACTACAACAAGCGGTCGACCATTACCAGTCGGGAAATCCAAACCGCTGTCCGTCTGTTGCTGCCTGGTGAATTGGCGAAACACGCCGTCAGCGAAGGTACTAAGGCTGTCACTAAGTACACCAGCTCCAAATAAATTTTCTCTGGTATCCCGTTTACTTGTATACCTCGTAAAGGTATCATTAAAAAGGCCCTTTTCAGGGCCACAAAATTATTTTTAAAGAGAAACAATTTTGACAGAATGAATGGTTACCATTCTAATTAAATGATTAATTGCGAAGTCTCTTGAATATTTAGGAGCTACGGTGCCGCCACTTTTTAAATATAGTCAGGGTTTAATTTGTTACTAAACTGAAAAATAATGAAAAGATGAGAATAATAAATGATAAAGGAAAAAAAAAGTTAGCTGCTCAATCAAAAAGGCAGCAAGCAAAGCCAACAACACGCGGTGTTCCCAAGCGGTCCCCCATCTAAGTACTAACCGCGCCCGACGCTGCTTAATTTCGGTGATCGGACGAGAACCGATGTATTCAGCGTGGTATGGTCGTTGGCAAACGGATATTGGCGAATTGTGATCTTTAACAACATCTAAATAAAATAAAATATATCACGCACACATTTATTCCCATTTTTATTTTAATTTTCCCTTCAAAACCGCAAATTTATTATATGGTCACGGCGAGTAGTGAAAATAAATTTCCTTCTCTTTGGAAAAATTATTTGTAGCCCTGAAAAGGGCTTTGTACGCAAAACTTCGTATGAAATTTTCTATTTCACATTTTCTAGAACACATTTTCAAACGTTGTGCTTTAATAACGTTCATTTCTTATTTGCAGATTTCTTAGCGCTGGCTGCTTTTTTAGGTGCAGATGCTACTACTGTACTTTTGGGTTTGGCACTTGCGCTCTTTGCTTTTGGAGGCTTCGGTTTAGCTACAATCGACTTTGGCTTTGCCTTTGCTGTTTTCGACTTAACTGTACCACTTTTCTTTACATCCTTTACCTTTGCCTTCTCGGATTTTTTTTTCTCAACAGTTTTTTTTATAGCAATAGACTTCTTCACTGGCTTCTTTTCACTAGCAGCCTTCTTTGCTACCGTTGTAGCCTTCTTTTTCAAAGTCGCACCTGACTTCTTACTTTTCTTTTCAATAGAAGAAGCTGCGTTCTTCGGTTTCGGTTCCTTCTTTGCTGATGCTGACAACTTGAATGAACCAGATGCGCCTTTACCTTTTGTTTGCACCAATTTTCCATTAGCGACGGCTGTCTTCAAGTACTTCTTTATGAAAGGCGCCAATTTTTGTGCATCACACTTGTACGTGGCACTAATATATTTTTTAATGGCCAACAGAGATGATCCACCACGTTCCTTTAGATTCTTAATGGAAGCGTCGACCATTTGCTGTGTTGGTGGATGCGCTGGTGCTGCCGATGGTTTCTTCACTTTCAACGATGATGATAATGACTTCTTTGTTGCAATCTTCTTTTCAGCTGGAGAAGCGGCAACCGTAGATGCGGAGGTAATAACTGCAACAGGCTCAGACATTTTTATAAGCCAACTCTTACTTTTATTCTTACTTCGCACTCACTGAATTCCAACTTTACACAAATGTATTTAAGTCCCTCGAAACTATGAGATTTGCCGAGGAGAGACGTTTTTAAAAAATCATCAATTTTCGTTATGTGCAATGTAAAAATTTATATTAACTTTAAAAGTCACATCAATTTAAAAAATAGTTATTTCTATTTTTATATAGTGGTTTTTATCTACAAACAAACCTTATAATTGTGTGTATACTGTGCAAAAGATGTCGTTTCAATATCTGATTCCGTTTATTTTTTATAACATTTCAAACGTAAACTTTTTGTCAATGATAACAAATAATTCGCAATAAAATTAATTTTTTTTAGAAAATATAAACTATATAAGCAAATTAAATACCTAAAATCACTATTTTAAGTTATTTCCTATGAGAAAGTGTGAATATTTTTCCGATTAGGGTATATGTATGATTTTTGAAAACCGTTCTAAAATTGACCTTATATTGAGTGAGCCCTACTAGTTGGCGAATCTTTCAGTGGGGAATGCTAATATATTTTCCTGGTTTAGAAATATCTTTTAATAAAAATCTGATACATTTCAGCAGTTATATATATAGTATTATAAGAATAAGAATTTCAATGTTTGTATAGTTCATTTGATCACAAAAGTTCGTTATACACGTGTACGTAAGTACATTTGAGCAAGAAAGTGTTTATACACGAATAAATTATATGCAAATTCTGTTTCAATTAAAAGATAAATTTTTATTGCCACTTAATGTTAAATATATAAAAGACAGTATAAGAAAGTATTCGGAGTAAGATCAATATAAAGTCATTAATATCTTGAGGTAGTAAAAAACGAAGCAACATCAATATGATTTAGTTTTGTTTGTTAGTTTTTGTGTTCTAACTACTTTGTATTCTGGAGTATTTATTTAAAACAGAACGCCCAACGCCTACCCAAAAACAATAAATATTATAAGTGGTTTTCGTTTTTTATTTGCTTTCTATTGGGACATATTCACGAGTATTTGCTGGCTCTGAATCCAACATACCAAATTTAATACAAGCAATAACTTTATGTCGAATATGCTATGTCGAACTCAAAAAATTTTAGTGTGTTTGATCACTAAATAGTATTACTACATTCATTATTCATCATAAATTTTTTGTGTGTGCATATAATTTTAGTATAAATCATTTTGCATGTTCATTTAAAAACCTAAGCGAAATATTCCCAATTCGTTTGGATAGTATAGCTGCTTGGCGGCAGAGCTAACGCAAATCATTATCTCTCATTGGCGGGTATAGGGTAAGTAACATTTAAAATAAAAATATTTTTTATGCGAATAGTTGTTCCTGTATTACAAAATCTCATTAAAAAATATTGTGGTCCTGAAAAGGACCGATTGATGATTTCGAAAATAGCGACTAAATGTTAAATTACGCACGTTCGCCACGAATACGACGAGCCAATTGGATGTCTTTAGGCATAATTGTAACACGTTTGGCGTGAATTGCACATAAGTTGGTATCTTCGAACAAACCGACTAAGTATGCTTCACTTGCCTCCTGAAGAGCCATCACAGCTGAGCTCTGGAAACGCAAATCTGTTTTAAAATCCTGTGCGATTTCACGCACTAAACGTTGGAACGGCAACTTGCGGATCAACAACTCTGTGCTCTTCTGATACCGACGTATCTCACGAAGAGCAACTGTACCGGGACGGTAACGATGAGGCTTCTTCACACCACCAGTAGCTGGCGCACTCTTGCGAGCGGCCTTTGTCGCTAGCTGCTTACGTGGTGCTTTACCACCAGTCGACTTACGAGCAGTTTGCTTTGTACGAGCCATACCAGACGAAATTTAAAAAACCAACTATCACCACTCAGTGTTAACGAGAGAATGAACACCGAACTACAATGCTACGATGCTAACGATTGTTTTTATTCATTCAGTTTTAAAGCTTTGTTTTCTTATAAATGTACTTAACAAATATTTACAACACTTAGGGCTAGCTTATTAACTATTAGCTTAAAACTAATTTTTTATAATATTCACAGGTTACGGCTTATACTATTACTTATATTAGGTAGCTTAATTGCTTAAGATTGCTTAATCTACTAAACAGTCTTGTGAATATATACTGTTTATTCATTATTATTTCCACTTTTAGTGTGTCTTGTTATCACATGTATTATGAGATTATTTGTTTTTCTTTATGCACGGCCCTTGTGGATTTAATTTGGTTTTATCTTCATTATTGTTGCCTTCTATTTCTTGTTTGGGGACTTCTAGTCCCTCAACTGGAATTCAGCTATCACAAATGTCAACTGTTCTCATGGTTGGGCCATTTTCTGTTTGGTCTGTAGAATGGGGAATAGCTTTCGTGTGACTGTGCAAAATTACTGAAAATGTCGTAGAAGCGGCATGGGGATATATGTTTCACTTGTCTCACTGCGTCCCTTCTCATAAACATACTTTTAGTCAGTTTATTGTTATCAATGAGTCTTGTCTTTATTATAGTGTTACAGCCAATAATGGCCATGTGTTTTTCAAGGGTGTCAAGTCTAAGTTGGTCGTACATGTTACTGTTTGTTAGTTTGTAGTGTCGGTTGGGGTTCCTAGCCTTCCCACCTTTACCAACGGCGTATCTTAGGCATTGTCTTTCGAGCCTTTGGAGTCTCTCCATCTGATGTGGGGATACTCCAAACCATGTTGGCCACCCGTACGTTATCAATGGCCTAATCACCTGAAGGTAGATGATTTTTCGGATGCGTGAGCGTAGCCCCACATTGGTGCGGAAAGCTAGGGACCACATCTGTAGTTTTCTTTTTGCCTTCAGTATTATGTCGTTAACGTGCTGTACAAAGTTAAGGTGATTGTCAAATTTTACGCCCAGGTATTTCACTGTTTGTTGCTGTTTGATGGTGTGTTCAGTAAATTTGACTTCTGGTCTATTTGTTTTGCGGCAGTTTCTATATGATAATTGTGGGTCGTAGAAGGTAATTGCCTCACACTTATCATAGTTTATTTTTACTCCCCAACTGGTGTAGTAACCCTCAACCTTTTGGAGGTATTTGTTCATTTGTTTTGCCATGTTCTTCATATGAACGCCTTCTATAAAAATCATTATATCATCAGCATAAGCCACTAATTTGATACAGTCGAATGGAGGTTCCGGGAAGTCTGAAAGGAATATGTTGTAGAGATGTGGCGACAGTACGGCTCCTTGAGGTACTGAGGACCTAATCTCGTATGCCGCCTCAGTTGTTGTGTTCCCTATTGTAACACGAAACTTTCTATTCGAGAGGAATGACCTTGTTATTCTGACAATGTTTGGTCCAATACCGGCATCGAGCATTTTGTAAAGCAGGCCATCAGTGTAGACTGAGTCAAATGCTTTACTTACGTCGATGGCTACCGCTATTACTGCTTTCCGGTTATTCAGTGCTTTGGTCACATTGTCCGTGAAGTACATCAGAGGCTGCACAGTACCGAATAACTGTCGGAATCCCATTTGGTGATCCTTCAGTACTCCGCAGCGCTCTGACTCCTCACTCAACATTTCTAGTATGCATTTCTCGAATAGCTTACCAATGTTGCTTAGCAATGAAACAGGTCTGTAGTTTTCTGGATTTGCTCTTGTTTTATTTGGTTTAGGGAGGGGTTTGATGTTGGCAATTTTCCAAACTTTTGGGAAATATCCAATACATAAGCATTGATTGAATAGTATAAGCAGGAACTGCTTGAAGTGTCTATTGTTTCTTGCTTTTTTCAGTATGAAGTTGGAGACTTTATCGAAGCTGCTGGACTTTTTTGTGTTCAGTCCTTTCATTATGGAGTTGATCGTGGAGCTACTGATCAGGGATTCGTCATAAAGCTCATTGGTGGCTAAGTTTGGAATGAACACCGGTCGGGTCTATTTTGCTTTTATAGATAGATGAGGGTTGATTAGAGCAACACCGAACTATCTATTCGTCTTGCTCACTCAGTATGAGATGTATATATCTTTTTTCCTTGTTTAATTTCGAAATTTGTTATAAATAGTCTTTCGAGCACA